>CM035837.1:120431855-122831855 GCA_020510985.1 Pholidichthys leucotaenia | reverse complement strand
GTGGGCGAATCTGCCTCGGGTGCGGGGTTTTCTGGTAAAAACTCTCAGGGGATCCACAGCGGCTGAGAAAAAATGAGTTCTGCCGGGAAGGCTGCCAAATCCTCCTTAGGCGTGGAGCGCAACCCTAAAAGAACCCAGGGCAGAGGGTCGATCCAATTTGTGTTTGTGAGCGAAGCTCTGAGCGCTGCTTTAAACAACCTATGAAAATGCTCACATAACCCGTTAGCCTGAGAGTTGTACACGGTAGTAAGGTGAATTTTGACCCCCAGGCTCTGGGCCACCGCAGACCAGAGTTCAGAAACAAATTGTGGACCCCTGTCAGAAGTGACGTCCGATGGAGATCCGAAACGTGCAACCCAAGCCGACAAAAAAGCATGAGCCACTTCCACGGACGTGGTAGAAGCCAGTGGGACCACTTCAGGCCAGCGTGGTCCACAACTGTCAAAAGGTGCGTGAAACCTTGCAACAGCGGGAGGGGGCCCCACCAAATCCCCATGGATGTGGTCGAACCTCCTAGCTGGGATTTGGAACGGCTCGAGGGGGGCTCTGGTATGCTTGTGCACTTTGGTCCGCTGGTACGCGACGCAAGCTGCAGCCCACTCTTTCACGTCCTTGTACAAACGCGGCCAGACGAATTTCGCCCCCACTAGCTTCAGCCAAGCATGCACGCCTGGGTGCGAAAGGGAGTGGACTGACTCAAAAATGCAGTGGCTTCAAGAGCTCGGAACCACTGGGCGAGGGCAGCTGGTGGAGACGTTGCAGAGCAAGGGGGGGCACCCTTGTTGCACCACCCTGCTCTCAAGCCTTAACCCAGTAGGCACCGACTGGAGCGCGCCAATGTCCGCGTCCGCGGCAATGGCAGGGAAATCTATTCTCATGTAGACTGGGGAGACTAACGTGCACGACACGCAATCGGCCACAACGTTGAGCTTACCGGCAACGTGTTGAATGTCGGTAGTAAATTCCGAAATCGCGGGCAAATGCCGTTGCTGCCAGGCCAACCATGGTTCTGAGACCTTGGACATCGTGTATGTCACACGATGTTGCCACACGGTTGTAGAATATGTATGTGTAGTTGCCCTGGCAACGCATAGGAGGCGACAGGACGTACTACGTGCCTCTGGGGATCTCTGGTATTGGGGCTACAGCTTGTTGGAAGTAGCGGCACGCCTCTGGAGATATACCAAATAAAGCTCGTACTTTAGACCTTACGTGAATTCCTGTGTATCATTGACACTTCTACATGGTGTCAGAAGTCAGCCTCTGCCCAGCATGTCGCAGAACCTTCGACGGATTGATCCGCTCGTCTTTGACGAAAACATCGCAGACAACTGGGACAAGTTCAAGCGGGAATGGCGCGTTTACAGCATCGCGGGGCTAACATCGGCTAGCAAAAAGGTGCAAGCATACACACTCCTCAACCTCGCCGGTCCCGATGCGCTGGACAAGTACGACACATTCACCTTTGAACAAGGCGAAGATCCAGAAGATCCCGACACACTGGTAAAGAAATTTGATGAAATCTGCCTTCCTGTAAAAAACGTCATTATGGACAGACATGCATTCAATACTACAGGCCAGAAACCACACCAGTCTATCCAGTCGTATGCAGCCACGTTAAGGTCTCTGGCCAAAAAATGTGAGTTCGGCCCGTTACATGATGAACTGATTAGAGACAGGTTGGTGTGTGGTGTCCGCGATGACACCCTCCGCACCCAGCTACTGAAAGAAAAGAAATTGACGCTAGATGCAGCCATTGAGATGTGTGTGCTACACGAGCAATCTGAAAAGGGCAACATGGAACTAAAGAAGGAAAAAGATGACAAAGAAATGAAAAAGGAAGGAGATCTGTGTGCAGTGCAATTCAACTTGTGCTCAAACTGTAGTGGGCAACACCCACCCAATCGCAGCAGCTGCCCAGCCTTCAATAAACGTTGCAACTCGTGCGGAAAATGGAACCACTTCTCCAAATGCTGCAGATCGAGCGGGGAGCGTAAACTCAGCGCACAGCGTGGGCAGCAGCCGAGCAGACCACCCCACCCCCCACGCAGAGGAGGATACGCGCACAAAATAAGCGAGCTGGACACAGAGACCGCACATGACCCAGCCGAACTCTTCTACTGTGAAAGCGTGGAAACGGCTACAGAAAAGGGCGAGATATTCACCATGCTGTCGTCCTCCACCACCGGAAAACAACTGAAAATAAAGATTGACACTGGAGCTCGGTGCAATGTGATCTCCAAAGCCACTCTTAACCACACCGACCCCAATGCGGACATCGACCACAGCCATATAATCAACCTCGTGGCCTACGGAGGACAGGTAATAAGAACAACGGGCATGGCTACTGTGCATCTCACATGCGGGACATTACACTTTCAGGTTGTTGACAGTGATGTGAAACCTCTTCTCGGTCTCATTGATAGTGTAAAACTGGGCTTTGTGAAACTGGGACCAAATGTGCATGCACTCCAACAGGGGGTGCCAGAACTGACAGAATACAGAGACTTATTTGACAACAGCACTGTAGGCAAGCTTCCGGTGGTGTACCACATGCGTCTGGACGACACAGTGCACCCTACAATCTGTGCTCCCAGGCGGGTACCACTAGCAATGAAGGACAAGATCATTCAGGAGCTCAACAGAATGACCAAGCTGGAAATCATCAAACCAGTCCATGAACCCACAGAATGGGTATCTGCAATGGTGGCTGCCTGCAAGAAGGATGGCAGCATCCGGCTGTGCATCGATCCAGTCCATCTCAACAAAGCACTTCTCAGGCCACACCATCCCATGAAAACAGTCGAACAAGTGATAGCTGACATGCCGGGCGCCAAAGTGTTCAGCATCCTAGACGCAAAATGTGGATTCCTGCAGGTGCCACTCAGCAGCGAGTCCTCCAAACTGACCACATTCATGACACCAGTGGGCCGGTATGCTTTCCTCCGAATGCCCTATGGGATATCGACGGGGAGTGAGGTTTTCCAGAGGTGCATGGAGCAACTCTTTGAAGGGCAGCCATGTGCAATTATCGTCGACGACATCCTTGTCTGGGGCAGCACTACAGAGGAGCATGACGCGCGTCTACGTCAGGTCATGGAGAGAGTGCATGCCGTCAACCTCAAGCTGAACCCAGACAAATGCCGCTTCAGGGTGTCTGCAGTCTCATACGTGGGGCACCTGCTCACCGACCAGGGGATCAAACCGGATCCTGCCAAGACTGCTGCGGTTCGCCTGATGCCTCCCCCAGAGGACAAGCAGGGGGTCCAGAGATTCCTCGGCATGACAAACTACCTGTCAAAGTTCATCCCAGGCTACAGCGAAGTCACAGCACTCCTGCGTCAGCTCCTCCTTCAAGATGTGGACTGGGTCTGGCAGGAGCATCTCACAGCGGCCTTCAACAAACTCAAGGACCTTCTCACCAGCCCCCCAGTCCTCCAGTATTTTGATGTACACCAGCCAGTGGTGCTGTCTGCTGATGCCTCTCAGCATGGTCTAGGGGCTGTCTGCCTACAAAACAACAAACCTGTGGCGTTTGCCTCCAGAGCCCTCACGGAGACAGAGGGGCGCTACGCACAAATAGAAAAGGAAAGGAGCTCCTGGCTCTAGTCTACGCCTGTCAAAAATTCCACGACTACATATATGGCCGTCCTGTGACAGTGGAGACCGATCATCAGCCCCTCATCACCATACTGCGAAAGCCCCTCCACTCTGCATCCGCTCGCCTCCAGAGGATGATGCTGAAGCTGCAGCGTTACAACCTTCAGGTTACCTACAAAAGAGGCAAAGAACTGTATGTTGCAGACACCCTCTCACGTGCACATCTGCCGGCTGCTGACCAGACCGACAGTGCTGAGGACTACGATGTCATGACGGTGGAGGTGCTCTCCTCAAGAAGACTGTAGGAACTGAGACGTGAAACACTGGCAGACCCTACATGCCGCCGGCTAGCTGAGGTCATCACCACAGGCTGGCCTGACTCGTCAAAGAAACTGCCTCATGATCTCAGACCATTCTACAGCATGAGAGATGAGCTCACGACGGACGATGGCCTGCTGCTTTGCGGTCTGTGCTTCATCATCCCCCGCTCTTTGCAACACTACTACGTCAAACAGCTGCATCAAGGCCACCCTGGCCCCTAAGCAACAAAACGCAGGGCCAGAGAGACCATGTTCTGGCCCACAATCAACCAGGACATTGAGAATGAGCTCTCCAAATGTGCTCCATGTAATGCACTGCAACCTCACCAGACAAGAGAGCCTCTGCAACTACATGATGTACCTGACTTACCGTGGGCCCTCACAGCAGCTGATGTCTTCGAGTTGGAGGGAAAAGAACACCTGGTGCTTGTCGACTCGTACTCTGTATGCTGGTATGTAATTGATCAGCTCCCCAACACCACTAGTGCAACCATCATCACCAGGCTGAAACGGCACTTTGCCACACACGGTGCACCTCAGCAGCTCATGACTGACAATGCTGCATATTTCACTAGCAGGGAATTCCAGGAATTTGCCCACACATGGGACTTTACCCACGTCACCAGCAGCCCCCACTACCCACAATCAAATGGGTTAGCTGAAAGGGCCGTTCGTTCAGCCAAACACCTGCTGGAAAAATGTGCACGTGATGGTACAGACGTCTATGTGGCCCTACTCAACATACGAAACACACCAAGAGATGGACTGCCCTCGCCAGCGCAGAGCTTGCTGTCTCGGCGCACAAAGACCCTCATTCCCATGACCAAAGCAATGTACCTACCCAAGGTGCAAACACAGGTGCAGGCTGCTCTCTCACACGCAGGGCAGCGACGCAAGGCACACTACAACAAATCAGCCAAACGCCTAACACCACTGCAAACAGGGAACACGGTCAGGATGCAGACAGCCAGGGGATACGACCGGCTCGCAGTGGTCACAGGAGCTGCAGCACAACCCAACAGCTACCAGGTCCAGGTCGGGGATGCCACGTACACAAGGAACAGGCGTCATCTGCTACTCACCCTGGTGACCTACACCCCTCATACACCAAGCCTCCCATCCAGCACCACTCCAGACCGACCAGCGGATCCACAGCCTGTCGCCGCCCAGCCAGAGGCGGCCCCAGCCCAGGAAGGTGTGATCATCACCCGCTCAGGAAGAGTATCGAGGCCCAACACCCTCTACAAAGACTACACCACCTAGACACTTCCATTCACTCACTGACTCACTGACTCACTCACTCACACACACTCACCCACTTACTCACCTAAAAAAAAAAAAGGTCTACAGTACAATGTGTCACTGTACAATGTCACCGTTCATTCTTCATGCACGTTACGTTGATGAATGTGAAGGTTTACAATATAAAGGTTCCTACCTCTAGATTCCCTACTCACGTTAAGTTAATGAATTTGTAATTTGTGTTCCACCTCTATACTTCATATTCAGGTTAAGCTGGCGAATTTGTGTTATTGAGACTTTGAAATTCTTAATATAGTTGAATATTGTCATTCTGGCATTCCTAACCTCCCCTCATGTGCCTTACCCTAATAGGAGCACTTAGGCTGTTCTTTCACCTGTCAAAACTGCCAACCTCCCCTGTTTGTTATACTTTATTGAGAGGGGGGATGTAGAATATGTATGTGTAGTTTCCCTGGCAACGCATAGGAGGCGACGGGACGTATTGCGTGCCGCTGGGGATCTCTGGTATTGGGGCTACAGCTTGTTGGAAGTAGCGGCACGCCTCTGGAGATATACCAAATAAAGCTCGTACTTTAGACCTTACGTGAATTCCTGTGTATCATTGACACTTCTACAACGGTCACCACGACCCGTCGGCTTTAGGCACCATGTGTAGCGGGGATGCCCATGGGCTGTTGGAGCGCCTGACGATACCCAACTGCTCTAAGTTGGCGAACTCCTCGCGTGCGCTGGCCAGTTTAGCTGCATCCAGGCGCCAAGGACACGCGAACAACGACGGGCCTTTTGTAGTTATGAAATGTTCGACCCCGTGTTTTGTTATAGTAGCCGAAAAAGTGTGACCCAGCTCCCCAAGCTGTGCAGGGCAGTGAGGTAAAAGAGACAGCATCCAGTAATCGCCAGTTAGCAACATCTACTAACAACCCATAAGCAAATAAAAAATCTGTGCCTAAAATGGGGGCAGAACATGCAGTTACCACAAAGTCCCACTAAAAGTTGTGTCCGTGGAAGCATATCGTCAGTGTACGCTCACCAAATGTCCTGATGGTGGATCCGTTGGCGGCCGTGAGCTCGGGACTGCTGCTTCCTGCCACCCTGTCTGCGTTGTCCGGCAGGATGAGGCTCTTATTTATCTTTTGTTCTTATTAAAGACAAAAATAGAATAAAAAGGAGATGTATTTACCTTCTTAACATGCTTCGACTGTACACTGCAGCCTTCGTCAGAAAGGCTGCAGTGTACAGAAAGGCTGTGTACAGAAAGCGTACAGAAAGGCTGCAGGATAAGGCTCTTCTGGAAGCCGGAGTCCACCAAAAACCGTCTCCCCGAACGTGCGTTCGTGACATAAAGCAGTTTGCTCCTGTCGCCAGCAGTTGCAGCTGCAATTGAATGCCGAACGTGCCGTCTTCCCGGCTTCTTGCATTGGCATGGTGACAGGCAGCGTTGGGCATTCGAGCCAAAATGTCGATGATAAAAACAGATCGCCCCGTTCCTTCGTCTCCTGGTGTCCGTCCCGGCTACCACCAACAGCTCCTCGACCTCACTGGAGTCCCTCATGGATGCCGGTGCCACTGCCTGCATGCTGAGAGTTCTGGTCGCCAAAATGATGTGGTCCGCTTCCTGCGCCAGGGCGCGGTAGTCCTTGACAACCAGCTGCGGCGAGTTGGCCAGGATCGCCCTCACTGTAGCTGGAACAAGTGGGCGAACAGGAAAGATTCATCGTTCTTTTTTTTTTTATTTTCCTGATCGGGTGGTCGGGGAAATTAAAAAAAAAAAAAATGCTCAGATATTCAGTTTTGGTAGATAGTGAGATTTATAAAAATGAAAACTGAAAAAAGTAATAACGTTTTTTAACACAAAGTCGTTCCATTTGGAGTAAACACTTGGCTTCAAAATTCATAGGGGAGGATTTTACTTTTGGCAAAAAAAATATAATAAAATCCCGATTGCCTTATGTGGAAAAAAAAAATCAGTTACACAAACTCTACACAATTTTTTTTCCCACATTAGACGATTGTGATTTTATTATATTTTTCCACCAAAAGTAAAATCCTCCCCTATGAAGTTTGAAGCCGAGTGTTGACTTTTCTCCAAATGGAACGACTTTGTGTTAAAAACGTTACATTACTTTTTTCAGTTTTCATTTTTATAAATCTCATTGCCTACCGAAACTGAATATCTGAGCCTTTTTTTTTTTATTTTCCCGACCACCCCATCGGGGAAATAAAAAAAAATATTGAAGCCAAAATTTCTGTAAACCAAACGATTAAATACATCGCCTTATGTGGAAAAAAAAATCAATTACACAAACTCTTTTCCAGACGAGTTTTGACACTGTTGCTTCTCTGCGCTGTTTTGATATGTTGATATCGTCTTGAGCTGTGGGTTTTCGTTTGAAAACCGTAGGTAAGGCAGTTGGTTTTAGAACCCGTTTGTAACAAACTTTCAAGCTTAAACATTCCTGTATAGCAGGCGCCTCCTCAAAACTGTCTGCAGTGAAATGATCGCTACAGAGTACAGAAGATGGTGTTGGTTTCCATTTGTCACTTGTTCTCTGTACTTGCTTCGCCCATTTTTTTAAGATCTGGATCTTTTGGGAATGAGAACAGGCTTATAAGTTCACTGGAGCAATTAGAACACCCAGCCGCCACGCAACGTTTCGGCATTTCTTTGCTGATATAGAAGTTAAACAGCTTGTTTACATTGACAGCACACAGATCAGCCAAGAGGAAACTCACCTCATGACATCATATCCTGAAACGAGACACGTCTCAGGATATCATGTTAGTGCAACATGGCGCTAAATTTGAATTCACTTAGAAATATTTTTCCACTGATTTAGTGTTCTAGTTCAACAGAACCAACTATGTGGATATAAGATAAATTCATACTGAATACTTATGCATAGTTCCAAGATCTTGTCACGGACCCTTTAAGTAATTCTTGTGTATATCACTCAACACTGCTGATATCATTGGGGGGGGGGGGGGGGGTTATAATCTGGCCTGCAGATATGAATTGGCCAAGACCATAATATACCCGGGGTATAATCTAGCCTAGGCCACTTTAACCCCAGGTATAGTCTGGACTGGGGTACACTATGGCCTGTTACACTGGTAATTGCTGTATCCATTGCCAGGAAACCCATCAACAACACTCCATGCTGGTCCCAAAAGACTATGAGCACAACCTTCCCTGTCGAGGGTTGGACAAATGCCTTCTTTGGAGGTGATGAATCATAATGCTTCCACTGATCTGACTGGGCTTTAGTCTCTGGATCATAGCAATAGATGCAAATTTTGTCTTGCAAGATCAGTCTGTCTTAGAAGTCTTTCTTGTTTTCTTGGCACATGGCCAAAAGGGCCTTGGAGCATGTGACTCTTTTTTGTTTCATGCAGATAACTTCTACATGTGTGTGACAGAGATCATCCTGCGCAGTTCGCCCCACACGGGACACGAACTCGCGACCTCTCAGTCAACTAACACAGTTCGAGCATGGGAGACACAGCACGATCGCGCTGAGCTAAAGGTCCGACCGGTAGCTCAGCGCTACCATCTGGGGCTCACAGCACCACTTTTAACTAACTGAGGTCATCAGCGCAGTTCGCCCTACACAGGACGCGAACCCGCGACCTCACAGTTAACTGGTCAGAGACACGCACAGCACGATCGTGCTGAGCTAAAGGTCCGACCGGTAGCTCAGCGCTACCGATACTGTATGAGGCTTTGGGAGGGAGGTTTTACTAACGTTCTACGCCGAACAGCACTAGTTGGCATCCGTTACACTCTCCCCCTTAAACCTCACTCCCATGCCGGGTTCACGGCACCATTGTGACAGAGATCATCCTGCGCAGTTCGCCCCACACGGGACACGAACTCGCGACCTCTCAGTCAACTAACACAGTTCGAGCATGGGAGACACAGCACGATCGCGCTGAGCTAAAGGTCCGACCGGTAGCTCAGCGCTACCATCTGGGGCTCACAGCACCACTTTTAACTAACTGAGGTCATCAGCGCAGTTCGCCCTACACAGGACGCGAACCCGCGACCTCACAGTTAACTGGTCAGAGACACGCACAGCACGATCATGCTGAGCTAAAGGTCCGACCGGTAGCTCAGCGCTACCGATACTGTATGAGGCTTTGGGAGGGAGGTTTTACTAACGTTCTACGCCGAACAGCACTAGTTGGCATCCGTTACATGTGCACCACTTGCTAGATGGTGTCTTCATCAATGGCACATTGTGGTCGCCCTGGAATGGGTGCCGTTTCTGCCAATGTCCAACCACACTTGAACTGCTGATGCCAGTGATTAACTATGTCATACGATGAGGCATCCTCTCCATTAGTCTCTTTCATGTCACTGAGCATCTTCCATGGCATGCGGCCTCACAAGTACAGGAACCTGATGACTGCTCTGCATTCAGCTGGCTCCATTATCATGCCTTATTCCACCTTAGCACCTGTAAAAGAGAAACTCTTAGGAGTTCACAGCTCCAGATTACCAATGACCTATACAGATACATACTGTATGTATTACATACATGTGCTGCTTCATCCTCCTAAAATAACCGGAAGTGTGTCAGGGGAGATTCTTAATGAACCACCCTCATAGGGCTGAATGGCTGACCTTTCAAATGTTTTAGTACTTGGGTTAGTACAACCTTTTAAAGGTTGTTTTCAGTTTGGTGAGTCTAGAAATGTCATCCTGGTTAGTATACAGCAATGATTTTGGTCAGAATTTCATGCAGTTTTGAGGATCAAACTTTGAAACGAGGTCTCAAAAGAGGGGATCTATGGTGGCGCTTAATGCTGCATTGTGGTAGAATTAAAAATGTCACACTGACAAATGGTCATATAATTTCACTGCTGAAGGGTCTACAGACAGAAGAAAATACTACACACTTGTAGAGAGCAGCCAGACATGCAGCAAATAGCCTTTAAAATGAGCCTATAATCAGCGTTGACTTCCCTTCAAACAACCCTTAATCCATTTAAACATATTCATATAGCCTGTTTCTATATTCTGAACAGCACTTTATATTTTTTATTAAATCCCCTGCATTCTAGCAATGAGAGCAGAAAATGAATTCCAAATATAGCTTTGAATTCTCTCCCAAAAGCACAAGTTAGATGATCGTTAAATAGCAGTTTTCACAACAATACAAGAAAACTTGTGGTTCAAGCCAAATAGAGATGCTTCATTTGATTTTTAAATCTCCTTCTGCCTCCTTCAGGGAATTCATTACTCATCATCACACACATCTGTGCACTGCCCTATCAGTGTCTGGAACATGTTTGTTTTGTAAACTTTCACACTTTGTACCACTTTGTACAATTATCATCACTGTGACTTCCTGTTGTTTAGTGCATGTAACGCTTTTAATCTTTGACACACAACTTAGAAATATCATCTTTTAAAGCTATAGGAAATGTTAATGATCATTTTTCAAACCAAGTTTCTGGTTTGAATGACCAACGATGCTTAATAAAAGATAATAACCCTGTAAGTGGTGCTGTGAGTCACACTGTATTAATAGATGACATCAGGAATGGAGCAGATGAAGACTGAGCTCATGGTTTGTGGGTGAGTTTAAACACAGCAGCGCCCTCTGGTGTTTTGGTTCTGTAGTCATCATCATCATCATCATCAAAAAATCCCCTCACACCAGAAATAATGGGGAAAAAAAATAAACTGGGTCATTGTCTAGAATATGAAGACAATAAATTAAACCACAACATAGAATAAACAGTATCCATATGAATTACCTAGAAAAAAACACTAGAAATGATCTATCCTGAGAGGTATTAAAAACGTAATATGTATACAAAGAAGCTAAAATGCTGTATATTTTTTATAATAATTAAGTCAAAGTGCCTTTATTGTCATTCCATTGATAATGAACAATGCAACGAAATTGAGGTGCTGCTCCCTAAAAACAAACTATAAACAAACTATCACACTCACAGTTCACTCATGCATTTAACATTCTTATAATTACAACAATAAATAATGCTTGAAACAAAATTACCTAAAAGTTGAATACAATATGTACGTAGCAATAATGAAAAACATACTGAGCGATAAATGCAAAAGACCAGCTTATGCACACAGGGTTGTTGCTACAAAATAACCTAAAATAACAAAAAATATCAGCAGTCTGTGCGTGTTACATAAATCCGTTCAAAATACGTACTGCTGCTGGGAAAAAACTATGATTGAACCTGGTAGTCCGGGTTTTATGGGATCTGTACCGCTTTCCTGAGGGGAGCAAGTGAAAGAAATCATGGCCTGGATGAGCACAGTCTTTAATGATGGCAGTAGCTCTGTTGAGGTACCGAGACCTGGAAATCTCTTCCAGAGAAGGGAGAGAACAGCCAGTGATTTTTTGCGCAGTCTCGATCACTCTCTGGAAGGCTTTGTGGTCTGCGGCTGAACAGCCCTCATACCAAACCGTGATGCCATATGACAGAATGCTCTCAATAGCAGAGCGATAAAATAATACCAGCAACTGTGCATTCAGGCCATTCTTCTTGAGGAGCCTCAGAAAGTGTAGACGTTGTTGAGCCTTTTTTATCGTAGCTATGGTGTTAACTGCCCAGGTAAGGTTGTGAGAAATATGAACACCCAAAAACTTAAAAGCCTCCACCCTCTCCACACGCTCCTTGCCTGTATATAGAGGAGGCAGTTCACTGCTATGCTTCCTAAAATAAATGAGTTCTTTTGGTTTTTTTGTATTCAATAGCAGATTATTATCTGAGCACCATCTCACCAGTTTCTGGACCTCATCTCTGTATGCGGACTCATCTCCTCCTGATAGGAGCCCACTACTGTTGTGTCATCTGCAAACAGTCAGATGACACAACAGTATTCATTGTACAGTCATATGTGTACAATGAATACAAAGTGGGGCTCAACACACAGCCCTGTGGCGAGCCTGTGTTAAGCATGACTGTAGGGAAGGAATGGGGTCCGAGTCTAACAGTCTGTGTTCTGTTTGTTAGGAAGTCCTTAATCCAGCTGCAAGTGTGAGTAGGCAGACCAAGATGAAGCAATTTGGTGATGAGAATGTTGGGAATAATTGTATTAAATGCCGAGCTATAGTCAACAAACAACATTCTTACATAGCTCCCCTTGTCTTCTAAATGGCTGAATGCCGAGTGGAGAGCTATAGCAATAGCATCTTCAGTGGATCTGCCCCGCCTGTAGGCAAACTGGTACCGATCAAAGTCTGGGGGGAGACTAGGCAAAAGATGTTTCAATACCATTTTCTCAAAGCACTTCATAACAATGGGTGTTAATGCTACTGGTCGATAGTCATTCAGACTGCTAATAGTATGTTTTTTTGGTACAGGAATAATGACTGCAGATTTTAAACACTGTGGAACAACGGCTGCCTTGAGAGACAAGTTAAAAATGTCAGTCAAAACAGAACATAGCTGATCTGCACATGCTCTGAGCACCTTTCCTGGCACTCCATCGGGACCAGTAGCCTTTCTCGGGTGAACTGCTCTCAGTGTCTGTCTCACCTCATGATCCTGCAGGATAAGCACATTAGAGCTGGCATTCAATAACATCTGTGGATCCGGGCAAGGTGTATTTGCCTCAAACCGTGCAAAAAGGCAGTTCAGTTCTTCTGCCAGTGAGGCGCTGATGTCACTAGAAATGATGCTGCTGCCCTTATAGTTTGTGATATGGTTAAAGCCTTGCCATACTCATCTCGAATCATTATCAGAAAAATGGTCCTCGACTTTCTTCTTATAGGTCTGTTTAGCCTCCTTAATGCCTTTCTTCAGATTAGCCCGGGCAGTGCTATACAGATCTGTATCCCCTGACCTGAAGGCTGTATCACGAGCTCTGAGGAGTGCCTGGACTTCTTTTGCCATCCAAGGCTTCTGGTTAGGAAAAACCCTGATGCGTTTTTCCACAGTCACCTGATTGATACAGAAGGTAATGTAGTGTAATACAGTCTGTGTGTACATTTCCAGATCCTCATTCTTGAATAAATCCCATAGAGTGTTTGAAAAACAGTCCTGCAGCTGAGAAAGAGCTCCCTCAGGCTATGTTGTGATGTTCTTTATAGTAGGTCTAGCAGTTCTCCTGAGGGGGGGTGTATGCTGGGATGAGGAGCAATGACAGATGGTCTGACAGGCCAAGATGTGGACACGGCACAGCTCTGTAAGCATGCTTCAGGTTCAAATACACCCGATCAAGACAATTCTTTCCCCTAGTGGCACATTTCACATACTGTGTGAAATTAGGCAGCACAGTTTTCAAGCATGCTTGATTAAAATCACCAGGTATAATGTGAACACCCTCGGGATAGGCCTGCTGCTGTTTATTTATTTTATGTGCTTTATAACTGATTTTTTTTTTTTTTTACAATGTAAATGCATGTACAATAGCAAGTCCCTGTCATGTCAATGCATAAAACTCCTCATCAGAACATTTATGGGATGTTTCGGAGCAGCATGTACACAGCTGGGATCCTGCAGCAACAAATCATGCTGAGCTTGAGGTGGTGCTGCTTGCTTAATGGGGCCACATTCCTCAGCGTCAAACTGACAACTATCAGTCCCACTCAGAACTGAGGCTTTGCTGGCTACAAATGAAGGTCACACATGATATTAATGAATGATAAAATCAAGAAAAATTAAATTTTGTTGCGTATCTGTACATTCAGATGGTCTGAATTTGTGCACTAATAACCATTAGCTAATAAACACTGTGAAGTGTATCTTCATTTGTGTTTTATTCAGTGACAACTTACACCACTTTCTGAAATGGATGTGATGTTGTTTTTTGCCTCTCAGTATATTTCAAAGTGCAAACATAAAAATAAAATGGTCTGGGCACTGAAAAGAGCCACAATATACAATGCTGTAAAATGTATAATTTATTACTTAACTAAACATACCAGACCATCAGTGACAGAGTAGCTCATTGTGGCCTGACCACTGACCTTAAGCAGAGCCTAGATGGTGACCCATCTAGGATGTACTTAAAGATGTACTGTGTTGGATATAAAGCCCCTATAAAAACAAATCTACATAGTCTAAAATTGTATCTTATGCCCCTTTTTTCTACAACCCCCCCCCTCAAAAAAAAACAACCTTTCATTGTCTTACAGTTATGTGTCAAAATCTTTTCACTTTTCCTTCTCCTTCAAATGGTAGGATCTGTGACTAATCCCACCAACATCCCATAAGGCTAATAGTAGCTAGTGCTACATTAAACAGAATAAATCCTGTGATAAAGAAACTTACCAGTTGAAGGACATGCCCAGTTGTATGCAGGTGGCCCAGGATAATGACTGAAGCTGCACCACTCCTTAAAAGCAGTTTAATGGTAAAACCCATCTTAATTTGGGTCAAGTTTTCAAAGCAGCTGTTCAAAAATGCTAACTGTCCCTGGATTCTAACTTTAGTTAGGCTAGAGTCCTGATTGGCTCAACTCTAAGGACCTGCTATACTTGTAATTAGGCCACCAAAACCCTCTGTCTAAACTTGCCTTTTTTGTTTGTTATGCTGTGTTGTGTCATGCTTTTGAAGGCGATTACTCTACCACATTTAATTCTAGCTACAACTTTTGATTTTTACAACTAAAGTAATTTATACAAGTATTGCACCAGCAACTTAAGCAGAGTCACTAAAGTTTTATAAAAATGCTGGACAATATTTTAAAATAAATACCAATATGAAATGTTACTTGACAGATTTAGAGAAATCTTAACATGGGCAGAAATTTCATGGAAATATTTTGGGTGCACATGCCAAACAGTTTAAACAGCTTAACATTTGGATAAGCCCCGTCACATCATGGATCAGGAATAACTTTGTTTAACAAGACACAAATACAGGTACATCTCAAAAAATTTGAATATCATGAAAAAGTTCAATATTTTTTATCACTCATTTCAGAAAGTGAAATTCATATATTATATAGAGTCATTACACACAGAGTGATATATTTCAAGTGTTTATTTATTTTAATTTTGACGATTATGGCTTACAGCCCATGAAAACCCCAAATTCAGTTTCTCAAAAAAATGGAATTGTGGCCTACACACATTGTGGGCTCACGCTGCCACAGAGACAGGACTGAATGTGTATTGTGGGGTGTCACGTCTGCAAGGACTAAGGACTCG
Source organism: Pholidichthys leucotaenia (assembly GCA_020510985.1). Classification (NCBI taxonomy): domain Eukaryota; kingdom Metazoa; phylum Chordata; class Actinopteri; order Cichliformes; family Pholidichthyidae; genus Pholidichthys; species Pholidichthys leucotaenia. Next base: position 122,816,530 of record CM035837.1, on the reverse strand, counting down.
AATCTACAGGAGGTAACAAGGAAGTGTGAGATTTGTCTCTTTGTCCCACAGAAGACGCCCCGGAGGGTTTTCCGGTTCATCAGGAAATGAGAGACAATGGTGAAGCTTCAAGGGGATGCTTTGTAACTGTATGTTGACTGAAGACACCATGTGACTTGAATTCTGATGCTGGAAATGTATAAAAGGGGGTTGAAGTATGATTCTTTCTCTTTCCTGCTTTGAGAATGCTAGAAGCTGCGTTCTGTCAAATAAAGCTGGTTTTATGACTGAAACTCAGCCTCGTTATTTGAGCATGCTTCTACAGAATATTACATAAAATTAATTTTAAAAAAAATAGTTTTTTAATAGAAATGTTGGCCGACTGAAAAGTATGTCCATGTATACACTCAATACTTGGTCGGGGGCTCCTTTTGGATTAATTACTGTATCAATGTGGCGTGGCATGGAGGTGATCAGCCTGTGGTACTGCTGAGGTGTTATGAAGGTCCAGGTTGCTTTGATAGTGACCTTCAGCTCGTCTGCATTGTTGGGTCTGATGTCTCTCATCTTCCTCTTGACAATTCTCCATAGATTCTCTATGCGGTTTAGGTCAGGAGAGTTTGCTGTCCAATCAAACACAGTGATGCCATAGTCATTAAATCAGGTTTTGATACTTTTGGCCATGTGGGGGGGTGCCAAGTCCTGCTGGAAAATGAAATCAGCTTCTCCATAAAGCTCGTCAGTACAGGGGAGCATGAAGTGCTCTAAAATTTCCTGGTAGACGACTGCGCTGACTTTGGTCTTGATAAAACACAGTGGACAAATACCAGCAGATGACCTCTGTTCAGATAAAAGTAAATTTTGCATTTCATTTGGAAATCAAAGTCTCAGAGTCTGGAGAAAGAGTGGAGAGGCACAGAATCTAAGTTGCTTGAGGTTTAGTGAGAAGTTTCCACAGTCAGTGATGATTTGAGGAACCATGTCATCTGCTGGTGTTCGTCCACTGTGTTTTATCAAGACCAAAGTCAGTGCAGTCGTCTACCAGGAAATTTTAGAGCACTTCATGCTTCCCTCTGCTGACAAGCTTTATGGAGAAGCTGATTTCATTTTCCAGCAGGGCTTGGCACCCCCCCCCCCCCCAAACTGCCAAAAGTATCAAAACCTGGTTTAATGACTATGGCATCACTGTGTTTGATTGGCCAGCAAACTGTCCTGACCTAAACCCCATACAGAATCTATGGAGTATTGTCAAGAGGAAGATGAGCGACACCAGACCCAACAATGCAGACGAGCTAAAGGTCACTATCAAAGGAACCTGGACCTTCATAACACCTCAGCAGTGCCACAGGCTGACCACCTCCATGCCACGCCACATTGACACAGTAATTAATCCAAAAAGAGCCCCAACCAAGTATTGAGTGTGTACATGGACATACTTTTCAGTCGGCCAACATTTCTATTTAAAAACTATTTTTTAAAATTAATTTTATGTAATATTCTAATTTTTTGAGAAACTGAATTTGGGGTTTTCATGGGCTGTAAGCCATAATCATCAAAATTAGAATAAATAAACACTTGAAATATATCACTCTGTGTGTAATGACTCTAGATAATATATGGGTTTCACTTTCTGAAAAGAGTGACAAAAAATATTGAACTTTTTCATGATATTCAAATTTTTTGAGATGTACCTGTATAATGTATAAAATATAATACAAAGATGAGGCAGTTTTCTGAGTCAGTGATTACAAAGGTAAATTAAAACAAAAATCAGCACAATATAAACTAAGAATAAAACTGACCAACAAAAACTGTACACTGCAATCAATTGCTTTTTGATGGGCTAAAACAAAGTATAATTCATATTATTTACAATAATTTGAAAGGCAGCAATTAAAAAGAAAACTTGTCACCACAATGAAACACGGTGGTGGGACTATTATGCTGTTGAGATGCTTCTGTACCAATTTGTGAGGTTTTTCTCCAAGATGTTAGTTCCAGGAAAAAAAAAAAGGAAACTAGCCACATCTACCCTCTCTAATATAATACAAATCATATAAAGAAACAGAGATAAATCAAATATTTCCAAAGGCAAAACAGAAAAGCAATTATTTCAACTCTTGTGGGAAGAAAAACTGATGAAAAAGATACCTGGGTACACTGTAGCTCCTTCACCCACCTCTGATCACAATGCTGAATACTGAATCTGAACATACAGCCGTGGACAAAATTGTTGGTACCCCTCTGTTAATGAAAGAAAAACCCACAATGGTCACAGAAATAACTTGAATCTGACAAAAGCGGTAATAAAAAAAAAAATTCTATGAAAATTAACTGATGAAAATCAGACAATGCTTTTGAATTGTGGTTCAACAGAATTATTTTAAAAAAACAAACTCATGAAACAGGCCTGGACAAAAACGATGGTACCCTTAACTTAATATTTTGTTGCACAACCTTTTGAGGCAATTACTGCAATCAAATGATTTCTGTAACTGTCAATGAGACTTCTGCACCTCTCAGCAGGTATTTTGGCCCACTCCTCATGAGCAAACTGCTCCAGTTGTCTCAGGTTTGAAGGGTGCCTTCTCCAGACGGCATGTTTCAGCTCCTTCCACAGATGTTCAATAGGATTTAGATCAGGGCTCATAGAAGGCCACTTTAGAATAGTCCAATGTTTGGCTCTTAGCCATTCTTGGGTGTTTTTAGTTGTGTTTTGGGTCATTATCCTGTTGCAAGACCCATGACCTGCGACTGAGACCAAGCTGTCTGACACTGGGCAGCACATTTCTCTCTAGAATACCTTGATAGTCTTGAGATTTCATTGTACCTTGCACAGATTCAAGACACCCTGTGCCAGATGCAGCAAAGCAGCCCCAGAACATAACAGAACCTCCTCCATGTTTCACAGTAGGGACAGTGTTCTTTTCTTGGTATGCTTCATTTTTGCGTCTGTGAACATGGCGCTGATGTGCCTTGAAAAAAGTTCCAGTTTTGTCTCGTCTGTCCATAGGACATTCTCCCAGAAGCTTTGTGGCTTGTCAACATGCAGTTTGGCAAATTCCAGTCTGGCTTTTTTATGATTTGTTTTCAACAGTGGTGCCCTCCTTGGTCGTCTCCCATGAAGTCCACTTTGGCTCAAACAACAATGGATGGTGCAATCTGACACTGATGTACCTTGACCTTAGAGTTCACCATGAATGTGTTTAGAGGCTGTTCTGGGCTCTTTTGTTACCATTCGTATTATCCGTCTCTTCCATTTTTCCTCCTGCGGCCATGTCCAGGGAGGTTGGCTACAGTCCCGTGGATCTTAAATTTCTGAATAATATGTGCAACTGTAGTCACAGGAACATCAAGCTGCTTGGAGATGGTCTTATAGCCTTTACTTTTAACATGCTTGTCTATAATTTTCTTTCTAATCTCCTGAGACAACTCTCCCCTTTGCTTCCTCTGGTCCATGTTTAGTGTTGTACACACCATGTCACCAAACAGCACAGTGACTACTTGTCACCCTTTAAATAGGCCGACTGACTGATTACAAGTTTGTAGACATCTGTGATGTTAATTAGAGGACACATCTTGGTTGAACATGTCCCTATGGTCACATTATTTTCAATCTTTTCTAGGGGTACCATCATTTTTGTCCAGGCCTGTTTCATGAGTTTGTTTAAAGTAATTCTGTTGAACCACAGTTCAAAAGCATTGTCTGATTTTCATTGGTTAATTTTCATAGAATTTTTATTTATTACCACTTTTGTCAGATTCAAGTTATTTCTGTGACCATTGTGGGTTTTTCTTTCATTAACAGAGGGGTACCAACAATTTTGTCCACGTGTGTATGAACATGAACTTTCAGCATGTTATTTACAGGCTTTGGCTGTGGAGTATGGCTGTAGTGTTGTAATCCCTGCTTCAATCTGTTATGAATGTGCACGGGTTGTTTAGTCAGCTCCTCGGTCATCACACAAAAAGCCCCTCTATTGGTGGCTACCATCAGTCCTAATCCAGCATGAACAGATTATATAAAAAGGGCCTCCCATCCCATGATACACAGAGACAGACATCTAAAGCCAAAGCCTGGCTGTTCAATCTCTTGTGCTGCTGCAACACTGGAGCATCATGATCATTCTGGTGGACCTGCTGCTGATGCTCATAGACCTAACCCGCTCCATCCTGACTGCCATAGTCCAGACTTTCCTCCAGCCCAGGCTCAAGTGCATTGATGGGGAGCTGTGTCTGATCACCGGGGCTGGGGGGGCGCTCGGTCAACTCTTCGCCCAGGAGTTTGCCAAGGAGGGAGCGCACCTGGTGCTGTGGGACTGTAACACGGCGGCCAACGAGCAGACTGCCAAGCTGGCCAGGGAGAAGGGGGTCCGGGTGCACACATATACAGTGGACCTGTCCAAGCGGAGGAACATCTATGAGACGGCGGACAGGGTGAGAGCTGAAGTCGGCCATGTCTCCATACTGGTTAACAATGCAGGTGTGGTGGCCGGACGGAGGCTGCTGGACTGTCCTGATGAACTTTTGGAGAGGACACTGCTGGTGAATTGCCACGCGCTGTTTTGGGTGAGAGCTGCTTCGTTTTTTTTTTACGCACACGTGCACAAACAGCTGAACTTTAAACTGACCCACCAAACAGTGTGGGCATGGGTTATGTAACATGTTCTGTGCTGCCTCTAAGTGTCAGTGCAGCCATGCGTGAAGGCAGCAAGGACAGAGCTGGCACACCCACACCACCCTGCTGCACCCTGTCTGTATACAAGCCGTATGGGTGCAGCCAGGGCAGGAGTCAGCAACCGCAACTGTAAAATGGGCCATGATGAATAGTCCATCCATCCATCTTCTTCCGCTTTATCCTTTTTGGGTCGCGGCGGGGCTGGAGCCTATCCCAGCATCTTTGAGCGAGAGGCAGGGTACACCCTGGACAGATCGCCAGTCCATCGCAGGGCCAACACAGAGAGACAGACAACCATTCACTCTCACAGTCACACCTAAGGACAATTTAGAAACCCCAGTTTGATGCCAATTAACCTGGAGCATAAAGGAAAAATCAGGTCTTCTTGTAAATTTGCAATTCTGTTTCTCATATTTGCAACTGTTTTCATGCATTTTTTTTCTTGCTCATTTACAGTTTTTTAATTTGCATTTTTTTCTTATTAAATTTTTGAAAGCTTTTTTTGTGAGACTTTTTTCGTAAAGTTGCAACATTTTCTTATAAATTTGCCATTTTGTTTGTCATGTCTAGCTTTATTATTTTTATTTTATCCGTAAACCTAATCCAGGCGAACATAAGAGGGCAGCTCATTAAAGATTTCCCCTGATACACATCTGGTTATTGTAGGAGGCTGAAATTGTACATGTATACTAATCCATACAGTCATGTGAAAAAATTAGGACAACCCATTAAATATTCAGTTCTTTATTAAGAAATGTTCACTTATCTATGTCTAACCTTGTTTTTGTTTTTATTTGCATTTTTTTTTAACATTTATTTTAGCCATTCTAAGCTGGAATGAATGTGGGGGGGTCCTAAAAAGATGGGGGGTGTCCCACTTTATTCCTCGCTATTTGTTTAGAATTACATTTTACAGAAAATTTGAAATAAGTATTTCATTTTTAATTGTTTAGTTGTATTACATGAATGTCCCAGTATTTTTAACATTGATATTAAATATCCATATGTCCAAATATGTAAAAAAACAAAACAAAAAACCCCACAAAGGCTTATACAGGATGTCCTAATTTTTTCACGACTATCTCTATGGACCTCTTGCACAATGTAGAGTGACGTACTGCCACATTCTGAACTCTGAGCAGCTTGAGTTCCTGTTCCATTATATTTGCCCATTCCCTGGTGCTTTCTCGTCAAATCAATTTTATCACTTTTACTTATCATTGTACATATTGGAAACAATGTATGGGCAGCTTGTTTTTTTCTTTATAAAGTTAGTGTTTCACATTTTGGTCATTTTTGTAACCATACTGGGGTATTTAATAGTTCACCCAGTTAGCTTAGCTTAGCATAGCACAGCCATTGTATCGTTTACGTCACATGGTAATTTGCAGCTCTGAACTCCTAAGAAACCCCTAAGAGTTTCTCTTTTACAGGTGCTATGGTGGAGTAAGGTGTGATAATTGGGCCAGTTGAATGCAGAGCGGCCATCAGGTTACTCTACTTGAGAGGCCACACACCATGGAAGATGGGGAGGATGCCCCATCGTATGATGTACTCAGGGCTTAACATTAACACCGGCCAATGGCTGATGGATTTCAGCAGTGGCCAGTAGAACAGCCACACCCACTAGCCACTTTGGCTGGTTGTAGTTTTCTCAAATGGCATCTAAGATAATAAACTTATTGAAATGTGAGACTACGAAACTACAACTTCCATAAGTACTGTTTTTTTTCCTAATCAGTTTTCTTTTTCTTTCTCTTCTTTTATCTGTTGAAAACAGGGACTGTCCATTTAGGTTAAATCCATCAGCAACTACTAGTGCAGCCATGAAGGGGTGTCCCAATTCATAGAGGTACAAATGAGAATTGGGACAGACCAAAATCCATCTGCATTTCACTCTCATATTACAAATATTTTTTCTCTACCATTTTACAGTATTTACTGCTCTTCATAAATAAAGTGTTTCTCTTGCTATTTTTTATGTATGTATAAAGGTAATTTACATTGAAAAAGGTTGTAAATTTAGTTCAAGTAAATTTTAGCATGCCATAGTCCAATTTGATCATATTAAAAACAATTTTCCAACCACAAAATTGTGGTTAGTGAAAAGACTGAATGGCTAGTAACTTTGGAAAATCACTAGCCACAGTGGCTGGTGAGCAAAAAAGTAAATGTCAAGCCCTGGACATACTCAAGCACTAGCATCGACAGTTCAAGTGTGGTCGGACATTGGTGGAAACGGCACCCATTCCTGGGTGACCACAGTGCGCTATTGGTGAAGACACCATCTGGCAAGTGGAGGCCAGCATTTTGGAGGATTGCTACATTGCTGCTTGCCAACAAGCCAAGATGTCAAGTGTGGGGTCTGTGGTAAAAAAAAACAAAAAAAAACATCATCCATGACCATTTGCACATGCAGAAGTTGTCTGCACAATGGATTCCCCGTTTGCACACTCCTTTCCAGAAACAGGAACAAGTCATGTGCTCTCAGGCTGTTTTGGCCATGTGCCAAGAAAACCAGGAGGACTTCTTTGACAGACCAATCATACAAGACAAAATATGGGTCCATCACTATGATCCAGAGACTAAAGCCCAGTTGAAGCAATATGACTCACCACCTCTGAAGAAGGCATGTGCCCAGCCTTGGTGAGCAAGGTCATGCTCACTGTCTTTTGGGACCAGCATGGAGTATTGACGGATTTCCTGGCAAAGGGTACCCCAATTACTGAAACTTACTATGCTCTACTGCTGCAGAAATTATAAAAGGCCATCAAAACAGAGAGGTGTGGCATGCTGACCAAAGGTGTCCGCCTCCTGCAAGACAACACCCCAGTTTACAACTCACATGCTGCCCAGATGGAAGCACGGCCCCTCGGCTATCAAAGCCTTCCTCACCCCCTTACTGTCCTGACCTCGCACCATCTGACTTCCACCATTTTTCAACCCTAAAGTCATTTTTGAAAGGAAAGCACTTCCAAGACGAAACACTGACTTCCAAGGTAGTCATTGCTTTGGATGCAACCTGCAGACTTGTAGAGGTGAGGTCTCCACAGCTGCATAACACAATGGGAGAAGTGTGTGACCCTGGGTGGTACCTATGTAGAGAAAGACTAATAACCGTGCAAAGTTTGCTTCCTCTCAGTCCATGGGAAATCTTTGAGCAGCCCTCATCAAGTGAAGGCTGTAACTGTACAAAACCCCCAGAATCAAATGCAAACACAAAAGTCCACTAGTTAGGCATGTGATTCTGCTTTTGATCCTCTTACAACTTCAGTCTCAAGCTCATAAAATAAAAGAGCATAAGCGCATTAGCATCAAATATAATGAGCAGCAAACATACAGTGGATGTCTTCTCACTGGTTAAATGAACTTAGTCACCTGATTTTTACTATTTTGGAAAATGTTTAACCCTGTATCAGGTGTGTAGTGCCAAATTTTGGGGGCCCAGGGAATAGCAAGAAGAAAAAAACTTTTAAATCTTAGAAAAATTTTCACAAATAACAAATACACTTGTTCAAAAAGTTTTCTTTGAAGGATCATGACTATCAAAGGGACTTTAAACAGCTGATGAGGCTCAGTTAAGAATGGCACAATGCATTTTGTCTGTTGGCATGTACTTTCTCAATTAGTTTTTCCAAAACCATGAATTAAGAAAGTGCTCACAGAGTGAATATCTCTGCCATCACTCAAATATGGGTTTTCTGTTGGCGGTGAAAAAGTTAAATCCATATAATGTGAATTTACTATAACAAAAATGATAAGTGCTAGGACCATGCTCACTACTGAACATATATGAATCAATTTACAGTATGTCTCCACTGGTATATATATATATATATATATTTTGTCAGTTCTAGTGAACTTTAAAGATCAAACGAACAAAATGTGAAATTTGTTACATCATATAATGGTACTGAAAACATGGTAACAAGTTCTTCTTAATGACTTATTGTACTCTTAAGTCTTTGTCATTGCGGACAACAAAGAAGAGGCAACAGAAGATCCAAACCTTTGTTAACAGCTGCTTACGCAGAATATTCCGGATAAGATGGCCAGGTAAGATCGCTAATGAGGAATTGTAGCAGATCAGGAGGCCAGTGGAAAAATAGACAAAAATGGAACTAGCGAGGCCATACAGTGTGGAAAGGTAACAGATATCCCATGGTAAGCTTTAACTTGGAACTAGCAGGGTAAAAGAAGAAAGGTGCGGCCAAGAAACAGCTGGAGGAGAGACATGGAGGCTGAATTAAGGGGAGTTGGAATGACATGGGACAGATGTGACTAGGAAGGCACAAACTCAAGTGTGTTGGAGAAATGTGGTTGATGGCCTATGCTCAGCATGGAGCTAAGGACATGAGTGAGTCTTTGTCATGTATAAATAGCTTTCAATCAGGGGGATACCACATTGATTTGCAGATGACTGAGTTGTCTAGTTATTCATTGCATGAAGTGATTTTTTTTTTTGAAGGTCAAGTTGATGGAATCAAATATATTTTGTTCGGAGTTCCTCTGTTTAAAGCAACGCCATGTAAGATTTTCACCTTAGAATAATGTTTACATTATTTTGTTTAGCTGGTACATCAGCCTTTGAACGAGTGAATGTCACACCATAGCATGAGGCCCACATTGCCTGTAACAGCTCTGTTCTTGGAAGAAACACCGAAAGGACTAAAACTATGGCGATTATGACCCGAGTTCTGACAGCCACTCACAGGGCACAACTTTATCCAGTAACAACCAAGCACTCTGTGATTGGCTGCTGGGACTGATGTCATAGTTGCCATGGTTGTAGTCTTTTCTGTTTTGCTACCTGGAACAAGAGTTGCATAGTGCGGCTTTAAGTGCTCTAACAAATTTTTGTTACCTTTCTTCAATAGCTGATTGAACAACATATTGCACACTCAAAGATACCTACCATACAGATATTTTTTCCATGACATTTTGTGTATTTGATAGAAAAAAATAATGGAAAATGGCTATGTGCAAAATAAATGGGTCTGTGGCCCAAGCTCCACTATTCCACCAAATTTTGATGAAAATGGATCAGTAGTTTTTGCGTAATCCTGGTGACAGACACAAATGCCAAAGAAAAAAAACAACCTCCCTCGCATTTGATGTTTTATGCAACTGGTTTTCAATAAAAAGGACGACTACTCAGCCTTTACAAAATTGATCCAAGTACAACCCCATTTCCGGTGAAGTTGGGATATTGTGTGAAACGTAAATAACAAAATACATTGACTTAAAAATCCTTTTCAACTATATTCAATTGAATACACTACAAAGACAGTGACTGTTCAAACTGACTTTACTGTTTTGTTTTGTTTTTTTGCAAATATTCACTCATTATGAATTTAATGCCTGCAACACATTCCAAAAATGCTGGGACAGGAGCAAGAAAAGACTGGGAAACTTGAGGAATGCTCAAAAACCTCTTTGGAACATTCCACAGGTGAACAGGTTTATTGGAAACAGGCAAGTGTCATGATTGGGTATAAAAGGAGCATTGTGGAAGATGAAAGCAGACGAGACAGCGAGCTGGACGACACACGAACTTTATTCACCTCCCAACATAAAACACCGAAAACTTCTCCCAGGGTCTCTGGGCACCTCCTTTTATACCACTTTATTCCTGCCCAGTGAGACCCAGGGAGCCAAAGACAATATACACAGTACACAAAGCCCGTCTGGCACATCAGCGTCACAGGACACGAAACCCTGCTTATCACTCCCTCTCCCAGTCTAGCAAACTCCGGTGTCTCCTGACTCCCCGGGGTGCGGCCAGTCCTTTCTGTTGCCTCTGAGACCCCCCGGTGCCACTTCCTCCTTCAGTCCTCTATTCCACCCCCACCCCCCCACCCCGGACTTCCATAGCATTCCTGAAAGGCTCAGTCATTCAAAAGCAAGGATGGGTGAGGTTCACCACTTTGAGACCAACTGTGTGGGCAAATAGTTGTAACAGTTTAAGAACAAAGTTTCTCAATGTACAATTGCAAGGAATTTAGGGATTTCATCATCTACAGTCCATGTCATCAAAAGCTTCAGAAAATCTGGAGAAATTTCTGCATGTAAGCAACAAGACTGAAAACCAACAAATGCCCATGACCTTCGATCCCTCAGGCAGTACTGCATTAAAAACTGACATTCTGTAAAAGATGTTACCACATGGGCTCAGGAACACATTGGGAAATCATTATTAACACAGTTCGTCGCTACATCTACAAGTGAAAGTTCAAACTCTACCATGCAAAGCGAAAGCTATGTATCAGCAACACCCAGTAACTGCTCTGGGCCCGAGCTCATCTGAGACGGACACTAAGTGGAAAAATGTGCTGTTGTCTGATGAGTCCACATTTTTCAATTTCCATCCATCCATCCATCCATCCATCCATCCATCCATCTTCTACCGCTTTTCCGGAGGTCCGGGTCGCGGAGGCAGCAGTTCAAGCAGAGAAGCCCAGACTTCCCTCTCCCCAGCCACCTGCTCCAGCTCTTCAGAGGGGATACCAAGGCGTTCCCAGACTAGCTGGGAGACATAGTCTCTCCACCGAGTCCTGGGTCTGCCCCGGGGTCTCCTCCCAGTGGGACGTGCCTGAAACACCTCAAGTGGGAGACGTCCAGGAGGCATCCTAATCAGATGCCCATACCACCTCAACTGACTCCTTTCAATGTGGAGGAGCAGCGGTTCTACTCTGAGCCTCTCCCGGATGACTGAGCTCCTCACCCTATCTCTGAGGGTGAGTCCAGCAATCCTACGGAGAAAGCTCATTTCAGCCGCTTGTATCCGATTGTTTTTTGTAAATCATGGACTTCATATCCCCCAGGATAAAGAGGAAAAGGACTATCCACATTGTTGTCAGCACAAAGTTCAAAAGCCAGCATCTGTGATGGTATGGGGTGTGTTAGTGCCCATGGAATGGGTAATTTGCACATCTGTGAAGGCACCATTAATGCTGAATAGTACATACAGGTTTTGGAGCAACATATGCTGCCATCCAAGCAACATCTTTTTCAAGGATGGCCATGCTTATTTCAGCAAGACAATGGCAAGCCACATTCTGCATGTGTTACAACAATGTGGCTTTGCAGTAAGTGTGGGTACTAGACTGGCCTGCCTGCAGTCTAGACCTGTCTCCCATTGAAAATGTGTGGCATATTATAAAGTCCAAAATATGACAACAGAGACCCTGGATTGTTGAGCAACATAAGTTATACAGTGGGGTAAAAAAGTATTTTGTCAGCCACCAATTGTGCAAGTTCTCCCACTTAAAAGATGAGAGAGGTCTCCAATTTTCATCATAGGTATACTTCAACTATGAGAGACAAAATAAGAAAAAAAAAATCCAGAAAATCACATTGTCTGATTTTTAAAAGAATTTATTTGCAAATTATGGTGGAAAATAAGTATTTGGTCAATAACAAATGTTCATCTCAATACTTTGTTATACACCCTTTGTTGGCAATAACAGAGGTCAAACGTTTTCTGTAAGTCTTCACAAGGTTTTCACACACTGTTACTGGTATTTTGGCCCATTCCTCCATGCAGATCTTCTCTAGAGCAGTGATGTTTTGGGGCTGTCGCTGGGCAACACGGACTTTCAACTCCCTCCAAAGATTTTCTATGGGGTTGAGATCTGGAGACTGGCTAGGCCACTCCAGGACCTTGAAATGCTTCTTACAAAGCCACTCCTTCATTGCCCGGGCAGTGTGTTTGGGATCATTGTCATGCTGAAAGACCCAGCCACATATCATCTTCAATGCCCTTGCTGATGGAAGGAGGTTTTCACTCAAAATCTCACGATACATGGCCCCATTCATTCTTTCCTTTACACGGATCAGTCGTCCTGGTCCCTTTACAGAAAAACAGCAACAAAGCATAGTGTTTCCACCCCCATGCTTCACAGTAGGTATGGTGTTCTTTGGATGCAACTCAGCATTCTTTCTCCTCCAAACATGACAAGTTGAGTTTTTACCAAAAAGTTCTATTTTGGTTTCATCTGACCATATGACATTCTCCCAGTCCTCTTCTGGATCATCCAAATTCTCTCTAGCAAACTTCAGACGGGACTGGACATGTACTGGCTTAAGCAGGGGGACACGTCTGGCACTGCAGGATTTGAGTCCCTGGCGGCGTAGTGTGTTACTGATGGTAGCCTTTGTTACTTTGGTCCCAGCTCTCTGCAGGTCATTCACAAGGTCCTCCTGTGTGGTTCTGGTATTTTTGCTCACCGTTCTCGTGATCATTTTGACCACATGGGGTGAGATCTTGCATGGAGCCCCAGATCGAGGGAGATTATCAGTGGTCTTGTATGTCTTCCATTTTCTAATAATTGCTCCCACAGTTGATTTCTTCACACCAAGCTGCTTACCTATTGCAGATTCAGTCTTCCCAGCCTGGTGCAGGTCTACAATTTTGTTTCTGGTGTCCTTTGACAGCTCTTTGGTCTTGGCCATAGTGGAGTTTGGAGTCTGACTGAGGTTGTGGACAGGTGTCTTTTAAACTGATAATGAGTTCAAACAGGTGCCATTAATACAGGTAACAAGTGGAGGACAGAGGAGCCTCTTAAAGAAGTTGTTACAGGTCTGTGAGAGCCAGAAATCTTGCTTGTTTGTAGCTGACCAAACACTTATTTTCCACCATAATTTGCAAATAAATTCTTTAAAAATCAGACAATGTGATTTTCTGGATTTTTTTTCCCTCATTTTGTCTCTCATAGTTGAGGTATACCTATGATGAAAATTGGAGACCTCTCTCATCTTTTGAGTGGGAGAACTTGCACAATTGGTGGCTGATTAAATACTTTTTTGCCCCACTGTACATCTAAACAACAGAGGGAAAGAATTCCACTTACAAAGCTCCAATAATAAGTGTCCTCAGTCCCTAAACATTTTGAGAGTTGATAAAAGGAAAGGCAATGTAAGACAGTAGTTAACATACCCCTGCCCCAACTTTTTTGGGAATGTGTTGCATTCATCAAATTCAAAAGGAGTGAATATTTGTGCAAAAAAAGTATCAGTTTGAACATTAAATATCTTTGTAGTGTATTCAATTGAATATAAGTTGAAATGGATTTTTAATTCATTTGTTTGTTTTACACATCCCAACTTCATTGGAATTGGGATTATAGGGGGTTTTTTTTGGTCTCAATTAGCTAAAATCATGGACAATTAGTCTCAAAATTACCCCTATACTTGAGGTCACTAAAAATTTTCATGCTGTAGTATGCAACTCAGAAAAATTATCCATTATATCAGCATATCTGTTTAAAATATGGATTAAAACAAGTACACAAATAACCCCTAAGCAGGAACCACAAAAAACAGTATCTCCTACGTTTTATATATTAGCATATATTCAATCAAGCATTGTTATGTATATATTCCTGAAAGATTAAGGTCCTTTTTTTTTACATTAATAAAGTTAAGAACATAACCTCTGTAGATTTTGACAAGTGTTATCTTAATCCCTGCCTGTTGGTATACCCTCATCTGACACATCATGAAAGGTGCTTACATGCAAATTAAGAGAGGACACAATGTAACCTTGTTTTATCAGTTCATTACCCATAAGCCACTGCCAGCATGTGTTTATGTCCACCCAACAGATGACAAAGGCCTTCTTGCCTCAGATGAAAGAAACAAACCACGGCCATATTGTAACCGTTGCCAGCACTCTTGGACTGTTCAGCACTGCATGCGTAGAGGTAACCGGCACGATCACAGACACCCGCAAACTCCACAGAACTCACTGACGAAGTATAATGTTAATTCACTCTAGCGGTTCGTCCCACTGCTGGCATCTTGTTTCCCCTCCAGGATTATTGTGCCAGTAAATTTGGAGCAGTTGGCTTCCACGAGTCACTGACACACGAGCTGCTTGCAGAAGGCCTGGATGGCATCAAAACCACTTTAGTGTGCCCCTATATTGTAGACACAGGGATGTTTGCTGGATGTGAAATCAGGTGAGATGTAATTTATGATTCAGACTTGTTTGGTAGCACTAAAGAAAAAAAAAAAAAAATCCCTTTAGCCCGTATTTTTTCCACTCTTTCCAGGAAAGAGCTTCAAAGTCTAATTCCGCCTCTTCAGCCACTCTACACTGTGCAGCAGTCCATGAAAGCCATCCTAGCAGAGCAGCAAATGATCTGCATTCCTCGTCTCATGTACATTCCCTTCCTTGCAAGGGCGTAAGTACTAATGCTGATCATAAAAAGTGCATCCACCTGTTATGACCTGGGTGAGAAACTAACGTGATTTGTTTTCCCACTTCTAGACTGTTACCTTGGGAGGCAAATGTAGCGACATATCGATTCATGGGTGGCGACAAGTGCATGCTGCCGTTCATCGAGAATGTTGAACTGAAGACCTCTAACGGCTATATCAAATCCTAGGACTTTCCTTGTATATTTTTACAGTGTTAAATGGACCAATTCAGGCACATGAATTGTATCGGTTCTTTTTCATTAATTTTCTAGCAGTGTTTTATGCAATATTCTATAAAACAACTAATGCTAATATTCATATTACAAGCCATATTTCTCAATTCCATTGTTTGATCAGATCAGATTTGCCTGTCAAAACTTAACAAGTGACTTTTAAATGACTAACATGAACGTGCCTCTCCTCTGAAAGGGCACGTCTTACACCAACAAAACATGTCTTATTAGTTCCACTGCTTGTTAGTTTTAAACTGGAACAACAAGTTTTTATTAAAATATATGACTGGGATTTTTCTCTGGAGGACTGCAGCAGTTAGCCAGCTGTATATGATGAGGCCCACAAGAAGGAAGAGAGCAAGATGGCAGCACAAAGAGCTGTTTTAGCAGCAACTGCTAGCACAGATGAGTGTACACACAGGTAAAAAAGTAGCATGACTGCCAATCTGACCATACTCAATCATGTTATATGATCAAGTATCAATATATCAGATCTAGAATCACATGTGAATATACGACTCAGATCTGATATGAAAGACAGGACTTTAGATCACTTCAGGTTGGTAAAGTGAACACAGCCTAAGAAATCAAGATACTCTAAAAATACCACAGTGATAATGGATCAATACAAGTACTTCTTTTTATTCACATTAATAACAAAAATGGTGCAGAAACGGACTAGACATGAAATGTATTGGAAACATGCAACAGAAGGATAGTTTAAACATTATGCTTGAGTCACAAATGACAGACTAACCATAAAAAAAGAATTCAAACACATGAATAAAAGAAACCCCCCCCCCCCCACCTCAATTTGACTGATTTCCATTTTACCACAATACCGCCACATTCTCAACTCTGCTGCTGAAAAACTTTATACCCATGTTGTCGTTATGGTCTATTTTTCCCCCATTTTGTCAACTATTAAACAAGATTCCCAAACAAAAATGAGCTACTGGGATTTGGTCATGTCTTTAAAAATCTGGAAATCTTTCATGTGTCATTACACCCGAAATTCAAATTTCCATCACGTAACTGTTGGGTTTCAAGTTCAGCACAAGCAGGTCTGTTATGTGACCCAAGGCCACCGTAGCTCTTCGTTCACTGTACTGTGGTTTCTTGTTTTGAGTGAACAACATCACAGCCATCTCAAACTAGCTGCACAGTGGCTGCTTGTAAGTACCCCTGCAGGAATTTGAGGGCTTCTGCATTCAGATTGGTGCTCAGCATTGAAGGAACCTGCATTATAATAAAAACAAACAAAAAAAAATTAAAAAAATACAGTGACCTTTCTGTTTAAAGACGCACTCCGGTGGATATAAATCTCCTATAAAAACAAACCTACATTGTCTAAAATGGCCTCTTATGTCCTTTTTTCTACAAAGAAAACCTTTTATTGTCTTACGTTTCATGTCAAAATCTTTTCACTTTCCCCTCTCCCTCAAATGCCAGGATCAGTGATTACACAGGGTTACAAAAATAATTTTTTGTAAGTTGTCTGTGTTTTTTCAACTGATTTAAGACAATTTTGCACCGCTGAATCCGAAAAAGACATCCGTTTCTCTCGATCAGGTGCTAAGTAAAAACCTGTACTTACTTAGTTCTGTGCATGTACTTACCTTTATATAAAGGTAAGTACATGCACAGATGTGTATGTACTTACCTTTGTACTTGTATGCATGTACCTTTATATAAAGGTAAGTACATGTAAACTGAATGTTACGTCATCAATGTTCAAAATTCAGAGAATTTCAAGACAAAGAATTTTGCATCATATAAAGCAAAAATACCCGTACATGTAAACAAAAACGTATAAAACAACATGTGGCCATAATTCAAAAAGTTGACCTGACTGAGCAAAACCAATGTGATTTTTGGATTCAGCACATCAAAATTGTCCTAAATCAGCTAAAAAAACTTAGACAATAAATCTGGTGTTGACCAGTGTTATTAGGCCCAACCACATGCTACAAAGCTAATAGTGGCTAGCACTACATTATCAGAATAAATACCGTGATAAAAAAGACTTGCTGGCTGAAGGGCATGCCCAGAATAATGACTGAAACTGCATCAGTCCTTAAAAGCAGTTTAATGGTAAAAACCATCTTAAAGGGGTCATTGATTGAAAAATGGTGTTAGTAGGTTTTAACAGTCTCAAATGTGTCAACTGGTCATGTAATTAATCAATCAATCAGCTTTATTTATAAAGCACTTTAAAAGCAACACTCGCTACACAAAGTGCTGTACATTAGCCAAAAATTTTTCCAAAAAGTCAACTATCTGAAAAAAGCACACTGCCTTCATCTCGTTTTTCTCTCAGAGAAACTCCCCAAAACGTTTTTGACTCTCCTGGGTAAATCGTATACGTAAAGTTTCAAAAAAGCCAATCAACTGCCGTCCCTGAGACCCGCCCACTGCTCTATTATTGGCCCACCTAGCTGTCCATCATGTAGATGAAGTGGTGGCTAAAGATAGCCTATTAGCCCACGAGCTAACACTGTTACCAGGACACTCATTGTAAGCACGGCTTATATTGTTATTTTCTTCAGATCTTAGTCACCCTAATAGTCATCCCTGTTATCACCTGGTCCACTCTGGCCCATCTCCGAGTGGTTTCATGGTGATTCCGTGGCGGATCGTCCCCTAAGGCACACTGGTCGCTTTTATGGTCCGGGACCAGGGCTACTGGATGATGTTATGTCGAGAACTCCCCCAGATTGGCAGAGGAGTTAACGGCATACCAGTGCGTGCAATCCACCGCGGATCATGACGAAACCTCCGGCTCCCTACAATCAAAATGTCCCGGGACCAGATGCTGTTGGCTCTCATGCGCAGCAACCCCACCGTCCTCCGTGGCTCCGCTCTGCTCTCACGGGCAGCGTAGTTGCTCCAGTTTTCAGCTGGCTGTGACAGAAGAGTGGAGTCCCACAGAGCCACACTGCCCTTTGAGATCCCTTGGCTCGGAAGCTCGCCTCAGGTTGCGGCAATCTTCCAGCGCGCGGTGCTAGCCATTTGTTGCGGAATCATGGCAAAATTTATTGGGAGACAGACCGGACTGAAGTGAGATATACTATTGGCTGTGCATCAGTGAACCAGAGCGTTGCTCAACCAAGCTGAAAGGAGCCGGCTAGAAGCTACTCAGCTAATGGCTAACTGACATAAGAGGGAAGGTGGAGTTGAACAGCTGAAGTCTGTTTCTTAAAGTGACAGGCTTTGAATCAGAGCGTTTGAAGAAAGCCGATAAAAATTAAAAAAACAAAAACAAATTTGCTTCAATAATTAAAAAAAAATTAAGAAAATCTGAACAAAATATGTCACAAGCACTTCATTAAGGTACGAGTGAGCTGCTGAAATGTATAAAAAGAGCAGTCAATGACTCCTTTAATTTGGGCCAAGTTTTCAAAGCAGTTTGTTAAAAAATGCTAAGTAGCCTGAAGGATAACGTCAGTTAGGCCAAAGTCCTATTTGGCTCAATACTACCCACGTGCCAGCACCGGGAATAGTTATGTCACCAAAAATGCTTCATGTCAACTCACATTTTTGCAGGGGGTGGGGCTGAAGTGAAACTTTACAGCAAAAACACAGAGATATGAGACATTTCAGCAATTTTGTAACGATAGTAAACTAAATAAAAAGATTTATGCAGCTCCTTTCATTAACAGATTTTGTAAATACCCCCATTTTATTTACATGTTACGGATATCTAAAGCCAAGTGATTACAACTGACAGCATTCAAGTTTCTGTTGCCAAACCAAATGTTCTCACAAACTGGGTGGTGACACTTCGAAAAAGAACTGTTACACAAAAACAAACAGATGGACTTCTGTTGTTACAATGCTGACTACTGCACCTGGGATTTGTGTTTTTTGTTTGATTTTCAGCTTTAGCGTTAGTTTCTCCCTGTGCCGTCCTTGAGTTTGAACAAAGAACTTCAACAATTTGTGGCTCATCTGCTTCCACCACTGCAGTGTGATGCTTAGTTTTCCTTAATGTCATGTCTACAACCTGAGTACTGGAGAGCTTAACCAAATATTCGTGCATGGGTTAACCAAGCAAAGTCAAAAGTTTCACAATTAAAACTGAAAATTCAAATGAAATTAAAAGCTACTCAGTATTTTATCATATTAGAATTAAAATTACTGATAAAATTATATCAGCCCTGCAATGGACTGACGATCTGTCCAGTGTGTACCTTGCCTCTCGCCCAAAGATGCTGGGATAGGCTCCAGTCCCCCCGACCCGAAAAGGATTAAGCAGTAGAAGATGGATGGATGGATGGATGGATGAATGCATAAAATTATATCATGACCTAATTTTTAAAACTCTCTCCATTAAAATGATGACCAAAGACAAATTCCGGACGATAATTAACAAAAAAGCCAAGAAGAAAAGGAAATATGATGACGCTTAGCTTGCTTTTGGATTCATTGTGGGTGTGGCAGGGCAGAGAAATAGCTGTGGGTAGGTAGGCTTGTTAATGGCTCCCCAAAAAAAGGGAATAAAAAAAGCTTAAGACCCACTGGTATAAATGAAGAAAAAAAAAAAAAATATATCAGCAGATAACAACCACAGTCTCTGAACTTTTACTGCTGACATGGATTTGAAACCATCAGTGCTTCAGTCCACTCTTTAGAAAGAAACCTCAAAGCTTTGAATATTTTTCTGCACAATCAGAAGAAAAGCCTCCGAGCTCCATGAGGCTTCACCTGCCAAACAAGAATAAATGCTACAGCCCCTCAGTAGTATTTTTTCTTGTTTAAAAGCAGCCTACTTAGTACATTTACTGCTGTTTACAGCCTATTAATGCGGTCTTAGCAGGCAACATACCTTAAAAACACGTTCTCCACCAGTGCACTGTTCCCTCTGGCTCCCTCACTCTTGCTCTCTCCTTGACCACTTGCACACAGAGCGGTACCTAGGTTTCAATTAGCACTCCCTCTGCTGGCGGACTCTATAATTGCATTTAAGAATGCAGTTCCAAATACGGCAAACATGATATAAATAAATAACTGATTTTTGGAAATTGACTGGTGGGCCGCAGTGGATGAGTGTCTGCCAGTTGCCCATCCCTGACCTAGATGTAGACCTACCTGAGGATCATTGCGCGTTTGGCGAGCAGTGAGACAATTGCCTTGGAGAAGTAGTGATTTTTCTGAAGTCACAAGTGCTCACATCTCCTGACCTTTGATTTTGAGCACCACCTGGCTGCAGACCCACCTAGAGATCATTGTGAGCAAATTTGGTGAGCATTGTGGCAATTAACTAGGAGGAGTAGAGATTCCCATGAAATGTGGATGAATGCTACATCATCGCATTAGTTCCTTTTAGCTTTGCTGTAATGAGCTAAAACTCTATAAACATTTTAAATCTCTTTAATAAAACATGTTCCATGCATCCATGAAACTTAGACAAGTGAAAAATAAAATGCTGATTTGAATTAATAGTTATTTTTCGATAGAAACTGACTACTTTTGGCCACAAAGAAGGTCAAGCATAAACCTTATTCACATGACTTTCCTGTGCCAAGAATTTATATTAAAAAAAGGCCTCTTCCTATAGGCTTTCTGAAGATACCGATGTACCCCCTAATATTGGTCATCTGCATGCATATTTGACAATTTTTATCTTTTATTTTTACTCAAACATTATTAGATGAATTTAGCATTAACAGAGGAAGCAAGTCCTGTGTGGAACATACCCTTCCGGGACAGGCCGTAGAGAGTTTGTGGAGTGACTGGGCCAGCAGAATTTTTGGATTTCCAACAACATCTCCAATTGGGTCGTGCTCCTTCTTCCCAGCGAAGGCCAGCTGTGAGAATGCCGTCTGATATCCCGGTGTGTCTTCAATGTCAATGAAGTGCTCATCATCGGGAATACTGTCATCTTCTGGTAACTCAAATAAACCAATGAGGGCCTGGAGCAAAGGGGTCCTAAAAAGACAATAATGCACTGCCTTCAGTTTTACCCAATGCCACAATGTGTCTGTGTGTACGTAATCCATTCTGAAGCACAGGAACCATGAATTAATTAAATACACACACACACACACACACACACACACACACACACACACACACACACACACACACACACACACACACACACACACACACTACCGTTCAAAAGTTTGGGGTCACTTAGAAATTTCCTTATTTTTGAAAGAAAAGCACTTTTTTTCAATGAAGATAACTTTAAACTAATCAGAAATACACTCTATACATTGCTAATGTGGTAAATGACTATTCTAGCTGCAAATGTCTGGTTTTTGGTGCAATATCTACATAGGTGTATAGAGGTCCATTTCCAGCAACTATCACTCTAGTGTTCTAATGGTACAATGTGTTTGCTCATTGCCTCAGAAGGCTAATGGATGATTAGAAAACCCTTGTGCAATCATGTTAGGTCTGCATTGCTGTAATTGCTGCAAATGGAGGATTCTTTGACGAAAACAAAGTTTGAAGGAAAAAATTATTATTTCAAATACAAATCATTATTTCTAACCTTGTCAATGTCTTGACTATATTTTCTATTCATTTTACAACTCATGGTGGTAAATAAGTGTGACTTTTCATGGAAAACACAAAATAATTGTCTGGGTGACCCCAAACTTTTGAACGGTAGTGTATACACACATATATATAGTGAAATAACTGTGCATTTAAATGAATTAAACAATAATTTAAATACTTTTGTATTTAATGAATTAGATCTTTATTTCCAGTGTTAAATAACTGACACTTGTTTAATGAAAGATCTTTTCATTTCCAATTATAAATAATTCATCACATATTTGTGTAACTAATAGTGTATTTATTTCTTTCATTTAGTCAATGCTGACTCTCAATAGTCACACAGTGGGAGGAAAAAAAAAAATCCTGAATGGGGGGGGGGGGGGGGAAGCTGCATCGAGAATCGTAATCAGCTCGAATCGGCGCCCCCCTGATTCATAATTGGCTCAAATCATGAGGTGCCCAAAGATTCCCACCCCTATAGGTGAGTGAAAGCTTCTGTATACATTTGAAGTCAATCCGATTAGTAATGTACAAACTATAGTGGCAACAACATAAAATGTCAAAGGAACGGATGGGGCAAAAACATTACACACTCCGCAACTTTGCTGCGTGTTGTATAATAAGAATAGCTCGGAAAAGTTGAATGGTTGGGTGCCGATTTCTTACCAGAGTTTGGTGTACTCAGTGTCCATCATTGCAGGACACTCTGTCAGGATCTTTGTTAGACCAACAGCACAGATCTTTTTCTCAACTCCTCCAGAGACTTTCTGAACTTCTGGAATAACAATTTTCTCCAACACCATACCAAACATTCTGCAATACAACAAGTCAGAGTTTTTAATAAATTTTCCGCACTGCACTTTAGCCATATGAAACTTCTGCATTAGGGCTGCAATGATTAGTTAACGCTGATCATAAAAATTTGTCGATGCAGATTTTTATTGTCGACAATTCGTTTAATTTTAAAGTTTATATGCATGCCACGGAAATATTCAGTTTAACTGTGCCAGCGAAGAAGAAGAGGAACACATCATGAAGACAGAGAGAAAATCACAGAGAAGGCCAAAAGTTTGCAAAATATGGGAGGATTTTACCAAAAATAAATAAATGAAACAAGTTAAATGTAGACTAAAGCAGTGTTGTCATATCACAGCTGCACTACAGCGATGCATCCATTCCCTCCTCCTCTCTGTTCCTCCATCTCCGGCCACCTATCAGCGGACTGCACTGATTAGGTTCGTGAGTAAAGTTAGCGCTTCTCATTTTCAATGAGAGACCCTCTCTGCTTTAGAAAACTGACCACACTATTAGTACATGCTGTTTAAATAGTTTACCTGTGGTCGGACAATAATCTCTCTTTGACAATATTTGCTGACAGCTGAACTGCTTCCATTATGCTGGTTAATATGTTAACTGCAGTAAAAAAAAAATATATATTTTTTTAATTTTGTATACTTTATTGATCCCCAGAGGGGAAATTGAGGGCATCCACCTGGATGGATGAAGTAGCCACGGTACGATGCTATCCCTTTACCATTCACACACACATTCACACCTAGGGCCACTTTTAGAGTCTCCAATTAACCTAACCTGCATGTTTTTGGCCTGTGGGAGGAAACCGGAGAAATCCCGGAGTAAACCCAGGCAGACATGTGGAGAACATGCAAACTCCACACAGATCACTGTTGGTCAGGGGCTGGGATCGAACCAGGGATCCCATGGCCAAGGGTGAGTTGCTGTGCTGCCGCAGTGCATCTCGGTAGTTAGTGCATCTTGGTAAATTAGAATACCATGATTTTAATTTAACTGAGAAGATAACCATAATCATCATAAATAAATTAAAACAGCTTGATAAATATTTCACTGTATGTGTAGTTGAGGCTCACATTCCTGCAGATATTTAAAGTGCTGTAAATTTATTTTGGACTGGATGAAGTTATTTTAATTTTCATCTGAAGCCTAATTAAACTTTTCAACTTCTAGACCCAGTAAGGTTTAAAACAGGATGGACTAGCTTGTTATTTTCTTTTTTTCTTTAATGGAGTTGAATATTACTCTAGTTTTGTTTTGAACATGCAGCATTACAACAGCCCTTTATGGAGTAGCAGAGGCTATTTGAGTTTTTGTACTTTATTTTGGGGGTTAAAAGACTGCCCTTTAGCATCAATTTGAAACAGAGATAGGCGCCGCCCCATACACCACATGGTGTCCCACATGCTGTGGAAGGGAGTAATTTAATTTAGCATCTATTATTAAATTGTGTTGCTATAAACACTTCTCATCAGTCCCTCCAGGATTTTGTCGGATTTTTTTTTATTCTTGCAGTAAGTTGCAGGGCTCTCCTTGGGGATTTCCTGAATCACGTATTGGCCCATGTCCAGACCAGAGATTCACAGCTTTTAAACTCACTGACAAGATGCAGTAATGACTTTTACCTCTAAAGACATAAACTGTTACAACACTAGCTGTAGTATTAGATTAGCTTGTCTTTTTGTGTGGTTTTACACACCCGCTTCCAAGATGGGAGTGCTTTCAGGCAGGCGGACGTTTTTCAACAAAAACCCAGCACTTCATACAAGCGGTCATTATGGCGACTCGAGGAGACATTCACCAGCAGACCGGGGGAGCTGGAGGAAGGAATGATGTGGGAAAACTTGCAGGTGAGTGTTTTTTGTTTTTTTTAAATCACAGTTTTTTGCGGATGTATTCGGTATATACCCACTGTAAACAAGGAAGTAAGTGTGGTGCAGTGCCGCATTTGATTGGTCAGACTGATGGCATACACGTTTGCATGCTACTCAGGGACAAATTTGACTGGCGGAACTGGCGGAAGTTGACAACAATTGGCCAAAACTGCGGTAAAGTTGCGGTGATTGGACAAAATTCAAATTATGCAGGACCTGCTGAAGTCGTGGGAATTGGTAGAATCGCAGCATCGTGAAATCCTGAAGGGTCTGTCTAATTCAAGGACCAAGTTCAAGTTTCCAACTCATGTTTGATGGGTCATTATTTTATTTAGCTATGGGAACTTTTTATAATAGGCTACATTATATTAAATCAGAGACTGGCAACAAAGTGATATTCACAGGTGTGCAGGCTTAAACAGGTGAGGTAAAACATGACCTGGAGCCCTGAACATGAGCCATGCCAACAGGAAGCAGAGCTGGCGGACATGAGAGAAATAATCACGATTAGTCGACTAATCAAAAAAAAAAAAAAAAAAATTGTTGTTAAGATTAGTCAGCTACCAAAATAATCATTATTTGCAGCCCTAATCTGCACACCTTCAAAGATTTTGGGTTCAGGGAATAATGAGCAACACTATAAACAATTATGAATATCATATGACAATGAAAGGTAGCCATTACTCTCATTTTCCATTTGCTTGCAATATAGAGAAATCATGGAAGCAGCACATTTTTCAATTTCTGAAAATGTAAGAAAGAAAATTCCACAAATCATCTTATTCAAAGAAAACAAAACAAAGCAGTGTTGACAAGAAATCGTTGACAAAAAAACATTGCAGGTGGAACTTTGAAAAACTCATCACACCAATATAATGAACCTCGATGTCTATTCATCATTTGAATCAGCCTTGTAAAGGAACTGTGAAGGGATGAACAACTGCTAGTCTTTCTTTGAGTGTTAAAAGTCATTGTGCTAAATTGTACCTCTGTGGAGAAACCCATAAAACAATACACACAAAAAAATGCATAAAAACTTGATTTCTGCAGAGAAATGTGTTCAATACAACATTTTGTTGAATATTTTAATACACTTACTTTGGTTGGATGCTGTCAAAAATCTCTTGGAGAGCAATAGCTCCATATTTGACACAATACAAATTAATAAACACCAAGAAACCTGAAAGAGAGGGGTAAAACAAAAAGATATTTAACTGTAATATAACAGAAAATAATGACATTTGTAGTAGTTTATTGCCACGGCCTTGACTAATAATATACCCTCCTAATTTAACAAAACAGATGTAGTCTCTTTTCAATGTTGAACATAAAATGCTCAACGGATCATAAATGTTGGAAATAAGACTGTACTAACTCTTGATGAACTTGGTAGTTTTGGAGCTTTGCAGCCTCTGAAACAGGACGATGAAGATTTGTTTCCTGTATTCAGCAATTGATTCTCTGGAAAAAGAAGACAGAAAAATGAACAAAGAATTAAATGTTGCTAAAATAACATTTCATAGACAAATCAGTAATGGGTAATTTATAAGTGACTTACGGGGGCATGTGCTCAATGATGCTGTTGAGGAGGTAAAAACCTTGGTGGTCATTGGCTTTGGAGGCAATGAGCTTTTGGAAAACTCCAAGTAAGCCAGGCTAAAAGGAGGAAAAATAACATCCAATTTTGATCATGCTTTTCAAAGAAAATAATAAAAATGCATAGTTTAATTCAATTATGAATTAACATCAAGTAAAATTAAGAAAATAATCAATAAATGAAAAGTTTGATATAAATGTTGCATTTAGCTGTTTGACTTTTCCAACCACTGAAAGAATGCCTGAATTTATAACAGGCACATAACACTGTCTTTACTCACTATCTTATCTGCTGCAGAGGCAGCAATGGTGGCACCTCCCTTCTCCAGGTAAGCCTGTAGGAGGCGCACCAGAGGAGGGATGTTGCCTGTCCGCTCCCACAGGACAGGCTGCAGCAGGTGGGGGAATAAAGCCATATAGGACGTGGGGATAGAGTTGGAGTGAATCTCTAGGAGCAGAGACATCACCTGGAACACGTATGGAAGGAACTCTGCAACGAAGCGTAAAGTTGAGTTTATCACTACATTATTTACACAAGCCATGTTTACCTGGACACAAGTAACCAGATTAAAAGCCTAATCAGAATAAAAATGCTTCATGTAAACATGCCAATCTGAATATTCTGACCTGATCACGCTCATTTGGATCAAAATTTCCTTCCAATTGAGACTGGGTGGGTTATGCTGATTGTTAATCTGATTGGTGCGCATATAAACACTTATTCCGAAGCTTGGGCAGAAATTATGTTTACTGCGCATGTCTGTACGTCAGATGCAGAAGTATGCACTTGTAGCTTCATTACGGAGACCAGCAGAAACAAAAGTACAGTCTGAATAACACAATACAGGTCAATCTCAAAAAGAGAAAGACATGAAGCGGGGTTTGTTTACATCGGAAGTTGTTTCTTCTACTATTTCCGGAATGTCGGATAATTGTGCGCATGTCAAAATGATTTAGTCCATTCAAACGTGACACATGGAAACACACGTCCTAATCGGATCAACTTTTTCAGGATCCATGTAAACGGTCAAGTTCTAATCGGAATTGTAATCAGATTGAAGAAATTTTACCCATGTAACCGTGGCTACATATACTGTAAAAAGTAACACTTCGTGTTTATGACATACCCTGGACATCATTCTGAAGGATCTCTGTAAAGACGGGGAAGAGTGCTTCTTCAAAACTGCTTACAGTCGTAGGGTTTGCTTTGCAGGTGATCCGCACGGACAGGCATAGGGACTCAAACAGGTAGTGGTTAAAGTGAGGTTTGCTAGGATTCTAGAAGAGAGTAAAGCATTTTAAAAGTATTTGAAAATTTGGCTCAGATGCAAAGATGGCCTGTATCTACAGTAGGTAACAACAGTACCTTGCTGACTAGCAGGAGCTTATGAGTGAGTTGACCAATCAGAGTGGGAATGTAGGGAACAATGGCCTCTTGCAGCAGAGAAAAGCTGCGCATGATGGCTTAAGAAATGAAGAAAGGGTAGATATGATAAGGATACTAAAAATAATTGTGGATTTAACACTGTCCAGGGGGCATTTAGATGGCAAACAAATGAAGTCTACCTTTCATGATGTATTCATTTTCTGCAGAACCAGGAAGAGCCAGTGCCTTGAACAAGTTGTTGAGCAGCTGTTCAGTAAAAGGTGCCATCTCTGCAGCAGTGATCCTGAAAACATGCAAAGAGGATGACTGAAGAATACAGCTAAAGATAGTCAAGGATTGTGAACATTTAATTACAATAAATTATAATAGCGTAAAACTTACTATAACTGAGAAATCAAAATGGAATAATTAAAAAAAAACTTCTTACTTTTTGTTTGTTTTCATATAACACCAAAACCATTTCAATTTAAAACATGCAATAATCACGTGTGCCACTATGGAGCAGTTGGTCAGTACTCACAGTGTTGTGTTGTTGGGTCCTCTCATAGTGAACAGCCTCTCTAAAGCATGAGCTGCATAGGTGTGTTCTACTGTGCTCTCTGCCTGCAGGTGAGCTATCAGGAGAGGAACTGCCTGTAGCAGCTGCTCCTTGGGAAGCTGGAGGAGCAAAAAAAGAAAGAAAAACAGGAAGTAAACTAACAACTTTGTAAAAAAAAAAAACCAAAAAAACAAACAATTTAAGACTCAAGCATGAATTTATACCTGGCTTCTGAAGATCATAACATACTTGATGGCATCAGCCTTCAGCACAGGGAATTCGTTAACTACAATGAATGTGTGGAGAAAAAAAAACATTTAGAGTCTCATACACCAGTCTGGTAGTTCATATCAACTGATCAGCTAAAACCTGAAGCAAGATTTTCTTTTAGTTCTACAACATACTGAGAAAAGGCTGTGTGATATGACTATACAGTATATACACATCGGGTGACAAATAAAAACGTGTATTGTTTCATCTAAAACGCTACCATCTAAATTGGGATTTAAAATACACATTACCCCATTTCTTCAGCAAAGTTTCTCACACACTACTTGTCAGTGCCCTGTCTGTTCCCCACAGTACGTGCAGCGGAACAGCTGTGTGGGTGGGTAGCCAGGCTGCATTGCTGTGATTAGCATAGCAGCTAACTCCAATTTAATGGTTTGATCAAATAGCTATTTCTGTTTGCCAGGGATGTAGGACTGTTTCCCACCGTGCTGCATCACAGAGGGTAGTCCTCTCACCTCTTTGTAATTGGGAGGTAAGTAATGTTAACACCATCTCACTCTTAAAACAGCGAACGCTAAATGACGATGCTAAGTTGTTGCTAATAGGAAACAGTGCATCAGACCATCGTTTCTTTGGTTTAAATTAATGCTGAGTTTCTTAGTTTTGCCTGAAATTTTTTTTATTAAAGCTGCAAAAGTGCATGATGAAGCCACATACACACCAAGTAAATAATAAGATAAATTAAAATATGCTGGAGGAACAAGTTGGCTCTTAATGTAATCTGGTTGAGTTCTAACAATTTTAATTAGTCAAGTGGTGATAAAGAATAAAATTGAAGTTATCACATGAATTTTATTACATTACCTTTTGTGCCTTTAATTTTCAGATCGTCACTAATATGAAATATTTTTACAAGGAAGCAAACAGGTTAAATCACGCCAGAAATGGCATTTTCAGGTTGCAGCTCTACATTTAAATATTCATTGACTTAAACCAACAGCTAATTTATATCTGTAGATGGTAGTGATGGGTAATTTTCTCATTTTTAGACTGACATTTTTTTCCCCAAGTTACTGCTACTCTTCTCTGGCTCAGGAAATATTTAACTTATTGATGTTTACTTTTTTATTCATATGATATGATTCAGAAGAAAAACCTCAAATTTATGAGACTCAAGTCTCAAAAGCACATTAAAAACAGTTTTCTAACAACACTGCAAAATTATGAGGGGAAAAAGGTGCATGTAAAAAAATGTAAAAAAAAAAAAAAAAAAAAAGATGGTCCTTATGTGATTATTATATGTAAACTGTGGAATTTACAGAAAATGTATATCGTGATATATATCGTTATTGTGATATAAGAGTACTCGTATCATGATGTGAAATTTTGGTCCCATCACACAGTCACATGCTGAGAGAGGAAAAAGTACCATTGGATGACTTCAAGTCTGGGAGGATCTGGTTTACAAAGAACTCAGTCAGATTCACCAACTCATTGGCTTGTGTTATGCCATGCTGTTATGAGAATCGACATTGGGAACAGAGAATTAACAAAATACACCATTACTATAGATGCCATTATCATTTACATATTTATTTTAATGTGTACCTTCTGTGTCTGGGCTTTAGATGCCAACGATGTGACCAAATAGATGGCGGCATCCTTGTGTTTCCAGTTCTGGGCAGGGTTCTTGGCGTACTCGACCAACATTGAGTTTACATAGCAAGAGAAGATTGCTGTGACTGGCCCTTCAAAAAATTTACAAAGGCCTCTCACTAAATCACATGCTGCCCTACGGCGAGTGTCAATGTCTGGAACAAGGTGAGAAAAGGGATTTATCACCAAACTTTCAAACACAAATAGTAACTGGAAGATTATATATAAAGAAATTGGTCATTTATACTGATAAACATTTGCTTAAGAGAAGTTGACCACTTTACCCGATCCTTCAAGGTCTCGTCGGATGTATTCTTCAGAATTATCCTCAAAGGCCTCTTCATCAGCACCTATTAAGGCATTAAACAGCAATTATGCCAGTGTTATGAATAAAATAAACACTTATGCAGTATATAAGCAGGTGGAGCCCTGTACCAGAGAGCAATGATGATAGTATCATGTGGATTTCATTCACTTACTTCTGAACTCCATGTTGGGCACGATGACCTTCTCACAAATGCTAGTGAGTGTATTTTGGTCCTCAAATAGATTCTTGTAGTGAGGCCTTTCACAGACCGATGCCAAGAACTGGATAGCATTGCTTACAAGCTAAAACGGTAAGTTATACTTTAAGTAAATGGAAAGTGGTCTTCAAAAAATATCACAGGGCTCAGTTCTCTCACCAGGTCATATTTGACTTCCTGGCCAGTAGAAACTAAAAGGTTCCAGATAGCAGTAACAAAGCGTGGCAAGTATGGCTGAAATTCCTCATCATATTTCTGAGCATACAGAGCAGCATTGTCACAGATCTGGGACTTCAGAAGCTCTAGGAGACCCGCTTCCTCCTCATCCTGCAAACAAAATGATGATGGTTAAAACGGAAAAAAAAATCCCTTCAGTATTACCCACACAGATAATACTAAGGGTGCTTCCACACCTAAATTTGTTTAATTTGGTCCAAATCAGTTGACAAGTTTGTTACTTTGTATCATTTTCTCCTTGGTTCGGTTCCCTTTCACACAGGCAAAAATTCAACCAGACCAAACTGTGTCATGTTAAATCCCGCAAGACTTATGTCAGAATGTTCTCTATTCTTATTGGTCAGATTTTTTTGCCGCAAGAACAGGAGGTAAATACAGGAAGTAGGATGACTACTGTGTATTTATGCTTCTCTGGGGAGAAAATAATACAAATTGTAGCGTAATCTACAAGGGGTTTTCATCGTCCTGGTTATCATTTATTACATACGTGCATATACCACTTAAGGCAAATCGTACAGTTTGAAAATGAAGTGCTGCTATGGATGGAAAATAACATGTTAACATTCATTAATCCTCCAGAACCGTCACATGCTCAGCCACAAATATTTTTGAAGATCAGGTATGTACAGTGGCATAAAATGTTTTACTGTTTGCTGGTGATCCTGTTTTAGTAGCGGTCGCTTTCTCACCTGCAGGACACCAGAGTTCGCCATTTGATTTGAATCGAAACCACCTCTTTCAAGTGGTTTTGGTACAGTTGGTTCAGTGCGCACCTGAGTGCAATTACCATGTTCTCACCAGACAAAATGAACCGCACTAATGGAGAAAACAAACTTGAGGTTGATTGAAACACACTAAAGCCTGTAGGTGTGAAAGCACCCTTAGGTAGTCCTCCCAAGTAGCTTAACAGTCAAATGGGGCTGTCACGATAACCATGATATTGTAATACTGCACCACTGACAAGTCAACTGCAGAGGTTGCCAAGCAACTGCAACAACTATGATGTTTACTTATTTTTTTTTAACCTTCTTGTTTTATATTTATGTGCCTGTACTTAATATTAAAGAAATTATCAACTAAAAAAACAGTTGGCAGAATGTTCTTTTTTTCCAAGTAAGTGGAGACAGTTTCAACAGAGGGCCACAGAGACCAAAGTGTAGCTGGGTTCTGCATGGACCCTGTTCATGAGCTGAATGACAGATTCCACCAATAAGTAACTGTACCTTGCCTAAATTCACCTTAATCTACTGCTTTACGGAAATGATTGGGGCTTTTTTAAGAGAAGAAGCAGCTCACTTTGTGAGCCTCGACTCACTCTGTGTGAGGAAAACCCGTACTACACCCTCCCGTTACACACACAAGTTGAGAGCGCACCTGCAGCGACTGTCTCAGTACAGTTTTGTCTGTTTAGTCTCAGAGCAATAAACATCTAAATTATGGAATCACAGGGCCCTATAAATAATACCACATATCACACTGTTGCACTACCCACCATCACTGCATGGACTGCGTGATAAACTTTTCCAATTTTTTTTAAAGATTAAACTCTTGTTGTTTCCATCCATCTTGTACCACTTATCTGTAAGTCTGGGTCGCGGAGGCAGCAGTCAAACCAGACTGCTACCCGGTTCACCATGCACCATGATCCCCATGATCCCTCCCGCAGGTGATGAGCCCACTGGAGGACAGACCCACGTGCCTCCTTTAGGTCTTTGCTGTAACTTTTTTTTTTTAATGGAGATTTGCTGGACTGCCCTTAGTCTCATCTTTCACCCAGGACCAATTTGCATTGGGAGACCCTACCAGGGGCAAGTAGCCACCGACAACATAGCTGCTGGGATCATTTGGGCACCCAAACCCCTCCACCATAACGTGGTGATCCACGAAGAGGCTCTGTTTTGTCTATACAAATGCTGACATACTAAGGCCTTGTCCATATAGACACTGATTTTTAAAAATGTTGTTAGTTCTATATGGTTTGGCCTGGGCACTAAAAAGTAGGGGTGTCACTCCTCTTGGTAAAAAGCCCAAGGTTCAATACTGTTTATAAACTGTGGCATTTTGGTACTGTCATTGGAGTTTGCATGCATTGCACTTCTTTCTGAAATTGCTCCGTTTATGTGTGCTTGAGTGGCACTCTGCCACACACAAGCACCACGAAATATGCACAGGGTTTCCTCTGGTAACATTTCTCCGTGGCGGCCCGCCTTGACAGAAATCGTACTGCCACGCCAAGCCTATATGATTTTATTAATAAAAATATATGAAGCAATGACTTTCCGCAAGCGCACACACGAACAACGCACGTGGCCGTCATCCGCGCGGAGTTTAGAAGCACCTCGCTAACACAAGTTTCCAGTCAGCAAACTGTCTCGCTAAGTGTGACTGTCCGACAGAAACATGAGTTTATTAAAGTACTTTAAATGCAGAAAAAAAAATCATGAGAGGTATGTAAGCACTGGCGTTTATCATGGTTTTGACCTGCTGGAAATAGGAGCCATAATGGAAGAGTCGTTTAGCTAAGAGATGTGGTTAGAATTCACATGCAGCCGGCTTCATATGAAGGGAAAGGCAGGGCAACTGATGAATCGCTGATTATATATTTCACCAGCCGCTACAATATTAAGTTATGAGACGTGCAATTTCTCCCTTTTCTCGCATGAGCAGGAGTGCCATTTTTGTTCTCCAGCGTCAGTGACAAAGCAACAGCTAAACACGCTAGCTCTAAACTGAGGTCCTTCAGCGGCTGCCAAGAGAGGTGCCTGATGAGAAAGCCTCAGTGCACAACTGTAACAGCCGTTGCTAAATGACCGGCCATTTATGTCTGCACTACGTCGCCAGGAGCCACTTAGTGAATGAAAAACCCACATGCAGGAGTGGTTTTGTGCATTGTATTGAACAAAACCCCAAAACGTGTTAATGGGAATGAATGAAGTGTGGATGTGTGTGTGAAACACCCGAGCTGCCGAGTGCCCGAGCTGTCAGGGAGCGAAGAACCCAAAGGGCTCCCTGAAGCGCCTGATGGAAAATAAATAAATATGTGCATTTTTAATCTTTTTTTTAACCAAAAAGCCAAATTAGGAGGTATTTACTTGCATTATTAGCATTTTTGTAATTTATGTATTTTCTACTATTGAATAAAAAAAAATCAAATTGTAGGTGCTTCCTGACTATATATTGTGATACTAGGAGACCGTGTAGTCACTTTGCAACTATAACTGCCTAAACAGATCATTCTGTACATGAACACATATTGTGGTGAATTATGTCTTTAGAGTCCGCTACAGTTCCCTATTATGTACCTGGCAGGTTAAGATGACTGAAATTCACAAAGTCAGTGACTTTAATCTGTCAGCAGCCTTCAGACAAACTAAACATGTCAACATTTGATTTCAAAATAAGGGAGGTTTTTTCTGCTGTCTTGGTGGTGGTGAGATTTCTTAAAAAAAAAACAAACAAAACTATAAATATAAAGAAATATAACAGAAATAACGGCATCCTTGGTCATTTAAGTTAATTTATTTCATTAAATACAGTTTTATTAATATTTTTTCTTTGTAATCAGAGTTAAATTATTGTTCTGTTCTGAATGCAAAATTATGGTCAAAAATGTAAATTGTTAATAAGGAAAAAGTAAAAAAAAATTACCACAGTCTGTTTCAGATTTATCTAAGAAAACCCAGTAATTTTATTTTAAAAAACAGACAAAAATTAGTCATAGAATAATCCACAAATTTATAATAAAGTTTCAAATGTACAAGAAAAGTCAATTTTACAAGAGGAAATTACAAATTTGAGGAACATGGTTAAAGAAGAATGAAGTCATTACTCAAGTTTTTAAGTGGGTGCTCTTTGTACCCTTAACTCAATTAGAAATTTTTGGTTGCCTGCTTTTAATTATTAATTTCAAACCACTGCTTTTACATGAGTAGAATTTCTGGTTACTATACCCACCTGATCATATAATTTAAGTATGCTTGAGTACATTGCTATTATGCTTCTTTCCCTTCCCTACTCTCTCAATGGAAAAAAGAAACACTAGAATAAAAATACAAAAAATACACATATTTTTGTCATTTATGTAAACCATGACAAAAAAAATCCTGTAGGACAAAACATGACACTTGATATTTTCTAACCTGTTTGTATACCACCATAGACAGAGAGAGAACCTGGATCAGACAGAGCTCCGAGAGGGCAAGATGAGACAGAAGAGAGGAGCCAAGGAGAGGGAAGTGTTCAGGCACCGGAAGGAGAGAGGGATAACACCAC
The DNA here is from genome assembly GCA_020510985.1 of Pholidichthys leucotaenia. NCBI lineage: Eukaryota > Metazoa > Chordata > Actinopteri > Cichliformes > Pholidichthyidae > Pholidichthys > Pholidichthys leucotaenia. The sequence goes on along the minus strand of CM035837.1, from coordinate 122,781,799 downwards.
TAAAAAGTTGAAACACAGGATGTCTGGGTGGGACCCCAACTGGCCCAATATTCAAGCCTCGGTTGTACAATACTTCAAATGGTAAGTCCAATATGCAATGTTACGGTGTAAAATTTTAAAAAGAAATAAATAGTATAAAATTAACATATTCCGGTATATTTATTTCCCCCCCCACACCCCCCGGAGAGAATATGTTGCCGCCGCACCAAGGTCTTTAAGCCAGAGGAAACACTGATGCAATCACAATCCACTGACAACAGGATGCTCCAAATGTTAACATGGCATCAGAAAGACAGACAGCAGCGGTACACGAAAGCACGGCAATATTTAGCTCTGTTGCATGCAAACATTTGGCTTCAGTATTGACTATAATGGTGACATTAAAAAAAAAAAGTTTTTGTGCATAAGTACAATAAACAAATAGTTTGGGATTTTAAAAATGCCTTTTTGTTCTCCTTACCCTTTACTGGTCTGTAAAGTTCACCTAAAACACAATGAAAATTAAATGAAAAAAGAACGAAAAACTCTGACTAAAATACTGCAATACGTACCAAATTATGGACTACCTGAAACTTTGCACCTTTAATAAAAGGGAACTTTTTGAAAAATTCCTTTCAGAAGAAAATATTCATAGGTTCTAAAGACAGTGCATGTGGACTTGCAACGCCAGATTCTGCATTGCCATCGCACTGGTTTGGCATGACAATAATGTGTTATCTCTTTTGTTTAAATGGCAACAGCCAATGCAGCCAAGGTTGTGCTGCTGCTAACCTTAACAGGATTTTTAGTATGTTTGTTTATGCTAGTGCACCTCAGTAAATTTGAATATTTATAAAAAAATTATATATTACACACACACACACACACATATATATATATATATATATATATACACACACACTGTATATATAATAAAAATTTATAAAATGATTACACGTACAGAGAAATATTTCAAGCTTTTTTTTTTTTTTTTTACTTAATTTTGAGCTTGGTTATAATTTCTGAAATTAAATTACAAATCATGAGAATGTATTTTGTGCATTTTCATGTGGACAGGGATTTTTATGCCTTGATGAAAATAAAGGCATATGGTAATCACTCAATGCATCTGTGTGTGTGTATCCGTCTGTCCGCCTGTCTGTTTCAGCTCACCCGGTCAAAATTAAGTGCAACTAAAGGCTTGCATCATTGTATCGCCATATTTTCTTGACCTTTAATTTGCCAGAATTTCGAGATAAGGCTTTGTTTTTGAAATAAACACAAATTTAACTCACCATTACAGTCAATGGAGCCAGGAAAAAAGATATTGTAATAACTATGTTGGGCCAGTAGAGGCGGCAGTGCAACTTTTTTACAGCACTACACAGCACTTTTTTTTTTACAGCACATGGAGCTGAACGGTTATAAAACAGCGGTTACTGAAAAAAAACACGTATTCAGCAACTACACCATTTATTCATCACATTGATTGTTTTCACACTGGTTTTGCTGTTTAGTTTTGCAGAGGAAGGACAAGGAATTTTCTTTCTGGAGTTTTCAGTTTATTGCTAAAAACTATAAGTCCCGGACTTCCGGTTATGGCGGCCACGTAGGAAGACGTGTTTCACACTGCTCTGCTCCTAAAAATAAAAAGTAGGCTAAAACTCTCTTAATTGGAACAAAAACCTATCCCAGCGTTTAGGCGCGGATATGGTTAAGACTAAGGCTGGGAAATTAGGCAGAGGAAAAAGTGATTCGACAAAATCCAAACTAACAGACTTCCACGCTCGTGACGAAGCAGGAAAATCTCCAGAGACTATGGCGGAGGAGGGAGCTAGCGACGGAGCGGTAACTGCTGAGGAGGGGACAAATGCGGTGCTTGCTGGCATTAGCTCCATGAGAGCAGACTTTTCATCTAAATTTGATGGGATTATAGCAGCGATAGAAGGAATGAGAAAAGAAATAAGCGACTGTATGGAACGAGTATCACAGGCGGAGCTCCGAATCTCAAGCGCTGAAGATGATGTCACCAGCCTACAAACAAAGGTGCAAACACTGGAATTAAAATGTAAACGTCTGGAAGATAATGTCCTGGACTTAGAATCCCGCTCGCGACGGAGTAATTTGAGGCTGGTGGAGGGTCTCCCGGAGGGAGCGGAGGGACGGAACCCACGTTCCTTTTTGGAAAAGTGGATTCCAGAAGCGCTGAACAACGCGGACCTGCAGTCATCGGTCGTCTTAGAGAGCGCTCACCGAATCGGCCCACCGAGAGATAAGACACCACCGAGGACGCTGATTATGAAGTTCCTCAGCTACAGAGACAAGATGATGGTCACCAACGCGGCGCGAGCTAAAGGAGAAATTAAATACCAGGATCAACAGGTGCGGTTCTACCCAGACTTGGCCACAGGAATTCAACAATTGAGATGAGAGATGAGATGAGATTCAACTTTATTGTCATTACACATGTATGAATACAAGGTAACGAAACGTGACTTGGCATTTGGGCACGCTCTGCAGAGCTCATTCAAGGCCGGGGCAGCCGCTAGGCGCCAGTCAATTAAGGAGGCAGTTCGACCCCGCCCGTAAAGAGCTGCGCAACCTCGGGATTCGTCACGGAGTGATTCATCCGGCAAGACTGCTGGTCACATATAAGGGCAGAACCCATATCTTCAAGATCCCTCAAGAGGCGCAGGAGCTCATTAAGCAGATCCAAAAGGAGACTGGTGAGAGCTAAGCATGGACATGATAAAGGTAGAACGTTTAAGCATTTGTACAGGCATCTGATTGATCTGAAACATGGAACTCACGCCATCCTTGCGTGAGTTCGCTTCATTCATCCTGGCCGCTGTTTACATCCCGCCCAACGCGGACGTGCGCGAGGCTCAGCGCGCACTCGCGGCTCACATTCAGCAAGCGGAGCGGACTTTCCCGGACTCTCTGGTTATTGTGGTTGGCGACTTTAACCAGAGCAACCTGAGCCACGAACTCCCCCGATACAAACAGTTTATTAAATGCCCCACCGGAGGAGAGAACACGCTGGATCACTGTTACACTGCAGTTAAGGACGCGTATTGCGCTGTTCCCCGCGCTGCGCTCGGACTATCTGATCACGTGATGGTCCACCTGATTCCCACATACAGACAGAGACTGAAGCTCACAAAACCTGTTGTGAGCACTACGAGGAAATGGACCAGTGAAGCTGGGGAGGAGCTGAGCACGTTCTTGGAAATAACTGACTGGGGCATGTTTAAAGGAGCCACGCATGATCTGGATGAAAACACGGACACTGTGACCTCATATATCCACTTTTGTGAGGAGAGCATTCTTCCATCGCGCAGCAGGGTGAGTTACTCCAACGACAAGCCCTGGTTCACAGCTAAGCTCAGACAGATCAGGAAGGAGAAGGAAGCAGCGTTGAAAAGTGGAGACAGGGACTGCTACAAGGAGGCCAAATACTGGTTTAGCAGAGAGCTGAGGAGAGCTAAATCTGTGTATTCTGAGAGACTCCAGCAACAGTTCACTGCTAACGACTCTGCTTCTGTGTGGAGAGGACTGAGGCAAATCACCAACTACTGGCCTCAGGCTTCTAAGGGTCAGGATGACAAAGCCCTTTGTCAAAGTCTGTCCCAACACTATGCCCATTTTGACACCTCGTCAGCTGTGTCCAACTCCCCCCATCCCCCCAGCGCCACTGCCTCCATGGTCCCCACTTCATCAAAGGCGCCCCCCCCCCTGCCCTTGCCATCAGTGAGCAGGACGTGCACAGACAGTTCTCCAGACTGAACCCGCGCAAGGCCCCTGGTCCGGACGGCGTGTCTCCCTCCACCCTGAGACACTGTGCGGAAGAGCTGACTCCTTTCTTCACAGACATTTTTAACACCTCCCTGAAGTCGTGCCACGTGCCGACCTGCCTCAAAACCTCTACCATCGTCCCTGTCCCCAAGAAGCCACGGATCACTGGACTTAACGACTACAGACCTGTAGCGCTCACCTCTGTAGTCATGAAGTCCTTTGAGCGCCTGGTCCTGCCCCACCTCAAGACCATCACCACTCCCCTCCTGGACCCGCTGCAGTTTGCCTACAGAGCCAACAGGTCTGTGGACGACGCAGTCAACCTGGCCCTCCACTCCATCCTGCAGCACCTGGACTCCCCGGGAACCTACGCCAGGATCCTGTTTGTGGACTTCAGCTCTGCATTCAATACCATCCGCCCCGCTCTGCTCCAGGACAAGCTGTCCCTGCTCAACGTGCCTGACTCCCTCTGCAGGTGGATCACCGACTTCCTGACGGACCGAAGGCAGCATGTGCGGCTGGGAAAGACTGTCTCAGACTCTGTTAGCATCAGCACCGGATCACCCCAGGGCTGTGTACTTTCCCCCCTGCTCTTCTCCCTGTACACCAACTCCTGCACCCCCAGCCACCAGTCTGTCAAGCTGATCAAGTTTGCGGACGACACCACCCTCATCGGGCTCATCTCCAATGGCGACGAGTCCGTCTACAGGAGAAAGGTGGCCCAGCTGGCGTCCTGGTGCAGCCACAACAACCTGCAGCTGAACGCTCTGAAGACAGTGGAGATGATCGTGGACTTCAGAAAAATCACAGCCCCTCTGCCCCCCCTTACCCTCACAGACTCTCCCATCACCACTGCGGATTCCTTCCGCTTCCTGGGCGCCACCATCACCCGGGACCTCAAGTGGGAGCCGACCATCAGCTCCCTCATCAAAAAGGCCCAGCAGAGGATGTTCTTCCTGTGGCAGCTGAGGAAGCTCAAGCTACCCACCAAGATGTTGGTGCAGTTCTACACGGCCATCATCGAGTCCATCCTCACCACCTCCATCACCGTGTGGTACGCAGGAGCCACCGCCAGGGACAGACTAAGACTGCAGCGCGTTGTGCGCGCTGCTGAGAAGGTGATCGGCTGCAAGCTCCCATCTCTTCAGGACCTGTACAACTCCAGGACCCGGAGGCGTGCAGGTCGGATCATAGCCGACCCTTCACACCCTGGACACGCACTGTTTGCCCCCCTCCCCTCAGGCAGAAGACTTCGGTCCATTCAGACTAAAACCTCCCGCTACATGAACAGCTTCTTCCCCTCTGCCATCAGACTGCTGAACACTAAGTGACTTATTAGACTCTCGTGCACTACGTACAGCAGCTCAACCGGACTCATGATAATTATCACTGTTTTCTTTTGCACTACCGACTGCACTATGTGTAACTCCACAATATCTGCTGCTTGTTAATATATTTAAAAATTGCATAGATTAGTATTACTCATTCATATTCTACATTTTATTGCATGCATAGTTTTTTATTTTTATCTTTAGTGCTACTCCATGTTTTAATGTTGCAGCATTGCACCGAGACAAATTCCTAGTTTGTGTACTACATGAACAATGGCAATAAATCTCATTCTGATTCTGATATAACATGTCTACAAAATATAGATTGTATTATATATATAAAAAAAAAGCTATGATGTACGAAGTTGCTATAAAACTTTGAAGTTATGTTGGAAAAACTACAGAAGAGAGTTAATGTCATTAAAAAAGTAGTAGAGTCAGGGTGATTGAGAGGAGAAAGAGAGAGTGGTTTGACTGATCCTCGCAGGTGTGGAACAGTCACTAGCTATAACGGGAGACAGAATTTTTTTTGATTTTGGGGGGGGATTACCACAAATGTGGGGAAAGGGAATTTGTTTTTGCGTAGTTTGTTGGATGAATGTTCAACCATCCATGTTTTTGCTTCTCTGTATGAGCATGTTTATATTGAAAGGTAATCTCAAACTCCTTATTGATCATAGATCAAAGCGTTAATCTTAATTTAACTTCATGGAATTGCAGAGGTCTACAAAATCTAAAAAAACTTAAACAAGTTATGAATAAAATAAGACATAGATTCAAAAATTGTGTTTTTACAAGAAACTCATCTAATAGAGGAGGATGTAAAAAGAATTAGGAGAAGTTACTAACTAACTAACTAACCTGCACTTATATAGCGCTTTTCTAGTCACAAAGACCACTCAAAGCGCTTTCATTAATACTAACCCTCTATTCTAAGGGCCTATAGGAAACAGATATCTAGGGACAATTTAGAACAGCCAATTAACCTAACATGCATGTTTTTGGCATGTGGGAGGAAACCGGAGAAATCCCGGAGTAAACCCACGCAACACGGGGAGAACATGCAAACTCCACACAGATCACTGTTGGTCGGGGGCTGGGATCGAACCCACGATCCCCACAATCCCCCGGCCAAGGGTAAACTGTGCTGCCGCAGTGCTAACCACTGCAAGGAAATGTGTTCACCTCATCATTTTCATCCCGAGCCAGGGGAGTTATGACTCTCATACACAAAGCAGTCCCATTTCAAGTGAAAAATGTAATTGGAGACAAATTTGGAAGATATCTAATCATCCAAGGATCTTTGTTATTAGAAAATATAAATCTGGTGAACTTATATGGTCCCAATACTAATGATCAAAACTTCTTCGTTAATTTATTTCTTACTTTATCATCACTTACAGGGCAACATATAATAGCAGGGGATTTTAATTGTACATTGAATCCCAGTATAGATAGATCAACAGGACTGGACTGTACGCACAATGGATGCAGGATGACTATTAATCATTTTATGAAAGAATTGAGATTGCTAGATATATGGAGAGAAATGAAATCACAAGTCAAAGCCTATTCTTGTTATTCTAATACCTATAAGACATTCTCACGTATTGACTACTTTTTGATCTCCACAGAATTAAGGTCCAAGATTCAAAACTGTTTCTATGATAACATTGTGGTCTCTGATCATGCACCCTGCTGTCTAATATATGTAGATAAGAAATTGACAAAGGATCCAGGTAGATGGCATTTTCAGCATAAATGGCTTCAGGATGAGGAATTTGTTAAGTACATAGAAAAACAGATGAGTTCTTTGATATTAATACTACACAAACAACGGCATGTATAAAGTGGGAGGCTTTCAAAGCTTTTATTAGGGGGCATATTATTAGTTATACAGGTTCAAAATCTAAGAAGACTCGAGAGGAGAGAGTCCAATTGGAACGTAAAATAAAAATTCTTCAAGAAAAAGTGTATGCAGGAAGTAACCCACAGAGAACGAATTACTGATTCTGAGAGCTGAATATGACAAAAAAATCAGCGAATAGAGCTGCCTCGAGTCTTCTAAGAGTGAAGCAAACTTTTTATGAACAAGGTGAAAAATCAGGAAAATTATTGGCATGGCATATTAAACAATTAGAATTTAAAACACCAATTACCAGTATTATAAGTAACGGACAGGCAGTTATAGATCCTTTAGAAATTAATAGTGCCTTTAGAGATTATTATGAAAAACTATATGATACAAAAAATGAAACTGACTTAACAAAACTAAATGGGTTTTTGGATGGATTATCTATACCGTGTATTCCAAATGAAAACAGGGAGATACTGGAGTCTAAAATTAGTCAAGAAGAAGTTGGGCTAGCCATTGATAATATGAAATCAGGAAAAAGACCAGGACCAGATGGTCTTCCAGTTGACCTCTATTAAAAAATTTAAGAATAAATTAATAAAACCATTTTTTGGAAATGGTTTTAGAAGCATTTCAAAATAGTAATTTACCACCATACATGAATAATGCCTTAATTATACTGTTGCCAAAACCAGGTAAACCCCCTAATAAATGTGAAAACATGAGACCAATAAGCCTTTTAAATGCTGACCTTAAGATAATCTGTAAAATTTTAGCAAGACGACTACAAGAAATATTACCAAATATTATTAACCGAGATCAGAATGGCTTTATAATGGGAAGACAAGGCTTCCATAATGTAAGAAGACTATTTAATATTATTTATTCCAATAAAGAAGCACTGGATACAGCTCTCCTATCATTGGACGCCGAAAAGGCCTTTGATAGGGTCGAATGGCCCTTTCTTTTTGAAGTCCTACAAAGGTTTGGACTTGGAAATAATTTCATAAAATGGGTTCAGATAATATACAATAATACTACAGCAGAAATCCTAACAAACAGCAATATCTCAAAATCAATAAAAATCAATAGAGGATGTCGACAAGGCTGTCCACTTTCATCCTTATTGTTTACTATGGCAATTGAACCTTTAGCGATGGCAATACGTTTACATCCACAAATATATGGAATTAAAGTAGGACCAACAGAACATAAAATCTCCCTGTATGCCGATGACATAATTTTGTTTATGTCAAATTTTAAAAAATCAATTCCGACCTTGTTAAATTTAATAAAGAACTTTGGGGAAATATCAGGATATAAAATAAATAAAACTAAATCTTCAATATTAATGCTAAATGAGACCCAGAGAAATCACCCAGCTCCTGAGGTAAATCAATTCAATGTTGTAAATCAGTTTAAATATTTAGGAATTCAAATTTTGCCTAAGCTAGAATCAGTCGCCAGTGCCAACTATGACGCCTTAATGACAGATATTAATGAGTTACTTCAGAGATGGATGTCACTATCAATGTCGATGATCGGGAGAATTAATATACTTAAAAGTAATATCTTACCAAAAATACTTTATTTATTTCAATACATTCCTTTACCACCACCTTCAGATCTATTCTCAAGAATTAAAAAAAAGTTAGTGGAATTTATATGGAACAATAGGAAGGCTAGATTACGTCTGTCCTTACTATATTTACCATTTGATTGTGGAGGTCTGAAATGTCCAAACTTTATGTTGTATTACTGGTCAGCACAACTGAGGTCTATGACATATTATTTTTCATCAAATGATCTCCCTCACTGGACTGAAATGGAATCATACAATTTACCTTTACCTCTTCCCTTATTCATATACTAGACTCGGCTAAAAAATTACAGAAACCAGTTAAAAATCCAATTGTAAAGCATATGATCAAAATATGGTGTGAAACCAAAAAATATTTAAAAGAACCACACTTATTGTCACAATTTAGCCCAATATGGGGTAATCAATATTTTAAACCAGGGAGAGCGGATGTTGTATTTAAAGTATGGAATTTAAAAGGGATTCAAAAGATTCAAGACTTATATTTGTCACGTTCAGATAACAATGTCTTTTGAAAAACTGAGGATCAAATTCAATCTTAATAGAATACATTTTTTTTAAATATCTTCAGCTTAGGAATTTTATTCAATCAAATCAAAATAATGCTCTCACCCGACCTACTTATTCATCCTTGGAAAAATTTTTGACGAAAGATAGTAAGAGAAAGGGTATTATTTCAGAGTTTTATAACTCATTGACACTATTCTCAAGTGAAAACTCACAGAAAAGACTGAATTATTGGAAAGAAGACCTGCAAATTGAAATTTCAGAGGAACAATGGGAATTGGCTTGTACAGAAGCTCAAACCAAATCAATAAATGTACGTCTTAAATTGATACATTTTAAATGGTTAATGCGGATGTATGTTACACCAGTGGAGTTAAATAGATATAACAAAAACATACCAGATACATGCACAAAATGTATGGAAAGTAAAGGAACCCTATTTCACTGTTTATGGGAATGTAGAAAAATCAGAATGTTTTGGGAAGAGGTGAGGGTAACAATTGAAAAAATAATTTCAAAACAATTCACATTGAACCCTAAACTGTTTTTGTTGGGTTTGTATCCAGAAAAGCATAACTTTAATAAGAGTGAAAGAGCATTCATAAACCTCAGTTTGCTTAACACCAAAAAATGTATTGCACTACTGTGGAAAAAGACTCATAGACCAGATGTGACTCAGTGTTAACAAACCTTCCACTAGAAAGAATAACATACATACTGAAATCAAAGGAAAATGTGTTTGAGAATATATGGAGACCTTTCATTGATTATGTAAAGAAATTAAACATAACTTCTGAAGAAGAAGGTGAATGATGTGTGTGGACCTTGCAAATTCCAAATTGGTGAATGTATAATATGTATACTTATGTAACACGGGCTGCACGGTGGCGCAGTGGTTAGCACTGCGGCAGCACAGTTTACCCTTGGCCGGGGGATTGTGGGGATCGTGGGATCGTGGGTTTGATCCCAGCCCCCGACCAACAGTGATCTGTGTGGAGTTTGCATGTTCTCCCCGTGTTGCGTGGGTTTACTCCGGGATTTCTCCGGTTTCCTCCCACATGCCAAAAACATGCATGTTGGGTTAATTGGCTGTTCTAAATTGTCCCTAGATATCTGTTTCCTATAGGCCCTTAGAATAGAGGGTTAGTATTAATGAAAGCGCTTTGAGTGGTCTTTGTGACTAGAAAAGCGCTATATAAGTGCAGGTTAGTTAGTTAGTAACAGATTACCTAGACTAAACAGAGGAGCACTGTTGATGACTTGCCTTTGTTAGTGGTTGTTGGTGTTTTTAGTACATTTTTTTTTTTTTTGTAGTTAGTGTTTTTTTTTTATTTTTAAATTACTTTAGTGTTAGTGTTTGATTGTTTATGCCATGTTTGTAAAAAAAAAAAAAAAGGTTCAATAAAAAAATATTGTGGAAAAAAACAAACAAACTATAAGTCCCAACATTCCTCGCCCACAAATGGTTGCAGTGAACTGCACATGCTCCTGGAAACTCCCGCCAGAGGGAAGTACTGAGCAAACCGCCAATACTGGGTGAACAAATGTCCGTCTTTTTGCCCTATGGCTGCCTCAGATTCCTGGAAGAAAATTAGTACCAGTGCATGTGCAATGCGTTTGCTTCATGTGACGCGTTTTCCTTTTTTCAGCAGTTTAAAAGTAATAGCTCAAACGTGGTAGATTTTATAAAAAAAATGTCTTCTTTCGCATTTCACCATTTCTTACCATTTCTCCTTAAGAAAAGAAGAGCTCAAAGGAGAGAATGCAAGACCTGGGTATTCAAAAACTTCATCCTTCAAGGTAAATATTTTCGTAAATATACTCCTGAAAAAGTCACCATAAAAGTAATTTAATTTCCACTGACAAATTTATTTAATTTACAAATGAACAGATATGGATTTAAATAACTTGCAGTTTTTAATAAGGTACTTGGTCACATCTTCAAGACAATTTTTTTTTTTTTTTTTTTACAGTGAGAAAGTGATCAGTTTCCTTTGACATCATATGGTTTAGTGTACTAGCAACGGGAAAAGTTTATTTCTCCTCTGCTTCTATTTGCCAAATTAGATCTGCTGCATCTCCATTCAGAAGAGAAGATCTTGAGGAAGCTTGAGACCGAGAAAACAACAAAGCACAGTGCAGTTTCTATGGATGGACAACAAAAAAATTTTGTGTGTGCACCTAATAAAATAAATTTACAAAATAACTGATTCATCCATCCATCCATCCATCCATCTTCTACCGCTTTTCCGGAGGTCCGGGTCGCGGAGGCAGCAGTTCAAGCAGAGAAGCCCAGACTTCCCTCTCCCCAGCCACCTGCTCCAGCTCTTCAGAGGGGATACCAAGGCGTTCCCAGACTAGCTGGGAGACATAGTCTCTCCACCGAGTCCTGGGTCTGCCCCGGGGTCTCCTCCCAGTGGGACGTGCCTGAAACACCTCAAGTGGGAGGCGTCCAGGAGGCATCCTAATCAGATGCCCATACCACCTCAACTGACTCCTTTCAATGTGGAGGAGCAGCGGTTCTACTCTGAGCCTCTCCCGGATGACTGAGCTCCTCACCCTATCTCTGAGGGTGAGTCCAGCAATCCTACGGAGAAAGCTCATTTCAGCCGCTTGTATCCGCGATCTCGTTCTTTCGGTCATTACCCAAAGCTCGTGACCATAGGTGAGAGTAGGAACGTAGATTGACTGGTAAATCGACAGCTTTGCCTTAGAACTAAGCTCCCTCTTCACCACAACAGACCGGTACAACGTCCGCATCACTGCAGATGCTGCTCCAATCCGTCTGTCGATCTCTCGCTCCATTTTCCCCTCACTCGTGAACAAGACCCCAAGATACTTAAACTCCTCCACTTGGGGCAGGAGCCTGTCCCCAACCCGGAGAGGACAATCCACCTTTTTCCGGCTGAGGACCATGGACTCGGACTTGGAGGTGCTGATTCTCATCCCAGCCGCTTCACACTCAGCGGCAAACCGTCCCAGCAAGAGCTGTAGGTCATTGCTGGATGAAGCCAACAGGACAACATCATCTGCAAACAACAGAGATGAGATCCTGTGGTCACCAAGCATGACACCCTCCATTCCCTGGCTGCGCCTAGAAATCCTGTCCATAAAAATTATGAACAGGACCGGTGACAAAGGGCAGCCCTGGCGGAGTCCAACTCTCACTGGGAATGACTCCGACCGAGTGTTGGCAATGCGAACTAAACTCTCACAACGGTCGTACAGAGACCGAATAGCTCGTAACAACAAGCCCGATACCCCATACTCCCGAAGCACCCCCCACAAAAATCCACGAGGGACGCGGTCAAATGCCTTCTCCAAGTCCACAAAACACATGTAAACTGGTTGGGCAAACTCCCACGAACCCTCAAGAATTCTCGAGAGGGTAAAGAGCTGGTCCGATGTGCCACGGCCAGGACGAAAACCACATTGCTCCTCCTGAATCCGAGGTTCGACCAACGGCCGGACTCTCCTCTCCAATACCTTGGCATAGACCTTCCCAGGGAGGCTGAGGAGTGTGATCCCTCTAAAGTTGGAGCACACCCTCCGGTCCCCTTTTTTGAAGAGAGGAACCACCACCCCGGTTTGCCATGCCAAAGGCACTGCCCCCGACCTCCACGCAATGTTGCAGAGGCGTGTCAACCATGACAACCCAACAACATCCAGGGCCTTGAGGTACTCGGGGCGAATCTCGTCCACCCCCGGGGCCCGGCCACCAAGGAGATTTTTTAAATAACTGATTCAATTTTTAGAAATGCTTTAATGTTATGCAGGCTGTGACACACTGAAACCTCCTGGTTGTTTTAATAAATACAAATGGACTAAAAAAGAAAGAATGAATCAAAATAATTTTGATAGGTCAGAACATGTCTTTGTTGAGGATTTATATTAATTGGACTGGAATACAAAAAAACCCCTTAAGGACGTTAGATAATCTGCAACTTTGAATTTGCCTCTGTAATTATTTTCTTTCATCTTTAGCTAGTATAGTCCATTTTATGTTGTATTGTTATGAGTTTGCTCAATAAAGTTCTTCATTTGCTTATAATAATTTATGATTAATAGCCAACTACTAACCCTAAAACAAATAATGAATTCAAAAACTATAGACTGAGCTGTAAATTGTAATCTGCGTTGGTATATCATTATTCTCAAACTGTTTTGATGAATTTACTCATGACACCCAGGACTGATTTGAAGTTACCAATCTAGATGTGCGTTAGATTTTCCTTTTTCAATATTAAGTCTGTATTGTGGTATTTTTTAGTGTTTTGTTTCTTTTATTGTGTGAACAATGATTCCAAATAAAGCTTAAATTGAACTGAATTGATATCCAAGGACTCTTTTCTATGCATTATGTTGTTTACATTGCCACTTTCATTTTCATTTAATTCTTGAACATGTCCAGAGCTTTTATTGTGAAGGGTAAAACGGGAAGTGGCTTGCGGTTATTCATAGGGATGTGATTTGGGGTTGGGGAAATTATCTGTAAATTTAGCAGGGGGTCTGGGGGACAAAGTCCCCCAGCGGGGTCCGGGGCAGAGCCCCGTTGGGGGGGGCAAGGGGGGCGAAGCGCCCCGAAGCTCCTAGGTTTTTATGATTTTTAAGTACCAGAACTGTGCTTAAATGACATAAAACAAACAGCTGAATGTCACTTATTACTGTATAATATTGACTTGTGTTCCAAGAAGATAGCATTCCTAAAATATTCCAACAAGCATTATCCATCACGTGTGGCGTTAAAAATATTTTTTAAATAAAGTCCAAAACATCTTCAGCAGGCAAGATGAAGAAAAGTGAAAAGTGAACTCCTATGGCAGATATAAGGCGTTTGATCGCCTCTAAGACGTTTGATCGTGTTAATCACAGGATATTGTTTAGAAATATGATTGACAGGGGGGTTCCCAAGTACTTAGTACGTATCCTGATTTACTGGTACGCACATCAGAAGATGCTGGTGAAATGGGGGAAGAGTCATTCATCCCCATTTGGTGTGAGCAGTGGTGTCAGACAGGGCAGTATATTGTCCCGTCCTGTTTAATCTTTATATGGATGATTTGTCAAAGCAACTGAATGCCTGTAAAACTGGGTGTTTAATAGGGAATAAGTTAGTGAATCATTTTATGTATGCTGACATCTAGTTCTTCTTAGTCCAAGTAGTGCTGGTCTTCAGGAGTTATTAAGAGTGTGTAGTGCTTATGGAGAGGAAAATAACATAAAATATAATACAAGTAAGAGTTGTGTGCTGATTTGCCGCACTAAAGAAGATTTGTTAATGAAATCCCCTGTCTTTGAATTGGCAGGCAGGGAATTAATTGTTAGGGATAAAATTAAATATCTGGGACATTTTATTAATGATAGAATGACTGATGATGATGATATTTTCAGACAACGCTGCAAAATCTACATGCAAGCAAATATTCTTGCAAGCAGGTTTGGTTTTTGTTCAGATGAGGTGAAACTGGTTCTTTTTAAAACCTACTGTACACCTTTATACACTGCTCATTTATGGATAAATTATAGGAAACAAAGTATGCAGAAATTACAGGTTGCTTACAATGATGCTTTAAAGCCTCGATGGTGCAGTGCTTCTGAGTTATTTGTCTCATCACGTGTAAATACTCTGCATGCAGTAATAAGGAATCTTATGTATAAATTCATCTGTCGGCTTGATGTATCTAGAAATGAAATCATTCAAGTCATGTCTAGCATTAAGCTCAGTTCTATTCGCTGTCAGTCACAGTTTAGAAGGCACTGGTACAGTAGTCTTTTTAAGTCTTTTTAAAGTCTGTACTGTCTTTGTACTTCTTTTAGTAGTTGTGTCTTATTGTTTTGTAACTTTTTGATTGTTTTTCTTATCTGTTTTCAACAGTCTTGTTTTATTTTATTTATTTATTTTATTTTTGATGGACCATGAGTCTGGAATAAAGTCTTTGATTGATTGATTGATATAAAGGTCTACATTTAACCATGAGAAACTCCAGGTTAGCTAAGCAGTGTCTCCCAACAGTGACAGAGTTCGTGCACCAAGCCTTGTTAATATAAATGCACACTCCCCCACCTCTAGTCTTACCGGAGTCATCAGCTGCTCTGTCTGCCCGCAGAGTGTGCCGTCCGGCCAGCTCGACAGCACCGTCAAGTAATTCAATTCAGCTTTATTTATAATGCGCCACATCACAACAAAAGCCGTCTCGTGGCGCCACACAAGTACTCCACTATGTAGCCATATTTCCGTGAAAATCATGATATTGCAGTTCATAAGTTTCTTATTGTTGGTGATCCGAAGCCGTAGCTCATCCATTCTGTTCGCCACTGACCGTACATTAGCGAGGAAAATGCTGGGTAGAGAAAGCGGTGTTAGCTTTAGCTTAGCTCTTAGCCCTCCGCGCTTCCCCCGCCTTTGTTTACGGTCTCTACGCCGCCTGCGAGCACTTCCGGTTGGCCGGGTAGCTTACCTAGCGTCGGGTGTTCTCCAGAGCTCAGGGATGAAACGTAGGTTGCTGATAAAAAGGTCGTTATTTTGTAATCCAATGTCCAAAAGTCCATTTCGGGTGTAGGATGTAAAAGCGAAGCTGTTCTGAACGAACAGACCTGAAATGAGCAGAAATATCGCTGCTAATCCACAAAATCTGAAGAGACGCTGAGCCTCGCATTGTGCAAGCGCCGCCATCTGGTCTGAAAATTTTTGGAAGATAAAAAAAGCGGAATTCCGCGAATTAGCAGAAAAATCACATCCCTATATTCAAGTTTTTGTTCCTAATTTCAAGCAAAAAATAACCCTTGGTTACCTAAAATTATCTTTGCCAACAATATACTGTAAAGCAAACTAGCACACGTAATTAAAATACATTACACCCTGCCGCCAATGTGACAGTTTGCACATGCGCGTGGTACTGATTTTGCTCCTGGAACCAATGGGGCAACCACATGCCCGTCTGTTTTTTTCCTCTGCCACTGAACAGCAAAAGCTCCTGTTCGTCTTGATCGTCATTGTATTCACGCACCTCCATCGCGTCCGTCATTTACAACGTCTGCCACCGTGCTCTTCTTTTGTCTTTGGATTGCAGCTGTTCAAATCAGTTTGGTGGCTCTTGGCTGCCGCCAACAGTACAGACATGTGAACTGCAGATTATTTTCACCGCGCATGCGTGTATTCCAAAACTACAGGATGGATTTGGAAGAAATTTTTACCAGGGGTGGTCCTTGGGCTAGAGAGGAACCCATAACATTTTGGTAAGGATCCGAGAATGCACACCTCCGCAAAGTTTCTGGCACTGAGGCACCAGCACCTTGGTGCTTTCATTTTTAAGCAGCACTTTGTTGACACGTTTATTAATAAATAAAGGAGGGAAAACCCGTTTTTAAAATTAGCCGGGTATATGTGGACTACATCTAAGATTGTTCTTGGGAGGAAACCATAAGGAGATTACTGATTTGCATCAGACCAGTGTGGGAGAAAATCAAGAGTTAAAAGTTTACAAATATCCAATCTGAATGCTGACTTAGTCATTATGCATTTATAAAATAGGTTTGAAAAATGTTACAGGTTTCAAATTGTTAATTCAAATACATTTATGACTCAACTTCCTTTAACTTTAAGAAAGTGTAACTGTATTATATACTTTAACACTGACACAACCACAATTATCATCTGTGGGGAAACAATGCATTGCATAAACAGGAAAAAAAAACAGACAACTCACATCTGTTTGTAGAAGCTTATTATCCAAAGTCAGAAGTTTGTGGAAATTGGACATCCAGGTTTCCATATTGTCTTCAAAAAACTCTGGAAGGTCCTGTGAAATTATGCATAGTAGTTACAAGCCAACAATTTTGGTAAGGATGACAAGGAAGCAATGTGTATTCTTTTATTTCTATCTGACCCGATGGGATAAAGGAGATTCTGTCAGGATGTCCCAATCAGATCTCAAGTATCGGACTGGGACATCCCTAGTTAGATGGTCAATAATTAACTTTAATATTTATTTGCATTACCATTAATAAAAAAAAGTTGACTCATAAAAACATCCCTTTAAATTAACTATTATCCACCTTATTCCTAGGCCCCATGATGCCTTGCGTGAATTATGGTAGCAATTTCCGGTACTTGTTTAGAACATACAGTTGTCACTGAAACGGGACACTTTTCCTTGTTAAACAATGACTTTGGCATCAGAAATGCGGGAGCACGGCCTCTTGCACCTCAAAACAGTAACAATCATACCACTTCCCACGACTATTGAGGGATGGAAAGATGACCTTAAAAAGTGGCCTCGTACACAGTAGCTCCATTAGTTAGCGCCACTGCTAAGATGTTAACGATGTAAACAAATGACCCTTGCTGGTAAAATGAGTCACTTTGAGGACATTGTCAAAACTGATGTAACTTTATTTCCATATTCTGTATTGAAAGACCTTCAAAATGATATTTTAATTTGTAGGTAGTGCGCAAAGACTGACCCAGAAAAAGATGATTTGTTTATATTTTAGCTAGGTTGAAAACTCACGCTCTTATCGGTCGGGAGTTGTGTCTTCCACAAAAACATAGGTATTTTTAGAAAGGACAATTTCTAAGCTTTACAATGATACCAGACACTCATAAGGGATTTCCTGGGACTTTGCCACTACCAAACAATGAAAGAGTCATGATTTATGACTTCTCGTTGCCTGTACTCATAATGACGCAGTGGGCATTCCAACCAGCATATCTCTCCACCACAGTAAAGTTGGCTGCATTTTGTTAAAATATGTTGGACATAATCAAATTTACCTTAGAGCAGACATATGCCACACCGTGCTTGGATGTCGTCTGTCACTGTGTGGTGAAGACGCCTCCATTTATCCAGTCTATTGGCACAACCACGAACACAAGTGCGAGAACTACGCCAAAACATTAAAAAAAATACAAAAACTAGAAGAGCTGAAATTAGCTGCCACTTGAGTGGAAAACACACATGTGGACTATACTTTAAAATGAATTTGAAAAACTTTTAAAAATGCTATTTTAAATGCCCCTGCTACTCCCCTCTTATTGACTGATTTAACACTACTGCAGCTGAAACCGAAAGTTCCAGCCATAATCGTTCCTACAGCAGCATCCCCAGGAATAAGGTGGATAGAATGTTAGTTTAAAGCCAAGAAAATCATTAGTGCTTCATTAATTCTGGTAAATGAGAGTCTACACACCACGTAGACATCCAGCTTAACACAACCATGAGAACTATAACTGGAACAATCCGCTCAACATCACTCCCCTGGCTCCCTGTACTGTCAAACATAGCCCCTCCACACATTCGGCGAGCAGCATTAACTCACAGGATGCTTCAAAAAGCTAAAGATTCTCCTCACCTACCAATCCATGCAGATATCTACACCCCACCCACTGCTCGACTTCCATCCAGACGGCCGATTTTGAAAAACCCTCCCCCAGCTGACTTTACCACCCAGACAGCTTGGCAAGAGGAATGGGAGACCAAGGAGGTCCCAAACAAACACCTGGTGACAAACCCCAACCAACAGGTCCCAGACACCAACCTCCCAAGGAGACAGTGGTCTACACTCAGTCGCTTCAGGACTGGACATGGCCCTTGCTTGGCCAACCTTCACAGATGGGGCAGTAGCCCTACCCCACTGTGCGCATGTGAAGAGGAGCAAACAATGGAACACATCATAGAGGCTTGCCCGCTCCAAAGACTGGAAGGAGGATTACACACCCTCCATACAGCAAACCAGGAGGCAACTGCTCGGCTTAAGGACTTTGCATTCGCTAAATAAATAGAGTCAGATTCCATTGCCATGTTCTTAAATTATCACACAAAAATATTTAACAGCAACAAAAGATGCAGTGAGAGTAAACTAACAAAAAGTAACTGACCTGAAAGTTAAGACTGTAGAAAAGCTTGGAGATAAGTGTGAGCGAGGAAAAGAGGACCTTCAAGGCATTGATGTCTGTAGCATGTTTCTCACACAAGTCAACTGTGGCCTGCAGTAAGAGAGAAAGAAAAAGATACCTGCCGATATTAAATGCATTCTCAATTTTATAAAATATTATATATTTATTACACTTTCAGATGAAATCTTAATTGACTAAATACTAAGACATTGCAAACCTTAAAAAGTTCTGTCAGAGGTTTGGCAAATGTGTCCAGTACAAGTTTTATCTCAGACCAAAGCTCATTGGACTTGAACTCGTGACGGTATCTGAAAAAGAAAAACAGTGCACAGAACATTTTATATTTGTTAATTAACTAATTCAAAGGGGATATTCTTTAAGAAAAAAATCAAATGGGCAACCTGTACCTCTTGAAGAGGGAATGTGCTGTACGAAGTACCCCATTAATGATATGAAAGTCTCCACTATCAAATCGGTTCACCATCTCTGTTAGAAGGGCAGGCCATTTTAGAGGGAAATCTTCCCTTCCTATGATGCTGATGGCATCACTCAACTGTGGAAATACATTAGTTATGTACAAACAACGTTTTCTATAAGGTCATTTCTCTACATCCTCCATCTATAACGTTTTAGTTATGATAACATGAGAATATGTACCTGCTTCTGAATTTGTTCTGGGCTGCGAAGCATCAGGTTTACTATGTTTTCTTTGATTACTGCTCGATCCGCATCAGAAATTTTATCTGGTTCATCTTCAACCTTTGGGAACCCAGAACACAGCATTAGGCTGACACATCAAGTCAAGAACAGTGCATTATCAAAGTGTAAAAAGTACTATGTATCCCATTCATGTCATTACACAAAAAACAGCACTGTATTATAACCACATTAATGGAGCACTTGCTTCTGGACTGTGAAGTTGTGTAATTATGTGAAAAAATTAGACAGCTCATCCCTCAAATAATGGGTGTTTTTTAACACTAGGTAGCTTTTTTCAGTTTTACAGTTAGACCACAGCAATAGACTGCAATCCCCTGTAGTCCACAAATGTGAATAGAAGAAACTCACAATCCTCCAGTTTCTTTTAATGTAGTTCTTGAATGTAACTGCAGCACAGACACGAATAACATTGTCTTGGGACTTTTCCAGTAAAGTAAGAAGAAGCAAGGGGTAATTCTGGTTTCCCTCAACAGATTCAAGAAACTTTTCAGCTGGAAACAATTGACATAACACACAAGTTAAATCTTCAGTAGGTCATTTAAACACTGCGTTGTATTTGCATTTTTTATATGCTTATACTACCTGGACGTCTGACTGTTGGGTCTGGGTCCAGCGTTTTTCTGAGAAAGTCAGTCAGGGTTTGTAGATTGCCATCGTTTAGTTCCATGCTTGCAACTAAAGGAGAAAAGGTGTCTTAATTAGCCATCACACTAAGTACCCCAACATAAGGTTTAATTTAGCATGATCACATTGTCAGCACTGCCTCACTGAAGGAAGCTATCGCACATGCCAAATACACTAGTCTTAGCCGAATAACGTTTTTATGACAAGTCTACTCTCAAAAACAGATCGTTCGTTAGAACAAATCGTTCCTCGTCATTACAGCGTGCTAGCAGCTAACCCTCAAACAGCTAAATTCAATCCGACAGCTCATTTGACTTAACAGTTGTTTATGCAATGTAATGTCTGAGCTAACAGGCTAAAGGTTGTCTAGACTGACTTTATAAATATACCACATGGCGGTCGGAAAATCACTCGAATGAGAGGTATGCATCACCATTTATATATCGGCCCACTCTTCTGAATTAGCCATAACACACACATTTAAAAATAAGGCGGATGGGAAAGCAGAATCCCATTTCCAGGGAATAGCCTTATCCATTAGCCAGTCCCCTTTAAGTTAGCCAGCTACGGTTAGCCGTAGCGCTAGCTTGCTAATGTGGTTTGCCGCTAACCATAAAGTTAGCCAATTTCCGAACCTGTATTAACAAGTTCATTTCTGTATATGGTGAAATCTGCTTGCTGAAACATACTTTATATATATGAACATATGTAGAGTAACAGGGCGTCTTACCGTTACAATAACTTAAGGATATGATGTAGATCCACTACAAATCGGACAGACGTGCTCTTGCCAGCTTTCAAATATCAAGTAAAAGGAACTGCGCGGTCACACTACTGCGCATGCGCAGATGCCACACCGCGGCAGTAGACCACGCCCCTTGTTTGGACCACAGAACTAATAATAAACTATTACAAATGAGCACAAAATACAAGCCGAAAGTACGTGGCTTGGACTGTAAATGATTACAATGTATAGCTTTAAATTTCGTACTTTGATGCAAGTTGTCCTCTTTACATGAAGAGGTTAATCGGACACAAGGTGATCTTAAGAAATGAAAACAATCTGAACGCTTCACATCACTGTCACTCTATCCAGTGATGCCTGCCTTGATGTCTACATGAAGTCGTATACACCATGATGTCCTATGCCTGCCTTGATGTCTTTATGATGTCATGTAGACCATCAGGACTTGCGATGCCATCATATACTGTAGACAATAGGACTGGCTACCTATGATGTAGGCATGATGTCCTAGGATGCCTGCCTTGAAAATGGCGATCATGCTACTGCGAAACTTTGACCAACAAAACGGACATTGCAGTGGCTCAAGATACATCATTGAACAAATACAGCCTCACCTGTTGGTTGCAACATCTGCGATTGGTATCAATGCTGGACGCACTCTCCTGATTCCACGAATTACACTCACACCATCTGACAACAGGTTTCCATTCACCTTGTGACGTAAACAGTTTCCAATAAGACCCTGCTTTGCCATGACTGTGAATAAGTCACAGAACCAGTCTTTACAGCACGCTGGTGTTTTCTGCACAACAGATTTCTTCAGCCATGGCCAATTCTACGTTGCCGCGAGCAGAGTTGGCAGATCAAGCAGTCTTCATATTCTTGCTCAAGATGAAGAAACTAAGAAAAAGTGTCGCTTTCTGAGCAATGTTGTTTCTAAAGAGGTGCTGACACAGTAAAAATGTGTAACCTTGAAGAATGGCAGTCTACACTACAAATGTGTAAAATGCCAAGCAAAGTGCTGATTTTATCCGGGTGCTCCAGTTTCTTGGTTTCTACGGGCATGCACGGGTCTTCCTGAACAGGGTCGAAAGCCACTTTTTGCTCAGATTTATTTTCATGATCCTGTCCATGAAGTGGAATTATGACACACCTATCCCTTAACCAGTGGTCTGAACGAAGAAGAAGAAGACCCACTAGATGGACAGCAATACAGTGAGGACAACTACTGCACATAAGATGTCGTGAAGATGAAACATCTCAGGTTCGAGCAGTACGCCGCAGGCATGACTGTGAACAACACAGCCGTCTGAGGCAGGAGGAGACCCTTCAGCAGCAGGCATGCAGAAATACTTGCTTATACTTGGTTTCTACGGGCATGGACGGGTATGCATGGGTATGTACTAGTTTTAATTGTAAAGCAAGGAGGTCATCATCACTGAATGACAATCATTAACAATAATGCACTTAGAACAGTAAATCTGAATGGTAAAACAGAAAACAGCATCAACACAGAAAGCAGCTTGTATGAACGTAAATATTTCTTTCTTTTAAAACAAAGTCAAAACTAATAATGAGCTTAATCCTCTTCCTGTTTCACAGGTTTGGGGGGCAGAGGCTCACAATATAAGCATGCTACAGATTGTGCATCTGACGAATGTTGAATGTGTCTTGCAGCATCAGGTCTCGGAGTCGCCAAAGCGCATCTGCCATCGTCTTGTGTGCCCCTTTACTCTTCAGCCAGTGTGAAGGGAGTCTACTCTCTTGCTCTTTTGTTAGGCGCACATCATGTTTTTGAACTAAAAGTACAAAAATAAATGAATAAAAAAATTTTAATCAGTGAAAAAAAATGTTAGTTTAACAACAGGCAATAGTAAAGTATAAAATAACCTGAGAGAGCTTGGTCCCACTTGCTAACAGTAGAGGATTCCGCATTAAGACCCTCGATGTATCTGAGGTATGCCTCAGAGTGGAGCAGTCGCTGAGATTTGGCTGGTGGTGACACAAACACTGGAGTAGAGGGCTGTTGGAGTGCAGGTTGTCCCATTTGACCTTGTCCTGGGTATGGTGGTGGAGCCTGTTGGTCATGCATCAAAACCATCTAAGGAAAATATGCTCACAATATTTTTCCCCCATTTCCCACAAATTTATACAGCACTTGATCATCATTAATACCTGCAAGTAAACATGAATGCAAGTGACCTAAAGCAGTCCAGCCCCTCAAGTATCATATGACAAAAACTGTGTTGGGGCTTTAAGCACAACGAATTAAAGCAATTTATTCAATGCTGAAACACAGCAAACACTAAAAGTGCTTTTTTTAAGTGTCAGAATTAGCATTACTTGGGTGTCATGTATTTAAAACATAACCCTTTTGTTTCACACATACACAAAGGATGATGTTACTGCAATCTGTGGTGTTGAGGTACCGAGAACATTAACACAATATTAAATATGGAGTCAGCTGAAAAACAGCTTACTTAACATAGTCATGCTTATTATATAAAGCTTCATCCTTTGACATTTCAACCATGTGAAGTTGCACTGAAATTGGGATCAGTAGCCTCCTTAGCATAGGGAAAAAGAGCAAAAAAACAAACAAAAAAACAACTGGAATCATAAAAATGTCCATTCATTCAGAACTAATATCATCAGAGGGTCTCTGTGTTCACATCATTACTTAATAAACTCAATGACTTGGATTTAAATTTTTTTTTTTAAACATACAGTAATAGGGCAGCGCGGTGGCGGAGTGGTTAGTACTGCGGCAGTACAGCAACTCACCCTTGGCCGAGGGATCCTGGGTTCAA
Organism: Pholidichthys leucotaenia; assembly: GCA_020510985.1. Classification (NCBI taxonomy): domain Eukaryota; kingdom Metazoa; phylum Chordata; class Actinopteri; order Cichliformes; family Pholidichthyidae; genus Pholidichthys; species Pholidichthys leucotaenia. The sequence goes on along the minus strand of CM035837.1, from coordinate 122,757,938 downwards.
TCCCAGCCCCCGACCAACAGTGATCTGTGTGGAGTTTGCATGTTCTTCCCGTGTCTGCGTGGGTTTACTCCGGGATTTCTCCGGTTTCCTCCCACATGCCAAAAACATGCAAGTTAGGTTAATTGGCGTCAAACTGGGGATTCTAAATTGTCCTTAGGTATGACTGTGAGAGTGAATGGTTGTCTGTCTCTCTGTGTTGGCCCTGCGATGGACTGGCGATCTGTCCAGGGTGTACCCTGCCTCTCGCCCAAAGATGTTGGGATAGGCTCCAGTGCCCCCCCCCCCCACCCGAGACCCGAAAAGGATTAAGCGGAAGAAGATGGATGGATGGAGCATACAGTAATACTGTTTATAGATCAATAATACTGTATTAATCTGTAAACATTCACATTAAGGGTGCTTTCACACCTTGGTTCATTTGCTCCGGTCTGAATGATGAGTTTGTAAATTTGTACCGCTTGGTTCAGTTACTTTTCACATAGAGAACAAGAGCACTCTGAGACGAGTGCAATATCCCCCGCCTCCATTTTCTTTGACAGTCCCAATACTTACTGACAGAAAGCAGTTTTCAACTTTTCAATATACATAATTAGTGTGGCAGAATCAAATTATGATATTATTGTCAGAAAATTGTACATATGTGCATACATATTATCATTTTATATGATTCAATGAAGTGTATATGTAACTATTTGCTGAAAAATACTAAAACTGTCTGTGTGCTAGAGGTTCTGTACATGATGCATGAAGACTAAAGTTGTTTTTCTTAATTTTAATTATGCTGAAATTCCAGTTCTCCTTTCATGGTAGATTTATCTTAAAGCTCATGATGTCCTGGCCTGCACAGTATGAAATTGTTCCTTAGAAACTGTAACTCCTTAGAGCACAGGGTGCACTCTGATAAAATGAAACTGTTCCTCTTTCTTCAATGTCAGCATATTTCATCTGTTTGATCATGCAACTGCTGTGTATAAAATGTCTGAACTGTGATGATTACCTTCAGTACCTACTTCCTGTAATCAGAGGTTCATACTCCTTGCAAGTAAAACTCTTAAAAGAATATTCTTGTGTCTTGAATCTTTATTGAGGTAACGAACTAATATACGATTATTTTTGAGTTTTCAGATTCATGACAATTATGATAAGCCCATCATCCACAAATATACAACAAAGTATACAACCCATAGTTGGAGGGCAGGATCCTGAGGTGAACCGTGTAGCAAGTATGGTGACCCTAGAGAGATTTACATGTTCTATGGTAAGAGATCATAGTGAGTGCCAACCTTGACCTTTAACCTTTTGACCCCAAACCTGTAGTCAGAGGTTATGGTGTCAGAGTGAACCTGTGTAACAGGTTTGGTGACCTAGCTTTCTTTGTTGTTGAGATATACTTTATAAGGGATTTTGTTGTTGACCTTTGACCTTGCAATCCCAAAACCACAGTCACACTTCAGTTTGGTGGTCCTAGCTTTACTCGTTGTACAGCAATAAGGCATAAGGAATCTTAACCTTGACCTCTGACCCCAAGCCCATAGTCTGAGGCCACGATCCCAAGGTGAACCTATGTATCAAGTTTGGTGACCCTAACTTTACTCGTTGTACAGTAATAAGCCATAAGGAATGTTAACCTTGACATTTTGACCCCAAACCCATAGTCAGAGATCAGAATCCCAAGGTGAGCCTGTGTACCAGGTTTGGTGGCCCTAGCTTTACTCATTGTACAGTAATAAGGCAAAAGAAATGTTAACCTTTGACCTTTTGACCCAAACCCATAGAGGTCAGGATCCCAGGGTGAACCTGTGTAGCAAGTTTGGTGACCCTAGCTTTCTTTGTTGTTGAGATATAGTTTATAAGCCATTTTGATGCTGACCTTGCAATCCCAAAACCATAGTCACACTTTAGGGTCACAGGGTGAACCTGTATACCAAGTCTGGTGACCCTAACTTTACTCATTGTACAGTAATAAGGCATAGGAAATGTTAACCTTGATCTTTGCCCTTTTGACCCCAAACCCATAGTCAGAGGTCATGATTCCAAGGTGAACCAGTGTACCAGGTTTGGTGGCCCTAGTTTTACTCGTTTTATAGGAGTAGTAAATGTAGCATTTACCATAGTGCAACTGCAATGTTAACTTTGACCTTTGACCCCTTGACCCTAAACCCATAGTTAGTTGAGGGTGTAAGTCATCCAAGATGTGTATTAGATACAACACCTGTATTGATTTGAAAAGCTTACATCATTCCTTTCAGTCGTTATTGTGTTTAGAAGATTTAGGGAAAAATCTGACCTCTGACCTTTGACCTCAAGGTCCTCCAATAAGAGTGAATTGCAATATGCACATCATCTGACTATGCCAAACCATGGTACCAAGTTTCAAAACAATCTGAACAAAACTGTAGGAGGAGTTGATTTCACAAGACATTTACTGTCTACGAAGTGAGGTGAAACAGGAGGTCATAGGTCAGGGGCTACAGTTCCTGCAAAAATCATCTGATCAGAACCAAATTGCAATATGTGCATCCTCGGTATATATCAAACCATGGTACCAAGTTTCAAAACAATCGGACCAAAACTGTAGGAGGAGTTGATTTCACAAAAGTGGGATAGACGGACGGACGGACTGACCCATAACATAATCCCCCTTTGGGCTTCGACTGGAGGGGGATTAAAATATGATGATCCAAACACATGTCACTACAAATCATGCAAAATGTCCTCTCCACTTATCGGCCATACATGTCTGTAGAGAGAACATCCATCCATCCATCCATCTGGAAGTCCACATTGCAGGGGTAGCAGTCCAAGCAGAGTAGCACAGGCTATTCCCCAGTAAAAATAGCACCGTGTTCCCCATGATCCCTTCTGCAGGTGGTGAGCCCACTGGAGTGCGAACCCATGTCTCTCCTTTGGGTACAAAGGGCTATTGATGTAACTTTTTCCATAGGATCTACTGGATCACTCTTGGTCTGGCCTTTCACCTAGGACCAATTTGTCTTGGGAGACCCTACCAGGGGCAAGATGCCCCAGACAACACAGCTCCTGGAATCATTAGGGCACACAAACCCCTACACTACGATAAAGTGGCGATCCACAGAGGGGCAGTGAGAACAAGAAAAGTAAATACAGCAAGTCTTTTCTTCACCAGTGTTCAATCAAAAATTGTGACCCATCAGAATCTGACTGCATACAATAATGTTTCACATTGTCTGCATGTGTGTGGCCAACAAATAAGTATAGACGTGTTTAGATTAATGTGAAGGGAGGACAGAGCTCAGGAAAACAGTTATGCTGATGTCTGAACTAGGGATGGGCATTCGGTGAAATTTTCTTCACCGATCGTCGGGAGAATTAATGATTAATAATCGGTTAATCATTAACATTTTTAGGTATGTAACAAGGCAGGTAGACTACATTAGCCGCACAACTCAAATCCACCTCTCTCTCTCAAATCCCTCTCTCTCTGTTCGCTGTTCTCGGGTTGGCTCGGCTCGGGAATCTCGCAAGCTGATTGGCCGAGACGTTTCACCCCGCAAGCTGATTGGCCGAGACGTTTTACCCAGCTTCTGTCCCTGCCGAGCGGCCACCCAACAAACGAAGACCGCATTCATTGCTCTATCGCTCGTGTTACTTAGTCTAGCCGCGCGGAACTTTTTGCTGTTCTCTTGTGCCATTTTGTGCGAAATAGTCTTCCCGTCGAGCCACTACGCCGCCTCCTGCAGCTTCCCTCGACGATCCTGCGCCTCTAGCACCTGAGGAGCAGTAAAGCTCTCATTAACCTGTGCAGTAAATCATTTTCATCTTGAGTTACGTATCTTGTTATAAGAATAAAAGAGTTCTAAAAACATATTTATGTACACTTTATTTACATCTATGTATGTATGTACACTTACACGTGTGTGTGTGTCTTCTACCGAATCTTCATGACCTTCTCAATAAAGTTTCTGAAAAAAAAAAAAAAAGAATCTTCACCGACCGCCATTACTCAGCGCGCAACCACTGTTGGCGGTTTCTTCGCGTAATAAGGGTGTTCCATGGACCCTGTCGATGAGGTATATTTGTATGCTGCATTGCAGTGATTGCAGTACACCTGGTCATTTTTTAAATTGAAATGGTCCCACGCAACACTTCGCCGTAACCGCTTCATGATTTGGCGATTGCCCTACGGAAGCGCGCATGTATCAACTGAGGCACGCCAGGGTACGGCGATGGTGTAATGTTGCCCCCTGGTGCCCAAATTTTGCCATTGCATTGTTTGAGGATGGCCGTGCACTAGGCCTAATAACCTCGGATTGTTTAAAAAAAAAAAAAGGTTTGTCGACGAAAATGAACTTCCTCGGTGAAATTCTTAATGATCAATTATCGGTTAATCGGTAAATTATGCCCATCCCTAGTCTGAACCAATAACTGTGTAGGTACAGTAAGATTAGTTCACAGATTCTGAAGGTCCACAGATTTTGACGTAATACCAGAATGCCTTATTTTATTCAAAACATCATGCATTAGTCCTGACAAGGTCTTTTACTTGAATCGGAACTGGACAGTAGGGATGAGCGTATTGATATTCAAATATTGATACTTCGATACCAGCTGGTCGATACTTTGGAGTCGATACTTTTTAAATATCGCGATACCACCGTGTTAATATAAAACGTGCAATTTGTTTCACTTCTGAGAGTTTTAGGCATTAAATTTATGTGTGAAAACCATGAAAAACCAGCCCAGGCATATTTTAGAGATAGTCTGCCGTGTCACATGATTACGGCAGCCTATCAGATGTCAGAGCCAAAGACTCATTTCTTTCAAGCATTTATGTCCATGAGTTTTATTCATATTGTCCTTGCAATAAAGTTGTTAATGAAACTGCAATCCTGTGATTTTCCTTTAAGGAGCAAAAAGTATTGGTATCGAAGAAAAAGTCCCATAAATTAATGGTATCGTATCAAAAGGAAAAATGCTGGTATTGCCCATCCCTACTGTGCAGCAGACCCCTGAAACTTTTTTTTTCCTCTATGCAATTTGCCAAACAGTGGATTTTGGTATTTTTGTGTGTCGTGAATAGACATGTACACATATACAATCATCTGACCAGTCTGCATCACCTGAGGACTCTGCTTTTGTCTTCAATTTACCCTGCAGCATGTTTTGGATGTACAAAAGAAATTTTGGATGTACAAAAGAAATCAGTTTAAATCTAACAATAATCTAAGCCCTGAAATCATGCAGTCAAAGGGCAGCATGGTGGTACAGTGGTCAGCACTGTTGCTTAACAGCTAGAAGGTTCCAGGTTTGAATCCCCAGGCTGGCAGGGGTAGGAACCTTTCTGTGTGGAGTTTGCATGTTCTCCCTGTGCTGCGTGGGTTTAGTCCAGGAGCTCCAGTTTCCTCCCACAACCCAAAGTAGTGAAACCCTTTGAGTGGTCTTTGGACTAGAAAAAGCGCTATAAGTACAGGTCCTTATCCAATCAATAGCTTTTAGTCTTGTTTTGATTTGATGAAATTTATCACTAGAACAAGTTCACCAGTTCATCAGGTGATTCAGAATGAGAGCACCTGTTTTTGGGAGTCTCTTTCTGGTTGTTTTGGTTTGTACTGGAGTGTGATTACTGTTTTCACTCCAAACAAAACAAGCTGCACCAAGGCACAAAATTAACTCAAGTTCAACTGAAATTGACTAAAGCCTTCAGGCGTCAAAGTGCCTTAAAATATTTACTAATGATTACTTTCTTACAGAGTACCTGAGATCCATGAATATTCCCTGCTCCAGGTCCAACTCCCATGCAGTTGACACCTATAAGGATATTTAACATCAAAACACTGCCAAAAATACAGTGAGCCATGACTACTACTAAATGTGTCTTAAAAATGATTACTGAGCTAAAATAAATGCTAGTGTCACTTTAGTTTAGACTTTGCAGAGCTGAAACTGAGAAATGTCAAATAGATTTGTCAGTGGTTTTATAATACAATAATTAAGGCTTTATTTTTTAATTAGAAGTAACATTTTTTTGTCAGTGGCAAAACAGTACCAAGCCTACTGGGTATAAGCTGAACAGACACCCAAGAACCAGTCGAGACTATATGCTTTCAAATGAATAGTCATCAACTCAAAGATTAGAGCCTATTGGTACAGGTAGCCCCTCCAGCAATTCAGATTGGTAAACAGGAAGCAACTGCATGGCAGGTGGTGTGACTATGACAGCACTCTTACCAAAGTATGGCATTCCAGGGAACCCAGGCATAACGGGCAGGAGGTGGTGGGAAAAGACAGGCACCTGCATATGATGTGGTGGCATACCAGTCATACTAACCATGCGTTCAACATGGCCCTGTGGGTGCATCGTAGCTGACCTATATGCACCCATTAGATCTTCTTAAGGAGGAAAAGTAGTAACACAAAAGAGCAACATGCATCAGTCAATCATGCAATCATGACAAAGCATGCATTAGTATGCTGATACACGGTTAATGTTATGGATTGATTAAGTACCAGTGTTTAACAATGAAGATGAATCAAAATAATGAGGCGCAAAAAGAAAAGTGCACAATGAAAATGACCCACTACTGTCACACATTAATTGATTTATTAATCTATATCCTCAAACGGTGAACAACACCCTTTCCACATGAGCTTCTGTTTTCAAGTGATAATTTAGTAGAATCTGTCAGCATTGAGCCAAAATGGAGTGATGTACACCATTCAAGATGTGATTTCATGATTTATTCGAACAATGTTAGAGGTGAGATGAAATGAAATCACAACACAGCAAACCTGGCGACATGAGTATGTTAAAGAAACTTGAGAATGTGAATCCTTCTAGCAGTTGAGCTTCTTAATCCACAGCCTTCTAGTGTACACTGGGGATCCATCTGCATCTATGAGGGGTTACCTGACATAGGCGTCATGCTTGGATTTAGCATCCCCATGGGGGTTGGGGGTGGTACCTCCCCCATCAGTGCCCCTACTGCGGTACCTGCTCTAGGGGAGGTCTGATGGTGGACCCTCTCACGCTCCTGTTGCTCTGCCACTTTCGCTGCTCGCTCTGCAACACAGAATATATAGACACTCACATAAAGAATCTAATTCATGATTCGAAACTCTTAAAGCTCAAACAACCGGATCAAAGCTAGAAATCAATGACAATTAAGTAAAAATACCTTCATATTCTGCTTTCTTAGAACTCTCCAGGTTTCTCCACTCTGTGCCAACCAGACGGCTCAGCTCCCCAAAAGAAAAATCTGGGTGTTGAGCTTTGATGACAGCTCGCATCTCACTGCTGAAAAGGATGTAACCACTCATGTTGATCTTCCGCTTTGAGCCTTCTTTTTTTGAAAGGCCCTTAATGGATTTAGGTGTGGACTGTAAGCAAGCACAGGGCAGACTATTTACTTGTTTCAAAACTGTTACAGTCATGGCTGTTGATTTACTGCTTAAAAAAATAGATGTTTTCAACTTACCTGTGGAGGAGTGTAAGACATCATATCCATGTCACTCGACATGGAAGTCTGAGGAACAGAATGGTCCCCTAACTCGCCATCATCATCACCAAGATCCTCTAACTCTTCATCGGTCATGTCAGCAAACTTTGCCTCCAGTTCCTCAATTTTTCTGTCCAAAAGAGGGGATGGTTCCTTCTGGGGCACTATGAGCTTTCTGTCCAGGTAATTTTTAAAAAAATCTGCATTTTATCATCGGTTTATTTCTAAATAAATTAATTTCATAACTGCAATCTATAAATGGAACAGAAAAAAGTTGTTATGCAAAGACTAATATAAAATATCACCTGTTTCTGAGTGAAATACTGTATAATATTCTGTAAGAAAAAGGCTAATGATAATTATTGTATTTACGGCTTGTTTACTTCATAAAAAAAAACCTTACTGTCCATCATCCTCGCCTCAACAGAGTGGCATACATATTTAAGGAACACACTGTTCACCTAAAATAGTAGATTTCATCTTCCACCACCTTCCCAGAGAGTGAGAAGCGCTTCAGGCCCTTGAACTTCTTCATCAGTTTCTCACTCTCAATATAGCGACTCTCACAGAGCAAAACATTCTCCTCAGGCACTTCAGTTGGCCGACATGACAAGTACTCTTTGTAGGACGATACCACACACTTTCCTGTAAAAGGAGTAACAAGAATCTTACTACTGCTTTTCAGGATTTTGTTCATCAAATTATAGCCATATAACTCTGGAGCGTGTTGCCAGAAAATGAGTGCTGGTTCTAAGTTAAACTGCTGTACAGTAACAGGGGGCACCTAAGATGCAGGTCATGGGACAAGTCTCCTCCAGGTTGCTAAGGAACACTTCCTTTTTATAGAACATTTTTGTAGGTTCATGCTCAGTTTCTTCAGGATGGATAAAGATGGGGCCAAAGAAGTACCCCGCTCCATCTCGCATCCACATTTTTTCAATCCTGTTTAAGAAATACAGTATATAAACAAAGACACATGACAGACATTTGAAATAAGTACGACTATATTACAAAAGCCTTTGACAAATCATTTGGCGGAGTTCTTTTCAAGGATGTAAGTCACAAACACTTATTTTGATTTTATTTTTTCAAGTGTAAAGACTCAGCTGACATTCCTTAAAGAACATTAGCCTTACCTGGCCACTCGGTGTCTCACTAGGCCGTGTGAACCGATGTAAACACAGTCTCCCAGTTTCAGCCATAAGCTGTTGTAGCAGAGCTGCTCATAGTACTGACACCCTGGCTCCCCATTTGTCATATCCAAAGGGATGTCCTCCCGCTCCTGCAGATAGAAATTACTTTCCAGCAGTACAACCTTTATGTACACCATCACTTCGTAGAGAAAGCAACCAAATGGTTATTTACCTTGTCTATATTGACATCTGTCATTTTTATTTCCTCCACAATCTCTGGTGGCTTCTCCTGTTTGAGAGCAAACATGGAAGCCACACGGACCACGGGTAGGGGGACCTCTCTGGGCACAAACCGAACCGAGCTCAGGGGCATGGCCCACAACTTGATCTTCTTGAAGGACTTGGATTTGGCAGAATAGCGGGACTCGCAGACGTAAACATCCTCTGCTCTAAATCCTTCTGGGTAAAGCTTGAAGTACTCCTTAAATCCATATCAGTCAAACATTCTGTCACTAACTCAAACAGCCACAACAAAATTTAATATGAATAGTTGGAAATGCATTTATTTACCTTCACAAACATGACCACACATTTGCCCAGAATCTTGCTGACAGGAGCTTTGTTGTAATAGTCACTCTTGAAAACTTCCTTCTCCAGGAATTTTCTTGTGGCCAGATGAAATGTTTCATTTGGCCGGTAAAACCAACACCCATACAGCCACTTCTCCCCTGTTTGTGTTAGAGGTGGAAAAGTTTCTGAATTTAGCTGGATATCAAGTACAACTTTGCTCAAAATACAGCTTGATTAGTTCTGACTGACTGACTGACCGGTGTCATCTTGCCAAAGGCGTTCAATATAGATGATGTGAGGCTGGAGGTTTGGCTCTGCAGGCTCCACGTACACATAGTCTCCTACATGGTACATGCTGTCCTTGAAGCTGCAGTCCTGACTGTATGTGCGCTGGAGGGTTGATTGCCATGAACCTCCAACAGGATCTTCCCTTTTCTCAGCCTCTGGAAATTCACAATAATTCCAAGTAAAACAAAGTTATAAGCACCATTTTGGATTAAAAAAGTCTACATAAGAAAACAGAGCAACTGTTAACATTAGTGGTAGGAGAGTTTTTCCTTTTCAATATTAAACTTTTCTCCAGTAAATGTGACTTTTTTGTATAAAGTTGACATTTTTCGTGAACTTTTGCAACTTTTATTTGTAAATTTGGAAGTTTTTTCTCATATTTGCATTTTCCATTCATCCATCTTCTACTGCTTAATCCTTTTCGGGTCGCGGGGGTGGGGGTGGGGGTTGGGGGGGTGGAGCCTATCCCAGCATCTTTGGGCGAGAGGCAGAGTACACCCAGGACAGATTGCCGGTCCATCCCAGGACTATATTTGCATTTTTTCTTAGAAATTTATTATTTATTTCTTCTCAAAATCATAGAGTCATTAGCAAAAACCAAAAAAGTCACAGGTTGAGGGCATTTAAATAAAAACACTATTTTAGAGAATACCCCTTTTTTCCTCTTCTCTTTTGATTTTGTCCTCCTCAAACTCCTTGGGAAGCTTCTCTTTCTTCTCTTTTTCCACATCACTATGCAGATGTTTGGAGGTGAAGCTGAGAGCAGGAGACATCAAGATCTCCCCATTCTTACACAGCTCATCTCTGATGCGAATGAAGAATTGCTGTAGTTCCACGGCATCTTCGAAAATCTCGGAGTCTGTCCTGTAACAAGCATGGTGTAGCACTCACTTAGGTTTTCTTTAGTTACAATAATACATGTTGTGTTTTTGAGTGTGTCAACAATACCTCACCTATTTAACCGTCTGGCTTTTTCCAGCACTTCAAACATGTGATCCTGAAACACATCCAATCGCTTGTAACGCCCACTATCCACATTTTTTCTGATGATCTCAAAATTGAGTGGTGGTTTCTCAGAGCTTGCAGGATCGACAGCAGGGATCTCTGCGAGTGAATCACTGTAGCAGCGCCCTTCATCATCTTGGTGACCGAGCACGGAAACAAAGAGGCTGCGGATAAGTTCCTGGATGAGGCGAGGAACGTCAGGCACGTGAGCATCCTCTCCTCCCTCTAGGTCCCGCCTGGTCTCTAGCAGCACTCTGTGCAGCAGCAGGGCATCGCAGTAGATCAGAGACTCGGGCTCATTGTAAGTACAGGCATTGTTGAACATGAGCACCAAGTCCTCCACCAGCGCATCTACATCCTGGTACTTGTTAGCCAACATGTGGCTTTTGATTTTCTCCATGTCCACAGGCTTCTTGATGGCGATATAGTAATCAGGCAACTCAGCACGAGATGGCAACCGCAGGAAAATTGTACTGAGGCGACGGCCCCGCTTATCAGTGTAGTTTTTGACTGCTTCATAAAGCTCATTCAGTTTCTGCTGTAATGGTGTTAAGTACTTTGACTTCTTCAGAGTAAGGCTATTCTTCCCTGCAAATAAAGGACACAAAATCTCTCTTTTCTTGCTGGTATCTGATTAGCTCAACTGAACTCAAAATGGCTGACTGAATGAAGCCCATACTTATTTTCAACTTTGGAGATATCATGTCATCATCATCTGTTGCTGGCCCAAGATCCCTGAGTTTGTCTTTCATAATCTTCTCCAGGATGTTTGCATCATTGTAGACCTACGGGAGCACAGTTTATCAAGAGGACATCTTTTGTAAAGTCTCTTATAAAGCAAGAAATGCGCAGTTGGCTAAAGGAGAATTCAACAACCTGACACACTACACTATGACCTTTTGAACAATGGCCTCAGGTCAACAGAACCTGGCACTTAGTAGACTTCAGTGTCAATGAAACAGTATGTCAGTTGTCTGGAACTATTTGTTCTCAAATAAAGATGAAAAATGTCTAAGGGTACTATGCAGAATTTGCCCAGCTAGCATTGCCAGCTAGCATGAATACTGACCTATATCAGCACTTAAAAATAATACACAAGATAAGAAACTTACACAATATGCATATTAAATCACAATCTCAATATTGGCTAAAAACTGTGATAAGATTTCCCAAAATTGTTCAGCTTTATTTCACACACAGTTTATCATATAAACAGCACAGACACATGTAGCAAATCCACTCTTACTTGGGATCCTTCTTCATTGTAATGTCGAGCGTTTCGGAACATCAGCTTCATGTCTTCCACCACTGAGTCCTCAGTCATGTATTTGTCTGTGCGAATGTTGTGCTCAATGGTCCTGAGGTCCATTGGTTCCAGGATGACCTTGTAATAATCTGGGTAGTCCTTCTTTGAGGGCTTGACCATAAAGAGATCACACAGTCTGCGACCGGTGCCAGCTTCTCGCACCTCGATCACGGCAGCTAATAGAGCCTTCATTCTGTTTTTCTTTGTATTCTTCTTGTGGCTGGAAACAAAGATGAAAACCACCACAGAACTGTCACACAGAGTCCACTTCCAATCACGCAAACACTACCAAATACAGAGAAACTGGCAAGTGTGTGACAAAGTGCACCTTTTTCTTTTTGTGCTACTGGTGTCAGACGTGGCAGAGGAGAGCATGCTGTCTCCGTCATCATCATCTCTCTGTAAAAGCTCCTTGCGCTTCATCTAGATAGGTCATATATATATATATATATATACACACACAGTATATAAAAAAAAAGGTTTATATCAAGAAATGTAAAAATTTACCCAAAGGTTTGTGGCACGTGTTTAAATATAGCCAACATAGATAATTAATACAAGACTTTGATACTGACCTGCTGAATCTGTTGAAGTTTGAGTGCACGCTTGTAGATGGAGGAGTGGGGAACATTGTAGCGTTTGGCATTCTCAAACATCAGTGTCAGGTCTAAATCGATATGCTCGACACTCTCGTACTCATTGCTCTTCATCTTGTTCCTGCAGAAATTCATTTGCACTTACATTATTCAAATTAGGGCATAGAAATATTGCATAGTACAATAAGGGTATATGTGATACCCCTTCCCTCAAAAAATAAAAGAAACAATTAATTCTTTAGAAAACAGTTCAGAACAATTTAACACAAATGTAATGCATTTCCATTCAGGCAGTGTGTGTCATGGCCTGATAAATATTTTCTTGGAGATGTTGAATAAAAGGTAATTATTTGGGGGTATAATAGTATCCAGTTATAGTACATTTATTATGGCTTAAAAATTGTGAAATAAAACTATTAATGATCCCATATTGTGCATTTTCAGGGATCCAATTTAAGTTTTGCCATCCTCAAAGATATATAGTTTTCAAGACAAAAAAAAAAAAACATTTCTGTGTTGCTGTACAGCTTTTAGATATTTATTTTTTATTTATTTTAAAGACTGTGAAGCTCTGTCTGAAGTGGTTGATTTTCAGTTTTTGAGTGGGCCATCACAAGTAAAGAGGCATTCAGGGTACATTTGTTTTGCTAACCTAGAGAACTGAAGGTGGCACTTATTACAATGAAGTCACACTGTATAACCTAACAGTACTTCTTAATACAAGAAGTAAGTAAATAAAACTTAATCCTTCAAAAATTTGGAGTCACTCATTTCTACAAATTTAACCTTACTCAAAAACACAACAAAAATAATTTTTTTTGTAAGTTGTCTGTGTTTTTTCAACTGATTTAAGACAATTTTGCACAGTTGAATCCGAAAATGACATCCGCTTCTCTCAATCAGGTCAAGGTTTTTATGCTAAGTTATAAGCAGCTGTACAGCAGTTGTACTGTAAATTGAATAGTAGACAATGATAAAGGTAAGTACATGTAAATTGAATGTTACGTCATCATTGTTCTAAATTCAGAGAATTTCAAGAAAAAGAATTTTGCATCATATAAAGCGAAAATACCGTACATGTAAACAAAAGCGTAAAAAGACATGTGGCCATAGTTCAAAAAAGTTGACCTGATTGAGCAAAACCAATGTGATTTTTTGATTCACCACGTCAAAATTGTCCTAAATCAGCTAAAAAAAACTTAGACAATAAATTTGGTGTTGACCAGTGAAATACATGTTTGTAGCAATAACTCAGTTGCTGTGAGTGTACTTGCATTTTGGGGGCATTTTAAGTACTGGTGACATAATTCCAGTTTGCTGCATTTACTCATTTCCTCTGGGTTAACTTCAATATTGCTATAAAAGTGACTGCTGGCATTTGATTTTTTTTATTCCAGATTTGAAATCATCAGGCTGTGCTCCATCCATCCTTCCATCCATCCATTTTCAACCGCTTAATCTTTTTCGGGTCGCGGGAAGACTGGAGCCTATCCTAGTATCTTTGGGCGAGGGGCAGGGTACACCCTGGACAGATCGCCAGTCCATCGCAGGGCCAACACAGAGACACAGATAACCATTCACTCTGACATTCACACCTAAGGACAATTTAGAATTCCCAGTTGATGCCAATTAACTTAACCTGCATGTTTTTGGCCTGTGGGAGGAAACCGGAGTACCCGGAGAAAACCAACACAGACACGAGGAGAACATGCAAATTCCACACAGAAGGGTCACTGATGGCCAGGGTGTGGAATCGAACCTGTGACCTTCGTACTGTGCTGCCACAGTGTGCCAGTGCCACCAAGCTGTGCTCCAGTTAACCAATGACACAGGGTTACAAAAATAAATTTTTTGTAAGTTGTCTGTGTTTTTTCAACTGATTTAAGACAATTTTGCACCGCTGAATCCGAAAATGACATCCGTTTCTCTCGATCAGGTGCGAAGTAAAAACCTGTACTTACTTACCTACCTGTACTTACCTGTACTTACTACTACCTACCATGTACTTACCTTTATATAAAGGTAAGTACATGTAAATTTAATGTTACGTCATCATTGTTCTAAATTCAGAGAATTTCAAGACATGAAAAAGAATTCTGCATCATATAAAGCGAAAATACCTGTACATGTAAACAAAAACATATAAAACAACATGTGGCCATAATTCAAAAAGTTGACCTGACTGAGCAAAACCAATGTGATTTTTGGATTCAGCACATCAAAATTGTCCTAAATCAGCTAAAAAACCCCCTCAGACAATAAATTTGGTGTTGACCAGTGTAATCTAGAGTTTTATGATCATTTAAACTGACATCACTAAGTTAACAACTTCAAAGAGTTGCAGTCTTGTAATCCTTGTTTAGTCAACACACATAATTAATCAACCATTTGATTTGGCATAAGTACACTTTTTTTATTTTAATATGGGGGAACACAGCATTTGATAGCATCACCATGAATTCTAAAGCGACCAGTGTTATGTTTTGTTTTGTTTTTTTTAAATTACTATACTCTAGTGCTTTGAAAACTAAACAGTTGATCAAGGAACAGGTTGTTTCCTGTTTTTGGAGGCCCTGTGCCAGATTGCTTTTTGTGGCTCGTGTTTATGTAAAGCAGCGTCAGATGCTTCATGACAGTGCACCAGTCTGGTACACTTTAAGAAAGTAGGCTAGATTTGTCAATTTAAAATTCAGATGATGGTAAATGATGATAAATGTTGGAAAATAAGGATTATCTCCTTGGTTAGACTGTCAGTTTACTGTGTGTTACTGTTGTACATCTGTTGAAGTTTTTGTTGCTGGGATATTTGAGTTTTAGATAACTTTTGTGTTTGACACCATGAGTTTAATTGCTAAAGCAGTGACACAAAATGCCATAGCAGATGCTGCTCCAATCTGTCAATCTCCCACTCCACCCCTCACCCCCATTACTCGTGAAAAAGACCCTGAGATACTTTAACTCCTCCACTTGGGGCAGGACCTCACCCCCAACCCAGAGAGGGCAGTGCACCCTTTCCTGGCTAAGGACCACTGACTGAACTTGGAGGTGCTGATTCTTATCCTGGCTGCTTCACACTCAGTAAGCAAAGCATCCCAGCAAGGCCTGTAGGTCATTGTTCAATAAAGCCAACAGGACATTATCTGCAAACAGCAGAGACAAGAGTCTGTGACCACCAAACATGATATTCCTCGACTGCGCCTAAAAATCCTAAATATTATGAATAGGATTGGTGACAAAGGGCAGTCCTGGCAGAGTCCAACTCTCACTGGCAATGAGCTTGACTGATTGTTGGCAATACAAACCAAACTCTTGCTACAGTCATATAGCTCATAGCAACGAGTCCAATATCCCATACTCCCAAAGCACCTCCAAGAATCCATGAGAGATGCGATTGAATGTGTTCTCCAAGTCCACAAAGCACATGTAGACTGGTTGGGCAAAATCCTACAAACCCTCAAGGATCACTGAGTTGGTTCAATGTGCAATGACCAGGATGAAAACCACATTGTTCCTCCTGAATCCGAGGTTTGACCAGACTTTCAGCCAGTCTTTCCTCTCCAGTATCTTAGCATAGACCATTCCAAGAAGGCTGAGGAGTGTGATCCCTCTAAAACTGGAACACACCCTCCAGTCCCCCTTTTTGAAAAATGGAACCACCACCCCAATTTGCCATACCAAAGGTACTGTCCCCAACTTCCACAAGATGTTCCAGAGACACGTCAACCAGGACAGTTCTACATCCAATTTCACGTATCAATTGTAATCACTCTATCATCACTCTATTAAAGCAAGAAATCTCTGTGTGTATGTGTGCCTGTCACGTTTATAGGCCATCATAGGGCTTCCTATGAACTCAGGCATCATAGGACTCACGATGCCGTCATAAACATATGATGTCAATATGATGGCACATAGACAAATGTGTCTTTATGATGTCATATAGACCATCACTCACAATGCCTAGACTGTGTCTTTATGATGTCATAAGGCTCAAAATTAGCAAGGTGAATCACAGGGCCAGTCTTTACAGTGCATTCATGTTTTCTGCACAACAGATTTCTGCAGCCATGGCCAATTCTACGTTGCTGCAAGCAGAGTTGCCAGATCAAGCAGTCTTTGTATTGTTGCTCAAGATGAAGAAACTAAGCCAAAGCGTCGCTTTCTCAGCAATGTCGTTTTTAAAGAGGTGCTGACACAGTAAAAATGTGTAACCTTGAAGAATGGCAGTCTACACTACAAATGTGTAAAATGCCAAGCAAAGTGCTGATTTTATCTGGGTGCTCCGGTTTCTTGGTTTCTACGGGCATGCACGGGCCTTCCTGAACAGGGTCGAAAGCCACTTTTTGCTGAGATCTATTTTCATGATCCTGCCCATGAACTGGAATTACGACACACCTATCCCTCAACCAGTGGTCTGAATGAAGAAGAAGACACACCAGATGGAGAGCAATAGAATGAGGAGAACTGCTGCACGTCAGAAAAGATGCCGTAAACATGAAACACCTCAGGTTCCAGCAGTACGCTGCAAGCATGACTGAACAACACAGCCGTCTGAGACAGGAGGAGACCCTTCAGCAACAGGCATGCAGAAATACTTGCTTATACTTGGTTTCTACGGGCATGGATGGGTATGCATGGGTATGTACTAGTGTAATTAATACCTAAACCAGAAAAAGAAAAAAAATTATACCACTACCATCTGTTTTTGAGTATTAAATATAATGGAGATCAAAATTAGAGAACAATGTATTAACACTTGATTTATTCTAAAATGTTATTTGTCATTGTTCAGAATTTGACAGATTATCAGCTGTAGCTAAACCACTGCTGTACTAGCATGTTTTTTAAATAACCAAGGCATTTCAACACAAACATTTATTTTGTAAAAAATAAATAAATAAATAAATAAAAAAAAAAAAAAAAAAAGCAGTGAGCAAAATTAGAGAACAGTAACCACTGTATCAGGAGAGATGATTTAAACATTTTTATTTTTTTTTTTTTTAGGGCTATAGCATTCAAAAATTAATAGGAAGTCTAGTGACCCTTGCTTTGAATGACTTCAGCACTCACAGGACATCACTAGTTTCTCACACTGCTCTGGTTTTGGGGGACAGGATTATGCAGACTCAACAGGGAATCGGTTCAACACTGCAGCTGGAATTGCTCACCAGTTCACTGCTGAACAGGGCAAGGATCTGTCTCAGCACACAGAGTCTCTCCGTTTAAGACAATTTGAACTCAAAGCTCACTCTACAGCAGGGGTGTCCAATCCTGTGCCATGGATGGCCAAGACCATGCAGGCTTTCTCTTCTACCCAGTCTCTTCAGCAGGTGTTTTCACTTATCAGCAATCAGTGGGAAGAAATTCACTGAAATCTGTTGTTGAAGACACTGGATGGAGGTAAAGCCTGCAGGGTCTTGGCCCTCCATGGCACATGATTGGACATGCCTGCTCTACAGTGACCGAACCTCTTATCAGCAGAAAGAATAAAAAGGCTAGACCTGTCTTTGCTGAGGAGCATGTTGTGTGGACAGATGAGAACTGGTCCAGAGTGCACTTCAGTGATGAGAGTAAGTTCAATTTATTTGGGTCTGATTGGAAACGATATGTTCAGCATCAAACTGGGGAAAGACTGAACCCAAAATGTGTTAAGAAGTCAGTTAAATTTGGAGGAGGAAGTGTCATAGTTTGGGGGATGTTTCCTGCAGCAGGAGTTGGGCCTCTTGTGCAGCTACAGGGCAGGGAGAATGCAAATATTTGTGTGAACCTCCTTCAGCAACATGCAATTCCTTCACTGCAATTGTCTCCCAGTCAGCCCGCAACTTTCATGCAAGACAATGCCTGCTTTCACACTACAAAACAGGTTAAACAGCTCCTTGACTCTAACAATATTGAAATAATGAAACGGCCAGCCCAGAGTCCAGGTCTAAACCCCATAGAGCAGGGCTAGTCAATTGCAAAATCAGCTGGGCCACAATTTGAAATCAAGACATGTAACTGGGCCGCACCATGTTCAGCAATCCATTGAATATGACAAATTTCAAACCAACACAGATCAATATGAAAAATATGCACTTTTTATTCACCGTCTTGGTTTTAAATGTGCGCTTGGCACATGACAAAGGCACATCAAAAGTGCACAAAAACACAATAACAGTGCTGGGGCTGAGCACAGCTTAAAGTAGGAGAAATATGTTTCCTCTTGAACAACAATTAAATAAATAGAATGAAAAAAATAAAATTCTGTAAATAACCATTTTGGTCACATCTTACTCAGGCATATCTCGAAGTGCATAAAAACTCAATGTGCACTGTTACTAGCATTAACATTTGTTTCCCTTTTGAAATAAAATATACCACATCCTGTTCATAACTGACCTTAGCACATCACAAAGTGCAGTTACTGTAGCTAAATAAAAAATGAACTGTCAAATACTTCAGTGTACAAACCCCCCAGGAAAAGACTGATAACATTAACAGACATTACACATCCACTACTGTGGTTTGTTTTGTTTTAAATCACCACATGTGTGAGTAGGAACCTCTTTTTATAACTACACATTCCATTACACACACATATCAGTCAACCAAAAATTTCTAGTAGCGCTAAGGATGCAAAGAGCACCCACTTAAAAACTTGAGTAATGACTTCAGTCTTGAAGGTTTGAGGATTTTCTCCAAAATTTAATAACAATTTTAGTTTTCTACTTTTCTCTGTACATTTATCTAAATTTGAAACCATTTTCCTCAAATATGTAATTTCCTCTTGTAAAATTTACTTTTCTTGTACATTTGAGACTTTATTATAAATTTGTGGGTTATTTTATGGCTAATTTTTGGCTATTTTTTTTTCAATAAAATTACTGTTTTTTTATAAATTTTAAACAGATTGTGGTAAAATTTTGACTGTTTTTCCTTATACAATTTACACTTCTGACCATAAGTTTGCAGAGCCAGAACAGAACAATTATTCAACTCTGATTTCAAAGAAAAAAATATTAATAAAATTGCATTTAAAGAAATAAATTAACTTAAATGACCAAAGATGCAGTTATTTCTGTTACAGTATTTCTATACAGTATATTTATAGTATTTTAGAATTCTCCTCACCACCCAGACAGCAGAAAAAAAATCTCCCTTATTTTGAAATCCAAATGTTTGCACGTTTAGTTTGTCTGAAGGCTGTTGACAAATTAAAGTTACTGACTTGGTGAATTTCGGTCATCATAACTTGCCAGGTACATAATGATGAACATAAATTTTTTGTTAATATTTTAGTAGCTGGTGAAGTAAATCCTCAGCGATTCATCAGTCACTCTTGCCTTTCCGTGCATATGAATCCAAACCACACCTGTTTGCTAAGCGACTCTTTATTATTGCTCCCGTTACCAGCAGGTTAAAACCACCATAAATGCCTCCAGAGCTTACATACCTCTTCTGCTTTTTTCCGCATTTAAAGTACTTTAATAAGCTCATGCTTCTCTCGGACAGTGATGCTAGCGAGACACTCTGCCTGCTGACTGGAACGCTCACGTGGGCAGGGTACTTCTGAATGTCTTGCGGATGACGGTCACGCACGTTGTTTGTGTGCGTGCTTGGAGACCATCATTCCCTCATATTTTTTTCTTAAATTTTTATTTGCTTGGCGTGGCCTGGGCCACTCAGAGGTTGGTTCTAGGCCACATGTGGCCCGTGGGCCGCTAATTGAGTAGGCCTGCCGTAGAGAATCTCTGGATAATCCGGCAGGGCTGCACGGTGGCGCAGTGGTTTAGCACTGCGGCAGCACAGTTTTACCCTCGGCCGGGGGACCGCGGGGATCATGAGATCGTGGGTTCGATCCCAGCCCCCGACCAACAGTGAGCTGTGTGGAGTTTGCATGTTCTCCCCGTGTTGCGCGGGTTTACTCCGGGATTTCTCCGGTTTCCTCCCGCATACCAAAAACATGTAGGTTTAGGGCGCTCGCGCACGCAGCGACCAGCAGCCGGTGGCTTGTCACCAGCCTGCAAACCAAGTCTACCTACGGGTACAAATAAGTAACAAAAAAAAACAAAAAAACAAAAAAAACAAAAAAAAAAATAATCCTTGGTAGCGAAGTAATGGCTAAGAAATGCACTACAGTTCACTTCCAAATTGACCAAACCATAATGACAATGTTTTATTGGGCTTTTATTTAATCTGTTTTATCCTTTTCTTTAGTGTCATGGTTTAGTCAGATAAAACTGAAACAGAGGAAATCCTTGGATCGGGTAGTTAGATGGTCCAGTTGTTTGCTTGGTGAGTCACAGCTGAGCCTGACATCCCTGTACACCAGACAGGTACAGAGGATTGCTACCTCCATTTTAAATGATGACTCCCACCCTTTGCACTGCCACTTTCAGCTTCTTCCCTCCAGACGGAGGTTTGTTGTCCCAAAATGTAAAATCCAGCGCTACAAAAACAGCTTTGTTCCTGCTGCTGTTAAAGAGTTGAACAAGATGTAGCAATATATTGCACATAATTTAGTTATTTATTTATTTTTTTTTTTTCCACAATATCTTTATTGAACCTTTTTTTTTTTTTTTTAACAAACATGATACAAACAATCAAACACTAACACTAAAGTACTACAAAAAAAAAAAATGCACTAAAAACACCAACAACCACCAACAAAATCAAGTCTTCAACAATGCTCCTCTGTTTAGTCTAGACAATCCAATACATAAGTATACATATTATGTTCACCAGTTTGGAATTTACAAGGTCCACACACATCATTCACCTTCTTCTTCAAGAGTTATGTTTAAATTTTTTACATAATCAATAAAAGGTCTCCATATATTCTCAAACACAATTTCCTTTGATTTTAGTATATATGTTATTCTTTCTAATGGAAGGTTTGTTAACATCTGTCTTAACCACTGAGTCACATCTGGTCTATGAGTCTTTTTCCATAATAGTGCAATACATTTTTTGGCATTAAGCAAACTGAGGTCTATGAATGTTCTTTCACTTTTATTAAAATTATGCTTTTCTGGGTACAGACCCAACAAAAACAGTTTAGAATTCAATATGATTTGTTTTGAGATTATTTTTTCAATTGTTACCCTCACCTCTTCCCAAAACATTCTTATTAATCTACATTCCCATAAACAATGAAATAGGGTTCCTTTACTTTCCATGCATTTTGTGCATGTATCTGGTATATTTTTGTTATATCTATTTAACTCCTCCGGTGTAACATACATCCGCATTAACCATTTGAAATGTATCAATTTAAGGCGTGCATTTATTGATTTGGTTTGAGCTTCTGTACAAGCCAATTCCCATTGTTCCTCTGAAATTTCAGTTTGCAGATCTTCTTTCCAGTAGTTTAATCTTTTCAGTGAATTTTCACTTGAAGATAGTGTCAGTGAGTTATAAAACTCTGAAATAATACCCTTTCTTTTACTATCTTTCATCATCATTTTTTCCAAGGATGAATAAATAGGTCGAGTGAGAGCTTTATTTTGATTTGATCGAATAAAGTTTCTAAGTTGAAGATATTTAAAAAAATGTGTTCTATTGAGATTAAATTTGATCCTCAGCTCTTCAAAAGACATTATGTTGTCTGCACATGGCAAATATAAATCCTGAATCTTTTGTATCCCTTTTAAATTCCATACTTTAAATACAGCGTCCGCTCTCCCTGGTTTAAAATATTGATTACCCCATATTGGACTAAATTGTGACAATAACTGTGGTTCTTTTAAATAGTTTTTAGCTTCACACCATATTTTGATCATATGCTTTACAAATGGATTTTTAACTTGTTTTTGTAATTTTTTTGCCGAATCTGAGTATATGAATATGGGAAGAGGTAAAGGTAAATTGTATGATTCCATTTCAGTCCAGTGAGGGAGATCATTTGATGAAAAATAATATGTCATAGACCTCAGTTGTGCCGACCAATAATACAACATAAAATTTGGACATTTCAGACCTCCACGATCAAATGGTAAATATAATAAAGACAAACGTAATCTAGCCCTCCTGTTGTTCCATATAAATTCCACTAACTTTTTTTTTATTCTTGAGAATAGATCTAAAGGTGGTGATAAGGGAATGTATTGAAATAAATAAAGTATTTTAGGTAAAATATTACTTTTAAGTATATTGATTCTCCCGATCATCGACATTGGTAGTGACATCCATCTCTGAGTTAACTCATTGATATCTGACATTAAGGCTTCATAGTTGACACTGGCGACTGATTCTAGCTTAGGCATAATTTGGATTCCTAAATATTTAAACTGATTTACAACATTGAATTGATTTACCTCAGGGGCTGGGTAATTTCTCTGGGTCTCATTTAGCATTAATATTGAAGATTTAGTTTTATTTATTTTATATCCTGATATTTCCCCAAAATTCTTTATTAAATTCAACAAGGTTGGAATTGATTTTTTTAGATTCGACATAAACAAAATTATGTCATCGGCGTACAGGGAGATTTTATGTTCTGTTGGTCCAACTTTAATTCCATATATTTGTGAATGTAAACGTATCGCTATCGCTAAAGGTTCAATTGCCATAGTAAACAGTAAAGGTGAAAGTGGACAGCCTTGTCGACATCCTCTATTGATTTTTATTGGTTTTGAAATATTGTTATTTGTTAGGATTTCTGCTGTAGCATTATTGTATATTATTTGAACCCATTTTATGAAATTATTTCCAAGTCCAAACCTTTGTAGGACTTCAAAAAGAAAGGGCCATTCAACTCTATCAAAGGCCTTTTCGGCGTCCAATGATAGGAGAGCTGTATCCGGTGCTTCTTTATTAAAATAAATAATATTAAATAGTCTTCTTACATTATGGAAGCCTTGTCTACCCTTTATAAAGCCATTCTGATCTCGATTAATAATATTTGGTAAAATTTCTTGTATTCGTCTTGCTAAAATTTTACAGATTATCTTAAGGTCGGCGTTTAATAGGCTTATTGGTCTCATATTTTCACATTTATTAGAGGGCTTACCTGGTTTTGGCAGCAGTATAATTAAGGCATTATTTATGTATGATGGTAAATTATTATTTTGAAATGCTTCTAAAACCATTTCCAAAAAAGGTTTTATTAATTTATTCTTAAATTTTTTATAAAGGTCAACTGGAAGACCATCTGGTCCTGCACTTTTTCCTGATTTCATATTATCAATGGCTAGCCCAACTTCTTCTTGACTAATTTTAGAATCCAATATCTCCCTGTTTTCATTTGGAATACACGGTATAGATAGTTCGTTCAAAAACCCATTTAGTTTTGTTAAATCAGGTTCATTTTTGGTATCATATAATTTTTCATAGTAATCTCTAAAGGCTCTATTAATTTCTAAAGGATCTATAACTACCTGTCCATTACTTATAATACTGGTAATTGGTGTTTTAATTTCCAATTGTTTAATCTGCCATGCTAATAATTTTCCCGATTTTTCACCTTGTTGATAAAAAGATTGTTTCAATCTTAGAAGACTCGAGGCAGCTCTATTCGCTGATTTTTTGTCGTATTCAGCTCTCAAAATCAGTAATTCATTCTCCAACCTTGGGTCACTTCCTGCATACACTTTTTCCTGAAGATTTTTTATTTTATGTTCCAATTTAGCTCTCTCCTCTCGAGTCTTCTTAGATTTTGATCCTGTATAACTAATAATATGTCCCCTAATAAAAGCTTTGAAAGCCTCCCACTTTACACATGCTGATGTTTGTGTAGTATTGATGTCAAAGAACTCGTCTATCTGTTTTTCTATATACTTGACAAATTCCTCATCCTGAAGCCATTTATGCTGAAATTGCCATCTACCTGATTCCTTTGTCAATTTTTTATCTACATATATTAGACAACAGGGTGCATGATCAGAGATCACGATGTTATCATAAAAGCAGTTTTGAATCTTGGACCTTAATTCTGTGGAAATCAAAAAATAATCAATACGTGAGAATGTCTTGTAAGTACTGGAATAACAAGAATAGGCTTTAACTTGTGGTTTCATTTCTCTCCATATATCTAACAATCTCAATTCTTTCATAAAATGATTAATAGTCATCCTACATCCAATGTGCGTACAATCCAGTCCTGTTGATCTATCCACACCTGGATTCAATGTACAATTAAAATCCCCTGCTATTATATGTTGCCCTGTAAGTGATGATAAGATGAGAAATAAATTAGCAAAGAACTTCTGATCATCTATATTGGGACCATATAAGTTCACAAGATTTATATTTTCTAATAGCAAAGAACCTTGAATGATTACATATCTTCCAAATTTGTCTCCAATTACATTTTTCACTTGAAAAGGAACTGATTTATGTATGAGAGTCATAACTCCCCTGGCTCGGGATGAAAATGAAGAGGTGAATACACTTCCCTGCCATCTACTCCTAATTCTTTTAACATCCTCCTCTATCAGATGAGTTTCTTGTAAAAACACAATTCTTGAACCCATGTCCTTTATTTTATTCATAACTTGTTTCAGTTTTTTTAAATTTTGTAGACCTCTGCAATTCCATGAAGTTAAATTAAGGTTAACACTTTGGTCCATGATCAATAGAGAGTTTGGGATTACCTTGCAGTGTAAACATGCTCATACAGAGAAGCAAAAACATGAGTGGTTGAACATTCATCCTACAAACTACACACAAACAAATTTCCCCTTCCCACACTTGTGGCAAACCCCCCAAAATCAAAAGAAAAATTCTGTCTCCCGATATAGCCATCGACCGTTCCACACCCACGGGGAACAGCCTAAGCCACTCCTTCTTCATCCTCCCAATCACCCTAACTCTACTGCTTTTAATGACATAACATTAACTCTCCTCTGTAGTTTTCCAACTTAACTCCAAAATTTTTAACAACTTTGTACATCATAGTTTTTTTTTTTTTTGTTTGTTTTGTTTTGCTTTTTTTAATATATAATACAATCTATATTTTGTAAACTTACTATTTACTTCAAGTCAGTCAGATGCCTGTGCAAATGCTTAATTATTCTACCTTATATTTTGTTCATGCTTAGCTCCCACCCGTCTCTTCTTCTTCTTTGATCTTCTTGATGAACTCCTGCGCCTCCTCTGGGGTCTTGAAGATGTGGGTTCTGCCCTCATACGTGGTCAGCAGTCTCGCAGGATAGATTACACCATGACGAATCCCAAGGTTGCGCAGCTCCTTACGTACGGGATCAAACTGCTTCCTCAATTGCTGGATTCCTGTGGCCAAATCTGGGTAGAACCGCACCTGCTGGTCCTGGTGTTTAATCTCTCCTTTAGCACGTGCAGCGTTGAAGATCTTCATCCTGTCTCTGTTGCTAAGAAACTTCATAATTAAGGTCCTCGGCGGTCCCTTATCTCTCCGTGGGCCAATACGATGTGCTTTTTCCAGAATCACTGCTGATTGCAACTCCTCGCTGCCCAGCACCTCCGGAATCCACTTTTCCAGAAAGGAACATACGTCCCGACCTTCTGATTCCTCTGGAAGACCCACCAGCCTCAAATTATTCTGTCTCGACCGAGATTCCAAATCCAAAATATTATCTTCCAGAGATTTTTTTTTTTTTTCCAAAGTGCGCACCTTTAATTGAAGACGGGTGACGTCATCTTCAGCACTAGCGAGACGGAGCTCCATCTGCGCCGTTCGTTCTACACAGTCACCCAATTCCTTTCTTATTCCTTCCAACGCTGTCATAATCCCATCAAATCTAGAGGAAAAGTCCGCTCTCATTGAACTCATGGCAGCCATCAGCGCATCTGCGCCATTCCCCGCAGAAATCGCACCGCCGCCAGCCTCCTCCGCCATATATGGAGCCTTGTTTGCTGCGTCACAGACCTGAAAGTCCGTTAATTTGGACTGTTTCGGCGGCTCGCTTTTTCCTTTTCCTGGTTTTCCAGCCTTAGGCTTCGCCGACATATCCTCGCCCAAACGCTGGGATACGTTCTGTCCCAAATGAGAGAGTTATTTGCCGATTTTTTTTCTCCAGGAGCAGAGCAGAGCGAGACACGTCCGTCCTACGTGGCAGCCATAACCGGAAGTCCCATTTATTTATTTTTAGATTTATTTATTTTTGTAGGTTTTTTTATTTGGGTTCTAAATCTTTTATTGGGTTTTAGACTTTTGAGTTTTTAAATCTCTTTGACTTAGTTTTTAACTTTTTAATATGACCCTTCTCTCGTCTCTCTTTGTTTTTTCTCTCAACTCTTTGTCTTATGTCCTGATTGGTGGAGCCTTGAGTACTTTTATCGTGTTTATAGTCAGCTTCATGTGTGCCTGTGTTTGTGTTCATGTTGAATGTACAAATAATTAATTAATGTAATTGTGGTTTATAAATATGTGTCTAAAAGGATGTCACCTGACTGCAAAACAAATCTACCTACAGGTACAAATAAAGTAATCTGAACCTGAGCCTACAGTTACTGAACTGTGGAAGAGTCTGCAAGGAGAATGGATCAAGATCAAACCAGAGCAGTGTGAAAAACTAGTGATGTCCTGTGGGCACAGATGTGCTGAAGTCACTCAAAGCAAGGGCCTCTACACTCCCTATTAATTTTTTTAATCCTATAGTCCTAAAAAAAAAAAATGTTTAAATCTTCTCTTCTGACACAGTGGTCACTGTTCTCTAATTTTGCTCACTATTGTTTTTTTGGGGGTTTTTTTGTACAAAATAAATGTTTGTGTTGAAGTGCCTACAGCAGTGGTATAGCCACAGCTGACATTCTATAAAATTCTGAACAATGACAAATAACATATTTTAGAATAAATCAAGTATTAATATATTGTTCTCTAATTTTGATCTCCACTGTATGTCTGACCATAGTGGAGAAAAACAGAGCAAGAAATCCATGGGTAAAAACAGTAACTAGTACTGTCATACTTTATCTGGAGGAGGCAGATTGGTTGACTGATCTGGTTGTAGTAGTCAGGGTAGTCTTTTCTTGAAGGCAGCTGCAGGAACGGCTCAGAAATCAGCTGTCCCTGACTATTCCTGGCACCACGCACAGCTTCATACAGCTGGAATATGGGATTACTCATGTCCATGTTAGAGGTCATGCTTTCAGCCTCAGATTCTCCCTCATCATAATGGACAGAACCTGTGACACACGGGTAATAACTCATCATTCAGTTACAAATAACACATGGCACAAATCATCTTCAACAACTGCAAAAGTCTATTTGATAAAAGTGAGTACGTACCAGAGAGTATACCTTCATCATCACTTTCATATTGAAGAGCCATGGTGATGGCTGAGAGACGATCTCCCTGGGTTGTCTTTTTATTTCTTACAGAGACAGAATGAAAACCATAAGATTTAACATCTTAAATGAACATAATGCATTTTTACATCAAAGAACTGAAGCTCTACCTGATACGAATACTGGACTTAATCGGCTCTCCATGTTCCATCTCAGACTTCTTTTGTGCAAAGATCTTTTTAATGGTGTTTGCATCCTGGAGCACATTAGTACATCATAAGCAAGTATAACAGGTACAGGTAATAACATGCAACAGTGCATCATATTCTCATTTACACACTGACCTTAAACACCTGTGATCCAGGCTCATTGTAGGTTTTGGCATTTTTGACCAGAAGGTCTATGTCCTTAGCCATGGCATTGATACTCCTGTAATGGCCCAACTAAAAGCAAATGTATTTGTTGGAAATTTCATTGACAAAATACTGCTGAAAATATTTAGAGAAAAAATTGGTGTACCTGAATCTTCTGTGCAATTATCTTCAGATCTATTGGCTCTTTAATGATGGCATAATAATCTGGGTATTGCTAAATGGGGAAAAAGTGAGCTATGAGTAAACATGAAATTAGTGATTATAGTGTTAATCTTTACGTCACACTCAAGGTGTTTGTACCATTTTGGAGGGAAGCTTCTGGAAGAGCTCACTGACCAGTCGACCAGTAGGCTCAGTATACGACACAACAGAGTCAAGGAGGTGATCAAGAACTTCTTTCAAATAGGTTGGAACGCTCTGATATTTACATATAATCAGACAAGTTAGGCAGCAAAATAACACTGTCCACAGGAAGATATAGTGTTGACTGTACAGTACACTCACAATGTCAAGATATTAAATCCATATAATTTAAAAAAAAACAAAGATCCATGCTATGATTTATAAACAAGGAAATAGTGGTTGATGTGTCAATATTAAATTTAAACTCCCTAAAAATAA
Source organism: Pholidichthys leucotaenia (assembly GCA_020510985.1). Lineage (NCBI taxonomy): Eukaryota > Metazoa > Chordata > Actinopteri > Cichliformes > Pholidichthyidae > Pholidichthys > Pholidichthys leucotaenia. The sequence continues at coordinate 122,729,383 of CM035837.1, read as the reverse complement.
ATATTGCCCCCAAATATACGGGGGGGGGGCTGAAAAGTTCATAGGTTGACCATGATGCAGTGGTCAAATTTGTCCAAATGTGGTTTATTTTTCAACCACAGGGATCCAAGCGCTTCAACACCGATGGAAGAAGTGTGTGGGCCGAAGGGAAGACTATGATGAAAAATAAACCACATATGGTCAAATTTGACAACTGCATCATGGTCAGTCTATGAACTTTTCAGCCCCCCCTCGTATACGATTAATTGATACTATATAGTAAAGTTACTGTTACAACACAGAAATACAATAGCTTTTCCTAAAAACATAACTTCGAACTCCTTCACTGTGTGTTTGAAAGTTAGCTTTGTTGTGATTTTGTTAAATACAAAAAGGTATTTATATTTCCTTAAAAGGATGGACTTGCATAATGCTTGAATTATACCTTCTATTTTTCTTTACTACTAGCAGTACATGTTCCAAATACAAATACAACATACTGAACAGACTTTAGTGATCACAGCAATGGCACACTTACTACAGTATATAAGACACTAAGTGAATTAATACAGATGAATAAATTCACTGGAGTTTGTCATGAATGAATTCATAACAGTCACCTCATCTTCAGTGGACCCTCCCAGGTTGTCTTGTACATCATATCCATCTTCATCATCTTCGTCATATTCCCCTCGCTGTACAAACTCATTCTTGGTTCGTAGGTAAAGATCCCACAGTTTACAGGCTGCCCTGTATTCAGGAGAGTCTGCCTACAAGACAGACAAATTCCTCTTAGGGAGTGGATTTCCATAAAAACTGGTATTAATTTCCATTTCTTTCAGTTACATTTATTACCTTATAATAGGTTTTTGCATTGCTGAACAAAAGCTGAAAGTCACTAGTGAGCTGTTCAACATCCTCATACTCCTCCATCTTTAATTTCTGCTGAATCTTCATCATGTCAATGGGCTGAGAAACAACGCTGTAATAGTCTGGTTGATTTCTGAAAGAAAACAGGACTTGTGAATTTTCCAATGTGTCTTGTGTCGCTTCTGAATTGATGGATAGATGTCAAAGGGATTTTACAACCTAATTAGCTCAAATCATCACTCTCCTCACCTTCGTTTGGGAGCTCTGATGAACAGCTCACACAACATCCTACCCTGGTCATCTTTATAATCTCTGATCGTATTGTACAGTTCATGGCATACAGCAATCTGCAAGGCATGGATCAAACACTGAAACTCATCCACGTCCTTTCCAATGTCAGCTTTTTAATCACTGTGGCAGAGAAATTGTCACAGTTCAGTTAAAAAAAGTGACTGAAATTAGTAAAATTACAGGATCTACGGTTGGAATGTTTGAGGTCCGTCTCCTCTTTCTCCCAACTGAAGACACTAACAAGGAAGGCTGGCTGTCCTCAAAATCTCCTCCACTCACGCTGCTACAGGGGGATGTTGCCCTCCTCCTTTTCAAAGCCATGATGAAACCCTAAACAGAAAAACGTCAATTCTGACGAACCAAAATAGCATGCAAAATGAAAGACTGATGAATGAAATGGACCACACTCACTTCGTCCAATACCCAACAAAAGCACTCCAAGATGAGTGCAATATACCCCATGTCCATTTTCTTTGAAGATCCCAATATGTTACTGAAGGACAGCAGTTTTCAGCTTCTCCCATATAATTATTGAGGCAGAAACAAATTATGATAAGGCTATCATCCATGAATACACAACAAAAGTAATTTTATACAACCCATAACTGTTGGTCAGGATTCCAAGGTGGACCTGTGTAGCAAGTTTGGTGACCCTAAAGAGCTTTACTTGTTCTATTATATGAGGACATGGGGAATATTAACCTTGACCTTTAACCTTTTGACCCCAAACCCATAGTTAGTAAAGGTCATGGTCTCAGGGTGAACATGTGTACCAAGTTTGGTGACTGTAGCTTTACTTGTTCTATAGTAATAGTGCAAAGGGAATGTTAACATTGACCTTTGACCTTTTTACACCAAGACCACTGTCAGAGGTCTTCTTCTTCTTCGTCGATCGCTAGATGGTCACACCAGCTGCCCTGACGAATGCTGCCGTCCTGCGGAGGTCCCCGAGGTCCCCGTGCAGCTTTTGGTTTAGCGATGTGGGGTCAGGCCATGTAGCTCGTCTGAGTGCAGCGTGGTCTGGGCAGTCTTGGAGGAGGTGTTCGCTGGTCATTTGGGCAGTACCACATGGGCATCTGTCCGATTTTCCAACTTTAAGTTTCTGGTGCATGTGAGCATGCATTCTGTTATGTCCAGTTCGGAGTCTGAGCAGAACGACTTGGTCAGCCCTGCTCAGACTGTAGTAGTTGTCATCCTTGCAGAATTTTGGGTGTTGCTGCTGCCACGTCTTGTGAGACAGGGCCTTAGGCGGAGAGGAGAGCGAACTCCCAATGACTGTGAAGGCGGAGGAGGACAGACAGTTGCACGGGAAGAAGGGTCTCGGAAAGCCTTGGCAGGCAACCTTTCTACAGGGTGGACCAAGCTCTCGACAGCCCAGCCATGGAAGGCAGTTGGTCTAGGGGAGGGACCCCCAACAAACGTCCATGGCTGAAGACGGAGATGCAGGACCCCTGTGGTGCCACAAACCTCTGCATCATGCATATTCGCTTCATGATCAGTCAGAGGTCAAGATCCCAACATGAAGCTGTGTAGCAAGTTTTGTGACCATAGCTTTCTTTGTTGTTGAGCTATAGTTTATTTGGTATTTTGACATTGACCTTGCGATGCCAAAACCATAGTCACACTTCAAAGTCACAGGGTGAACCTGTGTACAAAGTTTGGTGACCCTAGATTAATTTGTTGTATAGTAATAAGGCATAGGTAATGTCAACCTTGACCTTTTGACCCCAAACCCATAGTCACAGTTCAGGATCACAGCGTGAACCTGTATACCAGGTTTAGTTACTCTAGCTTTACTCATTCTATAGTAATAGTGCAACTAGAATATTAACAATAAAGCCTTCCAAGATTTGTCTTGATGCAACTATGATATGGATTTGAAAAGCCTACATCATTTCTCTCAGTCGTTATTGTATTTACAAGATTTAGGGAAAAACCGACCTCTGACCTTGACCTCAAGGTCTATAATTCCTGCAAAAATCATCCGATCATCGTCAAATAGCAATACGTGCATCATCAGTGTATATCACACCCTGATACCACGTTTCAAAACAATTGGAACAAAACTGTAGGAGGAGTTGAGTTCACAAGACAGTTACTGTCTATGAACTAAGGTGAAATAGGACATCATAAGTCAGGGCCTATAACTCCTGAAAAATTATCAAATCTGAGCCAAATTGCAATACGCACATCATCAGTGTATATCAAACCCTGGTACCAAGTTTCAAAACAATCGGAAAAAAATTGTATGAGGAGTTGATTTCATAAAAGTGGGACAGATGGACCACCCCATACCATAACCCCCCATTGGGGGATAATGAAAACTGAGTATGAATTAGACAAGTCACTTACTGTAGAATATAAATGATTTTATTTAAAAAAAAACTGCAAAATTAAAGTCTTGTTCAGTTGTTGCCTGAACAAACAAACCTAGTTCATTTCTCTTTGTGAGCATTCCCTCTATAGAGGGTATGCACATGATGTCACAGAACAGAACTCATGGCAGTTAAACAGTGAGTGGCAAAAATGAGTGGCAGCATTAGAGTGTATGCAGTAAAACACAAAAAATACACAGTATGCCTGTTTGCATTATAGAGAGCTAATCTTATTAGCTTATTCCATCTTGTATTGTCAAAAAATAGATAAATAATTAAAGGCTCAGAACCAGTCCTTCACTTACAGTATGTGTGCTCTTACTCAAGCATCACTACATGTCAAATAAACGGTGTGGTACTGACATCACAACATGGATTGGTTCCTATCCTCCCTCTGGTGGTGGCCATTCAGAATATATGTGGAAACCAGGATTGCACTTTAAGTATGTATCTGACAGAGGAGCGGATGCTGATGAAAGTTGATGGATGTTGCAATTTTGGGGGTTTCATCAGGGTTTGCAAAAGGTTGCACAACAGTTTGCCAACAGTTTTTATGGTCGCAAACAGTTTTTCTTGTCACAAAGAAATTTTGAAAACTAGACCTCACAGAGCAGTGAATGCTAACAAATGTTGCGATTTTTGGATTCACTACCTTTTCTGACAAATGCTTGTGAAAATCAGGAGTCGCCTCTGTCACTAGCGACAATTAGCAGCAATTAGCAACATTCACACAAATGTTTGCAAAAGTAAGACAGCTGGTGAACATTAGCAATCGTTACCAAATGTTAGTGACAGCATTTGCGGCAATGAGCAACTTTTTACCACTGTTTGTGAATGTTTGGCACCTTTTGCCAACTCCAAATAAAATACCAGGTGAATGTCAGGCGACTCTTGGACCCAACCCCATAGAAAGGGTGAGCAAACCTGTGATGATGGGTTTTATTGTGAAGTGCGGTGTGATGACACCACCTTCCGGGTGCACCATCACACCGCCCTATAAATAGAGGCGTCCACCATTTGGGGCTCCTCTTGCCTGGACGACCCCACACAGTATAGCACCTGCTGTAAAGCAACCAGCTATATAATAAAATACCGTTCCAGTACAATCTCTCGTCCGCCTCCTTTTGTGCCAGGTTTGTGGACATAACATTTGGTGGCCAACGATTAATCAGTGGAGACGTGTGTAACACCACTGCAGCCTTTCCTAGAGCTTCCTGGGGAACCAACGGTCCCATGGCCCTGCTGGTTTGAGGCTTTTGAAAATTACATCACTGCGTCGGACCTAGGGAAGCTGGACAAGGTGAGAGCATGAGTACTGCTTGTCCACAACCTCAGCATCAAAGGTCAGAGGATACTACGGATGCTTGGAGGAATGGACTCATACAAGGACGTTCTGGAGCTAATGGCTAACCACTTCACCACTGCAGACAGCATGACGGTACGACGAATTCGTTTTCGCCAGAGACGCCAGGGAGTCGGTGAGCCTATTCGACAGTTGGTCGCTGACCTAAGACAGTTAGCCAGTGTGTGCCATTTTGGGCCATTAGAGGAAGAGACACAGTAGTGTGGGACCAATTGGCCGAGCACATGTGTAGTGCTGTAACACAGGCTAGGTTGCTAATGGCGCCCAATAACAATGCTAGCTAGGGCAATTGAGCTAGCTCGTCAGCTAGAAGCTGCAGATAAGCTAGCCTCGGAGCTAAATTGGTGCCAGTCTCAGAAGACACCAGAAAGGACGACATCGGTGAATGCAGTGGACTCGGAGGACGAAGGGAGCATGCCAGATGACTATGGGGTGTATGCAGTGAGCCGCAGGTCTGCTTCAAAGGACCTGGTCTGCAGGGGTTGTGGGTCCCTGATGCACCAGAGTTATGCACGAGCATATCAGGCAAGAGGGAAGCGGTGCAGCAAGTGTGGGGACATGAATCATTTCACCAGAATGTGTCAGTCCCCGGCATCATGGAGCCCACCAAGTAAGCCAGTCCACCCGCCTACAACGACCATCCACTTGATGAGCGCCAAAGATATTGGGCTTTCGGACTGCATGGTGGAATTGGGGAGTGTAGCTTTTCCATTAATACTCAACACGGCGGCGGTGCTAAATTGGGCCACGGTAAAAAAGTTTTTCCTGCACCACAGGATCAAGAAGAACCCGGTGCCGCTGTATGGCTATGGCGGTGGTAGACTGTGCAATGTCGGGAATGTGGAGTTGACTGCTCGCTATAACAATGAAGCAGTGCACGACTTCTCATTCCAGGTAACAATGCATGGCAACAATATTATGGAGTGTGACCTGTTCTATGGATGGGTTTTGCCATTAAGGAGAGTGTTGGATTTGAGTGGTCCGGATGTGGACGATGGAGATCGCTGGACCCGGTGGATGGCGTCGTAGTGTGGGATGAGGTACTCGCTGGCGGTGCCGGAACCGAAGCACACGATTCTGACTCTCAGGAGGACAGCTGCTCAGTGGAGGAACCAGACGATTCCAGTGCCTGCACTTGGCCAGCTATAATGGGAGCGACCGAGTTAGCAAGCGGAAGGTCCATTCCGACAAGTGTCACCAGGGAAGCATCGGACATTTTTGGTGCCAAAGTCAAGCTTTGGACAATGACGGATGAGGGGTCCGCTGCTATTGCGGTGGCTGCTGTGTCGCCGTGGTGTTATGATGGCATGAAACGGGAGAAAGACATGGAGATGCCCAAACTACAGCAGCACATCAGAACAAGCAAGGTGATGCTCCAGGTCATGGACTGGGTTTGGGTTTGTGCCGAGGAGAGACCGGGGCGATGACTGGCTGGATCACAGCCGGTGGGACATCGGGCCTGCTGAGGATTGTGGCGAGGTTGTGAGCGGCGCGTTTCCGGCTAGCAGACGGCTCAATCCGACAAGCAAACCAGCTGCGGCGTGTCCAGGTGGACGTTCCAAGTGACGGGGCTACGCAGGAGTTGGCGAAGGTGATGGGAGACCCGAACTCTTGTGTTCTGATCGTGTTCAGCCCTTGTCCTAGGGGCCTGCCGCCTCCAGGGGTGGGTCCGCTGCGAGGCTGCAACAGGGCCCCCCCGGCAGATCCTCCCTGGCCATGGGAGACAGTGAGGAAGAGGCAGAGGACTCTTTAGGTAGGAGCATGGCTGGTCTATCGGTAAAAGTGGCAGAATAAACCACTTGGCCGGGCGGGCCATGTGGCAGTCCACCCACCGGCCCTAGTCCTAGTGTTCATTGTTTGTGTTGTTACTGTTGCTGTTTAATGTGTTAATTGGGGGTTTTATCTGCTAAATTTGGGTGGGTTTTAATTAGGCGTGTTTTTTCTACTTTACAAAGGAGGGGGAGAATGCGATGATGGGTTTTATTGTGAAGTGCAGTATGATAACGCTGCCTTCCGGGTGCGCCATCACACCACCCTATAAATAGGGGCGGTCACCATTTGGGGCTCCTCTTGCCCGGACAACCCCATACAGTATAGCACCTGCTGTAAAGCAACCAGTTACATAATAAAGTACCGTTCCAGTGCAACCTCTCATCCATCTCCTTTTGTGACAAGATTGTCGACATAACAAAACCCTCCCCAGAATTCAGATTTCAAGTGTTGGTAAAGACCCTTAAACAGTTGCTAGTGTTTACTACTTGGCAAACCAAAAAGAACTTTAGCAACACATGTATAACGTGTTACTGCAACTGTTTGCAGAAAAATAAAACCATTTGTAAGGTTAAAAACTTTTTGCAAACTGTTCTGCAACCTTTTACGAATCCTGACGAAACCCAAAAATCGCATATGACAGCATTCACCGCTCTGTAAGATACTAGCTGAACATGTTAAAAATTTCTTTGCAACAAGGGGAACAGCTTTCTGAACTCACTCGTATGCGGAAATTGGCAATTATCACAACAGTTATCTTCATAATAGATATTTGTTGCAATAAATTAACTCTGACATCCCTATCCACCCCTGTTTACTACTGTCACAAACCAAACTGTCCCTCAGTGATAAAGACTTTGTAAACCAATGTAGCCAGGTGGAAGAATGGGGGGGGGGGGGGGGATGTTTCTCCTCTCCACTAGGGGGCGGTAGCATTTTGTGAGCCTCCTTCCTGGTTTTAGTAGGTAGCAGCTAAGGGGGGGGGGGTATAAATACCTGACAGGAAACAGGTTCTTTTGTTCTGCTCAGACAGCTCAAGCAGAAGGCCACACCCGAGGTTTGGAACAAGCTAGTGATTTTAGGTAAAATGTTTTGAAATGTATTTGCATGTGAATGTGTTTTTAAAGAGTTGATCTAGATTGCCAAGCATTGTATTTATTAAAGAAGTAAAAGTATTTGGTATAATGCTTTTAGGCTTGTTGGGGTGGTGGAAGGCCAGGTGACCCTGTAGGCCCAAAGGATGAGGGCCATGGGTTTTCTTCGTCATTAATGGTATTATGGTGTATTTTAATTGGGTTATTTCATGTTTTATTGTCACCACTGACTTGAAATGAAATGATGCATTTTCTTTTGTTGTTTCAGAACTGTTGGGAGTTGAGGTGTGCATTTGTGAGTGGGCCCTAGCAATGCACAAAACAGTTAGTATCATGTGTATATTTCACTAGTTAATAAGTATAACTGTTGTTTTTTTCTTGTTAATGTGGCTTTTGTGTTCTGTTCTAAACAGGAAGACAAGCCACTATAGCGATTAATGCACTCAATTTGTGAACAGTTTTCCTTCAAGATTTGTCTGTTTTAAAGAACTCAGTTTTTTTGTCATTCAGAATAAAGAACCTCTTTATATATTTTGTATTTTGTCTGGAACTCATTTGGCCAGACACCACATTTTTGGTACCAGGAGTGGGGTTCTGCCAAAATTGAGTTCTGTGAGGCTAGTGGTTGAGTGCATTGATAGCGGTAGTGGTGGCCATCTTGGAGAAGGGAGCGCAAACAGAGAGGCCGAAGTCGAGGGAAGGCCTGGGACTGGGAGGAACCTCTAGACAAGGTTGTGAGAGAAATCATCTTGGACAATGATGGCAGCAGCCAAATTCAACCGGAGTGACTTTAGAGGGATGCCCTGGGACTTCCGGTACAGCACCAAGGCATTCCATCATTTCAGATAGAGACAGTGATAATGAATATGTCCCAGAGGAGGAACTGGACACTGATGTTGTTACGGACATGCAATCCAAGTTATCTGAATTAAGTTTAAAGCACGATCAAGCTGTGGCTCAAATTACTGCTCCAAGTGGTGGAATGAACAGGTCCGGTCTATTTACCTAGAGAGCGCCCAATTATTCCATTCAGTGGAGATGTTAATGTTGATGGTCGCCCTGTTTATGAATTTCTTGATGAAGTAAACTGCACTGTCCAAGTTCGAGGTTTAAACAACCAGGATCAAGTTGATTTTATTCTTTCTCTCCTTAGAGGTTAAGCACTTGAAAAAGTGAGGCTACGTTTTTATGGTGAAATAGATAATACTGCTGAGTTACTTAGCATTCTTCAAGAAGCATACAGTGAGAAACTCAGTACAGCTCAACTGCTGCAGAACTTTTATGGTAGTTATCAACTTGAGGGTGAAGACTTCTTTGAGTATTCACATGCATTATCACAGATTCTTCGCACAGCTTTAAGACAAAGACCCGATGCAGTAACTGATGCAGCAATAGTAACTAGAAAAGCACTCGGAGAGCGCAGACCTCCGCCAAGCGCCACAATTCCCCCCCATACAGTGTTTGTGTGTACGTTTTCAGATTCCTTGAGCATGTAAACATATGACTAGCAATTGGATTCACAATGATTATTTGTTTATTTGACAGGGACAGTGCAATAAACACACAATTAATCAATGACAATCAATCTGATAGTGATAGGATTAGTGGTTCAGTAGTAAAAGCATTGCCTCCTTGGCGGAGGTAATAAACTGAAGTGTTGCTGTTGTGTCCATCTCCTCCACTGACGGATGCAGATTGGGTAGACAGGTTGCCGTGGGTTTTATATTATATTGTAACGTGCTGCTCGACATGGCGACGTCCCACCGGGAGGTTCGAACTCACGCCTCCCGCTCCGGAGTCCCGCACTCTACCTGTGTCGCCAATAGGGTCAACCCACTTGGCAAGCCAAGTAGGGTGCTCATATTGAGTTCGCTACAATATTATTTTTTTGGGGGTTGCGCTCCGCGGCAAACGAGAATTTAGAAGCTTCGCCGGCAGAGAGCTCGTTTTTGTGCAGCGCCTATGGCTGGCCGGTGAATTTCTGCCAAATGCACAGCTCCTGTGGCTGGCCGGTGAATTTCTGCCAAATGCACAGCTCCTGTGGCTGGCCGGTGAATTTCTGCCAAATGCGCAGCTCCTGTGGCTGGCCGGGGAATTTCTGCCAAAGAATCCGTCGGCGGACAGCTGCCCGTGTGAGGTTTTGCAGTTGCGCGCAAACACAGGCACGCTGGCGGGCCCAGGCCAGCAGTGTTTTCCGCGTCCTTTTGTGCCTAAAACGTTGAAGAACGCAGAGTTTGTGTTGCAGACACGACGACCAGCGCCCTCCATTGCGCCTGTGCACATGTTGAAAATGGCTGTATGTCACAGTGTTGAATGAAAAATGCTTTAAAAAATTCCTGTATCCAGACGGTGAACCGGATCACCCCCAAAATTTAATCAGTTCTTCCTTGTACCATTTCCAACAACGCCTGAAAGTTTCATGGAAATCCGTCCAAGATTTTTTGAGTTATCTTGCTAACCAACAGACAGACAGACAGACAGACAGACAAACAAACACACAGACAAACCCCGGCAAAAACATAACCTCCTCCTGGCCTTTTCGGCCTGGCGGAGGTAATTAGAGACCAGTTTGTGGAAAGGGTTAGAGAGCCAGCCCTATGAAGGGAGCTTCGCAAAATGGTTAGAGAAAGACCACACTGCACATTGTTTGAGGTGTGACAGGAGGCAGTTGCCTGGTTTCAAGAAGACCAACCTACTAGCACATGAGCTGTTAGGAGTAGGAACATCATATGTGACATTGGCTATGTTTACATGGACACAAGTAACCGGATTAAAAGCCTGATCAGAATAAAAATGCTTCATGTAAACACGGCAATCTGAATATTCTAACCCAATCATGCTCATTCGGATCAAAATTTCATTCCGATTGAGAGGGGTGGGTTATGCTGATTGTTAATCGGAATGGTGCGCATGAAAACACTTATTCCGTGCGTAAAGCAGAAAATATGTTTACTGCGCATGTCTGTACACCAGCCACACGTCAACATGATGTATTTCCGCCTTAGCAGCAGCTAGCAGAAAACATAACGGGAGTAAAACAAAACTGGTCTGTACCGTCCTGCTGTCTCCCTCTGTCTGTCATATGCAGAAGTATGTACTTGTAGCTTCATTACGGAGACCAGCAGAAGCAAAAGTACAGTCTGAATAACACAATACAGGTCAATTTCGACACGAAGCGGGGCTTGCTAGCACCGGAAGTTGCTTCTTCTACTATTTTCGGAATGTCGGAATGTCAAAATGTCGACGTGCACATGTCAAAATGATTTATTCCGTTCAAACGTGTGACACATGGAAACGCACGTCCTAATCAGAGCAGCTTTTTCAGGATCCATGTAAACAGTAAAATTCTGATCTGAATTGTAATCAGATTGAAGAAATTTTGCCCATGTAACTGTGGCCAATGTGTCTGTAGGACACTGTCAAGATCAGTCTTCTACATTAAATGATATTCTGAAAATTGTTTCTGAGCAAGGTAAAGCCATCATTGAGATGACAATATCGTGAAAGACAGTCTGGTTGTCAGGAAAAGGCCACCTGGGACAAGTAAGTCCAGACTAAGGCCACAATTTACTGAGGATGGACTGCCCATATGTTTTAGATGTAAAGAAATGGGGCATATTGCCAGGGAGTGCAGGCAACATCAGTCAGGGGGTAGGCCAGTTACAAGGAATGCATCTAGGGACTCACCCAATCAGGGAAACTAGCTCCCTCAGTTGTCAAGAGCTGGACAATTACAGGAGAGGGTAGAGGCTCAAAGACTCTTACACGTGAGAGATTTCTTGAAAGAGCAGTGGATAAATGTCCAGAGGCTGAAGTAGAGGTGGGTGGAGTAAGGGCCGAGACCCTGTTGGATTCTGGGAGTCAGATTAGCACAATCTCTCAATGGTTCTTTAAAAGACATTTACAAAAGGAGAATCAGGACATGACCTCAACTGCTAAATGGCTGAAGTTAACAGCAGCTAACTCTTTGCCAATTCCTTATATAGGATACATAGAGTTGGATGTACAGACTTTGGGGTTAACTATACCTGAATGTGGGTTTTTGGTAGTCCAGGATCCTGCTCCTACATTGTCAGAGCAGGAGCAAGTTTCAAAAGGGTCTGAGTCAGGTAAATCCTGTCCTATTCTCCTTGGTATGAATGTGATAAAGAGATATACGGAACTGGCAATAGCCAGTTTTCATATAAATTTTGGTGCAGAACTGGATTTTGCCTGGAGAGATGCTTTCCAGAAAGTGCAAGTATGTGAGATAGTTGGGGAAACTGCTGTGGCTAGGATAGCGGGTAGAAACACCGTGCATGTACCAGCAGCTTCTGTTGCTACTGTGCATGCCAAAGGTCTAAAGCAAGCCTCAGGTGATCAGGTTTTGATGCTTTTGGAGCCCACTAATACACCACTGCCCAGTGACTTGCTTGTAATTCCCACCTTGGTTGAAGCTGAGAAGTCTGTGTTTCCAGTCCAAGTGGTAAACTTTACTCAACAAGATTCTTGGTTACAACCAAGAACAAGGCTGGGGGTTCTGGAGGTTGTTGAATGTGTTGATGGGACAACTGAGGTACGTTTTAATCGTATCTCTGTAGATCATAAAGAGGGGTCAGTCGAAGGAAAGAGGGTTCAATCATCGGAGGCTAGGATGCATTCATTGTTGGAGCATCTAAATGTGGAAGCCTACCCTGAGGAAAAGGCTAAATTAGCCACCCTCTTGTCTCAGTTTTCAGATGTTTTTGTACTCCAGGATGAGGATTTGGGTTATACAGACAAGGTTAAGCATGAAATCAACCTTACAGATGACGTTCCAGCTACACAGCCCTATAGGCGCATACCTCCAACCCAATACCAAGAGGTTAGGGAACATATAGCCCAACTTCTCAAAAAGGGAGTCATCAAGGAGAGCACTAGTGCTTATGCATCGCCCATTGTGCTTGTGAGGAAGGCAGATGGTAACCTAAGGTTGTGTGGGGATTATAGGAAGTTAAATGCAAAGACAAGGTGCGATGCGTTCCCCTTGCCTTGAATAGATGAATGTTTTGATGCTTTGCATGGTACCAAGTTTTTCTCCACCACTGATCTTGCAAGTGGGTACCATCAAGTAGCAGTTCATGAAAAGGACGCACAAAACTGCCTTCACAACCCCTTTTGGGTTGTTTGAGTACACCAGGCTCATGCAGGCCCCTATGAGTGATCTGGTGTTTCAAATTATGCTCGTCTACTTGGTCGACTTCAGATAGTCTTGCAGAGGCTTAGAGACAGGTTTAAAGGTTAAAGTGGAAAAGTGTCAGTTTCTTCAGTCCACTGTTCGTTTTCTTGGTCATCAGGTGTCAGCTGAGGGTGTAGGTACTGACCCTGATAAGGTATCTGCAGTTTTCTGTATCTGGGTTTCTGCATTACAGGAGGTTTATACCAGGTTTTTCTCAGTTAGCAGGGCCTTTGCATGACTTGGTCAATGCCTGTATTAAAGAGAATCATTCTGTTCAGTCAAAGGGACTATTTGATAGCCTATGGAACTCAGAGTGTCAGAAGTCCTTCAAGTTATTGAAGGAGAATCTCATTATTAGTGCCCCTTTGCTTGGTTATGCTGATTTCTCTCTTCCTTTTGTTGTGGAGACTGATGCTAGCCGTTTGGGGCTGGGGGCTGTTCTCTATCAGATTCAGGAAGGCAAGAAACGGGTAACAGCCTATGCTAGTACGAGGTTGAGAAATGCAGAAAAAAAATGACAGGGATTATAGCAGTATGAAACTTGAGCTTTTGGCTTTGAAGTGGGTTGTGTCTGAAAAATTCAGAGGTTACCTTTAAGGATCCAAATTCACGGTTGTGACTGATAACAATCCCTTATGTCATCTCAACACTGCCAGGTTGGGTGCAATTGAGCAACGGTGGGTTGCACAGTTGGCTGTATTTGATTTTGATGTGCAGTACTGCCCTGGTAAAAATAACAATGCCGCTGATGCCCTCTCTAGGCAGTCGTTAGCAGGGGAGCCTCAGTCAGATGGGGATGATCAGGAGTTTGACGGATGTATATCCATCTGTAATGTCATTTGGAGGGGGACAGTTTTGGATCCAGACTTGGTTGGCGCAGGTGTTAAATGTTGCCAGGTTAGGCAGGCTCGGGCTTTGGTAGCTGCGTCGAGTACTGATAATGGTTCGCAAGGTAGTACACCCACTTTGCCAGGTTACTCAAAAGAGGAGCTTCGTCAGCTCCAGAATGCAGATCCTACCATTTAGTCTTTTAAGCAGTTTTGGGATAAGCAGGAAAAGCCCACTTATCATGAAAGAAAGAGATTGACAAAGTCAGTGGTTTCTTTACTAAGGCACTGGCCAAGAATTGGGAAAATTGATGAACTTTTGTACCACGTCATTGGAAATGTGCAGGAGGGTGAATGTAAGCAACTTCTGTTACCTGCGTGTTTGAAGGATGTAGTTCTCAAGTGTGTTCATGATGATATGGGACATCAAGGTATAGAACGTACACAGAACCTCTTGAGACAAAGATGTTTTTGGGTTGGGATGTATGAGGATGTGGAGAAGTGGATTAAGGGATGTCAGAGGTATGTACTTACTAAGATGCCACAGCCAAAGATCCGAGCACCTATGCAAGCATTCCTAGCTACTTGTCCACTTGAGGTTGTTGCAGTGGATTTTACTTTGTTGGAACCTGCATCAGATGGTCGGGAGAATGTGTTGATTGTTACTGATGTTTTCACTAAATTTACACAGGCATTTCCTGAGCGTGACCAGAGAGCTGATACCACAGCTAAAATACTTCTAAGGGAGTGGTTTATGAAATATGGAGTGCCTGAGAGATTACATTCAGATCAGGGTAGGAATTTTGAGAGCGAAGTTGTCCAGGAGTTGTGCAAACTGTATGGTGTCAAGAGGACTCGCACTATACCTCATCATCCGCAGGGTAATGCACAATGTGAGCACTTTAATAGGACCCTGCACGATCTCTTGCGCACACTACCTCCAGAAAAGAAACGACGTTGGCCTGAATATTTACCAGAGTTAGTCTATGCATACAGTATAATGTAACTCCTCATGCTACTACAGGCTACTCACCTTATGTTTGGCATGCACCCACATCTTCCTGTCGATACTTTGTTAGGGCAGGGACAAACATTTTGACAGGAAACATGACTGGCTAGCCATACACCAGCAAGGTCTTAATGATGTTCATGCCAGAGTAAAATGATATGCAGAGCAGAAGGCTGCAGAGAGACTTGAGGCATGCAGGGAAAAAGTACTGTCCTCTGGTAGAGGTGGGTCAGTTGGTCTACCTTCACCATTGGCCTCAGGGCAAAAATAAAATTCAAGATGCTTGGGGACCGACTGTGTACAGAGTAGTTGAGGTCAAGGGTAGCACACATACAGTGAAGCCAGTAGAGGGTGGCCCCATTAAAAGGGTCCACAGAACTAATCTTAGGCCCTGTGTGCATCCTGTTCCTGCACCCAGGAGATTAAGGGGTAGTGTTTCCCCATCACCAACACACCATTCCCATTCCACTATTTCTACTGAATATCTACAGTAGGCTCAGATCCAGAATATGTTGTTGTTGAAGAGACTTCATATCCCACTCTGGATCCCTGAGATGGAGAGAGGGAGATTGTTACTGGAGGAGAGGAGCAGGCTGTTGAATTTGCAGTGTCTGAGGTTGAAGATGGGGTTGAGACAATAGTTGTTTCACCTACACCTGATGCAGTTCCTCTCACATGTGACAGTCTGAACGATGTTGAGGTGACAGTCCTACTCCAGCACCACGTCAAAGGTCAAATATAGGGGTTCATCCCAATCCTCATCTCCCTAGGTCTGTTTGTAGTTCAGTTTCCCTTAGCCCTGATGTACTGTCCCAGTTGTTAACCAGTATGGGTACGGTTTTCTTCAGGGAAGCCATCAGTGAATTTAGAAATTGAAGTTAAGTCACCGGGGACGTTGATGTTGTAGCAGGGGAGAGTGTAGCCAGGTGGAAGAATGGGGGGGGGGGGGGGGTTTCTCCTCTCCACTAGGGGGCGGTAGCATTTTGTGAGCCTCTTTCCTGGTTTTAGTAGGCAGCAGGTGAAGGGGGAGAGAAGACTATAAATACCTGACAGGAAACAGGAGGTTCTTTTGTTCTGCTCAGACAGCTCAAGTTGAAGGCCACACCCAAGGTTTGGAACATGCTTGTGATTTTTAGGTAAAATGTTATGAAATGTATTTGTATGTAAATGTGTTTTTAAAGAGTTGATCTAGATTGCCAAGCATTGTATTTATTAAAGAAGTAGAAGTATTTGTGTAATGTTTTTAGGCTTGTTGGGGTGGTGGAAGGCCAGGTGACCCTGTAGGCCCAAAGGATGAGGGCCATGGGTTTTCTTCGTCATTAATGGTATTTATGGTGTATTTTAATTGGGTCATTTCATGTTTTATTGTTACCACTGACTTGAAATGACATGATGTATTTTGTTGTTTTGAACTGTTGGGAGCTGAGGTGTGCATTTGTGAGTGGGCCCTAGCAATGCACAAAAACGGTTAGTATTGTGCATATTTCACTGTTTAAGAAGTATAACTGTTGTTTTTTTCTTGTTTAATGTGGCTTTTGTTTTTCTAAAGACAGGCCACTATAGCCTAGGTTAATGCACTCAATTTGTGAACAGCTTTCCTTTAAGATTTGTCTATTTTAAAGAACTCAGTTTTTTGTCATTCAGAATAAAGAACCTCTTTATATATTTTGTGTTTTGTCTGGAGCTCATTTGGCCAGACACCACACCAATCTAAAAAATCTAACTGTTGTGTTGCAGTTATATTAAGATGGGATAAGAGTACAATAAAGAAAAAATAAAAACACTATAAACATACAAGTCTTCTGAAGAAATATGAGCTGCAGAGAGAAAACAGAATCTCTTTTATCCACTTTTTTTGTCTTTCGGCTGATCCTTTTTCTGGTTGCCACAGCGCATCACCATCACCTTATATCGTGAATTTTCGCATGTCGATTTGGCAAGGATTTTTACACCGGATGCCCTTCCTGACGCAACCCTGCTCATTTATCCGGGCTTGGGACCAGCACAGGGAGTACACTGGCTTGTGCTCCCCCTGTGGTGGCTGAGTAACAATCGTTTATCTTTTATCTACAATACTTTATTTAAAATACACAGGCAACAACATGAAATCGCCTGTAACCAAAAACATCAGTAACTGGCAGTATTCCCACATGTTCCAGGGTTCGGGGCCAAAAGGCTGGACACGCCCACATTTCTTTACTATCACAATAATGAGCAAATTAAAAATGAAGGGGAGACAACAGAACACACACTAAATTTTGTATGCATTTTTAAAGCTACGGGAAAAAATAGGGCGGTTTTAAACAGATTCTTCGGTTTCTACATAGGTTTTTGTATCTTATCATTTTTAGGTCGGTCACAAACTTACTTCACCTGGAATGACACTTCTAGCCGGAGGATGCCTGGATGTCAGGACTCGTTAAAAGGAAATAAATTAACAGCTCTGTCTAATGCTGCCCCAGCAGCTGAGCACAGGCTCCAGTCCAATTTGCACACAGCAGAAAGCTAGCAGCCGGCGCGGGAGCTGTGCAGCCACCTGAGTGGGTGTCACTCACCGTGGACGGGAGCAGACCCCGGACAGCGACCGTTAGCTGCTGCCCGTCAACGGGTAGTAACGGTTAGCCTTCCAACATCACCTGAGACAAAGCAGGCATCACTGTGACAACGAACCTCCGTTACGAAGCTACCGACAGCCGTATCGGCGACACTCACTTCACATTAATTCAGTTTAAATGCTTGACACAGCTACGTGCTTACCTTTTATGCACACCCCTCCAACAGGATAAAATTTTAACCATCAAGAAAGCCAATTACTTATCGATTTTTAAATGGGGGGGGGGGGGCACGAACATGAAGCGATCAGACTAACTGCTACTTCCGATTGTTCGCCTTCATAATAAAATACTAGATTTTACAATATAACTCTTTCGTCTCTTATTCTGTTTTTAATTTGTATGCACGCTCTCTTTACTGTTAGACAATGTTCAGCAAGCAGTAGGAGGATTGGTTGCTTCTGTATTTGATGAGCAATATAAAGCATGACATAAGAAATTACAAGTTAAAAATGTTAACAACGCACTTCCTGCTCAGAAATGCCAAATTATTCTTCTTTCTTACATACTAAAATTTGCTTTGTCGATTTAGACTCATGACATAAAATGACATCACATATTTGAAAATTTATAAATTTAGTTATAATAAAATAGTAGATGTGGAAATTTACGAGAAAAAAATACGAGAAAAAAAATGTAGAGCATGAAGGTATGTGCAATGGATTCAGACTACACTACATGAAAAACGCTGCAGCTGATGTGCAGTTCATTACATAACTTCCTAATTTGTGATTGGGAGTCTTGTGGTCATGGCTGTGTCCATACCCCGTAACTGAGCAGTCACGGGGGTCGCACACTACACAATCTTTTCCCCCCAGCTTGTTCACTCAGTGGGCCTCCAAAACAACTTTGTGTCACAAAAAACTGAACTGAAACAAATGGGCTTCCATACAAATGTCATTACCTTCATGCAAATAGGAAATTTATACTTGACAAAAAAGAGAGGTGTTGTGGAGAGTGCAAATAAGAAACCAGACTTGCACGACAGACGACTTTATTTCTCTCACTGCATTCATACACAGAAAGACTCTCATCAATACACCAGGGTCTCTCCTTTTATATCACTCCATTCCTTCCCCCTGTTGCCTGAAATCTTGCATAACAATACATTTACACATTACAATGCATGCTGTCCTCCATTTAATCCCCCACGCTCTACTGGCAGAGGGAATATTCCCCTCCCCTCTGCTTCCAGTCTGAGATGATTATCCCAGCGTGAGTTCCCTACATCCCCCCCCCCCCCCCCGAGTCTCAGACTGAGCTTCAACCCTCACGTCCTTTTGGCTTCAGTCTCCTCCCATATCTCCTGTAACGAGGGACCTTCGACTCCGTGGCGCCGCCGTGCCGGTTGGGGACTCTTGGGGGTGTGTCTGTCTGCGGGTGGGCAATGGCGAGGGAGGGGACATTCTACTTGCCCGTGTGGCTGCTCTGCTGAATCTTCTACCTGGGGAGTTCTCAGTGGGGGTCTTCCACGCCGAGGGGCCCAAGCCAACAACACTTGCTCATCCGCCACCACAAAGGTGGGCTTAAGTCTGTCTATACATATTTTCTCCCGACGACCCCCCAAATCTTACAAAAAAGCTTTGTCCCCTGGTTCCAGAACTCTGAACGGGCCATCGTAGGGTGGGCATAATGCGGGGCGGTGGGCATCGTGCCTGACAAACACGAACGCCACGTTCTTCAAAGTTTTTGGCACAAAAGCGCGTGGAAAACAGTGGTGGGCCGGGCCCGGTAGCGTGCCTGTATCTGCGTTATGCTGCAAACGCTGAGACAGACAGTTGTCCGGCGTAGGATTATCTGGTAAAAATTCCCCGAGGAGCCGCAGTGGCTGAGAAAAAACAAGCTCTGCCGGGGAAGCCTTCAAATCCTCTTTTGGTGTGGAACGCAACCCTAACAGAACCCACGGCAACTGGTCTACCCAATTTGCATCCGTCAGCGAAGCCCTGAGAGCTGCTTTCAGCGACCTATGGAAACGCTCGCATAACCCATTGGCCTGTGGGTTGAATGCGGTTGTGCAATGAATTGCTACACCCAGGCTACGGGCCATCGTGGACCAGAGGTCAGAAACAAACTGCAGGCCCCTATCAGAAGTAATATCTGACGAGATGCCAAAACGTGCCACCCATGTTGTCAAGAAGGCGCACGCCACGTCTGCGGACGTGGTTGCCGCTAGCGGGACTGCTTCTGGCCAGCGTGTGGTGCGGTCCACCACTGTCAGAAGGTGCGTGAACCCCTGCGATGGTGGGAGGGGGCCCACGAGGTCCATGTGAACATGGTCAAACCTCTTCGCCGGTATACGAAACGGCTTCAAAGGGGCCTTCGTGTGTCTGTGCACTTTGGCTTGTTGGCACGCTACGCAGGCTGCAGCCCACTCTTTCACTTGTTTGCGCAGGCCTGGCCATACGAACTTTGCTCCCACCATTTTGACTGACGCTCACACTCCTGGGTGCACCAGAGCGTGAACTGACTCAAACACTCCGCGGCGCCAAGCAACTGGGACCACCGGGCGCGGGCGTCCCGTGGAGACGTCACAGATTGGGGGTGGCTGCCGTCTCGCAGTACTCTGCTCTCCAGCCTTAACCCTGTTGGTCCAGACTGGAGCGCACACATGTCTGCATCACCAAACTGCTCTGCGGCCATGGCTGTATAATCTATCCCTACGCAGACTGGGGCCACTACTGCACACGAGAGGCAGTCCGCCACCACATTTAGTTTACCGGCCACATGCTGAATATCGGTCGTAAACTCCGAGATCGCGGCCAGCTGTCTCTGCTGTCGGCCCAACCATGGTTCCGAAACCTTGGCCATCGCGTACGTTAGCGGCTTGTGGTCCACGAATGCAGTGAAGCTGCGCCCTTCCAGCCAGAACTGGAAGTGGCGTATGGCCAGGTGGAGAGCCAGGAACTCTGTCGAACGCTCTATATTTACGCTCACTGTCGCGCAAAGCCCTGCTGAAAAAAACAAGTGGCTGCCAAGAACCGACGACACGTTGCTCCACAACGGCCCCTATGGCCACGTCCAAGGCGTCGGTAGTGAGCGCTATCCAGGCCGCCGAGTCCGGGTGCGCCAACAGTGCGGCGTTTGCCAGGGCTGTTTTAACCTCAGAGAATGCCCGCTCCGGAGTCCATTCGACTCTGTCCGCCGGCTTCCGTTTCTTGAGCGTGACATACAATGACAGCATGAGCTGAGCTGCGTGGGCGAGGAACCGGCTATAAAAGTTAACCATCTCCAAAAACTCTTGCAGCGCCCTGACCGTCTGAGGCCGGGAAAAATTCGCCATGACGCGCACCTTGTCCGGCAAGGGTATCGCTCCCTCTGGTGAGATGCGGTGCCCCAAAAAGTCAATCCCCGTCACGCCGAACCGGCATTCTGCCAGATTGATTATTAACCCGTGCTCTTCCAACCTCCGGAAAACCATCCTGAGGTGGGTTACGTGTTCGTCCTCAGACGCGCTGGCCACCAGGATATCATCCAGGTAGACAAACACAAACGGCAGATCGTGCAACACCTCATCCATCATGCATTGGAATGTCTGTGCCGCGCCTTTTAATCCGAAGGGCATGTGTAAAAACTCACAAGCCAAACAAAGTTATTACCACCGTTTTGGGTATGTCCTCCTCGTGCACCGGGACCTGGTGGTAACCGCGGACCAGGTCTATTTTAGAAAAAATGTGTGCCCCGGCGAGGTGAACGGAAAAATCCTGAATATGGGGAATCGGGTAGCAGTCATGCGTTGTGGTGTTATTCAATCTGCGGAAATCTCCGCATGGTCGCCATGATCCCTCGGCCTTAGGAACCATATGTAGCGGGGATGCCCATGGGCTGTTTGAGCGCCTGATGATGCCCAACCTTTCCAAGTTGGCAAACTCCTCGTGCGCTATGGCCAGTTTAGCTGCGTCCAGGCACCGAGGTCGTGCAAAAACAGGCGGCCCAGTGGTGGTGATAAAGTGTTCCACCCCGTGTTCAGTGATGGCCGCCGAAAATGTTGGGACCGAGAGTGCTGGGAACTGAGTGAGCAGTGTGTGGAACTTAACGCCTGGAGCTGTGATGTTGGCTAGTGCCGTTGGCCAGGCCCCTCAAGCTGTACAGGGGAGAGAATCAAAAGACATTGCATTAACCAGGCGTCTGTTAGCCACATCGACTAGCAACCCATGTGCACACAGAAAATCAGCTCCCAAGATCGGGAAACTGCATGCCGCTATGACGAATGTCCACTCGTACATACGGCTGTGTAGGGATAAAGTCAGTGTTCTCTCACCAAAAGTCCTAATGTCCGAGCCGTTTGCGGCTATCAGCTAGAGGACCGCTAGCTCCTGCTAGCCGGTCAGCGTAGGACGGCAGGATGAGGCTCTTTTGGGAGCCGGTGTCTACGAGGAACCGTCTCCCCGAGCGCGAGTCCATCACGTAGAGCAGCTTGTTTTCTTCACCGGCGGTTGCAGCTGCTACTGACTGCCGGCCTTGGCGTTTCCTGAATGCTTGAATTGGCATGGTGGCACGCATCTGCGTGCGTTCTCTCCAAAGCGGCGGTGGTAGAAGCAGAGCGTGTCTCTCTGGCACCTTCTAGCCTCCGCTGCTGCTACCGTCGCCGGCTCCTCGCCTCAGCTGGTCGTCTCGCTGGGTTCCGACGCCGCCGCGTTCACTGAGGGCTCTGGTGGTGAGGATGATCCGATCTGCCTCCTGGGCTAGCGCACGGTAGTTGCATGCAGCCAGCAACGGCGAGTTGGCCAGGACTGCTCTTGCCTCTGTTGGGAGGTTCCGGAGGAAAAGGTGGGCAAACAGAAAATGCCCGTCATCCGTGCCCATCAATGCCAACATCTTCTCCATCAGTTCGACCGCCGACCCATCTCCTAACTTGGAGCGCCTCAGGAGCATCTCTGCTCTCTCACAGTCCGAGAGTGTGTAGCGCCAGGTCAGCGCGGCCTTGAGAGCCCCATATTTATCGTGGGCTGGAGGCTGTTGGAGCAGGCTCGCTACTTGCTGAGACGTGCGAGCGTCCAGCACTGCGACCACATAGTAATATCTGGTGTCATCTGCCGTTATTCCCCGGAGGGCGAACTGAGCCTCGGTGTGGTGGAACTGACGCCCGACGCCAGCTGCGGTAAGCCCCAAGGTCCAAACCCTTCCAACGTCACACATCACACCTGCCCCCCTTAAGAAAAATGTAAAACAATATAAAACTTAGCAAATCAACCCCCATATTATACCTTAAAGACCACTATTTTTTTTCGTATTTTTGAACTTACAGCTAGGGTCTGCGGATGGACCGCCACTAGACCCAGTGGGCTAAGTGGATTATTCTGCCACTTTCTTTAGCCGCGCTCCTAACTAAACAGTCGTTCACTCTTTTTTTTTTTTCTTAGTCTCCCATGGCAAAGGTTGTTCTACCGGGGGTCCTGCAGCAGCCCCACAGCGGCTGCGCCCCCGGAGGCACCAGACCCCTGGGACAAGGGCCGATCTTCATAGCGAAGAGGCCCTGATCCCACACCACATCCGCTGGCTCCCGCACAGCCTTGTCACCGGGAGCAGCCCCAGCTGATTTGCGTGTCGAACCGAGCCATCCATCAGACGAAAGCACGCCGTCCCCAGCTTGGCCGCAATCCTCAGCGGTGCTCGTTGTTTTGCCAGCTGTGGCCCGACCAGTCATCACCTCGCTCTCTCGTCAGCATGAACTCAAACCCAGTCCATGACCTGGACCTGGTACATTGCTTGGCTTTATGTGCTGCTGTGCTCCCAGTGGCTCTGCATGCTCATCTGACTTGATACCGCCGTAATGCTGTGGCGGCTCAGCAGTCACCGTGTTTGTGGCAGACCCTTCACCCGTCGGCTCGGTTGTCGGTTGAGGTTCGTCACGGGAACTGAAGCAGTCCAGTTCCCCGTCTGGATGGCTATCCTCCCGAGAGCATGAAATGTGCACCTTGGTGTTGGTACCATCCATAAGTAAATTATCCCACACCACAATGTCATCCACTGGGTCCGGTGAGCTCCAGCTGCCGCACCCGGACCATATGAGCCCAGCGTAGTCCCTAATGGCGAAGCCCAGTCTGTAGAAAAGGTCACAACCCATAATGTTGTCACCGTGCGCTGCCACCTGGAACATGAAGTCGTGCATGGCTCTGGACTTGTAGTGAGCAGTCAGTTCCACTGTCCTGACATTGCACAGTCTGTGACCACTGTACCCATACAGCGGCGTTGGGTTCCTTCTGATTCTGTGGTTGGGGAAAAACTTTTTCACAGTGGCCCAGTTTAACATCGACCGCACCACCGCCGTGTCAAGTAGGAGTGATATGATCCGGCCACTCTGTCCAATTCAACTGTGCAATACGAGTAACCATTGATGTCGGGGCTTACTGAGTGGATGGTTGTTGTTGGCGGGTGGGCTGGCTTACTTGGCGGGCCCCATGGTGCTGGCGACCGGCATACCCTGGTGAAATGATCCAGGCGTCCACGCCTGTGACACTGTTTTCCTCTTGCCGGGCAAACCTGTGCTCTGTCCCGGTGCATTGGGAACCCACAACCACTGCAGGCAGGTCCTCCCGGAGTGGACATTCAGCTTACTGCACACGCCTCGTACTGTTATCCTCCATGTCCACCGCATTAGCTAGCGTTGACTGTCCAGGTAGCCTCTGTGTCTGGTGCCTATTTAGCTTCTTGGCTAACTTGTCTGCTGCTTCTAGCTGAAGCGCTAGCTCAACTGCTCTAGCTAGCGTCAGGTCGCTTGGCGCCGTTAGCAACCTAGCACATAACACAACGTCACACATGTGTTTGGCCAACTGGTCCCGCACCATTTTGTCCTCCAGCGGCCCAAAACAGCACACACTAGCTAGCTGTCTCAGGTCAGCGACGAACTACTGAATTGGCTCACTGACTCTCTGTCTCTGGCGAAAGTGAATCCGTCGTACCGTCACACTGTCCGGTGCAGCAAAATGGATAGCTATTAGCTCCACAACTTCCTTACAAGAGTCCGTTGTGCCCAGTGTGCAGACAATCCTCTGGCCCTCCATGCCCAGGCTGTGGACAAGCAGCACTCGCATCCTCACTTTATCCAACTTTCCCAGGTCCAACGCTGTAACATAAACCTCGAACGCCTCCAGCCAACGTGGCCATGGAACTGGTGGTTCCCCTGGGAGCTCAAGGAAAGGCCACAGTGGTGTTATGCACCCCTCCATGGTAAATCCTCAGTTGCCAAATGTTATGTATGGAATAAGCGAGCCGTGAGCCGTCTTACGCCAAACAACCAACTGAACTTTATTACAGGAAAGATGGATACATATACAGAGACTGCAGTTTGCCTGACGTTGTCACGCCTGATGCCCAACGCCAGCTACAGTAAGCCCCAGGGTCCAAACCCTCCCAAAGTCACACATCACAGTCTCCACTGTGGGGTAGGAACCATCAATCTCTGTAGGATTTGATGATGACGTAATCATCTGACAGTTTAGGCCCCTGTTAAAGGCAAAGTTGGTCAAAGCGGTCTTCCTTCTGGCATGTAGATTGTACTTGCTTCTCTTTTGCCAACTGGCATTTTTATTGAACATAGAACATGAAGTGGAACAGTTACATCAACCTGCAGCTTAATACACATACAGCTTGGCTGTAATGCAGTGAAAGGGTGTTCTATATGTGTGCACAGACAGCTAGGGCAGAAAAACAGGGAATATGAGTATGTGATGACATCATACTCTGACATACCATTACCATGACAACAATGTGAACAATGTGCAAGGCTGTACAGTGCTGTGAAAAAGTATTTGCACCCTTCCTGATTTCTTATATTTTTGCATATTTGTCACACTTCCATGTGAATTAACTGATTAACCACATCTTTTGGAAAGCTGGTTCAATTTCAGTAGCTACACCCAAGCCTGAATACTGCCAGACTTGTTGAATCAAGAAAACACTAAAAGATCCTGTCTGACAACCTGAAGTAGGCTAAAAGATCTCAAAAAGCAACACATCCCACTGTGATCTAAAGAAATTCAGGAACAGATGAGGAACAAAAACCCAGAACAATGTCTAAAGAACTGCAGGCCTCACTTGCCTCAGTTTGGGCACTGGTCCACGATGGAACAATAAGAGAGAGACAGGACAAAAATGGCATCCATGGGAGAGTTCCAAGACAAAAACCGCTGCTGGCGAAAAAGAACAAAGACTCATCTCACATTTGCCAGAAAACATCTAGATGATCCTCAAAACTTTCGGGCAAATATTCTGGGGACTGACAAGACAAAAGCTGAACTTTTTGGAAGACGTGTCCTGTTTTATCTGGCATAAAACTAAGACAGAATTTCATAAAAAGAACATCGTATCAACAGTCAAACATGGTGATGGTAATGTCATGGTCTGGGGCTGCTTTGCTGCTTTAGGACCTGGACAGCTTGCCCTAATTGACAGAACTATGAATTTTGCTCTCAACCAGAAAATCGGGAAAGAGAATGTCCAGCCCTCAGTTCATGAAGCCCTCAAATGTGACTGAATTTAAACAATTCTGCACAGAAGAGTGGGTCAGAATTCCTCAACAGTGATGTAAAAGACTCATTGCCAGCTGTTGGCACCAATGGTGGCACAGAGGTTATTTGGTTTAGGGAGCAATTACTTTTTCACATAGGGCCAGGTAGGTTTGGATGGCTTTTTTCCCTTAATTAATGAAATCATCATCTAAATACTGCATTTTGTATTTACTCGTGTTATCTTTGTTTAATATTAACATTTGTTTGATGTTCTGAAACATTTAGATGTAACAAATATACAAAAAAATATAAGAAATCAGGAAGGGTGCAAATACTTTTTCACAGCACTGTAAATACACAAACCTCTACACCCCCACTCAACATAATAGCTCCGGTGTGTTAATTGGAAAATGTATTAACACCACATTTCTCCCTTTAGCTTTACCAGCATAGAAAAAATCCCTCTTATGTGTCAAGACAAAATATGTAAATCTCTTCAATTTCTGCTTGGTGGTGATCTTTGTCATCGCATCAGCAACAAATTTCTGAGTAGGACAATATTCCAGTGCTCCTTTACGACTGTGTACAGTTACCCTTAAGAAGTAGTACTTAATATCAATGTACTTACACTTTGTCTGCTCACTAGGTATTTGGCTAGTGTTGTTATACCCTGATGAATGAATGAATGAATGAATGAATCTTTATTTTGGATAGATTAAAAGTAAAGATTAAAAAAAGAAACAGAATAATATAACAAAGGGGGGAAAAAAATCCAACAAGGTCAAATTAAACAATAACTCCTGATTATACAGTTTTTGCCCTGTCTCTTTCTTATTGTTCCATCATGGACCAGTGTCCAAACTGAGGCAAGTGAGGCCAGCAGTTCTTTAGACATTGTTCTGGGTTTTTGTTCCTCATCTGTTCTTGAATTTCTTTATATCACGGTGGGATGTGTTGCTTTTTGAGATCTTTTAGCCTACTTCAGATTGTCAGTGATTGTCCTCATACATGCGCACTGGCCTTTATCTATGCCTGGTTTCTGACTGTACCTTTTGCTACAAATCTTGATTTATGTTTCTCTGTTCTATCAGTGTTACTCTTGAGGATGTAGACCCATTTTCCCCCAGTACCTTTTTGTTTTTTCCTGGTGGCAGTTTGGTGAGACTGTAGGCCTTGTTTTCCTCTAGTAACTGCATTTCCTCATTCATGGCTTTTTTTCTACTGCCTTCAGTTCACTAATGTCATGAGGTATGTCACACATTCTGTGACAAAAATCTACACACATTTTCAGTTTATCTTTTGCATCCTCAGTCTTGACCTCCTACAGATGAACCAGTTCCCTCCTGGTTCTTGGTGAGTTCTTTCATATCACAATTTCTTTTGCTGGCTGTGTGCATTCAGTCTGTTCAGGCAAAGTCTGTGAAACATTATTTTTATCTGATATATTCCACATTTTCACTGACTTTTTAACTATCAGTTACTCTTTTTTTCTTTATCACCATATTCTATGTTTGACACTGACTTCTGTGTTTCTTTCTCTTTTTCTGGGTAATACACAAAGCATCTGAGGAGTTATCTGTAAGACTGTGCATGTCTGTACATTCTACATTGATTATCAACAGTTAAGTAATACAAATTACCACTTTCATGAATATCAAACCTGTAATTGTGCTTGGTGGTTATGCAACTGACTCCTGTCTTGAAGGCGATTGTTGCTCCTGCTTTTGTCACCTATGCTGCGGAAAAGATGTCATGTGGGTATGATGGCATGTACAGTGCATCTTGTAAATGTGCTTTGTTCCGTCTTCACATGTTGTCCAGCAGATGTATCATTTCTGTTCCTCTTTGCTATTCTGCTGCATCTGGTCCCATCAGCCAACTCTACTGAATGGGTCTCAGGCTTGAGTGACTTGTCGAAGCTTTCAAACTTTCCAATGTTATTTATGATGTGGGATGTCGCTCCTGCCTCCACCCATGATGCCTTTCCTCTTTACATTGTTGGGCAGTCTCTCATTCCTCATGTTTTTCCCTGAATAAAAGGTCCTGATCACCATATTTTTCCTCAGCAATCCTTCTGATGCCATCTTGTCTCCTCTTTTTCTTGCGTAGGGATCTTTGTCATTCTTGCATTAAATGGTAAATGGCATTCACTTATGTAATGCTTTTTTACTCATCTCTGGATGACCAAAGTGCTTTACAGATCCTGCTATTTGTTGTGTGTGGAATGTGTGTGGCCCGTGGGGCTTGCTGTACCTGCCCTGTGTGGTGACGTCAGGCGGGCTACGGCCATACTGTATATAGTTGTGTGTGTCCTTAATAAAGTGAGTTTGCTGCATGGCATAAGACTGACTCTGACCCCTTATTACAGACATAACATTTTGGCAATGAGAGAAAAACCATGGCGGCGTATGGGCTACCTCCACCTCTGCCATTGTTTCTGGAGTGTCTGCGGGAGCCAGCGATCCTGTGGCCGGACTGGATGGCCATGCTTGGGGGATATATCGCTGGGCTGGGCCTGGGTAGACTCGACGGAGACCGAGGACGGGTGCTTCTGGTCCATCGTCTCGGCGTGGAGGGTCGGAGAATTCTCGGCATGTTGGGAGAGATGGAGCTTTATGCGGATGCTGTCAGGTGGCTGGCTGGAGGTTTTGCCGAATGTCCAAAGGACAAGAAGCTGGGGCTGTGGGTAGTGAGGCTGTTGGTGCCAAGAGGAGCTAAACTAGTTAGCTCAGAGGAGCTAAAGGCTCAGGCTGTGGCAATGGGAAGGTTAGCCACAACGCTAGGTGCGCGCCAGAATCAAACTACAAGCTACCAGCTGGGTATCCAGAGGGAACCTGAGTCCCTGGTTACCGGAGACGGCGAGCCAGCCGAAGAGCTCAGCACGGTGCGTGACCGTAGTGCTGGTGATGTTGACGGCGCGGTGAGCAGCAACAGTGGAGAGGGAGAGCAGCAACTGGACTCAACTGAGTTTTCCCCACGGCTGGAGTCCAGGCAGCAGGACAGCGGGAGCAAACAGGCTGAAAGCCCCGGGAAGCAGCAGCGACAGCCAGGCGCAGAGGCAGTGCAGCGGAGTCCCTTGGACGAAGGTGCTGGGCGCAGTGGTGAGGCGCCTGGGTCGATGAGTGACGCCAGCGAGATTGATGCTGTGAGCCCTGGGAGAGAGCAGAGACAGCCGGGCGCAGTGGCAGCCCAACGGAGTGCCTTGGATGAGGGTGCTAGGCGCAGAGGTGAGGCAACCGAGTCGACAAGTGGCGCCGACGAACGAGCTTTGGTTTTCCCCAGAGTTCGGCCACAGGGGGCCAGAGTGTCTGGGGCTACAACAACGGCAGCAGTTTTGAAGATGGTTGGGGATGGACCGACAGGCACGGAGGGACGGCGTGCCGGGCAGAAGCACTGTGGGTCCAGACGAGAGAAGTGGTCAGTGGTGAGACTGGACATTCTAGCTGGGGAGGTCAGCTTCGACCCCGGACACAGGCAGCTTCCAGAGGCGCGCATGCCGTGGGGCTGCCCTGGGCCTCCGAGCCGGTTTTATCCGTGGCTGCCCATGGACTGTGGTGTAACATAAATAATTGTAATGTACAAATGTTCATATGGTGTACATGTGAATGGTTGTTGTGAAATGGGATTATTTTAAGTATCTGAGAGACACGGTCCAATTTTAGTTTTTTTGTTTGTTTTTTTTTGTGCATGATTCGGGTCCTAAATTGGGGTGGGTTTGAATTGTGTGCATGTGTTTTGCACTTTTGTAAGAGGGAGGGGGGAATGTTGTGTGTAGACTGTATGTGTGTGGCCCATGGGGTTTGCCGTACCCGCTCTGTGTGGTGACATCAGGTGGGCTAGAGCCAGTCTATACGTAGTTGTGTGTGTCCTTAATAAAGTGAGTTTGCTGCATGGCATAAGACCTACTCTGACCCCTTATTACAGACAGAACACTATTCACCCACACATTCACTCACTGATGGCAGCGGATCTTGCTCCTGCTGCATGCAAGGCGCTGGTCTGCCCACCAGGAGCAACTGGGGATTCAGTGTCTTGCTCAAGGACACTTCGGCAGGCAGACTGCAGACAGAGCAGGAATCGAACCACTGATCCTCCAATTAGTAGTCGGCCACATTACACCTGCGCCACAGCCGCCCCCATTAACAGCACCATATGCACCTTATGCCCCTTTCTGTTGCCAGTGTGCGTCTCTGCATGGTCTCAGCTTTGTCTCATGTGAATTTTCATCACATTGTCTGCGGATTCTGTGAGCCTTAGTTTTTCAGTCTCTTCATAAATTCACAGTCTCCTCTTAAAGTCTGTGAATGTGATATTATCTTCATGCAGCAGGATGGACTTTCCTTCTTTTTCACCTCTCCACGCCCCTGCCTGTTGTAGCACTTTTATTGATAGGTGTCGCTGTGGGGGAACATGACTGTATATATGTGGCAGCCCTCACCTGCAAACTACTTCCTTGCGTTCCCTGGGACGGTTGTTTGCTGGCGTGGTGCGTTGTTTGGCATGTGGACCTCCTATGGCGCTTTGGACTAGAATCGAGGTAAGTGTTGTGTCCATAATTATAGAAATAACGAGGTATCAATAACTCGGTTAACAGGGCTTTATTAAAGGATACAACTATGTACAATAAGGCTTATGGCGCTCGCCTGCATGCCTGGTGGCTCCCATGACGAAAGAGGCAGAGCCTCTTCCACCCACTTCCTTTATACTACCATGAGTGGCGTCACTACCAGAAACCGGCAGTTAGCCACCCCAGTCTATCCCACGTCCAACCCGGCTGCCATCTTACTATTACCAGGCTTTTCCATATCTAACATCCTCCCCCCTTTAAAAAAAAAAAAAAAAAAAAAAAAAGTCAAGCACACAAACAACCCACCCTAATTTGTCTCCTGATTCACAATCTAAAAGGGGAAGAAAATGCGTACAAAAATAAACAAACTCCTATCCATTCACACAACTGAGGCTGGGGGGCCGGGTAGACTGCCAGCGCCCCCTACACGGCTGAGCGGGTTATTCTGCCGCTAGAGAAAGAACGGTCCAATAAAATAAAACAAAGCTGTGTTTCTAACTCAAAATAATCCCATGAACAGTACTACACAAACATTACATACAAAATCACAATATACAAATACTATTGGCGGCCCCCACCCCAACACCCACGCCGTGACAGGCACACACAGAGAAACGAACCGTGTCGGGCATTCCAAAACTACATAAATAACCAATTAAACATTAGCACACTAAATCATTGGTACTCTATTAGGCACACCACCACTCTGGCTATTAAAATTCATCATGTAAACACTCAAATCAGGTTCACAACAAAACATTTCAATGTACCTCCCGTACTCTTCTTCTTTTTTTTTTTTGTTGTTTTTTTTAAAAAAAAAAAGCAAATTTACCAGGGCACCAAACAGCAAAGACTACACACACAGGACTAGGGCAAAACACAATAGACACACACAAAAACCTTCAGTCCTTGGATGGATCCCTCTCCAAGTGTCTCCGTTTCTAAACCTCAGGGCTCCTGCTGCACTGTTTCCTCTCCGTCACTGGCAGTCGCAGATCCCTTGGGTGTCTCCAGGTATAGATGGACCTACGCCAGTGTGCCTCCATCCAGTCGGGCTCCACCTGGAACCACCTCTGGTCGTCCCGCTGCTCGCCTGGACTGTGATCCTGTCGTACTCGAGCATCAACCTTGGTCATTGAGGGAGCCCTCTTCCTCTTATCTGGATCACCATTCCTGCGACAAGCCTCTGTCAACGATCTCCGGCTTGCGGGCTCGTTTCGGTCTCCTCTTGGCAGGCCGTCACTGGGAGTGCTTTACAACCACCACGCTCTGCGGTCTCGCCCCTTTTTCTCTCGGCGTGGGCACCTCGTCCTTATGAGCCTCAGTGGGGCTCCCGGCGTGCTGTCCGGCACCCTCATCCAAGGCAGCCTGCATGACGGCATTGGGTCCATCCCAAGACGGCTCCCGAATGTGCTCTCCCTCTTAAACTCTGTCCAGCCAGTTTGAATCCCACACCTCAGCACCTTCCACCACTGGAACAGGCTGGCCCCAAAGTCCACATCCGGACCATTCTTCACCCGACACGTTAGATATAGAGAACCCAAGGCCATAAAACAGGTTACACCCCATAACGCTGACTCCGGACGCTGAAACGTTGATGCGGACTCTGGGTACCACACTCTCCTTATACCGGACCGTCATCTCCACATAGCCCAAAATGGCCAACCTGATCCGTCCATATCCAAAATACTCTCCGTATTGCCTCTTAATCTGTCGGTGGGGAAACAGTCTCTCCATGGTTGCCGGGTTTAAGACAATGAGATAGTTGGCAAAGGCAGTAAACCAACGAGGCCACAGCATGGGTGGCTCGCCTGGGGCCTCCAAAAACGGCCAAAAGCTGGCAATGGAACGCTCCATTACCGCTTTTACCTTGTTGCCAAATGTTGTGTCCGTAATCATAGAAATAACGAGGTATCAATAACTCGGTAAACAGGGCTTTATTACAGGATACAACTATGTACAATAAGGCTTACAGCACTCGCCTGCATGCCAGGTGGCTCCCACGACGAAAGAGGCAGAGCCTCTTCCACCCACCTCCTTTATACCATGAGTGGCGTCACTATTGGAAACCAGCAGTTAACCACCCCGGTCTATCCCACGTCCAACCCGGCCATCATCTTACTATTACCAGCCTTTTCCATATCTAACAGTAAGTTTTCATGTTCTGTGCCTTACGATTACTGGTGCTGTGCTCCGGCATCTGGGTTGACATTGCTGTGCTTGCAGTACTTTGGCTGTCAGCCCTGTCTTGCAGTGGCATCTGCTCTGCTCCAATATACAGTTCAATACAGTTAGCTCAATACAACTTTGAAAAAGTGATTACCCTTTTTATCGACCATGCATAAATGCAGAATCTCAACTCTGAAGATTGTAAAGCGTGGAGTTGGATCACTATGATTTCTAACCCTCTTTGAAACACTAAAACGTCTGCCGAATAAACATAATTTACAAGAGAAAATAACAATTTTTACTTCTAAAAATGCACAAATGGCTACAAACCTGGCTGTAGTGTTATATTTTATAGTTTTGGCGGATGGGATGCAATTCTCTGCATAACACCGCCACTTGCTCCAAAACTGCTGTCTTGTCTCTTATTTTGTATGATCTTTTGTGTCTTTCTTTCATCTGTTCAAAACTTTACAAGGACACAAGAAAAATGGAACACTACACAGTGCTTTGTTGTATCCCATTGATTGGTTTTTATTTTTCCCCATTTTATAGCTCTACTGTTTTAGTATAGCTGTGGTGCAAATTTAGTTTGGGAACTGGGTTTATTTCATTTTGTTTATAATTTTGCTTTCACAACTGTCTTTTTTTTTTTTTTAAATTATTAACAACCTTGCTCTTATTGCCCCGAGTTTGTCATATTTTTTTAATGGTGCAATACCAAATAAATTTCTTTTGTTGCAGGACAGGTGCTGTGGGCCTGAGGTGTGCGGCTTGGTGTGCAGTTCACCTGGTGTTTAGTTTAAGACCCCTTCTTCCCCTTCTCCGGCTAGCCTCCCAGTAAGCCCCAGCCCTGATCCTAAGCATGCTCTTGCATGAAATTTATCTTAAGCTAAGCTCATGGTAGGCGAAATGCAAGTGTTGTGATTTTAATTACAAAATAATTGACTTTTTTTAATTGTTTAATAAAATCTCTTGTTAATGGGTCACGTCTCTGGCTCTGTGTGTAACAAACCTGTGTGACCTTATTGGTCTTGGTTTATAGAAAACTATTTCCTGGGGTGAAATTCCTTAGGTGGCGCTGTTGTGCTGTGTTTTAAAAACTCCACTGCCCTGCCACATTCATTTTTGCTACATGGACAGTTAGTGGCCCGAAAAGGATTAAGCGGAAGAAGATGGATGGATGGACAGTTAGAGCCTTAAAGCAGTCTGGCAGCACACTTGGCATCATGGCAATAAGTAGCCCGTCACTCATTTTTCATCCGTATCTCTCAAGGTGGCGACTAGGAGGGACGGGTTTAGAAATCACTATCCGAGGGACAACTCGGGTTGAGTGGTTTGGGACAATGCAAGAGAGGCAAGGTTGAAATAATGTGGACATGTGCAGAGGAGTGACAGTGGATTCATTGGACAAAAGATGGAGCTGCCAGGCAGGAGGAAAATGGGGAAGACCAGAAAGAAGATTCCTTCATTATAGTGAAGGACATGGAGAAGGCTGACGTGAAAGAGGACGGTGCAAGGTGAGCTGGAGGCAGATGATCCACTGATGTGACCTCTACAGGGAGCAGCCCAAAGAAGAAAGAGTTCAGTAAAATGTTGTTATTACCACATTAATCTCTATTTATATGGCCAAAAAACAATATGGTGAAGTCCTCGGATGTTTGACCACCAAACTCAAACTAATGAGTTCACCATTGAGATCAAGGTGGACAGAACATCTGTGCTAGATTTTCTACACAGATCACATTCACAAGAATGAGCAGTGAGTTCCAGCCTAGGGGAAAAAATGGATCTGAAATTTTCTGCAATACTGTAAAAAGAGCCACCAAAGTTCATTATACAGTTATGAAATTGTCTGCTAATGATAAAGTGGGTTCCAAATTTACTACTTTTTTGATTTATACACAGCAGTAATCTAAATACAGTTTCATTTTTTTTAATCTTACATTTAGAATTACAGAAAATGTGTTTCCTGATTAGGTCAATCCATCTCTCCTGACATCCACAAAATTAGCTGATTTGTAAGTACAATGATTTTGGTGTATCTAATGAAACTAGTCAAAATTTTATTTTCTAATGAATAATTTAGCTGCATGCTCCTGACTGCCTCCATACCACACTGAATTGATGCAGCAATTTCTGGAAAAAGAGCAACAACCAAGCATTGAGTGCATAAATTAAGTTATCGGAAGGTGGATATTTCTATGTTTTAAATCATTGTTTTTGATCTTTAGGAATATTCTTATTTGAGATACTAGATTTCATATTTTCATAGACTATACAATGTAATAATCAAAATTTAAAAGGCTTAAAATATTTAATTTTGTAATGAATAAAAATATCCGAAAGTTTACTTTTGGAATTAATTTATGAAAACTGAATATTTTCACTTTTTTTTTTTTTTTTTTTTTTTTTTTTAGACGCACCAGTAGGTCATTTTCATCCACCAGAGGGCAGCATCGGGCTTCTACAGCCTACTGCTAAATTGTTACAAGAAGAAGAAACGGAGCCGGAAGTGTACGTCCTGCGGTCCGCCATGTGTTGCTGTTGTAACGTGTGTCATTCATCAATGAAACCATAGCTTGAGAGGCTCGAATGTTCATGGATAAGGCTCATAGTTATTTTCAGAAAATAACTTACAATATTTCTAAATCCCAGAGGTACCGCGAGCTAGCTAGCGCCGAAATCGCCATAAATTAGTTTTAAAAAAAATATCTGGAGTCAGTTATCTGGATGAACAGTGCAGTGGAAAACAGCAGCATGACTAAGGAGAAGCGGTGGAACATCCCTCCAAACGCCCCGGCGTGCATGGAGAAGCATCTGTGCTCGGTGCAGTACAGAGCAGGTAGGAGACGGCGCTGAAGTTACTGCGGTAACGCCATCTGCACCTCACCAGTGCTTGGTCGCCTGTCTGCACTTATCAGAAAACTTAACTCTTGTAGAGGGCCTCTGGCTACAAGTGTTGTGGAGTTTGAATTTTTTTACTGTAGCATTTTGTAATAAATTGATAATAAACTTTATGAAATATGTCATAATACTCATATGCATTTGTCCATAAAACTTTGATGTCGTTTTGTTATCAGAAAACTGCTTGATTCTTATAGAGGGCCTGTTTGTCTACAACTCTAGTGGTTTTCCAACTATTTTTACTGTAGTGTTTTGGAATAAATTGATAAACTTTATGAAATATGTCATATTGCCAATATTCATCTGTTCATAAAACTGTCATATTTTTGTAGGAGCCATTTTCCTTGTCCTATAAAGAATGAGCATTGGCGTCATGCCGTGCTGCATTCTGGGCCATTGTTGCCATCCTTATGGTCTGGCTTCTTTGTTTACCTGTAGTCTAGGCAACTGCTAACATGAACAGACATACAGTATGTGCAGTGGAACGGAGCAAGCAGAAAATTCAGATTCCTTATTCAGAGAAGCTGAATAAGGACGCAAAGGAGCGCTACCTCTAAAAAATTTAAGAAATAAATGGGATCAATCCGTATGAGCACAAGAAATGGCCCACGGAGCTCGACCAACTGGCTCGAGTCACGCTGTCAGATGTGTTTGCCTACCTGGTTTGTGGGGTGAGCGCATGCACCCATGAGCAATTGAAAAAGTATAAATCATTAGAGGCTCATGTTCAGTTTACCAGTGGGTGGGTCCAGCCACCTCAGATATTCCAGGTGAACGACGGTTTGCGCAGAGGTAAGCGGTCATTGTTTCTACACAGTTTTCTGCAGCATGTGTCTCTGCAACTACAGACATTTCTAAGTCCCAGCAGTGAAATGTTGGATTTATGTTCAAATTAGTCACATGATGCTTGATAGGTATACACACATTATTACCAACAGGACATGAAACACTAATCCAGCAATGTGATAAACCCGAAGCTCATGCTAGCACACCGAAAAAAAAATTACCGGTATAATTGGCTGCTAAAAAAACATACTAAATCAGGACAGTGGTGTTTTTATAGTCACCAAAAAGAGGAGAATCTGCTTAATTTAACTGTATCAAGCATTCTATGGACTTCAGTCCCCAGCTGATATATAAATTCACGTGTAATGAAGGCAACATGCGCCCTGCCAGTGTGCACAGAAGAGGTGCCCCAGTGCTACGTGTCGAGGTTTGTGTCAAGGTTTTTTTTTTTTTTTGGTTTGTTTGTGATAGTTTTATCAGCATGATAAGAGCAGATAGCTTTATGCAGCATTACTTTATGTACCTGGGAGCTCTGCTCAGCAACAACTGGTGGTGCAGCCTCAATCATCTCTGACTGCTCGGTGTGTGGTTTTTTGTTTTTTTTTTTAACTTCATGGCCAAGATGTAATGATGGCTTTTTGAATGTCCAGTTATAGTTATTTGGATCAAGCAATGAACATATCCGAACAGGACACAAAACAACAAAATTATTAAATTAAATTTCAAGGAATATATTACAGTAGTTCTCAAATATTTGTAAACGTGTGCCGTTAGTTGACCTGATGTCACTTGGTCCCATTTAGATACAATTACTGTATATAAGGCTATAATGCTTTAATGCTATTTGGGCTTTTTGTGTAACATTAGTTACTACAAGAATGGCCACTTGTCATTAAATATAAGATAAGATCAGCTAAGATAAGATAAGCCTTTATTAGTCCCACAATGGGGAAGTTCCAGGATTGCAACAGCACAGGGATAGCAACACTCAGAGCAACAATCAGAAGGCAAGAAAAAAATAAGAACAGCTAGTATACATATGTACATATTACTATAAATATATAGACACACAGTGCGGAGCATTGTGGTTGGTGAATGTGCAGCAGAAAGTCTAAGCTCTCTCTCCCTCCGCGGGTGCGGCGGGCCAGCTGGATGTCTTTGGGCATGATGGTGGTGACCCTCTTGGCATGGATGGCGCACAGGTTGGTGTCCACGAAGAGACCCACCAGGTAGGCCTCGCTGGCCTCCTGCAGAGCCATGTAGATTTACGGGCGGTCTGCTTGGTTCTTGCCATCGCTCTTTATTATTCTGTCTTATATTTCTTGCACGCCGCCTAAACTCCAGCCTGGCACCCGCGTCGTTTTCGCCACAGTTCCTCGGCATGTCGAGCTTCTCCGTTAACACTGGGTGGCGGTTGGAGCTAGCTAGCCAGCTAGCTCTTCCCTGCTGTATCGTTCCCCGCTGCAAACAGTGGCTCCGTCCGCCGACTCGGGAGACCCTTGGGGCGATCTGTGTGTCCGTGATATATATGTAGAGTGAAAGGTGTAGACAGAAGAAGGAAGATAAGAACAGGGCATATATATATATATATATATATATATATATATATATATATATATATATATATATATATATATAAAAAAAGATTTAATTGATTTTTGGGGCTTTTGGTGTCCCATAAAAAATGATTTGGATGTTTTCTAGGGGGTTGGGATCCTGTTTGGTCCCGTTTGCTGTTTAGTCCAACTGGTCTGAGGAAGGGTAGGTGGCTCGAAACGTTACTGATAAATAATAAATACTTAATGGGAACTTTTCAGTGTGCGGATCGTCTTTGATTTTTCTGATGTTTTTTGGGGTCCAGCACCCGGTCAGGTGGACTCTGTGATGTGCGTATCATCTTTACTATTTTTTAAATCGCAACTTAGCTTTGTGAAAATGCCGTGAATACATGACTATGTGTGCAGGAATATTGTTGGAGCTGATATCTTTCCTTCTGACCACTGCAGTCCATTCCATCCAACACCTCTTTGTTAGCTCGGAGACCCGATTCTCTCCACTTTTCTTCCAAGTCGGGAAGTTAAAAAAAGCGTAGGCCGTTATCAGACTTTTTTCACATCAGTTGTGAGAGCAGTTGTTGCATTTGATAATGCAGTAAAACTTCCTCATTCTAACGTTTCATGGTATTCGGATGAATAATAATGTGATTGAAAGGACCACATTAAGTGTTTTCACTTTCATGTGTCCTCCTGGATTTTGTATGATGTTTTATATGTATATTTACATTTCCTATGTTTGCATACCATATTCAGTGTCATTTTTATCCAAATAAATAAATAACAGATTGAAGCAGCCCTCTCAAAAACCTCACCTTAACCGCATTCGTTGCTCACTACTAAACACAGACAGGAAGAACACTTTTCCCACAGTTCCTTGCGGTTTTTCCATTGGGTGTTGTCACACACCCATTCTTAACTGTCACAGGTGTTTTCTATTGATCACCATAGGTGGCGTTGTGGTGAGAGCCTGCCAGATGGATTTTAAATGGCATGGCTGACTCGGGTGTGTAATCAGCTGTGGGCGATGGGGTGATCACACGGTTTTTACCGCTCACTCGCTCGTCTGCATGTTTGCTTGCACGTCAGCTCGCTTAACTTTTCGTCAATCTGCTCCTGTCGCAAATCAAATTTTTGTACAAGACTGGATCATTGAATAAATGGGAACATCACCCGAAAGTAAATGTGATGCTTGGAGTTTCTTTGGAAGCGCGTCACAAACAGGTCTCCTCCCGTCACCCTGCGAGTGGCTAAGTGCCAATAGTCACTACAATTTTGTTATCAGAAAACTGTGCTTGATTCTTGTAGAGGGGCTCATTGACTAGAAGTGTTGTGGATTTAGAATATTTTTACTGTAGCATTTTGTAATAAATTGATAATAAACTTTATGAAATGTGTCATAATACCAATGTTCATCTGCCCTTAAAACTGTCATATTGTTTTGTTATCAAAAAACTTTATGCTTTAAGCTCTATGCGGTGTTGCCAACTCTCTTTTTCCTTCTCTCTTACTCCACAAACCCTATTTCTCATTCCACAATGAGGAAATTAGTGGCAATTTTGTGTTGATTTTCTTCAGATTTTTTCCCACAGTAAGAGCTCTCAAGGCAGGATAAAGCAGACTGAACATGTTCTAAAAGCTCTGTCTAAAACAGTCTGTTTTCAGCCTGACATTAATAAGCCTGTAATGTAATCCATTAATTAAATTATCTTGCTATGTGTGCACGATGATTTAAGTGTACATTTAAAAGTAATATGAAAGTAACTAATTGCTTTAATCATGCTGTAATTGGTAAAGTAACTGAATTACTTTTGACAAGAAGTAACTAATAACTGTAATTAGTTACTATTTTTTAGTAACTTGCCCAACACTGTTCATGAGTGAAGGGAGAATGGAGTGAGATATTGACAGATGGATCGGAGCAGCCTCTGCAGTGATGTAGATGTTGTACCGCTCTGTCGTGGTGAAGAGAGAGCTGAGCTCTAAGGCGAAGCTGTCGGTTTACTGTTCAGTCTAGGTTCCTACCCTCGCCTGTGGTCAGGAGCTTTGGGTAATGACCGAAAGAATGAGATTGCGGATACAAGCGGCTGAAATGAGCTTTCTCCATAGGATTGCTGGACTCATCCTTAGAGATAGGGTGAGGAATTCAGTCATCCGGGAGAGGCTCAGAGTAGAACCACTGCTCCTCCACATCGAAAGGAGCCAGCTGAGGTGGTTTGGGCATCTCAGCAGGATGCTTCCTGGACACCTCCCACTTGACGTGTTCTGGGCGCGCCCCACTGGAAGCGGACCCCGGGGCAGACTCAGGACATGCTGGAGAGATGATGTCTCCCAGCTGGCCTAGGAATGTCTTGGTATCCTCTCTGAAGAGCTGGAGCAGGTAACTGGGGAAAGGGAAGTCTGGGCTTCTCTGCTTGGACCGCTACCTCCGTGACCCGGACCTCTGGAAAAATGGTAGAAAATGGATGAATAGGTGGATTTTGGAATATTGGTATTATAACATACAGTGCTGTGAAAAAGTATTTGCCCCTTTCCCGATTTCTTATATTTTTGCATATTCGTTGCATCTAAATGTTTCAGATCATCAAACAAATTTTAATGTTAGAGAAAGATAACCTGAGTAAATACAAAATGCAGTTTTTAGATGATTTCATTAATTAAGGGAAAAAAGCTATCCAAACCTACCTGGCCCTATGTGAAAACGTAATTGCCCCTTAAACTTAATAACCGGTTGTGCCAACAACTGGCAATGAGTCTTTTACATCACTGTTGAGGAATTTTGACCCACTCTTCTGTGCAGAATTGTTTAAATTCAGTCACATTGGAGGGCTTCATGACCTGATGACCGGACATTCTCTTTCAGGATTTTTTGGTAGAGAGCAGAATTCATGGTTCTGTCAATTAGGACAAGTTGTCCAGGTCATTAATTAGCAAAGCAGCCCCAGACCATGACACTACCACCACCATGTTTGACTGTCGACACGATGTTCTTTTAATGAAATCCTGTGTTGGTATGTTATGCCAGATAAAACAGGACACGTCTTCCAAAAAGTTCAAATTTTGTCTCGTCAGTCCCCAGAATATTTGCCCAAAAGTCTTGAGTATCAAGATATTTTCTGGCAAACGTGAGATGAGCCTTTATGTTCTTTTTGTCCAGCAGCAGTTTTTGTCTTGGAACTCTCCCATGGGTGCCATTTTTGCCCAGTCTCTTTCTTATTGTTCATTTGTGGACCAGTGTCCAAACTGAGGCAAGTGAGGCCTGCAGTTCTTTAGCTGTTGTTCTGGGTTTTTGTTTCTGATCTGTTCTTGAATTTCTTTATATCACAGTGGAATGTGTTGCTTTTTGAGATCTTTTAGCTTACGTCAGGTTGTCAGACTGGCTCCATTTAAGTGATTTTTTGATTCATGAGCTCTGGTAGTAATCATAATCAGGCTTGGGTGTAGCTACTGAAACTGAACTCGGCTTTCCAAAAAAATGTGGTTAATCAGTTAATTCATGATGTAACAAGCAGGGCAGTTACTTTTTCACATAGGGCCAGGTAATTTTGGATAGTTTTTTTTCCCCTTTTAATAAATAAAATCATCATTTGAAAACTACATATTGTATTTATTCAGGTTGTCTTTGTCTGATATTAAAATTTGTTTGATGATCTGAAACATTTAGTTTAGTTTAATGTTTTTTCGAAAGGGACATTACATACTTATGAACATCAATACAAATATAAGTATGCCAGATTTAGCAACACTTTTAATTTGCATCTGTAGGCCCCCGGCGGGTCACAGAAACACACAATCATACACGAGCAGAACAACTGCAGTGAAACTGTACAAAGTGGATATGCTAAAGTGCAAGAGTTAAAGTGTTACAAAACAAAACATTCAAACGTCACACGAGTGAAGTGCTGTGTATGTGTACACACACATGTACCCAAGCATCTCACAGCAACAACAGACAGCAACAAACAAGAGGCGGGGCATAGGTGTGTGACGCAGGGGCATATATATGCATATGCCACAGAGCAACCACTAGTTATGAGTACAGTTTTGGTTGTTTAGATGCCAATTTTACAATGTGTCTCTGATTGCAGGTGGTATATTATTCCAACTCTTAGTGCCCCTCACTGATAGCACAGATTGAGCAAATGTGGTGTGTCTGTGGGAACCTCACAGTCTCATCTAGTGATTGCTCTGGTGGTTGTGCCAGTGACAGTTCTTAGTTGAACATATTCTCCGAAAGGAGGGCGATATAGAGTGATAGAGTGAAGTACGTGGTGGTGATGCACCTGTAAGCTGGTTGCCAACCGCCAATCAAATCTAAAAGAAGAAGAGCATTTTCTTGGGGGGGGGGGTAGCCATTTAATATTTTATAAATTGAACAGTCAAATTTGAGAGCTTTATAATTTTCGAAAGACAGAAGATTGTATTTCTTGTAAATGTGACAGCAGTAATATGAGGGATCTTTCTTATCAAAGATTTTTATGGCTTTTTTTGTATAAAGATTCAATAAGTTTTATTATGGTTACACCAGTGAATGACCAGTTGGTAAAACATTTATCAATGTGTGAGAAGATCATTGCATGCAGAAACATCTTGGCCGCACTAACTGTCAGCGATGGTCTAATTTGTGTAAAATGTCTTAGATTGAATTTCATTATGTTTTGAGATTTTTTTGATGTGTTTTTTAAAGATTAATGAGGAGTCTAAAATCATGCTGAGGTACTTAAATTCCTCGACTAGTTGCAGCTCCTCCCCTTTTAAGATGTTTGAGTTTTAATATTTGATCGTTGTTTGGTAAACATCATGCAAACAGTTTTTTAGTGTTTAGTAGGAGACATGAATTATTCAGCGAGTCACAGCACTGTATTTCATAAAGTTTATTATCAAATTATTACAAAATGCTACAGTAAAAATATTTCAAAATCTACAACACTTGTATCCAAAGAGCCCCTCTACAAGAATCAAGCAGTTTCCTGATAACTCAACGATATGACCGTTTTATGGACAGATGAATATTGGTAATATGACATATTTCATAAAGTTTATCAATTTATTCCAAAATGCTACAGTAAAAATAGTTGGAAAACCACTAGAGTTGTAGTCAAAGAGGCCCTCTACAAGAATCACACAGTTTTCATGTAACAAATTGATAATCCCATTGCATGGATAGTTGAATATTGTCAAAATGATCCAGTTATTAGAAAATGCAATGAACATAACTGCAGTGGTACTCAGATCAGGTTACAAGTAAAACAATCCATAATTATTATCTCTACAATATGCTTGAAAATGAGTTATAAATAACAAATGTATTCTGTGTATCTTAACTAAATAATTTCTATTGTCTTGTAAAGCAAGATTAACCTTTTCACAACTTGGACCTGAATGCACCATTTACTATGTGCGTCCCTTTACCATAAGATACTAAGTAGACACACAATAATTTTGTAAGCGCAGATAGCGTGACCAAGCACTCCTGAAGTGCAGATGGCGTTACCGCAGTGTGAAGTTAGATTTACGATTGACGTTTGATATTCGGCTCCATGGCAGCTGACAAGAGAGTAGCACAACAATAGACGTTTGCTCTCGGTTAAGCTTCTTCGTATTGCCCGGTGTTGTACGGGAGGATTTAACTACTTAGGGACCATCAACAAATTACTAGAATAAAATGTTTTTTTTAACCCCCCCCCCCCCCCCCCCCCCCCGCCCAGATAGGGGTCAGAGACTAAAGGGGGGATTATGTTAGAGGTCTCTCCGTCTGTCCGTCCCACTTGTGAAATCAACTCCTCCTACAGTTTTGGTCAGATTGTTTTGAAACTGGGTACCATGGTTTGATATACTCTGATGATGTGCATATTGCAATTTCACTCTCATTGGATGACCTTGAGGTCAAAGGTCATGTCTTATTTTTTCCCTAAATCTTCTAAGCACAGTAACTACTGAAAGAAATGATGCTTTTCAAATTGATACTGTTGGAAAAATTCCCTCTTAGGACAGGAGAGGTTCAGTCAATGATCAGGCAGGATCAAAGTTTCAGCATGTTTAATATGCACTGATCAGCGGAAGACAATACAGAGTACAGCTTTCACAGACTGCCGCAGTGCATTGGCTTAACTAACAGAGTGATTCTGGCTATATATATATCCAAGGGGCCGTCGGGGTGAGGTCACTTCTTGATAGTTCATTCATGACTCAATTGATAAAGTTTGCTGAACCTCTTAATTATTTCATTCATGACTCAGATTGTATCTTGCTGACTACATGCAGGAAACCAGTTGACAT
Source organism: Pholidichthys leucotaenia (assembly GCA_020510985.1). NCBI lineage: Eukaryota > Metazoa > Chordata > Actinopteri > Cichliformes > Pholidichthyidae > Pholidichthys > Pholidichthys leucotaenia. The sequence continues at coordinate 122,685,291 of CM035837.1, read as the reverse complement.
TAGTGATAGGGCTGGATGCAGTCACAGTGTTAGAACTAAACATTCACGGTTGATAACCTAACGGTTACATCAGCATCCTGATGCTTTTCCACTACTCAACAACTCCAAATATGGTAACAGGATTTCCTGAGTCAGTATACACATTAAGCTTTACACACACACACACACACACACACACACACACACACACACACACACACACACACACACACACACACACACACACACACATATATATATATATATATATATATATATATATATATATATATATATACTGTATACAGTATATATTGTGGAGCGTGTAAATAACGAGGCGGATTTGACTCAGACAGTTTATTACACATCTCACACAGAAGCATAGTCAGAATGAATACTCAGCAGAGACTCTCCTCTTAAAAAGCATGGCATTCTTCTAGAAGCTTCTAACACACAAAAGGTCACATTGCATTCACTTCCTTAATCCTTTAACATCCTTCTAGAAGTTTCTAACACACAAAAGATCACACTGCATTCATCCTTCACACCTCCCTGTTATCTCCCAGGGAAACTCTGCTCTTTGTTCTTGTCTAAGATGCTATACAATTATGCACTCCCCATGTGTCACCAAACGACCCCCCCGAGCATCTTGGATAGGACAATAGAATGACAGTCCATATGCTGTGGTAAAATCATTAAACATCAATCCACATGCTGCTTGGGCTTCAGTCTTCTCCCGTATCTGCTGTAACCAGGATTCACCGCCTCCGCGGCGCTGTCATGCTGGGGGGCTGATGTTTGAGGGGTAAAAGTCTGTCCGTGTGGGTGCTCTGGGGAATCTTTTCTCTGGGAAGCTCCCCGTGGGGGTCTTCCATGCCGAGGAGCCCTCGCCAACAGCACTTGCTCGTCCGCCACCACAAAAGCGGGTTTGAGTCTGTCTATGCCAATCTTTTCCCTCCTACCCCCCAAATCTAGCAAAAAATGCTTGTCCCCTGTTTCCAGCACTCTGAACGGTCCATCATAAGGTGGGCGCAGTGGAGGGCGATGGGCATCGTGTCTGACAAAAACGAACTCCGCGTTTTTCAAAGTTTTAGGCACAAAAACGCGCGGAAAACTGTGGTGAGCAGGGCCCGGCAGCGTGCTTGTGTCTATGCTACGCTGCAACAGCTGAGACGGGGAGCTGCCCGGCGCGGGATTATCTGGAAGAAACTCCCCGGGCAGCCAAAGTGGCTGCGCAAAAATGAGTTCAGCCGGGGAAGCTTCCAGATCCTCTTTAGGCGCAGAATGTAACCCCAGTAAAACCCACGGTAGCTTGTCTACCTAATTTGCATCCGTCAGTGACGCCCTGAGAGCCGCTTTCAATGACCTATGAAAACGTTCGCATAACCCATTAGCCTGTGGATTGTACGCGGTTGTGCGGTGAATTGTGACACCCAGGCTGCGGGCCATTGTTGACCAGAGTTCGGAAACAAATTGAGGGCCTCTGTCGGACGTAATATCCGACGGTACTCCAAAACGCGCCACTCATGCTGTTAAAAACGCGCGCGCCACCTCCTCGGCTGTGGTTGCCGCCAGTGGAACCACTTACGGCCAGCGCGTGGTGCGGTCCACCATTGTCAGAAGGTGCGTGCACCCCTGTGATGGCGGGAGGGGGCCCACGAGGTCCACGTGAACATGGTCGAACCTCTTAGCCGGGATGCGAAACGGCTCCAAGGGAGCCTTCGTGTGTCTGTGTACTTTGGCTCGTTGGCACGCCATGCAGGCTGCTGCCCACTCTTTCACTTGTTTGCGAAGGCTCGGCCACACGAATTTCTCTCCTACCATTTTGACCGACGCGCGCACTCCCGGGTGCGCCAAAGAATGAATTGAGTCAAACACGCAGCGGCGCCACGCGGCCGGGACCACGGGACGCGGGCGCCCCGTGGAGACATCGCAGATTAGGGGGGGGGGTGCCGTCTTGCAGCACCCTGCTCTCCAGCCTTAACCCTGTTGGTTCAGACTGGAGCGCGCGCACGTCCGCGTCACTAACCTGCTCTGCGGCCATGGCTGCGTAATCTATCCCCACACAGACTGGGGCCGCCACGGCGCGCGAGAGGCAGTCTGCCACTACATTCAGTTTACCCGAGACATGCTGAATATCGGCAGTAAACTCTGAGATCGCGGCCAGTTGTCTCTGCTGCCAGCCCGACCACGGTTCTGAAACCTTGGCCATCGCGAATGTTAGCGGCTTGTGGTTAACGAACGCGGTGAAACTGCGCCCTTCCAGCCAGAACTGGAAGTGGCGAATGGCCAGGTGGAGAGCCAGCAACTCCCTGTTGAACGCGCTGTATTTACGTTCACTGTCGCGCAAAGTCCTGCTGAAAAAGGCGAGCGGCTGCCAAGCCCTGGCTACGCGCTGCTCCACGACCGCCCCTATTGCTACATCTGAAGCGTCAGTGGTGAGCGCTATGTGGGCCGTTGGGTCTGGATGTGCCAGCAATGCGACGTTTGCCAGGGCTGCTTTGACTTCCGAGAACGCCTGCTCTCGCTCCGGGGTCCATTCGACCTTATCTGTGGGCTTCTGTTTTCTGAGCGCGGCGTACAGTGGTTGCATGAGCTGCGCTGCGCGGGGAACGAAACGGTTATAAATGTTCACCATTCCCATAAATTCTTGTAGCGCCCTGACCGTTTGCGGCCGGGGAAAATCTGCTACTGCGCGCACTTTGTCAGGCAGCGGTACTGCTCCTTCGGGAGAGACGCGGTGCCCCAAAAAATCAATCCCCGTCACCCCAAATTGACATTTCGCTGGGTTGATTATTAACCCGTGCTCTTCCAACCTCCGGAAAACCGTCGTGAGGTGGGTTTCGTGTTCGTCTTTGGACGCGCTGGCTACTAAGATATCGTCCAGGTAGACGAACACGAAAGGGAGATCGCGCAGCACTGCATCCATCATGCGTTGGAATGTCTGTGCAGCCCCTTTAAGCCCAAAAGGCATGTGCAAAAATTCGAATAAACCGAACGGAGTTATTACCGCTATTTTGGGTATGTCCTCAGCGCGCACTGGGACTTGGTGGTAACCGCGGACCAGGTCTATTTTAGAAAAAACGCGCGCCCCTGCAAGGTGAATGGAAAAATCCTGAATGGGAGGAATTGGGTAGCGGTCGTGTGCTGTGGCGTTGTTCAACCTGCAGAAATCTCCGCACGGTCACCACGAACCTTCAGCTTTAGGGACCATGTGTAGCGGGGAAGCCCATGGGCTGTTTGAGCGCCTAATGATGCCCAACCTCTCCAGGTTGGTGAACTCCTCGCGCGCTATGGCCAGTTTAGCTGCGTCCAAGCGCCGAGGTCTTGCAAAAACGGGTGGCCCGGTGGTGGTGATAAAATGCTCCACCCCGTGTTTAGCGATGGCTGCCGAAAACGTCGGGACAGTGAGTGCTGGGAACTGAGTGAGCAGTGTGTGGAACTTATCGCATGTAGCTGTGACGTTGGCTTGTGCTGTTGGCCGGGTCACTCGAGCTATACAGGGGAGAGAGTCAAAGGACAGTGCATTAACCAGACGTCTGTTAGCGACATCTACCAACAAACCATGTGCACATAGAAAATCAGCCCCCAGTATATGGAAATTCAATGCTGCTATGACAAAAGTCCACTCAAATGTACGGCCGTGAAGAGACAAGAGTAGAGTCCTCTCACCAAAGGTCTTAATCCTCGACCTGTTTGCTGCTGCCATCTCGGGGCCGCTAGATCCTGCCAGCCGGTCAGCGTAGGTCGGCCGGATGAAACTCTTCTGGGCGCCGGTGTCCACAAGGAAATGCCTCCCTGATCGTGCGTCCGTCAAGTAGAGCAGCTTGTTCTCCTCCCCGAGGGTCGCGGCTGCTACCGACCCCCGGTCTTGGCATTTCCCGAGCGCTTGAATTGGCACGGTGGTATACATTTGCGTGCCCTCTCTGCGAAGCGGCGGTGGTAGAAGCAAAGCGTGTCTCCCCCGCGTTCCTTGGCCTCTGCTGCTGCTGCCGTCGGTGGCTCTGCTGCTGCCGTCGATGGCTCCTCGCCTCCTCCGGCCGTCGTGCCGAGCTCCGTCGCTGCCGCAATGTCGTGAACTCCCTGCTGGCGACGATGATCCGGTTTGCTTCCCGGGCTAGCGCACGATAGTCCCGCTTGGCCAGCAACGGCGAATTGGCCAGGGTCGCTCTTGCCACTGACGGAAGGTTCCGGAGGAAGAGGTGGGTAAAAATGAAATGGTCGTCGTCTGTGGCCTTTAACCTCAGCATCTTCTCCATCAGGTCTATGGCCAACCATCTCCCAACCTGGTCCGAGTCAGGAGTCTCTCTGTTCTCTCACCATCCGAGAGTGTGAAGTGCTGGATGAGCGCAGCCTTCAGCGCGCTGTACTTATCGTCGGTTGGTGGCTGATCAAGCAGGCTCTCTACGTGCTGAGCCGTGCGGGCGTCGAGCGCTGCGACCACATAGTGGAATTTTGTGTCATCCGCCGATATCCCCCGGAGGGCGAACTGCGCCTCGACTAGGTGGAACCAGGAGCGCGGGTTGTGCTGCCAGAAATCCGGTAGCTTGATCACAACAGTACATGCGTGGCTGGGGGCTCCCATCAAGGCTGGCTCCGGGGGGCTTTCGTTGTGTTCCATGATTCGTCTTGGGTCACCAGTGTGGAGCGTGTAAATAACGAGGCGGATTTGACTCAGACAGTTTATTACACATCTCACACAGAAGCATAGTCAGAATGAATACTCAGCAGAGACTCTCCTCTTAAAAAGCATGGCATTCTTCTAGAAGTTTCTAACACACAAAAGGTCACATTGCATTCACTTCCTTAATCCTTTAACATCCTTCTAGAAGTTTCTAACACACAAAAGATCACACTGCATTCATCCTTCAATTCAATTCAATTCAATTCAACTTTATTTATATAGCGCCATTTCACAACAACAGTCATCTCATAGCACTATCAACTGTAGGGGGGAACCCCCACAGTTGCAGAAAGACCCCAGCAATCAGGCGATCCCCTGTGAGCAAGCACTTGGCGACGATGGAGAGGAAAAACTCCCTTTTAACAGGAAGAAACCTCCAGCAGAACCAGGCTCAGGGAGAGGCAGTCATCTGCTGCGACTGGCTGGGGGGTGAGGGGATAGAGAAGAAGAAAAGAACAGACATGTAGAGAGCAAACAACACGATGGGGACTCAATCTATGGGAGAGAACAAACAGATGTTAATGACCAGCAAAAAAAATATTTCATAGAGAGTGAGGAAAGGAGTGAGGCCCAGTGCATTACTGGAGGTCCCCCGGCTGACTAAACCTATTAGCAGCATAACTAAGGGAGGGTTCAGAAACACATGATCCCTCCCTAATTGTAGGCTATATCAAAAAGGTAGGTTTTAGCCCTATTCTTAAAAACAGAGATCGAGTCTGACTCCCGAATCCAGATTGGCAGCTGATTCCACAGGAGAGGAGCTTGATAACTGAAGGCTCTGCCTCCCATTGTACTTTTGGAGATTCTAGGTATTACAAGTAATCCTACATTTTGGGAGCATAGTGCTCTGTTAGGATAATATGGTAGTATCAGATCTTTTAAATAAAAAGGAGCCTGATTGTTTAGAGCTTTGTAAGTAAGAAGAAGGATTTTAAACTTAATTCTAAACTCTATGGGAAGCCAATGAAGGGAGGCCAGAACCGGAGAGTTATGATCTCTCTTTCTAGTACCTGTTAAAACTCTTGCTGCAGCATTTTGGATCAGCTGAAGACTTTTTAAAGATGTTTTAGGACAGCCTGATAATAAAGAATTACAATAATCTAATCTCGAGCTAACAAAAGCGTGGATCAGCTTCTCAGCATCACTCTGAGACAAGATGTTCCTAATCTTGGCAATATTACGCAAATGATAGAAGGCAGTCTTAGAAACAAATTTAATATGTGAATTGAAGGACAAATCCTGATAAAAAATAACTCCAAGGTTCCTCACAGAGCTATTAAGAGAGAGTAACTGCATCCAAACTGAAAGTTTGATTTGGAAAGGAATTTCTAAGGTTTTTTGGACCAACAAGAATGACTTCAGTCTTATCTGAATTTAATAGCAGGAAATTACAAGTCATCCAAGCTTTGATTTCCTTAAGACAGGCTTCTAACTTGGCTAATTGATTACTATGATCTGGCTTCATTGACAGGTATAATTGTGTGTCATCAGCATAACAATGAAAATGTATACAGTGCACACAGTTCACAGTTGTGAACTGTATACAGTGTATACAGTTCACACCTCCCTGTTATCTCCCAGGGAAACTCTGCTCTTTGTTCTTGTCTAAAATGCTATACAATTATGCACTCCCCATGTGTCACCAATATATATATATATATATATATATATATATATATATATATATATATATATATATATGAAAAATTCATATACATCAAAATTCATATAACTCAGTGTAGCATAGAATTTTTCCATCAGATACAGTAGTTGATTCTAATACACATCTTGGAAGACTTATTTACTGTACGAGTAAAGCTAGGGTCACCAAACTTGGTACACAAGTTCACCCTGTGACCCTGAAGTGTGACTATGGTATGGCTTATAAACTATATCTCAACAACAAAGAAAGCTAGGGTCACCAAACCTGGTACACAGGTTCACTTTGAGACCATGACCTCTGCCTATAGATTTGGGGTCAAAAAGTCAAAGCTGACACACCCTGTGATCTCTTACTATAGAACATGTAAAGCTCTCCAGGATCACAATACTTACCGTATTTTTGGGACTATAAGGCGCACCGGATTATAAGGCGCACTATCAATGAACGGTCTATTTGATGGTCTAATTTCATACATAAGGCGCACCGGATTATAAGGCGCATTAAAGCGAGGTAGTCGGAGCCGGGAAAAAAAAATTTTTTGCGTGCATGGAAAGAAAATCCTATCTATAGTCATTATAGACACATATAGCGCGATTGTCTGCGAGTGTGAATGACCTGTTCCATGAGCAGGCGGAACGTTTTTAGTCCGTGGCTGTTTACATCGCCATATTGGCCAGAATACTCGTTCAGTACTCGCTCGGTAATCGACAGCCGTATTTACTGCTCCCGTTTACAGCTAAACAGGAGCAGTTTCGATGCCGAAATTTCACATACAAATCCTAATATACGTGTTCTATACACCATCGGCTTTTGGGTATCGACTACCTCGCGAGGTAGTCGGATCTGGGTTTTTTTTTTTTTTTTTTTTTTTTTTGCGTGCATGGAAAGAAAATCCTATCTATAGTCATTATAGACACATATAGCGCAATTGTCTGCGAGTGTGAATGACCTGTTCCATGAGCAAATGTACGTTTTTGGTCCGTGGCTGTTTACATCACCAGGATACTCGCTCAGTAATCGATACGGCTCGCTCTCGCACACTCGTGTGTGTGTGTGTGTGTGTGTGTGTGTGTGTGTGCAAGGTGTGCCTGAGAGTGAGAATGAAGGTGAACATATACAGTGGGGTAAAAAAGTATTTCGTCAGCCACCAATTTTTAACGTTCATTGTTTATTTGGACTGTTATATTTTTGTTCTGTTCATTAAATTGCACACAACGTACTCCTGCGAGTGGGTTTATTATTTCTGCCTTTAATCGGCAGATAATTCATGACAAATTTTCAAAACTATGGGCTATATGTAGTCTATAGTACCAACTTTACTCTTATCTGCTTGTTACCATTCTCTCCTAAATTTGTTTTATTTTATCATTTTTTTAAACATCTTTTCATAAAGGTGCATTTTTTTAAAAAAATTTGGGACATTTTGGGTGACAAATTTGTGACCTTTTTCATGCAGAATTGTAACTTTTTACCTAAAGCCTCTTGTGTTTTTATTTGGAAAAGGTGAAGAAATCAGAAGCAGCACCAGATTAAATTAAGATTAGTCAATCAGTTGTTTTAATAATTAATAGATCAGTTGACTACTAAAATCCAAATTTATAAGTTTCCTCCCAGCTGAAGGTTATAATTACATTTATAACTAGTTTGATACCTGCTATTTTAAAATGTTGGCCTACTAAAACTGTGGTGGTTTCTGGTTTCCAACAACAAGGTGGCCTAGGATGAAGTCAAATTCCCAGCCTGAATTTTTGTCCCAGTCCACCCCTCAGTGCACTTAAGATGTGGTGGTTTATAATATTCTCTGGTAATGTTTGTTACAGAATTAAAAAAAAGTTTGAAGCACATTCTAAACTGCTCTTTATAAACTGGAGAAATAAGAGTTTTTGTTTTTACTGAATATGCTGAACATAATTAACGCTGGCCTGTGAAACTGTACTTTATAAATTTAAAAGAAAAAAACTATTCTGTGATATCGTGAAGAATATTGTTATCGTGAAAATTCACAGAAGTATCGTGATATCATTTTTGGGCCATATTGCCCATCCCTAACTGCCATCTATAGATATAAATTAGCTGTTAGTTTAAATCAATGTACATTTAAATGTGGTGCTATAGCCTGAAGATGCCATTCTGGCCTGATATTACCTGTTTGCTTCCTTTTAAAAATATTTCAAATTGGTCATGATCTGGGCGGCACGGTGGCAGAGTGGTTACCACTGCGGCAGCACAGTAACTCACCCTTGGCCGGGGGATCCTGGGTTCGATCCCAGCCCCCGACCAACAGTGATCTGGGTGGAGTTTGCATGTTCTCCCTGTGTCTGCGTGGGTTTACTCCGGGATTTCTCTGTTTTCCTCCCACATGCCAAAAACACGCAAGTTAGGTTAATTGGCATCAAACTGGGGATTCTAAATTGTCCTTAGGTATGACTGTGAGAGTGAATGGTTGTCTGTCTCTCTGTGTTGGCCCTGCGATGGACTGGCGATCTGTCCAGGGTGGACCCTGCCTCTCGCCCAAAGATGCTGGGATAGGCTCCAGCCCCCCCATGACCCGAAAAGGATTAAGTGGAAGAAGATGAATGAATGAATGGTCATGATCTGAAAATCAGAGACACAAAAGGTAATGTAATAAAATACATGCGATGACTTTAACTTATTCATTATCAGTAGCTGACTAATTAAAATTCTTAGAAATCAAGTAAATTACATTAAGAGCCAACTTGCTCCTCCGACCCACTTTAATTTATTTATTATTTTGTGGTATGTGCCACCATCATGCACTTTGACATCTTAATACAATTTTTTTCAGACAAAACTATGAAACTCAGCAGTAATTTAAAGCAAAGAAACAATGATCTGATACACTAATGTTTCCAGTTAGCAACAATTTAGCATTGCCATTCAGCATTTGCTGTTTTGTTATTAGACATGGTGTTAACGTTACTTACCCCCTTTTAAAACGAGGTTAGTGGACTTTCCTCTCTGATGCAGCATGATGGAAAACAGTCCCACATCCCTGGCAAATAGAAGTAGCGGCTATTTGACCAAGCCATTAAACTGGAGTTAGCTGCTGTTGGAACCACCGGACTAAAGCCTAGCCATCCACCACACACTTGTTCTGCTGCATGCACTGCTGGAGGGAGGTGGGGTGCTGACAAGTAGTGCGTGAGGAACTATGGTGATGAAATGGGAGCATGTGCATTTTATATCACGATATAAACAATAGCGTATTCTGTGAAACAGTAGACATTTTTATATAGTCATATCGCACAGCCCTAGTATAATTATGAAAAAAAACCTGTTTCTTCAGTAGCTTAAACATCATGTGACTGTGCTGGATTTTTGTATTTACCATTAAAATATCCTTAAGGACAAAAAGATGGCGGTGGCATGTTCACACACAGTAGCTAGATGCTCCGGACTACTGTGCTTGTTTTTGTGCTTTGTGTGTTTTTTCTGCCCTTTTTTGCCCTTTTTCTGCGACGGACTAATTACCTACAGTCGCCAGGAACTTCTAGGTATCGGCTGCCAACTTAACTCCAACATCACCAGCACTTATTCCAGAAATCACCATATCTCTGAGGAGATCACGAGACCACCAGGCGCTCTGTGGATTATTATCGGGCACTACAAGCAACGCAGACGGTGACGAGAGACGAAGCAGAAATGTGGCTGCAGGGCTGACCTCTGTGCCCAGCTGCATAAACAACGCACCAAACCTCACTTGCCTTGAATCTTCCTCACCAACGGCAGATCCCTCGCCAACAAAATGGATGAACGATCTGAGATTGCCAACAACCGCTACGTCTGGGACTGTGGTATTCTGATTGTGACCAAATCTTGTCTTCACCCGCTTATACCAGACACCACAGTGGAATTTCCAGGCCAGACAACACATCGCCTAGACTGCAACGCAGATTCTGGTAAGGGGAGGGGTGGAGGGCTCTGTGCTGTTGTGCTCCGGACTTGGTGTAACAACAGCAGAATAATTCACAGTCACTGTTTGCGGGACTTAGAGGTCATGTCCTTTCTATTTTCCTTGTGAGCTAACGGCAGTAATCCTAACAGCTGTTTACATTTCTCCCAACGCTAGCATTAGCTTAGCACTCAGCCACCTCCAGCTCATTGTTAGCAAGCAGCAGAGAGATCACCCCAACACAGTCCACATTATTGCAGACGATTTTAACAAAGCATGCTTAAAGACTGTACTCCCCAAATTCTACCAACACGTTAAGTGTCCCACAAGAGGGGAACGGACACTGGATCACGTTTACAGTAACATCAAGTATGCCTACAGAGCCATGCCCCTCCCCCACCTTGGACAGTCAGACCATCTCTCCCTGCTTCTAATACCTGCCTACACCCCCCCTCAGGAAGTGATCCCCCCCAACCAAAAAAACAATTAAAACCTGGCCTGAAAATGCTCTCCTCCAGCTCCAAGACTGCTTTGCCTGTACAGAGTGGAACATCTTTGAACAACAGGACTTGGGACACCTACACCAAGTCTGTCCTTTTCTACATTAAATGCTGTGCAGAAAATGTGACAGTCACCAAACACATCTGGGTCTTTCCAAACCAGAAACCCTGGATGACCAGTAAAGTCTAGGCTCTGATCAGAGCTCACAACTCAGCCTTCAGGTAGAGGGATAGCTCTCTGTATAGCACCGCCAGAGCCAACCTGAGAGGCACAAAACATGCAAAGAAGGCCTAGAGGAGGAAGGTGGAGGGCTTCCTCACGAGCAACAACCCCCCGACAGATGTGGAGAGGCATCCAGGCCCTCACCAACTACAGGGGCCAGTGCCCCCCAACATCGGTCAGCAGCCTCACACTGGCAGAGGAGCTAAGCAGCTTCTTTGCCTGTTTTGAGTACACCACTGCACGCATTACCCCCCTCCACTTCCAACTTGTCTCCCACCCCCTCCTCCTCCCCTCTCTCTCCCTCCCCTCTCCCTGAACAAGAGCATGAGGTGAGGAGGAAACTGAGAGCAGTGAATCCCCGCAGAGCTGCTGGCCCCGACGGTATCCCAGGAGTGGTGGTCAAAGCATGTGCTGACAAGCTGGCAGAGATCCTCACCAAGCTGTTCAACTTCTCCCTGACGCATGCCACTGTCCCCTCATGCCTCAAGGCCTCCACCATCATCCCCATCCTCAAACAGTCTGCAATTGACATCCTGAATGACTGCAGACCCATAGCTCTCACATCTGTAGTCATGAAGTGTTTTGAGCAACTGGTGTCCCAGCACATCAGGGACTGTCTTCCCCCTACTTCAACCCCCACCAGTTCGCCTGGAGATCCGGTCCACAGAAGACGTCATCGTCTCTATACTCCATAGAGCGCTGAGCCACCTGGAGAACCCAAGGAACTACGTGAGGATGCTCTTTGTGGACTACAGCTGCTTCTTTCAACACCATCATCCCAGACATCCTAATCAACAAACTGCACCTCCTCCAACCCCGCCGGTTCTGGTTAAAAAACTTTCTCACAACCGCCCACAAACAGTCAGACTCGGCCCACACCACTCCTCCACACTGTCTCTCAGCACTGGCTCCCCCCAGGGCTGCATGCTAAGGCCACTACTGTACTCCCTGTATACCTTTGACTGCATTCCAACCCACCCAAACACCGTCATCGTGAAGTACGGAAACGACACCACCTTGGTTGGGCTCATCACCGATGATAAGGCATACAGGGTGGAGGTAGAGACTCTGCTGCTGTGTTGCTCAGCAAACAACCTGAAACTGAATGTCCACAAAACCAAAGAACTCATAATGGACTTCAGGAAGAACAGACAGGACCACAGCCCCCTCCTCATAAATGAAGACCGCACGGAAATCGTCCCCACCTTCAGGTTCCTGGGCACCCACATCTCCTCTTACCTCTCCTGGTCTGTCAGCACCAAGGCACTGGTGAAGAAAGCCCAGCAGCAGCTGCACTTCCTCCATATCTTGAGGAAGAACAACCTGGACCAGAAGCTGCTGCTGCCCTTCTACCACTGCTCAGTGGAGCGCGTGCTCACCTACTGTCTGGTTGTTGTGGTTCGCCCGCTCCACTGCTGAAAACGGGAAGGCTGTGCAGAGGGTTATCAACACCACCCAAAAAATCATCTGCGGCCCTCTGCCCTCTCTGGAGGACACCTCCAGATCCTCCTGACCAAGGCCATCACAGGAGACCCCTCACATCCCGCCCACCACCTGTTTGACCTCCTTCCCTCTCGATGACGGTTCAGATCAGTCAGATCCCACACCTCCAGACTGACAAATAGTTTCTTCCCCTGGGCCATCTGAACCGCAAACAGCCAGAGGCCCCACCCCCCTTCCCCTGAACGCTCACATGCACAGAACTGAGGACCTTTTTCATTTTCATAGTAACAAGACACCTGTCTTTGCACTCCTCCCTTTCATATATATTGATCCATCTGTGAAGCCACTACCAAACCTGTGTACATTTCTATAATCCTGGGCTACTTTTAGTCAATCGTGTGTTCTGTAAGTTTGTATTTTATTTATATCCTCCTTTCATACTTAATTGCATAGTAGCTTGGTGGAGCACCTACAGTTTCGTTGTACTGTACAACTGCATAATGACAATAAAAGCCTGTTTTATTACCTCCGCCAAGGAGGTTATGTTTTCATCAGTGTTGGTTTGTCTGTCTGTTTGTTTGTTTGTTTGTTAGCAAGATAACTCAAAAAGTTATGGACGGATTTTCATGAAATTTTCAGAGATTGTCAGAAATGGGGTATCCTACAGATGATTACATTTTGGTGGTGATCCGGATCACCGTCTGGAAAAAAACAAAACAAGCATCACAGTATAGCTAATGTATGCCACTTGCGAATGGCATTTTTTTTCATGGTCAACGAATCTATAAAGTTACACAAAATAAATGTAGAATTAATATTTATGATGTTAAACACTGTATGGGGGGAACTGTGGCGCTTGGCGGAGGTCTGCGCTCTCCGAGTGCTTTTCTAGTTACCTCCGCCAAGGAGGTTATGTGATCATCGGCGTTAGTTTGTCTGTCTGTTTGTCTGTTTGTTTGATTGTTAGCAAGATAACTCAAAAACTTATGGACGGATTTTCATGAAATTTTCACAGATTGTCAGAAATGGGGTATCCTACAGATGATTACATTTTGGTGGTGATCCGGATCACCGTCCAGAAGAAAACCGCCATTATGGAGAATGCCATTTTCGTGAGTAACTACTGAACCACTAATCCTATCATTGTCAATCCAATTGCTAGTCATATGTTTTCGTGGTCAAGGAATCTGAAAACTCCGCCAAGGAGGTTATGTGATCATCGGCGTTGGTTTGTCTGTCTGTTTGTTTGTCTGTTTGTTTGTTTTTTTGTTAGCAAGATAACTCAAAAACTTATGGACGGATTTTCATGAAATTTTCACAGATTGTCAGAAATGGGGTATCCTACAGATGATTACATTTTGGTGTTGATCCGGATCACCGTCCAGAAGAAAACCGCCATTACGGAAAATGCCATTTTCGTGAATAACTACTGAACCACTAATCCTATCATTGTCAATCCAATTGCTAGTCATATGTTTTCGTGGTCAAGGAATCTGAAAACGTACACGTGATCATCGGCGTTGGTTTGTCTGTCTGTGTGTTTGTTTGTCTGTTTGTTTGTTTGTTTGTTTGTTAGCAAGATAACTCAAAAACTTATGGACGGATTTTCATGAAATTTTCACAGATTGTCAGAAATGGGGTATCCTACAGATGATTACATTTTGGTGGTGATCCGGATCACCGTCCAGAAGAAAACCGCCATTACGGAAAATGCCATTTTCGTGAATAACTACTGAACCACTAATCCTATCATTGTCAATCCAATTGCTAGTCATATGTTTTCGTGGTCAAGGAATCTGAAAACGTACACACAAACACTGTATGGGGGGAACTGTGGCCGCCATTACAGAAAATGCCATTTTCGTGAATAACTACTGAACCACTAATCCTATCATTGTCAATCCAATTGCTAGTCATATGTTTTCATGGTCAAGGAATCTGAAAACGTACACACAAACACTATATGGGGGGAACTGTGGCCGCCATTACGGAAAATGCCATTTTCGTGAATAACTACTGAACCACTAATCCTATCATTGTCAATCCAATTGCTAGTCATATGTTTTCGTGGTCAAGGAATCTGAAAACGTACACACAAACACTGTATGGGGGGAACTGTGGCCGCCATTACGGAAAATGTCATTTTCGTGAATAACTACTGAACCACTAATCCTATCATTGTCAATCCAATTGCTAGTCATATGTTTTCATAGTCAAGGAATCTGAAAACGTACACACAAACACTGTATGGGGGGAACTGTGGCGCTTGGCGGAGGTCTGCGCTCTCCGAGTGCTTTTGTAGTTCTATTCTGTTATCTGGTGAATGAAAAGGCTATAGTCCCAAAGATGCATTTTAGTGATTTATTTTCTATAAAATAGGGTAGACGTGAAGATACATTTCGGCAGAGCGAAACGGAAGAGCTTCCTGAGTGTGTGAGGGAGTCTTTTTAATACACTCTAGCCAGCTGTGAGTTAACCTTGGGTTCAGGACGGAACAAAAACTAGCCTCTTCTGTGTGTGTTAGGGGGAGCACGGTGGAGCTTATCTAGATAAGGATAGAATGCTGTGCAATCAAAATACAGTGCTTACCTGTGGGTCAGCCTTGAATAGAGAGCCAAAGTCACGCCCCTCTACTTCCTTATATGGGACCTTGAATCAGAAAAATTCTCCATTGAAATGAATGGCAAGAGCAAAACTATCTTTTGATCCTGATCGAATTTTGCCACAAGTTACATATAGGATGTTTGTTGAGTTAAAAGACAATTTTCCACATAAATAACAGTGTAGGTTGTTGTCTAACTGTTAAGGTATAAGGTTATGAAAATACATAAATCAATAAACTACAAACACAGATGGGCGGAGCTTAAATCATTTGAAAAGCACTCAGTGTGAAGTGACTAACAGTCCTCTGGATCAGCTGCAGCGCTCACAATACAAAACAATACCTTTGTGTTGTTTTTCTCCTCTTTGGATCCTTCTTTCATCAGTCAGGAAACAGGAGGTGATGTTATACTAATTTCCCGCCATGATCGTGTTTAATGATGTGGGATGGTGAGAGTTGTTGTACGCTAATTATTTAAACAAAAACTAAAATATTACTCTGTTATTATACAACAGCCAGCAACTTTAATTACGTGGAAAATTGTCTTTTAACTTGACAAACATCATATGTGTAACTCGTGGCAAAATTTGATCTGGATCAAAAGATAAGTTTGCTCTTGCCATTCATTTCAATGGAGAATTTATTTATTTTTTTGATTTAAGGGCCTTGTGTGGAAGTAGAGGGGGTGGGGCTTAGGCTTTCTATATGAGGCTCATGAAGTAAAAACATGATGTACTCTGTTTTGGGATATCTTGGGACAAAGTGTAATGCAATAAAAAGCTTTGACATGACCCAGTCACTAAAAATCAGTCCAGAAAAATTCTGTTTCTTCTACTGAATAGGGCACACCTCTTTTTATTTGGTTTATTTACCATATACTTATAATATTTAATGAAAAAACTGTATTTTTTTTCAATAGCTTTGAGGTCATGTGACTAAGTCACTCAAAATCAGTTTAAAATATCGAACATCAAACGTAAAACTAACTTCATCACGGAAGGTAGGAGAGGTTCACATGGAGCCACAGAGGAAATCCTTGGAGCTACCTGGCTGTTTACAATGGCACCCTCCAAGATGGATAGGTTTGATGCTTTCTTTCACAAAAAAATAATTAAATTCCACATTTGGTTTCAGAATACTTCTAACTTACCAAGTAGATTTGTTTTAGAATGAGGTTATATACATATTTACAGTTATATAGTGGCAATGGATCGTCCAAAAGTCTTGAAATTAAATTTACTAAGGATGCTTTAATTGTGAAATTTGGGCCGATGTTGAAAATAATAGGTTGGTCGATAACCGATATGTCTTGTTTCTGTAATTTCCCAGTTTGGGATCAATAAAGTACATTTATCTGATCTTATCTCATTTTTGTCGTCATCTTTTCCATCTTCATCGCCAGGGTGACAAAAATGCTCTATAAACATTATAAAACTAACTGAATTGAAATACTTTAAAATGGTTCAGTCTCAGATGTTTTTTGAATTTTCAGCTGTAGTCTACTGGTTTCCCTTTCAGGGCAAAATCAATGTCGCACAACTGGGAAATACCGGAAAAATGTTGCAGATATCAGATACCAGTCAATAAGGTGAACACTGGCTGATACTGATATACACTACTCACAAATAGTTAGGGATATTCGGCTTTCGGGTGAAATTTCAGGATGCACCTAAAATGCACTATAACCATTACAGGTGAACTTAATTTGACCTTCAAACCTTTTGAATGCACATGTCCAACTGTTAAATGCTTCAGTACTTTTTGCATAACTTGCTGTTCTCTAACAAGGGGCTTAACGGCAAAATTCACAACAGGTGTTTGATCCATGAATTGAGCAATAAATTTTTTGGTTCCATTAGAATTGGTGTTTAAACAGTCCTCTTCATCATGATGTTAACATTTTGACATCATGAGACCAAGACAACACCCAACAGTTGATCAACAGTACTTTGCCATTGCAAGGCTTCAAACAGCATGTTCTCAGAGGGAACTGAGCTTAATGTGCCACAGACTGTCATCAGCAGGTTGCAAAAGAGATACAGAGAGACTAGAAGAGTCACAGAAAGGCATAGAAGTGAATGTCCTTTGACCACATCCCACGCTGATGACCGCTTCATTGTGTGCAGTGCCCTGCGCAACCAGATGATGAATGCCACTCAATTCCAGGCACATTTAAGGGAGGTGAGAGGCACCAAAGTGTCACGTCAGACCATTCGAAACCATTTACATTAGCACAGTCTGTGTGCTAGATGACCTGCATTTAGGGATGTTAATGATTAATTGACTTTCGATTAATTGTCATTAAGAATTTAGTCAACTAAATTAAATTGGTTGTCAATTAATTCGGCAGTCCTTTTCAATGGCAGCTTATTCTGTGAAATGTAGTGGTGTCGCCGTCCAGGCGGGGGTGCATGCGGTCACCCACTGCCACATTTCAACTGAAAAAGATGAAGATGCCAAGCCCCCAGAGTGCATGTGCTCAAAAAGTCCTCCTTCCGGGTTACATTGGAGCACCACAACAAGTTTGAAGGTCCACCTGCTTCAAATTAACATAGCAGAGAAACTGACTGGAGCAAATAAAAAGATTACACGGGCGCAAAAACCTATTCCCTCACCACAAGACGGGAAAACAGGCTGAACTCAAGTTACCACTGAGGTAACAGACAACAGAGGCAACCCAGATCGTTCTGGGTTTGCCTGGATTGCCGGGGTACTGTGATAATGTTTAACATGTAACAGATGAAGCAGCTCACAGTTTATTTTCCTGTTAGAACAGTCTACTAGTGCATCTCAGTAAATTAAAATGTGAAAGTTTTTTTTGTAATATAACTAAAAAAAGATAAATTTATATTAGTAATAGTTTTTAAAACAAATTAGAAATCATGACATTTGTAATTGTAATTTACTGAGATGTACCAGTACATAGTACACACTATACAGTACAAAATTTATTAAACTACAAAAAATGCCATTGTCTGTAGTAAAAAAAAAAAAATGAAAATGGTACAATAAATCATTGAGGAATATGATGTTTGTTTTATTCAGTATATCAAAAACAGTAGTTAACTTTTTATATGTTAAAGATAGACCATATTGTACCAAGGGAAGTTCAGATTCTCAGGAAGATTGCTGCTTATCAATTAATCATTAATCGATCAATAAGGTGAATCAGTTAATGAATTAATTGATAACTTGCATCCCTACCTGCAAGGGTAGCTGACCAAACCACCAGGCACAGGCATCATCGTCTTGCATGGGCTAGGGAGCATTTATGCTGGACAAAGGACCAGTGGGCCTCAGTACTGTTTTCTGATGAAAGTCGATTTACATTGAGCAGAAATGATGGCCGCCAACAACGTTGGAGACGCCAAGGAGAGCGCTATGCATCAGCCACTGTTGTCACCAGATGAGCCTTTCGTGGTGATGGTGGTGGTGTTACAGTCTGAGCGAGTGTGTCTAGTCAATACAGAACTGCCTTACACCTTGTGAAAGGTACAGTGATAAGCTGATACTACCTGAATAACATCATTAATCCAGTCATTGTGCCCCTGCATGAACAACACAGGCCTAATTTCATCTTCACAGACAATGTTCCAGCTCACTGAAGTTGCATCATTAGGGAATGGTTGCTGGAGGCTGGGGTACCTCAAATGGAGTGGCCTGCACTGTCTCTAGACCTGAATCCTGTAGAAAACCTATGGGATCAGCTGAGTCGCTGTGTAGAGGCTCATGACCCTGCACCCCACAACCTCAATGACCTGAGGGCCACCCTTCAAGAAGAATGGAATGCCATGCCTCAGCAGACAATAAGTCGACTGGTGTACAGCATGAGAAGTCGTTGTCAAGCTGTAATTGATGCTCAAGGGCACATGACAAGTTACTGAGACATTGGCATTTTTTGTTGTGGTATACCCACCACTGTTGTTGTCTTGTGTTTCAATAAATTGAAGTGAAAACCGGAGTGGTGGCTCACCGGAGTGGTGGCTCAGTTGGTAGAGCATCCACCCCACACCCAGGAGGCAGGGGTTCAAATCCCAGCCGGGTCATGCCGAAGACCATAAAAAAGTGGAACTTCCTGCCGTCCAGCTTGGTGCTCAGCAATAATGGAATGGAGGAGGGAAATTTGTGGCGGCGCCTTGCATGGCAGCGGCTCTCTGATTCTACACTTGGGGTGTGTGTGATTAACACTGTAGATAGGTAAAACACAATCTCGTTCTACTGTACATGATTGGTTGTACAGTTGAATGACAGTAAAGGGTGATTTGATTTGATTGTTTGAGATGAGGAAATCCCCATTACATGCTTCTACTTAAATGCCCTACTTTCATGATATAATATTGCAGTCTGAACTTTTTACATTTTCCATAAATTTCACCCAAAAGCCAAATATCCCTAACTTTTTGTGAGTAGTGTGTGTATCTGTGCATCACTTGAGATTTACATTTGCAAATGCAAGTCATCTTCTAAGGGCTAATGACACATTGCTGATGATAACCAAGGCCCTCATCTTTGTGAATATTTTGCCATTGTTTTTTTACATACATTTTTAGATTTTTTTATTAGCAATTTTGTGACAAATTTAGATTTTTAAAAGAAATTTGTAACTTTTGTGTATTTCTTTGTTGCATTTTCTCATAAATTTGTGGGCATATTTTTGTAAATTTGCAAAATTTTCTCACATTTATTAATAAAAAGCTTTCCCTCATTATTAAGACTTAATTTTTTCTTACATATTTGTCTTTTTTTCCTTCAACTTGCTACAGTTCTCTTAAATATGCAAATTTCCTCAATTTTAAATTCTGCTAAATTTTCAAGTTTTCTAACATAATTTTGGGACTTTTTGGTAATGTTTTTCCTCATTCATATTCATCAGTTTTATATTTTCTTCCAGTAAAAGTATTTTAAACAAATGACTAGGGTAGGGGTCACCAACTGGCGGACTCCAGTCCAAATCCGGGCCCTGAGAGTCATCCATCCGAACCCCAAAGCCTTTTGATACAATTTGGGAAAAAGGGAGACTGTTTTATTTTGGTGCGGAAAAAAGTGGAACTGAACTGCTGCATCTGCAACCTCCCGGACACGAGCCCTTGGGTGCTCACCTTCTGCTGCAGACTCCCCTCTTCGCTACCAGGTCTGTACCCTAAGCACTGTTGTGAAATTGAATGCATTTACCGGGGTATGTCTTCCTCTATTCTGCCAAAAGTAATCTGTGCTGGGATGCAGAGGTGAGGTCGCTGGTATGGAGGTCCTTTTCGTAGCCACTGATATCACGTAAAATCTCAGTAAAAGCTCTGTATGTTACTCGAAAATGAAAAATTCCATCTCCCCTTTCCCTGTAATCATGGCATTACAGTTCCATCCATGCTCTAACAGAGTTTACTGTTGAGATTTTTTAGAAAAATGTTGGGAAGAATTCTATAGTCCATTCATCCATCTTCTACCGCTTATCCGGGTGGAATTATATTTTGTGTCCTTTTTTTTTTTTGTCTTACAGTTTGAAACAGTTTTTTTCTGCACTAAAAATATTGCATAGAGGTGGACTTTTTGTGAAATTTAGTTATTTAGAAATTAATCTTTTTTTCAAATGCAATACAATTTAGTTCATGTTTTCCTGTAAAACATTTTTAGGACTTTAGTTGTGGATTTTAGAATTTTAGACCTATTTATTTGGAGTCAACAAAGCAGAGATAAACAAACCTATCATCTGGTCAGTCAGTGCAACAGATACTGGAGTCAGTTTGTCTTGGCCTGTCCTTGCCACTGATAATACCTCTGTCTGCCAAGAATGTGCTGCTAGTCCAGCAAAAGCTAGCGGAACTCAAATACTTTGCAAGCAGTTTCATGAAATGGCCGATCAGAAAGCAACTCATACTGGCTCAGACGTTGCCCGGGTTAACAAGGTCAGGAGTTCCTGACAGCGGAGGGCGAAGAACAGAGCTGTGTGGCGGAATCTGATCAGACCTAAATGAAACAGTCATTGTCGCCCCCGACAGACTGCTATGATGATGATGATGTTGATGATGATGAAACACATTTAGTGTTCCCCTGTATTATAAAATTTTATATTACGTTTTGTTTGAAATTGAACAAAGAATTTATTTTAATTTTGTTTAAACATTAATATAGAGCTAAAAGCAGCTAAAACATGAGCTTAATAAAATGTGTGAAAGCAAGTTAAATGATATTGGCCTGTCTGTAGATAGCTGTGGTCTTCTGAAAGAATGTCAATGAAAGAATAGCAGCTTTTAAAAGCACATTTTGAGATAAATTTGTCCATGTGCCAGATTTCTCTTCCATTTGTTTTAATAAAAGATGGAAGTAAATTCATGTGTCATTGCAAATACTTCACTTTAAAAGGGCCAAGTTGTCACACAGTGGGAGGGAAAAGTCTTGAATAGAAAAAAAATGTGTCAAGATGCATTGAGAATGGTTTTAGAATCAAGTCGGAGTTCTGAATCATAATCGAATCATGAGGCGCCTAAAGATTCCCACACCTAGTTCGGCTCTTGGCTGGGGAGCCGCACCGACTTATCGAACCTTTTGCAGTTTTAGTTGGTGACCCTTGGACTAGGGGTTAGACTTGAGACCTAACCTTAACCTTAGTGAATTACAATCCCATTAATTATTAATTTCCGAGAAAGACTCTCATTTCCGGGGGGGGGGGGGGCTTGTGTTTATTTATTTTTTAAATGTATTTATCATAGATTGGTATGCACCATGTAGAAGGAACAGTACTCATAATTTTATTTTATTTGCAAAGTAAATAAAGGCATTCAAACAAAAGTTCATATAGTATTTGTGCCTTTAAATTTTATGGTCACTACATACTGCTGTTATTTTTCCACTGTATTAGAATTTATAATGAAACACTAAAAGATCATTAAGGTAGTCTTCCCTAATACACTACATTCAAATTTAGCAGGTAGCCTTAACTAAAAAGTTGTTTGTAATCAAAGCACCAAGGTGCTGATGCCCTGGTGCCAGAGACTTGACGGAGGTATGCGTTCTCGGATCATCAGCAAAATGTTATGGGTTCCTCTCTACCCCAAGGACCACCTCTGGTAAAACTTTTATCCAAATTCATCTAGTAGTTTTGGAGTATTCTTGTTAACACACTGTGAGAAGATAAGATTCTTGGCAGAGGTATGCATTTTGGGATCATCACCAAAATGTTATGGATTGCTCTCTAGCCCAAGGACCACCTCTGGTAAAAATTTCATCCATATCCATCCAATAATTTTGGAGTACGTGCATGTGCAGTGAAAATAATCTGCAGTTCACATGCCTATACTGTCAGTGGCAGCCAAGAATCACCAAACTGATTTGAACAGCTGCAATCCAAACACAAAAGAAGAGCACTAAATGGCAGAAATGATGGAGGTACGTGAATACAAGACAATCAAGATGAACAGGAGCTTTTGCTGTTTAGTGGCAGAAGAAGAAAACAGATGGGCAAAAAGACGGACATTTGTTGACCCAGTATTAGCGGATTGCTCAGTACTTCCCTGTGGCAGGAGTTTCCAGGTGCATGCGCACTTCTCTGCAACCGTTGAAGGAATGTTGGGACTTGGAGTTTTTAGCGAGTTTTCAGCGAGTTTTACCTCAACCTTCCTCTGCAAAACTAAACAGCAAAACCAGTGTGAAAACAATTGATGTGATGAATAAATGGTGTAGTTACTGGATACGTTTTTTTTTTCAGTAACCACTGTTTTATAATAGTTCAGCTCCACGTGCAGTAAAAAAATGTGTTGTAAAAAAGTAGCATTGCTGCCTCTAGTGGGCCGGCATAGTTATTACAATACCTTTTCCCCTGGCTTCATTGATGTTAAAGGTGAGTTAAATTTGTGTTTATTTCGACAACAAGCCATATCTCGGAATTCTGGCAAATAAAAGGTCGAGAAAATATGGCAATACAATAATACAAGCCAATAGTTCCATTTAGTTTTGACCGGGCAAGCTGAAACAGAGGCACGGACACACACACACACATCCACACAGAAACGCATTAATGATTACCGTATGCCTCTCCGTTTCACCGAGGCATAACCAGCAAGGAACTTTAGAAAAGCATGACTCAACTAATGAAAGCACTGCAGGTGCTGATGCCTTGGTGCTTGTGGCATGGTAGCATGAGAATTGTATCATGCCATCCATGCACGGTTTTGAAATACTTGGTATTTGTTTATGCAGGTATGACTCTGATGTCACTGTCACAATAGACATGAGGTGTATGTCATCCCAGGGCTGTACGCTGGTATTTTTGTTAAGGAACGCATAAAAGACAAAATAGAGAAGCACACAAATAAAATTAGGAGCGGAAAGAAAAATGCTGGATTAACAGATTTTATTAATTTATTACATGTATATTTACACTACGGCATGCAATAGCAGGTAAAAATATCAAAACTTCAAAAACTATCACAATAATCATCAACATTACATCAGAATGGGTTGAAATGTGGGGCAGCATGGTGGTGCAGTGGTTAGCACTGTGGCAGGACAGCAAGAAGGTCACGGGATCGATTCCACCCCTGACCATCATGGGTTTGATCCCACTCCCAGACCATCGCCGACCCTTCTGTGTGGTGTTTGCATGTTCTTCCCGTGTCTGCGTGGGTTTACTCCAGGTACTCTGGTTTCCTCCCACAGGCCAAAGACATGCAGTTAATTGGTATCAACTGGGACCCGAAACGGATTAAGCGGTAGAAGATGGATGGATGGATGGATGGGGATTCTAAATTGTCCTTAGGTATGGATATGAGTGAATGGTTGTGTGTGTCTCTGTGTTGGCTCTACGAACTGGCGATCTGTCCAGGGTGTACCCTGCCTCTCGCCCAAAGATGCTGGAATAGACTCCAGCCCCCCCCACGACCCAAAAAGGATTAAAGCGGTAGAAGATGGATGGATGGATTGGTTAAAATGTTTCGCTCTGTGTGTAATGAGTATTGAAAGATTCTTGAATTATCTTGCAAAAAATTTATTGAAATGCATTTTTTCTCTAAAGAGAACATGCAGTATTATGTAGCTTCAAGCCCATTCTCTTCACAGCTGCTCTGACTGCTCACCCTCAGGTTCACCACCGTGGACCTCAGAGAGAGAAACGAGATGGAAAAAAAATCATGAAAATGTAATTATTATTACAGATGTGATGCATCATCAAATAAATTCTGTTACAGATGTCATGTTCCTACTCAAGAAATTGTTTGGTTTTCTTTAATGTTTAAGACACACCTATAGATGCACTGGGACACATCATCAGTGATGTACCTGAGCTCATTGGGTGTTTCGGGTCTTTCAACATCATACACCCTCACTCAGGCAACCCAGTCAGGATTGATCAGGTCCTGACTTGTGTCCCAGCAGCAGTACTGGCCCACGAATCACTCCTCTTGAGTCACGGCCATCTGGAGGCCCTTTCTGCTGCCTCCATGGCCGATTTTATGGCTTTTCTTCTGGCGACCCCAGTAATACCAAGCAGTGTGTACACCTTATGCAGTGATCGACCAGTGAAACCTCTGCAACCCACTTCATTGTACTCACAATACCGCTTCCAGCCTGCCCTCCTGCATTGCTCCCCCAGCTCCTGGTACTTGGCCTGCTTATGTTCATTTTCCTCTTCAGTTCGGTCCTCCCATGGAATTGTAAGTTCTAGCAGCAAAACCTGCTTTGAGGCGATAGATGTTTCTACCATGTCTGGTCTTAAGGAAGTTGTGACGTGGTCTGGGAACTTCAGCTGTCTCCCCAGATCTACTCGAAGCTCCCAGTCCAATGCCAAGTTCAGCAATGTATGTACAGGTTTGGGCTGAATACGTGGTTGCTCTTTGGCTCTGACAAAGCTGATGATTTCTCGCTGGTGGGCCGGCTTGTTGTTAGCCATGGCATTTGAGATGGTTTCTGCTATGGACTTGAGGACCTGGTCGTGCTGCCAGCGGTACCGTCCATCATTCAGGGCTGTTGGGCAACTACTTAAAATATGCTCTAGGGAACCCCTTCTTGAGCACAGAGGACAAGTTGGTGAGCCCTTCTTCGCCCAGATGTAAAGATTTGTAGGGCTGGGAAGAACATCATAGACCGCACGTATCAAAAATTTGATTTGGTCTGATTCTGCTTGCCAGATCTCAGTCCAGGAAAGCTTTCTCTCAGTTGCGCCTTCCCACCTTGTCCATGCACCCTGATGCTGCATGGCCACCATCTTGGTGGTTCTTCTCCTCTTCAACACCAGCTTGAACTTCATTTAAGACCATCTGGCGTCTTTCTTTGCCATGGACATTGTCATACATTAAAAATAACCTCAAGTGGTTTTTACATTTCCACATCTCACATCAGCTTTGAGTAAATAAATCAATAAAGAAATGACAGGACTGTAAAAGTTATTTTAAAGGAAATGATTCAACGACGCCACACTGTGGTGTTTTTAGATTACTGACATTAGTATTAAGAGTTGAAAAAATTGTCTGAACTTTAAAGAAACCAATTTAACATAAATAAGTCATTAACATATGAATCATGTAACCACGGAGCCACCAGTAGCGGAGCACATCGGAAAAAAATAATGTGGGAAAAAAATAATGTGACAAAACGCAAGCTTTAAGAATCAAATGTTGCCGTGCTAGGAGGTATTAATGTGTTAATGAAATCGTTGCATAATTTAAAAGGAAAAACTTTCTTGTAAAACGTTTTTTTTTTCTCCTGCTCTTCTGATGTTGTCTGTCAGTTTCTTTGACTTCAGAGGGAGCTCTTCTGTGATTAGCGCATTGCACTTGAGCAATATGAGTATTGTAGTTTTTACCGAGTTTTTACCGAGCTGTAAACTACGGGAAGAATATACATTCTTTTATCTTCAAAAGTAAACAGCAAAACGTGTCTGAAAAGAAACTATGTTGAATAAATGGTGTAGTTCCTGAATATGTGTTTAGTTTGCACAAACAACTGCTATTTTAAAAGTGCAGCACAAGATTGATTGTTGACAGGAAATGCTCAGCGGGGCTGTAATAAAGGTGCACTGTCACCTCTACTGTACCAGCATAGGTATTACAATGACGTTTCAGCTGCATTGACGGTAAAGGTGAGCTATTTTTGTGTTTATTTCAAAAACAAAGCATTAGCTCGAAATTCTGGCAAATTAAAAGTTGAGAAAATATGGCGATACAATGATACAAGCCTTTAGTTCCATTTATTTTTGACCAGGCGAGCTGAAACAGAGAGGCGGACAGACAGACACACACACACGGTGACAGACGCATTAACTGATTACCGTATGCCTCTCCATTTCACTGAGGCATAATGAAGGAGCTTATACTGCATACAAAAGGGTGCGATTGGTGGAGTGAAATAAAGTTATATGCCAATGTTGATGTTTTCCACAGATGGCACCCTGCTACTTGGTGCCTCCAACCTCACTGGCAGAAACTGGCAGGGGTCTGTGTGGATATACAGCGACCCTGAGCAGGCTCCCAACGAGGGATTCTGCAAAGCTGGCGTGCAGACTGAGGCAGGGGTCACAGATGCCAAATGGGTATCAGAAAAAGGAGTGGTCGTTGCATCTGATTCAGGTCGATTTTTTTTTTTTCTTTTAATGAAGCTGAATTTAGCACATCTTTGATATGACTTTGAACCTGGAGAGTGTGTGGGTGTGTAGGTGCCCTGGAGCTGTGGGAGCTGGCAGAGGACGAGCGCCTGCTGGTCCATCGATTTACCAAACAAGATCATGACCATATCGTCACCACAGTGAGCCCCATCACCGGAGGGAGCAGTGCCGTCACTGGGAGTATGGACTGCCAGTAAGACACATGCACAGTTTTCTTCAAGTATCACATGTTCCCAACTGTGCATCACAACAAAATGAAGTGTTTTGATAGTTCATCTGTTGAAAGTAACTGCATTATGTTTTCATTACAGAATTAAGGTCTGGGATCTCAGTCAGGAAACGGTTGTCAGCACCTTTCGTGGTAAGAAACATCATCTTCCAACTCGTGTAGACAATGAAGGCATGTTATTTATGCTTTCTTCTTCATAAATGAAAATGCAAATTTCACATACATTTGCAATTTTTTTCTCATAAATTTGTGACTTATAAAACTGCACATTTTCTATGTAAATTTGCAATTTTTTTTCTTGTAGATTTGCAACTCTTTATGTACATTATACTTTTTCCATTATAAAATTGGACTTTTTTTATGTAAATTATCAGCTTTTTTCTTGTTAATTTGTGATATTTTTCATGAACTTTTTTCCTCATAAATCTGCAACCTTTTTCTTGCAAAAAAAAAAAAAAACTTTAATTTGCTTTTTTCTCCTTGTAAATTTGCATCTTTTTTCCACATAAATTGGCAACTTTTTTTCTTGGAAAGTTGTGACTTTTTCTCAGGCTTGCAATTTATTTAATGTAATTTTGCATATTTTTTCTTAATAAATTTTCATTTTTTTTCCACAAAAAATGTGACTTTTTTTGTCATAAATTTGTAATAATAATAATGCATCGGATTTATATAGCAGTTTTCATGTACACTCAAAGATACTTTACACTGGATACATTATTTATTCACTCCACAGACGGACATTGACAGTGATAAGCTACTACTGTAGTCACAGCTGCCCTGAGGCAGACTGTCTATCCGACCACTACTGAGCAATTATACACATTCATACCCAGTGTCATGGACACTGGAGGCAAGGTGGGTGTCTTGCCCAGGGACACAACGGCAGGATGGCTGGGGAGAGCAGGATTCGAACCGGCAACCCTCTGGTTATTGGACGACCTGCTCTACCTCCTGAGCCACTGCTGCCCCAAATTTTGACTGTTTCTAATGAACTTGCTATTAGTACAAGTTTGTGTTTTTGTATTTTGTAATATGTATTTTTTTCCTTATGTTTTTGTCATTTTTCTTGTGAATTTGTGACTTAAATTTGGGTCTTTTTTTTCTTCCATGATTATCCCTGTTATTTTGTTGGAAGGTAATAACTCAGCAGGTTAGACTCAGTGGCTTCTCTAAAAAGGAAGAAATGTATTCATAGATCATTAACCACGTGATACAATGTAACAACCCACAGTTTAAAACAGGAAACTTGGAAATTAGAAAGAAAATGGCGCTCCTCCAAATCAGACGAATTTTACTTAGCATGGAAAAATAAATTACTAATCTACAAAAAATCTTTAAAGAATGCTAAAACGGGAGATCCCGGATGCACCCGTGGAGAGTAGACGTGTGTTTGTGAGCACTGGGTATTAGGCTCCAGTAACTGCGGTTATCCTGTTTTTTTTTTTTTCCACAATATCTTTATTGAACCTTTTTTTTTTTTAACAAACATGATACAAACAATCAAACACTAACACTAAAGTACTACAAAAAAAAAATGCACTAAAAACACCAACAACCACCAACAAAATCAAGTCTTCAACAATGCTCCTCTGTTTAGTCTAGACAATCCAATACATAAGTATACATATTATGTTCACCAGTTTGGAATTTACAAGGTCCACACACATCATTCACCTTCTTCTTCAAGAGTTATGTTTAAATTTTTTACATAATCAATAAAAGGTCTCCATATATTCTCAAACACAATTTCCTTTGATTTTAGTATATATGTTATTCTTTCTAATGGAAGGTTTGTTAACATCTGTCTTAACCACTGAGTCACATCTGGTCTATGAGTCTTTTTCCATAATAGTGCAATACATTTTTTGGCATTAAGCAAACTGAGGTCTATGAATGTTCTTTCACTTTTATTAAAATTATGCTTTTCTGGGTACAGACCCAACAAAAACAGTTTAGGATTCAATATGATTTGTTTTGAGATTATTTTTTCAATTGTTACCCTCACCTCCTCCCAAAACATTCTTATTAATCTACATTCCCATAAACAATGAAATAGGGTTCCTTTACTTTCCATGCATTTTGTGCATGTATCTGGTATATTTTTGTTATATCTATTTAACTCCTCCGGTGTAACATACATCCGCATTAACCATTTGAAATGTATCAATTTAAGGCGTGCATTTATTGATTTGGTTTGAGCTTCTGTACAAGCCAATTCCCATTGTTCCTCTGAAATTTCAATTTGCAGATCTTCTTTCCAGTAGTTTAATCTTTTCAGTGAATTTTCACTTGAAGATAGTGTCAATGAGTTATAAAACTCTGAAATAATACCCTTTCTTTTACTATCTTTCATCATCATTTTTTCCAAGGATGAATAAATAGGTCGAGTGAGAGCTTTATTTTGATTTGATCGAATAAAGTTTCTAAGTTGAAGATATTTAAAAAAATGTGTTCTATTGAGATTAAATTTGATCCTCAGCTCTTCAAAAGACATTATGTTGTCTGCACATGGCAAATATAAATCCTGAATCTTTTGTATCCCTTTTAAATTCCATACTTTAAATACAGCGTCCGCTCTCCCTGGTTTAAAATATTGATTACCCCATATTGGACTAAATTGTGACAATAACTGTGGTTCTTTTAAATAGTTTTTAGCTTCACACCATATTTTGATCATATGCTTTACAAATGGATTTTTAACTTGTTTTTGTAATTTTTTTGCCGAATCTGAGTATATGAATATGGGAAGAGGTAAAGGTAAATTGTATGATTCCATTTCAGTCCAGTGAGGGAGATCATTTGATGAAAAATAATATGTCATAGACCTCAGTTGTGCCGACCAATAATACAACATAAAATTTGGACATTTCAGACCTCCACGATCAAATGGTAAATATAATAAAGACAAACGTAATCTAGCCCTCCTGTTGTTCCATATAAATTCCACTAACTTTTTTTTTATTCTTGAGAATAGATCTAAAGGTGGTGATAAGGGAATGTATTGAAATAAATAAAGTATTTTAGGTAAAATATTACTTTTAAGTATATTGATTCTCCCGATCATCGACATTGGTAGTGACATCCATCTCTGAGTTAACTCACTGATATCTGACATTAAGGCTTCATAGTTGACACTGGCGACTGATTCTAGCTTAGGCATAATTTGGATTCCTAAATATTTAAACTGATTTACAACATTGAATTGATTTACCTCAGGGGCTGGGTAATTTCTCTGGGTCTCATTTAGCATTAATATTGAAGATTTAGTTTTATTTATTTTATATCCTGATATTTCCCCAAAATTCTTTATTAAATTCAACAAGGTTGGAATTGATTTTTTTAGATTCGACATAAACAAAATTATATCATCGGCGTACAGGGAGATTTTATGTTCTGTTGGTCCAACTTTAATTCCATATATTTGTGAATGTAAACGTATCGCTATCGCTAAAGGTTCAATTGCCATAGTAAACAGTAAAGGTGAAAGTGGACAGCCTTGTCGACATCCTCTATTGATTTTTATTGGTTTTGAAATATTGTTATTTGTTAGGATTTCTGCTGTAGCATTATTGTATATTATTTGAACCCATTTTATGAAATTATTTCCAAGTCCAAACCTTTGTAGGACTTCAAAAAGAAAGGGCCATTCAACTCTATCAAAGGCCTTTTCGGCGTCCAATGATAGGAGAGCTGTATCCGGTGCTTCTTTATTAAAATAAATAATATTAAATAGTCTTCTTACATTATGGAAGCCTTGTCTACCCTTTATAAAGCCATTCTGATCTCGATTAATAATATTTGGTAAAATTTCTTGTATTCGTCTTGCTAAAATTTTACAGATTATCTTAAGGTCGGCGTTTAATAGGCTTATTGGTCTCATATTTTCACATTTATTAGAGGGCTTACCTGGTTTTGGCAGCAGTATAATTAAGGCATTATTTATGTATGATGGTAAATTATTATTTTGAAATGCTTCTAAAACCATTTCCAAAAAAGGTTTTATTAATTTATTCTTAAATTTTTTATAAAGGTCAACTGGAAGACCATCTGGTCCTGCACTTTTTCCTGATTTCATATTATCAATGGCTAGCCCAACTTCTTCTTGACTAATTTTAGACTCCAATATCTCCCTGTTTTCATTTGGAATACACGGTATAGATAGTTCGTTCAAAAACCCATTTAGTTTTGTTAAATCAGGTTCATTTTTGGTATCATATAATTTTTCATAGTAATCTCTAAAGGCTCTATTAATTTCTAAAGGATCTATAACTACCTGTCCGTTACTTATAATACTGGTAATTGGTGTTTTAATTTCCAATTGTTTAATCTGCCATGCTAATAATTTTCCTGATTTTTCACCTTGTTCATAAAAAGATTGTTTCAATCTTAGAAGACTCGAGGCAGCTCTATTCGCTGATTTTTTGTCGTATTCAGCTCTCAAAATCAGTAATTCATTCTCCAACCTTGGGTCACTTCCTGCATACACTTTTTCCTGAAGATTTTTTATTTTATGTTCCAATTTAGCTCTCTCCTCTCGAGTCTTCTTAGATTTTGATCCTGTATAACTAATAATATGTCCCCTAATAAAAGCTTTGAAAGCCTCCCACTTTACACATGCTGATGTTTGTGTAGTATTGATGTCAAAGAACTCGTCTATCTGTTTTTCTATATACTTGACAAATTCCTCATCCTGAAGCCATTTATGCTGAAATTGCCATCTACCTGATTCCTTTGTCAATTTTTTATCTACATATATTAGACAACAGGGTGCATGATCAGAGATCACGATGTTATCATAAAAGCAGTTTTGAATCTTGGACCTTAATTCTGTGGAAATCAAAAAATAATCAATACGTGAGAATGTCTTGTAGGTACTGGAATAACAAGAATAGGCTTTAACTTGTGGTTTCATTTCTCTCCATATATCTAACAATCTCAATTCTTTCATAAAATGATTAATAGTCATCCTACATCCAATGTGCGTACAATCCAGTCCTGTTGATCTATCCACACCTGGATTCAATGTACAATTAAAATCCCCTGCTATTATATGTTGCCCTGTAAGTGATGATAAGATGAGAAATAAATTAGCAAAGAACTTCTGATCATCTATATTGGGACCATATAAGTTCACAAGATTTATATTTTCTAATAGCAAAGAACCTTGAATGATTACATATCTTCCAAATTTGTCTCCAATTACATTTTTCACTTGAAAAGGAACTGATTTATGTATGAGAGTCATAACTCCCCTGGCTCGGGATGAAAATGAAGAGGTGAATACACTTCCCTGCCATCTACTCCTAATTCTTTTAACATCCTCCTCTATCAGATGAGTTTCTTGTAAAAACACAATTCTTGAACCCATGTCCTTTATTTTATTCATAACTTGTTTAAGTTTTTTTAAATTTTGTAGACCTCTGCAATTCCATGAAGTTAAATTAAGATTAACACTTTGGTCCATGATCAATAGAGAGTTTGGGATTACCTTGCAGTGTAAACATGCTCATACAGAGAAGCAAAAACATGAGTGGTTGAACATTCATCCTACAAACTACACACAAACAAATTTCCCCTTCCCACACTTGTGGCAAACCCCCCAAAATCAAAAGAAAAATTCTGTCTCCCGATATAGCCATCGACCGTTCCACACCCACGGGGAACAGCCTAAGCCACTCCTTCTTCATCCTCCCAATCACCCTAACTCTACTGCTTTTAATGACGTAACATTAACTCTCCTCTGTAGTTTTCCAACTTAACTCCAAAATTTTTAACAACTTTGTACATCATAGTTTTTTTTTTTTGTTTGTTTTGTTTTTGTTTTGTTTTTTTAATATATAATACAATCTATATTTTGTAAACTTACTATTTACTTCAGTCAGTCAGATGCCTGTGCAAATGCTTAATTATTCTACCTTATATTTTGTTCATGCTTAGCTCCCACCAGTCTCTTCTTCTTCTTTGATCTTCTTGATGAACTCCTGCGCCTCCTCTGGGGTCTTGAAGATGTGGGTTCTGCCCTCATACGTGGTCAGCAGTCTCGCAGGATAGATTACACCATGACGAATCCCAAGGTTGCGCAGCTCCTTACGTACGGGATCAAACTGCTTCCTCAATTGCTGGATTCCTGTGGCCAAATCTGGGTAGAACCGCACCTGCTGGTCCTGGTGTTTAATCTCTCCTTTAGCACGTGCAGCGTTGAAGATCTTCATCCTGTCTCTGTTGCTAAGAAACTTCATAATTAAGGTCCTCGGCGGTCCCTTATCTCTCCGTGGGCCAATACGATGTGCTTTTTCCAGAACCACTGCTGATTGCAACTCCTCGCTGCCCAGCACCTCCGGAATCCACTTTTCCAGAAAGGAACATACGTCCCGACCTTCTGATTCCTCTGGAAGACCCACCAGCCTCAAATTATTCTGTCTCGACCGAGATTCCAAATCCAAAATATTATCTTCCAGAGATTTATTTTTTTTTTCCAAAGTGCGCACCTTTAATTGAAGACGGGTGACGTCATCTTCAGCACTAGCGAGACGGAGCTCCATCTGCGCCGTTCGTTCTACACAGTCACCCAATTCCTTTCTTATTCCTTCCAACGCTGTCATAATCCCATCAAATCTAGAGGAAAAGTCCGCTCTCATTGAACTCATGGCAGCCATCAGCGCATCTGCGCCATTCCCCGCAGATATCGCACCGTTGCCAGCCTCCTTCGCCATATATGGAGTTTTGTTTGCTGCGTCACAGACCTGAAAGTCCGTTAATTTGGACTGTTTCGGCGGCTCGCTTTTTCCTTTTCCTGGTTTTCCAGCCTTAGGCTTCGCCGACATATCCTCGCCCAAATGCTGGGATACGTTCTGTCCCAAATGAGAGAGTTATTTGCCGATTTTTTTTCTCCAGGAGCAGAGCAGAGCGAGACACGTCCGTCCTACGTGGCAGCCATAACCGGAAGTCCGGTTATCCTGTTTTTACCTCTCATAGCATTCATTGCATATGTCGGAGCCTGGGATTCTCATGTAACTTTGCATGGCAAACTACAATTTTCAACAAAAAAGGCAAAGCAAAAAAACCTCTCGTCAATTACACTCCTCGCACATGGTGAGAGCAAACATGGCGACGCCTGTTTGCCGACACGGTGCACCCTCTCCAGAATAATTGGCGAAGTAAAGTTGTCATTGCCCAGCAGCTGTGGAATAAGTGCTTCCAAAAAGCTTACTGTGTCGCGGCCCTCTGATTATTCCAGAATTGACATGTTTTTAATGTCCCAAGACATGATACCAATGGTAGAGGACTGCCTGTATTTAGCTGCCACTTTCTTTGATCATAACCCCTTAACCCCCATAACCCCACCACCGGAGTGGTGGCTGAGTTGACCGGAGTGGTGGCTGAGTTGGTAGAGCATCCGCCCCACACCCGGGAGGCAGGGGTTCAAATCCCGGCCGGGTCATGCCGAAGACCATATAAAAGTGGAACTTCCTGCCATCCAGCTTGGTGCTCAGCAATAATGGAATGGAGGAGGGAAATTTGTGGCGGCGCCTTGCATGGCAGCGGCCCTCTGATTCTGCACTTGGGGTGTGTGTGATTAACACAGTAGATAGGTAAAACACAATCTCGTTCAACTATACATGATTGGTTGTACAGGTGAATGACAATAAAGGGTGATTTAATTTAATTTAAAACTTACAGTATCTGGAAGATTGATCTGCTACAACCCCCACTTTACAGATGGAGATTTAAAAATTACATGCTGAAGGATCCAAAATTTAATTAATATATGATTAATATAGACACATTCCTTAATGCAAATGCAGACTCCTCCTCACATGCAAACATATGAGAAGCCCTTAAAGCATATATGAGAGGTCTTATCATACAGTGCCCATAAGGCAAAGAAACGCAAAGAGACATTGATTAAACTGGAGGAAGATATGAGAAAACTTGAAAAGGATCACCACATCATCAAAAAAGAGGACATTTTGAATACCCTAACTCAAACAAAGATACTGCACAACAACCTGTGCACTAACAAAGAGGAAGCAGCTGTGGCTAGGACTAAATACCACTATTTTGAATATGGAAATAAAACAAGCAAACTGTTGGCATGGCAAATAAAAAAAGAGGACTCCAGTAAATTTATAAATTCAATTCGAACAGAAGATGGCAGGCTTCTTGATAATACAAAAACTATAAATGCAGAATTTAAACAGTTATATGGAAATTTATACAAAACAGGACAGGACAATGATGATAGTAATTTTAAAAAAAATTCTGGACCAATTACCCGTCCCCAAATTAGAGGCAGAATATTGAGATCACCTGGATGCTGAGGTATCAGAAACAGAAGTACAGTACTTCAAGCAATTAACTCTTTACAGAACAATAAAGCACCAGGACCAGATGGATTCCCAATTGAGTATTATAAAACCTTTGCGAAAAAATTGACTCCTCTCACTAATATGATTCAGGAAGCTTTAGAAAATAAAAAATTACCAGATTCATTAGAAATGGCAACAATCACATTACTCCCCAAACAGGCAAAAATAAACAGAAATGTGACTCATATAGACCTCTCAGTCTTAAACTCTGATTATCCACCTTATTCCTAGGCCCGATGATGCCTTGTGTGAATTAATTCAATTCAGCTTTATATAGCGCCATTTCCCAACAAGAGTCATCTCATAGCACTTTCAACTGTAGGGGAAACCCCCACAATTGCAGAAAGACCCCAGTAATCAGGCGATCCCCTATGAGCAAGCACTTGGTGACAGTGGAGAGGAAAAACTCCCTTTTAACAGGAAGAAACCTCCAGCAGAACCAGGCTCAGGGAGGGGCAGTCATCTGCTGCGACTGGCTGGGGGGTGAGGGGCTAGAGAAGATGTAAAGAACAGACATGGAGAGAGCAAACAGCATGATGGGGACTCAATCTATGGGAGAGAACAAACAGATGTTAATGACCAGCAAAAAAAAAAAAAAAAAAAAAAAAATTCATTGAGAGTGAAGAAAGGAGTGAAGCCCAGTGCAATTATTGGAGGTCCCCCGGCTGTCTAAACCTAATAACAGCATAACTAAGAGAGGGTTCAGAAACACATGATCCCTCCCTAATTGTAGGCTATATCAAAAAGGAAGGTTTTAACCCTATTCTTAAAAACAGAGATTGAGTCTGACTCCCGAATCCAGATTGGCAGCTGGTTCCACAAGAGAGGAGCTTGATAACTGAAGGCTCTGCCTCCCATTGTACTTTTGGAGATTCTAGGTATTACAAGTAATCAGCATTTTGGAAGAGTAGTGCTCTGTTAGGATAATAGGGTAATGTCAGATCTTTTAAATAAAAAGGGGCCTGATTGTTTAGAGCTTTGAAAGTGAGAAGAAGGATTTTAAACTTAATTCTAAACTCTAAATTATGGACGTAACTTCCGGTACTAGTTTAGAACATATGGTTGTCACTGAAACAGGACACTTTCCTTGTTCAAAAACAATGACTTCGGCATCAGAAATGCGGGAACACGGCCTCTTGCACGTCAAAACAGTAATATAATCATACCACTTCTCACGACTATCGAGGGATGGGAAAATGGCCTTAAAAAGTGGCCTCGTACACAGTAGCTCCGTTAGTTAGCGCCGCTGCTAACATGCTAACGATGTAAACAAATGCCCCGTGCTGGCAAAATGAGTCACTTTGAGGACATTTTCAAAACTGATGTAACATTATTTCCATATTCTGTATTAAAAGACCTTCAAAATGATATTTAATTTGTAGGTAGTGTGCAAAAACTGACCAAGAAAAAGATGATTTGTTTACATTTTAGCTAGGTTGAAAACTCGCGTTCGATCGGTCGGGAGTTACGTCTTCCACAAAAGCATGTATTTTTAGAAAGTACAATTTCTTAGCTTTAAAATGATACCAAACACTCATGGAGGTTTTCCCGGGACTTGCCACTAGCAAACAAAGAAAGAGTCATGATTTATGACTTCTCTGCCTGTAGCTCATAATGATGCGGTGCGCATTCTGACTCATTTTGCCAGCGCAGGTCACACTATCAATGTCTCCACCGCAATAAAGTTGGCTGCATTTTGCTAAAATATGTTGGACATGATCAGATTTACCTCAGAGCAGCTGTAGAATCTAGTCAGAGCCACAAAGAAGCCTCCATTTATCCAGTCTATTGGCACAACCACGAACACCAGCAAGTGCCAGAACGACACCAAAACATTCAAAAAATACAGAAACTAGAAGGGCTGAAATTAGCTGCCACTTGAGTGCAAAACACGTATGTGGACTATACATTAAAATGAATTTGAAAAACTTGTAAAAACACCTTTAAATGCCTCTGCTACTCCACTCAAACTGACTGATTTAACACTTGGTCAGCTGAAACTGGAAGTTCCGTGCATAGTCGTTCCTACAGCAACACCCCCAGGAATAAGGTGGATAAGATTCTGTCCAAGATAATTTCCCACAGACCTGAAGACAAAATACCAAAAGTAATCCGCCCCAACCAAAGAGGATTTGTTAAAAATAGACATGGTTCAGATAATGTATGACACCTACTCCATGCAGTGCATCCGGAAAGTATTCACAGCGCTTCACTTTTTCCACATTTTGTTATGTTACAGCCTTATTCCAAAAGGGATTAAATTCATTTTTTTCTCAAAATTTTACACACAATACCCCATGATGACAATGTGAAAAAAGATTTTTTTGAGATTTTTGCAAATTCATTAAAAATAAAGAACTAAAGAATCACATGTACATAAGTATTCACAGCCTTTGCTCAGTACTTTGTTGATGCACCTTTGGCAGCAATTACAGGCTCAGGTCTTTTTGAATATGATGCTTGGCACACCTATCTTTGGGCAGTTTCACCCATACCTCTTTGCAGCACCTCTCAAACTCCATCAGGTTGGATGGGAAGCGTTGGTGCACAGCCATTTTCAGATCTTTCCAGAGATGTTTAATTGGATTCAAGTCTGGGCTCTGGCTGGGCCTCTCATGGACATTCAGAGAGTTGCCCTGAAGCCACTCCTTTGATATCATGGCTGTGTGCTTAGGGTTGTTGTTCTGCTGAAAGATGAACCATCACCCCAGTCTGAGGTCAAGAGCACTCTGGAGCAGGTTTTCATCCAGGATGTCTCTGTACATTGCTGCATTCATCTTTACCTCTATCCTGACTAGTCTCCCAGTTCCTGCCACTGAAAAACATCCCCATAGCAAGATGCTGCCACCACCACTGGCATGGTTATGAGCGGTGCCTGGTTTCCTCCAAACATGACACCTGGCATTCACACCAAAGAGTTAAATCTTTGTCTCATCAGACCAGAGAATTTTGTTTCTCATGGTCTGAGAGTCCTTCAGGTGCCTTTTGGCAAACTCCAAGTGGGCTACCATGTGCCTTTTACTGAGGAGTGGCTTCCGTCTGGCCACTCTACCATACAGGCCTGATTGGCAGATTGTTGCAGAGATGGTTGTCCGTCTGGAAGGTTCTCCTCCTCCACAGAGGAACACTGGAGCTCTGACAGAGTGACCATCAGGTTCTTGGTCACCTCCCTGACTAAGGCCCTTCTTCCCCGATTGCTCAGTTTAGACAGCCGGCAAGCTCTAGGAAGAGTCCTGGTGGTTCCAAACTTCTTCCATTTACGGATGATGGAGGCCACTGTGCTCACTGGGACCTTCAAAGCAGCAGAAATTTTTCTGTACCGTTTGCCAGGTTTGCGCCTCGAGATAATCCTGTCTCAGAGGTCTACAAACAATTCCTTTGACTTAATGCTTGGTTTGTGCTCTGACATGCACTGTCAACTGTGGGGCCTTATATAGACAGGGGTGT
Organism: Pholidichthys leucotaenia; assembly: GCA_020510985.1. Taxonomy (NCBI): domain Eukaryota; kingdom Metazoa; phylum Chordata; class Actinopteri; order Cichliformes; family Pholidichthyidae; genus Pholidichthys; species Pholidichthys leucotaenia. The sequence continues at coordinate 122,646,649 of CM035837.1, read as the reverse complement.
ACCTTTCCAAATCATGTCCAATCAACTGAATTTACCACAGGTGGACTCCAGTTAAGCTGTAGAAACATCTCAAGGATGATCAGTGGAAACAGGATACACCTGAACTCAATTTTGAGCTTCATGGCAAAGGCTGTGAAGACTTATGTACATGTGATTTCTTAGTTTTTTATTTTTAATAAATTTACAAAAATCTCAAAAAAAGTTTTTTTCACATTGTCATTATGAGGTATTATGTGTAGAATTTTGAGGGGAAAAATGAATTTAATCCCTTTTGGAATAAGGCTGTAACATAACAAAATGTGGAAAAAGTGAAGCTCTGTGAATACTTTCCGGATGCACTGTGTAGTGGAAACAGCTCAAAAGGACAAAAAGCCCATATCAATGGATGCAAATAAGGCCTTTGATACAGTGGGGTAAAAAAAGTATTTAGTCAGCCACCAAATGTGCAAGTTCTCCCACTTAAAAGATGAGAGAGGTCTCCAATTTTCATCATAGGTATACCTCAACAATGAGAGACAAAATGAGAAAAAAAATCCAGAAAATCACATTGAAGGATTTTTAAAGAATTTATTCCCAAATTATGGTGAAAAATAAGTATTTGGTCAGTAACAAACGTTCATCTCAATACTTTGTTATGTACCCTTTGTTGGCAATGACAGAGGTCAAACGTTTTCTGTAAGTCTTCACAAGGTTTTCACACATTGTTGCTGGTATTTTGGCCCATTCCTCCATGCAGATCTCCTCTAGAGCAGTGATGTTTTGGGGCTGTCGCTGGGCAACACGGACTTTCAACTCCCTCCAAAGATTTTCTATGGGGTTGAGATCTGGAGACTGGCTAGGCCACTCCAGGACCTTGAAATGCTTCTTACGAAGCCACTCCTTCGTTGCCCAGGTGGTATGTTTGGGATCATTGTCATGCTGAAAGACCCAGCCATGTGTTTCATCTTCAATGCCCTTGCTGATGGAAGGAGGTTTTCACTCAAAATCTCACGATACATGGCCCCATTCATTCTTTCCTTTACACGGATCAGTCGTCCTGGTCCCTTTGCAGAAAAACAGCCCTTAACCACGATGTTTCCATCCCCATGCTTCACAGTAGGTATGGTGTTCTTTCTCCTCCAAACACGACAAGTTGAGTTTTTACCAAAAAGTTCTATTCTGGTTTCATCTGACCATATGACATTCTCCCAATCCTCTTCTGGATCATCCAAATGCTCTCTAGCAAACTTCAGACGGGCCTGGACATGTACTGGCTTAAGCAGGGGGACATGTCTGGCACTGCAGGATTTGAGTCCCTGGCGGCGTAGTGTGTTACTGATGGTAGCCTTTGTTACTTTGGTCCCAGCTCTCTGCAGGTCATTCACTAGGTCCCCCCTTGTGGTTCTGGGATTTTTGCTCACCGTTCTCGTGATAATTTTGACCCCACGGGGTGAAATCTTGCGTGGAGCCCCAGATCGAGGGAGATTATCAGTGGTCTTGTATGTCTTCCATTTTCTAATAATTGCTCCCACAGTTGATTTTTTCACACCAAGCTGCTTACCTATTGCAGATTCAGTCTTCTCAGCCTGGTGCAGGTCTACAATTTTGTTTCTGGTGTCCTTTGACAGCTCTTTGGTCTTGGCCATAGTGGAGTTTGGAGTCTGACTGTTTGAGGTTGTGGACAGGTGTCTTTTATACTGATAATCAGTTCAAACAGGTGCCATTAATACAGGTAACGAATGGAGGACAGAGGAGCCTCTTAAAGAAGTTGTTACAGGTCTGTGAGAGCCAGAAATCTTGCTTGTTTGTAGGTGACCAAATACTTATTTTCCACCATAATTTGCAAATAAATTCTTTAAAAATCAGACAATGTGATTTTCTGGATTTTTTTTCTCATTTTGTCTCTCATAGTTGAGGTATACTTATGATGAAAATTGGAGACCTCTCTCATCTTTTAAGTGGGAGAACTTGCACAATTGGTGGCTGACTAAATACTTTTTTGCCCCACTGTAGGTTTGAACCAAATTTTCTTTTCCGAACTCTTGAATCCATGGATTTTGGAAAGAAATTTATTAAACATATTAAAACCTTTTTAATGCTTCTAAGGCAAATATCCTTACAAATAATGTCATCTTCAACACCTTCTGTCTATCTAGAGCAGGGGTGTCCAATCGTGCCATGGTGGGCCAAGACCTTTCAGGCTTTACCTCCAACCAGTGTCTTCAACAGCAGATTTCACTGAATTTCTTCCCACTGATTGCTGATAAGTGAAAACACCTGCTGAAGAGACTGGGTAGAAGAGAAAACCTGCAGGGTCTTGGCCCTCCATGGCACATGATTGGACACCCCTGATCTAGAGGTTCCCGACAAGGGTGCGCGAGCTCTCCTTTGCTTTTTGCTATCACCATAGAACCACTAGCCATTGCCATAAGAACCAATACATCAGTTAACTGGAATTAAATTTGGCACGAGTGAGCAAACTCTCTTTATACTGATGACTTATTATATATAGCTGACCCCATCAATTCAGTACCCCCATTATTAAAATCCCTAAACGATTATAGTACAGTCTCAGGATATAAAATAAACTACATTAAAAGTGAGATTTTATCATTAAATATAAATGATCGCAATATTAAGTACTCAACAGACCCACTGAAATGGTGCACCAATGGCCTCAAATACTTGGGTATACATATTGCCAGAATCCCTGAACAGCTATTAAAAGAAAACCATAAAAAACTTAAGGAACAAATTAAACTTGACCTTCAAATATGGATGGAACTCCTGCCATCTCTGATTGGCAGAATGTTCCAATGCATCCCCATTAAAATTCCTAAGAGTTATTTCGAAGAACTTAATAAAGGGATAAGCTCCTTATGGAAGAGAAGACCTCCCAGGGTTAAACTAATGTCCCTACAGGCTCCATACTCAAAAGGAGGCCTTAACCTTCCGAATTTCAGGAACTATTACCTTGCTTCACAATTTTGACCTATCTGGATTTGGCTTAACAAAGCAAAAAGTGAGGCTAGATGGGTGACAACTGAACAACATGAGATGAAAACAACACCTTTGAAAATGATTCCATTTATTAGTTCAAAAAAACATCTAACCTCGACGACAAAATAGACAAAAATATCTCCCCCCTTTGTCAAAGATGTAAAACAAGAGAAGGAGATCTGCTACATATGCTTTGGAACTGCCCAATTATAGAAGAATTCATAATACATGACTTTGTTGGCCTCAACTATGAGCTTTTTGAAACTGTCTCTGAGCTCCTCTTCGGGCATTATGGTGTGCATCCAGGCAATGTTGTTGGCCAGCCGGGAGAATTGCCACTTCACAGATGTCCTATTGGCTTTAAGCTGCTCCAGTGACTTTGAGTCAGCCATCTTTTTTTTCGACAGAATTGAGTAAGGTGCTATTCAGTGTGTTACCAGGCCTCTGGGCTTCCAGGCCTGGCCGGTTCTCTGTTCAGGGTTCTCTGTTCCAGTCTTCACAGCGGTTTTTCACTGTCAAGTGGCCCTCATTCTTGTGAGGTTTGACCAGCAGTTTTCCCCACTTGAACGGGAAGCTTGCTTCGGAAGATAGAACTGGAAGTCACTCAATGACCAAGACTCAACTTTTTCCTTTTCTTTCCTTTTATCTTGAAAAGTCATCAAGGCCAAGCACAGGTGAAAAACCTTTAAATACAAACACAGAGACGGTCAAGGAAAATGTAACCCAAGGAACATAACAAATCAACTTAACCCAAAATCAAATACTCAACTTTTAAACTACTAAAAATTAATCTTGAAAATAAATAGAAAATACCCACATCTAAAACACCCCAAATACTAAATACATCTTAAGACACTGTTCAGTAATGATTTTTAACCTTGCAACTTTAGCGGCTTTTAACTTTTAAACTCTTTTAAAATACACTCCATTTTTAACTATACGTTTAAACCCACATGATATTAAATATGACATTTTAACTTACATTTCAATCACATGATTTTTTAATACATCACATTTAACCAAAATTTGATCAAGTGATTTTCCAAATGCAGCTACAAAGACACATATCACAAATGAACACTCACTGGCTCCTTCTTCCTTGCTTGAAACAAGCTTTACTCCTGCAGTCTTCTTTTTCCAAGTCCAGACTCTCCAACCATTTCTCTCACACACTGCTTACTCCCCACTGCCCTCTGAGTAACTGCCTCCAAACTCCCTTAATCACCAGATCATTCCCACCTGGTGCAATCAACCAACTGCCTTCAGGCTAGGAAGCACACCCAGACCTGAAGCACTCAGGCAGAGAGGGCATGGCCAGCAGTTCAGCTCAACAAGCACTGCGGCAGCACAGTAAGAAGGTCGTGGGTTCGATCCCACCCCCTGACCACTGGTGGCCCTTCTGTGTGGAGTTTGCATGTTCTCCCCATGTCTGCATGGGTTTACCCCGGGTACTCCGGTTTCCTCCCACAGGCCAAAAACATGCAGGTTAGGTTAACTGGAGACTCTATAGTGGCCCTAGGTGTGAATGTGTGTATGACTGGTGAATGAATTGGCACGTACCGTGGCTGCCTCATTCATCCACGTGGATGCCCTGAATTTCCCTCTGAGATTCATAAAGTATACAAAATAAATTTTAAAAAAAAATAATGTTAATACATGATAACAGTAAACTTTCATATTTTCCACTGTTCATGTACCGGAGTGGTGGCCTAGTTGGTTGAGCATCCACCCCACAACCGAGAGGTTGTGGGTTCAAATCCTGGCCAGGTCATACCAAAGACCATATAAAAATGGTACTTTCCACCCTCTAGCATGGTGCTCAGCATAATGGAATGGGGAAACGAAAGTTAACGCACAGAGCTACCAGAGGACTGACCCCCCACTGCAGCTTTCACTACTCACAGTAGCTGTGTGGCCTAGGGTGAGTGAAACGGAGATAGGCGCCGCCCCATACACCACATGGTGTCCCACATGAATTAAAGTCATATTTTATCTGGTCATGGTCCTCTGGTGAAGAGTCTCCAATAAAAGGTCAAGAAAATACAACAATAAAAAAAGATAAAAATGAAGTTCTCTCTTTGTCAAAAATGTCAGCAAAGAAAACCCAACTCTTAACTGACGCTGTCGTGGTTCCTAAGCAAAGGCAGTGTGTGGTCATGCAAACATACGTCCTCAAAAGACTAGACTGTCTCATACAACAGCCATATATCAGCCTTTAGATGCAGCCTACCCGACCTTTGAGTGCTCTGGCCTCCTGGGCCGCGGTCTATGAGGCTGCAACACCTGAATTGAGACACAGCCATAATTTATAAGCCATTTTGATGTTGACCTTTGACTTTGAGATCCCAAAACCATAGTCACACTGCAGAGTCATAGGGTGAACCTGTGTACCAAGTTTGGTGAGCCTAGCTTTACTCATTGTACAGTAATAAGGCATAGGGAATGTTCATGTTAACCTTTGACCTTTTGACCCCAAACACATAGTCAGAGGTCAGGATCCCAAGGTGAACTGGTGTAGCAATTTTGGTGACCCTAGCTTTCTTTATTGTTGTTAAAAATTCTATGAAAATTAACCATTGAAAATCAGACAATGCTTTTGAATTGTGGTTCAACAGAATTATTTTAAAAAACAAACTCATGAAACAGGCCTGGACAAAAATGATGGTACCCTTAACTTAATATTTTGTTGCACAACCTTTTGAGGCAATCACTGCAATCAAACGATTTCTGTAACTGTCAATGAGACTTCTACACCTCTCAGCAGGTATTTTGGCCCACTCCTCATCAGCAAACTGCTCCAGTTGTCTCAGGTCTGAAGGGTGCCTTCTCCAGATGGCATGTTTCAGCTCCTTCCACAGATGTTCAATAGGATTTAGATCAGGGCTCATAGAAGGCCACTTTAGAATAGTCCAATGTTTCGCTCTTAGCCATTCTTGGGTGTTTTTAGCTGTGTGTTTTGGGTCATTATCCTGTTGCAAGACCCATGACCTGTGACTGAGACCAAGCTGTCTGACACTGGGCAGCACATTTCTCTCTAGAATACCTTGATAGTCTTGAGATTTCATTGTACCCTGCACAGATTCAAGACACCCTGTGCCAGATGCAGCAAAGCAGCCCCAGAACATAACACAACCTCCTCCATGTTTCACAGTAGGGACAGTGTTCTTTTCTTGGTATGCTTCATTTTTGCGTCTGTGAACATAGAGCTGATGTGCCTTTCCAAAAAGTTCCAGTTTTGTCTCGTCTGTCCACGGGACATTCTCCCAGAAGCTTTGTGGCTTGTCAACACGCAGTTTGGCAAATTCCAGTCTGGCTTTTTTATGATTTGTTTTCAACAGTGGTGTCCTCCTTGGTCGTCTCCCATGAAGTCCACTTTGGCTCAAACAACGACAGATGGTGCGATCTGACACTGATGTACCTTGACCTTGGAGTTCACCATGAATGTGTTTAGAGGTTGTTCTGGGCTCATTTGTTACCATTCGTATTATCTGTCTCCTCCTGCGGCCACGTCCAGGGAGGTTGGCTACAGTCCTGTGGATCTTAAATTTCTGAATAATATGTGCAACTGTAGTCACAGGAACATCAAGCTGCTTGGAGATGGTCTTATAGCCTTTACCTTTAACATTCTTGTCTGTTTTTCTTTCTAATCTCCTGAGACAACTCTCTCCTTTGCTTCCCCTGGTCCATGTTTAGTGTGGTACACACCATGTCAACAAACAGCACAGTGACTACTTGTCACCCTTTAAATAGGCCGACTGACTGATTACAAGTTTGTAGACACCTGTGATGTTAATTAGAGGACATATCTTGGTTGAACATGTCCCTGTGGTCACATTATTTTCAATCTTTTCTAGGGGTACCATCATTTTTGTCCAGGCCTGTTTCATGAGTTTGTTTAAAATAATTCTGTTGACCCACAATTCAAAAGCATTGTGTGATTTTCATTGGTTAATTTTCATAGAATTTTTATTTATTGCCACTTTTGTCAGATTCAAGTTATTTCTGTGACTATTGTGGGTTTTTCTTTCATTAACAGAGGGGTACCAACAATTTTGTCCACGTTTGTATTTAAAGGTTTTTCACCTGTGCTTGGCCTTGATGACTTTTCAAAATAAAGGGAAAGAAAAGGAAAAAGTTGAGTCTTGGTCACTGAGTGACTTCCAGTTCTATCTTCCGAAGCAAGCTTCTAGTTCAAGTAGGGGAAACTGCTGGTCAAACCTCACAAGAGTGAGGGCCACTTGACAGTGCTGTCCACTGCGCCACCGAGCTGCCCCATTATGTAGTTAAATAATTAGATGTTCTGCCTTGTGTCAGCTCTGACATTTAGTTTCTGTTAGAATAATTTTGAGCTTAAATTATTCAAAGTCAAATAATCAGGCGGAAAGTTGAATTTTTGTACATTTATTACAAAATCACCCCACTGGCCACTATGGGGAAGAGGTTACAAGGCATGACATTCAGACACACCTAGAATCTCTAAAGGATCCATTCTTCTAAGTCTGATATACAGTATATAGGTAGGAGAAAGGAGAGGGAGGATGAGGATAAGGGAAGGGACAGAACGGGACAGTCCTGATAACTACGCTTATCCAGGCGGATGTCAGACACTCTGGAGACATGGGTCATGAAGACATGAGATCCATAAAACTGACAGAATGTCCATCTACCACTGATCTGTACCTGTACAGGCTGAGAAGTTCCTGTGCATTCCTGTGACCCAAAACAGGTTATGTCAAAGAGATTATAATAAATGGCTTAGATCATTCCTTACGCATGTACTGATCCTCAGTCTGAACTCGCTGAAATTGCTCACAGAAACAGGCCAAGAATATATAAACTTATCCTATGTGGAATGCACATATAGACATTAAACATGGCATATGAAAGGTATGATACTTCTCAAATATAATAATACATTATTAATGTCAATAATAGTATAGATAATATGGAATTTTTCTATCAGTTTCTAATGTTCTAAAGCAGACCACAGTCCTGTACTGTAGGATGATGACCCTCAATGATTTTCAGCAACAGTAGAACAGATTCTATCTTCAGCTTTCATCTAAGTTGTACAAGTGCATCTCAGTAAATTAAAACATCATGATTTGTCATTTAATTTTGAAAACTATAATCATTATCATCAATATTAAATCAGTTTTAAAATGTTTCACTCTGTGTGTAATAAACATATGAAAGTCTCTTTTGGAACTGCAAAAAAATCATCTTTTTCAAAAAACTAAACTGAAATGCAGTTTTCCTAACTATTAACAGTAAACGTGAAATATTTTTATTTATCTTGTTTCAGTTTGCAAAGTAAACTGCTAAAAAAATCACAATCAATAAAACAATTCATCAGATCTCTTTTATTGTGGTTATTTCAGTCAAATATCAGTTTTATTTCATAAATGTTTAGTCCAGCCCATTCTCTCCACAGCTGACCCTCGGTTCCTGTAGGGTCACCACCATGGATCTGAAAAATTAACCAGAAAAAAGGGGAAAAAATCTGAGAAATCTGATTATCATTTCAGATGTGATGGGACATTTTTAAGATCAGCATAATAAAATTATTACAGATGTTCTGCTCCTCCTCAGCTTCATTAACTGCTGTGTTTTCTTTAAAAATAACCTTAAGTTGTTTTTGTTTTTTTACAGCACCACATAAGCAAATGAATAACATCAACTTACCGATGTCTCTATGGGACTTTAAAAGTTATCTTAAAGCAAGTTATTTCAACCACGTCATACTGTGTTTTTATATTACTGACATTAGTTAATAAACTAACTTACTTAATTCTTGCCTGGCCACTTAAGTGACCGTTGCGGCCAGTCATCTGAAGGCAGGACGAACTTGGGCTAGGGCAATGAGGTCGGCCAGAGGCCTTATCATTGCAACCTGGGTCATCCAGGACAGTCTGGGCCGACCTCGGGGGCAATGCCAGCCCTGGGGGTGGGGGGCAGATGAGCGCTGGCGGAGGGGGCCTGCTTGGCCAGTGTCCTGTCTTCCAATCTGGCCACGTGGCTGAGGAGCCGCAGCCTCCCTCTTCTGATGACAGTGGAGATGGGGATAGGGCAGCCAGCCCTCCTGTAGACCTCATCGGATGCCGAGGATGTTGCAGAGGCAGGTCCCATGGAATGTATCCATATGGTGGGTTGTTGTGGTGGAGAGGGTCCAGGTCTCGGACCCGTAAAGGAGGATGGGGATCACACAGGGATTTGCAACTTTGTGGACGTGCAGATGTTCCCACTCTGTCAGACTCTCTGGAGGTGGCCAAAAGCACTGTGAGACAGCTGCAGGTGGCGAGTGATCTCTGGGACTGACGAGCAGGAGCTGGTGATCTTAGATCCGAGGTAGACAAAGTCGTTGACCGTCTCAACCAGCTCGTTGTAGATGGTGATGACTTGTGGTGGTGGTAAGAAGTCTGACAGTGACTCAGTCTTTGTGTTTGCCCAGCTGATGGTGAGGCCCAGGGGTGATGCTTCCTCTGCAAGCAGCTCCAGTGCGTCAGCGATTATGTCTATATGCATGGCGAAAAGCACCATGTCGTCCATATAGCACAGGTCTGTTAAGTGGGAGTGGAAGTCAACTCTGAGATTGGGGCAGCATTCCATCGCGTTCTTAACCCAGTAGTCAGCTGCAACATTAAAGAGGTTTCGCGCGGTGACACATCCCTGCCGGAGTCCCGAGGTGGTGACAAAAGGGTCTGACATGTCACCTCAGCGTGTACCTGACAAGCATAAACTGACATTAATGGGACAAAAAGGGTTGACTTCAGAAAAAATAACAGTTCAACTTGTTTAATTAAAGTAGAACTGAACTGAACGGCATTGAACGGCACTGGGTGATAGTACATACAATTATAAAGATAATTTATCATTGGCACCCCCTCCACAAATCCCGGAATCTTGGAGAAAATCGCGATTTTGAATTTCCCGCCCTGAAAAATCAGACGAATCCGCCAATTAACCGGAAGTGCAGCCGGAGTTCCGCGTGACGTCACAAGTGTGACCCAGTCCTCATGTTTACCATTGCGAGCACGTCGACACTGGTTGTTTTTGGTGTATTTTGTCGTGATAGTCGACTACAAAACACTTCCAACACCTGGGAAGATCTGTTCAGTGGCCAAGGAAAGCTGTCATGGCAACGAAAGAAAAGAAGGGGGGAGGAAAAGCGACCGGGAAGCGATGCTTTTCTAGATATACAGTGATCCCTCACTTATCGCGTTTAATGGGGACCAGAACCGACCGCGAAAAGTGAAAAACCGCGAAGTAGCGTCACCCCCCCCCCCCAAGGGCGTCACAAGCACTATTTTGCACAAAAAGGCGCACGAGAACAGCAAAAAGTGCCACTAAGCAACACGAGCGATAAAGAACAATGAATGCGGTCTTCCTTCGCTGGGTAAAACGTCTCGGCCAATCAGCTTGCGAGATTCCCGAGCGGTGAAGAGGTGGGCGGAGAGGAGTGGAGCGGTGGTCAGAGAGGTGGATTTTGAGTTGTGCGGGCTCTCCGTGTTGACACCTGATGTTCTAATGTAGTCTCCCTGCCTTCTCCCTGCCTTCTACATTAGAACATCAGGTATCAACACGGAGAGCCCGCACAACTCAAAATACACCTCTCTGACCACCGCTCCACTCCTCTCCGCCCACCTCTTCACCGCTCGGGAATCTCGCAAGCTGATTGGCCGAGACGTTTTACCCAGCTTCGCTCCCTGCCGTGCGCCTATACCCAGCGAAGGAAGACCGCATTCATTGTTCTTTATCGCTCGTGTTGCTTAGTGGCACTTTTCGCTGTTCTCTTGTGCCTTTTTGTGCAAAATAGTGCTTGTGACGCCCTTGGGGGGGGGGGGTGACGCTACTTTGCGGTTTTTCACTTTTCGCGGTCGGTTCTGGTCCCCATTAAACGCGATAAGTGAGGGATCACTGTAATAAGTTGGAAAAATGCTGATGGGTTTTTTTCCCTTTCTTTTTTATTGTTAATTTTCCTTATCTTGACACCCCAAACATGCCAAAGTAAAGACTCACCATTCTGTATTCAATAAGCGACTCTCCTCCCCATCACTGCTGCGGTCTGAGTCGGTGCCGGAATCCCCCGAAAATTCTGGCTCTAATCTGTACGGTTCGATGCCTCCCTCGCTCTCTTCCTGTTCACTTGACACTCCTGCATCCTCCTCTGTCTCGTCACCGATCCTGAATGCCTCTTCACTCTGAAAACTCTGGTGTTCTTGACTGCTGGAACTGCTGTCATCTGCCATTGTTGTTTTGATAAGGGTCACACTCGTGACGTCACGCAGCGTCGTCTGCACTACTTCCGGTTTGTTTGGCACTGCCAGCCAGAGGCAAAAGTTTATCGGCTTATAGCTTGGCCATCGCACGGCCTAAAAATTTCTTTTGTGTTGAAAAATACAATAGGTAATAAGGAATTAATCTGCTATTCTACTTTTTTGGCAAAAAGGTGAGTTCAGTTCTACTTTAATACATTAAGTTAAGCATACAGCACATCAGAAAAAAAATAATGCCATTTAACATAAGCTTAAATAATGAGATGTTGCTGTTTTCTGGATTATTGGTGTTTTTACATTCAAGCTGCTCCATAATTCAAACAAAAAACTTACTTTGAACTGTTTCTGACTTCGTTCCGAATCTGTCTGAACTGAGAGAAAAAAAAAGCCTGGGTAAGTCACGCGCTGAATGATGGAATATGTTAAGGCCACAAGGATACTCTTCATGTGTCCTTAGTTTTCGGGGTTTTGAAGGCTGCGTTTGTCGGCTGCATTTGAAGGAGCCCACTGGCCTAGAAATGTGCACTTGGAGGATGCAGAACCTGAATTGAGACACAGCATACTGTATATCTCAACAACAAAGAAAGCTAGCATCACCAAACTTGCTACATAAGTTCACCTTGGGATCATGACCTCTGAATATAGGTTTAGGGTCAGAAGGTCAAAGGTCGTTAGCATTCCATTTGCACTATTACTATAAAACCAGTAAAGCTAGGGCCACCAAACCTGGTACACAGTTTCGCCTTGGGATCCTGACCTCAGACTGTGGGTTTGGGGCCAAAAGGTCGAGTTTAACATTCCGTATGCCTTATTAGTGTGCAACAGGTAAAGTTAGGGTCACCAGACTTTGTACACAGGTTCACCCTGTGACTACGGTTTTGAGATCGCAAGGTCAACATCAAAATGGCTTATAAACTATATCTCAACAATAAAGAAAGCTAGAGTCACCAAACCTGGTACACAGGTTCACTCTGAGACCATAACCTCTGACTACAGGTTTGGGGTCAAAAGGTCAAGGGTGGTACTCCCTATGCTTGCTTACTATAGAACGTGTAAAGCTCTCGAGGGTCACCAAACTTGCTACACAGGTTCACCTTGGGATCCTGCCCTACAATTATGGGTTGTAGGGCAGGATCTACTTTGTTGTATATTCATGGATGATGGGCTTATCGTAATTTGGTTCTGCCACAGTAATTATATTGAAAAGTTGAAAATTACACTCTATCAGTGAGTATTGGGATCTTCAAAGAAAATGAAGGCAGGGGTTATTGCAGTCGCCTCAGAGTGCTCTTGTGTCCATATGTTGTGTGTCACTAATACATATTTATTATATATGTGGTGTCAGTTCAGATGCTGCAGAAGTGAATTACTGTACCTTTTTTCCTTCCTACAGTGCACACGCAACCTGTTAATTATGTTTCCTGCAGTCCAACAGACGATTCCCTCTTCATTTCCTGTGGCCAAGTAAGATACTGATTAAGGTTATATGAATCATTTTCACAGGAATGCTTCATTGGAAAGATGTGAAACTACAATTTCTCACCACAGCTAATGATTTCCCAATAACTCCTGGTGTTTAATATAGAACTATAATCTGAACTCAGCCTCCCGCCTGATTGTTTACATTCCTCCAGGATGGCCGTTTGTTGCTGTGGGACAGGAGGAAGCCCAACAAACCTGCTTCTAGAATAGGTGAGCAACTTTAACCATGTTTGATACATTTACTTTGCCTCTGACACTGCTGAGATTTGACTGAACATTGATAGTATTGGTATTGATAGAGCAATTTAGAAAGTTAAGAAGGTGAAATGGGGAATTGCAGACTGTTATTAAAAACTGATTGAGGGAAAAACTTGCCCCTAGCCCTAACCCTTAAGGTTAAAGGAGGGAAAAAGTCTCTTAACCAGCTCACTTTCTCACAATAAAAGGTCATACTACTGTAATATATACAGTGGCGATCAAAATTAGAGAACTAACTAACTAACTAACTAACCTGCACTTATATAGCGCTTTTCTAGTCAATGTATTAGTACTTGATTTATTCTGAAATATTGTTAAGATAAGATAAGCCTTTATTAGTCCCACAATGGGGAAATTCCAGGATTGCAACAGCATAGGGATAGCAACACTCAGAGCAACAATCAGAAGGCAAGAAAAAACAACATCTAGTAAACATATGTCCATATTACTATAAATGTATATATACAGTATATAGACACACAGTGCAGAGCATTATGGCTGGTGAATGTGCAGCAGAAAGTCTAAGCTCTCTCTCCGCGGATGCAGCGGGCCAGCTGGAAGTCTTTGGGCATGATGGTGACCCCCTTAGCGAAGAAGAGACCACCAGGTGGGCCTTGCTGATCTCCTGCAGAGCCATGACGGCGAAGCTCAGGAAACGCAGGACGGTCTTGAAGTCCTGAGCGATCTCCCTCACCAGGCACTGGACGGGCAGCTTACGGATGAGCAGCTCCGTGGATTTCTGGCAGCGACAGATCTCTCTCAGAGCCACGGGCCTGTGACGGCGAGGCTTCTTCACTCTGCCGGTGGCCGGAGCGCCTCTCCGAGCAGCCCTGGTGGCTGGGGGGGGGGCTTCTTCCTCCAGTAGATTTTACGGGCGGTCTGCTTGGTTCTTGCCATCGCTCTTTATTATTCTGTCTTATATTTCTTTCACGCCGCCTAAACTCCAGCCCGGCACCCGCGTCATTTTCGCTACAGCTCCCGGTATGTCGAGTTTCCCATTAGCACCGGGCGGCGGCCAAGTGCTAGCTAGCACTAGCTCCTCCCTGCTGTAACGTCTCCCGCTGCAAACCATGGCTCTGTCCGCCGACCCGGGAGACCCCCGGGGTGATCCGTGCGTCCGTGATATATATACAGAGTGAAAGGTGTAGAAAGAAGAAGGAAGATTAAAAAAAAAAAAAAAAAAAAAGGGCTGTTGCAACAGGCAGCCAACTCGTGTGGCGCCGCCGGTCCGGCGGAACCGGACTGTTTGAAAAATGTTGTTCATTTTTCAAAATTTGACAGAATATCAGCCGTGGCTATACCACTGCTGTACTAGCATGTTTTTTTAAATAACCAAGGCATTTCGACACAAACATTAATTTTGTTAAAAAAAAAAAAACAGTGAGCAGAATTAGAGAACAGTAACCACTGTGTCATAAGAGAAGATTTAAACTTTTTTTTTTTTTTTTTTTTAGGGCTATAGAATTAAAAAATTCATAGGAAGTGTAGAGGCCCTTGCTTTGGATGACGTCAGCACATCTGCACCCACAGGACATCACTAGTTTCTCACACTGCTCTGGTTTGATCTTGATCCATTCTTCTTGCAGACTCTTCCACAGTTCAGTAACTGTAGTGGGTTTCTTAGCCATTACTTTGTCACCAAAGATTTTCTAGAGATCCTCTATGGGGTTTAGATCTGGACTCTGGGCTGGCCATTTCATTGTTTCAATATTGTTCGATTCAAGGAAATGTTCAACCCATTTTGCAGTGTAACGGGGGCATTGTCTTGCATGAAAATTGTGGGCTGATTGGGAGACAACTCTAGTGAAGGAGTTGCATGTTGCCGAAGGAGGTTCACATCAACATTTGCATTCACCCTGCTGTGTAGCTGTACAAGAGGCCCAACTTCTGCTGCAAAAAACATCCCCTAAACTATGACACTTCCTGCTCCAAATTTAACTCCTTTACACACTTTGGGTTCAGTCTTTCCCCAGTTTGATGCCAAAAACATTGTTTCTGTCATGTGTGGAGCTGTGGCTGTAGCTTCTGATTTTTGTTAATTCCCCTCACACCCCAGCCAGTCGCAGCAGATGACTGCCCCTCCCTGAGCCTGGTTCTGCTGGAGGTTTCTTCCTGTTAAAAGGGAGTTTTTCCTCTCCACCGTCGCCAAGTGCTTGCTCACAGGGGATTGCCTGATTGCTGGGGTCTTTCTGCAGTTGTGGGGGTTTCCCCTACAATTGAAAGTGCTATGAGATAACTGTTGTTGTGAAATGGCGTTATATAAATAAAGTTGAATTGAATTGAATTGGTTCCAGCTGGCAGGTTGAGCCCTGAGCTTTGGCTCTCGCTAGTCTACAGCCACACCCCTCTCTCTACCAGACACTCACCAGCTATTAGTTATTTTCTCATTTGTTCCTACACACACACACACACACACACACACACACACACACACACACACACACACACACACACAGACTCCTGCCACACACCTGCGTCCACTTGTCACCCATTAGCCTGTTTGGTATTTATTGGGTGACAGTGGGGGCATTCAGTGTCGTGGCGTAAGTCTTCACTACACAGTCAGTCTGTAGTCACCAGCCTATGTTTCCCTGGAGCTGTTGGCATCCCTTCCCATGGACTTTGACGGTGTTGTTCCCCCAGAGCCCACTGAGCTCCGATGCCCTCTGTAAGTCTCCCTTCTATTTTCCATTCGCTGCCCAGTTCCACCCTGGGAGCGTTCCCTGCCAACTTAGCTCGGGCTTGCATCGATTGAGTGCCAGACTGTATCATCCTACTGAACATTTTCCCTGTATTTTGTGCGTTTTTGAGTTGTCCCATTCTGTTAATAAATACGTTCACTTCACCTGCGTTTTGGGCTCGAACTAATTCAACTGTTCGCTGCGAGATTACGCAGCAGACATGACAGTTTCCCATCAGACCCAGTTAAACTGAACTTGCTCTCATCACTGAGGTGCCCTCTGGACCAGTTCTCCTCTGTCCACACAACATGCTTCTCAGCAAAGGCAAGTTTAGCCTTTTTATTCTTTCTGCTGATGAGAGGTTCGACCACTGAAGAGTGAGCTTTGAGTCCAAATTGTCTTAAATGGCGAGACACTGTGTACCGAGACAGATCCTTGCCCTATTCAGCAGTGAATTGGTGAGTAGTTCCAGCTGCAGTTTTGAACCAATTCCCCATTGAGAGTCTTTGTATAATCCTGTCCCCCAAACCAGAGCAGTGTGAGAAACTGGTGATGTCCTGTGGGGGCAGATGTGCTGAAGTCATTCAAAGCAAGGCCTCTACACTTGCTATTAATTTTTGAATGCTATAGCTCTAAAAAAAAAAAAACAACAACAAAAAAAACATTGTTTAAATGTTCTCTTCTGACACAGTGGTCACTGTTATCTAATTTTGCTTTTTTTTTTTTTTTTTACAAAAAATGTTTGCGTTAAAATGCCTTGGTTTTTAAAAAAATGCTACAGCAGTGATTTAGCCACAATTGATAATCTGTCAAATTCTGAACGATGATGAATAACACATTTTAGAATAAATCAAGTATTAATACATTGCTCTCTAATGTTGATCTCCACTTTATATTCTTTTCTGTAACTGTTAAGTGTTGTTTATTGCCCCAGCAAGGACTTGATTTCTGACTAGTCTTTGTTTTTTTCCCTGCCTGTGCAGCATAAAGTCGAAACTACTCAGTAGCCCCTGTAAGGACTTTTAATCAGCCCAGTTGGTTCAAGCACTTTAAACATCATGCATTCATTTAAATTCCTTGGGATTTTTTAAAATTGCTTTTCTGTTACATAAATACACATTTTTTTTAGTTCATCCCAGCAAAGACAAAATCTAGACCATCTAGGCAATTGCTCTGATGGTCACCAAACTCACACACAGCAATCTTCTGTAAATATAAACATCTGCTTTGACTTCACCTGTGCTTAATATTATTTTTGATTTAGGGAAAAATGAAAATGATAGAATATATTTTTAAATAAGCCCATGGCTTTGCATGCTGTGAAAAATTGAAGGGATACATATGTAGTTACAGAAACAAGTGGAACCTTTTTTGGGGTGAATTCATGAGGCCTGAAAGAGCTGGAGATGGGTGGGAGAAAAAAATTACTGCCAAAACATTTTTCACAAAAAAATTGTATTTTAAAAGAATTCATTGTGTGGATTAAAAAAAGTTTTATAAATGCATACAAGTTAACCATTACTTAACTCATTGCTCTTTCTGTTTTAACGTAGAGTCCCCCAGCTGCTCCCTAACCACTGTAGCGTGGCACCCTCACCACAGAAGCACCATTGCTTTTGGTACGGCTCAGAAGCAGGTTATTGATTTGCAGAGACATTTCAGAGCTTCTCCATATAAAATGTCCTCGTTGTGCCTTAGGTGATGAGCTGGGCCGAGTGACTGTGAACGACTTCCTGGGAACAAAGCCAGCCCAGGTGGAGGCCGTCCACAGCCGCAGAGTTAACGGGCTCGCCTTCTCTTCACATGGGTACCGCTAGGTTTTTGTCTCACACATTGATCATTTAGTACTTTGCTTGAAATTTTTTTTTTCTCTTCCCAGTGCCCCCTTGCTAGCCTCCGTCAGTGATGACTGTACCCTTGCTGTTATGGACTGTGATCTGCAAGAAAAGTGAGTCTTTACACTAAATGATTAAAAAGTGTCCTGCTCTGCTAAAGATTCTAATCACTTCTAATTCATCATTGTTCTTCTCTAGGCTCAGAGATCGACGTCACCAGGACTTTATCAAAGGCTTGTCCTGGCTCCACGGCAGCTCCTCCACCCTGACTACAGTGGGATGGGATCATCTTGTGCTTCATCATACTGTGGATGCTGCTGGTGGAGGTCCCAGCTGTTCTTCTTAGATGCCAGTGTGGTCATGTACATTGGAAAAAGTGTTTTCTCCTTATATGTGAGAGATGTATCTTTCACAAAAAATGGAATAAGTGATTTTTATTTAGTACTTGTCATTTGCACAACATTTTGATTTACTCGCCTCCGGGCATTACTGATCCCATCCCAGTCTCTGTGTACTTCTCTCTGCATACTTTTCCATGTGCCGTTACAATTGAGGCAATGCATTTGTACTGTATTATTTACATTAAAAGTAAAGAAATGCTGTAATAGCAAGAGTATTTTAGTATTACTGTTTCCTGAAACCTATTTTAAATCTTTTAATACTATGAAAAGATACTGAAAGTTATGGGGGTAAGAGAAAATGTTTGACAAAGAATACTCATGAAGACGGTTTATTATTTTAAAAAAAACTGTTATTGTGATGACAGTGCGGCTGAGACTGTACCAGTTACAGGCTTAACTACAACTGCTTTCACAAATTCAGGCTTTAGTCCTTTTCAGTCAAGTTAGTTCTGTTTATTTACTCCCTTGGTGTGCTTCCTCTTGTCCAGTGTGAACACAGTGGGTTCACTCGAGTGTGCAAAAATGAGGTGGCCTTAATTACAATCATCTGATGAACGCTGATGCAATCCTCTGGATGAGGGAGCATACTAAGCTAAAACAGAATGAAATACTATGAATCACATGATATGAGGGTATTTCATTCAGAGTAGATTTTAAATTCTTTCATTTGTGGACAAAAAAACTTGGTGCAGAATGACACCTGGGGTGGCAGTGGCTCAGGAGGTAGAGCAGGTCGTCCAATAACCACATGGTTGGCGGTTCGAAGCCCGCTCTCCCCGGGTATCCTGCCGTTGTGTCCCTGGGCAAGACACTTCACCCCAATTGCTCCTGGTGGGTCTGGAAGTGCCATGTTAGGTAGCGTGCCGCCATCAGTGTGTGAATGGGTGGATAGTAGGATCTGTAAAGCGCTTTGGTCATCAAGAGATGAGCATAAAAGCGCTATATAAGTGAATGCCATTTACCATTTATCTGGACAAATGTGGATTTGTGGGAAGGTGCACATAAATACAAAAATCTGTCCACTCTATAGGAAACGGTTCAGAGAAAGGGCGTTTCAGAGGTTTGCTGCATAATGCCCCATCAAGGCTAGAACTTTGTCAGAAGTACAATAAAGCCCACAGTGCACAAAATAAAATGTAGAGTTCTGCTAAGGAAAAATCCAACATAATAGAAAAAGAGGAAGCCAACTTTGTCATTCAGTCCATACAGCCAATCATGTACAGTAGAATGTAATTACGTTTCTCCTGTCTGCAATGTTAGTCATATCTAGAATCAGAGGGGCTGCTGCCATGCAAGGCGCCGCCACAAAATACTTCCTGTATTTACTTATTATTATTTACTTTTTACGTATTTACTCTCACAGCAGACACAGCTGACTAATAATGGAGAGGACTTGTGCTATTTGAAGTGATGCACTTTATTACGTTTGGATTTTTATCTCCCGCTGGTCGAAGACCCCTTTGGGCAAAGACTGAAGGGGAATATGGTACAGCCGTGGACAAAATTGTTGGTACCCCTCTGTTAATGAAAGAAAAACCCACAATGGTCACAGAAATAATTTGAATCTGACAAAAGTGGTAATAAATAAATATTCTATGAAAATTAACCAATGAAAATCAGACAATGCTTTTGAAGTGTGGTTCAACAGAATTATTTTAAAAAACAAACTCATGAAACAGGCCTGGACAAAAATGATGGTACCCTTATCTTAATATTTTGTTGCACAACCTTTTGAGGCAATCACTGCAATCAAACGATTTCTGTAACTGTCAATGAAACTTCTGAACCTCTCAGCAGGTATTTTGGCCCACTCCTCATGAGCAAACTGCTCCAGTTGTCTCAGGTTTGAAGGGTGCCTTCTCCAGACGGCATGTTTCAGCTCCTTCCACAGATGTTCAATAGGATTTAGATCAGGGCTCATAGAAGGCTACTTTAGAATAGTCCAATGTTTCACTCTTAGCCATTCTTGGGTGTTTTTAGCTGTGTGTTTTGGGTCATTATCCTGTTGCAAGACCCATGACCTGCGAATGAGACCAAGCTGTCTGACACTGGGCAGCACATTTCTCTCTAGAATACCTTGATAGTCTTGAGATTTCATTGTACCCTGCACAGATTCAAGACACCCTGTGCCAGATGCAGCAAAGCAGCCCCAGAACATAACAGAACCTCCTCCATGTTTCACAGTAGGGAAAGTGTTCTTTTCTTGGTATGCTTCATTTTTGCGTCTGTGAACATAGAACTGATGTGTCTTGCCAAAAAGTTCCAGTTTTGTCTCGTCTGTCCATAGGACATTCTCCCAGAAGCTTTGTGGCTTGTCAACACGCAGTTTGGCAAATTCCAGTGTGGCTTTTTTTATGATTTGTTTTCAACAGTGGTGTCCTCCTTGGTCATCTCCCATGAAGTCCACTTTGGCTCAAACAACGACGGATGGTGCGATCTGACACTGATGTACCTTGACCTTGGAGTTTACCATGAATGTGTTTAGAGGTTGTTCTGGGCTCTTTTGTTACCATTCTTCATCAAGTTTCCTCCTGCGGCCACGTCCAGGGAGGTTGGCTACAGTCCCGTGGATCTTAAATTTCTGAATAATATGTGCAACCGTAGTCACAGACATCAAGCTGCTTGGAGATGGTCTTCTAGCCTTTACCTTTAACGTGCTTGTCTATAATTTTCTTTCTAATCTCCTGAGACAACGCTCTCCTTTGCTTCCTCTGGTCCATGTTTAGTGTGGTACACACCATGACACCAAACAGCACAGTGACTACTTGTCACCCTTTAAATAGGCCGACTGACTGATTACAAGTTTGTAGACACCTGTGATGTTAATTAGAGAACACATCTTGGTTGAACATGTCCCTATGGTCACATTATTTTCAATCTTTTCTAGGGGTGCCATCATTTTTGTCCAGTCCTGTGTCATGAGTTTGTTTTTTAAAGTAATTCTGTTGAACCACAATTCAAAAGCATTGTGTGATTTTCATTGGTTAATTTTCATAGAATTTTTATTTATTACCACTTTCGTCAGATTCAAGTTATTTCTGTGACCATTGTGGGTTTTTCTTTCATTAACAGAGGGGTACCAATAGTTTTGTCCACGTGTGTATGGGGTGGTCCGTCTGCCCGTCTATCTCACTTTTGTGAAATCAACTCCTACAGTTTTGTTCCGATTGCAGGGCTTAAAGTTTTCCGGCACCGTGCCGGATTTCTGGTGTGTGCTGTTTTGTTTTGTTTTTTGGCTGTGGGGAAAGTTACTTCCTACTTCTGTAGCAGAAACACTTTGTGTCCAACGTATCTGTAATGGTGGATGAATAACGCTCAAAATAACCAGTCAGTTCTGCTTAGTTTGGAGTCCTTTTAAAATATTGAGAGCAGTGAATTTTTGTTTGTTTTCTCTATTAACAGTGGATGTTTTTTATCGTGGATAATAGGTCTGTGGTGGACCACTCCCAGTTACACGGGGTGAGACTGGACATCCTGGCAGATAAGCACATCTGTCGCAAGGTCTGTGGTGGACTTTTGCCAGTCGGTGCATCGTGACATGCACTACACAAAGAGCAGAGATAAACAAACCTATCATCTGGTCAGTCACTACAACAGATACTGGAGTCAGTTTGTCTTGGCCTGTCCTTGCCACTGATAACGCCTATCTGCCAAGAATGTGCTGCTAGTCCAGCAAAAGCTAGCGGTACTCAAATACTTTGCAAGCAGTTTCATGAAATGGTCAGTCAGAAAGCAACCCATACCGGCTCGGACGTCACCCGGGTTAACAAGGTCAGGAGTTCCTGACAGCGGAGGGCGAAGGAAAGAGCTGCGTGGAGGAATCTGATCAGACCTAAATAAAACAGTCATTGTCGCCCCCGACAGACTGCTGTGATGATGATGATGAATATAGTATTTGGGATGGCGGAACGTATTAAGCTTGCACGCTCCACTGATCTCAACCATAGCTCACTCCCCATTAGCGAGTATAGAGCTGAGTGAAGCCACCTGGCCGCCATATTAGATAGGGAATTGAGTTTACATGTTTAGCGGCCATCGATTTCTATAGTTCACTGAAGTTCAAAATCTTATTTTTTTGGGAAGTTATTGAGGTGTAAGTGGCGCCGTTTACTACTAAACCCTTTTGGTAGTACTAATATGGCGGCCTGGTGGGTTCACTTCTAGCGTCCAATGATCCATCTAGTTTTTCTATAGATATAAGTGGCTCGCTTCTAACTGTAGTGACAGCAAGAGTGAGTCACTGGAAACGCAAGTGTTTGATCCTTCAGCATACAGAAAACCTTTCATACATTCTGTAGGATGGAGAGTAAGTTTTTTAGGCCTGGGGAAGATGTCCTAATTGACAAAGGACTTTAAAACAAATAGCGCTGGGTGTGGATTGAAAAAATGGGCAGAGACAGTAAGCCTTTTGGTAGCTGGTGTAAAAAAAAATTGGAGAACCAGGAGCTTGTTTCTGCACGTTGTGCTTGAAATAATGCAGTTTAGAGTATTGTATACAGTTCACTGTTGCTGTTTACAATTTATTAAAAATACATGGTGCAAATGTTGCACATTTCATTACAAAATGGTAAATCAATGGCCTTTTCCTTATACCCTTTACTGAATGGTTGCTAATCAAATCTTATTCCACCAGTGAATTAGTTCACTTGACTGAGTTTCACATACCCTTATTCATAAATTTCATGTTATATAGATTGTAGGTCATTCTGTACATTATTATATAACTTGATAGCAACAGCATCCTAAATGTTAGATGGTTGCACCATATTAGAGTGAGGTGGAGTACTAGTGGCACTTATTGACCTTCCTTAGTATGCTGTTTCAAACGGTCCACAATAATCTAGTCTGAATTTATCAGTGGGTATAGCAGATATGTTACTAGCTGGTTTCAAGGAAAATCATTTTCATATACACTACCGTTCAAAAGTTTGGGGTCACTTAGAAATTTCCTTATTTTTGAAAGAAAAGCACTTTTTTTCAA
The DNA here is from genome assembly GCA_020510985.1 of Pholidichthys leucotaenia. Classification (NCBI taxonomy): domain Eukaryota; kingdom Metazoa; phylum Chordata; class Actinopteri; order Cichliformes; family Pholidichthyidae; genus Pholidichthys; species Pholidichthys leucotaenia. The sequence continues at coordinate 122,623,756 of CM035837.1, read as the reverse complement.
TGAAGATAACTTTAATCAGAAATACACGCTATACATTGCTAATGTGGTAAATGACTATTCTAGCTGCAAATGTCTAGTTTTTGGTGCAATATCTACATAGGTGTATAGAGGCCCATTTCCAGCAACTATCACTCCAGTGTTCTAATGGTACAATGTGTTTGCTCATTGCGTCAAAAGGCTAATGGATGATTAGAAAACCCTTGTGCAATCATGTTAGGTCTGCAATGCTGTAATTGCTGCAAATGGAGGATTCTTTGACGAAAGCAAAGTTTGAAAGAAAAAATTATTATTTCAAATATAAATCATTATTTCTAACCTTGTCAATGTCTTGACTATATTTTCTATTCATTTTACAACTCATGGTGGTAAATAAGTGTGACTTTTCATGGAAAACACAAAATAATTGTCTGGGTGACCCCAAACTTTTGAACGGTAGTGTATATATATATGTATATATACACACACACACACACACACACACACACACACACACACACACACACACTACTCACAAAAAAGTTAGGGATAGTCGGCTTTTGGATGAAATTTCAGGATGCACCTAAAATGCACTAGAACCTTTACAGGTGAACTTAATTTGACCATCTCTAACCTTTTGAATGCACATGTCCAACTGTTCAGTGCTTCAGTACTTTTTTGCATAATTTGCTGTTCTCTAACAAGGTGCTTAATGGCAAAAATCACAACAGGTGTTTGATCCATGAATTGACCATTACATTTTCTGGTTCAATTAGAATTGGTATTTAAAAAGTTATCTTCATCATGCTGTTCACATTTTGACATCATGAGACCAAGACAACACCTTACAATTGATCAGAGAAACTGGAAGAGTCACAGAAAGGCATAGAAGTGGACGTTCTTTGGCCACATTCCATGCTGATGACCGTTTCATTGTGAACAGTGCCTTGCAGAACTGGATAATGAATGCTGCTCAACTCCAGGCACATTTAAGGGAGGTGAGAGGCACCCAAGTGTCACGTCAGACCATTTGAAACAGTTTACAGTCGTGAAAAAATTAGGACACACTGAGCCTGTGTGTGTGTTTTTTTTTTTTAAACATATTTGAAAATATGGATATTTAATATCAATGTTAAAAATACTGAGAGATTCTTTTTTTTTTAAATTTTATTTTTTTGTTACTTATTTGTACCCGTAGGTAGATTTGGTTTGCAGTCTGGTGACAAGCCACCGGCTGCCGGTCGCTGCGTGCGCGAGCGCCCTAAACCTACATGTTTTTGGTATGCGGGAGGAAACCGGAGAAATCCCGGAGTAAACCCACACAACACGGGGAGAACATGCAAACTCCACACAGCTCACTGTTGGTCGGGGCTGGGATCGAACCCACGATCTCGTGATCCCCACGATCCCCCGGCCGAGGGTAAACTGTGCTGCCACAGTGCTAAACCACTGCACCACCGTGCAGCCCATGTGATACAACTAAACAATTAAAAATGAATTAAAGACTTTTTTCAAATTTTCTGTAAAATGTAATTGTAAACAAATGGTGAGGAATAAATTAGGACCCCCCCCCATCTTTTTTAGGACACCCCCACATTCATTCCCACTTAAAATGGCTAAAATAAATGTTAAAAAATGCAAATAAAAACAAAAACAAGGTTAGACATAGATATGTGAACATTTACTGAATATTTAATGGGGTGTAGCGTTAACCCCTGGGTTCCAATTTATAAAATCGTTCTTTACTGAGGAGAAATTGTTTCACTCCAAAAGTCTGGTCATGAATTGCTTTTCTCACCCGAGACTGGAGCTGTAACACTGCCCGCCGGCCATAAACTGGAAGTTAATCCCTTCTTCAGGACCTGGAATCATTTCTCCCTTTCATCTACAGTATTTGTCAAAGGAACACCCAAATAACAGAGTTATGGTTGATGTTCCCCAGGCATTTGAAAGGCAAGATTCCTCATTAAACTCAGTCTTACATTGACCTCTGGTGGACAACACAGGAGTAGTTTTCTCTCTGCAGTTGAAATTATGAATTGTGGACAATAAATATTTCTGTTCTCAAGACTCTAATTTTTCAGAATATACTCCTCAGGACACTGTTAAAGACATGACTGGACTCTGTGATGGACAATTGTGGTTTGAAATGCTTTTATTGATATGATTTGATAGGTGTTGCTTTATCTTTAGGAAGAAATTAATTTTTGCATGCCTATCACAAATTAATTACAGTTACAATGTAGAGACATTGTTCCTTTATTAAGCAGAATATGTCAGTCACTAAAGTTTGGAGAATTTATGCTTCCATAGGCAGCACACACATTTTAGGAGGATTTCACTTTTCTTTTTTTTTTTTTTTTTACTTATTTTTTAATGTTATCTTTTTAGAGAACAAAAAAAAAAACAAAAAAAACCCCACGAACAGTGGAAAGCTGCATCATACAATCATCATTATACAGTAATAATTATAATAGGTCCTTAATATCCAGCTGTGGTGGTAGTGGTGGCATCCTCTTCTTGACTTCTAAAGTCTTACCAATTTTTCCCATTTCTCAACAAATTCTGTCTCCTTCAGTCTCAGTTTGTGTGTCATTTTTTCCATTTCAAAAATCTCATCTACGGCCTCTCTGAACAAGGACACTGCTGGAGGAAATGTGGGAACAAATCTGCAGGTCTTTTTCATATTTTTTGGGAATGTCCAAAGCAGTCTTCCCTTTGGAAAGAGGTGATCGATATAATGAAGAAGATCACTGGTGTTCAGTTAGCATTTGACTTTAGTGTCATTTACCAAGGAAACCTGCCATGTGGGCTCAGTAAAAAAGATAAATACCTCTCACAAATCTTGATAGTAGTAAAAAATCAATAATTAGAAGGTGGTTATGTGAATCAGGATCAACAGTTATGGAATGGATTGAAATTGTGCAGGAGATTGATGGAATGGAAAGACTGACATTTTCTTTAAGACTTCTGATGGATAAGTATGTTACATACTTATCCTGCACGGTGGCGGGATAAGTGGTGGTGGTGGTGGTGGGGCTGCACGGTGGTGCAGTGGTTTAGCACTGTGGCAGCACAGTTTTACCCTCGGCCGGGGGATCACGGGGATCATGAGATCGTGGGTTCGATCCCAGCCCCCGACCAACAGTGAGCTGTGTGGAGTTTGCATGTTCTCCCCGTGTTGCGTGGGTTTACTCCGGGATTTCTCCGGTTTCCTCCCGCATACCAAAAACATGTAGGTTTAGGGCACTCGCGCACGCAGCGACCAGCAGCCGGTGGCTTGTCACCAGACTGCAAACCAAATCTACCTACGGGTACAAATAAGTAACAAAAAATACTGGTCAAAGTGGAATAATTTTCTGAAACAGAACAATACATGAATGTGATAATTGATATGATTGGTCTATCTTTTTTTTAAGCAACAAAGGAAACCAAAACTGTAAAGGACTGTGTCAACAATTTTATTTAAGACTTTTAAGGGACCAGAAGGTTCTTTATCAATAGAAATTATCCTTTCCCCTCTTTATCTGTTAAATATTGTGTCGTAATCAAGATAGAGGGTTGATGTAACTAGAATGAATAACATTTTAGCATTTATCTTTTTCTTTCTTCCATCTGTAAAATGTTATTCAGTGTACCTTTTCATTCTCCTAGAAGACCTAATGTTCTAAATGTTTGTTGTTCTGTAAAAGTTTTTTTTAAAAATCAAAATCAAAATAATTTTTTTGAATAAAAGACTTCAGTGCGTGTAGAGGGTTGGAAATAGTTAATAGTTATGTAAGAGGTGCTAAAAAGACATTTGGATAAGAAAATTTAAAAAAAACAGGCACCCCTACAATTTTATTTTATTCTTTAATTGTTTTATTTTTCTACAATGCATTTGTAATCCACCTGGTTCCATTATAACTCATGTGAGTTGAGTGCAGTTCCGTGCGCCGACCAATAGATGGCACATGTCGCACAGTGATAGAGAGTAGACTCACGCACCGGAGGACGAAGAATAAACTCCTTTGTGTGAAAATAACGAAATGTGTTTTGCCTATTCTCTATCACAGGTTGGAGAGTTAACTTCCACATGCACGTTGCCTCCTCCTGGGCCGCTACCCAGGGGAGCAACAATTTTGGGGGCTCGTCCGGGATTAGCACCACTTACTGGTCTGGCACTAATCATTGAAGAACCAAGGGATGCTGACCACCTGTTCCTGAGCCATTGACCTAAGCGACTGACTACAGGAGACCACAGCCATGTCTGCTCTACATGACCTGAGATGGGAAATCCAGCAAGAGCTTCGCCAGCTGACCACTGCCCACTGCAGAAACGTTCTTTACAAGCTGGCTGAGTCGTTCAAGGATGAGGTGGGAGAAGATCTGCCAGGCGCAGAATCGACCGAAGTGGAACTCTTCGACTTCATTGTTGACTCGCTGAGAAGTCCACAACTGAAGAGCCTTGAGGACCAGGGGATGTCTCGGATGCTTGCTTTCCGTGACCTCATCATTGAACTACAACGGCCCACAGCAGCTGGAGAAGTGGATGCAGAGTTGTCACCCGACGATGACCCGGTCATAGTAGTTCCTGTGACCACTGGAGCTGCAGCACCATCAGGGAAGAACCATCCGACATCACCATCTGTAATTCCTGACCCAGGGTTAGTCAGACTGACTGAACTTACGTCACTGTTGCCACGTAGAGAGTACAAGATTTATGGTGGTCAAATCTCTGATTTTGATTCTGATTTGACTTACAATAACTTGTGCAAACAGTTTGATGAAGGGCTAAATGAAGGGTTCACAGAGGCTGAGATTATCAGAACGGTGTTTAAGATAATTAAGCCTGGTACCTTTAAAGATATGCTTGTAACCAAGGATAGCCTTACTGTAGCTGAGTTAAAACGTCTCTTAAGGACACATCTACGCGAGAAAAGCAGCACTGAATTATTTCAGGAGCTGAGTAATGCTAAGCAAAATGACAAAGAAACAGCACAACAGTTTATGTATAGACTAATGGGGCTAAAACAGCATGTGTTGACTGCATCTAAAAACAGTAGTGGGTTTCATTATGACAACAAGTTGGTACAAGGTGTGTTTATCCATTCACTGTATCAGGGTTTGAATGAAAAATACTCTTATGTCAGGAGAGACCTTAAACCTCACATCTCCAACACCAGTGTCACAGATGACTCCATCCTGGAGCTCATAGCAAATTCTGTTAGTGAAGAGACAGAGAGATTAAGTAGGTTGGGACAAGGTCACAAACAGAAAGTCACCAGCGTTAATGTGGCACAGATAGAGACAGATCAAAGCTCTATTAAAATGCACACTGAAGTCCAAGCTAGTCGTGTGGCTATCCAGGAGCTGACGGCACAGGTCTCCTCCCTAACCAAGAGTTTAGAAAAGGCCCTAACCCCAATGGTAAATACAGTAAACACCAGTCCCACAGCACCGGTCCCTAACAGTCAGCACTGAGACCCGCAGTGAAAGGAAAGTGCCAAAAGTGTATCGCCCAAGAGACTGAGCGCTGCACACACTGTTTTCAATGTGGAAAGGAGGGGCACAGAGCTATAGGTTGCCTTCAGAAAAGCAATGTGTCGGGAAACTGGAGGAGGTCGCTGGGGAGGGACCACCAGTGACTGAACCACCAGCAGAGTCCCACAACACTAAAAGACTGAACTCCAAACAGACTACTGCCAAGTCCCAAAAGTCACCCAACACAAAGCGTGTGGCACAGCTCATTGGCGGTAGGTGTATGATCAGTTGCCAGTTAAATGGAATAAACCTACAGATGTTATTGGACAGTGGGGCACAAGTAAGCATTGTTGAAAAGTCATGGGTACAAGCAGCCTTACCAAATGTGAAAATACAGCCACTCGAGAGCCTACTCCCAGGCCATCCACTCGAAATCACCGCAGCCAATGGAACGGATGTTCCGTTCGAGGGGTGGATAGATGTCCTGCTCGAGATCACAAGTTCACAGTATGGTTCTGTATCCTTGTATGTTCCAATGCTTGTCAGTCAGCAGCGTTTAAGCACTCCGCTGCTGGGCTTTAACGTGATCCAAGAGATAATAATGACAAACGGTGAACAAAGTGACAATATTAGCTTAGTGGGCTTACTGTCGGAGATTTTAAAGGTCCAGAAAGGTAATGTTGAGTCACTCATCTCTGTTGTCCACACCAAGCCAACTGAGAATGAACCAGAAAGTCCAGTGGTGAGAGTTGGGAAAAAAGGACTCACTGTTCATAGTAGCCAAATCTGTATGGTAAAATGTCACATCAGAGCATTTCCTGGAGGAGGAGAAATGTTGTTTGAGCCAGCTGTGAAATGTAACTTACCGGATGGGTTGGAGTTATTCCCAGCTCTTATTGATGTACCCGCTGGTGCTTCAAAAACTGTCAAAATCCCAATCCAAAACTCAACAAAGCACAACATTTTTCTAAATCCAAAGACTGTTTTAGGACTTATTTCAGATATCACTGAATACAAACCTGTAAATGTTTGTTCCAGTGCTGAAAATGCAACCAAAACTACAGACAAGCCATTTTGTCACTCTGCTCAAGTGACATGTGACAGTCAAGGTGAGGGTGAAGAAACATTAAGCACTGTTCCCTCACACCTGAGATGGCACCCTAATGTCAATTTAGACCATCTCTCAGAGGGTGATCGGGAGGTGGTTCGGCAGATGGTCTATGAACAGTCTGATGTGTTTGCTCATGATGAAGGAGACATTGGATGTATTCCTGGACTACAGCTAAAAATCAACACCACTGACAACACACCCGTGCAGAAAAGTTACAACTCCATTCCAAGACCACTGTATAAAGAGGTGAAGGAGTATGTTCAAAAAGCAGGGGCTGGATCAGGAAATCGGTGTCAAACAACTCGTCGCCAGTAGTGTGTGTGCGTAAAAAGGACAATACTTTGCGCTTGTGTGTTGATTTTCGTGAGCTGAACCGAAAAACCATACCTGACAGGCATCCGTTACCACGGATACAAGATCTACTGGACAGTCTTGGGGGTAACTCCTGGTTTTCCATATTGGATCAGGGAAGTGCCTACCATCAGGGTTTTGTAAGTGAGGAGTCAAGACATTTAACTGCTTTTAGCACACCCTGGGGACTATACGAGTGGGTGCAGGTTCCATTCGGGTTGTCAAACGCACCGGCCGCATTCCAAAGGTGTATGGAGGGGGTGTTAGAAGGGATCAGAGACGAGTGTTGCGTGCCTTACTTGGACGATGTACTGTGTTACTCCAAAACCTTTGATGAGCACGTAGAACACCTTAAACAGGTTTTGTGCAAAATGCGACAACACGGCATAAAACTTCGGCCAGCCAAATGTGAACTGTTCAAAAACCAAGTACGCTACCTGGGTAGGCTAGTGTCGGGAGAAGGAGTCCAGATTGACCCAAAAGACTTGGATGCTGTGTTCGCTCTGAAAGACAAGAACCCTCGCACAGTCGGAGAACTCAGAACATTACTGGGTTTTCTCAGTTATTACTGATCATTTATTCAAGATTTTTCACGTCTGGCGAGACCCTTGTTCGAACTCCTCCAGAGCACTAATGAAACAAGCAATGACAATAAACCAGCACCAAAAAGGAGTAAAGGACAAACAAAGAAAGGAGACAGAAACCAGCTTCCTTCTCGCACACCAATAATATGGACCAGTGAACATCAGGAAGTTGTGTCAAGATTTGTGGACATTCTGACTAATCCTCCCATTCTAGCCTATCCCAATTTGGACCTTCCATTTGTATTGCATACAGATGCGTCAAACAAGGGCCTGGGAGCCGTCTTGTATCAAAAACAAGAAAACAAACTTAAGGTGATTGGCTATGGATCCAGGACTCTCACACCGGCCGAGAAGAATTATCACTTACATTCCGGTAAACTAGAGTTTCTAGCTCTCAAGTGGGCCATCTGCGACAAATTCCGTGACTATCTGTATTATGCACCGACTTTTACTGTCTATACAGACAACAATCCTTTAACCTATGTCCTCAGTTCAGCCAGGTTGAATGCAGTGGGTCATAGGTGGGTCGGGGAGTTGGCTGACTTCCATTTTGATATCAAGTATAGGCCAGGGAAAAGGAATGCAGATGCAGATATGTTGTCCAGACACCCATTAGATCTGCAAGAGCAAATGAATGAGTTCACAGAGACAGTTTTACCAGAAGTAGTGTCCGCAGTGTGGCAAGGGAGCAAGGCAGCACAAAACAGTGATGTGCCATGGATAGCTGCGTTACAACTGAGTTCTAATGACAACAATGTGCCAACTGACAGTGTTTTGAGCATGACACCTAAAGACATCAATGCTGCTCAACAAGACGATGAGTCAATTAGACAAGTAATCGCACTCAAACTCAAAGGATGGACACCAAACGATAAAGATAAACGGACAATGAGTAAACGGACACGGAGACTACTGTATGAGTGGAACAAGCTGGAAGTTGACAATGGATTATTGTACAGAAAGACAGAGCACAGCAAACAACTTGTCCTACCTGAACAGCTAAAGCCGATGGTGTTAAAGAGTTTACACAATGACATGGGTCACATAGGGTGTGATAAGGTGATACATCTGGCCCGTGAGCGTTTCTATTGGCCATATATGCAACAAGATGTTGAAGATTATGTAACAAAAAAATGTCCGTGCATCAAACAAAAACACCCAAATGTTCCCCAGAGAGCTCCAATGGGATCTATCACAACCAGTGCTCCCTTTGAGTTAATCTCCATTGACTACTTACACCCTGAGCCACGTAAAGGAGGGTATGAGTACATCCTCGTACTAGTGGACCATTTCACTCTTTTCGCACAGGCATACCCTACAAGGAATAAATCAGGCAAAACAGCTGCAGAAAAGATATTTCAGGATTTTATTCCTCGTTTCGGGTACCCTGAGAAGTTGCATCACGATCAGGGATGTGAGTTTGAAAACAGTCTCTTCCACAGATTACAACAACTGTCTGGAATTTCTCACTCACGAACCACTCCATACCATCCGCAGGGCAACCCCGTGGAGCACCTGAATCGTACACTACTCCAAATGCTTCGTACCCTACAGGAGGAGAAAAAAGTGAATGGAAGGATCACCTACCCCAAATTGTACATGCTTACAATTGTACAAGACACAAGTCAACAGGTTATTCTCCATTTTTCCTTTTATATGGCAGAGTCCCAAGGTTGCCTGTAGATCTACTATTGAACCAGACAAAAGACACTGACACACACAGCCATCAAACCTATGCTAAAAAATGGGCTGATAGGATGCGTGTTGCTTACAAAATCGCTGCAGAAAACAGTCAAAAGTCTTCAGATAGAGGCAAAAAGCAGTACGACAAACACTTAAAAGGTGTCACACTCAAACCAGGCGACAGGGTGTTGGTCAGAAACCTCTCTGAAAGAGGAGGCCCAGGGAAACTGCGCGCTTACTGGGAGTCAGCAGTACATCGCGTAGTTGAGAGAGTGGGAGATGGACCAGTCTATAAAGTACAAGCAGAGAGAGGCAGCAAAGTGATGCAAGTGTTACACAGAAACCTGCTGTTGCCTGTAAATGACTTGTCTTTAGAAGAAGAACTGCCTGCAAAAGAAAAGACAAAACAGAAACGGAAGAAGAGGACAGAGACAAATCCTAACAGTGACAACACAGACAATGACAGCTCGGAGGAAGAAGAGGAAAATACTTACCGCTACAACCTCCGTAGCCAAATCCCATGTTACAGACTCGTAAATCCTCAGCAAAATGCCTCAAATCTCCCAGACCAAAACACTCAGCAACCAGTGCCTGTCATGCCAGAGCAAAATCCTCAAAATCAGCAAAGGCTTCGTGCGACAGCTAGAGAATTCTGCCCACCAGTAAGGCAGGAACCGGTCCCCGTTCAGCGGGATGCTGAGGAGCAAATGGATGGACCAGCTTTGCTGCAGGAAGAACGTCAAGGACAAGTGGAGGTGATGGATGGAGAACAGGAGGAACTGAGAAGGTCACAGCGGAGAGCAAGGCCAGTAGAGAGACTGACCTACGACGTCCTGGGACAGCCATCGTACCAGCCTTGGACTGCAGACGTAAGACCTCTCTTACTCCCTACCCCTGTGCCGCTAACTCAAAACTACATGCCATTCCACTACCTCACCCAACCTCAGTCCCATGGTTATAATTGGTACACTCTCATGCATTAAGTCACCCTAGAACATGAAATGTCGGGAGGCATTTATTTGAAGTGGGAGAGAGTGTAGAGGGTTGGAAATAGTTAATAGTTATGTAAGAGGTGCTAAAAAGACATTTGGATAAGAAAATTAAAAAAACAGGCACCCCTACAATTTTATTTTATTCTTTAATTGTTTTATTTTTCTACAATGCATTTGTAATCCACCTGGTTCCATTATAACTCATGTGAGTTGAGTGCAGTTCCGTGCGCCAACCAATAGATGGCACATGTCGCACAGTGATAGAGAGTAGACTCACGCACCGGAGGACGAAGGATAAACTGTGTGAAAATAACGAAACGTGTTCTGCCTATTCTCTATCACAGGTTGGAGAGTTAACTTCCACATGCACGTTGCCTCCTCCTGGGCCGCTACCCAGGGGAGCAACATGCGCACGTGAGCATCGACAGTGAAACCTGGAAGGGGGTGATTGGGAGGAACGGCCTCCCCGATCTGAACCTGAGTGGTGTTCAGTTATTGGACTTCTGTGCTAATCACAGTTTGTCCATAACGAACACCATGTTCAAGCATAAAGGTGTCCATATGTGCACCTGGCACCAGGACATCCTAGGTTGCAGGTCGATGATCGATTTTGTTATCGTATCATCAGACCTGCGACCGTATGTCTTGGACACTCGGGTAAAGAGAGGTGCAGAGCTGTCAACTGATCACCACCTGGTGGTGAGTTGGATCCGATGGCAGGGGAGGAAGCCATTCAGACCTGGTAGACCCAAACATATAGTGAGGGTGTGCTGGGAATGTCTGGCTGAGGCCCCTGTCTGGGAGGTCTTCAACTCCCACTTCCAGAAGAACTTCAACCACAGTCCGAGGGAGTCTGGAGACATGGAGTCTGAATGGGCCATGTTCTCCACCTCTATTGTTGAAGCAGCGGCCCAGAGCTGCGGCCGCAAGGTCGTCGGGGCATCTCGTGGTGGCAACCCCCCGAACCAAGTGGTGGACACCAGTGGTGAGGGGGGCCATTAAGCTGACAAAGGAGTCCTATCAAGCTTGGTTGGCTTGTGGGACTCCCGAAGCAGCTGAGGTGTACCGGCAGGCCAAGCGGAGTGCAGCTCGGGTGGTTGCTGAAGCAAAAACTCGGGTATAGGAGGAGTTCGGTGAGGTCATGGAGCAAGACTTTCAGTTTGCCTCGAAGAGATTCTGGCAAACTGTCCGGTGGCTCAGGAGGGGGAAGCAGCCCCCTGTCCACACTGTGTATGGTGCGGATAGGGCGCTGTTGACTTCGACTGGGGATCTTCTCAATCCCACTGATATGCCTTCCAGAGGAAGCAGGGCTTGTGGTTGAGGGGAATGACTCACCTATCACAGGGGCTGAGGTCACCAAGGTGGTTAAAAATCTCTTTGGTGGCCGGGCCCCAGGGGTGGACGAGATTCGCCCTGAGTACCTCAAGACCTTGGATGTTGTAGGGCTGTCATGGTTGACACGCCTCTACAACATTGCGTGGAGGTCGGGGGCAGTGCCTTTGGCATGGCAAACCGGGGTGGTGGTTCCTCTGTTCAAAAAAGGGGACCGGAGGGTGTGCTCCAACTTTACAGGGATCACACTCCTCAGCCTCCCTGGGAAAGTCTATGCCAGGGTACTGGAGAGGAGAATCCGACCACTGGTCGAACCTCAGACTCGGAAGGAGCAATGTGGTTTTCATCCTGGCCGTGGCACATCAGACCAGCTCTTTACCCTCTCTAGAATCCTCGAAGGTTCGTGGGAGTTTGCCCAACCAGTTTACATGTGTTTTGTGGACTAGGAGAAGGCATTCAACCACGTCCCTCGTGGTTTTTTGTGGGGGGTGCTTCGGGAGTATGGGGTATCGGGCTTGTTGTTACGAGCTATTCGGTCTCTGTACGACCGTTGTGAGAGTTTGGCTTGTATTGCCAACACTTGATCGGACTCATTCCCAGTGAGAGTTGGACTCCGCCAGGGCTGCCCTTTGCTACCGATCCTGTTCATAATTTTTATGGACAGGATTTCTAGGCGCAGCCAAGGAATGGAGGGTGTCATGCTTGGTGACCACAGGATCTCATCTCTGTTGTTTGCAGATGATGTTCTCCTGCAGGCTTCATTCAGCAATGACCTACAGTTCTTGCTGGGACAATTTGCCGCTGAGTGTGAAGCGGCTGGGATGAGAATCAGCACCTCCAAGTCCGAGTCCATGGTCCTCAGCCGGAAAAAGGTGGATTGTCCTCTCCGGGTTGGGGACAGGCTCCTGCCCCAAGTGGAGGAGTCTAAATATCTTGGGGTCTTATTCACGAGTGAGAGGAGAATGGAGCGAGAGATTGACAGACGGATCGGAGCAGCATTTGCAGTGATGTGGACGTTGTACCGGTCTGTTGTGATGAAGAGGGAGCTTAGTTCTGAGGCAAAGCTGTCGATTTACCAGTCAATCTACGTTCCCACTCTCACCTATGGTCACGAGCTTTGGATAATAACCGAAAGAACGAGATTGCGGATACAAGCGGCTGAAATGAGCTTTCTCCGTAGGATCGCTGGACTCACCCTCAGAGACAGGGTGAGGAGCTCAGCCATCTGGGAGAGGCTCAGAGTAGAACCACTGCTCCTCCACATTGAAAGGAGCCAGTTGAAGTGGTATGGGCATCAGATCAGGATGGCCATAAATTACCATTTATTTTGATCCTTGCCACGGGTTCCTGGTATATTGATTAAATACAATTCACAGATTCTTTATTAAATCCAAATTTTTTCCAGTACCTTTTACAGAAATGACCAATTCACGCTGTCGAACGCCTTTTCTGCATCAGTGCTTACCAAAATTGCACTTTCACCTTTCTTTCCTATATGTTCTATAACATGTAGACTCCTTCTTATATTATCTTACATTTGCCTTTCTTTAATAAAATCCGTCTGATCTTCATCAACCAGATCCTGCATAAAATTTTCCAGTCTCTTAGTCCTGATGGAGGTGTAAATCTTATAGTCCACATTCAAGATTGATATTGGCCTGTAATTAGAGCAGTATTCTTTATTTTTACCTTGCTTTGGAATTACTGAAATGATAGCCTCTTTCCATGAAGGGGGATTCTTGCCTGTTCTATGAGTATAGTTAAATGACTCATATAATAATGGAATTAATTCCTCCCTAAAAGTTTTATAGAAGGTAGCCCCCAATCCATCAGCTCCTGGTGATTTCCCAGATTTAGCGTGACTAACTGCCTTTTCTATCTCTTCTACTGTTATTTCTGAAGTCAGCATTGCATTGTGTTTTGAACCTATAGCTGGTAAATCTAATTTGTCTAAAAACTCCCTCACGTCCTCTTCTCCTGCCAAAAAAGGCTGTGTGTGCAGCGGATGATAAAAAATAAGCAGCGATGCTGTGGTTTTAAGTGAAGCTTTATTATATCATACCGCCGTCACGAGCTCTGCTCCCAGCGCCGTGCATGCGCGCCGGGAGCGAGCCCACGGCTCTCAGAGAAGGAGGACACAATGTCTGTGTCCTGCAGCAGCAGTTGCAGAATCAGAATGAGAGAGTGAGATTGAGAGAGGGTTTGCGTTACAGAGTTGCAGCATATATACCCAACTACAACAATACATCAAAGGGCATTCCCCAGCAGTTGGTATGATCAAAGAGATAACAGAACAGGCATGAGACATTTGCATTTGAGAGACATATTGATCTCAGTCCCTAGGTCACAGTAAGGACAGGACGCATGAACACAATGCATGAAAGGCAACATTAACATCACAGAAGTGAGCCAGAAGAAACGAGTCTGTCTGTAGACATTAATACACATTTCACTGTTCTGTTAATTGCTCTAGCTGAGCGCTGTGTCTGACCAGTCTGTTTGTGGGGGTTTACACCAAAGCACATCTACATATTGATCTCAGCCTCTAGGTCACAGTAAGGACAGGACGCATGAACACTATACATGAATGGCACATTACATCACAATACATGAATGGCACATTGCATCACAATACATGCATGGCACATTGCATCACAATACATGCGTGGCACATTGCATCACAATACATGAATGGCACATTACATCTCAGTAGTGCAGTGGGAAAAACCGAGAGAAGAGAGCTGAGTGTCCTGTGTGTTGTGGGGGGGGGTTGAATCAACCCGCCACACGCTTCCCCCCAGAGGGCACGGCAGGGGGCCGAGACCTCGATAATCCATCTATGGGAGCGAGCTGTGGGAGAAGCTCGCTGCAGGCGGAGGGGGAGGGAGGGGAGGGGTAGTAAGTGCCGGCAGGGGCGGTGAAATCGTCCGAGCCGCGCAAAAATTGCTTGCTGCTCCGCGACGTCGAGGGGCTGTCCCGTTGCGCGTGCGGAGATCACAAGAAGAAAAATTTGTCTCTGACTCCTCTCGTGGCCATGAAGAAAAGCAGGAGTGGCTGTAAGAAAAAAAAAAATAAAAGCAGAGGGACTGGCGTGTTGGCTTTAGGTGCAGGAGCAACCCCAAAGCCCCCCGGGAACAGCTGACGGCTGAAATCCCTTTGTGCCGTGGCTGAGACCATTAGAAAATCCAGTGGCGAGCTGCGTGCTTGCTTCAGGTGAACGAGCAGCCCTGAAGGTTCCGAGGGTGGCGATCGGCCGTTTTTCTCGGGCATGTGCAGCGGCGGAGGATGATGGGGGTCTCTGTAGCCTTTATTGCCCCGTGCGTAGTGTGCCGTCCTCATAACTCCCCGGTGCGCGCGCGGGGGTTCCGTGCTTGGGTGGGCCGCTGGAGTGGCGAGTTAGGGTGCAGAATCTTGGCGGAGATCGGCGCAGACGGCGCCGATAAAATCCAGGTTGAGCTGTGGCTGCAGATTGGCCAAGGTGCGTTGGAGCGGTGAGAGGAAATAGACGATCTTTTGTCCCTCAGGCTCGTGCAGATGCGTTGGAGCGGTGGGAGGGAATAGATGATCTTTGTTCCTCAGGCTCGGGTAGATGAGTAGGATCGCTGAGAGGGAGGAGTAGCGGTGAGAGGGAGAAAACGTTCTGTGTCCCTCGGCTGGTCCAGTGTGGACATCCCGATCTCAGGCGAGGGTCGCGCCATGACGTTTTCTGCAGTTTTCCCGGTCGTGGGTGATGTCCGGAGAACAGCTCACCTGTGTTGGCTCCGCGTCGAGGTCTCCCTGAAGCCGAAGGGAGAGCAGCTCGTTTGCGTCAGGCTGCTGTGTTCGCTTCTGCCTTCAGGTCATGGTGCGTTGGGGCGGCGAGAGGGAGGAGACGTCTTGTGTCCCTCGGCCGGTTCAGCGTGGATGTCCAGACCAGAAGGCTGCGTCGCACAAAACGTGTGCATCTTCGGGGTCACCAGTGCAGCGGATGATAAAAAATAATAAGCGGTGACCTGGTAGTTTTAAGGAAGTTTTATTATATCATACCACCGTCACGAGCTCTGCTCCCGGCGCCGTGCATGCGTGCCGGGAGCGAGCCCACGGCTCTCAGAGAAGGAGGACACAATGTCTGTGTCCTGCAGCAGCAGTTGCAGAATCAGAATGAGAGAGTGAGATTGAGAGAGGGTTTGCGTTACAGAGTTGCAGCATATATACCCAACTACAACAATACATCAAAGGGCATTCCCCAGCAGTTGGTATGATCAAAGAGATAACAGAACAGGCATGAGACATTTGCATTTGAGAGACATATTGATCTCAGTCCCTAGGTCACAGTAAGGACAGGACACATGAACACAATGCATGAAAGGCAACATTAACATCACAGAAGTGAGCCAGAAGAAACGAGTCTGTCTGTAGACATTAATACACATTTCACTGTTCTGTTAATTGCTCTAGCTGAGCGCTGTGTCTGACCAGTCTGTTTGTGGGGGTTTACACCAAAGCACATCTACATATTGATCTCAGCCTCTAGGTCACAGTAAGGACAGGACGCATGAACACTATACATGAATGGCACATTGCATCACAATACATGAATGGCACATTGCATCACAATACATGCATGGCACATTGCATCACAATACATGCATGGCACATTGCATCACAATACATGCATGGCACATTGCATCACAATACATGTATGGCACATTACATCTCAGTAGTGCAGCGGGAAAAACCGAGAGAAGAGAGCTGAGTGTCCTGTGTGTTGTGGGGGGGTTGAATCAACCCGCCACAGTGTGTACAATTTTCTATAATATTCCTCAAATACCTTTTCTATTTCTTCTGGTTCGTATAGAATTTTATTGGTTACTAGGTCCCTTATTTTATGTATATTGGTTAATGCTTCTTGTTTCTTTATTCGTCTAGCCAGTAATTTAGTCACTTTAGATCCTCCCTCCAAGTAAGTCTGTTTTATAAACCTTGCTTTCCTTTCAATCTCTTCCAACACAATATCGTCTATTTTTTTCCCTAATTTCTTTAACCTGGTTTAATGTTCCTGAGTCTTTAGTTTGTTTATGTTGTTGTTCCAGTTCTTTCAGTTTTTCTGTGTGTTTCTGGTATGTTTCTAATCTGGCTTTTTTTGTGAATGCTGTGTAAGAAATCATCTTCCCTCTTATTACAGCTTTGAAAGCATCCCATAGAATGGTTGGATCTACCTCCCCATTACCATTTTCCTCCCTATATCTAATTATTTCCCCTTTAAATTCATCTACTAGGCCCTTATTATTTAGTATACCTTCACTGAGTCTCCATACTGTGTTTTTCCTCGCACTGTTGAGATGGCTTTTTAAGTAAATTGCGCTATGGTCTGATACATCAGTTACCCCTATCTTGCACTCCTTCAGTCTTATTCATTAGAAAGTAATCAATTCTGGGGTACACTGCGTGTGGGACTGGGTAGTGGGTATAGTCCCGATCAAGTGGATGAAGTTCTCTCCATACATCTAATATATCCATCTCTGATATCATGGTATTCATGTACCTATTAAGTTTGTTTTTGCTTCTCTTCGTACTTGTTGTGTCTAATCTATAATTCAGTACATTAAAGTCCCCGCTGCATATCAATGTTCCTTCTGTTTCCGAATTTATAAGATCAAATATTTTCTCAAAGAAGGGTTTTCCACTTTCTGGAGGGGCATCCACATTAAACAATGTCACAGGATGGTTTTCTAAATTACCTTTTATCATGACAAACTTTCCCTCCTTATCCCCAATTTCCTTAGTCAATTCAAATTTTGTCGTGTTAGAAATCAGTGGCATTACACTCCTCTTATGATTTTGTCCAAATGAGCTGAAAAATTAATTCCTGTAGCCTAACTTTTAAAATTTCATGTGCTCCTCCCGTGTCAAGTGTGTCTCCTGTAAAAAAATAGCTTGCATCTTTTCTTTTCTGAACTTAACTAAAGCTTTGTCTCTTTTTGACATTGTTTAAGCCGTTGATATTCAGTGACACCACCCTAGTATCATTATGTTGCATAATTAGTGTCCCTTAGAATGGTTTCTACCACCTCCACTGCAACATCTCAACCAGCCTTTTCCCATGAACAAAATATGAACGAATACAATAACTGAACTTCCCAGCACCAAAGGGCCTTGATCCCCCTAGGCCTCGTCTCCCTGTTGGTGAGAGTGAGGGATGACCTTTTGTGCACAAAGGGCCCCCCCCTAGTGGTTAGGGGAAAACCTGGAAGAGGCCTCCCCATGCTGCTAGATAAGTCAACAATTCCTGTTTTGCTAGTTCTCCCTGTCGATTCGTATGTAAACCTCAGTTAGAGAAGTCTGTTGGGGGGGGGGGGGGGGTTAAGATTCTCCACAATAAGTCTCAAAAGTCTCAGTGGAACCCTTCTATTGTAATAAATAAAAAATAAGCCCCAGATTGGCAACTGGTGCCTCACATTCAAAAATAAAATCAGAGTGTAAACATAGGATAAATTCTTAATCAGATCATCTCCCTGCAAATAACTTCTTTCAATATAAAAAAGAAAAATTGGATATTCTATCTGTTAAGTCTTGTGGCTCTGTTTACTCACCCAAGCTCTGTATTGAATTTAACTTAAAAAACAGGAGATATTTTGTTCCTCTTTGGTTCCATGGGGGTTCTTCCCCTCTTACACCCCCTCTCCCCAGACCTCATCTTCGTTTGATCATCTTTTAAACTCTTGTAGTCTTTCTTTCGCTCAGCTCCCTGCATCTTGTGATTCTCCGGTGTGGCGGTCCCCCGGTTTATTTCCAACTTCTCTCTGACGCCATGATAATGTTCTCAGAATCCTCTCCTCCAATGAGGGTGCGCTGCTGTGCCCCACCTGTATCTTTAGCCCCTCTGCTCCTCATGCCACATGTGGCATCTTCGGCACTGTTGTAGATCTTGGCTCCATCTGACCAGTGAATTCTTATTCTGCTGAGTGGCATCTGGAAGCAGATTTTTTGTCTTTCAAAGTCTTTTTAATCTCTGTGTAGGATTTGTGTTTCTTCATCACCTCGGTGGGATAATCGTGGTCAAAAAATATCTGTCTCCCATCGACTTGCACTTTCTTTTTCTAGGCTTTGGCCAAGATGTTTTCTTTGGTCTTGTATTTCAGAAAATTAACCACTATGGACCTCAGAGTTACTCCGGTTGGTGGTTTCTTTCCGAGGCTTCTGTGTGCCCGCTGTATGTGTAGTTCGGTTGCCTCCGGTAATGCAAGCTCCCGGCGTAGGACCTCGTCCACCAACTCTGGCATGTATTCGTTGTCCTGTTCAGCCACGTTATAAATTCTCAGGTTGCAGTGTCTTCCGTGCCCTTCTACTTCTGTCAGCTACTCTTGCAATTTCGTTTGCTGTTTTAATAAAGTGACGATGGCCTCTTTAGCTTCCATGTTCCGCTCTTCTAATTCCGTTATCTGTTCCTGTGCCTGTAATATCTTGCTGGTTCCAAGGTTGTCATAGCCAGGAGCGGCACTGGGGTTAAGCTCCCAGTGCTCATAAAATGCTCCTTATGGCGTGCGTCTCGAAAAGCCTCTGACAACTAAGTCCAACTCCTAGCCTGCCCGTGTGGTTTAGTCTCTAAGCCCGGCGGAACTGCTTTTTACTAATAGGAGAAGGGGCGAGGGCGGATCTCTGGCGCCTTAAAACCAGATGCTTCGGGTAGATGGTGGCTCGTCAACCTGGGAAGGTAGCCCATCTAGGGGAAGGTAAACCCTGATTTCAAACCTCTGCTGCCTTGCAGCATACCCGGTCACGGGAAAGGCTTCGGGAGTCAACCCTGAGGAAAAATCCGGAGTCGGAGCCCCTAAGGCAGTTCTATGTTGTGCTCAACATCGTTCTGGCAGCTCCTGCAACGGCGCTGGTGCCAAACTGTAGCAGCCCTGCTGTTCCTTTGGATTCATCAGTGACGTGGAGAGGGGGGACATGCTGCATGAGCAACATCTTGTCCTCCATATCTTCCTGCCCAGGCTTGAATCCTACCAACGCCCAACGCTGGAAGGTAGAACACCGGATCACTGGAGAGGACACTCCAGCTTCGCCTTTGGCGTAGACAAAACACGGGGAATGACAGTTACCGGTTATAAGCCACTGCTCAATTGGCGTAAAGCGTGGCGCCAGGGGTTGTTCCCAACGGTGGGAGGGATCATCAGATCTCACTGGACAGCTACCGCCCGCCTCAAGCTGGGCAGCCCCCAGCCAATAAGGTGTTGTCCCGCCACAGCTTGCTTTCCTCATTGGGTGCATGGGGATAAGGAGAAATCCAAACAGCAGGCTGAGAACCTTCGCACCAGGCAAGACAACAAAACAAAAGAGACCAACTCTAAAACTGGGAACTTGGAACGTCCGCACTATGATGACAGGACTCGTTGCTAACCTCAAGGACATCAACGACACCAGGAAGACTGCCATCATCAATAATGAGCTGAAGAGACTGGGGGTGGATATCGCCACTCTCCAGGAAACACGGTTAGCTGATGCAGGCACACTGAGAGAGAAGGACTACACGTTCTACTGGCAGGGAAAGGGCAGTGACGAACACAGGGAACACGGAGTGGGCTTCGCAGTGAAGAACACTTTGCTGAAGATGGTGGAACCGGGCAGCACTGGCTCTGCACGACTCCTCACCCTCCGCCTGAACACCACTCAAGGCCCAGTCACCCTCGTCAGTGTGTATGCCCCAACACAGACAGCCACACCAGAGGCAAAAGACGAGTTCTACGAGAATCTCGCAACAACTGTCAGGATCATCCCCAACTCTGAACAACTCATTCTCCTTGGAGACTTCAATGCCAGAGTGGGTGCTGACCACGACTCCTGGCCCTCCTGTCTTGGACCTTTTGGCGTGGGCAGAATGAACGACAACGGACAGCGGCTGCTCGAGTTCTGCACATATCACGATCTGTGCATCACAAACTCGTTCTTCAAGACCAAGCCCCAACACAAGGTTTCCTGGCAACATCTGCGCTCAAAGCACTGGCACCAGCTAGACTTGATCCTGACCAGGCGCACCTCACTGAAGAATGTGCTAATCACCCGTTCGTTCCAGAGTGCAGATTGCAACACAGACCATTCATTGGTGTGTTGCAAGGTCAAGCTGCAGCTGAAGAAATTCCATCATGCTAGACAACCTGGAAAGGCACGGGTTGACATCAGCAAGATGGCCCAACCAGAACTTGTTGAGCAGTTTGCCTCCACCTTTGAGAAGGAACTTGGTGTACCACAAGGAGGAGAATCTGCAAAGCAGAAGTGGGAAGAGCTGCGAAACACCATCTACCGCACAGCCTTGGCTACCTTTGGGAGGAAGACCTCGAAGTCACAGGACTGGTTTGATGCCAAGTTGACCGAGATGACCCCCGTCATTGAAGCCAAGCGCTCAGCACTTGCTGAGTACAAGAAGTACCCAAACGAGAAGAATCTCCAGATTCTCAGGGCTGCGAGAAGCAAAGTTCAGCAGACTGCTCGGCGCTGTGCCAACGAGTACTGGACTCAGCTCAGCCAAGACATTCAAACCGCTGCCATAACAGGGAACATCCGTGGTATGTACGATGGCATCAAGAAAGCACTTGGTCCGGCACAGAGCAAGACGGCCCCCCTCAAATCTTCCACTGGGGAGATGATCACAGAGAAGAACAAGCAGATGGAGAGATGGGTGGAACACTACTCCGACCTCTACCCTAGACAGAACACCGTGACACCGTCAGCCCTTGATGCCATCGACTGCCTGCCATCCATGGACGAACTTGATGCCGAGCCAACCATCGACGAACTCAGTAAGGCCATTGATAGCTTGGCCGCTGGCAAGGCACCCGGCAACGACGGCATACCCCCTGACCTGATCAAGCACTGCAAGACCGCCCTACTGCTGCCATTGCATGACGTCCTCTGCCAGTGCTGGAAGGAAGGTGCCGTACCACAGGACATGAGGGACGCCAAGATCATCACCCTCTACAAAAACAAAGGGGAGAGAAGCGACTGCAACAACTACAGGGGCATCTCCCTCCTCAGCGTTGTTGGCAAAGTCTACGCACGAGTTGTTCTCATTCGTCTACAGAAGCTTGCCGAACGTGTCTACCCCGAGTCTCAGTGTGGCTTCCGCGCTGAGCGATCGACGGTAGGCATGATATTCTCCATCCGCCAACTCCAGGAGAAATGCAGAGAACAGAACATGCCTCTGTACGTCGCCTTCATCGACCTCACCAAAGCGTTCGATCTGGTCAGCAGAGAGGGCCTTTTCAAGATCCTGCCAAAGATAGGATGCCCACCAAAGTTGCAAAGCCTCATCGAATCATTTCACACCAACATGCAGGGGATAGTGCAGCACGATGGCAACGTCTCAGAGCCATTCAACATACGCAGCGGAGTGAAACAGGGCTGTGTACTTGCGCCAACCCTCTTTGGGATTTTCTTTGCTATGCTCCTGAGGCATGCCTTCAGCACAGCAACAGAGGGAATCTACCTGCACACAAGATCTGACGGCAGGCTTTTCAACCTCGCCCGCCTGAAAGCCAGAACCAAAGTACGCGAGGCTCTAATCAGAGACATGCTGTTCGCAGACGACGCTGCAGTCGCAACCCACACACAGCAGGAGCTTCAGACCCTGATGGGCCGCTTCTCCCAGGCATGCAAGGACT
Organism: Pholidichthys leucotaenia; assembly: GCA_020510985.1. Lineage (NCBI taxonomy): Eukaryota > Metazoa > Chordata > Actinopteri > Cichliformes > Pholidichthyidae > Pholidichthys > Pholidichthys leucotaenia. The sequence continues at coordinate 122,601,627 of CM035837.1, read as the reverse complement.
TCGGGCTTACCATCAGCCTGAAGAAGACTAACGTCTTGGCGCAAGGCACGGAAGCACCACCAACCATCACCATTGATGACTACAAGCTGGAGGTCGTGAATCAGTTCACGTACCTGGGGTCCACGATCAGCAACAACCTCTCCCTTGATACAGAGATCAACAAGAGGATTGGAAAATCAGCCTTCACACTCGCTCGCCTCACCACACGAGTGTGGGAGAATCCCAAACTCTCTGTCAAGACGAAAATGGCAGTGTACAACGCCTGCGTCATCAGCACACTGCTCTATGGGAGTGAGACGTGGACAACATACGCCCGGCAGGAAAAGAGACTGAACTCCTTCCACTTGTGCTGCATTCGCCACATCCTGGACATATCCTGGCAGGACAAAGTGCCCAACACAGAAGTTCTGTCCCACGCCGGCCTTCCCTCCATGTTCACTCTACTCAGGCAGCGCAGGCTCCGCTGGCTAGGCCACGTTCACCGTATGGAGGATGGCAGAATCCCCAAAGACGTCCTCTATGGAGAACTGGCAACTGGCAGGAGAGACATTGGCTGCCCACAGCTGCGCTTTAGAGATGTCTGCAAGAGAGACATGAAGGCCCTGGATATCAACACAGAGCGCTGGGAGGACCTTGCAACGGACCGCTCCAAATGGAGAGGCACCCTGACCAGACAGCTCAAGGCGGGTGAAGAGAGACTGACTGCTGCAGCAGATGAAAAAAGGACCCGCAGGAAGAACCGCCACAGACCCAGCAGCACGGAGACCACCCACAAGTGTGACCTGTGTGACAGGGACTGTCATTCGCGCATCGGCCTGTTCAGCCACAGGCGGTGCTGTTCCAGCAGAGTAGACGTTTAGGATTCTCTTCCATGGTCATCATAGACCGACGGAGGCCGACGACGACGAATATCTTGCTGCTGCTGTTGTATTTCCATGACGGTGCTTTCCAGTTTTCTGTTAAATTCCTCTTTAAAGCCGGTAAACTCACACCTCATCTCCTCTTTAAACTCGTCTTTGAATTCCAGTAGGCTCTCCTTCATCTCCTTCTTGATGTCCCGTATTTCTTTCGTGATAACAGTTAGCCCTTCTGAAAATGAGCGGAGTTGGCCAAGTTTGCCATTTTCTTTGCTTGCTAGCTCGTCTTCAGATTTGCGTTCTTCTTGTTCTTTAGACATCATTTTTTTCCTTGAACTTCTCTGCTTTCGTACCCCGCTCATTTTGTGTTAATTTAAAAGTTGTGTTCTTGCTCCTTTCATAGTTTTGGGGCAATTATTATCTAGTTGACTAAGGTCTATTCTATGCAGCCATCTTGCTCCATGCCCTGAAAGAAGTCCCAGGAGTTCACTTATCATATAAAATTTCTCTCGGTCTCTCCTCTTTCCTCAGGGAGGCATCCACCTCAGACCTTTGAACTGACCAATCAGGGTCCAAACCTATCTTCATTGCCTTTTTAGTCAGTTTATGACTTCTGCTGAACAAAGAAACTCAATGTAATTGGTCCAGCTCAGTTTTCATGAAATTTAGTGAGATCCTGCCACACCCTGGAAAAAACTTTACTTTGTCTTCAGCTGGGGTGTTTGTGAGTCCCTGGAAGGAGCAGATTTTCCACTCTCCCATTTTTTTTTCTCTCTTTTAAGCAGGCCCAGAGCCTATCATGCTCTGTGAAAATTCTTTTTCTTTTCTTTAAAGTTCGCTTTTTCCTATTTTACTCATTTTCCTTAAATTACCATGTTAAGAAGATTTTGTTTTGATTTTTACTAAGCTTTAACCAACTTATTCAAGCCACAACACATTGGAAGAAACGGATTTGCGTTTTTTTTTTCTCAATTTGATTTCTAATTGGACTTTGAACAATAAACAAATATTATCTGGCATTTGACCACCTGGCCAAATTCCCTTTGCTGTAGATAAGAAGACATTGGCCAGCGTCTACAGTTGTAATCTCGAGTGCATGCCATGACTGTGGTACAGAATCTGTCTGTCAGTTCTTCCAACAGAATCCACGCCTGTCCAGATGGAGCCAGATCCAATGGACTGCCTGCCACCCAAGGGGACGCAATCTGACTCTCTGTGCTGAAGGTCTGTTGTCCAATTTAAACTTAATTCTTCAGAAATTTCCTGGTATAGATTCTTTAAACCTAAGATTTACAAACTCCTTTCAGAATTTCAAATGCATTTTATCTTTTCATTAATCTCTGTTCCTTTTCAGAGTAACACCAAAACTATGTTTCCCTTGGTTTCACAAATGTTGATCCACAGGTTAGGGATAAGGACCTGTACTTATACAGCACTTTTCTAGTCTCAAAGAGCTTCACTAGTACTAACCATCTATTCTAAGGGCCTATTGGAGACAGATATCTAGGGACAATTTAGAACAACCAATTAACCTAACATGCGTGTCTTTGGATTGTGGGAGGAAACCGGAGCCCCCGGAGTAAACCGGGTAAACCCACGCAGCACAGGGAGAACATGCAAACTCCACACAGAAAGGTTCCTGCCCCTGCCAGCCTGGGGATTCGTACCTGGAACCTTCTAGCTGTTAGGCAACAGTGCTAACCACTGCGCCACCATGCTGCCCCTGGTTCATTCATTCATTCATCTTCTTCTGCTTAATCCTTTTCGGGTCGCGGGGGGGCTGGAGCCTATCCCAGCATCTTTGGGCGAGAGGCAGGGTACACCCTGGACAGATCGCCAGTCCATCGCAGGGCCAACACAGAGAGACAGACAACCATTCACTCTCACAGTCATACCTAAGGACAATTTAGAATCCCCAGTTTGATGCCAATTAACCTAACTTGCATGTTTTTGGCATGTGGGAGGAAACCGGAGAAATCCCGGGGTAAACCCACGCAGACACGGGGAGAACATGCAAACTCCACACAGATCACTGTTGGTCGGGGACTGGGATCGAACCCAGGATCCCTCGGCCAAGGGTGAGTTGCTGTGCTGCCGCAGTGCTAACCACTCCACCACCACGCTGCCCTGCTGCCCCTGGTTAGGCTCAGTAATTCAATAACAGTCTATGGTGATCATGATACATGTTGAATTACCTGTTTTCAAGTCATCCAAATGTGTTAATCTATTCTGACATTTCTTATTAAACTATTGAAAGACATATGGGAGTTATTGTTTGATTTCATGTCCATCTTCTTGATTAAAAGCAGACAAGAACTCACAGAGTTTTTGAAACTGATTCAAATTGGTACAAATAAAGAATTGTTAATAAAATTGTCCATCCTTTTGGACTGGTGCCCCAATGAGCTGATGTGTGTGTAATGAATAGAAATCTTCATTCCTACTCACATTCATATTTACATGAATACTTGTACCAACAATAAAACACCAATAGAACCCAATAACCATAAAATTCCTACATATAATGGCGCCACCATTTGAGGCTGCATAAAATCAGAGAATGGACATGAAATTCTGAGGTCACAAGCTGTGTGGGTATAGTCAAATCTGATCTTTTGCATGGTAAAACTTGATTTTTCTCCAACAGTCTGTATCTAACTGACTGGCTGCTCAGCCAGACGCATGTGTTTGCCCCCCCCCCCCCATCTGCCTGAGCCTAGCAGGTCTGAGTGATGAAGAGCAGAAGGGGGAGGAGGGATTTCCCCCGCTCGCTATTCACCCACAGACTTTTTTTTAAAGCTTTCTAAAGTTGAAAACAAAAGCATTGACATACGCTGAATTAAAATGAAATAAGGCCCAAAGAGATGGAATCGCAAAAAAATCCAACCCATCTCTTGTTAATTCGGCCAAAGTAGCGAACTTCCTACTCTGGAAAAACCTGAATTAACCATTTTTTTTAAACCTCATTTGTAAAGCAGTGAAACTAGCTACTTCACGCTGAACAACAGTAATAAAAAGTTACTGAGAGGAAATTGTTTGAGGCAACAGCGCCGAATTGTATGCAAAGTTAAAATTGTGGCATTATTTTTGCAAGAATAATCTGCAGAATTGCTAGAATTGTTACTGGAGTTGGACTCATGACTAACCAAATTAAAGAGACTAACTCTCCAGTTTTTGAGGAAAAAAGGAAAAGCAAGACGTGGTCTATGGTGAACGGGCCTCGTCCAGATTCGCGGGTGACCGAAACTGCCACGTCCCGTGTTCAATTTTCTCATGGGAACTGCACATACGCAGACTAAGCAGTGCAACCGCCATTTTAGCAACCACCATTCTGAGTCATCCTGGCATCTATTTTGGAGACTGTTATGTCTGTAAGTAGTGGTCGGAGTCGGTCTTATGACATGCAGCGAACTGAACCTTTATTATGAACCACAGAACTTTATACAGTCTGGCCATAGCCCACCTGACGTCACCACACAGGGTGTGTACGGCAAGTCCTACGGGCCACACACATACACACAACATCCCCCCCCCTTAGAAAGTCCAAAACCACACACACAATTGAGACCCTCCCCAATTTAGAACCCGAATCACGCACTAAGAAAACTAAACTGAAATCACTATAAAGGACCTATCACAGTCACACAAAACAACTAAAATCTAGGGGAGACGGGTGGACTGCCGTCCTACCCCCACACAGCCAGGTGAATTATTCTGTAGTCAGTACTAAATAAAATAAAGTCCATTTTTAAATTAAAACAACCGAAGTGCTCCTAAACTAAAATTAAACACATAAAATAATCCCATTTCATAACAACACATTCATATGCACATTCAACACTCCCTCCAAACACTATTATTTACAACACATGTTCATATGAACTGTAATTTACACCATATCAACATATTTACATTAACAATATTTACGTGACACCAATGTCCACGGGCAGTCAAGGGTAAAACTGACTCAGAGGCCCCGGGCAGCCCCAAGGCATGCGTGCCCCCGGCAGCTGCCTGCCCCCGGGATCGAAGCTGACCTCCCCGGCAAGAATGTCTCTTCTCCTCACCCTCGACCACTTCTCTCGTCTGGACCCGCAGTGCTGCTGCCCAGCACGCAGTCCCTCCGTGCCTGTCGGTCCAACCCCGACCATCTTCAAAGCCGCTGCAGCTGCTGCCGTTGTAGCCCCAGACACTCCGGTCCCCCGTGGCCGAGCTCTGGAGAAAACCGAAGCTCACTCGTCTGTGTCACCCATTGACTCAGGCACCTTGCCGTAACGCACCCTTATCCAAAGCGCTTTGAGCTCCGGCACTGAGGTCCTGCCCGACCTCCGTGGCGCCTGGCACCTCCTCTCGGTTGTCCGAGGCGGGCCACTGTGCTGCCTCTCAGCCCGACTGTCGCTGCTGCTTCCCGGGATTCACAGCATTACTTTCACTGGCATCACTCTTTGACTGAGGCGCCTCGCCGCTGCGCCCACCACCTCTGTCCAAGGCACTCCACTGCTCTGCCTCTGCACCCGGCTGTTGCTGCTGCTTCCCGGGGTTTTCAGCATACTTACTCCCACTCTCCTGCTGCCCAGACTCCAGCTGCGGGGAAGACTCAGCTGAGTCCGGTCGCTGCTCTCTCTTCATGCTGCCATTGCTAACCACGCCGTCAACATCACCAGCGCTACGGTCACGCACCATGCTGAGCTCTTTGGCTGGCTTGCTGCCTCCGGTAACCAGGGGCTCAGGTCCCCCCTGGATACCCAGCTGGTAGCTTGTAGTTTGATTTTGGCACACACCTAGCATCGTGGCAAACCTTCTCGTTGCCACAGCCTGAGCCTTTAGCTCCTTTGAGCTAACTAGCTTAGCTCCTCATGGCGCCAACAGACTCACTACCCACAGCCCCAACTTCTTGTTCCTTGGACGTTTGGCAAAATCTCCAGCCAGCTGCCCAACAGCATCCTCATAACGCTCCGTCTCTCCCAATATGCCGAGAATTCTCCGACCCTCTGCATCGAGACGACGGACCAGAAGCGCCCGTCCTCGGTCTCCGTTGAGTCTACCCAGGCCCAGCCCAGCGATGCATCCCCCAAACATAGCCATCCAATCCGGCCTCCGGGTTGCTGGCTCCCCCAGACTCTCCAGAAATGACAGCAGAGGTGGAGGTAGCCTATACACCTCTGTGGTTTGTCTCTCGTCACCAAAATGCAATGTCTGTAAATAATGGTCGGAGTCAGTCTTATGCCATGCAGTGAACTGAACCTTTATTACGAACCACAGAACTATATACAGTCTGGCCGTAGCCCACCTGACGTCACCACACAGGGCGGGTACGGCAAGCCCTAAGCACCACACACATACCCACAACAGAGAACTCAGTTAGACCACCTCCAAGTGACGTCACTGTATCCTCCTCCTTGAGTGCAGAAGGAACTGTCTCCGTCTGGTGGTCAACTATAAGAATTGCATTCTTTCATAAAATTACAAAGCAGTCATGAGGTTTGCCTTGTGTTGAGATGGGCAAAGAGCTTGCTGGATTTGTTACTGTGCAACGTTCAATGGTTAGATGAGACTGATAATAACACTGTCATGCATGCAAGGTGTCTGGAAGGTGAGAGGACTGATATTTTACTTTGTGACAAGATGACTGATACTGCATGTGTGACCTTCAGGGTCAAGTGCCTTGCTGAGGCCTGCACCGCCATAGAGGGAGCTATGTCAGCCTGCACACATGGCAGCAGTGCCCTCGTGACAGGGTCATGCGGAATAATATTATACCAGGCACATTTTTGTGCCCCTTGGCTGAAGAAAGACTGACGTCATGTGCCCCCCTCTACAATCAATTATTTGCACAAATATTTTTTTGTAATTGGGGAGTGCCAGGATGTCAGTGCTGACCAAAAGTTTTTTTCATTTTGACAAATGCCTCTTCTGCCTCAGGTGTCCACTCAGTTTTGTCCACCTGAGCCATGGGTGTTTTGTAAATGAGATCAGATAAAGGTTGAACTTCAAATGAATAATCTGCAATCCAAGAGTGACAATAATTTAGAGTACCCAAAAATGACATCATGTCTCTTTTTGTGATGGGTTTTGGAGCTGACAAAATAGCTTGTTTTCTAGTTGGATCAACATGTCTGCCTGCTGCAGACAAAATGTGGACTAAATATTTGACTTCTTTTTTCTACAACTGTAATTTTTCCTTGTTGACTTTGGGACCTTGTTCTGCTAAAAACTGCAGTAAGGCAATGGTGTCTTGTTTGCATGTTTCTTCATCAAGTGATGCCAGCAAAATGTTGTCAACATAAAGGAGCAACTGGCTTCCATTAGGAGGAATAAATTGTGCCAAATTTGCTGACATTGCCTGTGAAAAAATGGTGATTCACAGTAACCTTGTGGTAATCTGGTGAATGTGTACCTTTTGTTTTCAAATATGAATGCAAACCAAAACTGATGATCTGGATGTATTGGGATGCTGAAAAAAGCGTTGCTGATGTCTATCACTGTGAAATATTGCATGTGTGGTTGTAGGCCATTTAACAAAGTGTGTGGGTCTGGGACAGAAACAGCTCTTGGGATGACTGCTTTGTTTACCGCCTGAAGGTCCTGGACCAACCTCCACCTGGAAGACAGTTAAACCTTCTTTACAGGAAACAAAGGTGTGTTACATGGAGAATTTTGGCAAGGTTCAATGATACCTGCTGCTTTCAGTTCCTCTATGACTGGTTTGAGGCCTTCTTGGGGTTCAGGACGTAGAGGATACTGTCTTTGGTATGATCTATAATATGATTTTGCATTTATTTTAACCAACTCTACATTTTTTATTACCCCTACATCTGCCTTCCCTGTTGACCACAGAGAATTTGGGATTTGTGAGAGTGTGTGTTCCTCTCCTTGTGTTAATGTAAAAAGTGATCACATGGGTGAGCTGGGAACATCAATGTGGACTTCTTTCTGCACTGTGGTCACCCGGTTCAAAAGCAGTGAGTAGGTGTCAAGTTTTGAGGAGTATTGAACTTTTGGATCAGGAGTTTGTTTCCAAGATTGACCACATTCCTCTGCTGTTGTAACAAATCGACCTACATCCTTCCAGTGCATGTGTTTGGGTTTGACCAGTGGGATGTGGGGAGCCTCCCAGTATTTAAAATGTCTGCTATCCTCATCACCCAACACAACAGATGCCCCCACATAGCCCCTTGGTAACCAATACAGATTTTTAATGACCAGCCTGGGGGATGGATTTGCAAGGAGTATTTTTTTCATAATTTGGGTCTGGGCCACTCAAATGTCTGTCATACATGTGGCAACAGGACTGATCTGTGGTCTGATGTGTAATAGGGATTTTGGACTCAAAATATTGCATAGTTTTTGTGTGCAGGTCTGATATCACTGAGAGTGGTCCGGCCGAAACCAAACGCCGTGAGTAGCAGTACCTTGGCACATTGAAATCCTGCATTACATTCACTCCTGCCACATGTGGAAAATGTGATGCTCTCATACCGTTCTCCGTTGGGATTATGGCAACATTGAGGGCTGTGAGCAAATCCCTTCCCAAAAGATTAAAGGGGCATACCTGTGATAATATGAAAGAACCTTCTGCAAAGTCACCTGTGACATGATCTTTTACCTTTACAGTTTTGGGGAGGTGCTCTGTTTTTAGCTTACCGTTTGTGGATTTGACAGTTACTGTGTGATCTGATTTTGTGAAACCCTTAATATCTGTCCCTGCAATTACTGATCTGTACGTACCTGTGTCACAGAGAAACCTTATTGGGACACCTTGAACCTCCAATATCACTTCAGGTAAACACTGCATTGTCAACATCAAGTCAAAATCAGGTAAATGAAAAACGTCTGCTGTGTCATTGTCAGTGTCATGTGTTGTACTTAGCTTCAGGTTGGTTAGTAACATGTTGTGGTCCTGTGTGTGTGTGTGGCGGCGATGACTGGATGTGGGGTCCTCCCCTCCCTCCCCACTGTGGCAGGCCTTCAGGGCAGTGCCTTTGCCAGTACCCTCATTGTCCACATTGGCGGCAAATGTCATGCGCCCATGGCTGCTGGTAGGCAGCTCTGTGACCACACCCCCTCCTCTGCCCTCGTCCTCCTCCTCCACATGGTGCACCCTGGTAGAAGACATAGGTGGGGGAAACCTCGGCCTCCTCCTTGGGGTGAGCAATCATATAAATGGGTTGGTTTTGCTTTTGATTTTTTATCTTCCCTTTCCTTCTTTTCCTCTTCTAATCATTCTGCATGTTTAGCATACGTTAACACATCACCAAATGCACAAATGCGGTATGTAAGCAAATGTTTTTGGGTGTATTTAGCCAGATGTGGGTGCATGTTTTGCAAGAAAACACTTTTCAAATGCTGCCAATAAGGTTCTACACCCGTGTCATTAGCAGGCTTAATTAAACCGGAATGGCTATCCAAAATCTCTTGCAACCTGGTCCTGTAAGCTTCCACACCTTCACCTTTATTTTGAGTTGTATTTTGAATTCCTGTCCAATCATGCTTCAATCGCCATTTATTTCCAATGCAGTCATTCAGTTCTCTCACCTGTTGTGTAACTGCATTTTTTGGAGGCAAATATTACCTGTAGCATCTTTTGAGCTCCAATTACCTGATGCAGTACACCAATCAACTTTTAAAACTTTTCTGTAAGCACGTTCTGTCTCATGCCCATTTAATTTAAAGCTGTCAACGAGATTTGCCATCCCTTCAAAAAACTGTGGGTTTACCTTTTGGATGTGGGATTTCTTTCACTGCTTCAGAGGAATCAGCATCAGTCCATGGTCTGTAAACTAAAATTGTGGGTTGAAACTGCGGGGCCTCTGGGTTAGCCTCATCACGTCCAGGTGGCCCTACATAAGCTGGATTTGAAAGTTCAAACATAGGATATTGTTCAGTGACAGCATATATGTCATAATTCTCAGGCTTAATGGGTCAAATTGTTGGAGACTGTGGATAAGGGTGTGCATATTTACTTAACTCTTTGGCACCTCTGTGTGGCTGCTCCCTGGTACCCCAGTTTTTGTTGTTTTTTGACCTTGGATCTGACGTTGGTGAGTTGAGGAGGAGGAGGAGGAGGCTCTTCGGTGGAGGACGTGGCCGCCGCATCTTGGTGATGTCAGGATATAACCGTGAAGAAGCTAGGGGGGAAGCAGCAAGGGTGGGCACATAGGGAGGAGGGATGTGGGGAGGAGTGTGACCCAGCACCGCCTCATCACACTCATCCCCACGGAGATTGGAAGAGATAGGACACATGTTAGACAAGTATCTTTTCTTACTTATCAGAATGCAGAGTCTTGAATTTTGTTTTTTACCGTCACAAATTCTAAGTCAGCCTGTCATTTCTTCGCTGCCTCAAGTCATGTCTGTGCCTCGACCAGACCATATTTCTCTTGATTTCATCTTGCTGCCATCTGCTGCCTGTTTTATGTCATCAACAAGAGCTTGGCAGTCAGTCACTTTTAGCTTGCCTGTAAACCCAAACTTTTTTCTCGACCTTACCAAAATCCATGTACTTTTCCTGTCCTTCCTATGCATAAATTTACCATTGCCTGACAACACAAAAATCTCATTCTCATCCTCTTGCGCTGCACAACAACAAGAAAAACGACCTCGGCTTCTGCCTGACTTCCGCCTCCTCGCAGTCAGTCCCTCTGCTACAACAGTTACCCATTTTCCACCAGAGTAAACTGTAAAAACATTAAAAACACACACAAACAAACACGCGAACAACCAGACAAACAAACTGCAGTTATTTATTTGATGTATTTGTTTTATTATAGCTAGAAGTTATTTTTATCTTATATTTTTTATATGAAGGTTATTTTATTTTATTTTAGACTTATTTTGAATTATACCTTAAGGTATTTTGGTTGTTATTGTATCAAAGTTAATCTTTATTATATTATCCCTATTTCTCTTTATTTTAAGGTTATTGCTTGTTATAACCTTTATTCTCTATTTTTTGCCTTTTATATTTTTGTCTCTGTCTCTCTCTGTCTCCTTCTTTCTACACTTTAAGGTTATTTGTTATTATAACCTATATATTCTTTATTTTTTGTCTTTTTTAATATTTTTTTTGTATCATTCCGTGGTTACCTGCCGCTGTATTTTTCCTGGGGTATTCTGCTGTGATACCCCCGCGCTATACAGTATGTGTCCACTTATGCAGCAGAAATGCACTTCTTTTGATGGACTCTAACCAGGACACAGTCAAGCTTTACCAAACCCGACCTATCTGGACCTATGGTAACTAAAGCTTAACTCTCAATTCTCAACTGTTAACACATTTTTAGTCATTAATTAAATTTACTTACTTCAATCTGCTTGCAGTTCAGCTCTGTCACTCTCCGGTTCCGCTCCCAGCACCTCCGGACCGTGCCTCATTTCCACAAAGCTGATCTCAAAACATAACCAGTCTGGTGGTTTCCTGACTTCCGAAACATTGGCTGGAGGCCTCCTGACCCCTGAAGCTACGGCTGGAGGTCTCCCGACCCCTGAAGCTACGGCTGGAGGTCTCTCGACCCCGGGTATAACGGCTGGAGCATGGTCCTCCTGCGACCCCATCCTCGACACGGCCACCTCAGACGATGGAAGGAACAGGAGATCATTGAGGCAACACCCTAGTCATTAGCAACAAAGACTGGTGGGGAGGACTCAGCAGCTGGTGGGATGTGTGCTTGGGTCCCCCCAGCAGGAGCAAGACAAGTCTTTGTGTTTGACCATATATGAAAAGGTACTTGCCTTAACTCCTGGTCTCCTGCTGCCGGGGTGACCACCTCACGATCAGGAGCTGGAATGGCAGGCTCTGGGTGAGCAACAGGTGGAAGAGTTACTGGAGCTGGAAGACATCATGGAGCAGGTACAGGAGCTGGGAGGCGCTGTGGAGCAGGTACTAGAGCTGGGAGGCGCCGGGCAGCACTGACCTCTGAATGAGACGGTGACTGGGGCTGAAGAGCATCCGGCCCAGATGCCCAGGAATCCCTCTCTGAAGCAGCCACCTTGGACAGGGAGGAAGAGGTATACTGTAGGTAGGAGTAGGGACCACACAATAACAACCAGCAGAAGAGCTCGGTGAGGAGGGCTCAGAAGCAGATGAAGGCTGCATCTGGGTCTTCCCACTGGGTGCAAGACAAGACCTCTTTAATACAGATATTAACAAAATAAAAAAGAGGACTTGCCTTAACTCCTGCTCTTCCACTGGCGAGAACCCCAGTGACTGCAGCTGGAGAGGCGATGACCATCACTGGAGATGTGGAAAGAACGGCAAACAAGACAGTCAGAAGCGCAGCAGCGGGGGTGGGCACCAGCACTGGAGATGTTGGAGCTGACACTGCAGGCGTGATGACAGGTGAAGCAGATGGAGCACGAGCTGATGTGTGCACCAAGAAGAGAACTGGAGCTGTGGCGTGCACCTCGGGAACAGCAGGAGCTGTTGTGTGCACCTCCGGGACAATGGAAACTGGTGTGCACACTTCAGGAACGGCTGGAGCTGTAACGCACATCTCGAGAACAGCTGGAGCAATCTGAAGAGGAGCCGGAGCAGGTGGTGGTACGTGGCGTTGAGTGGAATGGCATCTCCCGGAGCCTTCCTTCCACCCGGGTTCCCCAACCAACTGCTGTAAAAAAAAAAACTCCCTCTGCTTCGCAGGCATAAACACAGGTGGGCAGTCGGCTGGCTCCAGCAAGGAAGAGGCAGATGGTAATGGTGGTAGTGGTGGAAGGGAGCGATTCAGCACTTGGGGTTGGGAGCACATGCTTGGTCTGGCTTCCAACAGATTAGCGACTCCACCCTAGCAATCCATCTCGTCTTCCCAGGAGGAGCTGCTCCAAGCTGTGGCCGCTAAGTCCTCAATTGCTCCAATGAGCCGCTGCTCCTCCTGACTCCACCTCTTCCTCCTCTTACCAGACTCACCCGCTGGGTCCATTACCGACTGTGCCCTTCTGTCATGGAAGGGGTGACACAGTCACCTCACCTTCATCCTCACCTTACCGTCATCCTCACCTTCGGGCAAAGAAGGTGAGGATGACCCAATCACTAGGCAAATCTGGTAAACCATGATTTATTGTAACACAGAAAATAACACTGCACGTGGGCAGAAGTGATAAGAAACAATAATCCAGACAATGTGGGGGGGGAAAAAAGCAACAATAATCCAAACAGCGTGGTGCAGATAATCATGAGGTAAACATAAGGACACAGCAAAGGACACAGATTGAAAACACACATACAGTATAGAGAGGGGAGCAATCAAGACAAAACAAAACAGGTGAGCACCATCAAGGCAAACAGGCGGCAGCACAGAATGGGTGGGGTTGTACAAACATAAAGGGGATACACACCAAACATGATAAATGGGTCAAACTAGAACACAAAGTGTGGACATGGGCTGCAGCCCTGTCCAGAACACTACACTATTACTATAAAACAATAAAGCTAGAGTCATCAAACTTGAAACACAGGTTCACCCTTAGACCATAACCTCTGACTATGGGTTTGAGCTCCGTGCCCCCCATTTCATATTTGTATGAAGTACAGAGCACCTTAACTTTATGCTAATGAAAGAGCTTTCAACACAACACCACTGCTCACAATTCTAGGCACAACCCTACTAGAATGGACTGCGACGTGTTCTACATACAATGAATGGGAAGCGGAGAAGCATGCCCCAGTGGGCACATGCCTTCACGATTGACATTGCTGTGAATAATGGTGTGACTCTACCTGTTACAAGGCAGCGTGTTGATTTGTTAACAATGTGCTTTTGATTTGGTAACATTACATTACAAAAAAGTGGTTCTTAGGAACTTTTACATTCAAGAATATAATTTAGACGTCATAGTCTGCACAAATAATTCACTTAATCAAGAATATTATAATCACAATTACATCTTATATAAATGAAACAGCACTGTAACCTAGACATTATCCTCCTGAAAAGAAGTGTGAAGAAAAATTTGAAATGTCATCTTGTCAAAAAAGAAAAAAAAATCAGAACCGCTCCCTTAGCTGCTCATCCTTGTTTGTCAGGCAGATTGTCAGCCTCATCTATCGATCTAGTGCTGTGAAAAAGTATTTGCCCCTTACTGATTTCTTATATTTTTGCATATTTGTCACACTTAAATATTTCAGATCATCAAACAAATTTTAATATTACACAAAGGTAACCCGAGTATATACAAAATGCAGTTTTTAAATGGTGATTAATGAAAAAAGTTATCCCAGTTTTCCTGGCCTTAGGTGGAAAAGTAACCCCCTCCCCACATCATGAATTAACTGTGATTAACCACACTTTTTTGGAAAGCAGAGTCCAATTTCACAAGCCACACCCAGTTCTGAATACTGCCAGACCTGTTGAATTAAGAAATCACTTAAAGTGAAGTAGGCTGAAAGATCTCAAAAATTAACACACCATCCCACAATCTAAAGAAATTCAAGAACAGATGAGAAAGAAAAACCTAGAACAACATCTAAAGAACTGCAGGCCTCACTTGCCTCAGTTTGGACACTGGTCCATGATTCAACAGTAAAAAAGAGACTGGGCAAAAATGGCATCCATGGGAGAGTTCCAAGACAAAAACCATTGCTGACCAAAAAGAGCACAAAGGCTTGTTTCACATTTGCTAAAGAATAGTTTGGTGAACCCAAACACTTTGGGGAAAATATTTTGTAGACTGACGAGGCAAAACTTGAACTTTTTGGAAAGCATGCATCCCTGTTACATCTGGCATAAAACAAACATAACATTTAAAAAAAAAAAAGAACATCATACCAACAGTCAAACATGGTGGTGGTAGTGTGATGGTCTGGGGCTGCTTTGTTGCTTCAGGACCTGGGCAATTTGCTGTAATTGATGGAGCCATGAACTGTGATCTTTACCAGAAAATCCTGAAGAAGAATATCCGGCCATCAGTTCATGACCTCAAGCTCAAGCCCTTTAATCTGGCTGAATTAAAACAATTCTGAAAAAGAAGAGTGGGCCAAAATTCCTCAACAGGTAAAGGATTCCGTAACAGTTATCACAAACAGTTTATTGCAGTTGTTGCTGCCAAGGGTGGCATAACCAGTTCTTTGGTTTGGAGGGCAATTACTTTTTCACATAGAACCAGGTAGGTTTGGATAAAACTGTGTTTTGTATTTACCCGGGTTACCTTTGTTTAATATCAAAATTTGTTTGATGATCTAAAACATTTAAGTGTGACAAATATGGAAAAATGAGAAATCCATAAGGGGGCAAATACTTTTTCA
Source organism: Pholidichthys leucotaenia (assembly GCA_020510985.1). Taxonomy (NCBI): domain Eukaryota; kingdom Metazoa; phylum Chordata; class Actinopteri; order Cichliformes; family Pholidichthyidae; genus Pholidichthys; species Pholidichthys leucotaenia. Next base: position 122,586,534 of record CM035837.1, on the reverse strand, counting down.
CAGCACTCATGTTTTTAGATGCACTCGTATTTCTGCTGATTTCAGTAAAATAAATGCATTTGTGGACATCAGTATGCAAGTGTGACAGAGATCATCCTGCGCAGCTCGCCCCACACGGGACACGAACCCGCGACCTCTCAGTCAACTAACACAGTTCGAGCATGGGAGACACAGCACGATCGCACTGAGCTAAAGGTCCGACCGGTAGCTCAGCGCTACCATCTGGGGCTCACAGCACCAGTTTGTAACTGAGGTCATCAGCGCAGTTCGCCCTACACAGGACACGAACCCGCGACCTCACAGTTAACTGGTCAGAGACACGCACAGCACGATCGTGCTGAGCTAAAGGTCCGACCGGTAGCTCAGCGCTACCATCTGGGGCTCACAGCACCACTTTGTAACTGAGGTCATCAGCACAGTTCGCCCTACACAGGACACGAACCCGCGACCTCACAGTTAACTGGTCAGAGACACACACAGCACGATCGTGCTGAGCTAAAGGTCCGACCGATAGCTCAGCGCTACCGATACTGTATGAGGCTTTGGGAGGGAGGTTTTTACTAACGTTCTGCGCCGAACAGTACTAGTTGGCATCCGTTACACTCTCCCCCCTAAACCTCACTCCCATGCCGGGTTCACGGCACCAGTGTGACAGAGATCATCCTGCGCAGCTCGCCCCACACGGGACACGAACCCGCAACCTCTCAGTCAACTAACACAGTTCGAGCATGGGAGACGCAGCACGATCGCACTGAGCTAAAGGTCCGACCGGTAGCTCAGCGCTACCATCTGGGGCTCACAGCACCAGTTTGTAACTGAGGTCATCAGCGCAGTTCGCCCTACACAGGACACGAACCCGCGACCTCACAGTTAACTGGTCAGAGACACGCACAGCACGATCGTGCTGAGCTAAAGGTCCGACCGGTAGCTCAGCGCTACCATCTGGGGCTCACAGCACCACTTTGTAACTGAGGTCATCAGCACAGTTCGCCCTACACAGGACACGAACCCGCGACCTCACAGTTAACTGGTCAGAGACACACACAGCACGATCGTGCTGAGCTAAAGGTCCGACCGATAGCTCAGCGCTACCGATACTGTATGAGGCTTTGGGAGGGAGGTTTTTACTAACGTTCTGCGCCGAACAGTACTAGTTGGCATCCGTTACACAAGGTCTTCAAGTATGAAAAGGCTTACTGGCCAATACTGGTGCTAGTTTTCCAGTTACTCAGTACTTGGCCGTTTTACTAGAAACAAAGATTCATGTTTGTATCTTTTTTCCATTAATTATTTTTTTCCCTTGTAAATTTGCATCGAAGATGCACATTTTTTTGCTCAAAAATTGCACTTGCAAACTTATGTTTTCCTATAAATTTGACTTGTATTACTTACTACTTGTATTAAGTTTTCATTTTTTGTCTTAGAAATTTCTTTATAAATCTAACTTTGCTTACTGTGCATTTTGATTTTTATTGTAGAATTGCATTTTATTTTCATAATAAACTAGACCACCACTGGAGTGATGATCTAGTTGATAGAGCATCTGCCCCACAACTGGGAGGTCGTAGGTTCAAATCCCAGCCAGGTCATACCAAAGACCATATAAAAATGGTGCTTCCAGCTTGGTGCTCAGCATAATAGAATAGGGGAAGGAGAAGTTGTTTGTGGCGGTGCCTTGCATGGCAGCGACCCCTTGGATTCTACATGTGATTAACATTGTAGATAGGAGAAACGTAATTTCGTTCTACTGTACATGATTGGCTGTATGGACTGAATGACAACAGAGATGGCTTCTTCATAATTTTGCAACTTGTGCTACTATTTTGATTTTTTTTTCCTTCCTTAAGTTTGTGTCTGGCTTATAGTGAGTTTGACTTTCCCCTAATGAACTGATGAGTTGTTTACTGTTTTTGTATTACTAAATGTAATGGGTTTATTATGTCAGTTTTCACAGCACTGTGTTTGCTGTCAAATGACTGACTGGCCAAATTGGTGTGTAAGGTTATAAACTGTGTAGAAACTAGCTACATCTGACTTTACACCTGTTCCTAACTCGGTATAGTATTTAAAGACGGACTCCGGTGGATATAAATCCCCTATAAAAACAAGTCCCCATTGTCTAAAATGGTATCTTATGTCATTTTTTCTACAAAAAAACTTTCACTGTCTTACAGTTTTGTGTCAAAATCTTTTCACTTTTCTTTCTCCTTCAAGTGCCAGGATCACATACCACAAGGCTAATAGTGGCTAGCGCTACATTAAACAGAATAAATCTTGTGATAAAAAGACTTACTGGTTGACGGACATGCCCAGTTTTATGCTCGGTGGCCCAGGATAATGACTGAAACTGCATCAGTCCTTAAAAGCAGTTTAATGGTAAAACCCATCTTAATTTGAGTCAAGTTTTCAAAACAACTGTCCAAAAATGATAACTGGCCCTTCAGAGATGGTTCTTACATCCTGATTTGCTCAACACTACAGACCTGTTTTAGTTACATCACCAAAAATGCTCCTTGCCTTTTCTTTAGGGGGCGGAGCTTAACTGAAATTTCATAGCAAAAAAACCCAAAAGCACAGACATGACATATGAGTGATTTTGCTCATCACGCCTTGCAAGTCATAAAAAACAGGTTAAAAAAACCAACTTGATTTTTTCAGAGTGTCATTTTAAGATTGTAAGATTAATAATTAATATAGGATTATATCTTGTATAAAATATAGGATGATTCTTTCGGCTGCTACCTTTAGGGGTCGCTACAGTGGATCATCTGCCTCCATCTCACCTTTCATCCTCTTCTCTCACACCAACCCTCTCCATGTCCTCCTTCACTACAACCATGAATCTTCTTTGTGGTCTTCCTCTTTTCCTCCTGCCTCGCAGCTCCATCTTCAACATCCTTTGTCCAATATATCCACTATCCCTCCTCTGCACATATCCATATCATCTCAGCCTTGCCTCTCTTACTTTGTCTCCAAACCGCTCTACCTGAGTTGTCCCTTTGATATACTCATTTCTAATCCTGTCCCTCCTAGTCACTCCCAATAAAAATCTTAGCATCGTCAACTCTGCTGCCTCATTTTAGACTCTGTCTAGCTACAGTTTTCAAATAATAAACAAGAGAGTGATTGAACTGATAATCAAAACATTTTTATAAGGCACAATTTTAAGGCACTAGATTCTAAAAACAATAGAATAAAACTTTTGTGAAGAAAAGCACAATTTCAAAGGAACTGACAACATAGTATGTACTGTATGTGAGAACATTTATCATCGATCTTAGGCTTTTACTATAATCGTGCAACTGGCGTAACTATAAAATCAGACTTGGAACGCAGCTTAGCTTAAGGCCACTCCTAAGACCTGTCGATGCAACTGGCACCAAGAACTGATATTGTTGTATGATTGGAACATAAAGCCACAACACAATTTACAGTCCAATTTTACAGCTGCTAACAACTTTATTCAATGTAGCATTTCCCTGTCCAGTGTCCGTGTTGGGTCAAGTACTCCATTTCCAATTTCGTCATGGCCTGGCAATGAAAACTAACACCAAACATGGGATTGCAGCATTGAACAAAGGTATTCTCTTGTACTTGCAATGTTTTCATGAAAAAAAAAAAAATAAATTTGTATCGTGAGGCATCAATTATTGCAGCAAAAATCTGACCATCGAGTCAAAAATGGTCATAGTGGGCCAGGAAAAGTTTTGTGTTGAATGTCTTTACACAAAATTTGTATGTACAGTACATACAGCTTACAATATTTTGTTTCTATATTTATTTTGACAAACAGATATGTACATTAACAGTAACATGTAACTACATTAACAAAAGTTATACTGTGCTACCTTGTACACATTGTAAAACATTTCTTTGATAAATAAATATGAGAACCACTTATTTAAATTACTTGTTTGCTCCAGTAGACCTAAAAAAATTGATCCAACAGTGAAACTGTTAATTCCATTAACAGAATGTAATTACAACATTAACAGTAGCTCTATTATTGCAATCATGCATTCATTCAAATAATGTTCTAATGCAAAGAATATTACCCATGTAGAACAGACCTAATTAAAAGCTTCGATTATAAAAGCAACATATAGTTTTACACACAGTAATCAGCAGCCAAAAAAAACATAAAAGGTCCACCAGTGACGTTTGAAAATGCATATAAACAGAGTGGCAAACACTTTGTGACAATGACTTTGAACTTTCAGTTTTCTGGTTCTAAACAGACCATATTTGTGTAACTCATTTAAGTGTTTCTTTACCCAGTCACACTCAGTATGACCGGTATTCTGTAGAAGTGGCAAATTCCCAACGATCTTTAAGAATCGTCCTTGATAACACGTGTAATTGGGTTTTCACTTCCAGGTCGAATATTGAAAGTCACACCATACTGATATTTTGACTGTGGTTTGCTGCTGAAAAGAAAAGGGGAGGAAAATCAGCACAATGAGTGGATACAGTAACTGGTACCACTTCCCATTATAAAAGGTTGATGTGGTATATTTAAGAATTCAGTGACTTACGTGGTGGGAACTGTGACTGGTGGGCTCACATGAGATTTCATGGCCACTTTATTCTGCAACTCCCTCATGTCCAGGGTCGCGGGTTTGCTGGCAGGGGGGTAATTTTTAGTTTGTGATTTGGCTTGGGGCCATGCGGACACCTCATCAGAAGCAGGGGTGTCCCAGTCATCAGAACTGGACTCAGTATATTTCACTGGAGCCATTTTTTGGTCCATTTCTAACATCTTCTTTTGTAAGATGCTTTGGAGGGTGGCTTGTCTTTCAGAGAGAGAAGGGGCTGCTTTGGGTTTTGTCGGGAATTGTGACCTGAGATTAACATTTGCGTCAGAAGGGGGGAGTTTTGGAGCTACTGGGGGTCCATGCTTTGGTTTTGGAGCTGGAACCAAAGTTGTAGCAAGAGGGGTTACAGTTGCAAGGGGTTTATTGTCAGAAGATGGGAGTTTTGGAGCCACTGGGGTTGTAGGTTTCAGATAAGGAGCAGGAACTGAAGTTGGGACAAGAGGGGTGACTGTTGGTAGCAATGTCTTTTTCTTTGGGGGGTCAGGTGGACAAATGGAAGGGGGAGGTTCCATAACGTTGTCAAAATCATTAAACTCTGGCGGTGGAGGAAGTAACGGCATATTTAATTCCTCTTTATTGCTCTGAGGTTGTGCACTGTGGTAGTTTGATGGGGTTTGAACCACACTGTGTTCCTGCTCGGCCAGTTTGCTCCTGGTTGGAGATGCAGCTTCTTTGATCTGATTAAGAACTGAATCGGCAGATGGTATCTGATTATTGATCAGCGCAGGATCGCTAGGTTTTTCTGGAGCCCAAGTTGTGTGGTTTTCTGGAAGTCTTCCTTCTTTAGATGTCAAAGCAGAAGATGAACCAGACCCTGGAGTTACACCAAAGGAATTTGGACTGGAGTCACTCGGGAGAATGCTTGTGCTTGGGTTTTCGCTCTTCGTGGTGCTGTTTTCTCGTGACAGAGTGTGAGTTGATTTGCTTTTGTCTCTTTGCTTGGCTGCCATTAAAAGAGCCAAAGGAGAAGTGGCATGTCCCTCTTGCATTCCGCTGGTTTCGCTACCTTTCAGGTTGCGTAGTTTGTGATCCAGCATTGGGCTGAAGCCTTGGTTTTGAGTTTTATAACCATCAGACTTGGCTCTGCTGGGGACTGAATTGAAGTGATTCTGTTTCTGAAGCTGTGGAGAGTTCTGGGATGGATACTGTGGTAAATTGGTTATTTCTGGCTGCACTGAAACTGAATCTGTTTTAACCTGCTTGACAATGTCAGGTTGGGTTATTTGAGAGGGTTGGGTCACTTGTGTGTTCTCCCTCACCTCCTCTACTGGTTTAGAAGATGCTGTCATCTTAAAGGCTTTCCCATCCGTGTTAACAAGCACGGGGGCAGAGTCACCAGACCCAGAACCTTCCAATAGCAACAACTGCTTGGGTTTTGTGTCACGAATCCCGGACCCACCAAGAATTGAAGTCTTGGGGACGGTGTAAACCTTTGCTGTGTTTTGAGGATTGAAGGTGGATGCTGTGGGTTTCTGCACAGGGGAAGGTGGTGCAGGAGTCTGTGGTGGGGAGTCAAGGTTGGAAGCTGAAGATAACCTAATGGGCTTTGGAGGTGGTATCTTCTGACTTTTGTACTGGTTGTCAGCAGGAGGCTGTGGTGGAGTATATTTTGAATGCATGGGAACTATGGCTGACGGTGGACTAGAAATGGGCATAGATGACCCAGAGCCCGAAGAGCAAGTAGAAGGAGGCTTTGGTGGAGCCATGGGTGGTGGTTGTAAGAATGAAAAATCATGTTCCTCCTTGGATGGGTCACATAAAGGTGCAGGGACTGAAGTAGGGTGTAGGACTGCCGGGTCTAGAGTGGCAAGATCTCCCATGAAGTCTGGAGGAGGAATGAAACCCTGTGGCAGGGGAGGAGGTGCCATTGAAGGAGGAGGAGGAGGAACAAAAATATCCTCATCGTCAATGTCATGTACAGACATAATTGATCCATTGGGCAGATGATCTCCGTCAACTAGGGAGGAAAGGAAAGGATAAACTCAAGTAAGTGAAATATTGTACAGTAGAGTAGGACTGCTTACAGTGTGTAAAAGAGCTATTTGTAGTTTTTCCACTTTGAAATATAAAACAACTACTTTGATTATATTTATATTCATTTAATCAGGGCAGCGCGGTGGTGGAGTGGTTAGCACTGCGGAGCACAGTAACTCACCCTTGGCCGGGGTATCCTGGGTTCGATCCCAGCCCCCGACCAACAGTGATCTGTGTGGAGTTTGCATGTTCTCCCTGTGTATGTGTGGGTTTACTCCGGGATTTCTCCGGTTTCCTCCCACATGCCAAAAACATGCAAGTTAGGTTAATTGGCATCAGGTATGACTGTGAGAGTGAATGGTTGTCTGTTTCTCTGTGTTGGCCCTGGGGTGGACTGGCGATCTGTCCAGGGTGTACCCTGCCTCTCGCCCAAAGATGCTGGGATAGGCTCCAGCTCCCCCGCGACCCGAAAAGGATTAAGCGGAAGAAGATGAATGAATGAATGATTTAATTAGTGTTTAGAAAGTTATGATTTTATACCAAAGATGGAAATCTCTAACAGAGATCTGTACTGAATTTTCTGTTAAGGCATGTCCAGATATGCTGTAATACCATTTCTCCCACAGAGTGAGTTTTGACTGTCACAGGCCTCAGCAGTATTTAGAGGCAATGAGGGCCCAGTGTTTGGCAAAGTGCCGCCACCTGGTGCTGATAGTTGGAATTAACAAAACTACAAATGGCTCCTTTAATACGTTATATAAAAACACGTTTTAGCGTTAGTGTAGACAGGGAATAGGGAACATGTGCCACTAAGTGCCAAGACACTGCAGGGGTTCCCTCCTCCTTCCCCCCCCCCCCCGCCCCCGCCCCCAGCCAGTCAATAAAGCAGGTGTTTTAACTGATCTGCAATCAGAGGGAAGGAATTCAGTGAAATCACCAGATGGAGAGAACTGTTGGAAAGACAAGTGTCTTGAAATTCACTGCCTATCCCTGATGTAGATCAAGAGGAAACCTCCAGGAGCTGAAAGAATAAAGCTAACATAATTTAGCTTTACCATAGCTAAAACTGGACCTTTAAACCTTGTTTGTGATATTGGTTCCTTTTGCATAATTTAATTGCAGTTATGTTGCAAGTAATATAAATGTATCTGAATTCCTGACTGTGAATATCAGTGGTAACTAGTCTTGTTTGCATCACCTGATAACTTGGAAACATTTATTTATGTCTAAATATGGTCTTCTCTGGCTCTAAAAACAAGGTGGTGATTCCTATACAAATAAAATCTATGAGGCCAGATGGTACATTAATTTTTATACAGGTAAATGCTATGAAGTAGTCACACAACTGGTATATTTAGATTTTTTTAGATTTAGTGTACTTTATTGATCCCCAGAGGGGAAATTGAGGGCATCCACCACCTGGATGGATGAAGCAGCCACGATACGGCGCTATCCCTTAACTATTCACACACACATTCACACCTAGGGCCACTTTAGAGTCTCCAATTAACCTAATATCTACCTAATATATCAGGGATATGCAACTGCTAAAATTAATGAATTATTCAATTCCACAGCAAGACTGGCCCATTCAGCAATTCGTGGAAACTGCTATGATATAAAACATATTTAAAGGGAGAAATACTGAGGGACATAGATACTTATTTTTAGAAGAATAAATTGTACAGATTAAAGCCTGAGATTGCGAAATTTTAATTCACAATTAGCCACAAGGGGAAAAAAATGAAGTAAATGAAATGACTTCTTTCTTTCTGCAAACACTCCCATAATGTAAATATGCTTAATATTTGGTATGGCCAAGTGGTCATTTTGAGTCTGGTTATTGAGCAATCCTGGACAAACATTTACCTGCCCTGGTTTTCCTTTATTCTTAAGGCTGTGATCCATGAAAGGTACCACAAATTATTTAGACATCTCAAAGATTGAATACTGGAATTCTAGCTTTTAGCCAAGTTAACCCTAAAGTACATAGAAGCAGTTTGATGTTCACCTGAGCTGTTGATCTTTGGACCGTTGGCAGGGGGGAGGAGAGGGACCTTGGGTGTTGGAACAGCATACCCTTGAAAACTTTCAACTGAGGACTGTGAGAAAAAAAAAATCAAACATCATAAAGTTGTTTTTTCAACCAAGGTGACACAAGTTCATCAGAAACAGAGCGTAGTTCATGGACAGCATTACTTTTGAGGCATACAAACCAGTTCTCAAACTACTGCAACTGAAAGTATTTCCTTAAAACCCTCTGGCTCATCTAACACTTGAGGTTGCTGCCAAATAATTTGATGGCAGCTCACTAATGTATGTAAATACCTTTAAATGTGTACATAAGACTGCAAATACAGTACAGTGAGTTTTGCACTATTTTGTTCTCAACTGCATGATCTTTAAGGTTGGGGACAATAAAACGGCATGTGGAAGTTTCTCAGGGAAACACTTTCATAATTCAGTCATGGAGGATTTGGTGAATCAGAGGATACACCTATTGTTCACGGTACCGTGCGTTATTAAAATGGGCCTGGCTGCGAAAATCTCGGACTGTCGCTAAGATACCTGGGCGTTTGTTTGTGTGTGTCAATGTGTGCGCAAGAGTGAAGAAACAGAGCGTGTCTTTTACCATAATGACATAAACGCACCAAAAATAAACAGTCTGTGTTGACATAACAAATCTGTGAGTTTTAGCAGGGATTTTCAAAGGAACACAACACTTGTCACTGAAATCCCTAATGAATAAACCAAAAATCCCTTTCTTTAAGAAAAAGTTTTATCTGAGCTTGTAAAGAATTGGGACTATGGCTGTGTTGTGAGACATGTATATGTTGGACACTGCATATGTGATTTAACCACGATGAAGGAGAGCCAGCCCCCTGCGGTGCGGAGCCACAGAGCCTGGACCCCCTGCGGAGGACAGGGGACAGAAGACTTCCTGACCACTGAGGCTCGGGAAGAGAGAAGGGGGAGTTATGTAAATAAAAGGCTAATGAATGTGAATAAAGAGATTTTGAGAGAGATGTGTGATTTCCCCCGCGAGGGAAATGGTTTGATGTCAGAATGTTTAAATGAGAGAACTTTGGTGTGTTCACTCTCTTTGTTCGCTGCTCAAGAATAAGAGCAGACAGTGGAATGACTTCTTGAATAAACTGGAATGAAAGGCAATTCGGTTTCGTTATTCAAGTCTCCCCACATTGGTGACTGACGACGTTGAGAATGAACGAAGAAATTCTCAGGGTCCCGGACTCACAGCACTCAGAGCTGGCGAGCGCAGTGGCCGTTAAGCTGCCTGATTTCTGGCAGGATAACCCACGGTCGTGGTTTCTGCAAGCAGAGTCGCAGTTCGCGCTTGCAGGAGTAACGGTGGATGACACTAAGTTCCACCATGTCATCGCTAAACTGGACAACAGCACAGCTCGGTGCGTGCAAAGCTTGGTGGAGCAGCCACCCGCGACCGACAGGTACGGCAAGCTGAAATCCACCCTCATCAAGTTTTTCACCCCCTCGGCTGAAGTGAGGGCGAGGAGGATCCTGTCTTTGCTAGACCAAGGTGGACACAGGCCGAGCGCCCTGATGGAGGAGATGATACAGCTGAGAGGTTTGGACAACGATGAGTTCATTTTTCAGTTCATCTTCCTCTCCAACCTCCCGGCGCATGCGAGAAGCACGCTGGCCGGCAAAAAGTGTCACACCCTGGAGGAGTTCCGGGAGCTGGCCCAGGAGGCAGATGGGATCCTGGACGCCTGCGGCGGGCAAGCAACCACAGCAGCGACCCGAGACAGCGGGGAGCCAGAGGCGGCAGAACCAGACTGGCCAACGACGGCGGCAACACGGCCGCGACGAGGGGGAGCCAATAGCCCGGCGGCAGAAGCGCGGGCACGACACAGCGGAGGAGAAGATCTCTGCTTTTACCATCGGAGGTTCGCAGAGAAGGCACGCAGGTGTGTGCCGCCCTGCATCTTCAGGAGTTCGGGAAACGGCAAGACCGGGGGTCGCTAGCAGGTCGCTTCGACCCTCGGAGAACGCAACAAGCTGCTCTACATCATGGATGCGCGCTCCGGACGAGTGTTCCTCATCGACACCGGAGCACAAGTGAGCTTCATCACCCCAACATACGCGGACCGGGTGGCTGGACCCCACGGTAGCAGAGCTACAGCGGCAAATGGCTCGAACATCAACACCTACGGGAGAAGGACCTTGCCTTTATGCTTACATGGCCGCACATATGAATGGACTTTTGTGATAGCGGCGGTGAGTTTCAACATGTTGGGTGCGGATTTTTTGTGTTCACACAATCTGTTAGTTGATCTTGCTAATAGACGGCTGGTAAATGCACTCTCTTTTTACTCTCTCCCCTGTTCAGCTCGAGTGTCCCCGCCACCAGTACAGACCCACGTCGCTACAGCAGGTGGTAAGTTTCACACACTCCTCACCCAATTTCCAGCGCTCACTGTGCCCACTTTTTCAGCGACGGTCGCGAAGCACGGGGTGAAACACTTTATCCCCACTTCTGGTCCTCCCGTGTTTGCAAAAGCTCGGCGCTTGGATGCAGTTAAGCTCGCCATTGCGCGCGAGGAGTTCGCCAGCCTGGAGAGGCTGGGCATCGTTCGTAGGTCGAAGAGCCCGTGGGCTTCGCCGCTGCACATGGTACCGAAAGCCGATGGCTCCTGGAGACCGTGCGGGGATTACCGCAGGCTAAACAACGCTACGGCGCACGATCGTTATCCCATCCCGCACATTCAGGATTTTTCGGTGCACCTGGCGGGGGCGCGCATTTTTTCAAAGATTGATCTAGTTCGCGGCTATCACCAAGTCCCGGTCCAACCGGAGGACATTCCTAAAACAGCGGTAATAACCCCGTTCGGACTTTTCAAATTTTTACGCATGCCGTTTGGTCTCAAAGGGGCGGCGCAAACATTTCAGCAGATGATGGATGCCGTGTTACGCGATCTCCCTTTCGTGTTTGTGTACCTCGACGACATTTTGGTCGCGAGTACTTCAGAGGACGAACACGAAACGCACCTCACAGCAGTTTTTAGGAGGCTGGGAGAGCACGGCTTAATAGTTAACCCAGCCAAGTGCCAATTCGGCGTCGAGCGGATCGATTTTTTGGGTCACCGCGTCTCCCCGGAGGGAGCGGTTCCGTTACCAGAGAAAGTACGCGCGGTAGCGGATTTTCCCCGTCCACAAACGGTCAAATCACTACAGGAATTCTTGGGGATGGTGAATTTTTATAACCGATTCCTGCCCCACGCAGCTCAAATCATGCAACCGTTATATGCCGCGCTCAAAAAACAAAAACCGACCCAGGCAGTCGAATGGTCCCCGGAGCGGGAGCGCGCGTTCACAGAGGTTAAAAAAGCCTTGGCTGACGCTGCGCTCCTGGCCCACCCAGACCCTGCAGCACGTATCGCGCTGACGACAGACGCTTCAGATTTAGCCATAGGGGCCGTTATTGAGCAACAGGTAGCCGGAGTTTGGCAGCCTTTGGCTTTCTTTAGCAAATCTTTAAGCGCGGCTGAGCGAAAATACAGCGCGTTTGACAGAGAACTGTTGGCGCTGCATTTGGCTATTCGTCATTTCCAGTTCTGGCTGGAAGGACGGTGCTTCACCGCTTATGTGGACCACAAGCCGCTCACATACGCCATGGCCAAAATTTCAGACCCGTGGTCCGGCAGGCAGCAGAGGCAGCTGGCCGCAATCTCGGAATTTACCACTGACATTAGGCACGTTGCGGGCAAATTCAATGTAGTAGCGGATTGTCTCTCACGCGCGTTCACGACCCCAACACGCGCAGAGGCAGAACGGGCCACCGTGACTGCGCCGCAGGAGAGCGGCACGGTGGCGCGCGCAGCCCCGGTGCACGTGGGTATAGATTACGCAGCCATGGCAGCGGACCAGGGGGCGGACGCAGACGTGCGCGCGCTCCAGTCTGGACCAACAGGGTTGAGGCTGGAGAGCAAGTGTTTACAAACCGGTATGCCCCCCCGATCTGCGACGTGTCGACGGGGCGCCCGCGTCCGGTGGTTCCGGCCACGTGGCGCCGCCGTGTTTTTGACTCGGTCCACTCACTGGCGCACCCGGGGGTGCGCGCGTCAGTGAAACTAGTGGCGGAAAAGTTTGTTTGGCCGTGCCTGCGCAAGCACGTGAAGGAATGGGCAAAAACCTGCATTTCCTGTCAACGGGCCAAAATTCACAGGCACACAAGAGCCCCGTTAGAACCGTTCCGCATTCCGGCCAGAAGGTTCGACCATGTGCACGTCGACCTTGTGGGCCCCCTACCGGCATCACAGGGGTTCACGTATCTTTTGACAATGGTGGACCGCACCACACGTTGGCCGGAAGTGGTCCCACTTGCGACGACCACGGCCGCGGAGGTGGCTCGCGTTTTTTTAACGGCTTGGGTGGCGCGTTTCGGGGTTCCGTTGGACATTACGTCCGATAGAGGACCGCAATTCATCTCTGAGCTGTGGTCAGCGATGGCCAACGGCTTAGGAGCCAAAATTCACCGCACTACGGCTTACCACCCTCAGGCCAATGGTTTATGCGAGCGTTTTCATAGGTCTTTGAAGGCAGCACTCAGAGCGTCGCTCACGGATGCAGATTGGGTGAATAAACTTCCATGGGTTTTATTAGGGTTGCGTTCTGCGCCTAAAGAGGACTTAGACGCCTCCCCAGCGGAGCTGGTATTCGCACAAACTCTGAGGCTGCCGGGCGAGTTTTTACCAGAGCACCCAGAGCCCCCACCTCTCTCGGCTCTGGGACCGTTAGTCGGCACGGGGGCAGACACGCTCCCGGGTCCGGTTCATCACGCTTTTCCACGAGTTTTCGTCCCCAAGGCTTTGAAAAATGCCGATTTCGTTTTTGTCAGGCGCGAAGCCCTAAAAGCAACGCTCAAACCGCCTTACGAAGGGCCATTTCGAGTGCTGGAGGCAGGTGATAAGCAATTTGTGCTGGATTTTGGAGACAGAAAAGAGACAGTCAGTATTGACAGACTAAAACCTGCTTTTGTCATGAAGGACGTGTCTGTACCGGTCGCGGTGGCGCCTCGACGAGGCAGGCCCCCGCAGAAGGCAATTAATCACTCTCTCCCTCAGTCAACAGCGCCGAAGCAGAAACGCACCGCAGGCAAGGCGGGGCCAACGCACAGCAGATTCGGCAGACGGCTGAAGCCCAAGCGGCGCACAGACTGAATGTTGGTGTTGATTATTCAGTAGTGAGTAAGGTGCTATTTAATTTTAGGAATTAGTCTGTTCTTCATCGTTTGGGGGGGGTTATATGGCTGTGTTGTGAGACATGTATATGTTGGACACTGCATATGTGATTTAACCACGATGAAGGAGAGCCAGCCCCCTGCGGTGCGGAGCCACAGAGCCTGGACCCCCTGCGGAGGACAGGGGACAGAAGACTTCCTGACCACTGAGGCTCGGGAAGAGAGAAGGGGGAGTTATGTAAATAAAAGGCTAATGAATGTGAATAAAGAGATTTTGAGAGAGATGTGTGATTTCCCCCGCGAGGGAAATGGTTTGATGTCAGAATGTTTAAATGAGAGAACTTTGGTGTGTTCACTCTCTTTGTTCGCTGCTCAAGAATAAGAGCAGACAGTGGAATGACTTCTTGAATAAACTGGAATGAAAGGCAATTCGGTTTCGTTATTCAAGTCTCCCCACAGGCAATTCGGTTTCGTTATTCAAGTCTCCCCACAGGGACCAAAGAATTGTAGATTTGGGCTGTTTGCCAGCGGTGTCTATAAATATTCAAAAAAGACATTCTCTGACAAAACCATTAATTCCTGCACCGGCTCCTGATCACTTTTAAATAACACCTTCATTCCCATTAATCCCACTTACATCGCTGCATAAGAAGTCATGAGGTCTGCATCACAGACTAAGGCGTGTCGCCAAAATTTGGTGAGTGACTTTGACTTCATCTGCTGTGACTCACTTTCATCAGGCTTAGAACTCACGGCCGTGCTGCTGGGTGTGGCGCGTCCACATGCCACAGACACATTCACACAGCACTCCCTGACACCGAAGTAAGGGGTGTGAACCAAAGACTGAAACTGTACAGTATGTTTTATCTACACCATGACAATATACAGTGGATATAAAAAGTCTACACACCCCTGTTCAAATGCAAGGTTTTTGTGACGTAAAAAATGAGACCAAGATAAATAATTTCAAAACTTTTTCGACCATTAATGTGACCTATAACCTGTACAACCCAATTGAAAAACAAACTGAAGTCTTTTAAGGAGAAAAATAAAAAAACTTACAATAACCTGTTTACATAAATATGCACACCCTTAAACTAATACTTTGTTGCAGCACCTTTGGCTTTTATTACAGCACTCAGTCTTTTTGGGTGGGAGTCTTATCAGCGTGGCACATCTTGATGTGGCAATATTTGCCCACTCTTCTTTGCAAAAACGCTCCTAATCTGTCAGATTGTGAGGGCATCTCCTGTGCACAGTCCTCTTCAGAACACCCCTCAAATGTTCTATTGGATTCAGGTCTGGACTCTGGCTCGGCCATTCCAAAACCTTAATCTTCTTCTGGTGAAGCCATTCTTTTGTTGATTTGGATGTGTGCTTTGGGTCATTATCATGCTGAAAGATGAAGTTCCTTTTCGTCTTCAGCTTTCTAGCAGAAGCCTGAAGGTTTTGTACCAGCACTGACTGGTATTTGGAACTGTTCATAATTCCTTCCACCTTGACTAAGGCCCCAGTTCCAGCTGAAGAAAAACAGCCCCAAAGCATGATGCTGCCACCACCATGCTTCACTGTAGGTATGGTGTTCTTTTAGTGATGAGCATTGTTGTGTTTGTGCCACACATACCTTTTGGAATTATGGCCAGAAAGTTCAACCTTGGTTTCATCGGCCCATAACACATTTTCCAACATGTATTTGGGAGATTTCAAATGTGTTTTTGCAAAATGTAGCCGGGCTTGGATGTTTTTCTTCGTAAGAAAAGGCTTCCCTCTTGCTACCCTAGACAGGAGATTGTTGTCGCATGTACTAAACAGCTAGTACTTGCCAGAAATTCTTGCAGCTTCTTCAATGTTGCTGTCGGCCTCTTGGCAGCCTCCCTGACCAGTTTTCTTCTTGTCTTTTCATCAATTTTGGAGGGACATCCAGTTCTTGATAATGTCACTGTTGTGCCATATTTTCTCCACTTGATGATGACTGTCTTCATTGTGTTCCATGGTATATTTAATGCCTTGGAAGTTCTTTTGTACCCTTTTCCTGACTGATACCTTTGAACAATGAGATCCCTCTGATGCTTTGAAAGCTCTCTGCGGACCATGGCTTGTGCTGTAAGATGTGACTACAAAAATGTCAGGAAAAGCCTACTAGAACAGCTGAACTTTATTTGGGGTTAATCAGAGGCACTTTAAATGATGGCAGGTGTGTACTGACTCCCATTTAACATGAGTTTGAATGTGATTGGTTAATTCTGAACACAGCCACATCCCTAGTTATAACAGGGTGTATATATTTATGCAAACAGGTTATTTTAAGTTTTTTATTTTTTATTTTTCCCCTTAAAAGATTTCAGTTTGTTTTTCAATTGAGTTGTACAGGTTATAGGTCACATTAATGGTGGAAAAAGTTTTGAAGTGATTTGTCTTGGTCTCATTTTTTTACATCACAAAAACCTGGCATTTGAACAGGGGTGTGTAGACTTTTTATATCCACTGTATTGGGAAGTGTGTTAATAATACTAAAGCAATAGTTAAAAATAACACATACAGAGCATGTGAAGGTATGCATCTGTACTTGGAATATGGTGAGGCAGTGTAAAAAACAAGTGATGTGATTTTGTTGTTTTAGATGGAATGTTATAAAAAATATCCAAAATCCAAGTCTTGCAGTCAAATTTCCAGATCTATGCTGCAAGGGTACTGTGGTCTGATATGCTGTGGCAACAATATAGGTATACCATTTGTAGAAAATGTATGAAAAAAATCCTAGCAGTCATACTGATCTGTAATTTTACTGTATATTTTTGTAAATACTGTATGTATAACTGCACAACACACTAGGGGTGAGAGTCACCAGAGGTCCCATGATACAGTTTTGCAATACTTGGGCCCTGGTGTGGTATTATCACGATCTTGATATATATTGTGATTTCCCATCCTGATTGTTGTCTTGTTTAACTCCCAGCACAGTGGCGGAGTGGTTAGCACTGCGGGAGCACAGCAACTCACCCTTGGCCGGGGGATCCTGGGTTCGATCCCAGCCCCCGACCAACAGTGATATGTGTGGAGTTCGCATGTTCTCCCCGTGTCTGCGTGGGTTTACTCCGGGATTTTTCCGGTTTCCTCCCACATGCCAAAAACGTGCAAGTTAGGTTAATTGGCATCAAAAACTGGGGATTCTAAATTGTCCTTAGGTGTGACTGTGAGAGTGAATGGTTGACTGTCTCTCTGTGTCGGCCCTGCGATGGACTGGCGATCTGTCCAGGGTGTACCCTGCCTCTCGCCCAAAGATGCTGGGATAGGCTCCAGCCCCCCCGCGACCCGAAAAGGATTAAGTGGAAGAAGATGAATGAATAAATATATCTCAGGAGTCACTCCTTTACTGTACTGACCTAACCAGACAGTGAGTATTTAGCACAATCTAATGGACTGAAAATTCAATTGGGTTTTATTACTCTGGTACTTATATAAGTTATCATGGTGGAAGAGTTTGCGTGCCTTAATAATACCAGGAGGAGCTATGTTGTTGGGGGTGGGGGGGCAACTTGCCCGTGGTAGGGTCTCTCAAGACAAATTGGTCTTAGATGAAGGATCAGACTAAGAGCGGGCCAATAGATCCCTATGAAAAAGGTCACATCAAAGACACAGTGCACCCAAAGTAGCCACGTGTCCGCCCTGCAGTGGGCTCACCGCCTGCAGGAGGCATCATGGGGATCATAAGCGTTAGTGGATGGATGGATGGATACTCATGTCTCTGAATTGATACAGTACTGTCAGCACAAAGTATCACAATATTACACTGTATCGACCCCCCCCCCCCCCCAAAAAAAAAACAAAAACAAAAAAAAACAACCCTCAATTACTCTTAGTGGATTGTTAAAGGCAGGCAGGTAACTGATAAATCAAAGTATCTGTGTAACATCATTTTGGGGATTTTAAATATTGTTATAGTCAATATCACAACATCTCAGCACCCCTACTTCTAAATTATGGTATGTAAAAAGTACAACAGCTATATAAGTGAAATGTATCTCAATCATTTAAAGAATGTTTCCTATAATCCCATATCATACTTTATAAAAGGAAACAATATTTTTAACTATTTGTGTCACATGTAATTCTTACTTCAATTTTTATATTATTTGCAGCTTTTGCTATTGTCTTTCAGAGACTCTACAACTTTCACATGAACAACTGATTGTGACTGAATGTTTTTGTCAAGTATGCCCTCCCTCATACAAATACTATTGTTAATCTTCCCAGAATAATGTTAATGTTATCACTGCAAGATAATACTGAGATACTGGAAGAGATACTGGAAAGGAAAATGAGTCAAGCTCCTTGCCTGAGGCTTTTTATTGGACTGACTCTCAGTCTTAATGAACTGTTTAGACCGTAAACTGTCCATTAGCACATAATTTGAATCTGCACATAAAGGTCTTAAGAGGAAATAATGCTTTCATTACAGGCTAAAACAAACATGACAGTCACTGAAAGGTCCCATTAGCTGAAAAATTTGGTTTTGTGCATTTTAACCTTCTGAAATGCATCTGTTGGTTGTGTGGTTATCAAAAAAATATATTAAAATGCTCACTTAAAAAGAACACACGGCCTTTATAGCGTTTTTGTGTCTGATTCACCATTTTTAGACTGTTTTTTCCTCTACATCAACAAAAGGTAAACCCAGTCTTGATATTTTCCGCTGCTCTATTATTGGCCAGCATAGGTGTCTGTCTGCAAACATTGATGAGCTGGGAGACCAGGCAAGGCATTAGATTCAGTGCTAGGCAGTAGGTTTACCAAGCACAGCTTATATTGTTACCTCCACCAAGGAGGTAATGTAATCGGGGTGGTTTGTCTGACTGTTAGCAGGATTGCGCAAAAATAACTGGATGGATTTTGATGAAATTTTCACCAGAGGTAGGCCTTGGGCCAAGGAAGAACCCATTAAATTTTGGTGATGATCTGAGATTGCATACCTCCACCAAGGACCTTAAAGCAGCCTTGGCGGAGGTATGCGCTCTGAGTGCTTTTCTAGTTTTATTCAGATTTCAGTTACCCGAATAAAGATCTGTGTTTCTACTTGGTGCACTAATCCACAGTCAATAATATACAATATCTCATGTTATTCTGGTTTATTTTGTTACATTTTTGTTGTGATGCTACAATTATTATTAGCTTGGATAGACAGTTGCTGGCTAGCTGAAGCTAGTAGTTTAGCCACTCATTCACAAATGTTTCTTTGCTTGTTGTGCTCCATGGACCGGTTATATCCTATCGACCGCTGAAACCACACACCACTGAAACCACCATGGATGCTTTAACTTATTCATTCTTTGAAACAAATTTACATTAGTTGGCTCAGGCTCACATCCGAGCTAATAGCTAGCCAGCTTAAATTAGCAACAGTGACATAAGAGGGAAGGTAGAGTTAAAAGTGGTTCTTAGCAATTTAAAGAGACATGCACTGAAACCAACCGTTCTGATCAAGGCTATAAAAGATGATTCACAATGATGCTGCAATAATCAAATAATTTAAGACAATGTGACCAAAGTATGTCACAAATGTTTCATTAAGACCTGTGGAAGCTGTCAAAAGTGGGAAAAGTGCAGTGAATGGGACCTTTAACGTGTCCAGTAAATCTGAGATTGTTTCAGACTAATTATGGAAATGCTTCACTGTAATACTTACATTATGATGCTTGACTGTAGGTCTTGCCCGCACACTGGCAGTCCCTGATTCTGGGATAGCAGATGACTCCAGCATCCAGTTCACATTTTCTGAATGGGAGGAAATTTGTATTGTTAACCAGTGGCCTTTTATATTAAAGCCAGTTTCTGTTCAAACCAGAAAGGACAAACAACGTTGTTGGAGTAGGACACAATAACGCTGGCTGTGCAGGTGTTTGTACTCAGAAAAGAAGCCTCTTAATAGTTTTCAGTCCTGAGGTTTTACTGTGCCATTCATTCCATAATTACTAGGTAGTGCTAAGCTGGTGATTGCAGTCTCTCCATTGTGTTTAAGTGAAAGTACAGCTATGTACTGTATGTTGCCAACTGAAATAAAGAGGAGCTACACTAGGGTTCTGCAACCTGCCATTCTTTTGCAAATTACTTTGACAAAAAAAATATGAGAAAATCTGAAAAAAATACTGCAATGTTACTAGAAAAACTACTGGCAGCTGCCAGTGGTACCCCTCAGCCTCTTTGTTTATTGTTGAGATGTAGTTCATATGGCATTTTGACCTTAACCTTTGACTTTCCAATCCCAAAACCATAGAGGTCAGGGTCATATTGTGAACCTGTGTGCCAAGTATGGTGACCCTAGCTTTACTTGTTCTATAGCAATAGTGCAAAGGCAGTGTTAGCAAGTCAGAAGTCAGGGTCTAACCGGTCCAAGATTTGTCTTAGACACAATGTCAATTTGAAAAGGCTACACCATTTCCTTCTCTAGTTATTGTGTTCATAAGATTTTGGGAAAATTGACCTCTGACCTCGATCTAAAGGTCAGAGGTCACCCAAATTCAAACTCGTTTGAGATTTTTCATAGCGGCAACTATGGTATCAATTTGAAAAGCCCACATAATTTTTTTCTCTAGTTATCACGTTCACAAGGTAGGAGTTGACGCTGCCGACAAGGACGTTGTCCGGGTTGACAACAATACCCCCAAGCTTTTTAGAGGCTGTGGGGTGAGGGGTAAAAAGTCTAATTTACCAAAAGTTTTCCCAAATGCAGAAGGAATTTCTCAGAAGGTGAGATGACACTTTTTTAAAATTCTAAACCAGGTTACAGCAGGAAGAACACTGGAATAGGAAAACTTTGTATTGAGAAAATAGTATAGCATGTAATAGAAATTTAGGAAAAAAATGTTTAGAATAGATATTATCAAGATATTACACATATATAGACATACTAACACCTTACCAGCTCGCTATTACTTGTGGGTAATGTGATTTGGGGATTTGTTTGTCTTTCTGTCTGTTTGTTAGCAGGATTATGCAAAAACTGCTGCATGGATTTTGATTAAGTTTTCACCAGAGGTGGCCCTTGGGCTACAGATGAACTCATTACAGCCTGGAGGTGATCCATGAGCACATACCTCCACCAAGGCTCTGCCTCGCAATGTAATGTGATTGTCCATCCATCAGCAGAATTACGCAAAAACTGCTGGACAAATAGGAGGTACGGATGGGTGGACAGACGGACAGAGGGAGGGAGGGACAGATGGATGGATGGACAGCCTTGGCAGAGGTATGTGTGCTCTGAGTGCCCTCTTTTTTTTAACTAATATTGACAGGCTCATTAGTTCTTATAACTCAACTGTTTTACCTTCTTCTCAAGGCTCAGATATGTTTTGTGGCTCAATAGACAAAAATTGCTCAAAAGAGATTTTTAATAAAGGTTGCTGACCCTTTAACTCTACTATTTCAGTCATGAACTGTGTGTGCTGTTAGTATGGAAGATGCCCCAGATTGATTTTAAATTCTCATTTTCTGACCAGCGACTCTCTCCTGGTTCTTTATAAAAAGAAAGTTAATGTAAAGGAAGGCTGGCATCATGTTCATATACTTAAGACCAAAAATAAGATAGTCACCTTAGAAATATGTGGGAACAGCAGAGGAAACTGGCGTTGGTGTTAAACCAGTCTAACCAAATGATTAGTTTCCCTATTGTTCCCCTTCCAGATTTAAATAGACAAATGATCTTGCTCATGTTCCAGCTTTGCATAGATATTGCCCACTTGTTTCCTGTTGTTACCAGTCAAATGGGAATAATGACATGCAGTGCTGGGTGGCTTATCAGTAAAATGATCTCACTTAGTCAAAGCAGATATCACCTGGGATTTAGATGGCCGTGATATTAATAAGGTAATTCTTACTGCAACTCATATCTGTAGCATTATTTGATCATCTTTTTTTTTATACAGTTTTTATGTCACTTAAGTATTTCAAAAATATAACACATAGACATCAATAGCTGTTATGCACATGCAATGCCACAGCTAAAACATTTACATTTCTTCAAGTCACTCACTCCTATTTGGTCCCTTAAAAAGCCCCATATAGCATTTTACAGATAAGCAAAATCACCAGAATGACAAGAAAAAATTGTTACCTATAATGTCTCTATCTATTAACAGACAGTTTTTGTAGCTCTTGGATAGTATTCCCATTAAATAACACGTTTTAATTAGTAGGTATAGAACTGACTTTCCTTCGATGACACCTGCTGCCGACTGTTCAAACAAATGCTTCAAGACATTTTTGAAATTCCCTTCAAGACTAAATTCAACCATCAAGTCTATGAACAGGAGCTTCGTGGAAACAGATCTGTCAACACCAAGTCCGAAGGTCGTGTTATTTTTCAGTCCACATAATAGACTGCAGTATTCGCCTCTGTGTACTCACCCATGTCCTGGATTTTAACTTTGGTGTCGAAAAGAGAATTGCTCTTCCGACCCAGAAGGTGCAGCTTCTTCATTGTTACTGATGTTTTTTTTTCCTGTGTGGATACCGACTCTGGTTTCAGGACGAATCAACCACACATTTTCATCACTTAGAGGTAAATCCGAGACTTTTGCGACAGGTGCAGCACTACAGGTGGCTCTCCAGCTGGCTCTATATTTTTTCAGTACTGAGAAAATAGATCAGACCTGAGCTCCTCCCCTCTCACTGAGCCTCCCTCTTTCATGCCTCCACTCCCAGCAGCAGCAGGTGAGGCCCCAGCTCTCCCAGCATTCCTGCACACCAACACCTGCTCAGTGAAAGAACTGCTTTAGTCACCGACTCAGTGACTGCACACACACAAAAACAGGTCTGTTATCACCATCTGCACTTCAGGACTGCATGAGAATACAAGATATACTTCTGATATACATTCTGATAAACACCAAATCACCAGAAGTGTTGTAGAGTGTCTAGTTTTTAGTTTAAGTAAAAGTATTGGGCTATTGTCATGATAATTATTCAAGTGCAAGCAAATACAGTTAGGCCCAAAAATATTTGGACAGTGACACAAATTTTGTTATTTTAGCTGTTTACGAAAACATATTCAGGATACAATTATATAATCAATATGGGCTTAAAGTGCAGACTCTCAGCTGTAATTTGAGAGTATTCACATCCAAATTGGAGCAAGGGTTTAGGAATTACAGCTCTTTAATACGTAGCCGCCTCTTTTTCAAGGGACCAAAAGTAATTGGACAATTGACTCAGAAGGCTGCAAAAAAAAAAAAAAAAAAAATAACAAGGCTGCATGGGCTCTTCCCTCGTTAACCTGTCATTAATTAAGCAGTTAAAAGGTCTGGAGTTGATTCCAGGTGTGGCGTTTGCATTTGGAAGCTGTTGCTGTGAACATACAACATGCGGTCAAAGGAGCTCTCAATGGAGGTGAAACAGACCATCCTGAGGCTGAAAAAAAAGAAGAAATCCATCAGAGAGATAGCAGAAATGTTAGGAGTGGCCAAATCAACAGTTTGGTACATTCTGAGAAAAAAAGAGTGCACTGGTGAGCTTGGGAACTCAAAAAGGCCTGGACGTCCACGGAAGACAACAGTGGTGGATGATCACAGAATCCTTTCCATGGTGAAGAACAACTCTTCACAACATCCACTCAAGTGAAGAACACTCTCCAGGAAGTAGGTGTATCAGTATCTAAGTCTACCATAAAGAGAAGACTTCATGAGAGTAAATACAAATGATTCACCACAAGGTGCAAACCATGAATCAGCCTCAAAAATAGAAAGGCCAGAATTGACTTTGCCAAAAAACACCTAAAGAAGCCAGCCCAGTTCTGGAACAGCATTCTTTGGACAGATGAGACTAAGATCAACCTGTACCAGAATGATGGGAAGAAGAAAGTTTGGAGAAGAATTGGAACAGCTCATGATCCAAAGCAGTACATCTTCTGTAAAACATGGTGGAGGCAGTGTGATGGCATGGGCATGCATGGCTTCCAATGGCACTGGGTCACTTGTGTTTATTGATGATGTGACAAAAGACAGAAGCAGCCGGATGAATTCTGAAGTGTATAGGGATATACTTTCTGCTCAGATTCAGCCAAAAGCAGCAAAGTTGATTGGACGGCGCTTCACCAATGATCCAAAACATACTGCAGAAACAACCCAGGAGTTTTTTTAAAGCAACGAAGTGGAATATTCTGCAATGGCCGAGTCAATCACCAGATCTCAACCCAATTGAGCATGCATTTCACTTGCTCAAGACAAAACTTAAGGCAGAAAGACCCACAAACAAGCAACAACTGAAGACAGCTGCAGTAAAGGCCTGGCAAAGCATCACAAAGGAGGAAACCCAGCGTCTGGTGATGTCCATGGGTTCCAGACTTCAGGCAGTCGATGCCTGCAAAGGATTTTCAACAAAATATTGAAAAGTAACATTTTACTTAGGGTTATGTTTATTTGTCCAATTACTTTTGAGCCCCTGAAATGAGGAGCATTTGTATAAAAATAGCTACAATTCATACATGTTTAATCTTATATTTTTGTTCAACCCCTTGAATTAAACCTTGAAGTCTGCACTTCAATTCTGTTGTAGTTGTTTCATTTCAAATCCAATGTGGTGGCATGCAGAGCCCAAATCATGAAGATTGTGTCACTGTCCAAATATTTCTGGGCCTAACTGTATGGTAGAGTTGCCAGAAACTGGACTGTGTAAAAGAGGTGTATACAGTGTTTCCTCTGGCTTAAAGACCTTGGCGCGGTGACAACATATTGGGGCGGAGAAAACACATATGTATGAATATGTTAATTTTATACTATTTTTTTTTTAAATTTTGCATATAATAATGCATCAGATTTGTATAGTGCTTTATCATAGACACTTAAAGATGCTTTTTACAGATACAATATTCATTTACTCCTGACAGACAATGGTAGTGGCAAGCTACTACTGTAGCCACAGCTGCCCTGGGGCAGGCTGGCGGAAACGTGGCTGCCAATCCGGGCCAACGGCCTCTCCGGCCACCACCGAACATTTATACACAGTGTTATGGACACTGGAGGCAAGGTGGGTAAAGTGTCTTGCCCAGGGACACAACGGCAGGATATCTAGGGAGAGCGGGATTCGATCTGCCAACCATCTGGTTATTGGACGACCCGCTCTACCTCCTGAGCCACTGCCGTGCATATGGAACTTACAATTTGAAGTATCGTACAATCAAGGCTTGAATGTTGGAATATTGGTTCATTTGGGGTCCCACCCAGGCGTCCTGGGTTTGGGCTTTTTACTGGTGTCATCCTTCTCTCCTTCCTCTGCTCTCACCTCTCCTGGACCCTCTGCCTGAACACTTTCCTCTCCTTGGATCCTCTCTTCTGTCTCATCTCGCCCTCTCTGAGCTCTGTCTAACTCAGGTTCTCGCTCTCTTTATGGTGGTATACAAACATGTTAGAAAATATCAAGTGCCATGTAAATTAAAGGAGACAACCAAAAATTTCTAGTTAAGGGTACAAAGAGTACCCACTTAAAACTTGAGTAATGACTTCAGTCTTGAAGGTTTGAGGTCTTTCTCCAAAATTTATAACAATTTTCTTATAGTTTTCTACTTTTATCTATAAATTTATCTAAATTTGAAACAATTTTCCTCAAATTTGTAATTTCCTCTTGTAAAATTGACTTTTCTTGTACATTTGAAACTTTATTATGAATTTGTGGATTATTTTATGGTTTATTTTTGTCAGTTTTTTAAAATAAAATTACTGTTTTTTAAATAAATTTGAAACAGACTATGGTATTTTTTTTTTTTTTTAACTTTTTCCTTATAACAATTTGTATTATTGACCATAACTTTTCAGTCAGAACAGAACAATAATTTAACTCATTACAAAGAGAAAAATATTAATAAAATTGTATTTAATGATTTAAATTAACTTAAATGACCAAGGATGCCGTTATTTCTGTTATAATATTTCTATACATTTATGGTTTTTTTTTTAGAAATCTCCTCACCGTCAAGAAAAACCTCCCTTATTTTGAAATCCAAATGCTGGCACGTTCAGTTTGTCTGAAGGCTGCTGACAGATTAAAGTCACTGACTTGGTGAATTTCAGTCATCTTAACTTGCCAGGTACATAATAGGGAACATAACTTAATATCGTAGTGGCTGGTGAAATATATCCTCAGCAATTCATCAGTCCCCCTTGCCTTTCCCTTATATGAAGCCGGCTGCATTTGAATTCTAACCACATCTCTTAGCGAAGTGACTCTTCCGTTATTGCTCCTGTTTCCAGCAGGTTAAAACCATGATAAATGCCTCCAGTGCTTACATACCTCTTGTGATTTTTCCCCCCTGGGTTTTAAGTACTTTAATAAACTCATGTTTCTGTCGGACAGTCAAGCTGACAGAAACTCTGTGCGTTGTTCGTGTGCGCGCTTGCGGAAAGTCATTGCTTCATATTTTTTTCTTAAATTCATATCTCCTTCTTGGCGCGGCAGTAAATTTTCCGGCGAGGTGGCCTGCCACCGAGAAATGTTACTAGAGGAAACCCTGTGTATATAAGTACAGATGTGGACAAAATTGTTGGTACCCCTATGTTAATGAAAGAAAAACCCACAATGGTCACATAAATAACTTGAATCTGACAAAAGTGGTAATAAATAAAAATTCTGTGAAAATTAACCAATGAAAATCAGACAATGCTTTTGAATTGTGGTTCAAAAGAATTATTTTAAAAAACAAACTCATGAAACAGGCTTGGACAAAAATGATGGTACCCCTAGAAAAGATTGAAAATAATGTGACCATAGGGACATGTTCAACCAAGATGCGTCCTCTAATTAACATCACAGGTGTCTACAAACTTGTAATCAGTCAGTCGGCCTGTTTTAAAGGGTGACAAGTAGTCACTGTGCTGTTTGTTGACTTGGTGTGTACCACACTAAACATGGACCAGAGGAAGCAAAGGAGAGAGTTGTCTCAGGAGATTAGAAAGAAAATTATAGACAAGCATGTTAAAGGTAAAGGCTAGAAGACCATCTCCAAGCAGCTTGATGTTCCTGTGACTACAGTTGCACATATTATTCAGAAATTTAAGATCCACGGAACTGTAGCCAACCTCCCTGGACGTGGCTGCAGGAGGAGACGGATAATACAAATGGTAACAAAAGAGCACAGAACAACCTCTAAACACATTCATGGTGAACTCCAAGGTCAAGATACATCAGTGTCAGATCACACCATCCATCGTTGTTTGAGCCAAAGTGAACTTCATGGGAGACGACCAAGGAGGACACCACTGTTGAAAACAAATCATAAAAAAGCCAGACTGGAATTTGCCAGACTGCATGTTGACAAGCCACAAAGCTTCTGGGAGAATGTCCTATGGACAGACGAGACAAAACTGGAACTTTTTGGCAAGGCACATCAGCTCTATTTTTTTTTTTTTTTTGTTACTTATTTGTACCCGTAGGTAGACTTGGTTTGCAGTCTGGTGACAAGCCACCGGCTGCTGGTCGCTGCGTGCGCGAGCGCCCTAAACCTACATGTTTTTGGTATGCGGGAGGAAACCGGAGAAATCCCGGAGTAAACCCACGCAACACGGGGAGAACATGCAAACTCCACACAGCTCACTGTTGGTCGGGGGCTGGGATCGAACCCACGATCTCATGATCCCCGCGATCCCCCGGCCGAGGGTAAAACTGCTGTCACAGTGCTAAACCACTGCGCCACCGTGCAGCTCTATGTTCATCATCATCATCATAGCTCTATGTCACAGACGCAAAAATGAAGCATACCAAGAAAAGAACACTGTCCCTACTGTGAAACATGGAGGAGGTTCTGTTATGTTCTGGGACTGCTTTGCTGCATCTGGCACAGGGTGTCTTGAATCTGTGCAGGGTACAATGAAATCTCAAGACTATCAAGGTATTCTAGAGAGAAATGTGCTGCCCAGTGTCAGACAGCTTGGTCTCAGTCACAGGTTATGGGTCTTGCAACAGGATAATGACCCAAAACACACAGCTAAAAATACCCAAGAATGGCTAAGAGCGAAACACTGGACTATTCTAAAGTGGCCTTCTATGAGCCCTGATCGAAATCCTATTGAACATCTGTGGAAGGAGCTGAAACATGCCGTCTGGAGAAGGCACCCTTCAAACCTGAGACAACTGGAGCAGTTTGCTCATGAGGAGTGGGCCAAAATACCTGCTGAGAGGTGCAGAAGTCTCATTGACAGTTACAGAAATGGTTTGATTGCAGTGATTGCCTCAAAAGGTTGTGCAACAAAATATTAAGTTAAGGGTACCATCATTTTTGTCCAGGCCTGTTTCATGAGTTTGTTTTTTAAAATAATTCTGCTGAACCACAATTCAAAAGCATTGTCTGATTTTCATTGGTTAATTTTCATAGAATTTTTTTTATTACCACTTTTGTCAGATTCAAGTTATTTCTGTGACCATTGTGGGTTTTTCTTTCAGTAACAGAGGGGTACCAACAATTTTGTCCGTCTGTAAGTGTAGCCACCAAAACTTTAGTAGTGAGCAACTTTGATCAGAACTTTTAATACAGTAAAAATGACAAATGCAGCCATTTCTCATAAGTCAAGCTCATTTCTAACCATGTTTCCTGTCTGAGCAGCATTTACATAGATGCCCATGTTAATCAAAAGGGCTAAATTCTGCTGGACAAAGTCAAAATTTAGTGTCAGTTCTAAGCTATCAGAGAAAATGTGGGAAAGTACAACATTTTTGGTGTACATGAACGCAATATCTTGTCTGTATGCCAGTTCTACTGATGTATCAGTATAACCAAGGGATGCTTAAAAGCTGGACTCAGTACAAATCATTCAAAATAAAAGTCAAAACTATGGTCGTTTGTAAAGGAGCATCCAGAAAAATCAAAACAGATCCGCACACCAAGACGCTCTCATGAAATAACTTTTGATATTTGCCCTTCCTCAGACTCCTATCACCATTAGGCATACAGTCATGTGAAAAAAATTGGAGACCCCTTTCAATATTTAGTTCTTTATTAAGAAATGCTCATGTATCTATGTCTAACCTTGTTTTTGTTTTTATTTGCATTTTTTTAAATTTATTTTAGCCATTTTTTTTCCACAATATTTTTTATTGAACCTTTTTTTACAAACATAACACAAACAATCAAACACTAACACTAAAGTAATTTAAAAAAAAATGTACTAAAAACACCAACAACCACTAACAAAGGCAGATCTTCAACAATGCTCCTCTGTTTAGTCTAGGCAATCCATTACATAAGTATACATATTGTACATTCACCAGTTTGGAATTTACAAGGTCCACACACATCATTCACCTTCTTCTTCAAAAGTTATGTTTAAATTCTTTACATAATCAATGAAAGGTCTCCATATATTCTCAAACACAATTTCCTTTGATTTCAGTATGTATGTTATTCTTTCTAGTGGAAGGTTTGTTAACATCTGTCTTAACCACTGAGTCACATCTGGTCTATGAGTCTTTTTCCACAGTAGTGCAATACATTTTTTGGTGTTAAGCAAACTGAGGTTTATGAATGCTCTTTCACTCTTATTAAAGTTATGCTTTTCTGGATACAGACCCAACAAAAACAATTTAGGATTCAATATGATTTGTTTTGAAATTATTTTTTCAATTGTTACCCTCACCTCTTCCCAAAACATTCTAATTTTTCTACATTCCCATAAACAATGAAATAGGGTTCCTTTACTTTCCATACATTTTGTGCACGTATCTGGTATGTTTTTGTTATATCTATTTAACTCCTCCGGTGTAACATACATCCGCATTAACCATTTAAAATGTATCAATTTAAGACGTACATTTATTGATTTGGTTTGAGCTTCTGTACAAGCCAATTCCCATTGTTCCTCTGAAATTTCAGTTTGCAGGTCTTCTTTCCAATAATTCAGTCTTTTCTGTGAGTTTTCACTTGAGGATAATGTCAATGAGTTATAAAACTCTGAAATAATACCCTTTCTCTTACTATCTT
This sequence comes from Pholidichthys leucotaenia, assembly GCA_020510985.1. Classification (NCBI taxonomy): domain Eukaryota; kingdom Metazoa; phylum Chordata; class Actinopteri; order Cichliformes; family Pholidichthyidae; genus Pholidichthys; species Pholidichthys leucotaenia. Next base: position 122,556,791 of record CM035837.1, on the reverse strand, counting down.
TCGTCAAAATTTTTTCCAAGGATGAATAAGTTGGTCGGGTGAGAGCATTATTTTGATTTGTTCGAATAAAGATCCTGAGCTGAAGATATTTTAAAAAATGTGTTCTATTAAGATTAAATTTGATCCTCAGTTCTTCAAAAGACATTGTTATCTGAACATGACAAATATAAGTCTTGAATCTTTTGAATCCCTTTTAAATTCCATACTTTAAATACAGCATCCGCTCTCCCTAGTTTAAAATATTGATTACCCCATATTGGGCTAAATTGTGACAATAAGTGTGGTTCTTTTAAATATTTTTTGGTTTCACACCATATTTTGATCATATGCTTTACAAATGGATTTTTAACTTGTTTCTGTAATTTTTTAGCCGAGTCTGAGTATATGAATATGGGAAGAGGTAAAGGTAAATTGTATGATTCCATTTCAGTCCAGTGAGGGAGATCATTTGATGAAAAATAATATGTCATAGACCTCAGTTGTGCTGAGGTTCAGGTTCAGGTTCAGGTTCCTTTATTTGTACCCGTAGGTAGATTTGTTTTGCAGTCTGGTGACATCCATATTTACAAGCCACTAATTACATTCAACATAGACACAAACACAGGCACACATCTTACAAAATAGGTAAATATAAAATATGTACAATATAATTTTTATAGCTTGTTCAACTCTTTGACAGCAGCAGGGACAAAGCTGTTTTTGTAGCGCTGGGTTTTGCTTTTTGGGACAGCAAACCTCCGTCTGGAGGGAAGAAGCTGAAAGTTGCAGTGCAAAGGGTGGGAGTCATCATTTAAAATCGAGTCGGCCATCCTCTGTACTTGTCTGGTGTACAGGGATGTCAGGCTCAGCTGTGACTCACCAAGCAAACGACTGGACCATCTAACTACCTGATCCAAGGATTTCCTCTGTTTCAGTTTTATCTGACCAAACCATGACATTAAAGAAAAGGATAAAACAGATTCAATAAAAGCCCGATAAAACATAGTCATTATGGTTCGGTCAATTTGGAAGCGTGCAAGTTTCCTCAAACAATGCAAATTTTGCTGACCCTTTTTGCACACCCTTTCACAGTTCACTTCAAAGTTTAATTTACTATCAATAATCGTCCCAAGATATTTGTACGATTGTACACATTTGGTGGTCTGGCCTTTTAGTATGGTGACTTTGTGCCTGGGAGTTTTCCTCCTTTCTTTCAAAGGTCTTTTTATTATTATTAATTGAAGTATCAATACAATACAAAGTATTAGAAATTTTCATTTTTGTTTCAACCAAACAGTGAAAAACTAGAACTTAAAGCCAACAAATGTAAATGCTTCAAAGCACAAAAACCTTTAAATAAACAATAATTAAAAAAAAAAAAATACACAGAAAAATTGTGTGTGTGAAGTGGGGGTGGAGTAAAGGGGATATGAGCTACTCAGAAACTATAATCGTGGGTCTTTCAAAGAAATCAAGAAACGGGCGCCATAATTTATAGAATTTGTTTTCAGAGCCACAGACTGTATATCTGATTTTTTCTAAATCCAAACAGGACATTATATCTTTTATCCACTGTAAATGTGAAGGGGGCGAAGAGTCTTTCCACTTCAGTAATACAGCACGTCTGGCCAATAATAATGAAAATTTGAACACTTTTAATTTGGAACTTGGCAAGACAAGTTCTGGAGCCACACCAAAAATGGCGCATAATGGATCAGGTTTAATTTGATATTGCAGGACTTCAGACATAGTGATAAAAACAGAATGCCAAAAATTCATCAATGCAGGGCAGGACCAATACATGTGAAGCAAAGTGCCAGGAGCGCTACCACACTTTTCACAAGTTGGGTCTATATCCGAGTAAATACGTGCTAACTTAACCTTGGACAGGTGCATCCGGTGTACAATCTTAAATTGAATAAGAGCGTGACGAGCACACATTGATTCAGTGTGAACCTGGCCAAGAATAGAGTCCCACAGTTCATCAGTAAAAGTAAAATTAAGATCTTGTTCCCAGTTCAATTTGATAGCGGCCAGAGAAGAAGATTGTAAATTTGAAATTAAATTATATAAAACTGACATTACCCCCTTAGAAGTTGGTTTAACTAATAAAAAATCATCTAGAGGATTATCAGAAGGTTTTTGAGGGAATTGTTTTGTCATGGTTTGCACATAATGTCTGACCTGGAGGAAGCGGAAAAAATGTGTAGAAGTGATGTCGAATTTGGTGGAAAGTTGAGAAAAACTTGCAAATTGACCATCAAAATATAAATCCGCAAAAGATTTTAAACCTTTTCTGTGCCATATATGAAATGCACTATCAATAGTTGATGGGGTAAATAAATGATTTGCGGCAATTGGACTTCTAATGGAAAAAAACTGAAGACCGAAATTTTTCCTGAATTGAGACCAAATTCTAAGAGACTGACGAACTACTTTATTATTACCCAGTGTAGACAAAGCAAGGGGAAGTGGTGAACCTAAAATTGCCGGTAGGGAGGTTTGATTGTCCACATGTGACTCCATAAGGATCCAAATAGGTGATTTGGGTTCCAGATAAAAATGTTTCCAATATAACATGCACCTGATATTTGCTTTCCAGTAGTAATATTGAAAGTTAGGCAGAGCCATGCCACCTACTGATTTGGGTCTTTGAAGAAAAACTTTCCTCAATCTCGGATGTTTACCATTCCAAATAAATGAGGTAATCAAAGAGTCCAAAGACTTAAAAAAGGATTTAGGAATAAAAATGGGGAGACATTGAAACAAATATAAAAACTTTGGAAGTAACATCATTTTTACAGAATTGATTCTGCCAATTAAAGACAAGGATAATGGGGACCATTTGGAAAGTATTAGCTTGCACTGGTCAAGTAAGGGGAGAAAATTATTTTTAAACAAGTAATTAAATTGTTTAGTGACACATATCCCAAGATAATTAAAATGATCAATAACAACCTTGAAAGGAAAATTTTCAAAATCCTGAACTTGAATCTTTTCATGAATCAGAAACAGTTCACTCTTATTAAGATTAATTTTATAACCAGAAAACCTACTAAAACTATCCAAAATATTGAGTATAGCGGGTAATGAAGTAAGTGGGTTGGAGAGAAATAATAAAAGATCGTCAGCATAGAGTGAAACCCTATGCTCAATGCCACCCCTACGAATGCCTAGAAAGTCCCGGCTCCCACGGATTGCAATAGCTAACGGCTCAACTGCCAAGGCAAAGAGCAACGGGCTCAAAGGACAGCCTTGCCTCGTACCACGGTAAAGTCTAAAATAGTCAGAATAGCGACAATTAGTTAACACTGAAGCTAAAGGACTAGCATAGAGAAGTTTAATCCAGGAACAGAAGGAAGGACCAAAACCGAACCTCTCCAAAGTAAAAAACAAATACTCCCACTCAACCCTATCGAATGCCTTTTCAGCGTCCAAACTAATAAGACATTCAGGTATGTTGTGGTGAGGAGTATAAATAATATTAAACAACCGCCGCAAGTTAAAAAAAGAATGGCGATTTTTAATGAAACCGGTTTGGTCCTGTGAAATTATAAAAGGAAGAATCTTTTCCAACCTTGAAGCTAACAACTTTGACAAAATTTTAACATCGGTATTTAACAAGGAAATAGGCCTGTAAGAAGCACAATCAACAGGATCCTTATCCTTTTTAAGCAACACAGTGATACAGGCCTGATAGCATGAAGGAGGAAGTGTACCAGAGTCAAGCGACTCTGTAAAAACTTGACAAAGGAAAGGGGCGAGGTCGTCAGAGAATTTTTTGAAAAAATCAGCGGAAAACCCATCAGGTCCTGGAGATTTTCCTGATTGCATGGATGATATTGCCAGCTGAATTTCTTCTTTTGTGATGGGAGCTTCTAAAATTTGCCGAGATTCTGAAGAAATCGAAGGAATATCAATAGAATCAAAAAAAATTTCCAAATCCTTTAAGTTTGTTGTATATTCTGAGGTATATAATTTGGAATAAAATGACCTGAAAATATCATTAATCACTTGTTGGTCAGATGTCACCTCTCCTTTATCTGTCCTAACTCCAGTAATAATTTGCTTAGCTCTAATACCACGTAGTTGATTAGCTAGAAGTTTACTGTTTTTTTCGCCATGTTCATAAAATTCACTCTTGTTCCTTATTAAACAACCTTCAATTTGTCGAGTAGAAAGTAAATTAAGTTTAGTTTGTAATGTCATACGTTCCTTGTACAGAGCGGGTGATGGAGATTGAGCATATTGTCTGTCAATGTCCAGGATTTGATCTAAAATAGCCTTCTGTTCCTGTATTAAGGATCGTCTTTTAAATGCTACCAATGAAATAAATTCCCCCCTAAGAAATGCCTTCATGGCCTCCCATATCGTTTTATTTGACATACCAGGAGTTTTATTTTCTTTCAAAAAAAAATTAATTTTAGAAGAAATATTCGCAACCAATTTTTCATCTGTAAGTAATAATGGATCCAATCTCCAATGCTTTCTCATGGAGTCACATCCATGGAGGATCATTTTAAGTACAAGAGGGGCATGATCAGAAACCGAGATGCTATCATAACTGCAAGAGCAAAGGTTATTAATTAATAAATTGTCAACAAAAAAATAATCTATTCTGGTATAAGTATGGTGTACGTGAGAGAAAAAAGAATAGTCCCTGCCGTTAGGATGTAAAAAACGCCAAGGATCTGTAAGGCTATATTCCTCAAGAAAAGACTTAACATAAGTTGCAGATTTATTAAGACTAGCAGGTTTTGAAGATGAGCGATCTAAGATCGGATCCATATACAAATTAAAGTCACCCCCAAGAATTAGAGAATGAGTATTTAAATCTAGAAGTTGCGAAAAAAGGTTACGAAAAAAGTGCACATCATCAAAATTCGGTGCATACAGATTAGCCAAAGTGACATGTTTATCGCCAAGTTTACCTGATACTATTACAAATCGTCCATTTTTATCTGATACAACATTAGAGGGAATAAATGGGATATTTCGATCAATAAGAATAGCAGCGCCCCTGGCCTTAGCTTTAAAATTTGAATGAAAAAATTGTCCTGACCAACATTTTGACAAACGCAAGTGGTCGGAATCCTGCAAATGGGTTTCCTGCAAAAACAATATCCCAGGCTTAAACTGCTTTAGACGTGACATGACTCTCTTTCGTTTAATTGGATGGTTCAACCCCTTCACATTCCAGCTTACCAAAGTAAGATTACTATTCATTCAAAGAGTAAAATTTATATATTATGTTGTGTAGCCCAAAGAAGAGTAAAGTGAGGTACGGGTAAAAAAAAAAAAAAAAAAAAAAAAGGAGGGGGTAAGGGGGGTATAAATAAAACCATAACAAAAAAACAAAACAAAACAAAAAAAAATTAAAAAAATAAAAATAAAAAAAATAAAAATAAAAATAAAAAAAATCCAACAACCAAACCTATAACAACACTCCAGCCGGTTGCAAAAAAACAGCAACCGCTCCATCTCCTGCTCTATTTTCATCCTAACAGAATGCTCCCATACAACTGGCTTCAATCCTGCATAATATGAACGTTTTACCCTAAAAAAAAAAAAAATAAATAAATAAGATAAAATTAAAAAAAGAATTAAGTAAACAACAACGTATAGGGAGCCAATTTTACCTTGTTTTTAAACATCTGAAAATGCATCAATGTCCAGTCAGTGCAGCTTCAATGAAGTAACAAGCAGTCCAGCGCGGCAGCTGGTCAACCCAGAAATGTCCAGTTCAAGGCGAAAATTGCTGGTTTCTCTCCATGGTTTGCATGAAGCAGGTGGCCTCCGAGACGGACGCCAGCCACTGGTTTTTGCCGTCTGGAAGAGTTATCCGGAGCCTGGCGGGGAAAAGAAGAGAAGGACGAAAACCTCTCTTGTACAACTCGGACATAACCTCCTTATATTCGGCTCGTTGCTTCTGAACGTCGGCGTTATAATCCTCGTAGAACTGAAGTTTATGCCCACGATATTCCAAAGTCCCACGGCGTCTCCGCGCTTCTCTCATCACCAAGTCTTTGGTCCGAAACCGGTGGAAACAAATAATGACAGCGCGCGGCTTCCCATTCGGACTCGGCTTGGGCATGAGGCTGCGGTGGGCTCTATCCAGCTCTGGGGGAGATGGCAAAGTTTGTGCGCCAAAGACGTCCACCAACAGCTGAGAAAAAAATTCAGATGGCCGTGGACCCACATCAAAGGACTCCGGCAGACCCACCAGACGAATATTCAGCCTCCTGCTTCTTCCCTCCAGGTCAGAAAGTTTGTTTTTCAAAAGTTTGTTCTCCTCCTGCATTGACTCACATGTAACTTCAAGCGCCGCTAGGCGCTGGCTGACGTCCTCCGCGTTGTTTTCAAGGTCGCCAATGCGTTGCTCTTGGTTCGCCACATCTGCTTGAATTTTGTCCAGCTTACCATTAATAAGTTCAAATGAAGCTTTGAAGTCAGCAGCTATGGACATTCTGTGTTGCTCAAGCAAGGCAACAAGTGCAGGGTTAAGGCTGATATTAGCATCCTCAGCTAAGCTGGTGTTAATATTGTTCCCTGCTGCCTCCTTTTCAGTCTGCTTTCTTGTTTTGGACATATTTTACAACTCAAAACAGATTCTGCACGTATTAAATGTCCAAAACATTAACAGCTTACAGCAAAATAGGGTTTTAAAAAGTAAAGAAAAAAATATAGCAGGAGCCAGCAACGCACACACCTACTCCATTGCCAGCACACCTGAAGCCCAGGAGTTTTCCTCCTAAAGTCAATAATCATATCTTTCGTTTTTGTTGTATTCAGCTGCAGGTAGGAATCCTCACACCAGTGAACAAAGTCATCAACTACTGGGCCGTGGTCACTCTCACCATCCTGGAGGAGACTGACAATGATTGAGTCATCAGCATACTTTATAATGTGTCTGTTGTCATGTCTGCTCCGACACATGTTTGTGTACAGGATGAAGAGTAGTGGTGACAACACACACCCCTGAGGAGAGCCAGTAGAAGAGCACTTTAGGTCAGACAATGTGCCATTGACCCTTACTCTCTGCGTCCTGTTGGTTAAGAAATCCAGAATCCAACCCACCAGATTATTGCTCAAATCAAATTGTTGCAGGAGCCTTTCAACTAAAATATGAGGTTGGATTGTATTAAAGGCAGAAGAAAAGTCCACAAATAAAAGCCTGGCGTGTGTCCCATTAAAATCCAGATGTTTAAAAAGCATGTTAAACAGAGTGACAGTGGCGTCCTCCACTCCTCTGTGAGGCCTATAGGCAAACTGCAGAGGATCCAATGCATGTTCAGTCTGCCTTAGGACCTCACATCTGACCAGTTTTTCAAAAATTTTCATTAAAATTGAAGTCAAAGCAACTGGTCTAAAGTCATTTACCGTTTTAGGACAGCTGGATTTTGGAACGGGAACAACCACGGCATCTTTCCAGATCTTAGGCACATGTTGTGTCTGTAAGGACTTATTGAAAATGTAATGAAATATAGGACTCAGTTCATGTGCACAGGACTATACCAGGCGCCCACATATATTATCAGGGCCCTGACTTTTGTTCACTTTTACAGCGCAGAACTCCCTTTTAACATCCTGCATCTCAATATTAAAGTGCTGATTGTCTTTGAGTTTGTTTCAAATCTTGGATTTCTGTGCTAAAATCAAAGGAGTCAAAATGACCGTAAAAACAATTAAGAGCATTAGCCAGCTCTGTGTCTGAACTAAAACCATCTAAAAACACACGATTACTGCGCTCTGTGCTCTGAAGGCCTGCAATAGTTTTCATACTGGCCCAGGCTGAACCAAGTTTATTTGCTGCCATCTTGCTTTCCAACTCTGATTGACCTGCTTTCCAACTCTGACCAGTACATAAAGTTTGGACATTTCAGACTTCCACGATCAAATGGTAAATATAGTAAGGACAGACGTAATCTAGCCTTCCTATTGTTCCATATAAATTCCACTAACTTTTTTTTTAATTCTTGAGAATAGATCTGAAGGTGGTGGTAAAGGAATGTATTGAAATAAATAAAGTATTTTTGGTAAGATATTACTTTTAAGTATATTAATTCTCCCAATCATCAACATTGGTAGTGACATCCATCTCTGAAATAACTCATTAATGTCTGTCATTAAGGCTTCATAGTTGGCACTGGCGACTGATTCTAGCTTAGGGACAATTTGAATTCCTAAATATTTAAACTGATTTACAACATTGAATTGATTTACCTCAGGAGCTGGGTGATTTCTCTGGGTCTCATTTAGCATTAATATTGAAGATTTAGTTTTTTTAATTTTATATCCTGATATTTCCCCAAAATTCTTTATTAAATTCAACAAGGTCGGAATTGATTTTTTAAGATTCGACATAAACAAAATTATGTCATTGGCATACAAGGAGATTTTATGTTCTGTTAGTCCTACTTTAATTCCATATATTTGTGGATGTAAACGTACTGCCATCGCTAAAGGTTCAATTGCCATAGTAAACAGTAAAGGTGAAAGTGGACAGCCTTGTTGACATCCTCTATTGATATTTATTGATTTTGAGATATTGCTGTTTGTTAGGATTTCTGCTGTAGCATTATTGTATATTATTTGAACCCATTTTATGAAATTATTTCCAAGTCCAAACCTTTGTAGGACTTCAAAAAGAAAGGGCCATTCGACCCTATCAAAGGCCTTTTTGGCGTCCAATGATAGGAGAGCTGTATCCGGTGCTTCTTTATTGGAATAAATAATATTAAATAGTCTTCTTACATTATGGAAGCCTTGTCTTCCCATTATAAAGCCATTCTGATCTTGGTTAATAATATTTGGTAATATTTCTTGTAGTTGTCTTGCTAAAATTTTACAGATTATCTTAAGGTCAGCATTTAATAGGCTTATTGGTCTTATGTTTTCACATTTATTAGAGGGTTTACCTGGTTTTGGCAACAGTGTAATTAAGGCATTATTCATGTATAGTGGTAAATTACTATTTTGAAATGCTTCTAAAACCATTTCCAAAAATGGTTTTATTAATTTATTCTTAATTTTTTTTATAGAGGTCAACTGGAAGACCATCTGGTCCTGCACTTTTTCCTGATTTCATATTATCAATGGCTAGCCCAACTTCTTCTTGACTAATTTTAGACTCCAGTATCTCCCTGTTTTCATTTGGAATACACGGTGTAGATAATCCGTCCAAAAACCCATTTAGTTTTGTTAAGTCAGTTTCATTTTTTGTATCATATAGTTTTTCATAATAATCTCTAAAGGCACTGTTAATTTCTAAAGGATCTACAACTGCCTGTCCGTTACTTATAATACTGGTAATTGGTGTTTTAAATTCTAATTGTTTAATCTGCCATGCCAATAATTTCCCTGATTTTTCACCTTGTTCATAAAAAGATTGCTTCAATCTTAGAAGACTCGAGGCAGCTCTATTCGCTGATTTTTTTTTTTTATCATATTCAGCTCTCAGAATCAATAATTCGTTCTCTAACTTTGGGTCACTTCCTGCATACACTTTTTCTTGAAGAATTTGTATTTTATGTTCCAATTGGACTCTCTCCTCTCGAGTCTTCTTAGATTTTGAACCTGTATAACTAATAATATGCCCCCTAATAAAAGCTTTGAAAGCCTCCCACTTTATACATGCTGATGTTTGTGTAGTATTGATATCAAAGAACTCATCTGTTTTTCTATGTACTTAACAAATTCCTCATCCTGAAGCCATTTATGCTGAAATTGCCACCTACCTGGTTCCTTTGTCAGTTTCTTATCTACATATATTAGACAGCAGGGTGCATGATCAGAGATCACAATGTTATCATAGAAACAGTTTTGAATCTTGGACCTTAATTCTGTGGAGATCAAAAAATAGTCAATACGTGAGAATGTCTTGTAGGTATTAGAATAACAAGAGTAGGCTTTAACTTGTGGTTTCATTTCTCTCCATATATCTAGCAATCTCAATTCTTTCATAAATTGATTAATGGTCATCCTGCATCCATTGTGCGTACAGTCCAGTCCTGTTGATCTATCTATACTGGGATTCAATGTACAATTAAAATCCCCTGCAAAATATGTTGCCCTGTAAGTGATGATAAAATAAGAAATAAATTAGCAAAAAAGTTTTGATCATCTATATTGGGACAAGTCTTGGGATAAGTTCACCAGATTTATATTTTCGAATAACAAAGATCCTTGGATGATTAGATATCTTCCAAATTTGTCTCCAATTACATTTTTCACTTGAAATGGGACTGATTTATGTATGAGAGTCATAACTCCCCTAGCTCGGGATGAAAATGATGAGGTGAACACACTTCCCTGCCATCTTCTCCTAATTCTTTTTACATCCTCCTCTATTAGATGAGTTTCTTGTAAAAATACAATTTTTGAACCTATGTCTTTTATTTTATTCATAACTTGTTTAAGTTTTTTTTAAATTTTGTAGACCTCTGCAATTCCATGAAGTTAAATTAAGATTAACGCTTTGGTCTATGATCAATAAGGAGTTTGAGATTACCTCGCAATATAAACATGAATGAATGAATGAATTTTATTTATTTCGGATAGTACATTACAGGTTAAAAGAAACTGTATAATATAACAACAAGGTCAAATTAGACAAAGACTCCTTCTACTATACAATTCCACGTGAGTTATCCGAAATGGGTGATGGCCGAAGCCGCAGCTTATATTGCCCACCCATATTCCATCCAAGAATTCAAAGGAGAAAAAAGAGAAAACAAGACAAGAGCGATTACAATTTAAAACAAGGCTAAGACAAAATGTGACTGAGAGAAAAGAAAACTGAGCTAGTCTAAGTTAAGCGGTTACTATTCAAAAACAAATCTAAGACATAGTGTCACAGAGAAAAAAAGAAAAAAAGAAAAAACTAAGCTACAACACAACACAGGCTGGAAATGTCAATCCTTATGTGAGTTTACATGTCGTCTTGTAAATATGTTTGGAGTATTTCTTCCTTTAGTTTTTGTTTAAATTGTCCAAGCTTTGTACATGATTTTAATTCAGGTCCAAAATCGTTCCATAATCTGACTCCTTGCACTGAAATACAGTGTTGCTTGGTGGTTGTTCTCACTGTAGGCTTTTGAAATATACATGTTCCTCTGAAGTGATATCGTTTCTCCCTTGTTTGGAACAACTTTTGGATATTTGCGGGCAGTGATAGATTCTTCACTTTGAACATTATTGTTGCGGTTTTAAAGTCAATCAGATCTTTCAACTTGAGAGTTTTTTGTTTAAGAAAAAGTGGGTTTGTTGGTTCCCTGTAAGCTGCTTTGTTGATTATTCTAATAGCTCTCTTTTGAAGCATAAAGAGTGGATATATGTTTGTTTTATATGTATTTCCCCATACTTCATTACAATATGTCATGTATGGGAGTATTAATGAATGGTACAAGGTGTATAGTGTGGGTTGATTCAGCAAATTTTTCACTCTGTGTAATATTGCAATTGATTTGGATACTTTACCTTTTATATAATTAATATGTGGCTTCCAACACAGTTTGTTATCAATTACTACTCCAAGGAATTTAGTTTCGGACACCCTTTCAATCTCTACATCATTTACACTGAGTTTGGGTACTGGGTAATTGTGATGGTTGTTAAAGACTATAAATTTTGTCTTGCTTAAATTGAGCGTTAATTTGTTTGAATCAAACCACAGTTTCAGCTTTCCTAATTCCTTTCCGAGTGTATCCAGAAGTTGTTCCAAATTGTTTCCACTGCATAGCAGATTAGTGTCATCAGCAAACAATATTAAGTCCATTTTTTCTGAAACTTTACATATATCATTTATATACATATTGAATAATAATGGTCCCAAAACTGAACCCTGTGGGACTCCACAGGTGACCTTCAGTAACTCTGAGATTTTGCTGTTAACACATGCAAACTGATATCTATTCTTTAAGTAACTACTTAACCAGGACAGTGCTACCCCTCTAATACCACAATTTTGTAGTTTCTTTAATAATAGATTGTGATCTACTGTATCAAATGCTTTTTTAAGATCCAGGAATACTCCAACTGAATACTCTTTATTTTCAATGGCTGTTGATATTTTTTCTGTAAATTCCATTAAGGCATATGCTGTTGTCCTTTTCTGTCTGAACCCATATTGCTGCTCACACAATAAATCATTCTTCAGTATGAAGTTGTCAATTCTCTCATAGAATATTTTTTCAAGTATCTTGGAAAATTGCGGTAATAGTGAAATTGGTCTGTAGTTGGAGAGTTCCCCTCTGTCGCCTGTCTTGTAAATCGGAATTACTTTAGCTATTTTCATTGCATTGGGAAATATACCTGATTGGAGAGACAGGTTACAGATATACGTCAGTGGTTTCACTATGCATTCGATAACAGTTTTGACTAGTAGCATGTCAATACCATCGCAATCAGTAGATGTTTTACTTTTGAACGATTTAACAATTTCAATGACCTCTCTTTCGTCTGTGTTCTTTATGAAGATGGTGTCTTTTACAGCAGTGTTATTGCATATTGTATCACCTGTAGGCGCCGTAGTGGGTATTTCTCGGGCCAGTATAGGTCCAATGTTAACAAAAAAATTATTAAATTCATCTGCAGGTGAAGCTATATTCACATTCGGAATCGATTTATTATTTTTTGGAATATTAGTTGGGTAGCTAGTATTTCTGCTTTTATTTCCAAGGATACTGTTGATTATTGTCCATGTATTTTTAATATTGTCTTTGTTTTTTTCCAGTTCTTTACTGTAATAGTCTCTTTTACTGCATCTTATTATATATGTTAACTTATTTTTGTATGTTTTATACCGTTGCTCTGCTTCTTTTGTCCTTTTCTTTATGAAAGCTTTATATAATAAATTTTTCTTTTTACACGCCTTTTGTAGTCCTTTGGTTAACCATGGTTTGTCAGCAAATTTGTGTTTAAGCTTTTTTTTAACTAATGGGCAGTTTTTTTCATAAAGAGTGGTTACAATGTTTATAAATGTGTCATAGGCTTCATTTACATCTGATACATAGACTTCTGTCCAGTCTTGCTTCAGCAAGTCCTCTTTAAAAGAACTGATTGCGTTTGGTGATTTGTGTCTGAACGATTTTGAGATTTTTTCTGGGTTGGGCTCCGTGTGGCCATGGATAAGTGCAAAGATTGGCAAGTGGTCGCTTATATCATTTATCAATAATCCACTTTCTATTTTCTTATCGAGAACATTGACAAACAGGTTGTCAATAAGTGTAGCAGAGTGAACTGTGATTCTACTGGGATGTGTTATTGTGGGATATAGACTCATGCTGTACATAGAGTTCATGAACTCTGTAACTACATTTTGTTGATGTGGATTAAGTAGGTCAATATTGAAATCTCCACAAATTGCTACCATTTTCTTACTAGTAATATTATTGTACAGCTCGACTAATTTATCTCTGAATGTCTCAATGCAAGTTCCCGGCATTCTGTATATGCAGCTTATGATTAGATTTTTTGTTTTGTCTAGGTCAGTCTCAACAGTAACACATTCCAAAATCCCTGGTAGTGCTGAGGACATTTCATTTACAAGCTTACATCTATATAGGTCATCAATATACAGTGCAACACCACCACCCTTTTTTTGAGATCTGTTAATGTTAAACATCTGATATCCCTCTATTGCCATCAGGGGAGCCTGGTCTTCATTAAGCCAGGTTTCCGAGACTGCAATGGCTGTGAATTTTCTGTTTAGCTGTTTTAAATAGTCCTGAATCTGTGAGAAGTTTTTGTTAAGACTTCTGCTATTGAAGTGTATTATTGACAGTTTACCATCTAATTGCACTTGACTTTTGAATTGCTTTTCAGTGTAATATTCACAGTGGTTATGAATATTATTGAAAAAGTGGTTATCGGGATCAATATCATTCTCCATCTCTTGTGGTTTATGTTCAGCATAGTGGCATATTTTTAGAGTTTGAGTTTCCTCACTCTGTGTTTCATAGACAGTGTTCATTTGTATTTATCTAAGTCAGTAGCATCTCTGATCATTATACTTTTTGCTTGCTCAGGTGTTCCATTTAGTTTAATCCAAATTCTACAATTTCTTGTCCAGGTTGACTGTATCCTATTTTGTTTTTTTAGCATCCGTGCCTGCCGTGCTAATTCAGTGTTTTTTTTTGTCAGGTGTTCATTTAGGTAAACTTGAGTTTCCTTTAGTTTTTTGGCCTGCCTCAGTATGTCATTTTTCACCCTCCTGTTCACAAAGCGCATCACAATTGATTTCTTTGTTTTGTTATCTTTCTTCGGTAAAGCATAACAGGCTGAGATCGCATTGGCTTCTACCTTAATGTCTTTATCATTAAGGAACTGAAGCACTTGGTTTTCTAGGGACATTGATTCACTTATGGAAGCATGTTCACCACTCAGTCCTGTTGCGGCATGGGCGTAAGACTGATATCTGATGTCTAGTCCACTTATAACCAGGTCATCAATGCGAGAACCTTGTTCAAGATCCTCGACGCGTTGCTCCAAAAGACGCCCGTGTTCCTCCAGGTCCATAATTTTTTTGTCTTTTTCTTTTATTATTGAATGTAGGGCTTGTACCTCTTGTATTAGGTTTATTATTTTGGCCTGTTGGTTAGTCATTTTGGCCAATTCTTCTAACACAAAGTTCAGAGATTTTTTAATTTCTTCCATTTCCTCTTTTTTGGGTGGCATTTTACTGACCTGTGGATAGAAATAAACAGAGAATCCGGCTAGGCTATCGCCGGCGCCTGCCTCCGTCTACCTGGCCAGTTATGTCGCACACCGCCGGCGCAGCCGGAATCCACCGATCACAGCCACTCATCGCCGTCTGGCTGGGTGGCTCCTCCGCTGGGCCCCGTCACCGCCAGTTATGTCGCACTCCGCCGGCGTAGCTCTAATCCACCGATCACCTCCGCCGATCGGTGGCCGATCACCGTCGCTCGCTGTCGTCTGGCTGGGTGGCTCTTCCGCTAGGCCCCGTCACTGACCGCCGTCAGTCTGGTAGTTCCTCGGCTGGGCCTCGCAAATTGGGCTCCGATTCAGGCCACTGTCCTGCTGAATCCAGGTGGCCCCCGTCTCTCACCAACACCGCGCTCGAGCTCCCAATCGCCGCCTCGGTAGGTTCGTCCGGTAAGCCCTCACCGGGGACTGAGCCGCTTCGTGTCGGAGTTAGGTGACGCACAGGGGCTAGTGTTAAGCTAACCAGTATTATCTTGGCAGAAGCTTCAGACAGAGTGCAGCGGTTCTACCCGATTAAAGGGGCATTCCGACGGGATTCTGACGGGGGTGGAAATTCAGCCCGTGGGGTCCGTCACGAGCGCCGATCGCTGTTGATTAGGTTCTTTTAATGGGAAGAGATCAGCGACTTTGTCTCAGCGTTGAAAAAGTGTGACCATCCCGGTCGCCATCTTGAAAAAAAAAAAAAAAATTGTCTCTGTGTTTATGACTGACAGACACACAAGTACTTTACTGAGTAGTTTTATTGCAGCATACATTTTATTTGTATATGAGTGAGTACGTACATTTCTGTCAGTCATAACATGCTCATACAGAAAAGCAAAAACATGAGTGGTTGAACATTCATCCCACAAACTACACACAAACAAATTCCCCCTCCCCACATTCGTGGTAATCCCCCCAAAATCAAAAAAAAAATTCCGTCTCCCGCTATAGCCATTGACTGCTCCACACCCACGAGGACCAGTCAAACCACTCTTTCTTTCTCCTCTCAATTACCCTGACTCTACTGCTTTTAATGACATAACTTTAACTCACTTCTGTAGTTTTTCCAACTTAACTATTTTAGCCATTTTAAGTGGGAATCGATGTGGGGGTGTCCTAAAAATAGATGGGGGGTGTCCTAATTTATTCCTCACTATTTGTTTAGAATTACATTTTACAGGAAATTTGGAAAAAAATCTTTAATTCATTTTTAATTGTTTAGTTGTATCACATGAATCTCCCAGTATTTTTAACATTAATATTAAATATCCATATGTCCAAATATGTTAAAAAACCACACAGGCTTTTACAGGGTGTCCTAATTTTTTCACATGACTGTATCCATTTCTGGATATGCTTTTTTTTTTAAATCTAGCACCCAACCAGGTGGACTGAGTGATGTGCGTGCCATTTTATAGTTTCTCCATTTGTAAAGGAGTACCATTTTCTTCAGAAATGTACGTACTCACTCATATACAAATAAAATGTATGCTGCAATAAAACTACTCAGTAAAGTACTTGTGTGTCTGTCAGTCATAAACACAGAGACAATTAATAATGAAAGAGGCTTCTCTTTTGATATGAATCCAGAGGCTGCAGTGTTATAACAGGAAGCAGGGTGATGGTTGGAAATGAGCTGCTTATGACAATAAAATAATTTTTTTTTTTAAAAATCAGCTAATAAAACAATCAGTCTGATCACAATTCTGATCACAATATTTTATTTATTTATTTAAATAAATAAATAAATTAAATAAATAAATAAAATAAATTTTTTTTAAAAAAATCAGCTAATAAAACAATCAGTCTGATCACAACTAGAAAAGCACTCTCAGAGAGTGCATACCTCCGCCAAGGCTCCTTCCATCCCTCATAGATCACCTCCAAAATGTAATGGGTTCATTTTGGAGTATTCTTGTTAGCATAGTGTGAGAAGTTAAGAGCCTTGGTGGAGGTATGCATCCTGGGATCATCACTAAAATCTTATGGGTTCCCCTCTAGTCCAAGGACCACCTCTGGTGAAAATTTCATCCAAATCCATGCAGCAGTCTTTGTGTAATCCTGCTGCACAAATACAAACAAGGTCCTTGGTGGAGGTATACACTCTCAGATCATCACCAAAATTTAATGGGTTCATTCTTGGCCCAAGGGCGACATCTGGTGAAAATTTCATCAAAAGCCATCTAGTAGTTTTTGCGTAATCCTGCTAACAGACAAACAAACAAACGGGCGGACGGACAAACAGACAAACCACCCTGTTTACATAACCTCCTTGGCGGAGGTAATAATGCATGCTGCCTGAAGCAGAAGCCCTGATTTAAACATTCCATAGATCCATGTTAAGCGTATTGCATTCATCGGGCACCAAAAAACTGTAGCACATTTTTAGCTCATTCCTCCAATGCTAAAAGGAGCTAATGCAGTGAGGCAGGGTCTCTCAGTCAGTCTGTCCATCCATTCACATTTCACTGGAATCGCTAGACCTCCTAGGCATTTGCCCTACCACTCTCAGGTGGGTTTGCATCCAGGTGGGCTCAAGGTCAACGTCAAAGGTCGGGAGATCTGAGCAGTTATATAATTTTATGAAAATAGTTACCCCTCCTAGGTAATTGCCCTAGTTTTCAAACTCACATGGAAGGATCCTCAGGTTTGCCTGCATCAGGGTTAAGCTCAAGGTCATTGTCAAAGGACAGGAGACCTGGCAGTTATGATTTCACAAAAATCATTACTCCCCCTAGGCCACTGGCCATGACCTGAAGCACATCCGGAATAGCATCTAGGCTGCGCTTAAGGCCAAGGTCAGTGGTTAGGAGATCTGAGTCCTGTTGGGGTGATTTCATCAGGCCAGAATGAACTACTCCATCACTGATGGTCTGGTTATACATTATCTCCCTAATGATATACAGTGGTGTGAAAAAGTGTTTGCCCCCTTCCTGATTTCTCAGTATTTTTGTATGTTTGTCACACTTAAATGTTTCAGATCATCAAACAAATTTAAATATTAGACAACGATAACACAAGTAAACACAAAATGCAGTTTTTAAATGAAGGTGTTTATTATTAAGGGTAAAAAAAATCCAAACCTACATGGCCCTGTGTGGAAAAAGTGATTGCCCCCTTCCTGTTAAAACATAAATTAATTGTGGTTTATCATATATTTGGAAAGCTGAGTTCAATTTCTCTAGCCACACCCAGGCCTGATTACTGCCACACCTGTTCTCAATCAAGAAATCACTTAAATAGGGCCTGCCTGACAAAGTGAAGTAGACCAAAAGATCCTCAAAAGCTAGGCATCATGCTGTGATCCAAAGAAATACAGGAACAAATGAGAAACAAAGTAACTGAGATTCATCAGTCTGGAAAAGGTTCTAATGTGGGTGACCCCCACAGCCTACGGACAAGCAGAGCCCTCAGCTGGAGCAATTAGCATAACAGTGAGATCTATGGACTGATATCATTAGGCAGCCTCTCCTTCCTGCCAATAATCCTACTTTTGATATGCGTGACTCTCATGTAAATGTCCCATGCTTTCCTGCTGTACTGTGATGCTAATGTGCCATGCATGCATTGTCTAGCTGGGTATATAAGTGACTGAATATCGCTTGCTCATTCTCTCTCTGACTACTGCTTCTGACTACACGCATTGTCTGTTTGCTGAGGGCTCGCTCCAGTGCACTCTCACAGCACTGGAGTGAGTCCAGTGTGGCGGATGGTAATATAAGGCACGGCTGCGCGGCCTGGTGACCCCGAAAGAAAGAACACGCTGACGACGAACAAACGCAGCACCCGGCGGTGACTCCGACGACAAGCGAACGCAGCAGCCTGACGCAAATGGACTGCCCTCCCTTCTGCTACAGGGAGACCTCGACGCAGAGCCAACACCTGGCGAACTCTCCGGAGATCATCCACGACCGGGAAGGCTACAGAAAGCGTCATGGTGTGACCCTCGCCTGAGATCGGGACATCCACGCTGGGACCGGCCGAGGGACAAAGAGCGTCTACTCCCTCTCACTGCTCCTCCGCATTCACACAAGCGTGCATGCACCTCGTCCTCTCTCTACATCGGCGACCTCCAGGGCCGGACGGAGAACGCAGCGCGTGGACCAGAACGCACCATGACCTGGCACGAGCAAACGGCAGCAACAGCCTGAACAGGGATGACCATCGGCGCCGACGACACTGACCTCCAGCAAGCTCCCTGACCCTGACTCGCCTCGACAGCGGACCTGCCATGCACCGAACCCCCGCACGCACACCGGGGGGTTATGAGGACAGCGCACCACGCACGGGACAATAACGGTTCCACAGACCGCCATCGTCCTCTGCCGCTGCACATCGGAACCTTCAGGGCTGCTCACACACTTGAAGCACACACGCAGCCCGCTCACAGGATTTTGTATGGGTCTCAGCCACGGTGCACAATGGGAATCCAGCCGTCAGCTGTCCCCGAGCGCTTTAGGGCTGCGCGCGCACCTAAAGCCAACACGCCAAGTCCCTCACACAGCTGCAGCTCCTGTTTTTCTTCATGGCCGCGAGAGGAGTCAGAGACAAATTTTTCTTCTCACAGCCGCGGTGGATCTCTGCCACATTCAACGGGACAGCCCCTCAACATCGTGGATCCACATGCAATTTTTGCGCGGCCCAGACAACTTCGCCATCCCGGGCCGGCACTCGCTACCCCCACCCTCCTCCCTCCCCCTCCTCCGCTTGCACGGAGCTTTTCCCGCAGCTCGCTACCAAAGCCAGACGATCGAGGCCTCAGCCCCCCGCTGAGCCCTCTGGGGGGGGGAGTAGTGTGGGTGACCCCCACAGCCTACGGACAAGCAGAGCGCTCAGCTGGAGCAATTAGCATAACAGTGAGATCTATGGACTGATATCATTAGGCAGCCTCTCCTTCCTGCCAATAATCCTGCTTTTGATATGCGTGACTCTCATGTAAATGTCCCATGCTTTCCTGCTGTACTGTGACGCTAATGTGCCATGCATGCATTGTCTAGCTGGGTATATAAGTGACTGAATATCGCTTGCTCATTCTCTCTCTGACTACTGCTTCTGACTACACGCATTGTCTGTTTGCTGAGGGCTCGCTCCAGTGCGCTCTCACAGCACTGCAGTGAGTCCCGTGTTGGTGGATGAATAAAACACCCTTTTAAACTTCACTTCGCCGTGCCTTATACAGTGATCCCTCGCTACTTCGCGCTTCACCTTTCGCGCCCTCAGTGCATCGCGGATTTTTCAAAAATATTCATCAAAAATTCAAAATTGAGAAATAATGGGCGGGCGCTAGCAGAAGGCAGGGAGACTACATTAGACCATCAGGTATCAACACGGAGAGCCGCACAACTCAAAAAATCCACCTCTCTGTTCGCTGTTCTCGTGTTGGCTCGGCTCGGAAATCTCGCAAGCTGATTGGCCGAGACGTTTCACCCCGCAAGCTGATTGGTCGAGACGTTTCACCCACCTCCTCTCCCTGCCGAGCGCCCATGAAGGGAAGAAAGACTGCATTCATTGCTCTTTATCGCTCGTGTTACGTAGTCTCGCCGCGTGGAACTTTTCGCTGTTCTCTTGTGCCATTTTGTGCGAAATAGTCTTCTCGTCGAGCCACTACGTCGCCTCCTGCAGCTTCTCCAGCTCTATCGGAAGCTGCCCTCGACGATCCTGCGCCTCTAGCACCTGACGATGAGGCGTCACCTGAGGAGCAGTAAAGCTCTCATTAACCTGTGCAGTAAATCATCTTCATTTTGAGTTACGTATCTTGTTATAAGAATAAAAGAGTTCTAAAAACATATTTATGTACACTTTATTTACATCTACGTATGTATGTACACGTACACACACACACACAGGTATCATATGAGAGAGAGAGAGTGAGAGAATGAACGTACGTATTATTTATGGATGACGTCATTAGGGGTGACGCTACTTCGCGGTTTTTCACTTTTCGCGGTCGGTTCTGGAACCCATTAACCGCAATAAGTGAGGGATCACTGTATTACCATCCGCCACACTAAAGCCATTTCTAAAGCTTTGGGACTCCAGCAAACCGCAGTGAGAGCCCATCCATCCATCCATCTTCTTCCACTTAATTCTTTTCGGGTTGCAGGGGGCTGGAGCCTACCCCAGCATCTTTGGGCAAGAGGCAGGGTACACCGTGGACAGATTGCCAGTCCATTGCAGGGCCGACACAGAGAGACAGACAACCATTCACTCTCACATCCATACCTAAGGACAATTTAGAATCCCCAGTTGATGCCAATTAACCTAACTTGCATGTTTTTGGAATGTGAGAAGAAACCGGAGAAATCCTGGAGTAAACCCACGCAGACATGGGGAGAACATGCAAACTCCACACAGATCACTGTTGGTCGGGGGCTGGGATCGAACCTGGGATCCCTCGGCCAAGGGTGAGTTGCTGTGCTGCTGCATTGCTAACCACTCCGCCACCACGCTGCCCAGTGAGAGCCATTATCCACAAATGGCGAAAACATGGAACAGTGGTGAACCTTTCCAGGAGTGGCTGGCTGACCAAAATTACCCCAAGACCCCGCAACAACATCCAAAGAACTGCAGGCCTCACTTGCCTCAGTTAAGTTCAGTGCTCATGACTCCACCATAAGTACTGTAAGAGACTGGGCAAAAATGGCCTGCATGGCAGAGTTCCAAGACAAAACCACTGCTGAGCAAAAAGAACATAAAGGCTCGTCTCAGTTTTGCCAGAAAACATCTTGATACTATCCAAGACTTTTGGGAAAATACTTTGTGGACTGATGAGACGAAAGTTGAACTTTTTGGAAGGTGTGTGTCCCATTACATCAGGCGTAAAAGTAACACAGCATTTAAGAAAAGGAACATCATACCAACAGTAAAATATGGTGGTGCTAGTGTGATGGTCTGGGGCTGTTTTGCTGCTTCAGGACCTGGAAGACTTGCTGTGGTAAATGGAACCATGAATTCTGCTGTCTACCAAAATATCCTGAAGGAGAATGTCCGGCCATCTGTTTGCGACCTCAAGCTGAAGCACACTTGGGTTCTGCAGCAGGACAATGATCCAAAATACACCAGCAAGTTCACCTCTGAATGGCTTTAAAAAAAAAACAAAATGAAGACTCTGGAGCGGCCTAGTCAAAGTCCTGACCTGAATCCAACTGAGATGCTGTGGCATGACCTTAAAAAGGCAGTTTATGCTTGAATACCCTCCAATGTGGCTGAATTACAATAATTCTGCAAAGATGAGTGGGCCAAAATTCCTCCACAGTGCTGTAAAAGACTCATTGCCAGTTATCGCAAATGCTTGATTGCAGTTGTTGCTGCTAAGGGTGGCCCAGCCAGTTATTACAGTAGGTTTAGGGGGCAATCACTTTTTCACACAGGGCCATGTAGGCTTGGATTTTTTTCCCCTTTATACTAAAAACCTTCATATAAAAACTGCATTTTGTGTTTACGTGTGTTATCTTTAATATTTAAATTTGTTTGATGATCTGAAACATTTAAGTGTGACAAACATACAAAATGACATAGTTCAGGTGACCCACAGAACAGACACGACTCAGGATTAACACAATTAACGTACTTTATTTGTTAACGTGAGTGATTGGGTGCGTGAGTGCGGTTATATGGTGTAATGTTGTGTAGTGCAATCTGTGTATTGAAACTGGGCCGGCAGAGCACCGTACAGACTGGCAACCCTGGAAAGAGACAAGGGCCGTTAGCTTACAGTTTACCCTATGCAGCACGTTAGATGTTATTATGCTTACTGTCTACAGATGTTGGAGTGGCTTCAGGTAGCACCGAAGCTGCGGCCAGAGAGACAGTGTCTGCGGGCAGGTTAGCTGGAGGTGGAATAAGGGTCCGCCGCCTGGAGGGAGATGGAGGTCTGCCGTTGCGGGCTCCCCCTGTTCACAGGGGAATGGACAGGTTTAGAAGCAATAATGCTTACTTGGTTGTTGGTCCGGGCGGAACCGACCCGGACGTCGTTCAGCTGGGCTTGGAAGCCGATGGCTGGAGAATTCAGTGCAGGGAAGCATGGAGGCAGGGTGTGGCGTGATTCACAGGAAAGAATCAGACGACTCCGCGCCCAGCACTGGTCCTGATGGGAATAAATAGGGCCGCAGGAGATGACAGGCAGGTGCGTGCACAGGTGCCATGGTTGGCGGCCATGACACAAAAAAATGAGAAATCAGGAAGGGGGCAAACACTTTTTCACACCACTGTACTAGTTTTAAGTGACCCCCTACATATAAATCAGACCTAAAGAGTACTTTAATGAAGTTAGTTTATATGAATGAAAAGACTTAGAGCTCCAGATTTTTGGCCCCAGCACTGTATGTGAGCCGCCACCAACTTTCTTTTTTAAGAAATCTTGCTTTGCTCAACTATGCTAATGCTGTCCTGAATGGTAAATATGCTGTCTTGTAAAAAGGTTTTGTTTATTAAGATGTATGTTGAAGTAATGTTAATTTTATGTTACATTTGGAAAAGAAAGCACTCATATTTAATTTTCCATTTTTTTTTATCTTTCCAACAAGTGCTTTTAACTACTATGTCCATCTATTCTATGGGCTACAGACAATACACTACAGACAATTTAGAGCCAACAATTAACATGTGATAACAAACACAGAGTTTAACCAGCTGGTATCAGTCAATAATCATAGAATGCGTATTGTTGGGATTTACAGATAAAAAGTCACTGAGTGTTCTTCATTTATCATCTTTGAAGTTTTGCTCTTTTAGCAGGCCGGATTCAGTTGAGAAGACTGCCAGGCTGGTCAGTCTCGATATAGCTGTTTGTTTGTTATGTCTGTTTGCAGTAAAAGGTTACGAGAATGCAAACAGGTGTGTGAGGGTAAAGATTAAATCCAAGAGCCCCCTGTCTTTGAGCAAAAGCTTAATTAGCGTTTTATTTAAGCAAATTTCACAAATTGGAAAATGAAGTGCAAAGTTGAGAAAATGCATTTCTATATTTAATGGTTGTCTAATTCTTGAACTCACTACATCACTCTTGGCACTTATTTAATAATGAGTATAATTAAGTTTTTATCAAATATTTTCTTATTACTGTGTTTTAGTAGAACCAGTATTCAGTGGCTTAGTCTGAATAATGGCTATGAATTTGTTACCCGTAGGATAATGGATCAAAAATGCCTTTTTAAAAACCAAAATCAGATGGCAGTTGCAGTCCTGAATAGCAATAAAGTGGCTGAGATATAAAGACATAGATCACTTTTTTCTAATTCCTGATATTGTGTTTTCAATGTCTGTGTCTCATAGAAATGCTGATATTGTTTGCTTACTTACAGAAATATTAATTAAGAGAGTACTTCCTGGATGACATTTTTGCTGCTAATACTGCTTATTTAAAAAGCAAAATGACAAATACAGTATAGGTGCATCTCAATTAATTAGAATATCATCAAAAAGTTGATTTATTTCAGTAATTCAATTCAAAAACGTGAAACTCGTATATAGATTCATTACACACAGAGCAATATACTTCAACTGATTATTTCTTTTAATTTTGAGCATTATGGCTTGCAGCTAATGAAAACCCAAAATTCAGTTTCTCAAAAAATTAGAATTTACAAAACATCAATTTAAAAAAAAAAGTTGATTTTTAATAGAAATGTTGGGCGTCTGAAAAGTATGCCCATGTACAATACTTGGTTGGGGCTCCTTTTGCATGAATTAATACTGCATCAAAGCAGCTTGGCATGGAGGCGACCAGCCTGTGTTACTGCTGAGGTGTTATGAAAGACCAGGTTGCTTTGATAGAGGCCTTCAGCTCGTCTGCATTGTTAGGTCTGGTGTCTTTCATCTTCCTCTTCACTGAGAGTTTACTGGCCGGTAAAGCACTGTGATACCATGATCATTAAACCAGGTATTGGCAGTGTGGGCAGGTGCCAAGTCCTACTGGAAAATTATGTCAGCATCTCCATAAAGCTTGTCAGCAGAGGGAAGCATGAAGTGCTTTAACATTTCCTGGTAGACGGCTGTACTGACTTTGGACCAAGTAAAAGACAGTGGACCAAAATGACATGGTTCCCCAAATCAGGTGCCAAGTCCTGTCATTTGGAAATTGAGGTCCCAGAGTCTGGAGGAGGAGTGGATAGGCACAGAATCCATGTTGCTTGAGGTCCAGTGTGAAGTTTCCACAATCAGTGATGATTCAGGGAGCCATGCCATCTGCTGGTGTTGGTCCACTGTGTTTTATCAAGTCCAAAGTCAGCGCAGCTGTCTACCAGTAAATTTTAGAGCACTTCATACTTCTCTCTGCTGACAAGCTTTATGGAAATGCTGATTTCATTTTCCAGCAGAACTGGGCACCTGCCCACACTGCCAAAAGTACCAAAACCTGGTTGAATGACCATGGTAATTCATGCAAAAGGAGTCCTGATCAAGTACTGCGTACTTAGATGGACATACTTTTCAGTAGGCTGACATTTCTATTAAAAATCCACTTTTTAAAATTGATCTTATATAATATTCTAATTCTTGAGAAACCAAATTTTGGGTTTTCATTAGCTGTAAGCTATAATCATCAAAATTAATAGAAATAAACACTTGAAACATATCACTCTGTGTGTAATGAATCTATATACGTATGAGTTTCACTTTCTTTGAATTGAATTACTGAAATAAATCAACTTTTCGGTGATATTCTAATTTATTGAGCCACACCTGTATGTTTAAACATAGACTGCATTTAAAGAAGTGAATAGCAGCCACTCAGACCCTGTTCCTTCAAACAGATGTAACAATTCTGAACTGTCTTGCTGTCCAGAAACCCAGATGATCATTTCTAGTCACAGTGTTTCCATTAAGACCAACTGTCACACCTATCCTCGTCTTCCCAGAGACACCAGACTGGTCCATCCAGTTTGTCTGTACCAAATGAAACGTTTTCACCACAGATGCAGGTTGAAATGTAAAGAATGTGCTGCTGAGATATCAATGAGAATACAGTCCAGTGTGTTACTCAGCCACTGAATTATGAGCCTCCTATCATTATTCTTCAGTCTTTTATTTTCTTATTGATTGAAGGCAGGATATTAACATTTTATAACCAGTCTATAGCCTGTTCTGTGTAACCGTGACAGTAAACTGACTGACTGACCCCCCAAGTCCTTCACCTGTAGATAGTAAAATCCACAGTAGTAATCTGTTCATTTGAAAGAAAACCCTAAAAGCATTTAGCACATTTGAAGTACATGAAAACATGACTCAGTTGAAAGCAAAAATAAAACCAAAGATGTTACCTGAAGGAAGTTTATTGTGTGGAGGAATGTGTGTAGCTTCATTGTCCTGCAGGATTACAGGCACACATTAATGTAAAAACTCATAACAATTCAATATTTACAGTAGGTCATCCAGAATGATGACAACAGTGTTTCTTGGAGAGATTTTGCAGCTGGATTTCTAGGTATTTTTTCACTAGTGTGTGTGTGCTGCTGTGCACTGTGTTAAATGCCCTGCAGTCTGTTGTAAGCTGCATGCCTTCCTCTATGGTATTAATAAATCTATTAGGAAAGTTTATATAAGCATTTTTGTACTGCATTTTTCTTTATTGTTTAATTTGGAATGAAGGAACCTAGGAAGGAGACTTCCTATAAACTTAAAATAAGATTTTAATTTCATTTTTACATTTTTTTCTTCCATGAAACTTACTGGTTCATAGGGATGTGTATAGACATTTTTAGGGACTGTTACTCGACCTGAAACAAGGGCAAAATAACAAGAAGAAAAGTGAATTTACAGTATATGACAAAAGTCTCAAATTCATGAGAAAAGTTAACTAACTAACTAACCTGCACTTATATAGCGCTTTTCTAGTCACAAAGACCACTCACAGCGCTTTCATTAATACTAACCCTCTATTCTAAGGGCCTATAGGAAACAGATATCTAGGGACAATTTAGAACAGCCAATTAACCTAACATGCATGTTTTTGGCATGTGGGAGGAAACCGGAGAAATCCTGGAGTAAACCCACGCAACACGGGGAGAACATGCAAACTCCACACAGATCACTGTTGGTCGGGGGCTGGGATCGAACCCACGATCCCACAATCCCCCGGCCAAGGGTAAACTGTGCTGCCGCAGTGCTAACCACTGCCCACCGTGCAGCCTGAGTTGCAAATTTATGTGGGAAAAAAATCACACAGCACAATAATTGAAAATAAACAAGAAAAAGGAAGTTTATTAAAAAGTTGCAATTTTTTTGAAAAACGAAAAAAAGAAAAATACCAGACCAAACACATTTAAAGAAATTTAAAAATTTCAGATTTTTTTAAGGAAAAAAAATCAATGGAAAGGCACAAGAGTGAGGATATTGATGAAAAGTCACAAATTTGGAATAAAAAACAATGTGAATTTATGACACAAAAGTCACAAATTCAAGGGAAAAAATGTAAATTCATGAGTGAAAAAAGACCCAAATTTTCATGAAGCCTCAAAATTTAATGGAAAAAGTCTATAAGAAAAACAAAGGAAAAAGAAAAATGTTCTCAAAAATGACAATAAAAAAGTAGCTAATGAGAGCATTCCAAAATCACACATAAAATTCCAAATTAACAAGGAAAAAAAATTACAAAACATGCAAATTTTAAAAAACAAAACTTAAGTCTAATAAAAGCAAATATAGGCTACTATCTTAATAGTTTTTTTGTTTTGTTTTCTCTCCTGGAGGGGCAGCGCAGACAAACATGTGGCAAATGGGTTGCTGCCCAGGCAACAATAGCCCATGCCTGTGCTGACTGGTATAATAAACTCGATTTTCATTTCCTTCTTTGTAACAGAAGTAGAAGTCAATTATTTGGGACCAAATTAATAAAAATGTGCTTTTTAAATGATAGTTATGAGCAACCTGCAGTGGCATCAAACCGGGGGTAACGGTGAACTAATTACCCAGGCCTGCAGTGGAGAGCATTGAAAGCTTGAACTACTGAGTTCAATTTAGGTTTTCATATAGGAAGGGGCCCACATACACTGTACCCAGGGTCCAGAATTTGGCTGCTATACCAAATTTACAAGAAAAAAGTTTAAGGTAATTTTAATCCCCCCCCCAACTCAAAATGTTGAACTTGTAGCTTGGTGGTTCCTAGTGGCTGAGGGACCCTGTTGCCTTTTGCGTACTTTGATTTACAGCCAGAAATGGCTCTGTTAAAATCTTTAATAACTGATATTGTGTTACTGACATTCATACAATATAAAGTGTGTCAGTCATCTGGCTGCCTTTTCACAAGTCAATGAAAATAATTGTTCTTTTTGTACACTTTTGTTCAGTTATGCATACAGTATTTGCAAAAAAAAACAACCTCCACACAACAAACAAAGTGAAATATCAGTTTTACTGATTATTATGACTTATTTTCAACAGGGGAAGAAAAATGTCATCTTCTGTGTCATTAAAATCTATGTTAGCTGAGCTGGGATTGCTGCAGGGTCATAACGTATGTTCTAAAGACAAAGAGGTGACATTATGCTGACATCTACTGGATGAAACCTGCAGGTGTTGAACATGATTATCTTTTTTTTTTTTTTTTTTTTTTTTTTCCCCCAATTTGCCAAGTTTTGAGCCACCGGGGTTAAGATGTCACGTGTGGGCTTTGTCCTGAAAATCAGTTCTACCCCCCATCTACAAAGGCAAAATTAGAAGGCACTAAGTAGAGATGCTGACCCTGTGACCCTGACCTTTTGAACTAAAATTCAATTCATATCTTTTAAATGATTATTTTAAAAGGCTGGACTCTCTTCTAGTCCTCAGGAACGTTTATTGAATCATTAACATGTGGCGTAAAATACAGACAGTGGTTCTCTGTTCAGATTCAACACACAGACTCTAATGGCACTCTGTGTAGAAGAGCTTGGAAATGATGAGGCGATTTGATTTATAAACCAAAGTTTAATAATCAATAATCAGCTCTCCTAACAAGTCTCATCTGGTGCAGAGTGGCAGAAGGAGAAAAGAGGCAGAATGTCTCCAGCTCACTGGCTTTATACTTGCACACAACAAAAGACATGCATAACAAAGGCTGACATCCCTCATTATCTTAATCCCCCCATTGTCTTGGTATTTCCTCTCCTCGCCTTGGGGGGTGAGGGTGGCTCCTCCGGTCTCCTCCGCCGTGTCTGGGAACGTCTTTGTTCTTCACTCGGCGGTTGAGAGCCTTTGTCCTTTCAGAGTCCTTTACATATGTAATTGCTAAACATTTCTACATGCTTCATCATATGTAGGTTATGGAATATATGATTAATATAGACCACAGGCCCCCCAAACAACTAAGAAAAGACAATAGAAAGGTTCACAGTCTAAGATAATTACTATGACATACTAAGTGTTACATCTCTTGCCACGGAAGAAACTTCCCAGCAGCCATGCTCCTAAGAGAGTTCAGTGGTAATCATAACAGCATAGTAAAATCATAAGTCAGTCCTAAACTGTTGCAGCACAATTAGTGAACAATTGTGGAGTGGTTTGCATCAGTCCCTGTGCTGTCTGGGTTTTAATCTTCTCCCAAAACTGCTGTAGGTTGGTTAAGGCGCCCTGCTGGGACCTTCTTGTGAGGAATCTGCAGCGTGGGAAGGAGAGTGGCTAATTGTTCCCTGCCGGGGGGCTGAGTCTTTTCTCTTGGGGGGTCTACCCCGCCGAGGTGCTCTCGCCAACTGTGCAGGCTCGTCTTTCAACAAGAAGGCAGGCTTAAGTCTGTCAATGCTGACTGTTTCTTTTCTATCCCTAAAATCAAGCACAAAGTGTTTATCACCATGTTCCAGCACTCTGAATGGCCCATCGTATGCTGGGCGGAAAGTTGGTTTTAAAGCTTCATGCCTAACAAAAACGAACTCAGCGTTTTTTAAAGCTTGAGGGACAAAAACCCGTGGGAAGGAGTGATGAGCTGGACCGGGGAGAGAGTCCGGTCCGTTGCTGCCTAAAAACCTTGGGACTGGAAGGTGCCCTGGCTCTGGGTTCTCTGGTAAAAATTCACCTGGAAGCCTGAGAGGTTGTGCAAAGACTAATTCTGCAGGAGAGGCGTCTAGATCCTCTTTAGGTGCAGCACGCAACCCCAATAAAACCCAGGGAAGTTTATTTATCCAATTTGTGTCCGTTAGTGAGGCTCTGAGGGCAGCCTTTAAAGACCTGTGAAAACGCTCGCATAACCCATTAGCCTGAGGGTGGTAAGCGGTGGTGCGATGAATTGTTGCCCCTAAGCTGTTGGACATGGCTGACCAGAGCTCTGAGACAAATTGAGGCCCCCTATCGGACGTGATGTCTGATGGGACGCCGAAACATGCTACCCAGTTTGTCAAAAAAAACGCGAGCGACTTCCTCCGCTGCGGTTGCTGCTAGAGGGACTGCCTCTGGCCAGCGCGTGGTGCGGTCTATCATTGTTAACAGATGTGTGAAACCTTGGGAGGAAGGTAGTGGCCCCATGAGGTCGACATGAACGTGGTCGAACCTTCTAGCAGGGATTGGAAAAGGCTCCAGAGGGGCTTTTGTGTGTCTGTGTATTTTGGCGCGTTGACAAGAAATGCAAGTTTTTGCCCATTCTTTTATGTTTTTGCGCAGGCCAGGCCACACAAACTTTTCGGCGACCATTTTAACCGAGGCGCGCACACCTGGGTGCGCGAGGGAGTGAATTGCGTCGAAAATACGGCGGCGCCATGTAGCTGGTACTAACGGGCGAGGTCGGCCGGTTGAAACATCACATATTAGGGGGGGCACGCCGTCGCGTAAACCCTTTTTCTCCAGCCTTAACCCTGTTGGTCCAGACAGGAGTGCGCGCACGTCCGCGTCACCGCTTTGTTCCTCCGCCATGACTGCATAATCTATCCCTGCATGGATAGGTGCTGCGTATGTGTCTGCGTTAGTGAAGAGTTCTGCTGCTGAGGCAGTATAATCTGTCTCCTCACACTCTGGTGGTGTCACAGCGCGAGAGAGACAGTCCGCTACTACGTTAAGTTTGCCTGCCACGTGTCGAATGTCTTTTTTTTTTTTTTTTTTTTTGTTACTTATTTGTACCCGTAGGTAGACTTGGTTTGCAGTCTGGTGACAAGCCACCGGCTGCTGGTCGCTGCGTGCACGAGCGCCCTAAACCTACATGTTTTTGGTGTGCGGGAGGAAACCGGAGAAATCCCGGAGTAAACCCGCGCAACACGGGGAGAACATGCAAACTCCACACAGCTCACTGTTGGTCGGGGGCTGGGATCGAACCCACGATCTCATGATCCCCGCGATCCCCCGGCCGAGGGTAAAACTGTGCTGCCACAGTGCTAAACCACTGCGCCACCGTGCAGCCCAGTTCTGTGGTGAACTCTGAAATCGCAGCTAGCTGTCTTTGTTGCCTGCCTGACCATGGTTCTGAAATTTTAGCCATAGCAAAGGTGAGCGGTTTATGGTCTACAAAAGCCGTGAAACTCCGCCCTTCTAACCAGAACTGGAAGTGGCGGATGGATAAATGAAGCGCTAGCAGCTCCCTGTCAAAAGTGCTGTATTTACGCTCAGTTTGGTTTAGCGATTTGCTAAAGAATGCTAAAGGTTGCCAGACCCCGCTGACAAGTTGTTCTACAACTGCCCCTATAGCTAGGTCCGAAGCGTCTGTGGTTAGCGCGATGCGGGCCAAGGGATCTGGGTGAACTAACAATGTGTCGTTAGCTAGGGTGCTTTTTACTTCCGCGAAAGCGCGTTCGCGCTCCGGGGTCCATTCGACCGCGTTGGAAGCTTTCTTTTTTTGAGCGCGTCATATAGGGGCTGCATGAGCTGAGCTGCGTGGGGGAGGAAGCGGTTGTAAAAATTAACCATCCCTAAAAATTCCTGTAGCGATTTGACCGTTTGTGGCCGTGGGAAACTTTCTATTGCGTGAACTTTGTCTGGAAGTGGAACTGCCCCCTTCGGAGAGACTTTGTGTCCTAAAAAATCAATTTGTGACACGCCGAATTTGCATTTGGCTGGATTGATTATTAGCCCGTGCTCTTCTAGCCTCTGAAAAACCGTAGTGAGGTGCTGCTCGTGTTCTTCCTCAGACGAGCTGGCTACCAGCATGTCATCGAGGTAGACGAAGACAAAAGGAAGGTCGCGTAGGACCGCGTCCATTATCCGTTGAAAAGTTTGAGCAGCGCCTTTGAGGCCGAAAGGCATTCGCAGAAATTCAAAAAGGCCGAAAGGGGTTATTACCGCTGTTTTAGGAATGTCCTCTGCTCGGACTGGGACTTGGTGATAACCGCGGACTAAGTCTATTTTTGAAAAAATGCGCGCACCCGCCAGATGTAGTGAAAAATCTTGAATGTGAGGAATTGGGTAACGGTCATGCGCTGTAGCGTTGTTTAATCTGCGGTAATCTCCGCACGGTCTCCAAGAACCGTCGGATTTCGGAACCATGTGAAGTGGTGAGGCCCAGGGGCTCTTCGAGCGTCTAACAATGCCCAATTTTTCAAGAGTTGTAAACTCGTCCCGTGCTATGTTGAGCTTGGCCACGTCTAAGCGGCGAGCTTTGGCAAAAACGGGAGGTCCCGTTGTGGGAATGAAGTGTTCAACCCCGTGTTTAGCCACAGTGGCTGAGAATTTGGGAATTGTGAGTGCTGGAAATTGGGTGAGGAGTTGCTCAAACTTACCTCCTGCCGTGGTGACGTTGGCCTGCACAGGTGGTGGAGAAACTCGGGCTGAGCATGGAATAGAAGCAAAGGACAGTGCATTAACCAGGCGCCTATTTGCTAGATCCACTAATAACCCATGTGCACACAAAAAATCTGCGCCTAATAAGTTAAAACTCACCGCCGCTACAACAAATGTCCATCTGTAGTTGCGGCCGTGGATGAGGAGGTGCAGGCTCTTTTCGCCAAACGTGTCGATGTTAGAGCCGTTGGCTGCCACGGCTCCGTTGCCCCGGGTGCCCGTGGCTCGATCTGCGTGGGAGGGCGTGACGAAACTCAGCTGAGCTCCTGTGTTGATGAGGAACTGCTTGCCTGTATGTCCATCTGTCACGTACAACAGCTTATTCTTCTCGCCGAGAATCGCTGCCGTTAACGGCTCTCAGCTTTGGCGTTTCCCGAAATCGCAATTTTGCAGGGGGGGAACGCACTTGCGGGCCTTCTCGGCGAAGCGGTGGTGATAATAACAGACGTCGCTCTGTCTGTTACGTTTTGGCCGTGTCGCTGTCACCGTGGGCTGGGTCTGCTCAGTGGGTTGTGGCTCCTCGTGGTTCGGGGCGTCAACGTTGAGGTCTGCGGATGCTGCTGTGGGTGTCAGCTCCTTGCAGGCATTGACGAGCCGATGAGCTTCGTTGGCCAGTGCGCGGAAGTCTTGGTGGTTGTTGCATTTCATGCTGGCGAGTGTCCCTCTCATGTGTGGAGGCAGCGTGCTGAGGAATATAAACTGGAAGAGGAAGTTGTCATTGTCCTTTTCTTTGAGCTGTAGCAAATCCTCCATGAGGGCCTTCGGTTTGCACCCTCTGTGGCCGTAGACTGCCAGGATCTTCTCGGCTCTCTCTTCCGCTGATGGGACATAGTTCGCCACGATGGTTGCTTTGAGCGTCTCATATTTGTCCTGGGCCGGTGGCCGCCGGATCATGCTCCGCACACACTTCGAAGTGGCGGCGTCGAGTTTGGAGACGATATGGTAGAATTTGGTATCGTCAGCCGTGATGCCCGCCAGTGTAAATTGGGCTTCAGCCTGCTGAAACCACGAGGCGGGGTCTTCTTGCCAGAAGTCTGGCAGGTTGACAACGACGGCATTCGTGTATACCATCACTGCTGTGTCCGCCGGGTGAGAGTGCCTTGCCTTGGCTCTCACGGCGGTGCTGGTGCTCGGTTGAGCCCTCTCAATCTCTTCTGCCGGGGGGAACAGTTGTCCATCTGTTCCCCCGTCTGCGTGGTCACTGGCGTCTGCCTGGGTCGCCACGGATGAGTCGATTGCGGGGGTACGCCTCAGGGCCATACTCGCGTCAAGGTCACCAGTGTAGAAGAGCTTGGAAATGATGAGGCGATTTGATTTATAAACCAAAGTTTAATAATCAATAATCAGCTCTCCTAACAAGTCTCATCTGGTGCAGAGTGGCAGAAGGAGAAAAGAGGCAGAATGTCTCCAGCTCACTGACTTTATACTTGCACACAACAAAAGACATGCATAACAAAGGCTGACATCCCTCATTATCTTAATCCCCCCATTGTCTTGGTATTTCCTCTCCTCGCCTTAGGGGGTGAGGGTGGCTCCTCCGGTCTCCTCCGCCGTGTCTGGGAACGTCTTTGTTCTTCACTCGGCGGTTGAGAGCCTTTGTCCTTTCAGAGGTGTGAAGTCCTTTACATATGTAATTGCTAAACATTTCTACATGCTTCAACATATGTAGGTTATGGAATATATGATTAATATAGACCACACTCTGCAGTTGTGCAGACTCAGTTAAGGCTGAAAGCCCGGTGACGTGATTATGTCACGTCCTGATGTATTATCACCATAACAACAATAATAACACAAATATGGCCATGAGCAGTGATCATTGGGTTCCAAGAAGATGTAGACTCCAAGATCTTGTATTGTTTAGCACCACTACTTAACCGAAGGTGTGCTGCACATCGGTTTTTAAACCAACTTAAAGGCCAAATGTCACGTAACAGGGTACTTTAAATATCTTGAAACTAGATATAAAAGGGAACCGATCCGTTCGGGTCTTGGTGCATATGCTTCAGTAACAACGGAATATTCGTTAATTTAAAACTGCCGCACTTGGCCTGACACGGCCCCTGGAATCGCCTGGGGAGGAAGGCGGAAGTGACGAAATCGATTGTACCCTAGTTTGATGCTTGGGGTATTTCAATTGATTGTTTATATGGAGACTGGAAGGTTGAAGTGAGCAACAAGAAAGAAAAAATTGGATATTTCACCCATACCTTAAAACGGGACTATCAGGGACAGCTGGGTAATAAGGGACACTTCTCTGGGAAATGTTTTCATACCTGTCAAGTGAGACGTTTTCGCCGTACTTCAACACCGTAAAAAGCGGCTATAAGGGACGGTGGAGCAACAAGGGACACCTCTCTGGGAAATGCCCCAAATGCAACTCGTGTTGTTATTGTCAAATATTTTAAGGATTCATGGATATTTGACAATAACAACACAACTCAGCGTCCGGCGCAAAATAAAAAAAAAAAACCGAATTCTGTATTTGTCAGGCGATCTCTCTCTGTTCCGCAACCGCTGCACAGCTGAACGTGTTAAACTATTGTCCTAATGACTTCTCATTGTAGTGAGAATAGCTCACGCTGAGCGATCAGCCCGCCCTGACAATCTGACTAATGATTGACTCCACACTTCTCATTGTAGTGATAATAGCTCAGGCTGAGCCATCTGCCAGCACCAGCTGTGGGGGATCACACACAGGACGTGTTCCTCAACACACTCAATTTTTTTTTCCCGTATATTTTTCTTTTGGGCTTACAGAAATGGCAATACGCCCGTTTTTGCTAAAATTGCATTTTCCCCGTATTTTCCTTAAAATATTTGACAATAACAACACGAACTACATTTAAAACATTTCCCAGAAAAGTGTCCCCCACCACTCCGCCGTCCCCCACAGCCGTGCTTGGCACCAAAATACGGCGAAAACGTCTCACTTGACAGGTATGCGCCTCCATTTTCATATTGATCTGGTCAAATTCTTGACAGCAGCGGCTCTCCTCCACTGTAATAATAATGGCTTCCGAAAAATCAATATTTATGGGGCGCCCTCGACAGACCCCCTTCGGCTTCACAATTCTGGAGGCGATTAATGTCCAGTTCAATGACATTTTCCACTGGTTCTGCTCTCTGGTCATCGTTGGAACTGTTGTCATCAGACAAAGCATCTGATTCCGTCTCGGACGGAACCGTCTGTCTGAACCGTCTGTCTGAACCACTGACAAAAAAAAAGACCAAAAAAAAAAGACAAAACTAAACTAATTTGTTCACAATCGCTGTCACTTTCCGTCATGATTGTCCAATGTTGATAAGTGTGAATGTGGATAGGCAGGGCAGCCAGGGTACAACTGGTGATGTCAAAAACATGGGCGTGGTCTGGACTGGCTGTCACAAGCCAGCAAGCAAGGTGGGGCCTTCACCCGGTGTATTTTGTGCAATTATGTAAATACAGGTGGGTGATATGGTCTCCGGTATGAATATTTGGTTTAAGCTATGTGTATTTTATCTAAATTCGTTGTCATTTAGAAAAAAAAATTACGTGACATTTGGCCTTTAATGTACCTTTCTTGTTCCTGGCAGGAGCACTGAAAAGGCCACAATGACAGCGACCATGATCCCAGTTCCATCAGTCAGCTACATGGCGCTTTGTTGTTGGTGGCTAAAGTTGGGCCCTGTGACTTGCTGCTGGGACCGAGGCCACAGCCAGCATAACTGTTGTCCCCCCAGTGATCCCACCATTAAAAGAGCTGCTGCAGGCAATGTAGGCCCACTCAAGTTATGGGGGAAGTGACGTTCACTCAGTCAAACATTGGTGCACCATCAAAATTTGAGGTAAAAATCTTACATAATGTTGCTTTAAATGCATTCAAACGTGGGATCTCCAGCATATATCCCCTTAACCACAACACCACACAACTGCTTCAACTTACACTTTCTCAAATGATAAATATTTGTTTGAAAGGATTCCCAGCTGCAGTAGAACATTTAAAGCTTAATCTTTTCAGATAGAGAAAAGGTATACTGTACTTGAGAAGAACAACACTTCTTGAGGAAGAGTTAAACCCTGGGCTTCAGCATGACAGGCAAGCATCTTAACCACTGCACCACATGACTGCTTTGGTGTGCCATTGACAAGACAAAGGCTGGTGGACATTTCCTAAAGATGACTTTTGGAACACAAACGGAATTGCATGAAATTCGGTGTTTTGCTGAAGAGTACTGTTGTGATTGTGGTGGGAAGTTTAATCAAATTTGCATCACTGTATCTGGAGTTAAACCCAAAAATAGATGCCTAAGAGAAACTGTATAACTTGATTGCCCTAGAAAGTCAAAACAGATTGGCATTTTTGGATAATTTTAACAGCTTTTTATTATCAATGTTGTAGATGATCTCGGCTTAATTTCAAGCAATTTTGGATGAATGATGATTATTTTTAGTTCATTTGCACATTTTTGAAAATATGGTGCAGAAAACATCATTTTTAGAGTTTACCACCATGGAAAAACAGTTGCAGAGGATTTCAGAGAATAGAATGATGAAAGAATTTTTAGTCTAGGCCCAGCCGTTCTCGAGATATTTGCAAAAATATAAAATTGTTTATTATAGTGCTGTGGGGAGCGTGAAATAACGAGGCTGAATTATTTCTCAATTCAGGTTTTAATGTAGCTTTCACATCCCCAGCGATCTCTCAAGAACAGAAGAGAGAGAGCTGCATCAGAACCCCCACATTTATACATCAACATCAAAGGAAGAATCACACATCCCTGTCAAAACCCTGCATTGACAATAACTCTCCCCCGAGTCCCTTAGTCCTCTGCCTGGCCCCAGGAGGTCAGGAAGTCCTTTCAGCTCCTTATCCCGGTACCTCCGTCCTCTTGCCGTTATCCACAGGCGGTCCAGACATATTGTCCCATCCTAAGACGTGAGGTCAATCCACATATGCAATCCTAAGCATCTCACTTTATCCTCATACATATGTAGGCAAAAACACATGCGCCACATAAACCCCCCCCAAACGTCGAAGAATGGACAATATCTCATAGTTCACAGAATATGACAACATCAACAGCATGATTTACACAACATGATCAAATCACACATCAGTCAGTATGCTGTCTGGGCCTCAAACGTCTTCCAAATCTGTTGTAAGCAGGCCTCGCCGTCCCTGCGGCGCCGTCCTAAAAAAAATCTGCCGACTGAGGAAGAGAATGGTTATTTGATCTCTGCGGGGTCTCCAGGACCTGTTCCCTGGGTTGTCTGCCACGTCGATGTGCCCTCGCTACCCGTACAGGCTCGTCGTTCATCACAAAAGCAGGCTTTAGTCTGTCAATACTAATTGTTTCCTTTCTGTCCCCCAAATCTAGCACAAAATGCTTATCACCTGTCTCCAGCACTCTAAATGGGCCATCATATGGCGGGCGGAGGCCTGATCGTGAAGCCTCGTGCCTGACAAAAACAAACTCGGCATTTTTTAAAGCTTTGGGAACGAAAACACGTGGAAAGGTGTGATGAACGGGGCCCGGGAGCATGTCTGCTCCCGTGCCACTCAGTGGCCCCAGAGCCGGGGGACGCCCGGGCTCCGGGTGTTCTGGTAGAAACTCATCGGGCAGCCTGAGAGATTGTGCAAAAACTAACTCCGCTGGGGAGGCATTTAAATCCTCCTTGGGCGCAACACGCAACCCCAATAAAACCCATGGTAGTTTGTTTACCCAATCTGCATCCGTAAGCGACACTCTGAGGGCTGCCTTCAAGGACCTATGAAAACGCTTGCATAAACCATTAGCCTGGGGGTGATACGTGGTAGTGCGGTGAATTGTCGCCCCTAAGCTGCTGGCCATCGCTGACCAAAGCTCAGAGACAAATTGAGGCCCTCTGTCGGACGTAATATCCGACGGGACCCCGAAACGCGCTACCCAGGCCATCAAAAATGCGCGAGCCACCTCCGCAGCCGTGGTCGATGCTAGTGGGACCACTTCCGGCCAGCGTGTGGTTCGGTCCACCATTGTCAAAAGATGTGTGAACCCCTGCGACGACGGTAGGGGGCCTACGAGGTCGACATGCACATGATTGAACCTCTTGGCCGGAATGTGGAACGGTTCAAAGGGGGCTTTTGTGTGCTTGTGAATTTTGGCCCGCTGGCAAGCCATGCAGGTTCTTGCCCACTCTTTCACGTGCTTGCGCAGGCTCGGCCAAACAAACTTCTCCGCTACCATTTTCACCGAAGCACGCACCCCTGGGTGTGCCAGGGAGTGAACCGAGTCAAAAACGCGGCAGCGCCAAGCGGCCGGTACCACCGGGCGCGGTCGCCCAGTAGACATATCGCAGATTAGAGGGGGCATACCGGTTTGCAAACTCCTACTCTCCAGCCTTAACCCTGTTGGTCCAGACTGGAGCGCGCACACGTCTGCATCTCTACTCTGTTCCGTTGCCATGGCTGCATAATCTATCCCCACGTGAACTGGGGCCGCGCGCGCTTCCGCGCTGCTATTTTGCCCTGCGGCTGCGGTAGTATAATCTACCCCCGCGCGGACGGGTGCTGTCACCGCACGAGAGAGGCAGTCTGCCACTACATTGAGTTTACCCGCTACGTGCTGAATATCAGTAGTAAATTCCAAAATTGCGGCCAGCTGCCTCTGTTGCCGGCCCGACCAAGGTTCTGAAATTTTGGCCATCGCAAAAGTGAGTGGCTTGTGGTCGACAAACGTGGTGAAACGCCGATCTTCCAGCCAGAACTGGAAATGGCGAATGGCTAAGTGGAGCGCTAACAGCTCCCTGTCAAACGTGCTGTATTTCAGCTTGGCCCCATGCAAGGATCTGCTGAAAAATGCCAGCGGCTGCCAAACCCCGGCAACCTGCTGTTCCACAACCGCCCCTATGGATGCGTCAGTGGTGAGCGCTATGCGGGCCGTTGGGTCTGGGTGAGTTAGGAGCGCAGCATCAGCAAGGGCTTTTTTAACCTCCGCAAATGCGCGCTCCCGCTCTGGGGACCACTCGATCGTATTGGAGGGTTTTTGCTTTTTAAGCGCGGCATATAACGGTTGCATGAGCTGCGCTGCGTGGGGTAGGAAACGGTTATAAAAATTTACCATTCCTAAAAACTCCTGTAATGATTTGACCGTTTGTGGTCGGGGAAAATCTGCCACTGCGTGCACCTTGTCTGGTAGCGGAACTGCCCCTTCTGGGGAAACGCGATGCCCCCAAAAATCGATCTGCGCCACGCCAAACTGGCACTTGGCTGGATTAATTATTAACCCGTGCTCTCCCAGCCTCCGAAAAACTGCAGTGAGGTGTTTTTCGTGTTCCTCCTCGGAAGTACTGGCGACTAAAATGTCGTCGAGGTAGACAAACACAAAAGGGAGATCGCGTAACACGGCATCCATCATGCGGTGGAATGTTTGTGCAGCGCCTTTAAGACCAAACGGCATGCGCAAAAACTCAAAAAGTCCAAAAGGGGTTATTACCGCTGTTTTAGGAATGTCCTCAGGCCGGACTGGAACTTGATGGTAGCCGCGAACCAGGTCTATTTTAGAAAAAATGCGCGCCCCCGCTAGATGCACCGAAAAATCCTGAATGTGTGGGATTGGGTAGCGGTCATGCGCTGTGGCGTTGTTTAGTCTGCGGTAATCGCCGCAAGGTCTCCACGAGCCATCAGCTTTAGGGACCATATGCAGCGGTGAGGCCCATGGGCTCTTCGAACGGCGAATAATGCCCAGCCTTTCCAGGCTGGCGAACTCCTCGCGCGCTATGGAGAGCTTAGCGGCATCCAAGCGCCGAGCTTTTGCGAAGACGGGGGGGCCAGCTGTAGTGATAAAATGCTCCACCCCATGTTTCGCAACTGTTGCCGAAAATGTGGGGACTGTGAGTGCTGGAAACTGGGTGAGTAGTGTGTTAAACTTACCGCCTGCTGTGGCGACATTAGTCTGCACTGGTGGCGGGGACACTCGAGCTGCACAAGGAATAGAATAAAAAGAGAGAGCATTTACCAGCCGCCTATTGGCAAGATCAACTAACAAACCATGTGAGCACAGAAAATCAGCACCTAACATGTTGAAACTCACCGCCGCAATAATAAAAGTCCATTCATAAGTGCGACCGTGTAAGGACAGAAACAGAGTCCTCTCTCCAAAGGTGTCGATGCTCGAGCCGTTCG
This sequence comes from Pholidichthys leucotaenia, assembly GCA_020510985.1. Classification (NCBI taxonomy): domain Eukaryota; kingdom Metazoa; phylum Chordata; class Actinopteri; order Cichliformes; family Pholidichthyidae; genus Pholidichthys; species Pholidichthys leucotaenia. The sequence goes on along the minus strand of CM035837.1, from coordinate 122,516,295 downwards.
CCGCCATTGCCCCGTTACCCCGGGGGCCTGCCAGCCGGTCAGCATAGATCGGGATGATGAAACTCACTTTGGCCCCGGTGTCCACGAGGAAGTGTCGCCCGGAACTCGCATCTGTGATGTAGAGCAGCTTATTCCGTTCTCCGAGAGCCGAGGCTGCTAACGAATCCTGGTCCTGGCGTTTTCCCGAGCTCTTGAAGTGGCACGGTGGCACACATCTGCGCGCCTTCTTTGCGAAACGCCGATGGTAAAAGCAAAGGTCATCTCCTCCGCTGCATCATGAATGCGCCGCTGCCGTCGTTGTTGAGATTGCTTCCGCTGTCTCTGGCTCCTCACTGCTCCCGGTTGCCGCACCAAGGTCTGCCGCTGCTGAGGTGGCCGTCTGCTCACCGCAGGAGTCGAGGATCCGCTGCGCCTCTCGGGCCAGCGCATGGAAGTCCTGCTGGGTCACACAACGCATGCTGGACAGGTCTGCCCTCATGTGCATCGGGAGGTTTCTCAGGAAGATGTGTTTAAATAGGAAACCGTCATTCTCTGTTTCCCTCAGCTGCAGCATGTCTTCCATCAGGTCGACTGGTCTGCATTCTCCCCGATCGTGTAGAGCCAGGAGCCTCCTAGCCCTCTCCTTGGGTGAGGGCGGGAAACACTGGGTGAGGGCAGCCTTCAGCTCGCCGTATTTGTCGTTAGCGGGCGGCTGCTGCACCAGGCTCCGCACACATCGAGCCGTGCGGTTGCCGAGCTTGGCGATGACATGGTAGAACTTTGTGTCATCCGCCGTTATTCCCCCGAGTGCGAACTGTGCTTCAGCCTGAAGGAACCATGAGTCCGGGTTGTCCTGCCAGAACTCTGGTAGCTTGATTGAGACGGCGCTCGTTCGGGCGGTCTCCGACGAGTCTGGATCGGGGGAAACGCGTCTATGCATTTCACGTCATTGGTCACCAATGTGGGGAGCTTGAAATAACGAGGCTGAATTATTTCTCAATTCAGGTTTTAATGTAGCTTTCACATCCCCAGCGATCTCTCAAGAACAGAAGAGAGAGAGCTGCATCAGAACCCCCACATTTATACATCAACATCAAAGGAAGAATCACACATCCCTGTCAAAACCCCGCATTGACAATAACTCTCCCCCGAGTCCCTTAGTCCTCCGCCTGGCCCCAGGAGGTCAGGAAGTCCTTTCAGCTCCTTATCCCGGTACCTCCGTCCTCTTGCCGTTATCCACAGGCGGTCCAGACATATTGTCCCATCCTAAGACGTGAGGTCAATCCACATATGCAGTCCTAAGCATCTCACTTTATCCTCATACATATGTAGGCAAAAACACATGCGCTACAGTGTCGCCTATGTACGCAGTGCCTTGATTTTTAGTTTCTGAGGAGTGGGGAGAAATTTCTGATTCTGTGGAAGATGTGAAAATGACGAGGCAGAGTTCTTTCTCAGAGTCAGCTTTATTCACATCTCCATCATTTCAAAGCAGAGAAAAAAGAGAGTGAAACAGTAAACTCTCGTCCTTAAATATCAGGGACTTCACACCTCATAGATCACATGTCACACAGACCACCTTGCATAATAAAGACAGTCACAATGCATTTCACCACCTTGCATAATAAAGACAGTCACAATGCATTTCTCTCCATGATATCACTTCCACTGTCTCCCATGCATCCTTTCCTTAATCCCTTAATTGACCCCCCACAGTCTCCAGCCTTGCATACCAAGGCTAAGATTCCTGCCTTTGTTCTGGCCTAAAATGTGAGTCACAAAACCGGTCCAACAGGTCCCATGTGTGTTCACTACAATTCTACATATTACCATTTTTACTTCCCATGCACTTTTAGTGAAGAAGAAGAAGAAGATTTTTTTGATTTTTACAAAAACACTTTATTTACAAATTTACAAGGACATCAAGACAATAGTAAAGTATAAAAGTGCTACTAAGTGCATACAAAATGTTTAAAACATGCTTAACACATAAATCAGCCAAATAAAAAATGTGCAACACACAGTTCATCCTCACATACACTACAAAAGACATCTTTATAACACCATATCTGCCTAAAACCACCCAAGTTCCCAGTCATCTTAAAAAAGCTGAGCTCCAGTCTGTCTGGACCGGATGTTGCAGCGCCGCACTGAGGCCGGTTCTTGATCTGGTTAACCTTCTACTTTATTTCTTCTGCTTACAGCACATGTATTGCCAGCTTGGCTTCACCAGTAATAAAATTCAGCAGTTGCCACTTTTCCTTACTTATTTTTTGCACCATAAATAAAATGACCCACAGAAAATTTTTCACCAAATAAATTAAAAACTTTTGTTAAAAGATTGAAGAGCACTGTAAGCCTCTTGCACTCACTAAAAACATGAAACACAGTCTCTCGGAGACTGCAGAAAGGGCACTGGTTTGAAACAGCGGGGCTAAGAACAGAAATAAAAGCATTTGAGGCAGTTGCTCCATGTAAAATTCTCCACTGGAGATCAGCTGTCATTTTTTAAATTGGAGGTTTGTACAGTACTCTCCACTGTGGACTCATTCCTTTCCCAATCAGCTTCTCAGTCCACACAGTGGGGGGGATCTGCTGTGCAGTCCTGTTCTGTTGATGACCTTAATACAGTTGATGTACAGCATTTTTTTGGCAGCATTGTGCAAGGTCAGCTGTCTGGAGTTGTGCGTTTTTAACAAATGTCCTAGTTAGATGACCAAGGTCAGGGCTCATGGAGATCTCTGGGAAAGGGTCACTATGGTTGGGTTCAGTTACTCCTCTGCTGTGGTTCACCAGAAGCCATCTTTCCCTCCCATCAAGCCTCTGCCTCCAAAGTTCCAGGACCCTCTGAGCCACTCTGGCAGACCGGATACCCAGTAAGGTAGCTACAGCCAGGGAGTCCGTTAGCCTTGTGTGATGTTGTTCATAGGACACATTATGGTGTAACACGGGTGGTGATGTCACCCAGGGTATAAGAGGGCTGTGCAGAAGAGGGGCGGTCTCTTTGACCACCTCTCAGCCTAGCGGGAGCGCCTCTGTATTATCTGTGAGTCTATAATAAAGTCCTGTATAGTTCACCACTCGTTCTTGTCCTTGGTCCACGTTTTCCATACATAACATTTGGCGATGAGGATAAAAGTATGGATGCGGGAGTTGCTGCAATTCAGCCATTTCTGGAGTTTCCCAATGAGCCGCCCATCCCTTGGGAGAGGTGGTTTGCCGCTTTTCTACGTTATGTAGTGGCATTGGACCTTGTAAGACTGGAGAGGTTGCGGGCACTAGCACTGTTGGTTCTTAATTTGGGAATGGAAGGATAACGTATCCTTAGTACCTTAGGCGAGGGTGATAGTCTTGAAGGAGTGGTTGAGCTGATGGTGTGACATTTTCACTCCCCGGAAAACGTCATTGCCTGGAGGATCCAGTTTCGTCAGTGCCGCAAGCGGGCTGGCAAGTCAGTGCAGCGGTATGTAGCAGATCTATGTCGTCTGGCCAAGGACCGCCACTTTGCAGTGCTGAAGGAAGAGATGGTCTGTGACCAGTTGGCGGAATATAGTGTTCACCCGGCAACAAGGTCAAAGCTTATGAGATACACCTGGGCGAGTTGACATTAGCCATGGCTGTCGAGATAGCTCAGCAGTATGAAGCAGCAGACAAGCTATCACGGGAGCTCGGTGAGAGAGCAGCACATCGCCATTTTGAATCACATTCAACAACGCAAGCAATGGACCTGGACAGCAATGATGGCGTGATAGATGAAAAATGTGCTAATGCTGTAAGGATAAGGTCCGCCTCAGGATTGCCCAGATGTTTGGGCTGTGGGTCCACCAAATACCGTTATAAGGCTAGAGAGGGTTTGGCAAGGGGACGATGCTGCGGCACGTGCAGATTTTTGCATCATTTCGCCAGGGCATGTTACAAGTTCGAGCAAGGGGATCCGAGGCACATAGAGGATCTCCCCATTTCGCCTCCCACGGTTGTTTGCAGTGTATCCCCAAGTGGCAACGACTGTTCTTTCTGTATGGTGGAACTGGATGGAGTGACAGTGCCGTTGCTGGTTGCCATGGGAGTGGTGAGATTGGTGTTGGATTGGGAAACCATGTGGAGTTCCTTCTCACAGTCTCGGGTTGGAGAAGAGCAGTCAGGCTGTAGTCTGTGGGACTGGCTGGTTCTGTGAACGATGGATGGAGCTGTGTGGAACAAACTTTTGCCTAGTAATCTGGACAATGAGCAGGACCAATTCCATTCAGGGCCATCACGGGAGGGTTCCGGTGTCAGCGCCCAAGTAAACCTAGTTGAGGGAACTAGGCAACACAGTGGCACACCCCTGACAGTGGGTGGTGCCGAGTGGAGGACCCATTCTGCTTCTGGAGTTCAGCTGGGAGGTACCAAGAAGCAAGGGGTCACTACGGTTTCAGCAGCGGTGAAAATGAAAGCGAGTGGGGCAGGACCGGCTGGCACGGTAAAACGATGTACCACACAGGGACACTGGAAACCAAGTTGGGCTCCTCAGGGGGTCGCTGATGTGGTCCAACCCAAGGAGGAGGCCTGGTCGAGAGGGGTTCGTGGAAAATGAAAGTGACAGGAGGACCAGGGGTGGCTGCAGGTGGTGGCTATTCGGAAGGACGGTTACCTTCAGCTGTCTGATGGCTCATGGAGGCATCCCAATAAGCTGTGGCGCGCAAATGATGAGAAGGAGGTGTCTGGGCTTTGGCCTTGGTCATCTCCGGGCGCGAGTCCACCAAAAATTGCCTCCCCGAACGTGTGTCCATGACATAAAGCAATTTGTTCCTGTTGTCAGCGGTTGCTGCTGCAACTGAATGCCAAATGTGCCATCTTTTTGGCTTCTTGAACTGGCATGGCAACAGGCAGCGTTGGGCATTTGAGCCTAAACAGCAGTGATAAAAACAGATCGCCCCATTCCTTCGTCTCCTGGTGTCCATCCCGGCTACCACCAATGGCTCCTCAACCTTGCTGGAGTCCCTCATGGATGCCGGTGTCACTGCTTGCATGCTTAGAGTTCTGGTTGCCAAAATGATGCGGTCTGCTTCCTGCGCCAGGGCGCGGTAGTCCTTAACAACCAGCCGTGGCGAGTTGGCCAGGATCGCCCTGGCTGCAGCCGGTAGGTTCCTGAGGAACAAGTGCACGAATAGGAAAGATTCATCGTCCTTCCCTCTCACCACCAAGATGCTCTCCATGAGCTCCACTGCTGATCTGTCAACCTAACTCCGAACGTGTTAGGAGTCTCTCTGCCCTCTCACTGTCAGAAAGGATATAGCACTGGAGTAGCATCCTCTTGAGCGCTTCATATTTCTCCTGGGCCATCGGCTCCTGAAGCAGACTTATTACCTGTTAAGTGGCGCGTGCATCCATCGCAGTGACCATGTAGTAATACTTGGTATCATCCATTGTTATCCCGCAGAGTGCGAACTGGGCTTCTATGTGCAAAAACCACGTAGTAGGGTTGTGAAGCCAGAAGTCTGGGAGCTTGACTGAGCCAGCGCACGTGGCGCTGGTGCTCTCCCTCCAGGTAGTCTCCGGGGCGGCGCTCGGCTCGCTTTCCATGGCACATCTTGGGGTCACCAATGTGGAGAAAGGAAGCAGGTGAGGCAACAAGCTAGACACATAAACTTTGTTCTTTCCCCAACATATCAGTACAGCAAAAGAACTCCCGGGTCTCTGTGCATTCTCCTTTTATACTTTTATTTCCATGCATTGAGACCTGGAACTGAGACGTCGGGAGAGCAAGCCGCATAGCGGACCCATGCCCCCCTTTGTCTTCAGCCTTAAGCCTTCAGCCTTCGTCAGAAGACAAAGCAGACGAAGGCTGCAGTGCACAGTCGAAACATGTTAAGAAGGTAAAGACATCTCCTTTCTATTTTTGTCTTTAATAAGGACAAAAGGTAAATCCTCCAGGTCACTTTCAACTATTTTTTCTTCAGTTAAACCACCAAAAATGCTTCGTGTATGTTCCATAGATCACTGAAATATTCTTGAGAGTGTTGGTTAGCTCCCCACTGTTCGCTACCGCCCCATGGGTGTAGGTACCTGGTGACTCCCGGGGTGTTTGTCTGGGGTTCTGGGGGGTGGGGGGGGGCATGGGTCTGCTTTGCGGGGGTGTGTGCCTGGTGGGGAGGGCTGGCCCTTGGTGGGGGGGGGGGGTGCCCCCCCGAGGCCGGCGTCTGCCTCTGCTGAGGAGCAAGGGATCATCTGGTGCGCCCACCCTGGTCACCCAGCCTCCCCTTGCCCTCCCTCCTGGGGCAGGTGCTTGGCTGTCCTGGGGTTTAGTGCCTTGGGGCATCATAATCTGCAGGGGTTGTGCTCTCTTGTGCGTGCACATACACACATACACGCACACACACACGTCTATCTGTTCTCCAGGGGCGTAAATCCCAGGGTGGACGCAGGGGTCATGTCCCCCCTTTCCATAAAGCTGTCCCCCCCAAAAAATCATATTGTAAACACAAACATGTTTTATTTGAACAGCATAGTAATGTTCGTTGAAGGTACAAGTGGTGCGACTTAAAAATACATTGTTTGACATTTATAACTATTGAAAGATTAGAACCCCCCCATCCTCACAGTGGTTTAGTTCAATCTGTTTCTCCCCCGCAGACAGGGCTGCTGCAGTTCCTTACACACATGCTGACAGAGAGGCAGAGAGCAGTTAGGAGTAAGTAAGTGCATTGAAAGCTTAATAAGTGAACGGCTGGTAAGTTATTTATCAGTCCATGTTTTCAACAGTCACATACAGAACATGAAAAGAGATATTTCATCTCATTTGTCCAAAGTCTGCCGGCATGTTTTATGTAGTCCAGTTGTGGCAGAGAAAAGAAAAGTAACAGACATCGGGTCATTTTTCAATGCACCGAAACGACAAGTAGAAAGATCCCAATAATATTAAGACAGTTTGTTGAAAAATGTCCATATAAAGGAATGAGGAGTTTATGGAAATGTTTAATAATTGTTTCATTAGGGGCAGCAAAGTCAGGGCAGAGAGCTGGGCACAGAGAGACACAATCAGTCAGCCAGAGATATAGAGTCTCAGGTAAGTTTGTTGAGCTTTTGTTTAGTGTGATGAAATAAGGAGAACTCTCTTATTTACACTACTGAAAAAAATACAGTGCTTTGCAAAAGTATTCCCCCTTTTGTTTTTTACCTATTTTGTTACATTACAACCTGTAATTTATATGTATTTAATCGGGATTTTATATAATAATTTACAAAAAAATAGTCTACATTTGTGAAAGAAAATGAGAGAAATATGAAAATACAAAAAAATTTAAAACATACATTAGCATGTGCATATGTACAGTATTCACCCCTTTGCTCTGAAGCCCCTAAAGACAGACTGAACAATGTGGTTGTCTGTAATGTCCACAAGGAGAGACTGAACAAACTGGACATAAAAATGATCTGCCAGGAGTTTGTTGGATCCAGTGACACCAGAAGAAAAACATTTGGTTCTTTTGTTTAGAGAGATGGAGACCAGTTTGTTGTGACATGGTGTTCCAAAGAGTGTGCAAGATCGTTTCCCCCCTCCTTTAGGAGCCAAAGAGTGTATTTACTTCAAGATTCCTGACCCATTTCCTGTACAATTGCTACTATATGAAAAAAGCCAAATAAATAAGTAAAATGTTGCAAATGTAATAAAAATGCAAAGATGACCCTTTAGTTAGGAGGATGTGTTTAAGTGCACATTCCATCATTGCAGACACAAACTGTTTTCTTATGTGGCATCAATGATGATGAAAAATCATCAGGATAAAAAAAAGGAATGAGACATTTCTGTTTATATTGTAAATAATACATTTTGTATGATAGAGTAATATTTTCAGCATTTTTCACTGTAGAAAAGTGGTCAAATACACTGTTGCCCATAAAGTTTGTGTATGTTTGTTCATTTTTTCTAGATTTTGCTGCCAATTGTATTTGTTTTCTTTGCTTATTTTGTTTATTTTGATGCATTTTTGTCTATATTTGTTCATTTCTTCAGTCATAAGTCTTTTTGCCTCCACAAAAAGAAACATAAGTAATAATGGATGGGTATTAATCATGATTACTGTAAATTAATCCACAGTATCACTATGATTAATCAGATTAAAAAATGTTATTGTTTGACAGCCCTAGTTTTAAGACATACTGAGGTTTTGGGCGGCACGGTGGAGCAGTGGTTAGCACTGCGGCAGCACAGCAACCCACCCTTGGCTGGGGGATCCTGGGTTCGATCCCAGCCCCCGACCAACAGTGATCTGTGTGGAGTTTGCATGTTCTCCCCGTGTCTGCGTGGGTTTACTCCGGGATTTCTCCGGTTTCCTCCCACATGCCAAAAACATGCAAGCTAGGTTAATTGGCATCAAACTGAGGATTCTAAATTGTCCTTAGGTATGACTGTGAGAGTGAATGGTTGTCTGTCTCTCTGTGTTGGCCTGGCGATCTGTCCAGGGTGTACTCTGCCTCTCGCCCAAAGATGCTGGCATAGGCTCCAGCCCCACCCCCTCACCCCACCCCACCCCCGCGACCCGAAAAGGATTAAGCGGAAGAAGATGAATGAATGAATGAATGAGGTTTTGTTTTGTTGTTGCTTGTTAATAAGACTTAGAGACTTAGACTTAGACTTAGACTTAACTTTATTAATCCCTTTGGGATGACTCCCTCTGGGAAATTTAAAATTTCCAGCAGCACATGAAAGGAGCATACAGATCAAAAAAGCAAAAAAGAAAAAAATAAACACTTAACATAATATACACAATATAAATACAAGGCTAAATATGGCTTGTACAAGTATGGTTAAGTTAAGGTTATTGCACTATGAATGCCCTACTGTCCTCTGTACTCTATGTCCCCTCCCCAAGTGAGGAATTATAGTGTGATGGCATGGTGGTCAAAAGAGTTCTTGAGCCTGTTGGTCCGACACTTGGGAAGGAGCAATCTTTCACTGAACAGGCTCCTCTGGTCACTGATGACGGTGTGCAGAGGGTGGCTGACGTTGTCCATTATATCCAGCAGTTTATCCAGAGTCCTCATCTCTGCCACCGTCACCAGGGTGTCCAGCTTCATGCCGACCACAGAGCCAGCCCACCTGATCAGTTTATCCAGTCTGGATGCATCCTTCTGGGATATACTGCCCCCCCAGCACACCACAGAGTAAAAGAGGATGCTGGCAACCACCGACTGGTAAAACATCCGCAGAAGTTTGCTGCAGATGTTGAAGGACCGCAATCTCCTTAGGAAGTACATCCTACTTTGTGTCTTCCCATACAAGTGGCTAATGTATGTTGTCCAATCCAATTTATTATCCAACCACAACCCGAGATATTTGTATGAATCCACAACCTCCACCTCAGCTCCCTCTAACAGGACTGGTTGAGGCCTTGGTCTAGACCTCCCAAAATCAATAACCAGCTCCTTCGTCTTAGAGGTGTTGAGCTGTAGGTGGTTAGTGTGGCACCATGCAGCAAAGTCCCCTACCAGTCTCCGATACTCCTCCTCTCTGTCATCCCTGATACACCCAACAATGGCTGTGTCGTCGGCATACTTCTGAATATGACACAGCTCCGAGTTGTAGCAGAAGTCCGAGGTGTACAGGGTGAAGAGAAGAGGGGCCAATACTGTGCCCTGGGGGGCTCCAGTGCTGCAGACAACGGTGTCAGACGTAATATCCTTCAGCCCGACATATTGTGGTCTGCCAATGGGGTAGTCGGAGATCCAGTCCACTCCCATCTTGCTTAATTTATCCAGAAGCAAGGGGGGCCGAATGGTATTGAAGGCACTGGAGAAATCCAAAAAGAAGATCCTCACTGTGCCACTTCCCTTATCCAGATGGGAGTGGGCTCGATGAAGCAGGTAGAAGATGGCATCCTCCACACCGACACCTGGTTGGTACGCAAACTGCATAGATAAATACATAAATACATAGTTTTAAAGAATAGCTTGATGTAGTTTAGTTATTCATTAAGGTATTTCTTCTAGTTTTAGAACTTATTTTGAGCTTTAAATTCTTATACAGCTGCTGTGGTGGGGAACAGACCAGTGTTCATGGTGAGCAAAGACATTTTGTTTTATCATATATGGTGTAATTGACACCGACCATCCAATACAACTTTCGGTATTGCTAGTTGATCATGTAAAAACCTGTAGACAGGTAGGATATGGACTAATAAGGAACAATGACATAATTATCTAATATTATATAAGACATCTGAGAAAGTATCAGACAACACAGCAAAAATGGCATTTTTTATGTCCCCCTCAAAAATTAAGCTCTCAAATTTTCCTGTTTATTGTCCCCCCCAACAGTGAAATGGGATTTTCGCCCCTGCTGTTCTTTTTCAGGTGCAGATATTGGGCCCATGTGGAGATCTTCTCAGAAGCAGCAACTGTTTCTTGTGTTTTCTCTTCGTTTGCCCCCCCCCCACACACACACTCTTTGATCCCCAACCTCTTCTGACCACTTCATATCCCTTTAATTCCCTCCCCCAATCCTCCCTGTCAATTCCAGCATAAGTAAGACAATATAAATAAAGCGTGAAAGGTTTTATCTAGCAAGAGGAGTCTATAAATACTATTTATATACAGCATATATCAAATATATAATAAGCAAAGCTCCTTTTGGCAAAGCAAATCTGTTTGGCACAGTAATGCAGGCAGATATTGCTTCTGCTTGCCAAACTGCTGGACAGAAGAGGTTATACTTTTATTAATCCCAGAGGGAAATTCAGGGCATCCATGTGGATGGATGAGGTAGCCACGGTGCAGCGCCAATCCCTTCACACGCACATTCACTCCTAGAGCCACTTTAGAGTCTCCAGTTAACTTGTATGTTTTGGGCCTGTGGGAGGAAACCAGATTACTCGGAGTAAACCCACACAGACACAGGGAGAACATGCAAACTCCACACAGAAGGGACACTGATGGTCAGGGGGTGGAATCGAACCCACGACTTTCTTACTGTGCTGCCGCGGTGCTAACCACTGCACCACCAAGCTGCCTGAAAACAGCTGTCAGGAGTGGAATTCGAACCCACACCTCCAGAGGAGACCATGACCTGAACATAGCGCCTTAGACTGCTTGGCCATTCTGACTCATTTAAAGCCTTAACAATGATTTTATAGTCAGAGTAAGGCTGCAGCGCGTCGTGCGCACTGCTGAGAAGGTGATCGGCTGCAAGCTCCCATCTCTCCAGGATCTGTACATCTCCAGGACCCGGAGGCGTGCTGGCCGGATCATAGCCGATCCCTCACACCCTGGTCATGTACTGTTTGCCCCCCTCCCCTCTGGTAGAAGACTTCGGTCCATCCAGACTAAAACCTCCCGTCACATGAACAGCTTCTTCCCCTCTGCCATTAGACTGCTGAACACTAAGTGACTCTCGTGCACCATGTACAGCAGCTCAACCAGACTCATGTCAATCATCACTGTTTTCTTCCTGCATTACCGACTGCACTATATAGTTCTCCACAGTATCTGCTGCTGGCTAATATATATATATATTTTAACTGTTGACCAGTATCACTTAATCTTATCCTACACTTTATTACATGTATAGTTTATTTCTCTTATCTTATCATGTTTAATGTTGCAGCATTGTACCGAGACAAATTCCTAGTTTGTGTACTACATGAACAATGGCAATAAACCTGATTCTGATTCTGATTCTGATTCTGAGTCAGACATTTTGGGAAATCGTAATGACAGTCATACATTTTGAGATAGTAAAAATCTCCTGCCGCTGGAGAGCGAGTCGTATCGAGTACCGAGCGAGTACCGAACGAGTATCCTGGCCTCTATGGCGATGTAAAGAGCCACGGACCAAAAAATGTACATTTGCTTGTGGAACAGGTCATTCACACTCGCAGACAATCGCGCTATATATGTCTATAATGACTATAGATAGGATTTTCTTTCCATGCACGCAAAAAAAAAATAAAAAAATTCCCAGATCCGACTACCTCATGAGGTAGTCGATACACAAAAGCCGATGGTGTATAGAGTACGCATATTAGGATTTGTATGTGAAATTTCGGCATCGAAACTGCTCCCGTTTAGCTGTAATTAAATATTCAAAAATGATATTTTTGGGACGAAAGAATTCAAGCGTCCCGGCATATGTTAACTTATCATGGCTGCCGCTGGAGAGCGAGCCGTATCGAGTACCGAGTGAGTACCCAGTGAGTATCCTGGCCAATATGGCGATGAACAGCCACGGACTAAAAACGTTCCGCCTGCTCGTGGAACAGGTCATTCACACTCGCAGACAGTCGCGCTATATGTGTCTATAATGACTATAGATAGGATTTTCTTTCCATGCACGCAAAAAAAATTTTTTTCCCGGCTCTGACTACCTCGCTTTAATGCGCCTTATAATCCGATGCGCCTTATGTATGAAATTAGACCATCAAATAGATCGTTCATTGATATTGCGCCTTATAATCCTGTGCGCCTTATAGTCCAAAAAATACGGTACTCCTCACCTGGTTGCCACCACACACGCTTGACACCATCTGAACCTAATAAGTTTATCTTGGTGTCACCAGACCACAGGACATGGTTCCAGTAATCCATGCCCTTTGTCTGCTTGTCTTCAGCAAACTGATTGTGGGCTTTCTTGTGCATCATTTTCAAAAGGGGCTTCCTTCTGGGACGACAGCCATGCAGACCAATTTGATGCAGTGTGCGGCGTATGGTCTTAGCACTGACAGGCTGAACCCCCTGCCCCTTCAACCTCTGCAGCAATACTGGCAGCACTTATACATCTATTTTCAAAAGACAACCTCTGGATAGGACACTGTGCATGTGCACTCAGCTTCTTTGGCTGACCATGGCGAGGCCTGTGTTGTGTTGCTATTGGGACTTATTGTGTGACACGGGTGGTGGCTCCACCTTTCCGGTTCCGCTGCCACCCGGGGTATAAGAGGGCTGTGAGGAAGAGGGGCGGTCTCTTCAGCCTCCTCTCAGCCTGACGGCAGCACCTGTGTAGTGAGAGTGAGTCACTTTATAAAGTAGTGTCCAGTTCAACGCTTGGTCTCTTCCTTGGCACCTTTTACCAACATAACATTTGGCGACAAGGATAAAAAGTATGGACGCAGGGGTTACTTCAATTTGGCGGTTTTTGGAGCTTCCCGGTGAGCTGCCCGTCCCTTGGGCAAGGTGGATTGCAGCCTTTCAAAATTATTTAGTGGCACTGGACCTTGGAGGACTGGAGAAGTTGCAGGGCACTGTTGGTTCACAACTTGGGAATGGAAGGACAACGTATCCTTAGTACCTTAGGCGAGAGTGAAGCTTTGAAGAAGTGGTTGAGCTAATGGCGGGACATTTTCACGCCCTGGAAGACGTCATTGTCCGGAGGATCCAGTTTTGGCAGCGCCGCCAGCGGACTGGTGAGTCAGTGCAACGGTATGCAACGGTATGCAGCAGATCTGCGTCAGCTGGCCAAGGACTGTCAGTTTGGAGCGTTGGAGGAAGAAATGGTCCGCAACCAGTTGGCAGAACATGCTGTTTGTCCGGCGACAAGGTCAAAGCTCCTCACACACTTGGGCGAGCTGATGTTAGCCATGTCCATTGAGTTAGCTCAGCAGTTTGACGCGGCAGACAAGCTATCACAGGAGCTCGGTGAGAGAGTGGCACACTGCCATTTTGAACCACAGTCGACGACACAAGCAGTGGACCTGGACAGCAACAATGGCGCGGAGGATGAAGAATGCGTTAATGCTGTAAAGACGAGGTCTGCCCCAGGATCACCCAGGTGTTTGGGTTGTGGGTCCACCATGCACCATTATAAGGCTAGAGAGTGTCCGGCAAGAGGAAGACGCTGTGGCACGTGCGGACTCTTGCATCATTTCGCCAAGGCATGTTACAGGTTTGAGCAAGGGGATCTGAGACACAAGGAGGATCTCTCCACTTCACCTCCTACAGTTATTCGCAGTATTGTATTCCCAAGTACCAATGACCAAGTACCAATGACCGTTCTTACTCTATGGTGGAACTGGACGGGGTAACAGTGCCATTGCTGACTGACATGAGAGCAGTGAGATCTGTGATGACTTGGGCAACTGTGAGTACTTTCTTCCCACAGTATTGGGTTGGAGAAGAATGGTTGGGCTGTGGTTTGTGGGACCAGCTGGTTCCGCGAACGATGGACGGAGTTGTGTGTGACGAATCTGGACAATGAGCAGGACCAATTCCACCTAGGGCCATTGCGGGAGGGTCCCGGTGCCAGCGCCCAAGTAACCCTAGTTGAGGGAACTGGGCGGCACGGCGAGACGCCTGTGACAGCAGGTGACACCAAGTGGAGGGCCGATTCTACTCCCGGAATTCGGCTGGAAGGAACCGAAGAGCAGGGGGTCACAACGGCAATGCCGGCAGCGAAAATGAAAGCGAGCAGGGCAGGACCGGCTGGCACGGTGAAACTACGTGCCAAACAGAGACACTGGAAGCCGAGTAAGGCCCCTCTGGGGGTCACGGACATGGTCTGACCCAGAGAGGTGGCCCAGTCAAGAGGTGTTCAGGGCAAACACCGACGAGAAGATGACCAAGTGCAGCTGCAGGTTGTAGCTGTTGGGGAGGATGGCTACCTCCAGCTGTCTGATGGCTTGTGGAGGCATCCCAATGAGCTGCGGCGCATTAAAGAGGAGAAGGAAGTGTTTGGGCTTCGACATGGGTCATCCCCGGGAGCAAAGAAAAGAGGGTGCACCGGAGGGGAACCGTCTGACGGTTTTCTGTGGGGGCGGGGGGGGTTTCTTCTACTGGGGCAGACTGATGGTTAGGCAATGTATATAATGCATGGTGATGGAATGGGGGATAACCGGGTTGTATATTAGTTCTGTTCATGGGATTGTTTTGTGTTTTATGCTATTTATTTTAGGAACACGGCAGTTTTCTGTTTAATGGGCTGTGTTTTAGTATAGATGGCAGAATAATCTGTCTAGCCGTGTGGGGGTGGAACAGTAGTCCACCTGTTCCCTCCTAGCTTTAGCTGTTTTGATTGAATGTCATAGGCCTTTGAATATTTCAGTTTAGCTTTTAGCACGTGATTCGGGTTCCAAATTGGGGAGAGTCTCGATTGTATGGGTGTGTTTTGGACCATTTTTTTGAATGGGGGGAGTGTTGTGTTGCTATTGGGACATATTATTGTGTGACACGGGTGGTGGCTCCACCTTTCCGGTTCCACTGCCACCCAGGGTATAAGAGGGCTGTGAGGAAGTGGGGCGGTCTCTTTAGCCTCCTCTCAGCCTGACGGCAGTGCCTGTGTGGTGAGAATGAGTCACTTAATAAAGTCGTGTCCAGTTCAACGTTCATTCTCTTCCTTGGCTCCTTTTACCAACATAACAGCCTGTTCTGAGTGGAACCTGACATAACGTTCGGCTCAGGAGACGCACACACACAGGCTCAGAGTAGTTCAAACTGTTTATTAACAGCAGGGATGTTTGGGTGCGTGTCTGCGGAATGTTAATGTGTTGGTGGTGGTGTCTGCTTCGGACCCAGAGGCAGGAGACCGTTCAGCCGGCAACCCTATGGGAGAAATCAGACACAGGGTGATGAGCGCACACCAACACAGGAGGAGAATAGGCGAGGGAGAGAAGCTTACTTGTTTGGACAGATGACTGGCGCTTCAAGGATGGAAGCCCGGGAGACAGCCACCTGCGGGGCTCGGTGCAGCAGCGAGGAGAGACGAGGGACGGGGTTGTCCGCCGCCGAGGAATCCACCTGTGCACAGGGGAGCAAACTGGAGAGATGAGGTAAGTGATCTTCTTACCGGTGACGAGGATGCTGAAGAGAATGTGGTAGAAGCCCATGAAAGGGAAATGAAGTCTACGGCTTCAGACCGAAGCTCAGGGCGAGGCAGCCTATATTCCTCGCCGCTGATGACTGACAGGTGTGTGAGCAGGTGGCGCCGTTGATGAGCGGCGCGGCGTGACAGAACCTGTCCTGTTAAACCGCTGTGTGGTCTTGGCCACTGTGCTGCGGCACAGTTTCAGGGTGTTGGCAATATTCTCATAGCCTAGGCCATCTTTATGTAAAGCAACAATTCTTTTTTCAGATCCTCAGAGAGTTCTTTGCCATGAGGTGCCATGTTGAACTTCCAGTGGCCAGCATGAGAGAGTGTGAGAGCAATAACACCAAATTTAACACACCTGCTCCCCATTCACACCTGAGACCTTGTAACACTAATGAATCACATGACAGGAGGGAAAATGACTAATTGGGCACAATTTGGACATTTTCACTTAGGGGTGTACTCACTTTTATTGCCAGCGGTTTAGACATTAATGGCTTGTGTTTAGTTATTTTGAGGGGACAGTAAATTTACACTGTTATACAAGCTGTACACTGACTACTTTACATTGTATCAAAGTATCATATCTTCAGTGTTGTGACATGAAAAGATATAATAAAATATTTACAAAAATGTGAGGGGTGTACTCACTTTTGTGAGATACTGTAAGCGTGCAATTCTTTCCGAATTAGTCTGATATCACCTCCATTAGACAACCTGCTTATAAGCAGAGACAGGTAGAGTAGCTAAAATTGTACTCAGGTAAAAGTAGTTACCTTATAGTTACTCAACTACAAGTAAGAGTAGTCACAAAAAATACTTGAGTATGAGTAAGAAATTATCTACTAAAAAGTAAATGGTGTTCACTTATAGAGAGCTTTTTCTCATCTCTAGATGACCAAAGCGCTTTACAGATCCTGCTGTCCACACATTCACACACTGATGCCAGCAGAACTGAAATACACAGGCGCTGTCCTGACCCACCAGGAGCAACTGGGGGTTCAGTGTCTTGCTCAAGGACACTTCAGCATGCAGACTGTAGACAGAACGGGAATCAAACCCCTGACCCTCCAATCAGTAGTCGGCCACACTACACCTGCGCACAGCTGCCCCATAGTGAGAATGAGAAATAACTTTGCTCTGGTCAGGTTGTCGTTTTCCTCATAAATTTTAAACTTTTTTGCTTAAATTTTTAACCAAACCTTCAATGACGGAGTAGCTCATTCTGGCCTGATTAAATTACCCTGAGAGTACTCAGCTCGCCAGACCTGTGACCCTGACCTTAAGAACAGCCTAGATGCAGACCCACTTGAGGATCATTGTGTGTGAGTTTGGTGACCACTGGGGAAATATCTAGGTGGAGTAACAATTCCTGTGAAACGTGAAATGTGGAAAAACAGACGCGCGCCATCATATTAGCTCCTTTTGGCTTTCCTGGAATGAGCTAAAAATCATATGAATTTACAAAATTTACACATAAATGTGCATTTTTTCCTCAGAAATATAATTTTTCTCTTGGAGGGGGGAGGCTGATAAGTTCATAGAGATCAAATTTGACCAAATGTGGTTATTTTTCAATATAGTCTCTGTCATGAGTCTGAGCTCAATCATTCCCTCTGAGCTCAGACTCAGTTTATTTCTGAGTTTTGCATGTCTGTTATTATTTTGTTGTCAGTTTTCTGTGTTTATTTTGGTTTGTTTTCACTCAGGTGTCCTCCTCTCTCAGACACTCCCACTAACTGTTCACAGTCTGCTTTCCTGCCACCTCAGCTGTGGGCAGTTAGGTAATTAAGTCACCTGCCTGTTCAGCCGCCCACACCGGATGCTCACTTGTCTGTCCAGTATTTATTTACTGCCAGCTCATCCTCTTACTGTGGCAGCATTGCTTTGTTATGCATTGCTTGGACTTACTGGACTTCTCTCTCTTTATCTCCTCATCTCCTTCAGAGTGATTGCTGCTCTGGAGTGCCACAGTTTGCAAATTTACTTCGGTTGCATTTTTTGTTCTCTGCACTATTTTTGTATTTTCATTTAATAAATATCACAACTACAGTTCAGCGCGTGGGCCTGTCTTTCTACCCCAAAGGGGCATTCATCCCCTTTGGTTCACACACTTCTTCCATTGGTGTTGCAGCGCTTGGATCCCTGCGATTGAAAAATAATCCACATTTGGTCAAACCTGACCACTATGAACTTTTCAGCTCCCCCCCCCCCCCCATAAATTTATCAGGTCTAGGGGAGGAAGAATAAGACTAAGAATAAGAACTCCTTATACAAAGATATTGAGTACTCCGCCGAGAGGACACAGTCCAAGGACAGATAGTTTTTTTCACACATAAGGAGTTGTTCAGAACTCCTTATAAGAACTCCTTATAAAATGATATGGCCATGGCCAGGATATACAGAGTGATGATATAGAGTTAAGTACGTGGTGGTAATGCACCTATAAGCTGGTTGCCAACCGCCAATCAAATCTTAAAGAAGAAGAAAATTCCCAATCCACAACCCTCCAACCCACCCAGGCACTTTCAGCCTTTTCTGTCCCCTTCCTAGAAGCCAAAACCCCTCCATTAGCATCCTATTATACTGTGCTCAGACCAGAAAAACTGGCTCCAAGTAGGTTCAATTAACAGCAGGGTCTTCATCAAACCTCTACTTATGCACTAGATTTTTCTCTGGAAATTCCTGTTCTACCTGCTTGAGATGAGTATGGTCACCATGAATGTGAAATCTGCAAGAGGTTTTTAGATTTGATGTCATTCTTGATGTAATTTAGCATTGATTGAAATAATGGAAGACATTACACTGGCAATAGAACTTAAGTAATGCAAAAATGTTGTAGATTTGTTACAAATTTGTATTATCTAAATTGCATACATAGTAGTCCTAAATCAGTTAAATAGTTGGTTAAATAATAGACAACAATATGCACAGTTGGCTGGTATTACCTCTGAGTGCTTGAAAATTGCATGGAGTCTCACAAGGATCTTTCCTGGGTCCTAAACTTTTTTCTGTATTAATGAAAAATAGTTAAATTGTGAAATTCCCTGCAGACTGATGTGTAAATATTTGTTGGATCAAAAAAATACTAGTGCATGCCCGTAGAAAGCAAGTATTCTTGTCTGAAAACAGGTAGCCCAGTTAACCTTTATTTATTTATTTGTATTTTGTATACTTTATTAATCCCAGAGGGAAATTCAGGGCATCCTCAATGTGGTGCCAATCCCTTCACCATTCACACACACACACATTCACACCTAGGACCACTTTAGAGTCTCCAGTTAACCTAACTTGCATGTTTTTGGCCAGTGGAAGAAAACCAGAGTACCTGGGGTAAACCCATGCAGACACTGGGAGAACATGCAAACTCCACACAGAAGGGTCACTGATGGAATTGATGCCGTGACCTTCTTGCTGTGTTGCCACAGTGCTAACCACTGCTCCACTGAGCTGCCCCATTTTTTTGTATTATATTTACAGGCCCAAATGTAGGTTGTGTTTGAAAGTGGAATACAAAGAGGTGTAGCCTATATGTAGTCAGTCACACATGTTAGACTCTGACAAATATAAAAGGGACTGAATAATACTGAAATTTATTTGATTGTGTGAATATTAATTACAGAATTATTAAAAATGAATGGGACATTCAATGTTAGCAACTGTTTAAGAACCCTTGTTTATTTGTTTTTCAGATCACTTATTTGTGTGATATTTTATGAGTTATATTCATAAGTGTATCTTGCACTTTGGGGAATGGGAGTTGTTCAGCCATCATTATAACTGTTTTAGTTTATATGTGTAGTTTATAGTCTACCACCGGAGTGGTGGCCTAGAGGTAGAGCATCTGCCCCACAACCGGGAAGCTGGGATTCAAGTCCTGGCCGGGTCATGCCAAAGACCATACAAAAAAATGGAACTTCCTGCCATCCAGCTTGGTACTCAGCAATGATGGAATGGAGGAGGGAAATGTTGGTTACCCAGCCAGAGGGGGTGCACAAGCCAGTGTACTCCCTGTGCCGGTGTCAAGCCCAGATAAAATGGGCAGGGTTGGGCATCCGGCGTAAAAACCCTTGCCAAATCAACATGTGGATCATGGCAATATAAGGTGATGATACGCTGTGGTGACCCCGAAGGGGAGCAGCTGAAAGACAAAAAAAAAAAAAAAGTCTATTGTTAATAAACTCATGCAGTACTACAGATACATCTCAAAAAATTAGAATATCATGAAAAAGTTCAATATTTTTTGTCACTCATTTCAGAAAGTGAAACCCATATATTATATAGATTCATTACACACAGAGTGATATATTTCAAGTGTTTATTTATTTAATTTTGATGATTATGGCTTACAGCCCATGAAAACCCCAAATTCAGTTTCTCAAAAAATTAGAATATTACATAAAATTAATTTTAAAAAATAGTTTTTTAATAGAAATGTTGGCCAACTGAAAAGTATGTCCATGTACACACTCAATAATTGGTCAGGGCTCCTTTTGGATTAATTACTGTATCAATGTGGTGTGGCATGGAGGTGATCAGCCTGTGGAACTGCTGAGGTGTTACGAAGGTCCAGGTTGCTTTGATAGTGACCTTCAGCTTGTCTACACTGTTGGGTCTGGTGTCTCTCATCTTCCTCTTGACAATACTCCATAGATTCTCTATGGGGTTTAGGTCAGGAGAGTTTGCTGACCAATCAATCACAGTGATGCCATGGTCATTAAACCAGGTTTTGATACTTTTGGCAGTGTGGGGGAGGGGGGGCCAAGTCCTGCTGGAAAATGAAATCAGCTTCTCCATAAAGCTCATCAGCACAGGGAAGCATGAAGTGCTCTAAAATTTCCTGGTAGACGACTGCGCTGACTTTGGTCTTGATAAAACACAGTGGACCAACACCAACAGATGACATGGTTCCTCAAATCATCACTGACTGGAAACTTCACACTAAACCTCAAGCAACTTAGATTCTGTGCCTCTCCACTCTTTCTCCAGACTCTGGGACTTTGATTTCCAGATGAAATGCAAAATTTACTTTTATCTGAACAGAGGTCATCTGCTGGCATTTGTCCACTGTGTTTTATCAGGACCAAAGTCAGCGCAGTCGTCTACCAGGAAGTTTTAGAGCACTTCATGCTTCCCTCTGCTGACAAGCTTTATGGAGAAGCTGATTTCATTTT
The DNA here is from genome assembly GCA_020510985.1 of Pholidichthys leucotaenia. Taxonomy (NCBI): domain Eukaryota; kingdom Metazoa; phylum Chordata; class Actinopteri; order Cichliformes; family Pholidichthyidae; genus Pholidichthys; species Pholidichthys leucotaenia. The sequence continues at coordinate 122,495,370 of CM035837.1, read as the reverse complement.
CCAGCAGGACTCCCCCCACACTGCCAAAAGTATCAAAACCTGGTTTAATGACCATGGCATCACTGTGTTTGATTGGCCAGCAAACTCTCCTGACCTAAACCCCATAGAGAATCTATGGAGTATTGTCAAGAGGAAGATGAAAGACACCAGACCCAACAGTGTAGACGAGCTGAAGGTCACTATCAAAGCAACCTGGACCTTCGTAACACCTCAGCAGTGCCACAGGCTGATCACCTCCATGCCACGCCACATTGATACTCTAATTAATCAAAAAGGAGCCCCGACCAAGTATTGAGTGTGTACATGGACATACTTTTCAGTTGGCCAACATTTCTATTAAAAAACTATTTTTTTTAAAATTAATTTTATAAACTATTATTTAAGATTAATTTTAAAAATTATTCTAATTTTTTGAGAAACTGAATTTGGGGTTTTCATGGGCTGTAAACCATAATCATCAAAATTAAAATAAATAAACACTTGAAATATATCACTCTGTGTAATGAATCTATATAATATATGAAGTTCACTTTCTGAAATGAGTGACAAAAAATATTGAACTTTTTTATGATATTCTAATTTTTTGAGATGTACCTGTATAACAGGACATGTTTACAAACATTTGAGACCCATTCTAGTGCATACTTTTATATTCTTGCAATATTATAAATACAAAATACCAAACATTATTATACACACCTGTTTGGCTGCAACTGTTGCATCAGTGTTGTCCATTTGTCAGTAAATAAAAATGATTTATTTCATTATTTGGGCATTTTTTGTCACGGCTGTCGTTTAGTCAAAGTATGCATATGTGTCTGCATAGGATATTGTGACGTTTCAAGTGTTCACACAATAATAAGAGAGGATTTGGAACATAGTAGGCATTTATTTCATCACTGCCAAACTATGCAGAACAGAGGGGAGGTCATCCACACACTTCCACTTCACTCAGGGTAACACAGACACGTAATCTCTCACACGCAGGGAAAACAACACTTCCACCATCAGACTTATAACACAATTATAACATGACAACAATAACGCGCAGAACACAAGAATTATAACAGTCTATGAATCCCCCGCAGCACAAAGCATGTCGGGAGAATTTCCTGCCCCTTAACACAGCCCTGGTATTACACAGTCTCCCCCTGGACAGGTTTCTGTCCCCAGAACAATAAGTCCAACTCAAAAGTCCAATACAAACCCGTCCAGGTGTTGGGGCGCCCACCGTCTGCGGCGGCTGGCACGCGCGGGCCTGTTAGTGTCCATTTAAGCCTCGACTGGGGTTTCCGGTCTAGATGGGGCCTCTAGCCTGGCCACCCGCAGAGCAGCTGGCTGATACGGGGCGAGGCAGTCGTGGTGAAGCACCACCACCCAGTTCATCTTCTGCAGCCTCACCCTGTACACTACATCCGACAATCTCTGTAGGACCACGCACAGTCCCGACCAGTGGCTTGCCAGCTTTTGTGACAGTCCCTTCTTCCCCTCCAGGTAGAAAACCCAGACTTGATCCCCGGATGCAAAGTCTCTTACTTGGCAGCGGGAGTCGTACGCTGACTTCTGTCGACTCCCTGCCACTATCAGGGCTTCCCGAGCCAGTTCGTGCACAATGTGAAGATGGTCTCTTATGCAAAACAAATAATCCAACCCTGGTTTGCTCTCCACCCCCACATGTGCCATGGGTGCCCCCACCTGATACTATTGTAATGGGGCGTGGGATGTTTATTTCTAAGATGTGCAGGTGGCACAGCAGGTGGCACAGCAGTGGACGTGGAGGTTCATGTCCTGACGACACCCCGGCCAGTAGAACTGGGCCCGAAAACGCTGTAGAGTCTTCGTCACCCCACAGTGGCCCGCCCCAGTGATCCATGGACCAACTGAAGCACCTTGGGGCGGAGCAGTCGGGGGACCAGCAGCTGCTAGACATGATGGTGCCCAGCTGGAGATCGCCACCACCGATAGATGACACTCTCATGACAGCAGAGGTTGGACCACTGAGAATACAGGGCCTTGTTCTCTGGGTCCAGCACAGATACAGCCTTCCAGGCATGCTGCTGATCCATGTCCAGCGACTGCCAGAACCTGGAGACGACAGGGTCCCTATCCTGCTCAACCTGAAGCTGCTGCGCACTGAGGGCCTCTGCACCATCATCGCTGGGGAGAACTGGCTGATGTTCTGAGGAAGAGCTGTGAGCTGCTGCACTATCCCCGGCTGCAGCAGTCTGGAGAGCAGCTGCCTATGAGAATGCTGGGTCATGATCTTCAGCCCGCTGGCAGTGCCGACAGTTCTCTACAGCACAGCACTGCGGGGCAGGTGCAGGGCAGTGGCGTACGACATGGCCTGGCTCCCCGCAGTGGAAGCACCCCTCTTTGGGTCGCCATCGCACTCTCGCCGGCTGTGCAGCTGTGGCCTAGCGCAGCTCTTCCTCGTCCTCACTTTCAGCCGCAGTCTGGAAATCTTTCTGCCTTGGTGATGAATCGTCAGCTGCTGGCTCCAGCATGGGCTCTACACACTCCGCCTCTGCCACGGCCATCTCCCAGCTGCTTACGATGTGAATCCAGACATGTTCTCCTAGTCGGGCCAGGCAGAGCGCTTGGATGAAACTCTGGAGGGTGAGCTTCTTCACCACCTCTGGCTCGAAGTCCAGGTAGCTGTGTTGTGTCAGCAGCCAAACATCTGCTGCATAGGCCCCCAGACTTTCTTGATCACGTCACTGGAGGCGGGCTAGCTGTTCCCAGACATGGTCAGCATGGATTGGCCTCCCGAACCGCCTCCGAAGTGCTCCCTGTAGCACTGGCCAGCTGTGATGTTCCTCAAGCCGGAGATTGGACAGCATGCAGAGAGCTCTGCCCTCCAGAGCCAGTACGACGTGCATAGCTGTCTCTTCAGGTGTCCAGCTGTTGAACATGGTGGCCAGTTCAACCTGGACGAGATAGTTGTTGAGCAAACTTTTGTCACCAAAGCCGGGAAGCTTGACCGGTTGGCAGGTTGGTGGTGCTGGGGTTGGGACGGTCACCTCCATGCTGATCACTGCCCTCGACTGCAATGGGATCGCTGGCTCATAGTTCCCCCGCTGGTGCTTCACTGCCCTTGGCTGCAGTGGGATTGCTGGCTTGTAGTTCCCCTGCTGGTGCTCCTGGTCGTGCCTTGAAAAAGGCGGAACATGGGACGCACTTGCTCCATCTGGTCTGTTTCCCCATTCTTTGCAGTGAGAAGCTCTGGCGACTGTCGTGTATGCTGTACCGTCACTTTCCATCTGAGCAATGAGCTGTTCAAGCCGTTGAATCTCTGACTCAATTCTTGCGCCCATTTGTCAACACCCCACTTCTGACACCAGTGTGACATTTCAAGGGTTCACACAATGATGAGAGAGGATTTGGAACATAGTAGACATTTATTTCATCACTGCCGAATTATGCAGAACAGAGGGGAGGTCATCCACACACACACTTACTTCACTCTGGGTGACACAGACACATAATCTGTCACACACAGGGAAAACAACATTATCATAATCAGACTTGTAACACAATTATAACACGACAACAATAACGCGCAGAACACAAGAATTATAACCATCTATGGAATCGCCCACGGGGCAAAGCATGCCGGGAGAATTTGCTGCCCCTTATCAGAGCCATGACATTACACTATGTAATTAATCTGGCCATTCCGCTCCACAATCATGGTAGTATTATTGTTAACTTTTAATCTTTGGATAGCCGTGCAAGCACTCCAGCACCAGGAGGAGCACCATGTTGAACCCCTGGTGCTGCACAGGACAGCTGTAGCACACAGGTGAAGCACGGGTGAAGCAGCAGCCGAAACTCCCGTTAACCGGGCAGGCTGGGCCTGGATCTCTGCGAAGGACTGCGGTAAGGCGGTCCGGCTGCTGCTTAGCCCCCCCAGCGCACCTTGCGTTCTCCACATATGCCGAATTATCCTTTAGAGGTATGCAATCGCGGCAACATTATAGTATAATTTTTTAAGCATTAAATCTTAAGTATCCTCTTTTTCTGGACAAATTTGTCACTTGTCACTTCCTCACGCTCTGGTGACTGGTCGTGATGCTGCGTATTACTTAATCAGTACGGAGTCAATCCGAAGCCCCACCCACACTTCTAGAAACCAGAGTATGAGGAAACGGAGTGGTGGCTAAACCTTTAATGATAAAAATGACATATTTTGACTGAGCAGCTCCATACTCGGAGATGCACACCCTCACAACCTCAGCAAAGCACTTGTCAAATCTGAGGCCAGTCTGACAAACGGTTTGGGAGATACTGTATCTGAGGAACACACAGACAGACACACGCAGACCTATTTGTTGCAATAGATAGATACAAAGCATGAATAATGGGCTTATACGAAATCAACAGGATACAAATAGTTGAATAATTGCATTTGACTCTTGAGCCCCTCTGAAGTAATGGAGCTATGACTGCTATTGACAGACAGTGTCCATGATGTAGTATTTATGTTTTGAGCAAGAGCAGGTAACCCATCGATATCTGTGAGCAACGTCAAAACAAAAAGTAACATCCTCGCAGTCAAACTTATCTTTAACTGTTATTTATTTATTTATTTATTTGAGTAGCCTATATGTATAGACTGATTGTTCCAAAGTGAAGAACTAGTTCTCTTAATAGGTTGTGAAAAGACAGACAGAAAACAGGCACAATAAATGTTATGTGTATTATTAACATAATATCATAGGCTATTATTAAGTTATATGTTATTATTATGTCTTCTGTTATGTCAGCTGTTGTGAATATCATGATATTGTAACAACAAGAACAGTTTCTGGCGATCACATGCAAATGCTATAAGCCCTTTCAGCCACTGGAGAGATGGTGGAGAGGATTAAAATTAGATTCAGCTTTTTTTTTTCCATAAATGTTCTACCTTTTCTTATAGATTTGGGACTTTTTCTCATAAATTTGTGACATTTTAAAATTTTTACTTTTTTCTTTTTACATTTTCCCTAAAGTTGAATTTTTCTCATAAATTTACACATTTTTTTTCCTCATAAAATTATTTTTTTAATTGTAAATTTATTTTTTAATGATTTTGTTGGGGTGAGAGAGATCTGTCCCCTCATTTTAAAGGATTTGAAACTCGTCCATTCCACAAAATAGGGGCACGAAATACAGTCTCGCATACAGTCGGGCCCCCTAAAAGCTAGAAAAAGGCCCTCTGGCCATGGATTAAATGACGGACAAAGAAAATGCCGTCAAACTAGTTTAACGACTCTTGCAGTCTTCTGTGAGGAAAGTCGAATCACTCTAAATTTAACTGCACTAATAGCCCCTAAAGTGTTTTAAATGTCCTGAAATGCTTGGGGGGAGGGGGGGGGGTGAACGCATGATTTTGGTGAAAACTCTCCGTGCTCCCGCGAGAAAAAAAAAAAAGGCGTGTCCCCGGGTGTGACGTCAGCCCCGTACCTGAGTTTCGGGTGAGGAACGGTGAGGACCGGCGGACAGTGGGGAAACACATCAGCAATATAAAGGCTGATTCTCTCTGTCTGGGTCGTTGCCGGTTGGCGTGTCTTTGGGGAGAATTGTGGAGTTTGGACTCTGGAGGTAGACTGAAGGACTTTTGTCTCCCAGCTTCTGTTCAGCAAAATAGGCCGGAAACCCACTTCCTGCTTCTCCACAGGTACGCACGTCCTCCTCCCGTTTCTCCTCCGTTTTCCTTGTTTGTAAGATTTTATTTAGAGGTATTTCTGCCGTCTTTCGCTGATTTATATATAGGGTGGAACGTGTAAGCAGTGCGGTGCTTATCTATGTAGGTGAAGCTGTGAGCTGGAACCCAAGCACCTGAGCTTAGAGGTGGATTTTTTTTCCCCCAGGGTTTATTTTTATCTTTGATGGCACAGAAGCTTGGCTGTAGTTGGGTTCAGAGGTGGGCAAAGCAGACAGAAATTGAATTTAGGTAAAATAGAGTTACCTTATGATGTCAGTTGCTCAATACAATTAAGCCTATCAAGTAAATTAGTTAAGAAAAAAAAAGTATGTGAGGTTCTTTTATTTGTGTTTTGTCATTTTTTTCGTCATAAATTTAACTTTTTTTCTTGTAAGCTTTTAAAACAAATGTTTTAAATCGGGCAGTTCTAGGACCAGAGCTTTAGGGGTGCTGAGCACCCAGTGAGCTTCAACACACACACACCCACGTTATTTTGTTAGTTATCATCTTTCATACATCTCCCTGGCTTCTAGTTAGTGAACTTGGTACGTGATGATGCATAAAAACAGTTACAGCTTTGATTTAATATTTTGCTTATACCAGAATGACAACAGCTTCTTTCTATTGAATTCAAACTGCGCACAGTTGTTGACTGACAATGCAAACATTAAAGAAAAACGTCTGCTACTAGCTGTCTTAGCCAGGACTGGATTGGCACAAAAAAATCAGCCCTGGTATTTTTGGTCCAATTTGTTAAGTAGCAACATTCAACCATAGAGGTCAGAATTATTCTGCTTTTGCCCTTAACAAGTGAATCCCTGAAGTTTTAAAGAAAGAAAGAAACTTTATGATCTATTTTGCAGAAATATTTTGTCATAATTTTAAAGTCTCAATTTTCCAAAGGTGCCAAACTTTGAGAAAAAGCCACACAATTGCAAGGAAAAAAAAATCACAAACATATATACAATATGTTTGATTAGGATGCCTGATTAGGATGCCTCCTGGACGCCTCCCACTTGAGGTGTTTCAGGCACGTCCCACTGGGAGGAGACCCCGGGGCAGACCCAGGACTTGGTGGAGAGACTATGTCTCCCAGCTGGTCTGGGAACGCCTTGGTGTCCTCTCTGAAGAGCTGGAGCAGGTGGCTGGGGAGAGGGAAGTCTGGGCTTCTCTGCTTAAACTGCTGCCTCCGCGACCCGGACCTCCAGAAAGGCGGTAGAAGATGGATGGATGGATGGATGGATGGATATATACAATAACAGCTTCAAATTTACTAGAATAACATAACAAATTCATAGGGACAAATGCCCATTTATTTAAAATATGTACTAAATTCATGAGATTAAAAAAAGCACAATTACAAGGAAAACAACCTTGAAATTAAAAGAGAAAAGTTACAAATTTGTGGCAAAAGCTGCAATTTTATGAGGAAAAAAATTCACATTTGTGCAATTACAGTCATTGAGAATGTAAACACAGGGAGTTATTTAAAAGATTTAATAAATTCATTAAGAAAAAGAAAATTAATAAATGGTTGACAAAGGTCAGAAAATCACAAGAGAAATGTAGCTCATTTGCATTAATTTTAGAAAATGAAAAAATCAGTGGAAAGAGGAGGGGAAATTATTGAGGCAAAAATGCAAAGATGGAAGAAAAAAGATGCCAGTTTATGACACACAAGTCACAAATTAAAAAAAAAAAAGTCAATCCATGAGCAAAAAATATTTTCATGAAGTTTCAAAATTTTCTTACAGTCTATAATTTAATAAAAGAATAAAAATCTTAAGGAAGAAGTAGGTAATTTATGAGAACTCTCCAAATTCACATAAATTTTTTTTCCACATTTTCACTTAAAAAAATATCTAATTTAGGTGGTAGACTTGCCTGAAACTGTACACAAGTAAACGTAGGTTATGTTTGTATATTATTACTTAAATTTACGTAAGAGTAGTTACCCCAAAATAGAGATGTGACTTTAGTCTGGACAGTTTGAGGTTTTTCTCCTAAATTTATGGCAGTGTTATTCTAAATTTACTACTTTTTCCTTGTAAATTTGAATTTTTTTTTTCACACTTACATCAGCTTTTTCTCAATTTGTGTTTAGTGCTAATTTGGGTCTTTTTTCTTGTACATTTGAGGTTTTCCTCATAAATTAAAAATAAAAAACAAAATGAGAAACAATGCAGTATTTTGTTATATTATAGGCTGTTTATACCCTAATAATAGCCCGTTTTCCAACCCCCACCCCAGGTGAAAACCTCACATACTTGAAACCCAAATGTTTGCAAGTATGCGTCATACTCTCACTGGATAAATTCAGACAGACCCAAAAACTATGCATAACTTTGCAGAATAATCAAGCTGATGCTGGTGTCATATAGCAGATTCCCAAAGTGTGGATTGCGGACCCCCGCGGGGTCCTGAGACATTGGTGGGGGGGTCGCGAGATGATTTTCAGAATCCTTAGGTGATTACTCAGGTGACATGTCACTTTAACTGCGCCACAGTAAACGTCACAGGTCAGTGTGCACCAGTAGATTTCATCTGAACAGCTCAAATCAACACACTGTGGTGACACAAAGGAGATGACACTCCACCCAGTGTGTTGGGGGAGCTAGCCAGGGGCGCCAGAGCCCCGGGGGGGTATGTAGTAAATAAAGATGTGTCTTTTGCCCCCGCCCCGCTGTGCCAGGCTCACACCTGAGGATGCAGGGGCGCAAATGTGTTAATCTGTGTATGTTGATGTGTTCACACTTGGCAACAGGTATGTAAATGCGTTTAACCTGAGCGCCAGATGCAGGGAGAAAATGTATAAAGCAGTTTGCTTTGGCACTCAAGAGTCAGTCTGTTCTGTCTTGGAGGAGAGATAAACCTCTGTGTCGTCAGCCCGTGTCTCGTCTGCTTTCATCCTCCAGAACACTATGCTTTAAGCCCAGGATATTATTTTTAAAAAATGAAACGTTGGTTAATACCGACAAAAGACAACGCAGTCCAGCAGTCAGACCAGCCTTCCTCCAAGTGTCGCAAGTATCGAGAGGAATATATTCAGTATGGATTTACATGCATCGTTATCAATGAAGTACAACATCCCCAATGTGTAGTGTGCACTGAGGTGCTTGCACATTAGAGTTTAAAGCCTGTAAAAATGCTCACACTTGAAAACTAAGCACCCATCTCTTGCCGCTAAACCAGCAGATTTTTTCCGCCGAAAGGAGAGAGAATTGCAAGGCCAAAAGAAAGTCCTAGCTAACCAAACAATATCCACAACCAAAGCTCAAAAGGCATCATATGAGGTGGCATATTTAACTGCACAGGCAAAAAAGCCACACACAATCAGAGAAATCCTAATAAAACCTGCTGCTATCCCTACGAGTCGGACAATAAATGGGGATAAACAGGCACGGGAGCTGGAAGCAGTACCGCTGTCTGACGGGACCATATCCTGGCGCATCACGGACATGGCCCAGGACATAAGGTGTCAACTGATTGACAGAGTGAAGAAAGGGAAATATGCTTTGCAGTTAGATGAATCCACAGATATATCAAACTCAGCCCAGCTTCTTGTTTTCGTCAGATACAGTTTTGATGGAAAACTTAACGAGGACATGCTGTTTTGCACCCCGCTGGATGTAAAGTGCACAGGTGAGGACATTTTCACAAAACTTGACAACAAACTAAAAGAAGAGGGACTGTCTTGGGATGACTGCATCGGTGTGTGTAGAGATGGTACTGCAGCAATGCTGGAGATAAAGAAAGGATTAAAAGCAAGAGTCTTACAAGTGGAACCCCACATAAACTTTACGCACTGTATTATTCACGGAGAAGCTGTTGCTAGTAAAACGCTCGACCCAGATCTTAAGAGTGTTCTTGAGACTGCCATAAAAATTGTCAACTACATAAAATCGCGTCCACTCAACACCAGACTGTTCGCTACTCTCTGCAGTGAACTGGGATCAGAGCATCAGAGCCTGCTGTTCCACACAGAGGTCAGGTGGCTTTCGCTAGGAAATGTCCTCAGCCGCCTGTATGAACTGCGGGATGAGGTGCGCTTATTTCTGATGGAGAACGGGTCCCAGCTCGCTGACCACCTGACTGACCCTGACTGGTTAACAAGGCTAGCATATTTGTGCTGCATATTGGACAGACTGTACGAACTTAACATGTCTTTGCAAGTTGAAAACACAAGCATCATGTCGCTGAATGATAAGATCCATGCATTGAAAAAGAAAGTGGATCGCTGGACTGTGAGAGTTGAGATGAGCAGGATTGATATGGTTCCTGAGCTGGAGGAGCTCACGGAGGAAAATAATCTGAGTGTTAACACTGAAGAAGTCCATCACTACCCACCTTCAAGCCCTCCTGGAACACAAGTTTTTCCCCGAGGAAACAACTCCGGAAAAATATGACTGGATAAGAGCACCATTCACTGTAATGGCCACAAATCATCTGCCATCCGACATGGAGGATGCACTGATTGAATTGTCAAGTGACCGCACCTTAAAGACAGCTTTTCGTTCAAAAATGCTTGCTGAGTTCTGGATTTTAGTTGAGAGAGAATATCCACAGCTATCCAGGGCCGCGATGGATGTACTGATGCCATGTGGCTCGACATATCTGTGCGAAAAGACTTTCTCGGCACTGACATATATTAGAAATAAATACAGATTGCATCTAAATGTGGAGGATGATCTCAGAGTGGCCATCTCCAAAATTAAACCCAGAATTGACTTGTTGTGCTTCACGCATATTGCCCACCCATCTCATTAGGTGAGATTAACGCTGAAACATAGTTTGCCAAAATATACATTTGCATCATAACAATGTTCACGTTTACGCAATGCTACAGTTTATGACTATTACTTTGACTGATTGTTCTGCTAACACGGAGATGAAAGCATTGTGTCAAAATTAAGTTTGCACGACAGCAACAATGTTCACTCCTAAATTACATGGAAATTTAATGTATTCTGCTTTAATCGTGTAATAAATTGTTATATGTAAAAATCATATCATGGTTGTCAGGCTGTTCTGTTCTTTTGTGTTATGCCCGTGTTTGTTTACGCTTATTAGTGCGTGAGTCCTGTGTGTACGTTTTTTTTTATGTTTCAGTCATCTCTATAGGAGGAAATCTAGGGACAGATGACAGTCATAAAATAAATGGTGCTAATAAAAATAAATGATGACACTAAAACAAATGTCAGGAAACGGATGTAAGCGTGTTAGTGGAAGGGGTGATTTCCTGCAAACTCAGTGACTGTAGGGGTCGTAAATGTTCTCTGCATCTTATGGCCCTTTTCCACTAGTACCTGTTTGGCCCGGCACAGTACAGTTCAGTTCAGTTCAGTTCGGTCCGCTTGTGTTTCCATTACACCAAAGTACTGCTTGATGTGGGGGGGATTTGTTACAGGGAGGCGGCGCAACCCTCCTGTTACGTAAAACAAGCGACCCAGGCAAAACACAAGCTGGCAAGATACGAGGTGACTGCGGACTCTGTTTTTTTTTTTTTGCCAAAGGCAGAAAAGGAGAGTAGAAGGCTATAGGCAGCGAGATGACACACTCTGGAAAAGTAGTGGAGTGTTTAGGAGCCATATAGAGCAGTATAAAGCGGAAGACATGAGGATACGAACTACATCACATATGAAGGTAAGCTAATGATTGCGAATGCTGCTTTGCTTTAAGTCCGCCATACTACATTGTAATGTTGGCAAATTATCGCTGTTAGGTACTGAAATACGTATTCTCTGTGTGTATGTTTCAGATGGCTCTCTTGTGGCAAAATTAGCGCTTCAAACCGTCGGTTCAACACAGGCTCCCAGTGGTGTCACCCCGGCTTCACAAACGCGCAATGGTTACAGAACTTCAGAATGTCTGTAAAAATGTTTAGCTTCCTGTGCAACAAATTGCTGTGATCTGTGTGAAAATCATGGAGAGACTGGTGAGATGTCATGGGATGTACCTGCTCCAGCCGGTGGTGTCGTGGCAAAACATGATCAGCTGCCAAAACTTGATTGCCAGGTGCCATATTATAGTTATGGGGTTATATTATCCATAAAATATATATTTCAACAGGTAAATGGTATAATAATATACATATAATATAATATATATATTATATAGTATATAATACAGGTATAATAAGATACATTTAACAATTATGGTGCATTTTAAGCCAAAACAAACTGGATCTAGGATTCAAAGCAATTACAGTAACGTATTCACAACATTACATGGAGAAATACATGGATTTACTGGATATATGTCATATTGAGTATTGCTGACATGTATCACGTAGATACTGTATAAATATATATTCTCTGCATCAACAGTGAACTATACATGTATTAATGTAGTATTGCACTGGAAATTTTGACAATAAACCTTTGTACTTTTTGCAGATGTCTCCACTTTTGTTTTATGTGTGGTTATCACCAAGTGACACAAATTAAATACTAAAAGATTGGAAAAGCTGTCTAAGAACAATCCAGCAGTTTGAGAAATCACTTTTGGTTTGGTGTAAGTCTGCCAACAGAATTATGAGCCGTAAAGCAATTTGTGTTAAAATGTTAAATCCCATTAAACCCTAACCCAGGGGTGTCCAATCATGTGCCATGGAGGGCCAAGACCCTGCAGGTTCTCTCTTCTACCCAGTCTCTTCAGCAGGTGTTTTCACTGATCAGCAATCAGTGGAAGAAATTCAGTGGAATCTGCTGTTGAAGACACTGGTTGGAAGTAAAGCCTGCAGGGTCTTGGCCCTTCATGGCACATGATTGGACACCCCTGCCCTAACCCATTGTTAGAAAATACAGATGCTAATGTACAGAATTCCTCCATATACTGGTACTATCACTAAAGTGTGCAGTGTCTTCTGCACTGGCACATCCAACAATATATTCTTTAGTAAATAAAATAATTGTTTTTGATTACTTTTTCTTAAAAAATGAGCCATTATTTTCAGTCACTGATAAATGGTTTGTACTGTTCACTCTTTTCCCACCAGTGTCTTAACAGACAAAATAGAAAATCATGATGCAAACACATAAGTCACTAAATTGTTTTTTACAATCGGCAGCAAATTCCAGATTATTTAGAATGTGCAAAATTCAAACTGTAAAAAACAACAACTTAGAATGGGTCACACATGCCGGCCACGCTGCCTCACTGAGAAGTAACTGGATGTGCCGCTCAAGCTGGTCCCGGTTCACCAGATCTTCAGCCTGCATCTTTGTAAATAGTGATGCAAGGTCCGGTTTGGGGTGGATCGTTTTCCTCTTGCCTAGACAAAAGACAGAAATGGGTGGTGGTTAATTAAAGCAAGTTTAAAACATATTTGGTAAATACACTTGTTGCTAAAAGTCAGTGGTGTAATGTGACAAAAAAAGTACTTTGTTGTTGTATTTAACCACAATTTTCATGTAGCTGCACTTCAGTAAAGTAGATTTTACAAGGGCTGGGTTACGTTTAAAATAATTTGTTTTTACTGTGGCCTCAGCAATCAGAATGAGTTAATACATTCAGTTGAATGGGATCTAGTCCTTTAACTGAGGGTGTGGATCCCTGAATATGGAGTCGCTCAGTCAAAATATGTAATTTTTATCAATAAAAGTTTAGCCACCAAAGTGCAAGATGCACTATTATGAATATAACTCACAAAGGATCACACAAGTGATCTGACAAAAAAAAAAAAATAAACAAGCGGTTTATTTTACAGTGGCTAATATTGGATGCGCCATTCATTTTCAATTATTCTGTAATTAATATTCACACAATCAAATAAACCTCAGTTCAGTCCTTTTCATATTAAATTGAAATTGTGCTACTTTAATTTTAGCACTTTACCTATACTTTAACTTAAAAAGCAAAGGATTTGAATACTTTGTCCACCACTACTAAAAATAACGGGATGTGCAACTTACAACTCATAACATCTAACCGTTGTCAGTGTCACAGCAGATGCTGGCCAGACTCTAGAACGAAAATACACACAACTTAAATACATGCACAGCATGAAAGTGAAACATGTAAAAAAACACCTTTTTCACTAGCATTACAACTAGCTTATTTCATCAGATATTGTCGACACAAGCGCAAAATACAAGGAGAGCATGGAGCACGGAGTTAGCATTGACGGCTAACTAGCTAGCTCATTGCACACAAGTGACAACGTTGTTGTCTGTTCAAAGTGAACTTTCCACTGCTGTGATGAATAATGTAAAAGATGCATAATATCACATCACATCACTCACCATTCTCTATATGCAAATATCACGGCTTTCAACTGCTGAAGTTGGGTGCTCCCGTGGCCGTTAATGCATTTCGGGTGGCTCCATCTAGTTCCCTCTGGATTCTCTCATCAGTCGAACTGCACAGAAAACTCTGCTGGACCACGGTGTTGATTTCTGTGGGTCTGATTTCAGTGAAGCCATTCTGTCGTTGTTGTTTATAATGACGCTTGCTTGCTGGCTCACGGACGAATCTTTGCTAATGGTGGCTTGAGATTCTGTAATTCATTCAGCCTCAAACGCTGCCCTCATGACGTTACGCCCGGACCAATCAGTGGCCTGCAGTGTTTTTACGTGACATTTTCAGATTGGTACAGCACGCTTAGAACCATTCTCCAGCAGGTCCGAAAAATCAGGACGGTAACCGTTACAGTCCCTAATGGAAACGCATACTGTACCAAACCAAACTGGGCCAAACTGGTACTAGTGGAAAAGGGCCATTTATTTCACACTGAAGGAGAGAGAAATTACAAAGCACAAATGGATTTGAATATAAATTTCCCTGTCACAGACTTTTTTCGAATAAATTTATTCCCTGTCCCCTTACTTTACAACTTTTTTTCTCGTATATTTGTGGCATTTTTCCTCATACATTTGCAGCTTTTCCTTGTAGATTTGTGACCGTTTTTCGAATAAATGTGCATCTTTCATCCTGTGTATGTATGACACTTTTCTCAAATATGCAGCTTTTTCTTAAAATTTGTGACCATTTTTCTCACAAATTTGCAGCTTTTTCTTGAAAAGTTTGTAACCTTTTTCTCATGAATTTGTGATTTTTTTATTTTTTTTTTCCCTATACAGTGCATCCGGAAAGTATTCAGTGCTTAACTTTTTCCACATTTTGTTAGGTTACAGCTTTATTCCAAAATGGATTAAATTAATTTTTTCCCTCAAAATTCTATGCACAATACCCCATAGTGACAGTGTGAAAAAAGGTTTTTTGAGATTTTTGTAAATTTATTAAAAATAAACTAAGAAACCACATGCACATAAGTATTCACAGCCTTTGCCATGAAGCTCAAAATTGAGCTCAGGTGCATCCTGTTTCCACTGATCATCCTTGCGCTGTTTCTACAGCTTAATTGGAGTCCACCTGTGGTAAATTCAGTTGATTGGACATGATTTGAAAAGGCACACACCTGTCTATATAAGGTCCCACAGTGACAGTGCATGTCAGAGCACAAACCAAGCATGAAGTCAAAGGAATTGTTTGTAAACCTCCAAGACAGGATTGTCTCAAGGCACAAATCTGGGGAAGGGTACAGAAAAATTTCTGCTGCTTTGAAGGTTCCAATGAGCACAGTGGCCTCTATCATCTGTAAATGGAATAAGTTTGGAACCACCAGGACTCTTCCTAGAGCTGGCTGGCCATCTGAGTGATCAGGGAAGAAGGGCCTTAGTCAGGGAGGTGACCAAGAACCCGATGGTCATTCTGTCAGAGCTCAGAGGAAAACCTTCCAGAAGGACAATCACCTCTGCAGCAATTCACCAATCAGACCTGTATGGTAGAGTGGCCAGATGGAAGCCACTCCTTAGTAAAAGGCACATGGCAGCCTACCTGGAGTTTGCCAAAAGGCACCTGAAGGACTCCCAGACCATGAGAAACAAAATTCTCTGGTCTGATGAGACAAAGATTGAACTCTTTGGTGTGAATGCCAGGCGTCATGTTTGGAGGAAACCAGGCACCGCTCATAACCACACCAATAGGGGTGGCAGCATCATGCTGTGGGGATGTTTTTCAGCAGCAGGAACTGGGAGACAAGTCTGGATAGAGGGAAAGAGGAATGCAGCAATGTACAGAGACATCCTGGATGAAAACCTGCTCCAGAGTGCCCCTGACCTCAGACTGGGGCAATGATTCATCTTTCAGCGGGACAACAACCCTAAGCATACAGCCAAGATATCAAAGGAGTGGCTTCATGATAACTTTGTGAATGTCCTTGAGTGGCCCAGCCAGAGCCCTGACTTGAATCCAATTGAACATCTCTGGAGAGATCTGAAAATGTCTGTGCACCGATGTTTCTCATCCAACCTGATGGAGCTTGAGTGGTGCTGCAAAGAGGAATGGGCAAAACTGCCCAAAGATAAGTGTGCCAAGCTTGTGGCATCATATTCAAAAAGACTTGAGGCTGTAATTGCTGCCAAAGGTGCATCAACAAAGTATTGAGCAAAGGCTGTGAATACTTATGTACAGTACATGTGATTTCTTAGCTTTTTCTATTTTTAATAAATTTGCAAACATCTCAAACTTTTTTCATGTTGTCATTATGGGGTATTGTGTGTAGAATTTTGAGGAATAAAATGAATTTAATCCCTTTTGGAATAAAGCTGTAACAAAACAATGTGCAAAAAGTGAAGCGCTGTGAATACTTTCCCGATGCACTGTAAATATGTAACTTTTTTCAAGTAAAGTTGGGATTTTTTTTTCCACCCTCATAAATTTACAATTTTTTCTTGTAAATTTGTACCTTTTTCTTATACATTTACATATTTTTCTTGTAAATTTGTAACATTTTTCTCTTATATTAGTCACTTTTTTCTAGTTAATATTTGACTTTTTTTCATACATATGCAATTTTTTTTCTTGTATATTTGGAAATTTTACTAATTTGTGTGATTTTTGCCTGTAAGTGTCAAGCAGGGAAGAATGAAATATAACTCACACACAATATAATCCAAATCATGCAAAGGAATACGAGGCGGAGATAAATCAACCAATATTTCCTGAGTCACAATAGAAAAGCAATCATTTCAAATCTGGTAAGAATAAAACATGACTGGCATTCAGTTAAAATTAGTGAAATAAAAAATGACTCATTCAGACCTCCACTTTGATGCCAAGTGACCTGATAAGTTCATGTTTTCTCTTCCAGGTCAGGATGTCTGTCACTCCGCGTCGTGTCCGCCTGAAGCCCTGGCTAGTTGCCCAGGTAGACAGCGGACGGTACCCGGGCCTGTCGTGGCTTGACCGAGAGAACATGCGGTTCAGGATCCCGTGGAAACATGCGACACGACATACTCCCCAGCATGAGGATGAGGACACCATCTTTAAGGTAACGACATTGCAATTTCAGAAACATGGCACATATATAGAGGTAGGTAGCGGAGATAGTAAAACTAGAGGGCACTGAGAGCACATGCCTCCACCAAGGGCCATCTGTTTGTCTGTTTGTGAGCAGGATTACGAAAAAAAGTACTTGAGGGATTTTGATGAAAATTTTACCCAAGGTGCCCCTTTGGCTACAGGTGAACCTATTAGATTTTGGAGGTGATCCGGGTCAAGATGCCAATTTTGGATCACTTTTCCTCTTTCTTTCTCATTGCGAGATAGGGCCTTGGTAGATTTTAAGCACTCTTGGATCACTTCCAAAATTTAATGGGTTCATCCGTAGCCCAAGGGCCACCTCTGGTGAAAATGTCATCAATTTTGTTAAGTACTTTTTGCGTAATTCTGTTGACAGATGGGCGATCACATTGCATCGCAAGATTGGGCCTTGGCAGAGGTATGTGCTCATGGATCACCTCCAAAATCTAATGGGTTCATCAGTAGCCCAAGGACTACGTGTGATGAAAATTTCATCAAAGATATGTCACATAGTTTTTGCATAATCAAACAGACCACCTGCTTGCATTACCTCCTTGATGGAGGTAGTTATTGTTGCAGTAAAAATTACTTTAGTATAATAATGGATTGCATTTATATAGTACTTTTCATGACATGCAAAGACACTTTACAATGAGTCCATTGTTCATTCACTCCACAGACAACAGTAGTGGTAATTTCTACTTCTATAAGTTACTTCTGTAGCCACAGCTGTCCTGGGGCAGACTGATGGAAACGTGGCTGCCAATTCATGCCAACGACCTCTCCAACCACCACTGAACATTTATTCACATTCATACACCAGTGTCATGAACACACTGGAGTAAAAATAGGTAAAGTGTCTTGCCCAAGGACACAACAGCAAGGTGGGGGGGGGGGGGGAGCGGGATTCAAACCGCCAACCGTCTGATCATTGGACAACCTGCTCTCCCTCCTGAGCCATAACCGTATAAGTAAGAGTAGTTATTTGAGTATGAGGAAGAAAAGCTCTCCTAACCTACAGTGGTGTGAAAAAGTATTTGCCCCCTTCTTGATTTCTCATTTTTTTGTATGTTTGTCACACTTCAATGTTTCAGATCATCAAACAAATTTAAATTTTAGACAAAGATAACATATGTAAACACAAAATGCAGTTTTTAAATGAAGGTGTTTATTATTAAGGGGAAAAAAAATCCAATCCTCCATAGCCCTATGTGAAAAAGTGATTGTCCCCTAAACCTAATAGCTGGTTGGGCCACCCTTAGCAGCAACAACTGCAATCAAACATTTGCAATAACTGGCAATGAGTCTTTTACAGCGCTGTGGAGGAATTTTGGCCCACTTATCTTTGCAGAATTGTTGTAATTCAGCCACATTGGAGGATTTTTGAGCATGAACCGCCTTTGTAAGGTCATGCCACAGCATCTCAGTCAGATTCAGGTCAGGACTTGGCCTGACCAGGCCAAGTCCTGACCTGTCCTGACCACTCCAGTGGTGGTCCAAGTGGAGTGGACCACCGCTCCACTTGGCCACTCCAAAGTCTTCATTTTGTTTTTCTTAAGCCATTCAGAGGTGGACTTGCTGGTGTGTTTTGGATCATTGTCCTGCTGCAGAACCCAAGTGCACTTCAGCTTGAGGTCACGAACAGATAGCCAGACATTCTCCTTCAGGTTTTTTTGGTAGACAGCAGAATTCATGGTTCCATTTACCACAGCAAGTCTTCCAGGTCCTGAAGCAGCAAAACAGCCCCAGACCATTACTCTACCACCGCCATATTTTACTGTTGGTATGATGTTCCTTTTCTGAAATGCTGTGTTACTTTTACACCAGATTTAATAAGACACACACCTTCCAGAAAGTTCAACTTCCATCTCATCAGTCCACAAAGTATTTTCCCAAAAGTCTTGGGGATCATCAAGATGTTTTCTGGCAAAACTGAAATGAGCCTTTATGTTCTTTTTGCTCAGCAGTGGTTTTTGTCTTGGAACTCTGCCTTGTAGGCCATTTTTGCCCAGTCTCTTTCTTATGGTGGAGTCATGAACACTGACCTTAACTGAGGCAAGTGAGGCCTACAGTTCTTTGGATGTTGTTGTGGGGTCTTCTGTGTCCTCTTGGATGTGTCATGCTCTTGGGGTAATTTTGGTCAGCCGGCCACTCCTGGGAAGTGGCTGGCCACCAAGGGAAGGGAAGCCTTCATTCTTTGAGCATTCATACAGGAAAAATTCTCACTGCCTTTGGTAACCATAAAAATGAGTCATCATTTACAAACATTCAGTATTTCAATTTCAATATCAAAAAATAAAAACTAAAAAAAACCCTGAAAACTTAAAAAAAACTCCAATAAATGTATTTACACAATTTTCAGCTGTGACATCATGCATTTCTGTCTTCTTTTGATTTTCTATAATGCAATAATTTCTGCTTACTCATTTATAGGCATATTCAGGTTCAGGTTACTTTATTTGTACCCATACGTAGATTTGTTTTGCAGTCAAGTGACATCTTTTTCGACACATATTTACAAACCACAATTACATTCAACATGAACACAAACACAGGCACACATGAAGCTGACTATAAACAGGATAAAAGTACTCAAGGCTCCACCCATCAGGACATAAGACAAAGAGATAAGAGAAAAAACAAAGAGATAAGAGAGAAGGGTCATATTAAAAAACTTAAAAACTAAGTCAAAGAGATTAAAACTCAATAAAAGTCTAAAACCCAATAAAAGATTTGAAACCCAAATAAAAAACCTACAAAAATAAATAAATATAAAATAAAAATTGATAGATAATTAAATTATGTGCAATATATTGCTACATTTTGTTCAACTCTTTGACAGCAGCAGGAACAAAGCTGTTTTTGTAATGCTGGGTTTTACATTTTGGGACAACAAACCTCCGTCTGGAGGGAAGAAGCTGAAAGTGGCAGTGCAAAGGGTGGGACTCATCATTTAAAATGGAGGTAGCAATCCTCTGTACCTGTCTGGTGTACAGGGATGTCAGGCTCAGCTATGACTCACCAAGCAAACAACTGGACCATCTAGCTCAAGTAGGTTCATTTTGTCTTCTTTTAATTATTTATCTTTTGTTCTTATTAAAGACAAAAATAGAATAGAAAGGAGGTGTCTTTTCCTTCTTAACATGTTTTGACTGTACACTGCAGCTGTGACAGAGATCATCCTGCGCAGTTCGCCCCACACGGGACACGAACCCGCGACCTCTCAGTCAACTAACACAGTTCGAGCATGGGAGACACAGCACGATCGCGCTGAGCTAAAGGTCCGACCGATAGCTCAGCGCTACCGATACTGTATGAGGCTTTGGGAGGGAGGTTTTACTAACGTTCTACGCCAAACAGTACTAGTTGGCATCCGTTACACTCTCCCCCCTAAACCTCACTCCCATGCCGGGTTCACGGCACCAGTGTGACAGAGATCATCCTGTGCAGTTCGCCCCACACGGGACACGAACCCGCGACCTCTCAGTCAACTAACACAGTTCGAGCATGGGAGACACAGCACGATCGCGCTGAGCTAAAGGTCCGACCGATAGCTCAGCGCTACCGATACTGTATGAGGCTTTGGGAGGGAGGTTTTACTAACGTTCTACGCCAAACAGTACTAGTTGGCATCCGTTACACAGCCTTCGTCAGTAAATGTCACCTGGCAGCAATCGGCTGACTCTTCTGATGAAGGCTGCAGTGTACAGTCGAAACATGTTAAGAAGGTAAAGACATCTCCTTTCTGTTCTATTTTTGTCTTTAATAAGAACAAAAGATAAACTGGACCATTTAACTACCTAGTCTAAGGATTTCCTCTGTTTCAGTTTTATCTGACCAAACCATGACACTAAAGAAAAGGATAAAACAGATTCAATAAAAGCCCAATAAAATACTGTCATTATGGTTCGGTCAATTTGGAAGTGTGCGAGTTTCCTTAAACAATGCAAATGTTGCTGACTCTTTTTGCACACCCTTTCACAGTTCTCTTCAAAGTTTAAATTACTATCAATAATCATTCCAAGATATTTGTAAGATTGCATACATTCAATGGTCTGGCCTTTTAGTACATTGACTTCGTGCCTGGGAGTTTTCCTCCTAAAGTCAATAATCATATCTTTAGTTTTTGTCGTATTCAGCTGCAGGTAGGAATCCTCACACCAGTGAACAAAATTATCAACTACTGGGCCGTGGCCACTCTCACCATCCTGAAGGAGACTGACAATAACTGAATCATGAGCATACTTTATGATGTGTCTGTTGTCATGTCTGCTCTGACACTTGTTTGTGTTCAGGATGAAGAGTAGTGGTGACAGCATACTCCCCTGAGGAGAACCAGTAGAACACTTTTGGTCAGACAATGTACCATTGACCCTTACTCTCTGTGTCCTGTTGGTTAAAAAATCCAGAATCCAACCCACCAGATTATTACTCAAATCAAATTGTTGCAGGAGCCTTTCAACTAAAATATGAGGTTGGATTGTATTAAAGGCAGAAGAAAAGTCCACGAATAAAAGCCTGGTGTGTGTCCCATTAAAATCCAGATGTTTTACCTCTTGCACTCCGGTGTACCGCAGACGGGCACGTCTCTGCGTCCCAGAGCGCACGAGGGCGCACGAGAGCGCCCTCGTGCGCTCTAGGACGCACGAGGGTGCTGCGTCCAAGCGCACACTGAAAATAAAAGCTGCATTTACGTTCTTCCACTGCAGACACAGCCGCGAACAGATTAGTTCATCTGACTGACCTCTCATTCGACTAATAAGAGCCTTGAATTGGGTTTCTGAAACCTTGAAGAACCAATGACTGAAAACCTAGCAAGAAGGACCCGCCTACCAACGCTGTGAATGCAGCGAGCCAATTGAAGCACAGAAGTTCGCGAGCTGTTTTTTGTAAGGCTGGGTGAAGACAGACTGCTGCAGCAGATGAAAAAAAGGACCCGCAGGAAGAACCGTCACAGACCCAGCAGCACGGAGACCACCCACAAGTGCTACCTGTGTGACAGGGACTGCCATTCGTGCATCGGCCTCTTCAGTCACAGGCGGTGCTTTTTTTTTTTTTTTTTTTTTATTCGAGCAGAGTAGACGTTTAGGATTCTCTTCCATGGTCATCATAGACCGACGGAGGCCGACGACGAAGGTCGTAAATCATTCGCCAAAACCGCAATCATGGAAGCGCAAAACCGCAATAATGGAATTATGTTTTGACCGGGTCGCTGAGACCAGAACCACAAGTCCGTAACAAGGGACCAGCGTCGCGTTCGTCTGACAATGAGGAAGAGAAGTTCGCCAGGACACTGCTGCTGTGAAGAGGTAAGGTGTTATAAGCTAAATTATTCTTTATCCCTGAAAATTGTAATCAAAAATGACTTTTGACTGATTGGTAAATTACAACTGTGCGGCGCACGAAGTCCGAAGTTCGTGCGCCGCGGTACACGGGTCATGCCCCGCGTCCGGACCGTGAACGCCCCCCCCCCCCCGCTACTTTTCTGTAGTGAGGGTGGGGGGGAAGCCGCGGTGACTGTGCCGCGGTTGCCACATGACTATTCCGTCATGTAGCGATGGCCGATGTCTGTCCTCTGTAGCGAGGGGGGGGGCAACCCCCCCCCCCCCCACAGCCCTGAGTGTCACCTTTCATTAGAGCCCAAGATGAAGCTTCTATATTGAATCATTCAAAAGTTACAGACGTTTTTCCAAACTCTGCCATTTGGCACAATTTGGCACAGTTCAAAAACGCCTGGGAACTACTTGAGGAAAAAGCTGTATAATACACTACCGTTCAAAAGTTTGGGGTCACCCAGACAATTATTTTGTGTTTTCCATGAAAAGTCACACTTATTTACCACCATGAGTTGTAAAATGAATAGAAAATATAGTCAAGACATTGACAAGGTTAGAAATAATGATTTGTATTTGAAATAATAATTTTTTCCTTCAAACTTTGCTTTCGTCAAAGAATCCTCCATTTGCAGTAATTACAGCATTGCAGACCTAACATGATTGCACAAGGGTTTTCTAATTATCCATTAGCCTTCTGACGCAATGAGCAAACACATTGTACCATTAGAACGCTGGAGTGATAGTTGCTGGAAATGGGCCTCTATACACCTATCTAGATATTGCACCAAAAACCAGACATTTGCAGCTAGAATAGTCATTTACCACATTAGCAATGTATAGAGTGTATTTCTGATTAGTTTAAAGTTATCTTCATTGAAAAAAAGTGCTTTTCCTTCAAAAATAAGGAAATTCCTAAGTGACCCCAAACTTTTGAACGGTAGTGTACATGTACTTACCTTTATCAGTGTCTACAAGTTAAAGCACACCTGTACAACTGCTTATAACCTAAAAAATGTACCCGTTCAAGAGAAATGGATTCAGCATAGCAAATTTGTTTAAAATAAAAAAAAAACCTACCAAGACATTACGTTTCGTTGTGTTGTTAAAAATTAAATTACCATTAGAAGGCTATACACCTGACCTGATGAACAGCAGCATGTGGAGTGAACAGAGAATGGAATGTGTATGTAATTATTGGCTTTTCTCATACGGTGTCATAACAGATAAACCAGACTTTTGATGCAAACAATACAATTTTATTCCCGAAGACAAATTTCCCAAAAAAATAAATCATACTGGGCGTGGGGAGACATGTTTAGACACGACGACTGCCAAATGCGTCCACCAGCTTGCCAAATAGGGTCAGGAACTCCCGGTTGAATGCTGACATCTCTGCGAGTTCTTCCCTGCGCAACACAGCGTCCTGCTCCAGGGCTTCACGCGCATCTGCCCGCACATCTGCGGCCACCTGTCGCAAATGCTGCATGTACTCCCCATGGTGTCGTTCGCGCTGGTCCTGCTGCTCACGATGCATCTGGAACATCGCTGATGTGAGGTCAGCGATGGAGTTCGCCCTTTTCCACTTTCCTATATGGAAAAACAGAAAGGCATGGTCGTTAAAGCTGGATCACTACATATATTATGGAATTACACTGGTGCAATGTCACTATTATATTATGCTTCATTGCTGTATATAAGCTGAACTGTCATGTTGCTGCCCCTCAGTAGAGCGGATTTTGCAACATGCAGTGTGCTGCCTTCGGCTGCAGCCACCCTGCAAAACTAAAAAGGATTAAGATTAAGAATATGGATGGATGGATGGGTAATGTTTAAAATAGTTGCTTGTAGTGTGGCCGCAGAAATCTGAATGGGTTAATACAGTCAGCTGACGCGAAGCATTTCAATGAAGCATGTTGATTTCAACGGCAGTTCATGAGCTTTATTTGTTTTGCTCAAACAGGAGTTACAACACTACTTCAGTCACCACACCTAAAAATGGGACTGGGTTGTGGATCACTGATAAGTGATTAGATTAGATTATTTGTTTATTTGACAGGGACAGTGCAATAAACATAGACAATTAATCAAATGACAATCAATCTGATGTGTTGCACAAAGAGTGTATAGCTATTAGCTAATTTGCAACTCTTGGCCCTGGATGGGCTTTAGAAAGGAGAAACAAGTAAAAAGGAAAAAAAAGGATAAGGGAAAGAAAAATGAAAAGAGAATAAATAACCACATACATCAATGCCAAAAAGATTAGAAATACATTATAAAGTGAATACCAAAGCATAACCCATACCTGTCAAGTGATACGTTTTCGCCGTATTTTAATACGGGGAAAATGCAATTTTAGCAAATACGGGCGTATTGCCATTTCTGTAAGCCCAAAAGAAAAATATACGGGAAAAAAAATTAGTGAGTGTGTTGAGGAACATGTCGTGTGTGTGACCCCCACAGCTAGGGGGCTGGCAGATCGCTCAGCGTGAGCTATTATCACTACAGTGAGAAGTGTGGACTTAATCATTAGGCTGATGGCCTCACACTTTCTACTGTCCTGCGGCTCCGGAACAGAGAGGAATCGCCTTCCAAATCCAATGCATCACTAGCAGAAGTGATGGTTTGTCATTTTTTTGTGGCAGGGCACAATCTACCCCCATTGGTGGCAGATCACTTCTGATCTGCCACCTGATCTGATCTGCCACTTCAGAAATGCTAGAGTCAGCAAAGGCTGCTACTTGGAACTATAACAAGCAGCATCAGTGAACATTTTCTTGTTTCAAGTTCATCCAAGTGCATTAGTGTAACAAAGCTGACAAATAAAAACTCTTTAATTCCAAGTGTATATACAGTATCTAGCTGACAATTAAGAACTATATTCAGAATAATTCTTATTGTGTACTTTCAAATTAAGCAATCTACCTTGTGCTAATGTAAATTTGAAAAATATTTTTGTATTTTTTTTTATTTTTTTGTGCTACTTGGCTTATTATTTTCACATTACCAAAAAGTTGTGGCTCAAGATTGTGTCCATAAAAGTGTACATTTGAATAAATATGTTTGAAATAGGTCATGTTGCAGTTGCTGTTTTTTTTTTTTTTGGAGGGGGGGTTTCAGTTTTCTTTCATCTGCCGATAAATACAGTTTTTAAGTACTCAGTACAGGTGTGAAAGCCCCCCAATAAGGGAGGCATGAGGTATGCCTTGACAGGTATGATTTTGTACATTTAAAAAGACATTTTCAATTAATTAATATGCAGCTACAGGAAATTGCATTAATCAATTTGGTACATAACTTGTCAGGCTCCAGCCCCCCCGTGACCTGTAAAGGATTAAGTGGTAGAAGATGGATGGATGGATGGATGGATGGATTTTCGACCCTGGTTTCCGCTGGACCTGTTTCAACCCCCCAAAAATCGTGGTTATTGTGCCTTACTGGCACTTGAACGTGAGCCAGATGGAGCCGGTGATGTGGCTGACACGGGTGTCGATCCAGATGGCGCTCCGCCAGACGCAGACGCAGAGGCAGACACAGAGGCAGACGCAGGAGAGTCCGCTCTGTCCATGTCCATTGAAGTGGACGCCTGTGATATGAACTGCGATTCCAGAAAGAAAATGCACGCAATTTAAAACTTAACACCAAAGTGCAACATGTACACAACACTCTAAAGTTTTTAACCGGAATACAATAAGCGTAATTCAGCATTTTGTTCGCGCTAATACTTAACACAAAGCAAGCGTGAAGCTGCAGTTGGCTGCAAAACAATAAGCAAGTCTCAGTAACAACCATTACCCACAATCTAACAACCTTCCAATTTCTTAAAAACAGTGAGCTTGGCACAGAAAAGATAATTTGGAGAAAAGACGCGCAATATCAAAACAACACTCACCATCCACGGTTTCCAAGGGCGTGACAGTGGCCGTGTCGAGCCCCATGTCTCTGCCATTGCTAGCAGGCCTACATCCATAGATGGCGTCCATCTGAGCGAACCACTTCCACTCTTTCCGCTCCGATCCACTTCGAGCATTGTGGTCCTTCACTGCTCGGTAATCGCTTTTTAGCTTTTTCAGTTTTTCCTGACACTGTTTGGCAGTGCGGATGTGCCCTTGGGAAGCCATCTGCTCGGACACCTGCTGGTATATTTTTTCGTTTCTGGTCGATCCATCCAACTCGCGCTGGATGCGATCGTCTCCTAATATTTCCAGAAAATTGCGCACCTCCTCATTTGACCAGGGGATAGCCTTACATGAAGACATGTTGCAAATCCGAAGTATTCAAGCCACGCACTGTGTCCACTGGCTGAACAATTACAAATGGCGGTCGTGGAGTAAATTCAGCAGAAAGTCGCTTTCATGACGTTACGACCTGACCAATCAGCGGCGACCAGTCTCTTAAAGTCATATCACAGCCCTACTCAGCCCTACTCAGCCCGGTTAGACCCTGCCCTGGATCAGGTACGAAAAAAGTACCTGCTAACTGGTGCTGGGGCTGATGGAAAAGTGCCTAAAGTGGGCTGAGTGGTGCGGTGTAGGGCTAAGTGAGGCTGGTGGAAAAGGGCCTAAAAAGTGATGGCTGATGCCACCACCAAATCGTAGAATGTCTTCAGGGGCACCCCTTGTACACCAAAAGACCTGAGCCTCCTCAGTAGGAACAGCCTGCGCTGTCCCTTTTTGTAGAGTGCATCGGTATTGTGTGACCAGTCTAGTTTATTGTTCAAATGAACACCCAGGTACTTGTAGGACATCATCATCTCAATGTCTGTTCCCTGTATGTTTACTGGTGCTATGAGGGGTTGTCCTTGCCTGCGGCAGTCCACCACCAGCTCCTTAGTTTTTCTCGCGTTGATCTGGAGGCAGTTCCGATGGCACCAGTCTACAAAGTCCTGGATAAGTCCTCTGTACTCAGCTTCATCTCCGTTGGAGATGAGGCTGACAATCACAGAGTCGTCAGAGAACTTCTGTAGATGGCAGTGTGTTGTGTTGTGTGAGAAGTCCGCAGTATAAAGGGTGAACAGGAAGGGAGCCAAAACTGTTCGTTGGGGGCCCCCGTGCTACCAATGATCGTGTCGAACACACAATCCTGGGTTCTCACAAACTGTGGCCGGTTTGTGAGGTAGTACAGGATCCACAATGACAGGTGCTGGTCCATCCCTGCGGACAGCAGCTTGTCCCTCAGGATCATTGGTTGGATGGTGTTGAAAACACTGAAGAAGTCAAAGAACATGATCCTCACCATGTTCCCAGGCTTCTCCAGGTGGAACAGGGGACGGTGAAGGAGGAAGATCACTGCATCCTCCACCCTGATGCCATGCTGGTGGGCGAACTGGAGTGGATCAGGGTCTTCATCAGGTGAGACGTCTGGGCCACTGGTCTGTAGCTGTTCATGTCTCTGGGATGGGAAGTCTTTGTTACGGGTACCACACAAGATGTTTTCCACAATTGTGGTACCCTCCCCAGCTTCAGGCTCAGGTTGAAGATGTGCTCCACGATCTCACACAGCTGGTCTGCGCAGGACTTGAGGAGCTTCGCGCTGATGCAGTCCGGTCCTGAGGCCTTCCTCGCCTTGATCATCCTCAGCTCCGTCCTCACCTGGGTCTTAGTGAGGGTCGGGTTGGGGGGCTGTGTGCTGGGAGTGGGGGGTGTTGGTAGAGGGGGGGTGGACAGCAGGTCTCGATGACAGTAGAGGCAGCAGTGGTTGTTGAGCAGGCGGGGGGATGGGGGGCGCGGTTGGTCAAACCTATTAAAAAACAGGTTCAGATTGTTCGCCCACTGCCTGCCCCCCATGGCCTGGGAGGAGGTATTCTGGAGCTCAGAGATGGTTTTAAGGTTTCTCCAGACCCCGCCGATGTCGCTCTGTTGCAGCTTGTCCTCCATCTTCTTCCTGAAGCTGTCCTTGCCTTCTCTGATCTTCAGAGATGCTTCCTCTCCTTCAGGTGTCCACTGAATTTTATCTACTTGTGCCATGGGTGTGCTGTAAATGAGTTCTGCTAATGGCTGAGTTTCAGCTGAATAATTAGCAATCCAAGAACGACAATAATTTAAAGTGCCCCAAAATGACACCAAGTGTCTTT
The DNA here is from genome assembly GCA_020510985.1 of Pholidichthys leucotaenia. Taxonomy (NCBI): domain Eukaryota; kingdom Metazoa; phylum Chordata; class Actinopteri; order Cichliformes; family Pholidichthyidae; genus Pholidichthys; species Pholidichthys leucotaenia. Next base: position 122,466,911 of record CM035837.1, on the reverse strand, counting down.
TCGTTACCGGTTTGGGTGCAGACAAAATGGCTGCTTTCCTGTTGGGGTCTACATGTTTGCCTGCTGCTGACAATATATGGCCTAGATATTTGACCTCTTTTTTCCACAGCTGCAACTTATTTTTCCTGACTTTGTGACCCTGTTGTGCCAAAAATTTCAATAAGGCAATGGTGTCTTGTTTGCATATTTACTTCTTACTTACTTCTCCTCATCTCAGGTGATTTCAACCATATTTCACTGTACCCCATTCTACCCACGTTCACCCAGTATGTCACATGCCACAGTAGAGACAATAAAACACTGGACTTATTCTATGTAAATACTAAGGAGGCGTACACCTCATCACCACTCCCCCCACTCAGGAGATCAGATCACAACTTGGTTCATCTCCTGCCGGTGTACAAACCCCTACTACACAGACAACCTCCGGTCATGCGCACGGTGAAGTTATGGTCTGAGGAGGCAATGGGCGCTCTAAAGGATTGTTTTGAAACCACTGCCTGGGAGCAGCTCTGCGATCCACATGCTGAGGACATCGATGGCCTCACTCACACCATCACGGACTACATCAGCTTTTGTGTGGACAACACCATACCCACCAAGACCATACGGTGTTGCTCGAACAACAAACCCTGGATCAACCCTGAGATAAAAACACTTCTGAGAGAGAAGAAGAGGATCTTCGGGTCGGGGAACAGGGAGATGCTGAAGTCTGTACAGAGGGAGCTGAGGAGGAAGATCAGAGAAGGCAAGGACAGCTTCAAGAAGAAGATGGAGGACAAGCTGCAACAGAGCGACATCGGCGGGGTCTGGAGAAACCTTAAAACCATCTCTGGGCTCCAGAATACCTCCTCCCAGGCCACGGGGGGCAGGCAGTGGGCGAACAATCTGAACCTGTTTTTTAATAGGTTTGACCAACCGCCCTCCCCCCCGACTGCACAACAACCACTGCTGCCTCTAAAGTCATTGAGACCTGCAGTCCACACCCCACTCCACCAACACCCCCCCACTCCCAGCACACAGCCCCCCAACCTGATCCTCACTAAGACCCAGGTGAGGACGGAGCTGAGGATGATCAAGGTGAGGAAGGCCTCGGGACCAGAGGGCATCAGCGCGAAGCTCCTCAAGTCCTGTGCAGACCAGCTGTGTGGGATTGTGGAGCACATCTTCAACCTGAGCCTGAAGCTGGGGAGGGTACCGCAGTTGTGGAAAACATCTTGTGTGGTACCTGTACCAAAGACTTACCACCCCAAAGACCTGAACAGCTACAGACCAGTGGCCCAGACGTCTCACCTGATGAAGACCCTGGAGAGACTGCTCCTTGCTCACCTCCGCCCCCTGGTGGGATCAGCGATGGATCCACTCCAGTTCGCCTACCAGCATGGCATTGGGGTGGAGGATGCAGTGATCTTCCTCCTTCACCGTTCTCTGTCCCACCTGGAGAAGCCTGGGGATGCGGTGAGGATCATGTTCTTTGACTTCTCCAGTGCTTTCAACACCATCCAACCGATGATCCTGAGGAACAAGCTGCTGTGCGCAGGGGTGGACCAGCACCTGACATCATGGATCCTGGACTACCTCACAAACCGGCTACAGTTTGTGAGAACCCGGGATTGTGTGTCCGACACGATCATCGGTAGCACGGGGGCCCCCCAGGGAACGGTTCTGGCTCCCTTCCTGTTTACCCTTTATACTGCGGACTTCTCACACAACACAACACACTGCCATCTACAGAAGTTCTCTGACGACTCTGTGATCGTCGGCCTCATCTCCAACGGAGATGAAGCTGAGTACAGAGGACTTATCCAGGACTGAGACAGGACATGGATGGGTTCATGAACTTTTGGCAACCCTGGACCGCATATGTGTCTTCCATTAGATCTAATCTTTGACAAATACCATTTCAATAATGGTTCTGCTCTTTGTTCCAATGCTACTCAGATGCTCTTTTATCTTTATTTACTTACTTTTTCTTTTTGTTTGTTTTTTACTGGTTTGTTTGGTTTTTTTTTGTTTTTTGTTTTGTTTTTTTTTTTTCTTTAATTTCACTTTTTCTTTCACTTTAAAAAAAAAAAAAAAATAAGGGGTGTTGTAAGAATTAATCTTCCAATGTTGTCAGATATCAGAAAATAAGGGAACATGTGATGAAAATGTAAACACTGCATTGCTGTAACGACCTGTATACCCTTTACAAAAACTTAAATAAAAAAAAAAAATTCTACACACAATACCCCATAATGACAGTGTGAAAAAAGTTTTTTGAAATTGTCTCAAATTTATTAAAAATAAAAAAAACTAAGAAAAAAAAAAAAAAAAAAAAAAAATTAAAAAAAAACAACACTAACAACAACAAAAAAATGTACTAAAAACAACAACAACCATTAACAAAAGCAAATCAACAACAATGCTCCTCTGTTTAGTCTAGGTAATCTATTACATAAGTATACTTAATATACATTCACCAGTTTGGAATTTGCAAGGTCCACACATATCATTCACCTTCTTCTTCAGAAGTTATGTTTAATTTCTTTACATAATCAATGAAAGGTCTCCATATATTCTCAAACACATTTTCCTTTGATTTCAGTATGTATGTTATTCTTTCTAGTGGAAGGTTTGTTAACATCTGTCTTAACCACTGAGTCACGTCTGGTCTATGAGTGTTTTTCCACAGTAGTGCAATACATTTTTTGGCATTAAGCAAACCGAGGTCTATGAATGCTCTTTCACTCTTATTAAAGTTATGTTTTTCTGGATACAGACCCAACAAAAACAGTTTAGGGTTCAATGTGAATTGTTTTGAAATTATTTTTTCAATTGTTACCCTCACCTCTTCCCAAAACATTCTGATTTTTCTACATTCCCATAAACAGTGAAATAGGGTTCCTTTACTTTCCATACATTTTGTGCATGTATCTGTTATGTTTTTGTTATATCTTTTTAACTCCACTGGTGTAACATACATCCGCATTAACCATTTAAAATGTATCAGTTTAAGACTTACATTTATTGATTTGGTTTGAGCTTCTGCACAAGCCATTTCCCATTGTTCCTCTGAAATTTCAATTTGCAGGTCTTCTTTCCAATAATTCAGTCTTTTCTGTGAGTTTTCACTTGAGAATAGTGTCAATGAGTTATAAAACTCCGAAATGATACCCTTTCTCTTACTATCTTTCGTCAAAATTTTTTCCAAGGATGAATAAGTAGGTCAGGTGAGAGCATTATTTTGATTTGATCAAATAAAATTTCTAAGCTGAAGATATTTTAAAAAATGTGTTCTATTAAGATTGAATGTAATCCTCAGTTCTTCAAAAGACTATGTTATCTGAACGTGACAAATATAAATCTTGAATCTTTTGAATCCCTTTTAAATTCCATACTTTAAATACAGCATCCGCTGTCCCTGGTGTAAAATATTGATTACCCCATATTGGGCTAAATTGTGACAGTAAGTGTGGTTCTTTTAAATATTTTTTGGTTTCACACCATATTTTGATCATGTGCTTTACAATTGGATTTTTAACTTGTTTCTGTAATTTTTTAGCCGAGTCTGAGTATATGAATAAGGGAAGAGGTAAAGGTAAATTGTATGATTCCATTTCAGTCCAGTGAGGAGGATCATTTGATGAAAAATAATATGTCATAGACCTCAGTTGTGCTGACCAGTAATACTACATAAAGTTTGGACATTTCAGACCTCCACGATCAAATGGTAAATATAGTAAGGACAAACGTAATCTAGCCTTCCTATTGTTCCATATAAATTCCACTAACTTTTTTTTAATTCTTGAGAATAGATCTGAAGGTGGTGGTAAAGGAATGTTTTGAAATAAATAAAGTATTTTTGGTAAGATATTACTTTTAAGTATATTAATTCTCCCGATCATCGACATTGGTAGTGACATCCATCTCTGAAGTAACTCATTAATATCTGTTATGACGAAGTGACGAAAGGAGGGAGGCCTGAAATAGGCAAATGTGAGTCAGGTTGTTATATTTGTGTATTTATAATATTTATAATATTTATAATTGTGTATTTATAATCTTTTTGCATTTGATGTATGTGGTTATTGTGTTTTTTTTTTCTTTTCTTTTCTTTACTTGATTCTCTTTTCTAAAGCCCATCCAGGGACAAGAGTCGCAAATTAGCTAATAGCTATACACTCTATGTGCAACACATCAGATTGATTGTCATTGATTAATTGTCTATGTTTATTGCACTGTCCCTGTCAAATAAACTAATCTATCTATCTATCATTAAGGCTTCATAGTTGGCACTGGCGACTGATTCTAGCTTAGGCAAAATTTGAATTCCTAAATATTTAAACTGATTTACAACATTGAATTGATTTACCTCAGGAGCTGGGCGATTTCTCTGGGTCTCATTTAGCATTAATATTGAAGATTTAGTGTTATTTATTTTATATCCTGATATTTCCCCAAAGTTTTTTATTAAATTTAACAAGGTCGGAATTGATTTTTTAAAATTCGACATAAACAAAATTATGTCATCGGCATACAGGGAGATTTTATGTTCTGTTGGTCCTACTTTAATTCCATATATTTGTGGATGTAAACGTACTGCCATCGCTAAAGGTTCAATTGCCATAGTAAACAATAAGGGTGAAAGTGGACAGCCTTGGATGTCTCGGCGCCACACCAGTCGGCTGCCTTTTGCAACAGCGGCTCGATTCCGAGTTTTTTTTTTTTTTTTTTTTTCCCTTCCTCTCTCTTTTGATCACTTTTTTTTTCACCCCACTTATATCACGGACACACAGATCGTCCCAAATGTCTCCTGAGCCGGTGGACGGAGCCACTGTTTATAGCAGGATTCGATACAACAGGGAAGAGCTGCTAGCATTTAACCGCCACCCGGTCCCACTGGAAAAACTCGACATACCGAGAGAACTGAGGCGAAAACGCCGCGGCTGCCGGGCTGGAGTAAGGCGGAGGACAAAAAATATAAGGTACAGACCCTCCCTTCCATCTGTTGTCATGGGAAATGTACGGTCGATACTGGGAAAGTTAGATGAGCTAGCGGCTATCTCCCGTTATGATAGCACTTACCGGGAGTGCTCTCTCCTTTTGTTTACTGAGACGTGGCTAACTGAACTAGCAGCAGATGCTAACATTGAGCTGGAGGGTTTTCACATGATACGAGCTGACCGAACACCAGAGAGTGGCAAAACTAGGGGCGGTGGAGTGATAATGTATGTTAACAACAACTGGTGTAGACCGGGACATATCACTGTTAAACAACGACACTGCAGCAAAGACATTGAGTTGCTAGCTGTTAGCATGAGGCCTACATATCTCCCGAGAGAACACTCACACGTGATCTGCATTGTTGTTTATGCAAATCCGACGGCGAACGCTGGGACAGCGCGTGACGTCATCCATTCAGTAACCAGCAGGCTGCAGACAGAACACCCAGATGCTCTTCTCCTCATCTCAGGCGATTTCAACCACGTTTCACTGTCTCCCATTCTGCCCACTTTCACCCAGTATGTCACATGCCACACTAGAGACAATAAAACACTGGATTTGTTCTACGCAAACACTAAGGAGGCGTACACCTCATCACAACTCCCCCCACTTGGGAGATCGGATCACAACTTGGTTCATCTCCGACCGGTGTACAAACCCCTAGTGCACAGACAACCTCCGGCCATGCACACTGTGGAGTTATGGTCTGAGGAGACAATGGACACTCTAAAGGACTGTTTTGAAGCCACTGCCTGGAAGCAGCTCTGCGATCCACATGGTGAGGACATCGATGGCCTCATTCACACCTTCACGGGCTACCTCAGCTTCTGTGTGGACAAATCCGTTCCCACCAAGACCATACGGCGTCACTCAAACAACAAACCCTGGATCAACCCTGAGATAAAAACACTTCTGACAGAGAAGAAGAGGATCTTCAGGTCGGGGAACAGGGAGATGCTGAAGTCCGTACAGAGGGAGCTGAGGAGAAAGATCAGAGAAGGCAAGGACAGCTTCAGGAAGAAGATGGAGGACAAGCTGCAACAGAGCAACATCAGCGGGGTCTGGAGAAACCTCAAAACCATCTCGGGGCTCCAGAATACCTCCCCCCAGGCCACGGGGGGCAGGGAGTGGGCGAACAACCTGAATCTGTTTTTCAATAGATTTGACCAACCGCCCTCCCCCCTGTCTGCACAACAACCACTGCTGCCACTAAGAAATCAAGTCCTGCTGCCCACTCCCCACTCCACCGACACCCCCCCCACTCCCAACACACAGCCCCCCATCCTGACCCTGACCAAGACCCAGGTGAGGACGGAGCTGAGGAAGATCAAGGCGAGGAAGGCGTCGGGACCGGACGGCATCAGCGCAAAGCTCCTCAAGTCCTGTGCAGACCAGCTGTGTGGGATTGTGACGTATATCTTCAACATGAGCCTGAAACTGGGGAGGGTACCACAGCTGTGGAAAACATCTTGTGTGGTACCTGTACCAAAAACTTCCCACCCCAAAGACCTGAACAGCTTCAGACCGGTGGCCTTGACGTCCCACTTGATGAAGACCCTGGAGAGACTGCTCCTTGCTCATCTCCGCCCCCTGGTGGAACCAGCGATGGATCCACTCCAGTTCGCCTACCAGCATGGCATTGGGGTGGAGGATGCGGTGATTTTCCTCCTTCACCGTTCTCTGTCCCACCTGGAGAAGCCCGGGAATATGGTGAGGATCATGTTCTTTGACTTCTCCAGTGCTTTCAACACCATCCAACCGATGATCCTGAAGGACAAGCTGCTGCGCGCAGGGGTGGACCAGCACCTGTCATCATGGATCCTGGACTACCTCACGAACCGGCCTCAGTTTGTGAGAACCCGGGACTGTGTTTCCGACACGATCATCAGTAGCACGGGGGCCCCCCCAGGGAACGGTGCTGGCTCCCTTCCTGTTCACTCTTTATACTGCGGACTTCTCACACAACACAACACATTGCCATCTACAGAAGTTCTCTGATGACTCTGCGATCGTTGGTCTCATCTCCAGCGGAGATGAAGCTGAGTACAGAGGGCTTATCCAGGACTTTGTGGACTGGTGCCATCGGAACTGCCTCCAGATCAACGCGAGGAAAACTAAGGAGCTGGTGGTGGACTGCCGCAGGCATGGGCAGCCCCTCACAGCACCAGTAAATATACAGGGAACAGACATCGAGATGGTGACATCCTACAAGTACCTGGGTATTCATCTGAACAATAAACTAGACTGGTCACACAATACTGACGCACTCTACAAGAAGGGACAGCGCAGGCTGTTCCTGCTGAGGAGACTCAGGTCTTTTGGTGTACAAGGGGCGCTGCTGAAGTCATTCTATGACACGGTGGTGGCATCAGCCATCACTTTTGGAGTGGTCTGCTGGGGCAGTGGCATTACTGCAGCCGATAGGAAGAGACTGAACAAACTGATTAAGAAAGCTAGCTCTGTCCTGGGGCAACGCCTTGATCCGATGGAGGAGATAGGAGAGAGAAGGACGGTGGCTAAACTGTCATCTCTGCTGGAGTCCGAGTTCCACCCTATGCAGGACATACTGGATGCACTGAGGAGCTCATTTAGCAGCAGACTACATCATCCCAGGTGCACAACCGAGAGGTTTCGTAGGTCCTTCCTACCAACGGCTGTCAGACTGTACAACCTAAGCAGGGCTGCTCGCAGAGATAGCAAAAAGACGTAACAAACTAATAGTTTTTTTTGAATGCAAAAGATGCAATAGACTTACACAATGGTCCTCTCCGGCATACAACTAGGAACATACCGGTCGCTATGGAGGGTGAGAATATGTATGGGCACATAATCATACCATGTAGGATAACTAAATAGACGGTTATGCTGTTTCATCCCACCTAGCAACAATGCTCTGCACTGTGTGTGTTTATATATTTACATATTTATTCCATCTAGCTACAATGCTCTGCACTGGGTGTGTTTATATTTATATATCTATATATTTATTCCATCTAGCTACAATGCTCCGCACTGTGTTTTTATATATCTACATATTATTCCATCTAGCTACATTGCTCCGCACTGTGTGTGTTTATATACTTGCATATTTATTCCACCGAGCTGCAATGCTCCGTACTGTGGGTGTTTATATATTTACATATTTATTCCATCTAGCTACAATGCTCTGCACTGTGTGTTCATATATTCATATATTTATTCCATCCAGCTACAATGCTCTGCACTGTGTGTCTGTGTGTGTGTGTGTGTGTATATATATATTTTATAGTAATATGTACATATGTATATTAGCTGCTCTTGCTTGCTTGTTTTTTTTTTTTTTTTTTTTTTTCTTGCCTTCTGATTGTTGCTCTGAGTGTTGCTATCCCTGTGCTGTTGCAATCCTGGAATTTCCCCGTTGTGGGACTAATAAAGGCTTATCTTATCTTATCTTATCTTGTCGACATCCTCTATTGATTTTTATTGATTTTGAGATATTGCTGTTTGTTAGGATTTCTGCTGTAGCATTATTGTATATTATCTGAACCCATTTTATGAAATTATTTCCAAGTCCAAACCTTTGTAGGACTTCAAAAAGATAGGGTCGAATGGCCCTATCAAAGGCCTTTTCGGCGTCCAATGATAGGAGAGCTGTATCTGGTGCTTCTTTATTAGAATAAATAATATTAAATAGTCTTCTTACATTATGGAAGCCTTGTCTTCCCATTATAAAGCCATTCTGATCTCGGTTAATAATATTTGGTAATATTTCTTGTAGTCATTTTGCTAAAATTTTACAGATTATCTTAAGATCAGCATTTAATAGGCTTATTGGTCTCATGTTTTCACATTTATTAGGGGGTTTACCTGGTTTTGGCAACAGTATAATTAAGGCATTATTCATGTATGGTGGTAAATTACCATTTTGAAATGCTTCTAAAACCATTTCCAAAAGTGGTTTTATTAATTAATTCTTAATTTTTTTTATAGAGGTCAACTGGAAGACCATCTGGTCCTGGTCTTTTTCCTGATTTCATATTATCAATGGCTAGCCCAACTTCTTCTTGACTAATTTTAGACTCCAGTATCTCCCTGTTTTCATTTGGAATACACGGTATAGATAATCTACCCAAAAACCCATTTAGTTTTGTTAAGTCAGTTTCATTTTTTATATCATATAGTTTTTCATAGTAATCTCTAAAGGCACTATTAATTTCTAAAGGATCTATAACTACCTGTCCGTTACTTATAATACTGGTAATTGGTGTTTTAGATTCTAATTGTTTAATCTGCCATGCCAATAATTTTCCTGATTTTTCACCTTGTTCATAAAAAGTTTGCTTCAATCTTAGAAGACTCGAGGCAGCTCTATTCGCTGATTTTTTTTTTTTATCATATTCAGCTCTCAGAATCAGTAATTTGTTCTCTAACTGTGGGTTACTTCCTGCATACACCTTTTCTTGAAGAATTTTTATTTTACGTTCCAATTGGACTCTCTCCTCTCGAGTCTTCTTAGATTTTGAACCTGTATAACTAATAATATGCCCCCTAATAAAAGCTTTGAAAGCCTCCCACTTTATACATGCCGTTGTTTGTATAGTATCAAAGAACTCATCTATCTGTTTGTGTAGTATCAAAGAACTCATCTATCTGTTTTTCTATGTACTTAACAAATTCCTCATCCTGAAGCCATTTATGCTGAAAATGCCACCTACCTGGATCCTTTGTCAATTTCTTATCTACATATATTAGACAGCAGGGTGCATGATCAGAGACCACAATGTTATCATAGAAACAGTTTTGAATCTTGGACCTTAATTCTGCAGAGATCAAAAAGTAGTCAATACGTGAGAATGTCTTATAGGTATTAGAATAACAAGAATAGGCTTTGACTTGTGGTTTCATTTCTCTCCATATATCTAGCAATCTCAATTCTTTCATAAAATGATTAATGGTCATCCTGCATCCATTGTGCGTACAGTCCAGTCCTGTTGACCTATCTATACTGGGATTCAATGTACAATTAAAATCCCCTGCTATTATATGTTGCCCTGTAAGTGATGATAAAGTCAGAATCAGAAACAGAATCAGCTTTATTGGCCAAGTATGCACAACACATACAAGGAATTTGAAGTAAGGAATAAATAAACAAAGAAGTTTTGATCATCAATATTGGGGCCGTATAAGTTCACCAGATTTATATTTTCTAATAACAAAGATCCTTGGATGATTAGATATCTTCCAAATTTGTCTCCAATTACATTTTTTCACTTGAAATGAGACTGTTTTGTGTATGAGAATCATAACTCCCCTAGCTTGGGATGAAAATGATGAGGTGAACACATTACCTTGCCATCTTCTCCTAATTCTTTTTACATCCTCCTCTATTAGATGAGTTTCTTGTAAAAATGCAATTTTTGAATCTATATCTTTTATTTTATTCATAACTTGTTTAAGTTTTTTTAGATTTTGTAGACCTCTGCAATTCCATGAAGTTAAATTAAGATTAACGCTTTGATCTATGATCAATAAGGAGTTTGAGATTACCTTGCAATATGAACATGCTCATACAGAGAAGCAAAAACATGGATGATTAAACATTCATCCTACAAACTACACAAAAACAAATTCCCTTTCCCCACATTCGTGGTAATCCCCCCAAAATCAAAAAAATTCCGTCTCCCGTTATAGCTAATGACTGTTCCACACCTGCGAGGATCAGTCAAACCACTCTCTCTTTCTCCTCTCAGTCACCCTGACTCTACTACTATTTTTAATGACATTAACTCTCTTCTGTAGTTTTTTCAACATAACTTCAAAGTTTTATAGCAACTTTGTACATCATAGATTTTTTTTTTTAATACAGTCTGTATTTTGTAGACATGTTATATGTTTCAGATCAATCAGATGCCTGTACAAATGCTTAAAAGTTCTACCTTTGTCATGTTCATGCTTAGCTCCCACCAGTTTCCTTTTGGATCTGCTTAATGAGCTCCTGCGCCGCTTGAGGGGTCTTGAAGATGTGAGTTTTCCCCTTATATGTGACCAGCAGTCTTGCCGGATGAATCACTCCGTGACGAATCCCGAGGTTGCGCAGCTCTTTGCGGGCGGGGTCAAATTGTTTTCTTAATTGTTGAATTCCTGTGGCCAAATCTGGGCAGAACCGCACCTGTTGATCCTGGTATTTAATTTCCCCTTTAGCTCGCGCCGCGTTGATGACCATCATCTTGTCTCTGTAGTTGAGGAACTTCATAATCAGCATCCTCGGTGGTGTCTTATTATCTCTCGGTGGGCCGATTCGGTGAGCGCTCTCTAAGACGACCGATGACTGCAGGTCTGCGTTGTTCAGCGCTTCTGGAATCCACTTTTCCAAAAAGGAACATGAGTCCCGTCCCTCCGCTTCCTCCGGGAGGCCCACCAGCCTCAAATTATTCCGTCGCAAACGGGATTCCAAATCCAGGATGTTATCTTCCAGACGTTTCCATTTTAATTCCAGTGTTTGCACCTTTGATTGTAGGCTGGTGACGTCACCTTCAGCGCTTGAAATTCGGAGCTCCGCCTGCGATACTCACTCCATACAGTTGCTTATTTCCTTTCACATTCCTTCTATCGCTGCTATAATCCCATCAAATTTGGACGAAAACTCTGCTCTCATAGAGTTGATGGCAGTGAGCACTGCATTTGTCCCCTCCCCAGCAGTTCCTGCTCCGCCACTGGCTCCATCCTCCACCATAGTCTCTGGAGTTTTTTGTGCTTTGCCTCGAGCGTGGAAGTCTGTTAGCTTGGATTGTTTTGTTGAATTGCTTTTTCCGCCACCTAATTTTCCAGCCTTGGTCTTTACCATGTCCGCGCCTAAATGCTGGGATGGGTTTTTGTTCCAATTAAGAGAGTTTAAGCAAACTTTTTATTTTTAGGAGCAGAGCAGTGTGAAACACGTCTTCCTACGTGGCCGCCATAACCGGAAGTCTCAGATATTCTATTTTTAGTTTGCCATTTGCAGATTTAACAGTTACTTTTTCTTCTGATTTTACAAAGCCCTGAACATCATTACCTGTAATTACTGATCTACATGCACCTGTGTCGCACAAGAATTTAGGGAGTACCTTGAACTTTCAACATTACTTCTGGTAAACACTGCATTGACATTAGATCAAAGTCAGGTAAATGGAAAATGTCTGCTGTGTCAGTTTTCCTGTGTATGTGTAGAAGTGAGTCCACTTATCTGTCCTAGTCATGCAGTCCAATTTTGTTGTGGTGGACGTGGTTCATGGGCTCCTCCCCCTTCCAGCGGCTGCTCTTTTCTTTGGGGACACTCTCTTTGCCAGTGACCCCATTATCCACACTGATGACACACACTCAGTTTCTACTGTGGGGGTGTGTTCCATCCTCAGCCACGGCCCCTTCCCCTCCACCGCTCATGTCCTCTCCACTGATGTCCTCCCCCCCGCTCCTCCTCGGCTTCCTAGAAAAAACACTGATTCATGGGGAGCACTAGGCCCCCGTGGGTCAGCAATCACATAAATGGGTCCAGATTTTTCTTTACATTTTTTATTTTCCTTTTCCTTTTGCTCCTCATCTAGTCTCTCTGCATGCTTTGCATAGGTCAATACCATATTAAATGAATTGGTTCGGTAGGTAATTAGGTGACGCCAGATGTACTGCGATAAGTGAGGGTGAATATTCTGGAGAAAAACTGCTTTTAATTGTTGCCAATATGGTTCTTCACCCGTGTCTGTCCCCTCTTTGTCTAAACCTGAATGTGAATCAAAATTTTCCTGTAGTCTTACACAAAATGCTTCCACTCTTTCCCCTTTATTTTGGATGGTACATTGTATTCTTGTTCAGTTGTACTTTGACACCACCTAGTTTGAATGCGTTTATTTTACTCTGCAACCAATGTTTTCAAACCGAAACCATCCTGAGGAATAGGTTCACCATTTCTGTCTCTAGATTTCCAATCCCCAGACACGGTACACCAATCAAGTTTTAGTACTTTTCTATATGCACGTTCTGTCTCTGGTCCATTTAATTTGAAACTATCAAGGAGGTTAGCCATCCCCTCAAGAAACTCTTTGGGTTTATCTTTAGGGTGCGGAATCTCCTTCACAGCTTCTGAGAAATCACCGTCTGTCCACGGACAATACATTAAAACTGTGGGTTGGAAGCGGAGATCAGTATCATCATCTTGAGTTCTGGGTGGACCCCGGTACGTGGGGTTTGGAACTACAATCATTAGAAATTCATTTATAACATTAACCTCAGATTTCATATCCCCATCTGTATCTTTCCACCCGATCCCTTTAGTAAAAATCTTTATTTTACTTACATGTGGTCGTTCTGATCGTCTGTTTGTCCCATCTCTCGATGTCCCTTCTTTTTTAATTCCTTCTTTACTGTAGTCACGGAGGGGGAGGTCGTCAGACAATGGTGCAGAGGGAGTGACTGTAGTTGATTTTAGTGGATCCAGAGAGGAACACACGCAGTCGCTGGGGTTGGGAGGTGGATCCAGCCCGGGACCACAGCCACCGTCATCGTCTGGGATTAATGGAGAAACGGACAAATCATTATACAGCGTCTTAATTTTTGTCGGTTCTTTTTCATTTTTGTCATGTTTATTATTTTTATGTCTCACCACTGCGGCGTCAATGTCAGTCTTACGCTTTTTTGCTTCTTTCAATCACTTCTGCGCCTCATTTAATCCATATTTTTCTTCCTTTCACTTACTGCCAGCTGCTCTTTCCCTTATACCCTGCACAAGCCTTTCATATTTGTCAATCTTCCATTTTCCACTAAAACCAAACTTCCTTCTCCATTTCTCAACATTTCTTGCACTTCCCTTTTCCCTCCGGTTCAAAAATTTACTGTCCCGTCAGTACATAAACTTCATCATAAGCCTTGTTCTCCATACAACACACACAATAACAACCTCCACAACATTTATTTCACTTTTTTATTTTTCCCTTTCTCTTCAGTACTGTTTGAATTACCCATATTTTTATATATTCTCAACCTAGGATTTTCACAACATCATCAACACCGCAGGCCTTAAAACCTGCCGGTGAGAGGACTTGAACCCCTACTTCTCACTCTATATAAAAATTAAATTCACTTACTCCAATTACTTTCTATTCAACTTCCAGAGGGACTTGAACCCCTACTCGATTACTCGTACTTTCAATCTATTCCCTTTTAAAATTAGAAATAAATCTACTTACTCTTTCCTCTGCCCAGATTAAAGTTGAACCTCTTCACTCTTCTGCTGATTGGGGGAAGGGTCTCTGCTGCCTCACTTCTGCCAAGCCGCTTGTTGAGTCAGTGTGGGAGGTCTTTTCTTTGCTGTGCACGATCTTGGAGTGACCCCCCCTTCAGCCAGAGAGATATTGAGGTTCTGGGTTTCGGCACCAAAATTGTTGGAAAATTTTCCCGCAAGGATTCAAAAATCAGGCAGAGTAAAAGTTTTAAGCAGATTTATTGACTAAAAGCAATAGCCGCTAATGGAGCATAGTTCATCGCAGAGCAAAGTCTAAAATGAAAGTGCTGCCTCAAATACAGAGGGAGGTTTTTAAACTGTCCCTAACAGGAAATCTCTATAGATGGAAATCTAGGGACAGATGACAGTCATAAAATAAATGGTGGTTTTAAAAATAAATGATGGGGCAGCATGGTGGAGGAGTGGTTAGCACTGCGGCAGTACAGCAACTCACCCTTGGCCAGGGGATCCTGGGTTTGATTCCAGCCCCTGACCAACAGTGATCTGTGTGGAGTTTGCATGTTCTCCCCATGTCTGCATGGGTTTACTCCGGGATTTCTCCGGTTTCCTCCCACATGCCGAAAACATGCAAGTTACAGTAGGTTAATTGGCATCAACTGGGGATTCTAAATTGTCCTTAGGTGTGACTGTGAGAGTGAATGGTTGTCTGTCTCTCTGTGTTGGCCCTGTGATAGACTGGCGATCTGTCCAGGGTGTACCCTGCCTCTCACCCAAAGATGTTGGGATAGGCTCCAGTCCCCCCACAATCCGAAAAGGATTAAGCGGAAGAAGATGGATGGATGGATGGATGGCACTAAAACCAAGGTCAGGAAACAGATGTAAGTGTGTAACTGGAAGGGGTGATTTTCCTGCAAACTCAGTGACTGTAGGGGTCGTAAATGTTCTCTGCATCTTAGTTTCACATTTAGGGAGAGAGAAATTACAAAGCACAAATGTTGGAAAAATCCTGTGATAAGCTCAGTCAGAAACCAGGCAGGATCATCAGTTTAAATAAATTTATTTCTCTGGCCTGGAGAATCCACAAGCATAGCCCTGGAGCTCATTCACGCGCCATTCTGCCGAGCACACGCACTATCCAGTCTTATTAAAGCTTCGTTACCTGAAGGGAGCAGGAGAGACTGTCCTTGAAGTACATGTGGTCCGAAACAGGGTGTATAGCTCCCAGGAACCGTGGCGCCTACTCGGCAAAACTCACACATCATTTATAACGGAAACTAACAGAGTGAGACCAAACAGGAATATAGCTGAATCAGGATCCTGTAACCCTGTCACACAAATTCCAGGGCAAAGCAAGGCCATATGATCAGACATTATTATAACAATTCCACAAATATAGCATTAAATATGGAATTATTCTTTCACACACCCCCCCCCCCCCGATGCTATAAAAGCATCAGAGATGAACTGTTATGACCTCTAAAACCCCATCGGGCAGCCTTGCTAAGTTCCAGTGCGTTTTATGCAACAACATTTTTATGCAACAGACCCTAATTAGCTATCGATGGGGAAAGTTGGCCATCGGCCCTGCTGCCTGCCCAGGCACCGTTTTAACGTTTCATCCCCAGGAGAGTATAGAATGATAAGGTCTTTTGATCAATAAAGAAAAGCAATAAAAGAAATCAATGAAAACAAATAATAAAACAAAATTATGATAAGGAAAAATAAAGCGATAATAATGAGTAAAAGTAGTGAGGTATATGTGTTAGCAGCAATTCAAGAGGTAGTGTAGTTTAAAAGCAAAACAATGGAAAACAAACCAATAACCATAATAATGTGTAAAACAAAACAGTAAGTGTAATGATGTAACAATGAGTGTAATGATGTAATAAAACAAAATGAGAGTGATATATAAACAAAATAAAGTCAAAACAAAAATAATAAAAGCAATATTTCAAACTTCACATTATGATCATGCAACTCTTTTCGGTTTTCTGCATGTCAGTAATACTTTTACTCTGTACTTTGAGTCATGGAGGGACACTTTTGGCTGGTACTGTTTTTTTCATCATTCTCATCATCCCCGGTAAATGCATCATGGTACATCACTAAGTTCACATGAACAAGTCTCATCATCATACTACGGATGCAGGGAATGACACAGGAAGAAACCAAGACTATCACTACAAAAATCACTTTCAATCAATTTCATGATGAGACTTCTCCATGAAGAGAATAACCAACTTAACCAGTTCTGTGCATCAGTAACATTATCCTTGGCCGCAGCAGCCCGTAAGGCAGGGAGGTTGCATATGGCCGAGGCAATAATATGACCGTCTGCATCATTTTCACGGATAAAAGTACAACAATAATCACCTACAATAGCACACATGACCCCATGGGTGGCAGTTAATTGATCAAGAACCATTCTGTTTTGTGTTAGCATAAGCCTCATAGCCGTCATTTCTTCCCTTATACCTGAATAAGCAGATAAGGAAAAATTTACAAATGATTGTAGCCTATAAGTGTTTCAATCTATAAGGTGTTCTTGCCCACTCCCACCCAAGGAAACAGTGAAGGAAGGACCTTTGACCCTGTGCTTTTTATCTTAAACTGCTCCGGTACATCTGTGCCCCAAATAGCATCATGTGGTGCAAAGGTGGCATCACGTGGTTCAAAGGCATCTCTCTTCACCCTGCCCACCTGGCCTGCCGACATAAAGATGGTATGGTCAGTCGAAAAAACAGGGGCACACACTCCCACCCACTTCATCAGCAGGTGTGAGTATGCCCGATGGCCACATAACCACCATCCCCCTGTCACCATCTGTGTGCCATACTTGTGAGAGTTGCAAATGGCAGTACTACAGAGCTCTGCAAAGTGACAGTTCCAGAACGATGACGAGGATCTTCAGGACAGCATTTTCCCACTTCGTTGGTCAAGCAGGTAAAAGTACAGGGGCGAGATGCACTATGCACCGTTGCACACTTAGAGAGTGGTAAGCTGCCCAGAGAGACATCACCACTTCCCTTTAGACAAAAGGGGAAATTCCCTGGTGAAATTAACCTTGCCTTCACAGAGTAAGAAGTGTCATCATGTTTTTGATCAGTGGAGTGATAAGTGGTGTGACCGGTGTGATTTAAGGTAATGTTTGATGCGTTATTTCTGTACATAGCCTCTTGTAAGAAACAGACAGCCTGTGGTAGCTCCATTATTTTAGCAGTAACAGAGATTTGTCCAGCTGATGTGGACATGTTTAAGAATAACCAAAATAAAAGTGTAATCACAAGAATGATGATGAAAAAGCAGCCATACCATTTGCATCCTTCATTTGCCAACCTTCTTTCTCTTGCATTTTGTCTCTTCATGATAAACAAACAAACAAAAGTTTACACACAAGATAAACAAAAATGATGATAATAACGAAGTCAGCCAGTTAAGCAGTCACTTGTTGAGGATCCCCTGTGTGTTTTTTTTTTTTTTCTCAAAGTCTCTTCGATCCCCCACCAGGTGATCAGCAAAAGAGTTGTTCGGTGGGCACTGCTGGTCAGCCAGGATTTGGAATAAGGATTAATAGAGAAACGGTGTCACTGCGGAGATGAGGATAAGTGGTCTCGCCAATGGAATAGGGATTAATCACTTTGTTGTTGAGGGTTTTGCACGGGGTAAAGTTTGGAATGAGTTAATGCACCCAAGAGTCATGTCCTTCGACTTCCACAGTTGTCGGTGTTGCCAGGATGACTTTGTGTGGTCCTTGCCAGGGAGCATCGGCCCAGTTTTTTTTTTTGATGACTTTGATAAGGATGAGGTCCCCTAGTTTGGCCAAGATGGGTGCACCCCGTGGTCCCTCAGAATCAGAATCAGAATCAGGTTTATTGCCATTGTTCATGTAGTACACAAACTAGGAATTTGTCTCGGTACAATGCTGCAACATTAAACATGATAAGATAAGAGAAATAAACTATACATGTAATAAAGTGTAGGATAAGTCACATGATCCCTCTTGGGAAGGGCAGCATGAATAATATCTCTGTCAGTTAACATTCTTTGCATGTAATCAGCTAAGCACACCTCCTCATCACTTGAGTTAAATGGTCTTAATGGTGGGAGTAGGTAGGGTTTGCCATACATTATTTCAAAAGGGGATAACCCTCCTTTGGTGGGAACTGTCCTCATGTAAAACAAAACTAAAGGAAGGCAATATATCCAATTTTGCCCTGTTTCTGCCATTGTTTTTCTAAGTCTTTCTTTAATGGTCGTGTTTGTTCGCGCCACCAATCCTGCAGATTGTGGATGGTAGGCTGAATGATTTTTTTTAAGTTAATGTTGAGTACTGTACCTAAGTGTGATATAATTTAATTTACAAAATGTGTTCCATTATCTGAGTAAATCACTTCAGTTATTCCAAATCTTGATAATATTTCAGTTAAGGGTTTCTTTGCTACCATAACAGCATTTGGATTAGTGTAAGGGAAGGCTTCTGTCTGTGTATGTATCAATAATGACTAAACAATATGTCTTCCCTTCACATTTATTTAGTTCAGTGGAATCTGTGCAAAGGTTTTGAAAAGGATAAGTTGATGCAGGGAAGGTTAAATTATTTTTGCCTTAAGGTTCCCTTAAGCATTGTTTTCTTCCTGCAGAGCTGAGTTAAAATTGTTTTGTTTTTGTAGCAAATTTTAGATTGAGTCCCTCAGTAAACTGCATCAGCATAAATTGGACCTTTCCTAGAAAGTTGGAACCTTTTTTTTTCTTCACAGATTTGCAGCTTTTCTTTTCCCTTATTAGTTTATTTTTGATTATAAACATGATATTTTTCCTTATGTGTTTTTTGGTTTTCTTAGTTTTGCTGTTTGTCTTATAAAATCTTAAGACTTTTTGCACAAGAATCTGCGAATTTTTGTCACATAATTTTTCTTAAATATTTGCAAATTTATTGATGTAAATTTGACTTTTTCTGGTGAATGTTGTGACTTTATTACCAAGCTACTTCTTTTTTTATATATTTGTGAGACTTTTTTCCTAATCATTTATTATTAATCATACATTATTAATCATTTTTACTACCATTAATCATTTTACTGAATTATTTTTTTTTTTACTTTTTACTAATTAATTATACTACCCCCTTTGATACATGGGAATCCCCATGCATCGGAGTGGAGGCCTGCTGAAACATTTTGTGCCATGTGATAAGTGTTTTTTTTTTTCCCCTCTCTGTGTTAGAAAGAGATGCTGTGTAAGTTCCTATGTGACTTTGTGCAGCTACTTTTGGTCAGCGAGTGTTTTTCCTTAGAGATTCAATCTGTCCGTTAATGTGTGTGGCACATTTGCATATGGCTAATGTAGATGAAACTTTTATACAGTGTAACACCTTTAAAATGAGGTCTTTGTAATCATGCCTCTTTTCTTCCACAGTTGTGTAAAGTGATGGATGGTACTGACTATCTGTCTATATTGTGAGTGTTTTCCCTTGGTCTAATTTGCAAACTTCAGTTAGAGCAGTTAACTCAGCTGCCTATGCAGAGTAATGTGATTTAGCCTTTATTATAACCAATTCTGCATTTTTCATCAAGCCTACAGCTGCCTTCCCTGTTGATCAGAGAATTTTGAATTTATGTTTGAATTTGTCAGAGTGCATGTTCCACTCCTTCTGTTAATCGTCGTCGGCCTCCGTCGGTCTATGATGACCATGGAAGAGAATCCTAAACGTCTACTCTACTCTGCTGGAACAGCACCGCCTGTGGCTGAACAGGCCGATGCGCGAATGGCAGTCCCTGTCACACAGGTCGCACTTGTGGGTGGTCTCCGTGCTGCTGGGCCTGTGGCGGTTCTTCCTGCGGGTCCTTTTTTCATCTGCTGCAGCAGTCAGTCTCTCTTCACCCACCTTGAGCTGTCTGGTCAGGGTGCCTCTCCATTTGGAGCGGTCCATTGCAAGGTCCTCCCAGCGCTCTGTGTTGATCTCCAGGGCCTTCATGTCTCTCTTGCAGACGTCTCTAAAGCGCAGCTGTGGGCGGCCAACGTCTCTCCTGCCAGTCGCCAGTTGTCCGTAGAGGACGTCTTTGGGGATTCTGCCATCCTCCATACGGTGAACGTTGCCTAGCCAGCGGAGCCTGCGCTGCCTGAGTAGAGTGAACATAGAGGGAAGGCCGGCGCGGGACAGAACTTCTGTGTTGGGCACTTTGTCCTGCCAGGATATGTCCAGGATGTGGCGAATGCAGCGCAAGTGGAAGGAGTTCAGTCTCTTTTCCTGCCGGGCATATGTTGTCCAAGTCTCACTCCCATAGAGCAGTGTGCTGATGACACAGATGTTGTACACTGCCATCTTCGTCTTGACAGAGAGTTTGGGATTCTCCCACACTCGTGTGGTGAGGCGAGTGAATGTGAAGGCTGATTTTCCAATCTCTTGTCGATCTCTGTATCAAGGGAGAGGTTGTTGCTGATCGTGGACCCCAGGTACGTGAACTGATTCACGACCTCCAGCTCGTAGTCGTCGATGGTGATGGTTGGTGGTGCTTCCGTGCCTTGCGCCAAGACGTTAGTCTTCTTCAGGCTGATGGTAAGCCCGAAGTCCTTGCATGCCTGGGAGAAGCGGTCCATCAGGGTATGAAGCTCCTGCTGTGTGTGGGTTGCGACTGCAGCGTCGTCTGCGAACAGCATGTCTCTGATTAGAGCCTCGCGTACTTTGGTTCTGGCTTTCAGGCGGGCGAGGTTGAAAAGCCTGCCATCAGATCTTGTGTGCAAGTAGATTCCCTCTGTTGCTGTGCTGAAGGCATGCCTCAGGAGCATAGCAAAGAAAATCCCAAAGAGGGTTGGCGCAAGTACACAGCCCTGTTTAACTCCGCTGCGTATGTTGAATGGCTCTGAGATGTTGCCGTCGTGCTGCACTATCCCCTACATGTTGGTGTGAAACGATTCAATGAGGCTTTGCAACTTTGGTGGGCATCCTATCTTTGGCAGGATCTTGAAAAGGCCCTCTCTGCTGACCAGATCAAACGCTTTGGTGAGGTCGATGAAGGCGACGTACAGGGGCATGTTCTGTTCTCTGCATTTCTCCTGGAGTTGGCGGATGGAGAATATCATGTCTACCGTCGATCGCTCAGCGCGGAAGCCACACTGAGACTCGGGGTAGACACGTTCGGCAAGCTTCTGTAGACAAATGAGAACAACTCGTGCATAGACTTTGCCAACAACGCTGAGGAGGGAGATCCCCCTGTAGTTGTTGCAGTCGCTTCTCTCCCCTTTGTTTTTGTAGAGGGTGATGATCTTGGTGTCCCTCATGTCCTGTGGTACGGCACCTTCCTTCCAGCACTGGCAGAGGACGTCATGCAATGGCAGCAGTAGGGCGGTCTTGCAGTGCTTGATCAGGTCGGGGGGGTATGCCGTCGTTGCCGGGTGCCTTGCCAGCGGCCAAGCTATCAATGGCCTTGCTGAGTTCGTCGATGGTTGGCTCGGCGTCAAGTTCGTCCATGGATGGCAGGCAGTCGATGGCATCAAGGGCTGACGGTGTCACGGTGTTGTGGCTGGAGTAGAGGTCAGAGTAGTGTTCCACCCATCTCTCCATCTGCTTGTTCTTTTCTGTGATCATCTCCCCAGTGGAGGATTTGAGGGGGGCCGTCTTGCTCTGAGCCGGACCAAGTGCTTTCTTGATGCCATCGTACATACCACGGATGTTCCCTGTTATGGCAGCGGTTTGAATGTCTTGGCTGAGCTGAGTCCAGTACTCGTTGGCACAGCGCCGAGCAGTCTGCTGAACTTTGCTTCTCGCAGCCCTGAGAATCTGGAGATTCTTCTCGTTTGGGTACTTCTTGTACTCAGCAAGTGCTGAGCGCTTGGCTTCAATGACGGGGGTCATCTCGGTCAACTTGGCATCAAACCAGTCCTGTGACTTCGAGGTCTTCCTCCCAAAGGTAGCCAAGGCTTTGCGGTGGATGGTGTTTCGCAGCTCTTCCCACTTCTGCTTTGCAGATTCTCCTTCTTGTGGTACACCAAGTTCCTTCTCAAAGGTGGAGGCAAACTGCTCAACAAGTTCTGGTTGGGCCATCTTGCTGGTGTCAATCCGTGCCTTTCCAGGCTGTCTAGCACGATGGAATTTCTTCAGCTGCAGCTTGACCTTGCAACACACCAATGAATGGTCTGTGTCGCAATCTGCACTCTGGAACGAACGGGTGATTAGCACGTTCTTCAGTGAGGTGCGCCTGGTCAGGATCAAGTCCAGCTGGTGCCAGTGCTTTAAGCGCGGATGTCGCCAGGAAACCTTGTGTTGGGGCTTGGTCTGTTAATGGAAGAAGTAATATTGATTAATTGGGATGTGGACTTCATTCTGCACATGGAATGCTTTTTATAATTTGGATCTGGGCCACTCAGATGTCTGTCATACATACTGAAACAATATTGGTTTGTGGCCTACTGTGTAGTGGAGGTATTGGACTTACAATATTGTATAGCCTTTGTGTGCAGGCACGCAGTTGCCATGCCTGGCTCGGCAGAAAACCAAGCACCGTGAGCACAGTACCTTAGCACATCGAAATCATACAACACATTTATTCCTGTCATATGTGGGAAATGTGATGCTGTCATACCGTTCTCAGGTTGGGAGCTTTATTGAAATGTCTCGGATCTGCAATGTCACTTCAGGTAAACACTGCATTCTTAACATCAAATCAAAGTCAGGTAAATACGTGTTTATGTCAGTGCTAGCGTCATTTGTTCTACTTAGTTTCAGTGGTGGTCGGCTAGTCACATATTGTGGTCAGCCCTTGAGGTCCTCCTCCCCCCTTTCTGCTGCTGCCGGCATCCAGAACATTGCCTCCGCCAATGGCCTTGTTGTCCAGATTGATGACAAACGTCACGTTCCCCTTGCCGCGGCCAGCTCGTCCCACGCCTCCCTCCGTCCCCCCTCCAACACAGGGGTCCAGTGTCGGTCCCAGCCTGAAAAATAGAATTGGGAGAAGCTCTCGCCTCCCTCCCTTTGTGTCAACACTAACACAAACAGGAGTTTAATTTTTCTTTCATGAATGTTCTGAGTATTACTCTTGTAATCCTTCAACTTTTGTCTTTTAAGTTTAGCACTGCTCATTGTAATGCTGGTGAGGTTTTTATTCTCAGTAGTGGTTCAGGATTTTTTCCTCTTCTGTACATCTAGAAAATGACCCAAACTTATTTGTTAATGCTTTTGCTGGAATGGGAGAGATCTTTTCTGTCCCCATTTTCAAGGTTTTGAACGCTTCCCAATTATTTGCAGAGAGATCATGGTGATCATGGTGCAATTTTAAGCGGGCAGCAGTCCGTCTTCTCTGCTTAGACTGCTGGCCCTGTGACTGGATAAGCGGTGGAGGATGGATGGATGGAAATCGAGGGCTTAAATTCCACAAGGTGCTTGTCATGCACTAGGTTATACTAGAAAAATGTGGCAGTGCAACGACTGTTATCCCTTTTATCGAGCCATTAAGCCTATTCCATTTCCTTTTAAAGAAAATTTCACAGAATATAAATAGTTTAAATGGGAGACTCAGACTTAAACTTTCTGAGTTCCTTTTCTAAGTTAAAATTTAAGCATTAATAGTATTTAAGAATGAACGTGAACTTTTTTTTGCATTATTTGATCCAAAAACGCATCAAAAGCAACATCTTTTTGTCCTTTTAGATAGTTGTCATTTCCTGTAAATTAATACTTTAAATGATATTTTGACTTTGAATGTTGGTGAGTTATTTCCAGTAGCTTAAAGAATAAATGAAATGGTTCCTTTTACTCAAGCACACTCCTATAAATAGTAAAACAGAAAAAGTGATGATTTTATATTATGCCAGTAGTGGTTTGCATAGTTGCCTATCCTCAAAGTCCCTTACCCATACACTCTCTATTACAATCTCAGCTTTCAAACAGTCTCTCATTTATTTAAATTTGCAAGACAGTTAACTAACCAAATTGTCATTTTAATACCAACAGAATCAAATGTGGTCAGAGAATCCAATTTTGGAACACCCTTTTTTTTAACTGTTTTAAAATCACATAATCATTCATTAAGAGTGACTTTTCTATTTAAAAGAGAACAATAATATGGCAAAGAAACATTAAAAAAACCATCTTTTTGATCATTAGCAGCCACAGTTAACCCTTTGAGTGGGAGAATTTGTGTGCCCCTAGTGGCAGAGCGCAGCACTGCACCTGCCTTCTCACTCTGACTTTGTCAAAAGTAAGTGAGAAATTTCTGTTTTGATTTTTTTTTTAAATATATTGATTTCTTGTTCATATACTTTGACAAGATGATGAGGTACCTCTGTACAAAAAACGGTGTCAAAAGACTGAACCATTTTTTGTGTAAATACGTCCAAAGTCCAGTTTTGACTGAGTTATGGAATTTAAAGGGGTGCCATGACATTATGCAAATTAGATGCGTAAATTTATTCCTATCTCAAACTTTGGATCATATTTTAAATCTTTCTAATTGACAGTAAGCCATTATCTCTTACCACTTTCAAGTTATAGCCTTGGAAATCTGAACTATTTTATTGACAAAAAACATTTACCACTCTTGACCACTAGGGTGTGTGTTGCAGTTTGGCAACATACACACTCATAGGGTTAAATCATATGTATAAGCAACATTTTCATTATTACCTCGTTTATGGTTTGAATCATCCCATATAAGCTATATTTGAAACTTTAATCACTGAGTATTATTTAGTGACAACATTATTCCATAATCTTCAGTTTAATTTGTCATATTGATGATGATTGCAGAGATGGATATGTGTGCACTTTTACTTAACTCTTTGGGTGTCACGGGTGGCCACTGTGGGCAGAGGGGTGGAGGTGAGGTGGCCTGAGCAGCAGAAGAGCACGGAGTAGGAGTAGGAGGAGGAACTGAAGCGCGGCCCCCTGCTCTCACGCCAGACTCATCATGCAGGGAAGGAAAGATACACATATTAGTAAAGTCTGTTCCTTTCTGTTCCTATGGCTAATCTCTCAGATTTATCAAGTTTTAGTCTTACCGTCCAGTCTCAGTCTGTCGTCTCTTTTTTCCTTTTCCATCTGAAGTCACTGTTGCCCCTCAGTTAGAGAGATGATGCAACTGTGAGCTATTAAAAAAAAATTACCCTGACACTTCAAAAAATTGAATAAAATAGCCTAATGACGTTTACCTGCCCTCAGGCATCCCCAAAAAGATAAAAAGAAGAAAAACCCAAATTTCCCTGCCCTGCTAGCAGGCAATTTTACCCAAAATAAGGAAAAAACTCTGGCAATTGAAAATGTTGGCTCAACAATAAAAAGAATATCTGCCAATAGAGCAACATTAGATTGCTTGGCACAAGTAATTATCATAAAGCCAGCAAAAAACCCACAACAAATTGCAAACAAAAGAAATTACTGCCAGTTTAGGAAGACTGGGACCTCTACTCTGGAGTTGCCCCGGGTGAGAGGCGACAAGCAGGGGTGGGTATTCTTGTATCCCCCCCCACCTTGCTGCCTCTATATTGGAGTTTTCCCCGGTGGACGAAAGGGTTGTTTCCCTGCGCCTTCGGGTTGGGAAATGGGTCCTGACCATCATTTGTGCCTATGCACCAAATGAGGGTTCAGAGTACCCACCCTTTTTGGAGTCTCTGACTGGGGTGCTGGAGGGTGCTTCTCTTGGAGACTCCATTGTCCTTCTGGGGGACTTCAATGCACACATGGGCAATGACAGTGAAACCTGGAGGGGGGTGATTGGGAGAAACAGCCTGCCCGATCTGAACCCGAGTGGTATTCAGTTATTGGACTTCTGTGCTAACCACAGTTTGTCCATAACAAACACCATGTTCAAGCATAAGGGTGTCAATATGTGCACCTGGCACCAGGACACCCTAGGTCGCAGGTCGATGATCGATTTTGTTATCATGTCACCAGACCTGCAACCATTTGTCTTAGACACTCGGGTAAAGAGAGGAGCAGAGCTATCAACTGATCACCACCTGGTAGTGAGTTGGATTCAATGGCAGCGGAGGATGCCATTCAGACCTGGTAGACCCAAACGTATAGTGAGGGTGTGCTGGGAACGTCTGGCTGAGGCCCCTGTCCGGGAGGTCTTCAGCTCCCACATCTGGAAGAACTTCAACCACATTCCGAGGGAGTCTGGAGACATAGAGTCTGAATGGGCCATGTTCTCCACCTCCATCATTGAAGCGGCTGCCCAGAACTGCGGCTGCAAGGTCATCGGGGCATCTCGTGGTGGCAACCCCCGAACCAAGTGGTGGACACCGGTGGCGCGGGGGGGCATTAAGCTGAAGAAGGAGTCCAATCAAGCTTGGTTGGCTTGTGGGACTCCCGAAGCAGCTGAGGTGTACTGGCAGGCCAAGCGGAGTGCAGCTCGGGTGGTTGCTGAAGCAAAAACTCGGGTATGGGAGGAGTTCGGTGAGGCCATGGAACAAGACTTTCGGTCGGCCTCGAAGAGATTCTGGAAAACTGTCCGGCGGCTCAGGAGGGGAAAGCAGCTCCCTGTCCACACTGTATGATGCGGATGGGGCGCTGCTGACTTTGACTGGGGGTATCGTCGGGCGGTGGAAGGAATACTTTGAGGATCTCCTCAATCCCACTGATACGCCTTCCACAGAGGAAGCAGGGCTTGTGGATGAGGGGGACAACTCACCTATCACAGGGGCTGAGGTCTCCAAGGTGGTTAAAAATCTCTTTGTCTGCCGGGCTCCAGGGGTGGACAAGATTCGCCCTGAGTACCTCAAGGCCCTGGATGTTGTAGGGCTGTCATGGTTGACATGCCTCTATAACATTGCGTGGAGGTTGGGGGCAGTGCCTTTGGCATGGCAAACCGGGGTGGTGGTTCCTCTGTTCAAAAAAGGGGACCGCAGGGTGTGCTCCATCTTTAGAGGGATCGCACTCCTCAGTCTCCATGGGAAGGTCTATGCCAAGGTACTGGAGAGGAGAGTCCGGCCGTTGGTTAACCTTGGATTCAGGAGAAGCAATGTGGTTTTCATCCTGGCCGTGGCACATTGGACCAACTCTTTAACCTCTCGAGAATCCTCGAGGGTTTGTGGGAGTTTGCCCAACCAATTTACATGTGTTTTGTGGACTTGGAGAAGGCATTCAACCACATCCCTCATGGTTTTTTGTGGGGGGTGCTTCGGGAGTATGGGGTATCGGGCTTGTTGTTACGAGCTATTCGGTCTCTGTACGACTGTTGTGAGAGCTTGGTTCATATTGCCAACACTCGGTCGGACTCATTCCCAATGAGAGTTGGACTCTGCCAGGGCTGCCCTTTGTCACTGATCCTGTTCATAATTTTTATGGACAGGATTTCTAGGCGCAGCCAGGGAACGGAGGGTGTCATGCTTGGTGACTACAGGATCGCATCTCTGTTGTTTGCAGATGATGTTGTCCTGTTGGCTTCATCCAGCAATGACCTACACATCTTACTGGGACGGTTTGCTGCTGAGTGTGAAGCGGCTGGGATGAGAATCAGTACCTCCAAGTCTGAGTCCATGGTCCTCAGCCGGAAAAAGGTGGATTGCCCTCTCCGGGTTGGGGACAAGGTCCTGCCCCAAGTGGAGGAGTTTAAGCATCTTGGGGTCTTATTCACGAGCGAGGGGAGAATGGAGCGAGAGATTGACAAGACGGATCGGAGCAGCATCTGCAGTGATGCGGATGTTGTACTGGTCTGTTGTGATGAAGAGGGAGCTGAGCTCTAAGGCAAAGCTGTCGATTTACCAGTCAATCTACGTTCCTACCCTCACCTATGGTCATGAGCTTTGGGTAATGACCGAAAAAACGAGATCGCGGATCCAAGCGGCTGAAATGAGCTTACTCCTTAGGATCACTGGACTCACCCTCAGAGATAGGGTGAGGAGCTCAGTCATCCGGGAGAGGCTCAGAGTAGAACCACTGCTCCTCCACATTGAAAGGAGCCAGTTGAGGTGGTATGGGCATCTGATCAGGATGCCTCCTGGACGCCTCCCATTTGAGGTGTTTTGGGCACGTCCCTCTGGGAGGAGACCCCGGGGCAGGCCCAGGACTCACTGGAGAGACTATGTCTCCCAGCTGGTCTGGGTATCCTTTCTGAAGAGCTGGAGCAGGTGGCTGGGGAGAGGGAAGTCTGGGCTTCTCTGCTTGAACTGCTGCCTCCGTGACCCGGACCTCCGGAGAAGCAGTAGAAGATGGATGGATGGAAGAAATTACTGTCAAAGCTCCCTTGAAATAAAAGCAAGCATCTATACCAGGGGTGGGCAGTGAGGGCTATTCCACTTCAGGTTTTCTGTTCCACTCAGTATCTTCAGCAGGTGATTGCTCTGATCAGCTTCAAGGATTTCTAATCATTTGAAACACCTGTTGAAGAGACTGGGTGGATCAGAAAAACTGCAGTGGAATGGCCCTCCATGGCACATAAGTGCCCACCCCGATCTATGCTCTTCATTGCTATACTCCTCATCTTGCCAAAATTACCCAGTTTAGTGTGACTTTATTAGTCTCTTCACACACACACAAGCGATAGCAAGCTCTCTCTCTCACCAAGGTCAGCCGTGGGCAGCTGCGTATACACACACACACGCACACGTTTGTAAAACAATCTGGAAACCACTTAAAACAAGCAGATATGGCAAGCCAAAGTTAGAAAACACTCCCAAAGTACTTACAAAAAAACAAATCTGGCAACCCACGGTTCTCATGTCGGCTTTTTCCCACTGCTCTGAGAACACATTCATTTTCTTCCCAGATTAATCACTGACAAAGCTCCCATACAAAAGTTTACCATTCCCCATGAGACAGCAATCACGCTACCGTCCTTTTACACTTCACAATGACCAGAAAAAACAACAACCACAGCTTCAAACCTCCGTGGCACTTCTTACTTCTGCCTTCGTGGAACCTCTTTTTTTTTTTCCTCCCTCCTCTCTTGCCAGGACAAACTGTGAAACATACAAACACACAAAACGACCAAACAAACTGCAGCCATGTATTTATACCAGTGCTATTTTAAGGTCAACGCTCACTCGTTCTGACAGATAAGATCTCACGTTGATGGTCGTTAATAGCTCACTCATGTTGGCAAAAATAAGATCTCACTATGACTTCCGCGCGTTTCACCGTGGTCCACTTATGCGTGGGAAAATGCGCACTCCTGTTGCGGCCTGTACCGTGACCTTCCTGAGCCTGTACCCCCCCCCCCCCCCGAACTGAATCCGTTCGGGTGTCTCTGGTCTGAACCAAATCCGTTCAGGCTTTGAGGTATCAAATGCTCAGTGTTACACACACTTACGCATATTCAAACCCACCAGGACTGGAACCCAGTGTCCATAAGCATCAAACAACACATAAATTTACTTAAATGATCTGCCTGGAGGGTTAAGGGTTAACCCGACACTCGTCCTTCTCCCAGCACCCTCGTACCATGTGGGACAGTGCCTCCTTCCACAAAATCGGAACGTTGGTTCCGACGGGAGCAGGGCTTTCTTCCCTTCCACCGTGCACAGCGTGGCCCGAAGGCACCGGAAGCGAAGACGAGAATCTATGGGTCCCTTGTTCAGTGCGCTAAAATTTTGGAAAAATCCTGTGATAAGCTCAGTCAGAAACCAGGCAGGATCATCATTTTAAATACATTTATTTCTCTGTCCAGGAGAATGCACAAGAATAGCCCTGGAGCTCATTCACGCGCCATTCTGCAGAGCACACGCATTATCCAGTCTTATTAAAGCTCTGTTATCTGAGGGGAGCAGGAGAGACTGTCCTTGAAGTGCATCTGGTCCAAAGCGGTGTATAACTCCCAGGAACTGTGGCGCCTACTCGGCAAAACTCACACATCATTCACACCGGAAACTAACAGAGTGAGACCAAACGGGTGATAAGGAATACAGCTGAATCAGTATCCTGTAACCCCGTCACACAGACTCCAGGGCAAAGCAAGGCCATATGATCAGACATTATTATAACAATTCCACAAATATAGCATTAAATATGGAATCATTCTTTCAACAAACAGATTCAAATATAAATTTCCCTGTCAGTATGCATGCACACACACATGCACACAAGCACCTCACAACAGCAACAAACAAGAGGCAAGGCATATGTGTGACACACGGGCACACACATATGCGCATGCTGCAGAGCATCCACTAGTTTTGCGTACAGTTTTGGTTGTTTAAAAGCCAATTTTTAAAATGAGTCTTAAAGGTGTTGAGTGTGGTACGTTCTTTGATTGCAGGTGGTGTGGAGGAGTAAGATCAGGCGAGATGCGACGAGCTGGAAGGTTGCAGAGTTTTATTTCCTCCATCAAAATGAGACACACATCGTAGCTCTGAGCTACCGTGTTACTGTGTTGTTGAGGCATGTATCGTAAGCTCTTTTATACAGACAGAGAGAATGCATGGTACATTAGCATATTGGTATACATATCAGCCAATACACATGATTAGCATGACCAACTGGCGCCCAGACGTCCTCTTCTTAATCCGGGGATGTATAAACAATAGTCCATTGTTCTGGTTGTCCCCCAGGGGCTCTCTGTCCGTATGCAAATTGTCCTCTGCTTCCTGCAGATATGCTGAGTGTGAGGAATGTTCCTGTAGAGTGTTGTGGGTCACCACAGGGCTCCCCCCCCAGAACACTCAGCAGGGGCTGTGACCCCCCCCACCCTCCTCGTCGTTTGGCTCCAGCTCCAGTTTCCAGCAAGTTGAATGGCCGTGGATCATGGGTGCCAGGTCCGGTGCACGTTGTGCGTAATGGAACAAGACGGCCATCGGCCAGCTTTAGGGAGTGAGGTGCAGGAAGAGCGCTGTGGAGGAGGAGGGGGAGGGGGAGGGGGAGGGGGTGGGAGTGAGTGAGTGCCGGCCCGGGACGTCAAAGGTGTCTGGGCCGTGCAAAAATTACGTGTGGATCCGCAATGGTGAGGGACTTTCCCGGTAAACCAGGGGCAGTGATCCGCAGTGGCTGTGAAAAAAAAAAAAAAAAAAAATTAAAAGTCTCTGACTCTTCTCGCGGCTCGGTCCAGCGAGGATGTGGGGAAGGTGAACGGCCAAATTTCCTGAGGATGCGTAGCGGCTGTGAAACAACTGCAGCTGTGTGAGGGACTTGGTGGTTTGGCTTTCGGTGCAGACGCAGCCCTAAAGCTCTCGGGGACAGCAATCGGCTAGGCTCCCGTTGTGTGCCGTGGCTGAGAAACCCATACAAAGCCCTGTGTGCGGGCTGCACGTCTGCTTCAGGTGCGTGAGCAGCCCTGAAGGTTCCGAGGCTGTCAATCGGCCGTGTTTCTCAGGCATGGGCAGCGGTGGAGGACGATCAGAATCAACTTTATTGCCAAGTATGCTTACAACATACAAGGAATTTTACTTATCACTAAGGTGCGCTCATTTCTAAGCGCTCCCTAATGACACGGCAGCCATACAAGGCGCCTCACGATGTATCAGTCTGTGGAGCCGGATTGTCCCTGTGTGTGGCGTGCGCTTGGCGCAGTGACCACATAACTGGGAGTTGCGCTGTTCTCGTAATCCTGCGGTGTGTGTGCGGGGCTTCGTTGTCGCAAGCTGAGTCAGGGTTGGGGAGCTTGGTGGAAATCAATGCAGTCGGCACCGGTGATCGTCCCCGTTCAGGCTGCTTCCTTTGTTTCGCTCGTGTTGCCGTTCATGGTTCGTGTCTGTCCCAGCGCTGTGCTCCGGAGAGCGTGCTCCGGTGAGGATGAAGAGGTTGCAGGCGTTCTCTGGTCCTCTGTGTCCACAGCGCGGTGAGAGGGAGCAGACGGTCATTCTCTCTCGTCAGGTCACCAGTGTGGAGGTAAAAGATCAGGCGAGGGGTGCACCATGACACATCTAGGGTCACTAGTGTGGAGGAATAAGATCAGGTGAGATGCGACGAGCTGGAAGGTTGCAGAGTTTTATTTCCTCCATCAAAATGAGACACACATCGTAGCTCTGAGCTACTGTGTTACTGTGTTGTTGAGGCATGTATCGTAAGCTCTTTTATACAGATAGAGAGAATGCATGGTACATTAGCATATTGGTATACATATCAGTCAATACACATGATTAGCATGACCAACTGGCACCCGGACTTCCTCTTCTTAATCCGGGGATGTATAAACAATAGTCCATTGTTCTGGTTGTCCCCCAGGGGCTCTCTGTCTGTATGCAAATTGTCCTCTGCTTCCTGCAGATATGCTGAGTGTGAGGAATGTTCCTGTAGAGTGTTGTGGGTCACCACAGTGGTATATTATTTTAGAGTTTGGTGCCCTTCACTGATAGCACAGATTGCGCAAATGGGGTGTGTCTGTAGATGACCTCACAGTCTCCTCTAATGACTGCTCTGGTGGGTGTACTGGTGACAGTCCTATGTTTAACATACAGTATTCTCCGGGGGGGGGGGGGATGTTTGTCCACTGTGTTTTATCAAGACCAAAGTCAGCACAGACGTCTACCAGGAAATTTTAGAGCACTTCATGCTTCCCTGTGCTGACAAGCTTTATGAAGAAGCTGATTTCATTTTCCAGCAGGACTTGGCACCCCCTCCCCCACACTGCCAAAAGTATCAAAATCTGGTTTAATGACCATGGCATCACTGTGCTTTATTGGACAGCAAACTCTCCTGACCTCAACCCCATAGAGAATCTATGGAGTATTGTCAAGAGGAAGATGAGAGACACCAGACCCAACAATGCAGACGAGCTGAAGGTCACTATCAAAGCAACCTGGACCTTCATGACACCTCAGCAGTGCCACAGGCTGATCACCTCCATGCCACGCCACATTGATACAGTAATTAATCCAAAAGGAGCCCCAACCAAGTACTGAGTGTGTACATGGACATACTTTGCAGTCGGCCAACATTTCTATTAAAAAACTATTTTTTAAAATTAATTTTATGTGATATTCTAATTTTTTGAGAAACTGAATTTGGGGTTTTCACGGGCTGTAAGCCATAATCATCAAAATTAAAATAAATAAACACTTGAAATATATCACTCTCTGTGTAATGAATCTGTATAATATGTGGGTTTCACTTTCTGAAATAAGTGACCAAAAATATTGAACTTTATGATGATATTCTAATTTTTTGAGATGTACCTGTAGGAGTACACTGGCTTGTGCACCCCCTGTGGCTGGGTTGTTTAAAGTACAAATGTGTGAAAATTTTACTTGAATATATCTCCATATTTACAGCCCTTCTTTTCTAAAAGAGATACCGAAACACTCATTCATGCTTTTCTTCTAGAAGTCTTGAGTATTGAATTCAATTTATGCAAATCCAAATTATGGTAACTGTGACGTCAGTCCCAACAGCCAATCGCAGGGCAAAACTTTAGCCATCAACAACAAAGCACTTTGTAACTAGCTGTTGGGACTGAGGTCATAGTTGCCATAGTTTCACTGCTCCTCCCAAGAACAGAGCTGCTGAAGGCAATGTGAACCCAGTCAGGATATGGGGAAATGACATTCACTCAGTCAATGGTTAATGTATCATCAAACTAATTTCAATAACCATTATTTTAAGGTGAAAAGCTTACATAATGTCACTTTAACAGGTGTCTGTTTACTCATTGTTCATTTTAGAATTAATTTCAACTTTTGCTTTGATATTATTTAACTCGAAAGATAGTTTCAACCAAGGCCTCAGAACCCAGCTTTATAGACTAGCATTTATGTACATAGAGTTTGTTGGGCATACTATAGGCAAAAAGTTAATCAGGCACACTGTGAGAATATGGGAAAGAGTTGTTGAAGCCAGGCTAAAAAGAGAGGTGACAATCAGCGAGCAGCAGTACAGTTTCATGCCAAGAAGAAGAGTACTACAGATGCAATGTTTACGTTAAGCATGTTGATGGAGAAGCATAGAGAAGGTCAGAAGGAGTTGCACTGTCTTTATGGATCTATAGAAAGCATATGATGGGGTGCCAAGAGAGGAAGTGTAGTACTGTATGAAGAAGTCAGGAGTGGCAGAGAAGTATATGAGGGTAGTGCAGGATATGTATGAGGATAGCAAGAAGGTGGTGAGGTGTGCTGTAGGAGTGACAGGTGGCTTCAAGGTGGATGTGGGGTTACATCAGCGATTGGCTGAGCCCCTTTCTTCTTGTTTGCCATGGTGATGGACAGGCTGATAGACAAGGTGAGGCAGGATTCTCCATAGACTATGATGTTCGCTGACGACATTGTGATCCGTAGGGAGCAAGTGGAAGAGAACCTAGAGAGGTGGCGGTATGCTCTGGAGAGAAAAGGAATAAAAGTCAGTAGAAGCAAGACAGAATACATGAGTGTAAATGTGAGGGAGGCAGGTGCAATGGTAAAGATGCAAGGAGTAGAGGTACTGAAGGTGGAAGGTAGTGAAGTTTAAATACCTGGGGTCAACTATCCAAAGCAAAGGACAGTGCATAAGAGAGTTGAAGAAGTGCATGCAGGCAGGGTGAAATGGATGGAGACAAGTGTCAGGGCAACAGAACGATAGCAGCTAGAGTGAAAGGGGCGATTTTCAAGATGGTAGTGAAACTTGCGATGTTGTATGGATGGAGACAGTAGCACTGATGAAAAGACAAGTGCCGTTTGCGCGGTGAACATGACAGTAAGTTGCCAACAAAAAGGAGCCCAAGCAGTAAGTAACATGTTACTCATTTTTGTGTATTGCCTTTTCCTGGTTTGAAGTCCAGGATGGATACAGCTGGAGGACGCGGCTATCCAATGCGTCTTGGGTGGGAATGCTGCCGTGCACTCATGGAGGTGGACAGCCTGATCTCCACGGCGTGCCTAACCATGACGAGAGACGTGTCATGGTTTTTGGGACTCGCTGAAGCTGCAGCTTGTCGGTGCCCTCAGCTCCAGGAGCACACTGAGGGTCGGGAGAGGCTCTCTCTGATAGCTGCGCTTCAACGAGAGAATGGTGGCAAAGGAGGGAAATCTCCAAAGAAGTCCCAACAGAAACTCTCTCCTCCGCCGGCGGCCATCTTATCCTCTCCTCCATCACTCGTTCCAAGATGGCGTCCACCAGGTCGGCAACATCGGCGGCACCCAGGATCCCGGAGAAACAATCCAGCCCCGCCAGCTGCTTCCACACCGAGCTCAGTCACCTCCGCAGCGGATTATCAGTCCCGAGCAGTCCCGTCTGCAGGATCTCCCTCCGTATCCGCTGCGAGGTCTTCCTCCTCGGGTTGTTCACCGGCGGCAGTGGGGCGCTTGCTTTCCTCACCAGGGTCTCCCATTTCTGTGGCTAGTGGGGCAGCTCCCAGACCTTCTTCCAAGGAGCCAAGCACCGCCCCTCCCGGACCGACGGGTGAAGAAGCCCAAACAGCAGCAGCTGCAATTTACACCATAAACTGAGAGAACAGGCAAGTACATTTTCATTTGACTCATATTAATAATGAAATGTCTTGCCTGATCCCCGGTAGGGAGGCTCAGGGAAAGCAGTCCCCTGAGCTCTCCCCGCCTGCTGCTGTTAAAAACTGTTCACCAGCCCTCTCTCCTCTCCCCTTTGTGTGCCTACCGGAGCCGAGCAGCCAAGATCATGAGGAGTCCGGGGGGGGGGGGGGGTGTCCCCCCACAGCCACGGTGAACCAGGTCCCAGCTGCCACGCCGGAGGAGTCACCAGCGTGGATCATGACAGCTGGGAGAGTTAAGACTGCAGTGACCATCACGCCTGCTGTGGAGGCCGCCACAGCAGAGTCAGCGCCCAAGCGGAACCTCTTGGAGGCTGAACCTGGGAGGACGTCGCCCGGATCGCCGAAGTCCTGGACAGTGGTAGAGCTTGAGCTAAGGCAAGTGCTCTCTTTTGTCTTTCTCCTTTCCATTGTTGACCATTTTTGCCTAGCTTTAGGTGAGGAGAGCCAGCTGCAGCCAAATGCTGCACCTGAGCTCACCTCGCCGGGCTCTGCCACTGCCGGCGACTCTGACCCTTCCCTCTCTCTTTTTGAGTCCATTTCCAGAGTCGTCGGAGAGGGTCCTCTATCGCTGGATGAGTCCGTGGATCCAGGTTCGCAACCGGAGGTCACCAAGGTTCCTCGTTCGAGGTTCGAACGAGGTGGTTGTCGGGGGCACCCAGTCCCAGTCCAGGGTGCCTGTGATTGATCGCCTCCTTGCTTGGGTGCTCATATGGGTTGGCTGGCCCATGGCCAAGATGGCGTTGGGGTCAGCAGTGGCCCAACCGAGTCCCACCGTGGGTGCAGCAGGGGTCCAGCTGGACTCCATCATGGGTGCAACGCAGGCCCAGTCGGGGCTCACCGCGGGAGCAATGAAGTCCTGGGAAGGGGCCATCGCTGGTGCAACGTTATCCCAGGCCGGGACCACCACAGACACAGCCATGGCCCAGCCCGGGCCCACCCCGGGGTCAACAGAGTCACAGCCCTTCATTGGGACCACCGGGGGTGCCACAGGACAGTTTGGGGACGCCGGGGCCTTCCTTCCCCTTTTGGAGGCCCTGTGGGTGTTCCTCTTCCTTCTGCTGGGCACCGTCGGAGTCTTTCTCCCTTCGTCGCCAGTGACTGCAGGGGTTCCTCTTCCCCTGTCTGGCCACCCACCTCTCAGCTTTCTGGTGGGTAGGTCACCGCCTCATCTGTCCTTCCGGTCCTGGTGGCCTAATCGTGTGGGCAGGCCACCCGAAACACAGGGTTCCCTCGTCGGGTGGCCCGTATGCCCTGGCAGGCCACCTGATACTGCTCTGCAGGCTGCCTGCTGGCCCTGGGATTTTGGCCGGCCTCCCGAACTTACGGCAACCTGCTGGGCCTTGGACTCTGGCCGGCCTGCCGAACTGTGGGACCCTTGGGGTGGGTTGTTTAGTTTTGGGGTTGGGAGTGTAGTGTTATTGTGTTGTTTGTGGTGTTCCCCATCTTTGTTTGATCCCTCCTAACCTGTTTCCCCCCACCTCCCGCCCTGGTTTGGTGTGTTGGTTTTTTGGGTGAGGGTGAGGGTGGGGAGTTTGTACT
This sequence comes from Pholidichthys leucotaenia, assembly GCA_020510985.1. Classification (NCBI taxonomy): domain Eukaryota; kingdom Metazoa; phylum Chordata; class Actinopteri; order Cichliformes; family Pholidichthyidae; genus Pholidichthys; species Pholidichthys leucotaenia. The sequence goes on along the minus strand of CM035837.1, from coordinate 122,429,858 downwards.
TTGCTTTGATGGTATGGTGGGTGTCTGGTTTCAACCCCTTGAGGCAAGGGCACTGTCATGTTGGGGGTCGTCACCCCGAGCATGACTTGTGGCTGTTGGGTTTAATTATTGATTATTAATTCCAGCTGATGGATTAAGCCTTGCTCACCATCAGTCCCACAGCCATGCCTCCTCCTCACCAGGCATCCACCAGTGGTATGGTTCACCACATACACACTCACACACTCATGCACGCACACACACTCATGCACGCACACACACACTGTTCAATCAGTCATGCACCAGGTGGCCACACAGCTGTGTCCATTTGCCCTCATTTCGGGTTTGTGTATTTATAGGGTAGAATGTGGCCAGCTGTTGTGGCAACTTAGCTATGTCAATCTTGGACATCCAGACTCGCTTATGTTGGTTCCCCCTCAGACTGAATCGTGTTGTCCCCTCAGAGCCTTTCCGCTCCAACGCCATAGTAAGTCCTTGTGCCTTTTCCTCCGCTCCTGCCTGTTTGGAGCGCGTTAGGCATCCTGTGAACTAACCGAGCTTGTAGCCGGGTGTCTTCCCTTCTGTTGTGACTGTTTTTGGACATTCAACCCATTCATCCATTGTAAATAAACACGTTATTTACTCTGCATTTTGGGCTTGTTGCTATTTTATATGTTCGCTGCGCTGTTTGCGCAGTGAACATGACAAGTGGTATGCACAATACAAAAAAGAAAAAGGAATAAGGCTAGAAAAACAACAACAGTCTATGTACAGTAATGCTACCCCTAGTGCAAATGGCGACAAAAGATAGACCCAGACCGCCGATAGTGCAAATAGAGATAAGCGATGAACGATGAGACCCAGCAGTCTTATATACAGAAAGTAGAGCAGTAATACTCGTAATACCAAGTTCAGTGCAGTAGTGTAGGTACAGATAGTAACAGATTTAACTGCACATGATCAGTATTGCAATGACCAGACAGCAGCAGATATGGCATTTGTGCAAATGGTTGCTGTAAAGTGCAGAGACATACAGCAGCAAATGTATTACTGTTGGTGTGCCAGTCTTTCTGTGCCAACAGCTGAGGTGGTTATTGTGCAGGTGAGTGCGTTAAGATCGGGGGGGTGCAGAGTTCAGTTTCCTGATGGTCTGATGAACAAAGCTTATTGTTGGGATCATAAAGAGCTGCCTACTGTGGAAACAACGTGTCTCAGCAGGGGAGACTTGTTGCCCGACAAAACTTTTCTGATGGGTAACACCACTTATTCAAACTTTGACAGCTCTCTGAAAAGAAGGTCATCATAATAAATGGGGGTACGTTAGAGAGTTATTTTTGTAGCTGGCTGTGATAGCAGCACGACTGACTCAAACGTCCCATTTACTGTAATTCCGTTTTCAACCAAAGTATTTACCTGATCCACCCTTTCCAAAAAAAAAAAAAAAAAAAACCCGACAGCACCATTCATGTGGGCTGCGGATTTAACAGCGTCATGCCCAATAATTCCCCCAACAGCAAGTGCAACCTCCTCCACGCTGTGCAGCGAGCGGACACCAGTTTTGATGCCGTGCTTCCGCGTCAGCCTGGAGAAGGCCATAGCGTCTGAGATCCCAGCCAGCGCCAAATAGCTTGGTCGACAAAAAAAGCCAAACACAAAACTAAAGGAGACAAAAACCACTAACTTGGCAAAACCAAACTAATATAAACCACCAGTGGTGGCAAAAGAACAGAAAAGATGGGAAGATGGCACAAACTCTCAACACTTCTACTCTTCCACTCACACTCCTCTCACTCAGAAGAAGACTGTAGCAAACCCACATTTAAATTATTAATTCCTTTTGCTTTCTGTTTCTGTGTTTGTCTTGTGTTTCACTTGTACTTAGTTTTCTGTATTGTATGTTTTGTCAGTTGGGTTTTGTTTAAATCACTTGAACTATGCAAGTCAAATAAAATTATTATTACCCTGGACTCTTTGGCTACATTTTAAGCTAAATATTTAAAACAAAACATGGGACTTCCGGGAAGTTGGCGGAGAAGCATAACGCTTAAATAGGGAGCTCTCCCTAGTCAGGTTAAAAATCTTTGCTAAATGGCCAGCTCGATATAAATAGGTCAATAAACCAAGGGATGAAAACACGAAGAAGCCGGGCACACGTTAAAAAGCAGGGTAAAACTAAAGAATCCCTCTTCAACAATACTGGAGAAATCGCTGAACACGAGGCCCAAAAAAACGAGGAGACTTCAACAGAGAAAATGGAGGACGCCAACCTTGACATTATGAACACTGGCTTCGCCAATATAAGTAAGGACATAAAAGACTTCAAGCGACAACTCCAACAGGATTTAACGGCTCTTAAGGAAGAACTTAAAAAAGAGGTGAAGGAGGAAATTATGGGTCTCCGAAAAGAAATAGACCGCAAGCTAGCAGAAAACATGGAGGAGCTGCGCACTCAACAGGTGTGTATGGCGGAAACTCAAGCTCGAATATCAGAGGTGGAAGACTGGAAGACGGAGGCAAGCGAGCTGCTACAGACCCTGATGGCACAGACACAGAGGATGCAGGAAAAAATAACCGACCTGGAGAGCAGGTCCAGGCGGAGCAATATACGCATCTTAGGGATACCGGAGGGCACTGAAGGCAACTCTATGGCAAAATTCATAGATCAATTCTTAAAAAAAGAGCTTGAGTTGCCCGATGAAACAGACCTGCAGATCCAACGTGCGCACAGAGCCTTGGCATAGAAACCGAACTCAAACTCTGCACCCAGGTCAGTTGTGGTAAACTTTTTAAAATATGACATAAAGGAAAGAATTCTAACACAAGCGTGGGAAAAAAAGATACGAGTTGGCGACAAACAGATATTCTTTGGTCATGACTACCCGACAGAAATTGTGCAGCAGCGAAAGAAATATGCCAACATTAAAAAAAATGCTAAAAGAGAAAAAAAATTAGATTTCAAACGCCACTAACGAAGATGAGAATTCATTGGGATGATGGCGTGAAAACCTACAACACGGCCAGAGAGGCAGCAAGGGACATGAAGGAGCGAGGCTTTGTGGTGAGCGTACCCGAGGAAGCAGCTGAAGCAGGGGCGGCACGGAGCGCACCGAGACAGCCGGAGTGGAGGCGAGTGAACGGCAGAGGACGGGAGACGGACGTGGTGCACCGAGCCCAAGAAAAACTGCAAGGCTTTCAAAGGAAAGCTTAGATTATAACAAAGATTAAGAAAGGCATAGAATAAATGAAGGCCAAGAAGGCAAGGTAAAAGAAGTAAATAAACTACTGGGAGAGGTTAAAGTGATTTTTGTTGGGACATTTCTAGACTAAGGTTTATTACTTGGATAGTAACTACAGGTCTAGGGAGGGCCCCTCACTCGGTGAGGATATTCCCCTCACGCTCCAACAGGGACCAATGGGCAGAAGAAAGACCCAAAGTTCGGAGGTCGAGGTTCTTTAATGTGTTTTTGTTCATATACAGTGGGGCAAAAAAGTATTTAGTCAGCCACCAATTGTGCAAGTTCTCCCACTTAAAAGATGAGAGAGGTCTCCAATTTTCATCATGGGTATACCTCAACTATGAGAGACAAAATGAGAAAAAAAAAAATCCAGAAAATCACATTGAAGGATTTTTAATGAATTAATTGGTAAATTCCTCTGTAAAATAAGTATTTGGTCACCTACAAACAAGCAAGATTTCTGGCTCTCACAGACATGTAACTTCTTCTTTAAGAGGCTCCTCTGTCCTCCACTCGTTACCTGTATTAATGGCACCTGTTTGAACTCGTTATCAGTATAAAAGACACCTGTCCACAACCTCAAACAGTCGGACTCCAAACTCCACTATGGCCAATACCAAAGAGCTGTCAAAGGACACCAGAAACAAAATTGTAGACCTGCACCAGGCTGGGAAGACTGAATCTGCAATAGGTAAGCAGCTTGGTGTGAAGAAATCAACTGTGGGAGCAATTATTAGAAAATAGAAGACATACAAGACCACTGATAATCTCCCTCGATCTGGGGCTCAACACAAGATCTCACCCTGTAGGGTCAAAATGATCATGAGAACGGTGAGCAAAAATCCCAGAACCACACGGGGGGACCTAGTGAATAACCTGCAGAGAGCTGGGACCAAAGTAACAAAGGCTACCATCAGTAACACACTACACCGCCAGGGACTCAAATCCTGCAGTGCCAGACGTGTCCCCCTGCTTAAGCCAGTACATGTCCAGGCCCATCTGAAGTTTGCTAGAGAGCATTTGGATGATCCAGAAGAGGATTGGGAGAATGTCATATGGTCAGATGAAACCAAAATAGAACTTTTTGGTAAAAACTCAACTTACGTTTGGAGGAGAAAGAACACCATACCTACTGTGAGGCATGGGGGTGGAAACATCATGCTTTGGGGCTGTTTTTCTGCAAAGGGACCAGGACGACTGATCTGTGTAAAGGAAAGAATGAATGGGGCCATGTATCATGAGAGTTTGAGTGAAAACCTCCTTCCATCAGCAAGGGCATTGAAGATGAAACGTGGCTGGGTCTTTCAGCATGACAATGATCCCAAACACACCACCCGGGCAATGAAGGAGTGGCTTCGTAAGAAGCATTTCAAGATCCTGGAGTGGCCTAGCCAGTCTCCAGATCTCAACCCCATAGAAAATCTTTGGAGGGAGTTGAAAGTCTGTGTTGCCCAGCGATAGCCCCAAAACATCACTGCTCTAGAGTATTGAGATGAACTTTTGTTTTTGACCAAATACTTATTTTACCGAGGAATGTACCAATTAATTCATTAAAAATCCTTCATTGTGATTTTCTGGATTTTTTTTTCTCATTTTGTCTCTCATAGTTGAGGTATACCTATGATGAAAATTGGAGACCTCTCTCATCTTTTAAGTTGGAGAACTTGCACAATTGGTGGCTGACTAAATACTTTTTTGCCCCACTGTATGTGTTAGTTTTGTTGTTAAAGGGGTTAGGAGCACAAGTTAAAAAAATGGAAAAACATGAATATGGTTAAAAATTTTAAGATAATGACATTAAACATGAATGGTCTGAACTCACCTGTTAAAGGGGAAAGAATAATGAGAAAATTCAAGAAGGAAAAAGCTGAAATTATATTTATGCAAGAGACACATTTGAACAAGACAGAACATGAGAAATTAAAGAGATTTGGCTATAAGAACTCCTACTACAGTTCATTTAAAGGAGGAACTAAAAGGGGGGTTATGATACTAATTTCAAATAAAATACAATTTGACTGTGAACAAGAAATCCAGGATAAAGAAGGCAGATACACAATAGTAAAGGGAAGAATAGATGGTATGCAGATCACATTAGTGAACATGTATGCCCCACCAGAAAGTGACAAGGGCTTTTGTCAACATATGTTTGACCTAATGACAACACACAGTGAAGGAGTCCTAATTTGTGGAGGCAACTTAAATGCTGTCATGGATCATGAAGTTGATACAACAAGTACTAAGAAGACCAAAAAACATGTAACAAAGTTCATAAGAACCTCACTGGCAGAAATGGGCATGGTAGACATATGGAGGGACCGCCACCCACTGGGAAAAAAAACTATACACATTATTCAGCAGTCCATAAAGTACACTCTAGAATAGATTACTTCCTTATGAATGAAGGTGACAGACACAGAGTGAGAAAATGTCAGATTGGAGGGGCAGAAATATCAGATCATAATCCTATATATATGGAAATATACTGTATTTAAACAATAGAGAACGACAAACAACATGGAAACTTAATGTAGGACTTTTAAATGATGAGAAAATGAAAGAAAGAATAAAGTTAAACATAAATAAGTATATTGAGGAGAATGATAATGGAGAAGTGGATCCAACAATACTATGAGACGCACTAAAAACCGTGTTAAGGGGTAAATTAATGGTTGAATCAGGAAAAGCAAAAAAGTCTAAACTGGAATCATATAAACAAAGATGTGAGAGACTGAGGGAATTAGAACGTAAACATCAAAACACAAATGATCCAAAAATATATCAAGAAATTAAGGAAGAAAAAATAAAGATAAAAGAAATACTAATAGATGAAATTGAAAAGAAAAATAGATATTTAAAACAAAAATATTATGAAACGGGGCTAAAGGCCACAAAACTGTTAGCAAAACGGTTAAGAAAACAACAAATGGTGAATAATGTATATAAGATTAAGGACCCCATCACAAACAAATCAACAGTTATCCCAGAAAACATCAAAGAAATATTCCATAAATTTTATCAAGAACTATACTCGCAACCCGAAGAGACAAATGTTAAGGATATAAAAAAAAATTCTATTCACATTGGACTTGCCATCAATAGGAAATCAACAAAATGAAGCACTAACAGCAGAAATAACAACACAAGAGATTAAAGATGTGATTAAGTCACTAAAAAATGGTAAATCACCAGGTAGTGACGGATACCCATCTGAGTTCTATAAACTGTTTATAGAAGAACTCAGGCCACAGCTCCTAAAGTCATTTAACTGGACATTAAACAACAACAAAATCCCTCCATCATGGAACGAAGCCATTATTTCAGTTATTCTAAAGCCAGGAAAAGATAGGGAACAATGTGGAAATTATAGGCCAATCTCTTTATTAAATGTGGATTATAAAATATATACAACAATTATCTGCAAACGAATAAAGACATTCCTGACAGAATTGATAGAGGATGATCAGACTGGTTTTATAGAGGGACACCAAACACATGATAATATCAGGAGAACAATACACATAATTAATCAAATACATAAAGAAAAGAAAAGTGCAGTAATAATGAGTTTAGACGCAGAAAAAGCATTTGATAGGGTTAATTGGAAGTTTCTATATACTGTGCTGGAACGCTTTGAATTTAATGAAAAATCAGTGCAATGCATAAAGACACTGTACCAAAAACCTGTGGCAAGAATCAAGATAAATGGTAGCTTAACAGACAAAGTAAATATACAAAGATCAACTAGACAGGGATGCTGCCTATCGCCCACCTTGTTTGCTCTGTTCATAGAGCCACTGGCTCAAGCGGTGCGACAAAATAAGAAATTAAAAAGTGTAACAATAAAGGGAGCGGAACACAAGACTGGGCTGTTTGCAGACGATATTATAGTTTATCTTGAACAACCAGATAAATCAATAATGGAAATGATGGGCTTAATAGAAAATTTTGGTAAATTATCAGGATACAAGATAAACATATCAAAAACACAAATACTGACATTCCACTATAACCCTTTAAACCAGATAACTGATAAGATCAAACTAAACTGGAAACAAAAAGAAATAAAATACCTTGGAGTGAACATACCCAAAGATTTAAGTAAAATTTATAAAGCAAATTATGATAGGTTAGAACAAGAAATAAAAAAAGATATTGATAGATGGTCAATCTTAAACATTGATCTGAATTCAAAAATTAAGACAGTCAAAATCAGCATACAACCTAGACTGCTTTACCTCTTCCAAGCTCTACCAACAGAGATTCCTGGTGCCCAGTTCTCAAAGTGGGACAGGATGATATCAAGATTTGTTTGGGGAGGGAAAAAACCAAGAGTGAAATATAAAACTCTTCAGTTATCAAAAGAGAAAGGCGGCATGGGTCTACCGAGTGTAAAAGAATATTACTACTCAGCACAAATAAGATATATTATATGTTGGTGTGACAGAGGATACGAGGCAAAATGGAAAGAAACGGAAAAGGAAATTGAGGGACTCCCAGTACAAAGCATAATGGGAGATAAGGATGCGTATAAGCAAATCAAACAAATAGACCCAATCACTAAATTTACTTTGGAACTGTGGTATAAAATAGTACAAAAGTATAATATAAAGGAGGACATAAAACTATTGAAATGGGTAGCATTTGACAGTCAGTTTGAACCAGCAAAGCAGGATAGGGGATACAAAAATCTGGTGAACAAGGGAATCACAGCATGGGGCAATATCGGAAAAAAAGATTTCGAGAGCTTTGTAAACATGAGAAGAAAATTTAAACTAGAAAAATCCAAATTCTTCAGATATCTGCAGATGAGAGATTATTATATGAGAAGGATTAGGCATAACCTCCACACAGATGTGAGTGAGATATACAATTCATTTTAAGCTCGTATGCAGGAAATAAAATAAGAATTATTTCAAAACTATATCAGAAACTTATGGCAAACAAACATTCAAGTAACTATATAAAGCAGAAATGGGAGAAAGAGCTCAATTTAAACATAACAGAAGAAAACTGGCCAGAAATATGGAAAACACAACACACATCAACAAGTTCAAGGACATGGAGGGAATTTGGATGGAAAAACCTGATTCGCTATTTCATTACACCACAGATCCAGAGAAAATATACAAATACGAAATCTATGTGCTGGAGGCGCTGTGGGGCTCAAAATGCAGACCACACGCATATGTTTTGGAAATGCAGCAAAATCTCATCATTCTGGAAATCTATACATGTGACAATACAGAGGATATTAGGATATAATATACCAATGAACTGTAACTTGATGTATTTATGTGATCTTAAAAGGGACAATGTAATAAAGGCTGAAGATAGATATCTAGTTAAAATCATGCTGATAGCATGTAAAAAAACAATCACAAGAAAATGGCAATCAGAAGTTCTTCCTGACCAAGAGCAATGGACAGGTATTGTTGAGAATATACGTCTAATGGAAAAACAAACATATCGACAGAGAATGCTAGAAGGACAATATGAAAAAAAAAATGGTGGAAATGGACATAATACAAAGAGCAACAACGAGACAGAAATTGAAAGAATAACCAAAGAAACTGGAAAAACCAGAAGAATCTAGAGATGGAAACTGAAAACTTGATGCTCCAACATTTGTTCCCCCCACCCCCTTTATTTCCTGTTTTGTTGTTTTTTTTGACTGTATGGTTAGTTCCTTTTTCAAATATATAGAGATTGTGTTCTGAATATAATATGTATGATGAAAACTGAATAAAAAATAAAGTTACAAAAAACCAAAACAAAACATAAAACTCCCATGCTGTTCATCTTTACTTCAAATATATTGAGGGGGGAGGAATCACCCCGGGATCCTACCAGAGTTCAGAGCTCCTCCTGATTAGTGTACACCTGTGTGGCCTTCATTGAGGTGTTAAATAGGACTCTTCACAACCATTTTTCCTTATTCCTCCTAGCATCCACATCTCCTGGTTGGTTTGGTTTAAGCTTTTATTTTGCTACACTCTTACCATACACCTTTGGTCATATAAACTTGTCTCCTTTTACACTGGTTTGCATATACTGGTAGTGAATTTTTCTTTTCTTTTCTAAAGTTCCTGTTAATTGCTTACATGTCAACTTGTGGCTTTGCTTTATCAAATGGATGTGGCTGATTTAAAAAAAAAAAACAAAAAAAAAAACTTACAGAAATGTTACGAATTGGACTTTTTATAAGAGCCCTGCTGCTAAGCCAGACTTGGCCCTTCTTAGACCAGGTTGTTTAACTGCTGAGCCACAAAGTTGTTAGTTAAAGCAGCAGTTGGAGCTTAAATGTTAAAAGCAATTTGTGCTGATGGTGTACACCTGCCTGGGTCTCAGCAAGCTGGTAAATGGTCCTCATAATAATTCTGCCTAGGGTTCACATCTCCTGTTTCATTAAAGGAGATTATGGGGTTTTCTTGCCTGTGGCCTGTAAAAATATGCATCTACTCATGAGCGCTGTGGTTCTATAGTGTCATGGTTGTAGTGGGTCTGTTACACCAGTGGTTCCCAACCATGTGCCATGGTGGCCTACGACCCTGCAGGTTTTTTCCTTCCAGCAGGTGTTTTCTCTGATCAGCAATTGGTAGGAAGAAGTTCAGTGAAATCACCTGTTGAAGACGCTGGTTGGAGGTAAAATCTGCAGGGTCTTGGGCCACTATTTTACATGGTTGAGGACCACTGCATTGCAGGGTTCCGCACTTGCAGTTCTTTTGCTTATAGCTGGTGGCCTCCTAAAAAGTCCAAAAGTGTACATGTATGAAGGGCAAAATGTACAATTAAAGCTTAATTTTTTTTTTTTGAAAAATCCTGTGCAAATTTGAAGGAAAAAAATGACAGAAAAGGAGTAAGTTTAGAAAATCTGCGAGACGATGGCCTCAGAATTCTTAGAAAAGCTTACATTTGCAAAAATTCTCAAATTTATGGAAAAATAAAACAAAGTTGTTTTATATCGAGGATCAATTATGGTTTAGTCATTTTTGGCTTAAATGCTTAAAGTGGCTCTTTCTATGGTAGGTGTTGACCACTGCGCTTAAGTTCATTTGACTTTTCAGACGACCACTAAACGGCATCCTCCACATGCCGATGTAGCTAGTCAGACTGACTGAGGTGTAGGCCAATGCTGAATTTTACCTATATTTGCCTGGTAGCCGTTTGTAACTATTAAGGCCTACATAACTGAATTTCTCTTAACTTCATAAAGCTGTTAACCAGCTTAAACTCATCTCATTTCCTCCTGTCTCACTTGTGCCGATACTGACACCTGTGCTCTGTTTAAATGATCCTCCAGGCATGGGCTGTGGAGACTGGAAAGTTTCATGAGGGAGTTGATGAACCTGATCCTGCAAAGTGGAAAGCTCAGCTTCGGTGTGCCCTGAACAAAAGTCGAGAATTCATCCTGTTCTATGATGGCACCAAAGAGATCCCCATGAATCCCTGGAAAATATACGATGTCCGTGACATCACTCAGCCACTTGGTAACCCAGGTAAAAAAAAAAAGACAAATTCACCCCCATACACAAAATCATGCAATACTAGCTTTTAAATCCTGTTCCTTACCCAACAGGTTCTGCAGATGCAGCATCTTGGACTTCACATGATGATGATGGCGGTGAGGAAGAGCATCCAGACACACCCGATTCTCTACCTCCCTATCCGGGAGCCAGCCCCTCTCCCGCCATCATGTGGTCCCCAGAATCAGGCATACCGCCTTGCCCTCCCCCAAATGAAGTGTGGCCCAAAGAGGAGCCTTCTAAAATCTGGCCTAAAGAGGAGCCCGTGGACGTGGAGATGCAGCCACCCATGGCACACGTTCCGCAGGCGGCTCCCTGCCTGCAGGCCGATCCTTGTCTGCAGGCTCCTCCTCTGGCTGATCCCTCTCTGCAACCCCCTCCTCTGTCCGACGCCTTCTTTATCTCCCCAGAAACGTGGATCAGCTCCCTCCCAAGTGAGTGTCATTAGTCTGTAGTATCTTCTAAAAAGATATTTTATACGTACGCTTTATGCATGATGAATTCAGTTCAACTTTATTTAAATGACACTTAATCACAGCAAAGTCATCTCAAGTTGCAAGATACGTATGGCACAAATCATAAGTAATTCAGAGAAAACCTCGACAAGCAAGCGATTCCCTATGAGCAAGCAGTAGGCGACAGTAGGAAAGGAAAACTACCTTATAGGAAGAAACCTCTGGCAGAACCAGGCAAGAACATTTCAAGCCTTCTTCGTAATTATGATTTAGCTCTTTGAATCAAGTCACTGAGTCATGATATTCTACAATGCTGTGAAAAGTCTTTTCCCCCTCCCTGATTTCTTATATTTTTGCATATTTGACACGTCAGCTTGTCAAACAAATTGTAATGTTAGACCAAGATATCTCAAATACAAAATGCAGTTTTTAAATGGATTTCATTTATTAAGGAATAAAAGCTATCTAAACCTACCTGGCCCTATGTGAAAAAGTATTTGCCCCCTTCCCCCCAATTACATCATGAATTAATTGTGATTAACCACTTTTTGGGGGTGAAAGCGGAGTTCAGTTTCCATAGCTACACCCAGACCTGATTACTGCCAGACCTGTTGAATCAAGAAATCATATTAATAGAACCTGTCTGACAAAGTGAAGTAGGGTAAAAGATCTCAAAAAGTAGCACATCATGCCACAATCTAAAGAAATTCAGAAACGGATGGGAAACAAAAACCAGGACAGCATCTAAAGAACTGCAGGTCTCACTTGCCTCAGTTTGGACAATGGCCTGTGATTTAATAAGAGGGAGAATGGGCAAAAATGGCATCCATGAGAGAGTTCCAAGGTGAAAAACACAGCTGACCAAAAAGAACACACAGGCACACAGCATTTCATAAAAAAAACATACCAGCAGTCAAACATGGTGGTGGTAGTGTGACGATCTGGGGCTGCTTTGCTGCTTCAGGAACTGGATGACTTGCCATAAATGATGGAGCCATGAATTCTGCTCTTTACCAGAAAATCCTAAAAGAGAATATCTGGCCATCAGTTCATGACCTCAAGTTCAAGTCCTCTATTGTGGCTGAATTAAAACAATTTTCTGCAAAGAAGAGTGTCAAAATTCCTCAACAGCGATGTAAAAGATTCATTGCCAGTTATTGCAAGTGCCTGATTGCAGTTGTTGCCGCCAAGGGTGGCATAACTAGTTATTAGGTTTTATGGGGCAATTACTTTTTCACATAGTTGGGCCTGAATAGCTTTTTTCCCTTAATAAATGTAAGCATCATTTAAAAACTGCATTTTGTATTTACTCGGATTAACTTTGTCTAATATGAAAATTTGTTCTGAAACATTTAAATGTGACAAATGTGCAAAAATATAAGAAATCAGGAAGGGAGCAAATATTTTTCACAGCACTGTTTTTTTTAGATGCACTAGTAAAATAAAATATTTCAGTAAAATAAATGCATTTGTTAACATCAGTATGCAAGGTCTTCAAGTATGAAAGGGCTCGACATTAACTTTTGTGCTCACTGACCAGTGTTGGTTCTACTTTTCCAAAGTTACTCAGCACTTGGCCCTTTTACCAGGAAAAAGACTCATTTATGCTTGTATCCTTTTTCCATAAATTGGTATTTCTTTTCTTATGAATCAGCATATTTTTCTTGTAAAATTGTACTTTTCCCATCAAATTGTGCTTTTTTTAAAACGCCAGTTGAAAATTGCACTTTCATTTTTGTTCATAAATTGCACTTGCAGATTTGTTTCCTATAAATTTGACTTGTATTACTTGGAAGTTGGCATTTTTATCTCAGAAATTTGAGGACTTTTTCTTAATAAATCTAACTTTGCTTACTAACTAACCTGCACTTATATAGCGCTTTTCTAGTCACAAAGACCACTCAAAGCGCTTTCATTAATACTAACCCTCTATTCTAAGGGCATATAGGAAACAAATATCTAGGGACAATTTAGAACAGCCAATTAACCTAACATGCATGTTTTTGGCATGTGGGAGGAAACCCACGCAACACGGGGAGAACATGCAAACTCCACACAGATCACTGTTGGTCGGGGGCTGGGATCGAACCCACGATCCCACGATCCCCACAATCCCCCGGCCAAGGGTAAACTGTGCTGCCGCAGTGCTAACCACTGCCCACCGTGCAGACTCCGCATTTTGTTTATTGTAAAATTTTATTTTCATAAATTTGCAACTTTTTCTATTTTTTCCCCTCAGGTTTGTCTTGCTTATAGTGAGTTTGACTTTTCCATAATGAATTGATGAGTAGTTCAGTTGACTATGGTTGTATTACTAAATGTAATGGGTTTATTATGTCAGTTGGCTTTTTGGAAACTATAAAACAGAATCTGGTGCAGTGACTGAACTACAGGACACCATAAATTCAACCTGCATTTGGCTGGAGGGGTGACTGTCGTGTCAACCCTGTATAGAACACATTATAGCTTTACATTATAGGCAAAGTAAGTTTATGTATCCTTCAGTTTTTGTCTGAAGTGTTTTCCAGTTGATCAGCAAATACTGTTTTTAAGTGTCCACCTATGTCTCTGATCCAGTGACAGACCTGGAGGTTCAATTTCTGTACAGAGGGAAGGAGATGTGTCCCTCGGTGACCGTCAGCAACTCGCAGGGCTGCAGGTTGTTCTACGGAGACCTCGGGCCCATGGTCAACCAGGAGGAGCTGTTTGGACCAGTGAACCTGGAGCAGCTGCGCTTTCCCACCACAGAGCACATAACAAATGACAAGCAGCGGCTCTTCACTAACAAACTCCTGGACGTAATGGACAGAGGACTCATCCTAGAGGTCCGTGGCCATGATATCTTTGCAGTCCGTCTGTGCCAGTGCAAGGTGTACTGGTCCGGTCCCTGCGCCCCAAATCAAGCAGCTCCAAATCTCATAGAGCGGCAAAAGAAGATCAAGCTCTTTTGTCTGGAGACCTTTCTCAGTGGTGAGTATCTTAATTTTATCATTGTTAGGAGTAGGGATGCACAGGGGATATCTGCCAACATGTCATTATCACCTTGTTGACTGATTTTGGTTGTATTCATTGTCTCAGTTGTGTGGCATTGATTTTTGCCATAAACAGACAACAGTAGACTACAGCTGCAAATTAAGAAAACATCCGGGACTGAACACTTAAGTATTTTAGTTCAGTTATTTATAATCCACATTTGTCTCCTTAACAATGAAGATCAAAGTAAAAACAAACAATTGGTATCTGCCATCAGCCACCTTATTATAAATATTGGTATTGGCCCAGAATTTCACAATCAGTACTTGTTGCTAGTAAATAAATTGAGATCTACAGAGTTATTTATTATTATATTTATTATGCTCTTTGCCATAAATAGATATTTTTTTTTTTGTGTGTGTGTCTGTTATGTAGAAGTGATCGCCCACCAGCGCGGCCAAACACCAAACCCTCCTGGGTTTGAGATCAGCCTGTGCTTTGGAGAGGAGTGGCCTGATGGGAGACCGAGGGAGAGGAAACTCATCATGGTTCAGGTGAGGAAACGTGAGTTTTTGGGCCAGATTGCTAGTAGTCTTCAAGGGACAGTCTAAAGGTGCCTCTCAAAAAAAAAAAAAAAACTCATTACAAAGAAAAAAATATTAATAAAATTGTATTTAATGATTTAAATGAACTTAAATGACCAAGGATGCCGTTATTTCTGTTATATTTCTATATATTTAGTTTGGTTTTTTTTTTAGAAATCTCCTCACCGCCAAGAAAACATCCCTTATTTTGAAATCCAAATGCTGGCGCGTTCAGTTTGTCTGAAGGCTGCTGACAGACTAAAGTCACTGACTTGGTGAATTTCGGTCATCTTAACTTGCCAGGTACATAATTGGGAACATAACTTAATATTGTAGTGGCTGGTGAAATATATCCTCAGCAATTCATCAGTCCCCCTTGCCTTTCCCTTCATATGAAGCCGGCTGCATTTGAATTGTAACCACATCTCTTGGCTAAGCAACACTTCCATTATTGTTCCCGTTTCCAGCAGGTTAAAACCATGATAAACGCCAGTGCTTACATACCTCTTAATGATTTTTTTTTTCCCGCATTTAAAGTACTTTAATAAACTCATGTTTCTGTCGGACAGTCAAGCCTTATTCATGCTGCATTTCCCCTCTAGGCCGCCTTGGTCCATGTACGCTTTGGACGAGCCTGGCACACATGTGGCGCTGTACATGCTCGCTTTTTTTCATCTACCCAGGCCAAGCGGTTGATGCATGCACACAGCCATCATTTGTAGTTCCACTCCTGCCTGATAGGTAGCACCAAGGCGCTGACGCGCCAGGATTTTCACCAACGATGAAACGGCGGACTTCTTCAAATAATCCATTTCTGCTGTTTGACTTCCCGGTTTTCACTCCTTTTCCACGAAGATGCTGCTGCCGCTAGCGAGACACTGCCTGCTGACTGACTGGAAAGCTCGCGTGGGCGGGGCGCTTCTAAACCCCACGTGGATGACGGCCATGCATGTTGTTTTTGTGTGCACTTGCGGAAAGTCATTGCTTCATATATTTTTGTTAAATTCATATCTCCGTCCTGGCGAGGTGGTAAATTTTCTGGCGAGGCGGCCCGCCACCGAGAAATGTTACGAGGAAACCCTGCAATAATTGCAGAAGTAAGCCTTCCTATTTAATATTCCTTAAAAGGAAATATTTCAAGCTTTTGTGCTTTAATTCTTATGATTTATAGCTTATTAAAATCAAATCTAGTATTTCCAGTTTTTAGAATAGTCCGAGATCAATCAAAAAGTTAATTTAAAAAAATTAATTTGCATTCAATTAGTGTCTGGTGTAGTCTGCCATGAATGTGATGGGAAGGACTGAAAATTCCCTCCAGGTCATCCTTGAGCAGTCTGTGCTCAGTTTTGCTGGACTCCTCACACATCCTCATTCTGAGTACGAGCTTTTACCATCTGGAAAAAGGTAGTGTCCCAAAATGTAAACGGAATTGTTTCAGTAGCTGGGTAGTTATCTGGAGCGGTACGTGTCAGGTTACAGTGTAGGTGCCACTTGGGGTACACAGCTAGGCTGTAGCTATGCCATAAATTTAACATGACAGGATCAGTGGGAAGGATCAGTGATTTAAAGAATCAGTTCAGTTCCAATTCACAAGATCCTGATTTGACTGAAAATTAATTCAGCCAAGGATATTGTCATAATTTTCAATGCATATGAAAGATTTTAAGATAACTGGAGTGGTGGCCTTAGAGGCAGAGCATCCACTCCACAACCAGGAGGTCGTGGGTTCAAGTCCCAGCCGGGTCATTCCAAAGACCATATCGAAATGGTACTTCCTGCCTTCTAGCTTGGTGCTCAGCAAAAATGGAATGGAGGAAGGAAAGATGGTTCCTCAGCCACAGGGGGAGCACAAGCCAGTGTACTCTCTGTGCCAGTCCCAAGTCCGAATAAATGGGCAGGATTGCGTCAGGAAGGACATCTGGTGTAAAAATCCTTGCCAAATCAACATGTGGATCATTGCGATATGAGGTGATGATGTGCTGTGGTGACCCTGAAAGGGAGCAGCTGAGAGACAAAATAAAGATTTTGAGATGTAGTTCTTTAAGTTGTACCAGGAACACTTTGACTTGGTGAATTAAAGGCTTAGGATTTTTTAAAAATCAAATCAATCATTTAAATGAAAGTCAATTTGATATTAACGTTTTAAAATTGATACAGTATATTAATTGTAATATAGTGCAAGTAAGGGCCGACATCACATCATTTGCACAACAGATCAACACTGGATTTGAAACATCAGCAGCTCATATTTTATTTTTTTTTTAATCATTCAGCAAAGGTAGGTTATAATGGTTGGTTATAATTTTGATTATTTTTTATATAAGACTGCATCTATTGTGTTAAAAAAAAAAAATACAGATCCCATTAAGAGCCCTTTTTAACCATAAAGTTTAGTCATGGAGCTTGTATTTCTGTGAGAAATGCAAAAAAACAAACTGTATTTCACTGGGAGAAATAAATGCTCCTTGGCGTGTGGATTGTCTGAAATCTATTGTAAACTGGGCTCTAGCATTCCGTTTCTCTATATTTCTGTGTACACGGACGCGAATAAACAGCTCTGAGAACACCTCTCCACTCTGAAGACTGGTTTCAAATCTTTACACTTTCACACCTCCAAATACCCGGCGTCATATGCATGGACAGCTAAACTGTAGACAAACGTCCAGTTTGGGGTGAAAACGTCATGTGCATGGCCCCTTTACTGACCTACAGGCCACTGCTGAATTTCAATATCAATGAAATGAAGTGGTTTACACTGTGGTAGCACAGCAAGAAGATCATGGGTTTGATCCCACCTCTGGCCAGCGGTGACCCTTGTGGAGTTTGCGTGTTCTCCCTGTCTCATGGGTTTTTGCCAGGTGCTCTAGTTTCCTCCCACAGTCCAAAGACATGCAGGTTAGGTTAACTGGCATCAGCTGGGGATAAATTGTCCTTGGGTATGAATGTGAGTGATTTGTCTGTGTTGGCCCTGCAATGGACTGGTGATCTGTCCAGAGTGTACGCTGCCTTTTTCCCAAAGATGCTGGGAAAGGCTCCAGCCCACCCATGACCCGAAAGGATTAAGTGGTTGAAGATGAATAAATGAAAACTGTTAACGTCAAAATGGCCATGATTAAAACTATGTGTTGCTGCCACTTTCACAAAGATTCCGTTAAAAATTATCACGGTAATAAAACTATTGATATAGATGAATACAGAGAATTATTTGTAGTTAATCTTAAATGTGCCAGCTTTTTCCCTCCTCTTCTCAGTCGTCCTGCACTTGTCTCTGCAGGTCATTCCAGTGGTCGCCCGAATGATCAGCGAGATGTTTTCCGGAGAAAACAACCGATCATTCGACAGCGGTAGCGTTCGCCTGCAGATTTCAATCCCAGACATCAAAGACAACATCGTGGCCCACCTGAAGCAACTGTACTCCCTGCTGCAGACCCACCAGGGCCAGGAGGGCTGGGCGTTGCCCCCTGGCCAGGGCTTGAACATCCCCCACACTCTGCAGGGTCAATGAAGCAGCCCTCAGTGAACTAAAACACCACCCATAAGCCACAATATTAAAACCACCCTCCCAATACTTGTGTGTAGGTGAGGCATGGGCACAAAACCTCTGGGGGTGTCTGGTATCGGGACTTTGGCAGCCATGCTTTTTTTTTTTTTTTTAGACCTGCAGGTGATGTCACTGGGTCTCCATTGGATTGTTCCTGAGTTTCCCGTCAGTGGTTAATTGGATTGATTAGTGCAGTGCTTGAAGACCAGCAGAACAATTACACTGTAATCTGATGGATGCTGTCCCTCACCTCTCTGTGGTTTTAATAGTGTGGCTGTACAGTGTACATCTGTTTTTTATAGTACACTTGTACTAAGAGTTGCCTAACGTTAAAGAAATTCAGGTTTAAAAGTGAACTATATACTGAATATGTTTGCTTTTACAGCTTGTCTTTAGCAACAGTTTGTCATAATCCTTCACTAGACTAGACGTACAGTAAATATTCCCTGAAGCCTGCATTTGTCTGCATTCATGAGCAGGAACGACACACAGATGGGAAGTTACATGGGCCAAAGTCCTGCTTGCTGAAGGAGAAATATTTAGCATGGTTAATAAGTTACAGCCCTGTGGTACTTGGACTGCGTATTCACAGAACAAGGCAGAATCTCCCTTTAGCTTGTGGCACCCATTAATGTTTTCAAGCACCATCTAACAGAGGATTTTTAAAAAAATTAGATTTAGAAAAATCAAATTGAATTAATGTTATTAGCCGTTATTGGTTGTGGATTACTCTATTTATACTGTATCTGGCCACTGTTTGTAGTTCTTTAAGATTCCTGAGATTTCCATTTTGGTAAAATAATTTTGTCCATTAGTCCTGTAGTTTTGTTTTTAGCCATCTGCAACCTGTGAGCCTTAAACACTGAGTCATAAATCAAATCTGATATGAATTCCACTGCTCTATTTCTGAACCGTTTTATGACTTGTTAAATCTGTGTATTTACTGTGATTGCATGGTTATTTTATGAATAAAATCTAATTAAAGCTGCATTTGTGTGAAATTCTTCATGCAAGATTGTCTTATGCAAAATATTATGTAAAAGGATTTTGCAGCTTCAGCTAAGTGGTGTTGCTCTGTATTGGTTAAGTCTTATTTTGTTATAGCTGGAGGTTTGACTAAAATATTCTGAATATCTTAATATAACAAGCTGACATAAGTGTTAGGTTGAACAGTCACATGTCAGACATTTAGGGTTTGATTTTATGGTCTGAGTTTGGACTTTTTTTTTTTTTTTTTTTTAAACTTGTAGCTTATACTAAATAAATGGTTCATTTGATACTTTTAAAGTCCCATGAACAAGGTATTTTCCTCTTAAAGAATTTAAACTATTAAATGTCAGAAAAGGCCAAAATAAAACCTTGTTCTAGCCTCTGGTCCACAGTTTAATCTTTACCATGAAAATGTCAATTACTGGGGAAAACAAAGCATAATGTTAAACTTTAAAATGTGAAACTTAGAAATAGTTTACTGTAAAACTGAGGGGTTTTTTTTTCTTCAACATTTGTAATGTGCTATTTTGTCTTCTCAGTAAACTTGATTAAATGAGCTGCCACAGCTCTGCAGCAGCAGGTTGTAGATTTCTGCTAAAAGGAACTTGTCTTTTCCAGTGAGGATGAAGAACTCCAGTCTCATGCTTCAAAAAAAAAACATTGGGTACAAATTTAAGGTAGATGTATGGAATAAGGTTTGTGCCAGCAGGAACTGAATTTGAACTTTATTTGTATTTGACTGAATTTGAACCAGAATTAATCAGTTTGAGTAATTGCTGTGGTTTGTGCCAGCAGGAACTGAATTAGATTTTTACCTCCGTCAAGGAGGTAATGTTTTTGCCGGGGTTTGTCTGTCTGTTGGTTAGCAAGATAACTCAAAAAGTTTTGGACGGATTTCAATGAAACTTTCAGGCGTTGTTGGAAATGGTACAAGGAAGAACTGATTAAATTTTGGTGGTGATCCGGATCACCGTCCAGAAGAAAACTGCCATTACGGAAAATGCCATTTTCGTGAATAACTACTGAACCACTAATCCTATCATTGTCAATCCAATTGCTAGTCATGTTTTCGTGGTCAAGGAAGCCGAAAACGTACACACAAACACTGTATGGGGGGGAACTGTGGCGCTTGGCGGAGGTCTGCGCTCTCCAAGTGCTTTTCTAGTTGTTCAGGTGAACACCCAGGCACTTGTAAGATGTCATCATCTCAATGTCTGTTCCCTGGACGTTTACCGGTGCTGTGGGGGTTGTTCTCACCTGCGGCAGTCCACCACCGCTTCCTTGGTTTTCCTTGCATTGATCTGGAAGCAATTTCACAGGCACCAGTCCACAAAGTCCTGGATAAGCCCTCTTTACTCCGCATCATCCCCATCAGAGATAAAGCCGACGATCGCAGAGTCATCAGAGAACTTCTGTAGATAGCAGTGTGGTGTGTTATGCGAAAAGTCAGCAGTGTAGAGGGTGAACAGGAAGGGAGCCAGAACTGTTCCCTGGGGGGGCCCTCATACTACAGATGATAGTGTCAGACACACAGTCCTGGGTTCTCACAAACTGTGGTCGGTTTGTGAGGTAGTCCAGGATCCACGATGACAGGTGCTGGTCCACCCCTGCACACAGCAGCTTGTCCCTCAGGATCACTGGTTGGATGGTGTTGAATGCACTGGAGAAATCAAAAAACATGATCTTCACAGTGCTCCCAGGCTTCTCCATGTGGGACAGGGAACGATGTAGGAGGAAGATCACTGCATCCTCCACCCCGATGCCATGCTGGTAGGCAACCTGAAGTGGATCCATCACTGGTCCCACCAGGGGGCAGAGGTGGGTGAGGAGCAGCTTCTCCAGGGTCTTCATCAGGTGTGATGTGATGGCCACTGGTCTGTAGCTGCTCAGGTCCTTGGGGTGAGGGGTCTTCGGTATGGGTACCACACAGGATGCTTTCCACAGTTGTGGGACCCTCCCCAGCTTCAGACTGAAGATGTGCTCCACGATCTCGCACAGCTGGTCTGCACAGGACTTGAGGAGCCTCGAGCTGATGCCATCCAGACCTGTGGCCTTCCTTTCCTTGATCTTCTTCAGCTCAGCTCTCACCTGGGTCTTAGTGAGGGGCAGGTTGGGGCAGGGGCGCTGTGTGCTGGGGGGTGTTGGGTGTGTGGGGGAAAACAGCGGGGGATGTACGGGGCAGTGGAGGGAGTGCAGTGGACAGCGAGACTAGATGAAGGTGGAGGCAGCAGTGGTTGGTGGGCAGGCGGAGAAGAGGATGGTTGGTCAAACCTGTTAAAAACAGGTTCAAGTTGTTCACCCACTCCCTATCCTTGTGGCCTGGGAGGAGGTATTCTTGTGCCCAGAGATGGTTTTGAGGCTTCTCCAGACACCACTGACGTCACTCTGCTGCAGCTTGTCTTCCATCTTCTTCCTGTAGCTGTCCAACTCCTCCTTGTTTCCCGACCTGAACATCCTTTTCTTCCCCTTCAGCAGTGACTTTATCTCAGGGTTGATCCAGGGTTTATTGTTTGAGAAACACCATATGGTCTTGGTGGGTACAGTGATTTCTACACAGAAGTTGGTACATTAAAAAATACATTAAACTTAATTATTTTTTAAAAGATAACTTCAACCAACTTATTTGTGAGATTAAAAAAAAAAAAAAAACTAGCACTGATGTACAGGTACAGGACCAGAGTCAGTGTCAGCAGATTATGAAAATTCAACAGTTTTTAAAACAGGAAAAAAAATGATCTAGAATTTATCAATATTTAAATTCTAGATCAAGGATTCAGTGTACCCTGCCCGGTATGGGGTTACCAGGGCCCCACCCTGGAGCCAGGACTGGGGGAGGGACTCGATGGCTAGCGTCTGGTGGCCGGGTTTCCACCCATGGGACCCGGCCAGGCTCAGCCCGAAGGAGTTACATGGGTCCGCCCTCCAGTGGGCTCACCACCTGCAGGAGGGATCATGGGGGTCCGGTGCTATGAGGATTAGGTGGCGGTCAAAGGCGGAGACCTTGGCAAACTGATCCCAAGCTTTCTAAACTGGCTTTTGGTACGTGGAATGTCACCTCTCTGGTGGGGAAGGAGCCTGAGCTGGTGTACGAGGTTGAGAGATACCGGCTAGAAATAGTCGGCCTCACCTCAACACACAGCTCCAGTTCTGGAACCAGTCTCCTGGAGAGGGGCTGGAGCTTGGCCTTTTCTGGAGTTGCCCTGGGCGAGAGGCGACGAGCAGGGGTGGGTATTCTTGTATCCCCCCACCTTGCTGCCTCTATATTGGAGTTTTCCCCGGTGGATGAAAGGGTTGCTTCCCTGCGCCTTCGGGTTGGGAAACGGGTCCTGACTATCATTTGTGCCTATGCACCAAATGATGTTTCAGAGTACCCACCCTTTTTGGAGTCTGTGACTGTGGAGCTGGAGGGTGCTCCTCTTGGAGACTCCATTGTCCTACTGGGGGACTTCAATGCGCATGTGGGCAACAACAATGAAACCTGGAGGGGAGTGATTGGGAGGAACAGCCTGCCCAATCTGAACCCTAGTGGTGTTCAGTTATTGGACTTCTGTGCTAACCACAGTTTGTCCATAAAGAACACCATGTTCAAGCATAAGGGTGTCCATATGTGCACCTGGCACCAGGACACCCTAGGTCGCAGGTCAATGATCGATTTTGTTATCGTGTCATCAGACCTGCGACCGTATGTCTTGGACACTCGGGTAAAGAGAGGTGCAGAGCTGTCAACTGATCACCACCTGGTGGTGAGTTGGATCCAATGGCAGGGGAGGAAGCCATTCAGACCTGGTAGACCCAAACGTATAGTGAGGGTGTGCTGGGAACGTCTGGCTGAGGCCCCTGTCCGGGAGGTCTTCAACTCCCACCTCTGGAAGAACTTCAACCACATTCCGAGGGAGTCTGGAGACAAGGAGTCTGAATGGGCCATGTTCTCCACCTCTGTTGTTGAAGTGGCGGCTCAGAGCTGCGGTCGCAAGGTTGTCGGTGCATCTCGTGGTGGCAACCCCCGAACCAAGTGGTGGACACCAGTGGTGGTGGGGGGCCATTAAGCTGAAGAAGGAGTTCTATCAAGCTTGGTTGGCTTGTGGGACTCCCGAAGCAGCTGAGGTGTACCGGCAGGCCAAGCGGAGTGCAGCTCGGGTGGTTGCTGAAGCAAAAACCCGGGTATGGGAGGAGTTCGGTGAGGTCATGGAACAAGACTTTCGGTCGGCCTCAAAGAGATTCTGGCAAACTGTCCAGCGGCTCAGGAGGGGAAAGCAGCTCCCTGTCCACACTGTGTATGGTGCGGATGGGGCGCTGTTGACTTTGACTGGGGATATCGTCGGGCGGTGGAAGGAATACTTTGAGGATTTTCTCAATCCCACTGATACGCCTTCCACAGAGGAAGCAGGGTTTGTGGACAAGGGGGATGATTCGCCTATCACAGGGGCTGAGGTTGCCAAGGTGGTTAAAAATCTCCTTGGTGGCTGGGCCCCAGGGGTGGACGAGATTCGCCCTGAGTACCTCAAGGCCCTGGATGTTGTAGGGCTGTCATGGTTGACACGCCTCTGCAACATTGCGTAGAGGTTGGGGGCAGTGCCTTTGGCATGGCAAATTGGGGTGGTGGTTCCTCTGTTCAAAAAAGGGGACCAGAGGGTGTGTTCCAACTTTAGAGGAATCACACTCCTCAGCCTCCCTGGGAAAGTCTATGCCAAGGTACTGGAGAGGAGAGCCCGGCCGTTGGGTAACCTCGGATTCAGGAGAAGCAATGTGGTTTTTGTCCTGGCCGTGGCACATTGGACCAGCTCTTTACCCTCTTGAGAATTCTCGAGGGTTCGTGGGAGTTTGCCCAACCAGTTTACATATGTTTTGTGGACTTGGAGAAGGCATTTGACCGCGTCCCTCGTGGTTTTTTGTGGGGGGTGCTTCGGGAGTATGGGGTATCGGGCTTGTTGTTACGAGCTATTCGGTCTATTCGCTATTCGGTCTCTGTACTACCATTGTGAGAGACCATTTTAGACATTTTAGACCAGTTGCTGCTGCTAAGGGTGGCCCAATCAGTTATTAGGTTTAGGGGGCAATCAATTTTTCACACAGGGCCATGTAGGTTTTGTCATGACGTACTAAGTTTTGACAGCTCACGTGCACGATGCCACACAGGATGGAACCACGCAGAAGGGCACGTTTGACAATTTTATTAATAGCAAAATACAAAAGCGCACAGCTACAGAAACAGCCACTCGCCAGGGGAAAGGACCTGTGGAGAGAAGACGAGAGCCGTGAGCTGAGGAGTGGAGTGAGGGGAAATGGGCGAGCCAAATTACCACTTACTTGGGAAATCTAGAGAGGACCAGCAGGACCCAGCGGGAAATAGACGAACCAGTAGGGTAAGGAGGGGTAGTGGAGCTGATGGTGCCTGACAGGGGGAATGAGATTGCTGAAGGGCAGTGTGGTGGGGCAGGAGAGCGCGCGCAGTTCCGGTGACACACCTACACGGTGGCAGCAACCTGAGAAGGAGAAGAGAATAAATGTTAACGACGTGTTAATGTTTAAATTTGTACACGGCTTGCCTGAATACGGGCAGTATACCCAGACGAGCCAGAATAGACTGTGTGGAGGAGGCCTCCTTAAGTATGTTGGCTGATGAGCAGGCACAGGTGTGTCTTCTCCCTCAGGTGCTGTGATGAGTTGGAGAAGATGAGACCGGAGGGGAGGGGCGCGCTCCCGCTGACCATGACAGGTTTGGGGTTTTTTTTCCCTTAATAATAAACACCTTCATTTAAAAACTGCATTTTGTGTTTACTTGTGTTATCTTTGTCTAATATTTAAATTTGTTTGATGATCTGAAACATTTTAAGTGTGACAATCATACAAAAAAATGAGAAATCAGGAAGGGGGCAAACACTTTTTCACACCACTGTATATACGTGCCCGTGCGTCACACACATTTGCCCCACCTCTTGTTTGTTGCTCTTGTTGCTGTGAGGTGTTTGGGTGCATGTGTGTGTATGCATACACAACGCTTCACTCGTGGACATTTGAATGTTTTGTATTGTAGCACCTTAACTCTTGCACTTTAGCATATCCACTTTGTACAGTTTCATTGCAGATGTTCTCGTGTATGATTGTTTGTTTGTGTGTTTCTGTGACCTGCCGGGGGACTACAGATGCAAATTAGCAGTATTGCGAAATCTGGTATACTTACATTTGTATTAATGTTCATTAGTATGTAATGTCTCATTCAAATAAACTATTACAAGACAACGACACCATCTTGGACTGTGATGGCGATAAAATTATATTTTTAAAAAAAAGTTAAAATAAAAACTTTTGAATTCAATGAATTCAATGAATTCATTGAATTCATTGATTCAATGAAAAAACACTGGCTTGTGAGGGAAATTGGTTGAATAGAAAAACCCCTTAAAAAGGTTTGTATTAACACAACAGCAAGGCTTGCATAGTGATGCCTTATTGTAATTTCAATATGGGAAAAAATTTAAATACATTCTGTATAATCTGATTATCTAGGTATGAGGGGAAAGTTAAAAAGCCTTAACAGAACTTCACAAAATAAGCAATGAAGGATGGAGTCATCAGACTTTCTTACATTTCACCAGGGCAGTACCCAGATATTCTATTATCTGGATGTCTGTATTCATTTTTTAAATTTGGTACTT
Source organism: Pholidichthys leucotaenia (assembly GCA_020510985.1). Lineage (NCBI taxonomy): Eukaryota > Metazoa > Chordata > Actinopteri > Cichliformes > Pholidichthyidae > Pholidichthys > Pholidichthys leucotaenia. The sequence goes on along the minus strand of CM035837.1, from coordinate 122,403,918 downwards.
GGATGTTTGCTCCTTCACCCAACCTGCTCAATTTTAACTATGCTAATTCTGATTTACTACATTTAATCCATTAGTCCATCATGGACAATCCTGATCACCCCCTCCACCACACACTAGATAGACAGCGAAGCACTTTCTCCAGTAGATTACTACAGCTTCATTGTCGAACAGCCAGATACAGGAAATCTTTCCTGCCACATGCAATTTCACTGTACAATAACTCACTATGATGTTGTATTCTGGTCATAGCTATGCTGCCACACTGCACCTTACAGACTAACTGGTACCTCACATTTCACTCTGCTCCTGATAGTCCTTCTTTGTGCAGTGGGATGATTCATGTGTTTATACGGTTCATCATATATTAAGCTATGATATATATATAGGTTTTATAGTCGTGTTAGTTTTTACTTTCCATGGGTAATCCCTTTGTCTGTCATGTGTGTGTTTCTGTTGTTTGGTTGTCAACTGTCATGCTGCTGTTACACTGTAATTTCCCAGTTTTGGATCTATCAATCTATCTATCTATCTATCTATCTATCTATCTATCTATTTTAAAAAAAAGGTCAGAAAATTGCATGAATAAATTTAGAAATATATAAAGAAAAACTTAAAATTCATGTGACAAAAATTGCAAATTTATGAACAAAAAATATATTTACAAAGAAATCTGCAACAAATATCTTTTGGAAAATTATTTCAAATTACATGGAAACATTGCATATTTACTATAAAAACAGCAAAATTACAGGAAAAAAAGGGCTCTCATTTTACACAAAAAGCTACAAATTTATGAAAAAAGGTACAAATTTACATGAAAAAATCTTTATAACAAAAGCCATTATCTGAATGTAATGATAAAGGTTGTAAAATAGCCTACAGACTTGCAATGCACTTGGTTTGTCATATTAGTCTAAATACTTATCTTTTTATGGAAATTAAATTTGACCCAAAGGACATCCAAGCTGGGGCTCGAGCTCATAGCTTCTCACACCAGAGTCCGACTGATGTCACTGTTTTTTCCTCTTGTTTGTGCTTTTATTCCCGCTCCTCATATGCCTTCAAAAGTGCTTGTAACTCTTCCTCAGAGAAATAATGTCTCTTTTCCTCCATTGTTTGTGGTCTCTGTGTTCAACACATGCTGTTTTAGTAAGTTTGCCGTGATGTGCATGTCTCGAGGTCAATCAACTCTGAGCTGATCAAACAGAGTCACAACCGGAGTTCTGGAACCAGAAACTCGGAGTAAGTTCTGGCAGGTTCACTTAACCCTGAGTTCAGGGTTTATTTCAGGCTATGCTAACCCTGCTTTCTGGAATACCTCCCTGGTTAAACCTAGTAAATTATTATGTAACCAGATCAAAGTAAAATATCCAGTCGACTAATACATTAATAAGAGGTCATGCCAACATAGCTCTCGATACAAACAATAACGCAGTTTCAATTAAGATGGATAAAGCCTGGTAACTTTCAGTTTTTCATCTTTTTCGCAAAAGTGGGAAAAACAGACATGCTAGGTTTTAACAAATAGGAGCAGAAATGTGTCTTTAACTTGTGTTGTGGCCGACACACATTGTGGGCTCACACTGCCACAGAGACAGGACTGAATGTGTATTGCGGGGTGTCACGTCTGCAAGGACTAAGGACTCGAATCTACAGGAGGTAACAAGGAAGTGTGAGATTTGTCTCTTTGTCCCACAGAAGACGCCCCGGAGGGTATTCCGGTTCATCAAGAAATGAGAGACAATGGTGAAGCTTCAAAGGGATGCTTTGTAACTGTATGTTGACTGAAGACACCATGTGGCTTGAATTCTGATGCTGGGAATGTATAAAAGGGGGTTGAAGTATGATTCTTTCTCTTTCCTGCTTTGAGAATGCTAGGAGCTTGTGTTCTGTCAAATAAAGCTGGTTTATGACTAAAACTCAGCCTCGTTATTTGAGCATGCTCCTACACTGGTGACCTACGACGGAGAATGAGCAGACAGAATTCTCCCGAGCGGGGCTCTGTGGAAGCCAGCCTGATGGCCGCCTCCACGATCCGGCTGCCCGATTTCTGGCAGCACAGCCCGCGCTCATGGTTTAGCGCAATCGAGGCGCAGTTCAACCTCCGGAGAATCTCCAACGATGACACAAGATTCTACCACGTGGTAGCGAAGCTGGACAGCAACACGGTCCAGAGAGTGGAAGATCTGGTTAATCACCCACCAGACAGCGACAAGTACAGCGCATTGAAGGACGCGCTGATCAGCCATTTCACCCCCTCAGTCCAACAACGAGCAGAGGGGCTCCTGGCGCTGACGGAGGCCGAAAACGATAGACCTGCGGACCTGATGGTGAAGATGCTGCAGCTCAAAGCCTCTGAGGATGGCGAATTCATTTTCGCCCACCTTTTCCTTCGAACCCTACCACCAGCAGTGAGAGTGGCCCTGGCAGAGTCACCCCGATTGGCCAAGCGAGACTACCATGGGTTGAGCAAGGAGGCGCAGAGGTTGGTCGACGCCCACAAGCGGAACGCGGTCTCGGCCGCGGCGGCCAGTCCAGGAACGGCGTCCGGACACAGTGCGGGTACAGCGGCCGCGGCGCCAGACGCACCAACGACGGCGGCGACAGGAGCCAGACGACGCGGAGCGGAGAACGGCTCGTGCTTCTACCACCGCCGTTTTGCAGAGAGAGCGCACAGGTGCGTCCCACCGTGCAATTTTAAGCGCCAGGGAAACGCCAAGACCGAAGGCCGGTAGCAGCTGCGACCCTCGGCAACGAGAACAGGCTGCTTTACCTGACGGATGCACGCTCGGGGAAACAGTTCCTCGTGGACACGGGCTCTCAGCTGAGTTTCGTCACACCCACCTACGCGGAACGGCTGTCGCCTTCTAAAGCCCCCTGGGTGTCAGTGTCAGCAGCGAACGGCTCCACGATTAAAACGTTTGGTGAGAGGACCATGCTTCTGTCCTTACAGGGCCGTTCATTTGAGTGGACATTTATTGTAGCAGCAGTCAGTTTCAACATGTTAGGGGCTGATTTTTTGTGCTCACATGGTTTATTGGTTGACCTTGCTAATAGACGTCTGATTAATGCACTGTCCTTTCATTCTATTCCCTGCACAGCTCGGGTGGCCCCGCCAACTGCACATGCCAGCGTCTCAGCTGCGGGTGGTAAGTTTCACACTCTGCTTGCTCAGTTTCCAGCACTCACAGTCCCCACGTTTTCAGCAACGGTGGCCAAACATGGGGTAGAACATTTCATAACGACCACAGGCCCTCCCGTGTTTGCAAAGGCTCGGCGCTTGGACCCAGCTAAACTGGCCATCGCGCGCGAGGAGTTCACTAATCTGGAAAAACTGGGCATTGTTAGACGCTCCAAGAGCTCTTGGGCTTCGCCGTTACACATGGTCCCAAAAGCTGACGGCTCGTGGCGACCTTGCGGTGATTTCCGCAGGTTGAACAACGTTTCAGCTCATGACCGCTACCCGATTCCGCACATTCAGGATTTTTCTGTCCATTTGGCGGGGGCGCGCATTTTTTCTAAAATAGACTTGGTGCGCGGCTATCACCAGGTGCCAGTGCGCGCGCAGGATGTACCCAAAACAGCGGTCATAACGCCTTTCGGCCTTTTTGAGTTCTTGCGCATGCCTTTTGGCCTCAAGGGGGCCGCGCAGACTTTCCAACGCATGATGGATGCAGTTTTACGCGACCTGCCTTTCGTGTTCGTTTATTTGGACGATATTTTGGTAGCCAGCGCGTCCGAAGGCGAACATGAAAAACACCTCACAGCAGTTTTCCAGAGATTGGCAGAGCACGGGTTAATAGTTAACCCAGCGAAGTGTCAGTTTGGGGTGGCGCAGATTGATTTTTTGGGACATCGCGTTTCGGCAGAGGGAGCAGTTCCCCTTCCAAATAAAGTGCGTGCCATAACGGATTTTCCGCAACCTCAAACGGTCAAGGCGCTTCAGGAGTTTCTAGGGATGGTTAATTTTTACAACCGTTTCCTCCCAAGCGCAGCACGACTCATGCAGCCATTGTACACCGCGTTAAAAAAACAAAAGCCCGCAAATAAAGTTGAATGGTCTCCGGAGCGGGAGCGCGCTTTTGCACAGGTCAAATCATCCCTGGCAAACGCAGTTTTGTTAGCGCACCCAGTTCCAACGGCCCGCATGGCGCTCACCACTGACGCTTCCGATGTAGCGGTGGGGGCGGTAGTTGAACAGTTTGTGGCAGGTACCTGGCAACCCCTCGCGTTTTTCAGCAGGACCTTGCGCGATAGTGAACGGAAATACAACGCGATTGACAGGGAGCTTTTGGCCCTACACTTGGCCATCCGTCATTTTCAGTTCTGGTTAGAGGGGCGACGTTTCACCGCTTTTGTGGATCATAAACCGCTAACGTTTGCGATGGCCAAAATTTCAGAACCCTGGTCAGGCCGGCAACAAAGGCATCTAGCCGCAATATCGGAGTTCACTACTGATATTCAGCATGTCGCGGGTAAACACAATGTTGTGGCAGACTGCCTCTCGCGTGCAGTAGCACCGCCAAGCCCCATAGGGGCAGACTCTGTAGCCATGGCCGCGGGCCCGGGCAGCGACGCGGGAGCGCGCGCAGCCCCAGTCTGTGTTGGGTTAGATTATGCAGCTATGGCTGCGGAGCAGGTTAACGACGCGGACGTGCGCGCGCTCCAGTCTGGACCAACAGGGTTAAGGCTGGAGCACAGGGTGCAACAAAACGGTATGCCCCCGCTAATCTGCGATGTCTCCACGGGACGGCCCCGCCCTGTGGTGCCAACCGCGTGGCGTCGCCGTGTTTTTGACTTGGCCCATTCTCTCGCGCACCCGGGGGTGCGCGCATCGATTAAGTTGGTGGGGGAGAAATTTGTTTGGCCCGGGTTGCGCAAACAGGTCAAGGAATGGGCAGCAGCCTGCGTAGCGTGTCAGCGAGCTAAAATACACAGACACACTAAGGCCCCGTTAGAACCTTTCCACATCCCCGCTAAGCGTTTTGATCATGTGCATATTGACCTGGTCGGGCCGCTTCCGTTATCACACGGGCACACACACCTTTTGACGATGGTAGACCGCACCACGCGCTGGCCAGAGGCGGTTCCTCTGGCATCAACCACAGCGGAAGAAGTTGCGCGAGCATTTTTAGCAGCATGGGTTGCGCGTTTTGGTGTACCGTCGGACATAACGTCCGACAGAGGTCCCCAATTTATTTCCGAGCTGTGGTCATCGACGGCCCGCAGCTTGGGGGTGAAGATTCATCGCACCACCGCGTATAACCCCCAGGCTAATGGTTTATGCGAACGCTTTCACAGGTCATTGAAAGCAGCCCTCAGAGCGTCGCTAACGGATACAAATTGGGTAGACAAACTTCCATGGGTGTTATTAGGGTTGCGTTCTGCACCTAAGGAAGATTTGCACGCTTCCCCGGCTGAATTAGTTTTCGCCCAACCGCTTCGTTTGCCCGGGGAATTTCTTCCTGATAATCCCGCACCTAGTGGCTCCCCCGCTCAGCCGTGGCAGAGCGGCTCAGGAGCAAACACACTTCCTGGCCCAATCCATCACAGTTTCCCACACGTTTTTGTGCCCAAAGCTTTAAAAAATGCAGAGTTTGTTTTTGTTAAACATGACGCCCAGCGTCCAAGTTTGCGGCCGTTTTACGACGGACCGTTTCGAGTGCTGGAGACCAGGCAGAAGCATTTTCTGCTAGATTTAGGGGGCAGACGGGAGCTGATTTGCATTAACAGACTCAAACCCGCTTTTGTTCTGGCTGACGAGGAGGTGCAGCTCGCGAGGCCCCCCCGCCGGGGCAGGCCACCGAGGGGACATTCTCCAAAGTCTTCACAGAGAGGTGCTAACGGCTTTAATCCACAGGTGCAGAGAGATGTTGCAGGTGCAGCCAAGCCAGGTTGCAGCAGATTCGGCAGAAGATTAAAACCTAGGCAGTTGGTGGATTGATTAGCGATGTATGGAGTGCTTTGTGTTTTTCTTTTTGTTATGCCATTTAGATTTTGCCTTACTAGACGTGTGGGGGGGGTAGTGTGGCCGACACACATTGTGGGCTCGAGACAGGACTGAATGTGTATTGCGGGGTGTCACGTCTGCAAGGACTAAGGACTCGAATCTACAGGAGGTAACAAGGAAGTGTGAGATTTGTCTCTTTGTCCCACAGAAGACGCCCCGGAGGGTATTCCGGTTCATCAAGAAATGAGAGACAATGGTGAAGCTTCAAAGGGATGCTTTGTAACTGTATGTTGACTGAAGACACCATGTGGCTTGAATTCTGATGCTGGGAATGTATAAAAGGGGGTTGAAGTATGATTCTTTCTCTTTCCTGCTTTGAGAATGCTAGGAGCTTGTGTTCTGTCAAATAAAGCTGGTTTATGACTAAAACTCAGCCTCGTTATTTGAGCATGCTCCTACAGTGTAAAAATGGCCTAGAAAGTGGCAAGAAGATCTTCTGTAAGCCTGCAAGATTTACAGGACAGTCAGCCTTGCCTCTCTTACTTTGTCTCCAAACCGCTCAACCTGAGCTGTCTCATGACTGTGTTGTAAATCTTCCCTTTCGCTCTAGCTGCTACCCTTCTGTCACAAATTACCCTGACATTCATCTCCACCCACCCCACCCTGCTCGCACTCTCTTCTTCACCTCTTGTGCACTGTCCATTGCTTTGGATGGTTGATCCAAGCCAGGTATTTAAACTCATCTACCTTCACTACCTCTGCTCCTTGCTTCTTCACTGTTACACCAGCCTCCCTCTCATTTACACACATGTATTCTCTCTTGCTTCTACTGACTTTTCATTCCTCATTCGTCATCCAAACATGGTGAGGCAGTGTTCAGTTTTTATGCTCCTCCCATATGAAACAGACTCCCAGAAAGCATCAGTACTGCTGAAACTCTCAGCTGCTTTAAATTGAGGTTAAAAACTTTCCTATATGCTGCTGCCTTTCAGTAGAACAACTGCTAGTCTCCCACAATGCACTGTAACTTTTATCTCTTGCACTTTTTCTGTCTTATTCTATTTTAGCTTGTTTCTGTCTCTTTAATTTATTTTTTAGTTTGCTTTTAAATACTTATGTATTCCTCTTGCAACTTGCTGTAATGCTTTAATGTTTTATGTAAAGCACTTTGAATTGTACAAGAAATGTGCTATACATATAAACTTGCCTTGTCTTCTCTCCAGAGAATACTGCCACCTCTCCAGGTTCTCTTCCACCTGCTCCCTACTCTTGCTACAGCTCACAGTGTCGTCTGCAAACATCATAATCCATGGAAAATCTTGCCTGACCTCATCTCTCAGCCTGTTCATCACCATGACAAACAAGAAGGGGCTCAGAACCATCCTTGTTGTAATCCCACTCCCACAATGAATCCATCCGTCAATCCTACAGAACACCTCACCACCTTCTCGCTGTCCTCATACATGTCCTGCACCCCTGCACCACCCTCACATACTTCTCTGCCACTCCTGACTTTCTCATACAGCACCATACTTCCTCTCTTGGCACCTTATATGCTTTCTCTAGATCCACAAAGACACAGTGCAACTCCTTCTGACCGCTATACTTCTCCATCAACACTCTTTAAGCAAACATTGCATCTGTAGTACTCTTTCTTGGCATGAAACAGTATTGTTGCTCACTGATTGTCACCTCTCTTCTGAGCCTGGCTTTAACAACTCTTTCCCATATCTTCATAGTGTGGCTGATCAACTTTATGCCTCTAGTTACTACAGCTCTGAGCATCACCCTTGCTCTTGAAAATTGGTACCACAACACTTCTTTTCCTCTCCTCTGGCATCCTCTCACTCTCCATATGTCCATACTCTCCAAATATGTCACTCACGTGAATCGTGTAGATCTGGGGGGGGGGGGGGGGGGGTGCGGCAGTTTCCCTGAAACAGAGCTTTCAGAAACAACAGGGGACAGTCACCTTCACAAAATCTTTGGTAGAACACATCACACATCATCATTTGGCCAATCACAATCAAGATTACTGCATCATCTTCCGTCTTTGTTGAATAGATTATCAGCAGGAGTTTGGAAATAAATGTTGCTATCTGCCTGCTTACGATATAATATGCTGTGTAACTTAACGTTGATAAAGTGTATCATGATCCTTTTCTTTAACAGCACATTTTCCAACATGTTTAACGGAAAGCTCGTCTGCTTGTTAAGGGGTCAGTTAACATCCGTGAATTGTGTGTTAACGTTAACCTAATATTGCTCAATTCAAAGCGAATAATTTTGGGAAGGCTATTTCCAATACATCTGTTGTGATTCCAACCTGTCTGAGGGTCCCCTGGGTAGAACAGGTAGCTCCGCAAAAAAAGCATTAAACACTGCACTAATCACGTAAAATATAGTCATATTGTGGAAGATGAAAGCAGATGAAACAGCAAGCCGGACGACACGCAAACTTCATTCACCTTCCAACATAAAACACAGAAAACTTCTCACGGGGTCTCTGGGGGTCTCATTTTATACCACTTTATTCCTGCCCAATGAGACCCAGGGAGCCAAAGACAATATACCCAGTACACAAAGCCTGTCTGGCACATTAACATTACAGGACACGAAACCCTGCTAATCACTCCCTCTCCCACTGTAGCGAACTCTGGTGTTTTCTGACTCCCCGGGGGTGCAGCCAGTCCTTTCTGTTGCATATGTGACCCCCTGGTGCCACTTCCTACTTCAGTCCTCTATTTCACCTCCCCCCCAACTTCTGACTCTGGGTGGAGAACCCCCCATTCAGTGCCACCACCCAGCCCCCCCCCCTTCCCGAACACCCAGACAGGGGACTAACCCCCCGGTCCCTTGGGCTTGAACCGGCACCCATAATGGCTGTAGCGTGGGGTCACCGGTCCAGTTGAAGTGCCCTCCTGGCGGGGTGTGCGGGAGGGCTCGCTGGTCTGTGGAGGGGAAGAAGGTGGGGGTGAAAACAGGTTAGCTTTACGAGCGCAGTTCTCTACTGGGGGAACACCAACTTGCAGAACCACCGTCGGTGGGTGTTCGCACCGGGAAGTTTGGGCTAACACCACCTGCTCGTCTGCCAACACATAAGCAGGCTTCAGCCTGTCAATGCAGACAGTCTCCTTAGGCCCTCCCAAGTCTAACACAAAATGCTTTGCCCCAGTTTCCAGCACTCTGAACGGTCCATCGTACGGTGGGTGCAGTGGGGTTCTGTGTGCATCGTGCCTGACAAAAATAAACTTGGCGCTCTGTAAGCTTTTTGGGACGAAGGTGTGGGGAAAACAATGGTAGGCCGGGTACGGCACATTAGCAGCCTCTGTACTGTAAAAAATTGCGCGGGCGGCTCAGTCCTGGGTGCGGGGTTTTCCGGTAAAAATTCCCCGAGGATTCGCAGCAGCTGAGAAAAAACAAGTTCTGCCGGGGAGGCTTTCAGATCCTCCTTAGACGCGGAGCGCAAACCTAACAGGACCCAGGGTAGGAGGTCGACCCAATTTGCATCCGTGAGTGAGGCTCTGAGCGCTGCTTTAAGCAACCTATGAAAGTGTTCATATAACCCGTTAGCCTGGGGGTTGTACGTGGTGGTGTGGTGTATTTTGACCCCCAGGCTCTGGGCAATCGCGAACCAGAGTTGCGGACCCCTGTCGGAAGTGATGTCCGACGGGAAACGAACCGTGCAACCCAAGCCGACAAAAAAGCGCGAGCCACTTCCGCAGACGTGGTGGAAGCCAATGGGACCACTTCAGGCCAACGCGTGGTGCGGTCCACGATTGTCAAAAGGTGCGTGAAACCTTGTGACGGACAGAGGGGGCCCACCAAATCCATGTGGACATGGTCGAACCTCCTGGACGAAATGTGGAACGGCTCGAGGGGGGCTTTGGTGTGCTTGTGAACTTTGGCCCACTGGCACGCGACGCATGCTGCAGCCCACTCTTTCACGTCCCTGCTTAAGTGAGGCCAGACAACTTTCACCTCCACCAGTTTAACCGAAGCACACATGCTGGGATGTGAAGAGAGTGGACTGGCTCAAAAATGCGGCGGTGCCAAGAGTTCGGAACCACTGGGTGTGGGTGACCAGTGGAGATGTTGCAGAGCGGGGGGGGGGGACCCTTCTTGCGCCACCCTGCTCTCCAGTTTTAACCCAGTAGGCGCAGACTGGAGCATGCAAATGTCCGTGTTCCCGGTTTGCTCCGCGGCCATGGCAGGGAAATCTATTCCCATGTAGATTGGGGACACTAACGCATGCGACAGGCAGTCGGCCACGACATTAAGCTTACCAGCTACGTGTTGAATGTCAGTTGTGAACTCCGAGATCACAGCCAAATGTCGTTGTTGCCGGGCTGACCACAGTTCTGAGACTTTGGACGCTGTGTACGTCAGTTGTTTATGATCAACGAATGTGGTGAACTCGTGCCCTTCCAGCCAAAACTGGAAGTGGTGCGTCGCCAGGTGGAGACCCAACAACTCTCTGTCAAACGTACTGTATTTGCGTTCATTGTCGTGCAAAGTACGGCTGAAAAATGCAAGCGGCTGCCACAAACCGGAGACATACTGCTCCACCACTGCCCCTATGGCAACGTCAGACGTGTTCATGGTGAGTGTTAGCCGCGCTGACGGGGCAGGGTGGGCTAGCAAGGCGGCGTTAACGAGCGTTGTTTTGGCGTCTGTGAAAGCCTGGACTTGCTCTGGGGTCCAGTTGATGCTTTCCACGGCCTTCTTTTTTTTGAGCGCGGCGTACAACAGCTGCAGCAGCTGGGCTGCCCATGAGAGGAAACGGTTGTAACCATGCCCAAAAATTCCTGTAGGGCCCTCACGGTCTGCGGACGTGGAAAATCGGACACAGCACACACCTTATCAGGCAGTGGAATCGCGCCCTCCGGCAAAATGCGGTGAGCCAAAAAATCAATCACTAGCACACCGAACTGGCACTTCGCCTGGTTAATAATAAGCCCATGCACTTTCAACCTCTGGAAAACTAGTTTGAGATGGGAGAGGTGCTCCTCCTCGGACGCGCTAGTCACCAAAATGTCATCTAAGTAGACAAAAATGAAAGGCAGGCCATGGAGCACCGTGTCCATCATTCTTTGGAAGGTTTGCGCCGCGCCCTTTAACCCAAACAGCATGCATAAAAACTCAAAAAGGCCAAATGGAGTTATTACCGCTGTTTTGGGAACATCCTCCGTGCGCACCAGGACCTGTTGGTAACTGCGGACCAGATCCACTTTCAAAAAAACACGTGTCCCAGCCAGGTGCACGGAAAAATCCCGGATGTGCAGGATGGGATACTGATCGTGTTCCGTGGTGGTATTCAAGCGCCAGAAATCGGCACATGGTCACCTAGACCCATCGGCCTTGGGCACCATGTGTAGCGGGGATTCCCATGAGCTAACGGTGCCCAGCTGCTCTAAGATGGTGAACTCCTCACGCGTGCTGGCTAGTTTAGGTTACTGTACCAGAAAACGTCGGAATCGTGAGTGCTGGGAACTGTGAAAGTAAATGCTGGTACTTTCCCCCTGGAGCTATAATGTTAACCTGTATTGTTGGCCCAACTCCCCGAGCTGTGCAGGGCAAGAAGGAAAAAGAGACAGCATCCACTAAACGGCTGTTGGCAACATCAACTAACAACCCATAAGCACATAAAAATCTGCGCCTAAAATGGGGACAGAACATGCTGCTACCACAAAGTCCCATTGGTAATTGTGTCGTCTGTGTGAGCACACCGTCAACGTCCATTCATGAAACGTCCTAATGTTAGATCCTTTGACGGGCGTGAGCTCAGGACCGCTGCTTCCTGCCGATCTGTCTGCACTTACTGTCAGAATGAGGTTCTTCTGGGAGCCGGAGTCCACTAAGAAACATCTCCCCGAATGTGTGTCTGTGATGAAAAGCAGCTTGTTCCTGTCACCAGCAGTCACAGCTGCTACTGACTGCTGGCCGTGCCATTTCCCTGGCTTCTTGAATTGGCACGGCGGCAGACAGTGGTGGGTATTCAAGCTGACGCAGCGGTGATAGAAACAGAGCGTCCCATTCCTGCATCTCTTGGTATCCGTCCCAGCCACCACCAATGGCTCTTCGACCTCGCTGGAGTCCTTCTTGGATGCTGGTGTCGTTGCGTGCACGCTAAGAATTCTGGTTGCTAGGATGACACAGTCCGCTTCCTGCGCCAGAGTGCAGTACTTCTTGGTCACCAGCAGTGGCTAGTTGGCCAGGATCGCCCTCGCTACAGCAGGTAGGTTCCTGAGGAAGAAGTGGGGGAACAGGAAGGATTTGCAGTTCTTCCCCATCAATGCTAACATGCTCTCCATCAGCTCCACAGCTGATCTGTCACCTAACTCTGAGTGTGTTAGGAGTCTCTCTGCTCTCTCACTGCCTGACAGGGTATACCGCTGGATCAGCATCTGCTTTAGTGCGTTGTATTTACCCTGGGCCGGCGGGTCCTGGAGCAGGCTCATCACTTGCTGCGTGGTGCGCACATCCAGTGCACCGACCACATGATAATATTTGGTGTCGTCAGTTGTGATCCCGTGGAGTGCGAATTGGGCTTCCACATGTAGAAACCAAGCAGTCGGATTGTGAAGCCAGAAGTCTGGGAGCTTGACTGTGACAGTGCATGTCGTGCTGGTGTTCTCCTTCTGGGTTGTCTGCTAGGCTCATTCTCCATTGCACGTCTTAGGGTCACCAATGTAGAAGATGAAAGCAAACGAGACAGCGAGCTGGACGACACACAAACTTTATTCACCTTCCAACATAAAACACAGAAAACTTCTCCTGGGGTCCCTGGGTGCCTCCTTTTATACAACTTTATTTCTGCCCCATGAGATCCAGGGTTCCAAAGACAACACACACAATACACAAAGTCTGTCTGGCACATTAACATTACAGAACACAAACCCTGCTTCTCACTCCCTCTCCCATTCTAGCGAACTCTGGTGTCTCCTGACTCCCCGGGGTGCGGCTCGTCCTTTCTGTTACATCTGAGACCCCCCGGTGCCACTTCCTCCTTCAGTCCTCTATCCCTCCCCCACCCCCCAACTTCCGACTCTTGGTGAAGAACCCCCCACTCAGTGCCACTACAGTTTCATTATTTTTTAGGATATTTATACATTAATTTTACTGCTACATTAATGTGTAGCATTGAAAGGCTGAAAAAATAGTTTTATGTGTGTTAAACGCTGTTAATAATGCACTTTGTTATCTGAAGCAAGTGTTGTCTTTTCCCTTTATTTTCTTCTCAGAGTACACCAGAATGCTTAATTTACATGTTAAAATCATAAAAAAATTTGGGGGGGATGACCCCAGACCCCCCTACAGGGGTTTAGTTTGTCATTTTTTTCACCCCTTCTGAGTTTGCAAGTATGTCCAAGATTGTGTTCAACAATCTGTTTAGAAAGTCCAAGGCTATCTCTCCTAAACATTTACATACTTCCACAGGTATGTCATCTGGACCAAATGCCTTTACAATTTTCATCCTTTTCATAGCTGCTGTCATTTCTACCTTGCCTCCGCCAGCTGCTGCCGCTTCGGAGGAGGGGACGGAGCATCGACCTGATGGTGCGTCAGAATCTCGCTGTGTGACATCAGTGGCTGTGCTTCCGGAGGCTGCTACCGTTACACAGCGGGGGTTGGAACAGCGACAGTCAGCTGCTGAGGGTGGCGTCCAGGAGAATGTGACCCATGATAAATCCACTGGCCCGGGAGAACCAAGCAGTCAGCTGAGTTGTGCTGACGAGGAAATGGAATCTGAGAACGACACTGTGTCTAATGCTGAGTCTATTGAGGCAAAATGCAGTACAAACACGTGTTTGTATTCACTGGAAGAAATAAATGCATTCCTGGACACAATCTATAACTGTCACGCCTCGCCGCTCATCAGCGGCGCCAGCTGCACGCACACCTGCGCCTCGTCAGCGGCGAGGGATTTAAGCCGCCTCGCCCTGGGCTTCGGCCTGAAGCCGTCTGATCACATCGGCTACTCTTGCTGCAAGGAACTCCCTTCAACCAAGCAAGATCACAAGTAAGCATCCTTACCTTCTTCCAGTTCTCCTCCCCTGTGCACAGGTGGATTCCCCGGCGGCGGACAACATTCTCCAGCCGTCATCTCCTCACTGTTGCACCAGGCGCACCAGGTTGCTGTCTACCGGGCTACGCCCTTGCTACGCCAGCCACCTGCCCAAACCAAGTAAGCCAGCTGTTATTTCTTCAATCTCCTGTATTGGTGTGGTGCCCGTTACCCTTCTCCCTCTGCTTCTCCCATAGGGTTGTCCGGCTGAACGGCTTCCTGCCCCCGTGCCTGACGCAGACGCCACCACCAATACATCCACATATCACAGACACGTAACCACACACACACTTGTTGTTCAATAAACTGTTAAACCTATTCTGAGCCTGCGTGTGTGTCTCCTGAGCCGTGCATTATGTCAGTACGGCTTCAGGCAGAGCGGCTCGGCGGACAGCGGGCTCACACGCCGTCTCACCACTCTCGAGGCTCAAATAGATTTGATAGTTTATCAGCAACAGGTGATGCTGAATCAATTGGTTAAGATCACTCACCGGTTAGATCGCCTGGATCTCCCGCAGCCGTTCCCCCCGGCTCGTCAGGGAGGTGCAGCTCCTACCTCTCCGGTGGCCGGTCAGACTGATCCCGGGTCGCCAACCCGGCTCACACCTATTCCGACTCCCGCCCGCTTTTGCGGACAGCTCGGCGGAGCGCGGGGGTTCATCATGCAGTGTGAGTCGGTGTTCTCCCGCGTCCCTGGGGATTTTCCCTCAGACCACAGCCGAATTGGCTATATAGGAAACCTCCTGGAGGGGCGGGCACTCACCTGGGCTTACGCCGTCATGGCGAAGCCCAGCTATGCCAACCTCTCCTACGGCCAATTCGTGCAACAGTTCCTCGACGTGTTTGATCATAGCCGGCGAGATAGTGTGTTAGTTGATCGTCTTCTCTGTCTTCAGCAGGGAGGTCGGTCAGCTGCAGACTACTCGATCGACTTCCGGGTCATCGCGGAGGAGGTTGGCTGGGATGAGCCCTCGCTCTGCGGCATCTTCCTCCGCAGTCTGAACTCTGGTCTGAGGGATGAGCTGGCTGGTCGCGATATTCCGGGGAGGCTTTCAGGGCTGATATCACTAGCGATTAGTTTGGATAACAGGCTTCGCGAGCGGTCTTCAGAGCGGAAGTCTGCTTCTTGCTCGTGGGGAGGCTCGTCTCGCCTGTCCCAAGCTCGCCCCTTGGCATCGCCACCGCCAGCCTCCTCCGAGAAGTCGGGGGCGAAGGCGGTGGTCCGGTCAAAGCTCCATCTAGCGGAGAAACAACGCCGCCGGGAGTTGGGTCTCTGCATGTATTGCGGAGGCAGTCAACACTCTGTGGAGCATTGTCCAGAGAGGCCGGTTAGGGGTCCGCGAATCACTGTAGGGGGCCTTGCAGATTCTAACCGGTCAAGTTCCCTCACTCAATTGACGCTGCCCATTCGTTTCTGTCATAACTGCACTGGGCACCTCACTCATGCACTGGTGGATTCAGGCGCGGAGGGCAGCTTTATTTCACAGAGCCTGGCAACCCGATTGGGCATCCGTTGCCATACCCTCAAGACTCCTCTCGCCCTAGTAAATCTCTCCCGTGTTTCCCTGGGAAAAGTAACACACCAGACCATCCCCGTCCCTGTTATTATTTCTGGAAATCATCGGGAGGAGATCACCTTTTACGTCCTACCTAACTCAGTATCTCCCGTCATCCTCGGATACCCATGGCTCCGCCTCCACAGCCCTGTCCTGGACTGGAGGTCTGGCGGAGTGTCCGCCTGGAGCTCCTTCTGTATGAGCACCAGCCTCCAATCCGCTGCCTGCGCCCCATCCTCGCCTTCAACTCCCAAGGACGCCGCGCCTCCGGATCTCACCCTGGTGCCATCAGGGTGAGATCATCACCCTGTGATTCATCACCCTGGTGTATTCAGCAAATCCAAGGCGATGTCTCTTCCCCCGCACAGGCCCTATGACTGTGCAAAAACATCCGCCAGGGGGCACCCTTACCCTCGGGGCGACTCTACAGCCTGTCTGCGCCGGAGAAGGAGGCTATGAATTCGTATCTTAAGGAATCGCTGAGTGCTGGTATCATCCGTCCCTCGTCATCACCATTAGGCGCTGGGTTCTTCTTCGTGGGCAAGAAGGACGGTTCCCTCCGTCCTTGTATTGACTATCGCGCCTTGAATGACATCACGGAGAAGGACCGCTACACCTTGCCCCTAATGGACACCGCCTTCCACTCCCTCCAGGGGGCAACTTGGTTCACCAAGCTGGATCTTCGCAGCGCATACCACCTCGTCCGGATCCGGGAGGGAGACGAGTGGAAGACAGCCTTCCATACCCCGAACGGCCATTTCGAGTACCTGGTTATGCCGTTCGGGTTGACCAACGCTCCAGCCGTCTTTCAGCGCCTTATAAATGACGTCCTCCGGGACTTCATCAGCCTGTTTGTGTTCGTCTACCTGGATGACATCCTCATCTTCTCCAGATCCAGGGACGAGCACCGGGTCCATGTGAGGCGGGTCCTCCAGAGGCTGCTGGAGAACCGGTTGTATGTCAAGGCTGAGAAGTGTGAGTTTTACGCTAAGACTACGTCCTTCCTCGGGTTCGTCATCTCCCACGACCAGGTGCTCCCGGACCCAGCTAAGGTGAAAGCGGTGGTGGAATGGCCCACTCCTACGTCTAGGAAACAGGTACAACAGTTTATTGGGTTTGCCAACTTCTACCGCCGCTTTGCCCCGAACTTTGGTACCATCGTCGGTCCTCTGACCCGCCTCACGTCTCCTAAGGTCCCGTTCCGGTGGACTGAAGAGGCCGCAGCTGCTTTCCAGGCGCTGAAGGTGGAGTTCTCCTCCTCCCGGGTCCTCAGCCAAGTCGATCCCTCGCTGCAATGCATCGTGGAGGTGGACGCTTCGGACACGGGGGTGGGGGCGGTGTTATCTCAGTGGTCACCTGACGACGGGATCAAACGGCCCTGCGCCTTCTTCTGTCGGCGCTTGTCCCCGGCGGAACGGAATTACGACGTGGGGGACAGAGAGCTCCTCGCCATCAAGCTCGCGCTGCAGGAGTGGCGTCACTGGCTAGAGGGGGCGGCCCTGCCGTTCGTGGTTCTCACCGACCACAAGAACTTGGAGTATTTAAGATCTGCCAAGCGTCTGAACGCCCGCCAGGCGCGTTGGTCCTTGTTCTTTGCCAGGTTCTGCTTCAACATCACCTTCAGGCCCGGCTCCAAGAACGGCCTGCCTGACGCCCTCTCTAGGCAATTTGCCCCTGAGGCGTCTGAGGACGCAGCCCACACCATCTTGCCCAGGTCTTGCATCGTGGGAGCCGTCACTTGGGACATCGAGAGTAGGATCCGGAAGGTGCAGGAATCGGAACCAGACCCTGGCGGCGGACCGGAGGGGAGGCTTTTTGTGCCATCCACGGTCCGGGGGGAGGTTATCCACTGGCTGCACACATCAAAGCTCACCCGCCACCCTGGGTCCTCCCGGATGATTGACCTTCTTCAACGATCCTTCTGGTGGCCGGGCCTGCGGAAGGACGCTGCCCGCTATGTCCGGGCCTGCCCCGTCTGCGCCACCAGTAAATCCGGTAATGCCCCTCCAGCGGGTTTGCTCCAGCCTCTGCCCATCCCTGGCAGGCCCTGGTCGCATATCGCCCTGGATTTTGTCACCGGTCTCCCGGTCTCTAACACCTTCGACACAGTCCTGACCATTGTAAATCGTTTCTCCAAGGCCGCTCACTTCATCCCATTACGAGGGCTTCCATCTGCCTTGTTGACGGAGGACCTCCTTATCCAGCACGTGGTCAGGCTGCACGGGATTCCGGTGGACGTGGTCTCAGACCGGGGTCCCCAGTTTTCCTCAGAGGTTTGGAGATCCTTCTGCAACGCCCTGGGAGCCAAGGTAAGCCTCTCCTCCGGCCATCACCCCCAAACCAACGGGCAGTGTGAACGGACCAATCAGGAGCTGGAGGCTGCGCTCCGCTGCGTCACAACATCCAAGCCTGCGTCCTGGAGCACCCACCTCACCTGGGTTGAGTATGCCCATAACACCACCCGCTCTTCTGCCACGGGGATGTCCCCATTTAAGGCGTCCCTAGGCTACGACCCCCCTCTGTTCCCTACGCAGGAGAGTGGGGTGACTGTTCCCTCAGTTTGGGCGCACCTCAGGCGGTGCCACTCCATCTGGGCGTCGGTGCGCAATGCGCTTTTACGCACGGCGGAGCGCAATAAGTCTATGGCGGACCGGCACAGAAGACCTGCTCCAGCCTACCAGGTAGGCCAACGTGTCTACGTTTCTACCCAGGACATCGCTTTAAAGGGTGAGAGGAGGAAGTTGGCACAGCGTTTCATGGGCCCATACCCCATTACCAGGATTATCAACCCGGTGGCTGTGCGTGTGGCTATTCCCCCCTCCCTCCGCATCCATCCCACCTTCCACATTTCCAAGGTGAAGCTGGCAGTCTCCGACCCCCTTTGCCCTCCTCCTGCTGCGCAGCCCACGCCCCGGATGATTGATGGTCATCCGGCCTGGCCTGTCTCTTCCATCCTGGACTCCTGGCGCCGGGGTCGTGGGTTGCAGTACTTGGTGGACTGGGAGGGCTATGGACCTGAGCATAGGCAATGGGTACCCTCGTCGTTTGTGTTGGATCCATCTCTCATCACTGAGTTCCACCGAGCACACCCGGAGAGATCATCGCCAGGAGGCGCTGCTAGAGGGGGGAGTACTGTCACGCCTCGCCGCTCATCAGTGGCGCCAGCTGCACGCACACCTGCGCCTCGTCAGCGGTGAGGGATTTAAGCCGCCTCGCCCTGGGCTTCGGCCTGAAGCCGTCTGATCACATCGGCTACTCTTGCTGCAAGGAACTCCCTTCAACCAAGCAAGATCACAAGTAAGCATCCTTACCTTCTTCTTCCAGTTCTCCTCCCCTGTGCACAGGTGGATTCCCCGGCGGCGGACAACATTCTCCAGCCGTCATCTCCTCACTGTTGCATCAGGCGCACCAGGTCGCTGTCTACCGGGCTACGCCCTTGCTACGCCAGCCACCTGCCCAAACCAAGTAAGCCAGCTGTTATTTCTTCAATCTCCTGTATTGGTGTGGTGCCCGTTACCCTTCTCCCTCTGCTTCTCCCATAGGGTTGTCCGACTGAACGGCTTCCTGCCCCCATGCCTGACGCAGACGCCACCACCAATACATCCACATATCACAGACACGCAACCACACACACACTTGTTGTTCAATAAACTGTTAAACATATTCTGAGCCTGCGTGTGTGTCTCCTGAGCAGTGCATTATGTCAATAACAAAGCCATTAGGGTCGCCGACTACTTCAGTGACACTGATAAATTCATTAAGTCTGTGGATGTGCTAAGAAGGCAGGTTGGTCTTGACCTCCTGGATGAAAGGAAGCGTTATCGCCTCAAGAAACACCTGACAGCCCTGCGTAAAGCAGCAGGGGGAACGCCGGTCAAGCACGCCCGGCAGGAGGAATGAATGGCGGTCGTTCCTCTGCCTGTTTTACCCATTTTTGGGATATTGTTTGAACAGACTGGTATATGACATTTAATTGACTGTAATTGACTGTCACAGAACTGGATCTTTGAATAGGTGGACTGCAGGGACTGCTCTGTGTTGTGTGTGGGGGGGGGGGGACATTTCAGTTTGCACTTTTTCCAATGTGACACACTTGGAGGGATGATGTTGGTGTGCTTACATTTTTTTGAAGTGTGCAATAAAGGCTTTTTTCAAAGTCAAAGTCTCTCTCTCTCTCTCTCTCTCTCAGCTGCGGACGGTGGCGCGGCCTCCGCTCCTGCTACCCCAGCTCCGGAGCCTGCCGCTGTGTCTGCGCACGACCCGGCTGCACCGCACGCGGCCCAGCTTGCGGTCGGGAGCATGGATGGCGATGTCGCCAAGAAGGCCACTGATGGTGCGTCACAATCATCTCGCTGTGTGATGTCAACAGCTGTGCCGCAGGCAGCTGCTACCGCTTCGGACGAGGGGACGGAGCACCGACCTGATGGTGCGTCACAACCATCTCGCTGTGTGACGTCAGCAGCTGTGCCTCCGCCAGCTGCTGCCGCATCGGAGGACGGGAAGGAGCACCGACCTGATGGTGCGTCAGAATCTCGCTGTGTGACATCAGCGGCTGTGCTTCCGGAGGCTGCTACCGTTACACGGCGGGGGATAGAACAGCGACAGTCACCTGCTGAGGGTGGCGTCCAGGAAAATGTGGCCCATGATAAATCCACTGGCCCGGGAGAACCAAGCAGTCAGCTGAGTTGTGCTGCCAAGGAAATGGAATCTGAGAACGACGCTGTGTCTAATGCTGAGTCTATTGGGGCAAAATGCAGTACAAACACGAGTTTGTATTCACTGGAAGAAATAAATGCATTCCTGGACGCAACCTATAACAAAGCCATTAGGGTCGCCGACTACTTCAGTGACACTGATAAATTCATTGAGTCTGTGGATGTGCTAAGAAGACAGGTTGGTCTGGATCTCCTGGATGAAAGGAAGTGTTACCGCCTCAAGAAACACCTGACAGCCCTGCGTAAAGCAGAAGGGGGAACGCCGGTCAAGCGCGCCCGGCAGGGGGACTGAATGGCGGTCGTTCCTCTGCCTGTTTTACCCATTTTTGGGATATTGTTTGAACAGACTGGTAGATGCCGTTTAATTGACTGCAATTGACTGTCACAGAACTGGATCTTTGAATAGGTGGACTGCAGGGACTGCTCTGTGTTGTGTGTGTGTGTGGGGGGGGGGATCATTTCAGTTTGCACTTTTTCCAGTGTGACACTTGGAGGAATGATGTTGGTGTGCTTACATTTTTTTGAAGTGTGCAATAAAGGCTTTTTCACAGTCTCTCTCTCTCTCTCTCTCTTTCATTTTCTCATTTCTTCCAACTTGTGGGGCATACGCAGTGACAACATTCAGCATCACACCTTTGACTTCTAGCTTCAAACTCATGATCCTGTCTGACTCCCTCTTCACCTTCTGGACACTCCTCACATTTTCTTCCTTCAAGATTACTCCTTCATTTCTCTTCCTATCTACACCATGGTAAAACAGTATAAATCCACCTCCAGTGCTCCTAGTCTTGCTTCCCTTTCACCTGGTTTCTTGTACACACAGTATATCTACCTTTCGTTCCATCATATCAGCCAACACTGTTTATTTAGCAGTGATGTCATAGTCCCTCCTTAGCCCCCCCCCCCCCCCCCCCGGCAGGATTAAGACCTATCAGCCCATGGGAACAGACATTATGTGTCACAATGGGTGGAAAATTAGACCCTAATGCAGTACTTAGCGTTCAGCACAATTTATTAATGAGCTGACCAAATGGATGCAGCTCAAAAGAAGCACAACCCCCCCCCCCCACAAAATAACAGGTAGCTCAGGGGCTGTAACAAAACTTACTAAATATGAGCAGGAATGGGTCAGGTCAGAACAGGACAGGACAGACAGAAACGTGTTGATCACACAGCATGATGGACGACAATCATACCAACACACAGATTGGGGCAGGTATAAATACACACAGGGCAATTAAACACAATATGACACAGGTAGCAAAATCAGGGCAAACTGACACAGCGGGGCACAGTTAGAAACACAGGACAGGCGGGGCTGAGTGGACAGTAATACACAGAGGATCCACCACAGAAAACAGGGAAACAGGACTGCAGCACACTATGATAATAATGATAACAATAATAATGAGAATTATGCAGAACAGAATAATAATAAAGACAACCCAGAGTGAAACACAGAAAGTTCCAAAAATGAACAAAAAGCAAGGGTGAGGCCTGAGTCCCATGCCCATAAAACAAGACACTAGAACTATAAATTAGGATGAGGGCATGAGACCCATCCCACACCATGACAGTACCCCCCTCTTAAGGGGCAGCTTCCAGACGACCTCAGGGTAACAACAAAACAGAAACAAAGCCCATTCCCAAAAAATTGATGACTATTAACTCAAATTTGTTACTATTTTTCTCTTAAAAACTACAGAAGGCCAGGAGGCCTGAAACAAACTGTACCCCCTCCCCCCACAAACGACCTCAAGAAAATACCAACCCAGGAGAAACAAAAAAGAGACCCTCAGGGCGGGTGGTTGGGGTACAAGGCCAGGTGGGCCAAAACAAAGTGCAACCCTCCACAGAATATAACCAAAACAAACACAGTTCATGGGCAAAATTAAGTCAAAGGCCCCAAGACCCCCAAACAAAACAGGTCGGGTGGTCTACCCAAGTCCATGGGCCATCGGACCGCAACATACAATGGGTCAGGGGGTCTACCAAAGTCCATTGGCCCTTGGACTGGAGAACAACATGGGTCGAGGGGTCTGCACCAGTCCTAGGACCCCCAGACTGGAATGCAGGGCCAGTCCGGCAGCCGACCCATGTCTATAGGCCACTGAACCGGAGAATAAGGTGGAGCAGTAGTCGCAGAAACACAGCGTTCACCCAACAAACACAGAGGAACCCTATGCTTTGTGACCCATGACTGCTTCATGCTGACCCTGACCTCTTGTGATATGGTTGGAGGCATGCTGGCCTCTTTGACGACAACGGGTGGAGTGGACTGCTTGACCTCTTGGACAACGACGGGTGGAGTAGACTGCTCGACCTCCTGGACAACGACGACGGGTGGAGCGGACTGCTCAACCTCTTGGATGACAACGACGGGTGGAGCAGACTGCTCAACCTCTTGGATGACAACGACGGGTTGAGCAGACTGCTCGACCTCTTGGACGATGGGTGGGGTGTACTGCTCGCCCTCTTGGATGATGATGATGGGTGGAGTGGACTGCTCAATCTCTTGGACGACAATGACAGGTGGAGTGTACTGCTCGACCTCTTGGATGACGACGGGTGGAGTGGACTGCTTGACCTCTTGGATGGATGGTGTTGGAGCGTCTGGCTCCAATGCCTGGAGCACCACCCCCGTTGTAGTCACCTCGGATGGAAGAGAAAGGCAGGGTGAAGCATCACCAAAAACACCAGGAGCTAGGCAAGACTTAACTAATATTGATGTTTAAAAAGTGAATAAAAGTACTTGCCTGAACTCCTGATCCTCTCGTACAGGGGTGACCTCCTCAGGATGAGCCGCAGAAGCTAGAGCGTGGACCTCGAGCTGAACAGGAACATGCTCCTCTGGCAGAATAGGAACAGAGGAGTTACAGTGGGAACAGCAGGAACTGCATCATGCGCCTCAGGGACAGCGGAGGCCATTATGTGCACTTCGGGGACAAATGGAGCCATTGCATGCATGCACCTCAAGGGTGGCTGGAGCTGTAAAGCGCACCGCATGAGCATCTGGAGCAGGAAGAAAAGACGCAAAGGAGGTGGTGGAACTGGGTGGCACCGTGGAGCAGGTTCTGGAGCTGGGTGGCGCCGTGGAGCAGTTTCTGGAGCTACGTGGCGCCGTGGGGCAGGTTCTGCAGCTGGGTGGGGCCGTGGAGCAGGTTCTAATGCTGGGTGGAACCGTGGAGCAGGTTCAGAAGCTAGGTGGCACTGTGGAGCAGATTCTGGAGCTGGAATGTTCATAGCCAGCTGGATCTGACCCAGCTGGGACACATGGTCTGGAAGGACCCACGGCTTGTAGTCCAGCATTAGCTAATCCTGGGCTAGCACAGCCTGCCGACACTCCTCCTGTTCCTCCTCATCCTCCACACACAAGGGTTCCACAGTTGCAGCCCCGATATGGTAACCCTCGGCTTCCTGTAGCATTGATGTGGGGGAAGCTGCTGCTAGGGGCCCCTCCAGGACAGCAGATTCCTCCCAGATGATCAGGTTTCCACCCAGTATGGTCAGTCTCTCACAAAAAAACAGAAGGAGATGCAGGTGAAGATGGGTAGAAGGAAAGGGCAGCAGAATTTATTGCAGAGGAAGGCAGAGGGAACTCAGCAGCAGAAGACAGCTGTGGCTGAGTCTCCTCACCGGAACCAGACAAGTCCCATCATTATATGATGTTAAAAAATGAACAGGTACTTGCCTGTATTCCCCCCTCTGCTGCCGCTGATCAGTCTGGCGAATCCTCATGAGAGAAGCTGTGGCACGTCAGATGGGGGGAGGATGCCCATTGATGATGCACTGGTGGTGTGCCGAAGGAGGAAATGGAAGTCTGATGCTTGTAGTGTTGACCATGGGTTCCAGTTTATAAAATCATTCTTTGTTGAAGAAAATCATTTCAACTCAAACGTCTGGTCATGAACTGCTTCTCTCACCCAAGGACCAGAGTTGTAACATGACCCATCGGCCACAAAGTGGAAGTTTCCTGCTTCGTTTCTGGAGTCATTCTCCCTTTCATTTTCCAAAGGAATGCCCCAAATGACAAATTTATGGTTGATATAGTCCAGGCTGGGAAGTCAAGATTCTTCATTAAACAACCAGACAGTTTTACAGTGCAATCTGGTGGACGAATCAGGAATATTTAATGTGTTTTCTCTCTCCCTACAGTGGAATTTCTGAATTGGGGACAATAAATTAATTGATATTCTTTCTCTCAAGACAGTATCCACTACTGAAGACATGGCTGAACTCTGCAATAGACAGTTGTGGTTTGAAATGTTTTTATTGACATGATTTAATGTGTTGCTTTATTTTCAGGAAGAAATTAACTTTTGCATGCCTCCATAAAGAAATTAATCACATTTACAATGTAGACATGGTGGGTTCCCTTATTAGGTAGAATATCTTAGTCACTAAAGTTTAAGGAATTTATGCTTTCACAGCACCATGTATGTGTTTAGGAGAATTTCACTTCTCATCTCAAATTTCTCTCCTCGCTCTGGGAGACCATAGCTAGACTTTGACTGACCAATAGGGGTCCAGGCTTCACTGCATTCCCAATGTTCCTTTTTATAAAATAGTTTAATCATCATTTTCTTCATAAAATTGCATCCACTTTTCTTAACCAATGCTATTTTTATGGTTTTCCAATTTCCAGCATACTGCCAAGTTAAACTATGCTTTCTTTGGTTCCACAAATGTTTGATGCACATGCTGCTCAGTAATTCAATATCCGTCTATGATGCCCATGATACATGTTGAATTCTTTGTTTTAAAATCATCCAAATGTGTTAACCTATTGATGGAATAAAATTGGATTGAATGAGACTGAATCAAAAATCAAAACAGGTGGTTTCCAACTCATGAGCCATTTATTTATAACTCTGATCAGAGGAGGAAGTGTTACAGCAGACCGTCTCTCAGAGTCAAGCACGCAACCACTCTCTGCCATTCATCCTAAGCCTGATGTTTTTATAGTCGGAGGTAAACAAGAGAACAGTCCTTGAGACATCTGGAGACATCTGAAGATATCTCCTAGAGACAGTTTGTGTCTTTAATCTATAGCATTCCCGGTATCAGAAACAGAGCTGGTCAATATAACTAGAGCAGTATATCCTGGGTCATTATTTCTGTCTTGCTGACCTAACCTCACATTCCTACATCCATCCACATGCACATTCACTCAACACTGAGGACTCTGGGACATAAGATTATAAATGGCTCATACAATGCACCAGAAAATACAGATGCAATATATAAAAGAATAATACAGAGATGACATAATATAGAATAATATAGAATTAACCTTTCATTCCTCCCTTGATGCTTTTTTAAAGCATCAGAGATGAAACACTATGGCATCTAAAACCTCACTGGGCAGCTTGCTAAGTTCTGGTGTGTTCTATGCAAAAAGCATTTTATTGCAAAAGATCCTAACTCGCTTTTTAATGAGGAAAACCAGCCATCGGCCCCACTGCCACTCCCGAGCACCGCTGGAATGTTTCATTTCCTGGGAGCATGAAATGGTGAAGCCTTTCGTTCAATAAATGAAATCAGCAAACAAAATCATAAGAAAAGTAAAATCATTAATGTTGATCAATTACAAAATGATATGTGTGATATATGTATGTAACTACCTATTTGGTATTAAATTAGCAGCAATTTGATGAAATGATAAGTTAGTGTATAGATGTATAATGATAAGTGTAAAAACTAGCAAAATCACAATGAATAATATTAAAAATGATTATATGACAAAAGATAATATGAATATGAGTATATATGTATATGTATGATAAGGATATGTGTGTGTTAGCATCTAAATCTATAGATGTTAGTATCTTAATGTATAAAAAATGCAATTAAGTAAACAAGAAGCAAAACAACAATCACAACAGTAAAATTGCATAATGAGTAAATAGTGATTAACAATGTGATGATTTCAAATATAGTATGCCAAAAATAAAGTAAAATGAAAACCCCAAACAATAATGAAAAGCAATATCTCAGAACTTCAAACATATTTTTGTAAATAGTACATTTCAAATTCATATCACGAGCATGCATCTCCTCTCAGTTTTCTGCATGTCAGTCATACTTTTACTCTGTACTCATGAAAAAGATACTAGGCTGGTGTTGTTTCCCCATCATCTCCAGTTGTGGCTTCATGATACATCACCAAGTTCACATGAACAAGTCTCATCATCATGTCACAAATGCAGGGAATAACACATGAAAAAATCAAAACTATCACTACAAAAATCACCACCAAGTTTATGACAAGACTCCTCCATGAAGAAAACAAACAATTTATCCAAGGCTGTGCATCATTAACATTATCCTTGGCCCCAGCAGCCTGTAGAGCAGTAAGACTGCGTATGGCTGAAGCAAAGTATAGTATATATATGCACGTTCGACAGGGAGCTGCTCGCTCTCCATTTGACCATTCGCCACTTTCAGTTCTGGCTGGAGGGACGCTCTTTCACCGCGTTCGTTGACCACAAACCGCTCACATTCGCGATGGCCAAGGTTTCCGAACCGTGGTCAGGCCGGCAGCAGAGACAGCTGGCCGCGATATCAGAGTTTACCACTGATATCCAGCATGTGGCGGGCAAACTCAATGTAGTGGCAGATTGCCTTTCGCGCGCCGTAGCGGCCCCAGTCAGCGTGGGAATAGATTACGCAGCCATGGCCGCGGAGCAGGGTAGTGACGCAGATGTGCATGCGCTCCAGTCTGGACCAACAGGGTTAAGGCTGGAGAACAGGGTGCTGCAAGACGGTATGCCCCCCCTAATCTGCGATGTCTCCACAGGTCGGCCGTGGCCAGTAGTACCAGCTGCGTGGCGCCGCCGCGTTTTTGACTCGATTCATTCTTTGGCGCACCCGGGAGTGCGCGTGTCAGTCAAAATGGTAGGAGAAAAATTTGTGTGGCCGAGCCTCCGCAAGCAAGTGAAAGTATGGGCAGCAGCCTGCACGGCGTGTCAACGAGCCAAAGTACACAGGCACACGAGAGCACCTTTGGAGCCGTTTCACATTCTGGCCAAGAGGTTCGATCACGTTCATGTGGACCTCGTGGGCCCCCTCCCGCTGTCACAAGGGTGCACACACCTTCTCACAATGGTGGACTGGACCACGCGTTGGCCTGAAGTGGTCCCGCTGGCATCAACCACGGCTGAGGAGGTTGCTCGCGTGTTTTTAACAGCTTGGGTGGCGCGCTTTGGCGTTCCATCGGATGTTACGTCCGACAGAGGCCCTCAATTTGTTTCTGAGCTTTGGTCGACAATGGCCCGCAGCCTGGGTGTCACAATTCACCGCACAACCGCATACAATCCGCAGGCTAACGGGTTATGCGAATGTTTTCATAGGTCATTGAAAGCAGCTCTCAGGGCGTCACTGACGGGTGCAAATTGGGTAGACAAGTTACCGTGGGTGTTGTTGGGGTTGCGTTCTGCGCCTAAAGAGGACTTAGAAGCCTCCCCAGCAGAGCTCGTGTTTGCGCAGCCACTCCGGCTCCCTGGGGAGTTTCTCCCAGATAACCCTGCGCCAGACACCTCCCCGTCTCAGCTGTTGCGGAGTGACATAGAATCAAGCACGCTGCCTGGCCCCGCGCACCACAGTTTTCCACGCGTTTTTGTGCCTAAAACATTGAAGAACGCAGAGCTTGTTTTTGTCAGACACGATGCGCACCGAACCCCGCTGCGACCGCCTTATGACGGACCCTTCAGAGTGCTGGAAACAGGGGACAAGCAGTTTTTGCTAGATTTGGGGGGTAGGGAAGAGAAAGTTGGCATAAACAGACTCAAACCCGCTTTTGTGGTGGCAGATGAGCAAGTGCTCTTGGCGAGGGCCCCGTGGCGAGGCAGACCCCCGCGGAGGGCTTCACAGAGTAATGTTTCCCCAGAACCCCCACAGGTGCTGACAAAAGGTTTCCACCCCCAGACGGCAAACTCTCAGCGTGACAGCGCCGCGGAGACGTCCAACCCCAGCTACAGCAGATACGGCAGGAGACGGAAGCCCAGACAGCATGTGGACTAATGTGTATTGATACTATCACGGCATGCATGTTGTTTTTCCCTTGTTTGTTCTAAAATGCTGGGGGGGCTTTGTGTGGGGACACACATTCGTGACCTGTTTTTGAAGCTGCAGGAGAGTTAGCTTTGGTATGCAAAGCTTGAGACTGTGGGAGATAATTAAAGGATTAATGAGGGGATGCATTGTAGATAGTGGTGTGATATCATGCAGAGAGGATGCATTGTTGCTGTCTTTATAATGCAATGGTTTTGTGAGACATGTGACCTTTTAACTGTAAGTGTCCTGGTATTTAAGGACGAGAGTTCCCTTTGTCGTTCTCTTTTATTCTGCTTCGTGATGTTGGAAGATGTGAATAAAACTGACTTGTGAGATAAACTCTGCCTCGTCATTTTCACATTTCCACAATAGTATCTGTAATAAAGCTCCGTAAACAGTATTTACTGATTCTCATTATTGCCTCAATTATGGATGCATCAGGCAATACACAAAAACAATTCACTTGTGTTTCTTAATCTGTAAATATTAAAACATTTAAAGGGCCTATATCGTGCAAAATCGACTTTTTTGAGCTTTTAAGCATGTTATTCAATTCAATTCAACTTTATTTATATAGTGCCATTTCACAACAACAGTCATCTCATAGCACTATCAACTGTAGGGGGAACCCCCACAGTTGCAGAAAGACCCCAGCAATCAGGCGATCCCCTGTGAGCAAGCACTTGGCGACGGTGGAGAGGAAAAACTCCCTTTTAACAGGAAGAAACCTCCAGCAGAACCAGGCTCAGGGAGGGGCAGTCATCTGCTGCAACTGGCTGGGGGGTGAGGGGATAGAGAAGATGAAAAGAACAGACATGTAGACAGCAAACAGCACAATGGGAACTCAATCTATGGGAGAGAACAAACAAATATTAATGACCAGCAAAAAAAATATTTCATTGAGAGTGAGGAAAGGAGTGAGGCCCAGTGCATTACTGGAGGTCCCCCGGCTGACTAAACCTATTAGCAGCATAATTAAGGGAGGGTTCAGAAACACATGATCCCTCCCTAATTGTAGGCTATATCAAAAAGGTAGGTTTTAGCCCTATTCTTAAAAACAGAGATCGAGTCTGACTCCCGAATCCAGATTGGCAGCTGGTTCCACAGGAGAGGAGCTTGATAACTGAAGGCTCTGCCTCCCATTGTACTTTTGGAGATTCTAGGTATTACAAGTAATCCTGCATTTTGGGAGCGTAGTGCTCTGTTAGGATAATACGGTAGTATCGGATCTTTTAAATAAAAAGGAGCCTGATTGTTTAGAGCTTTGTAAGTAAGAAGAAGGATTTTAAACTTAATTCTAAACTCTATGGGAAGCCAATGAAGGGAGGCCAGAACCGGAGAGATATGATCTCTCTTTCTAGTACCTGTTAAAACTCTTGCTGCAGCATTTTGGATCAGCTGAAGACTTTTTAAAGATGTTTTAGGACAGCCTGATAATAAAGAATTACAATAATCTAATCTCGAGCTAACAAAAGCGTGGATCAGTTTCTCAGCATCACTCTGAGACAAGATGCTCCTAATCTTGGCAATATTATGCAAATAATAGAAGGCAGTCTTAGAAACAAATTTAATATCCATCCATCCATCCATCTTCTACCGCTTTTCCGGAGGTCCGGGTCACGGAGGCAGCAGTTCAAGCAGAGAAGCCCAGACTTCCCTCTCCCCAGCCACCTGCTCCAGCTCTTCAGAGAGGATACCAAGGCGTTCCCAGACCAGCTGGGAGACATAGTCTCTCCCCCGAGTCCTGGGTCTGCCCCGGGGTCTCCTCCCAATGGGACGTGCCTGAAACACCTCAAGTGGGAGGCGTCCAGGAGGCATCCTAATCAGATGCCCGTACCACCTCAACTGACTCCTTTCAATGTGGAGGAGCAGCGGTTCTACTCTGAGCCTCTCCCGGATGACTGAGCTCCTCACCCTATCTCTGAGAGTGAGTCCAGCAATCCTACGGAGAAAGCTCATTTCAGCCGCTTGTATCCGCGATCTCGTTCTTTCGGTCATTACCCAAAGCTCATGACCATAGGTGAGAATAGGAACGTAGATTGACCGGGAAATCGACAGCTTTGCCTTAGAACTAAGCTCCCTCTTCACCACAACAGACCGGTACAACGTCCGCATCACTGCAGATGCTGCTCCAATCCGTCTGTCGATCTCTCGCTCCATTCTCCCCTCACTCGTGAACAAGACCCCAAGATACTTAAACTCCTCCACTTGGGGCAGGAGCCTGTCCCCAACCCGGAGAGGACAATCCACCTTTTTCCGGCTGAGGACCATGGACTCGGACTTGGAGGTGCTGATTCTCATCCCAGCCGCTTCACACTCAGCGGCAAACCGTCCCAGCAAGAGCTGTAGGTCATTGCTGGATGAAGCCAACAGGACAACATCATCTGCAAACAACAGAGATGAGATCCTGTGGTCACCAAGCATGACACCCTCCATTCCCTGGCTGCGCCTAGAAATCCTGTCCATAAAAATTATGAACAGGATCGGTGACAAAGGGCAGCCCTGGCGGAGTCCAACTCTCACTGGGAATGACTCCGACCGAGTGTTGGCAATACAAACCAAACTCTCACAATGGTCGTACAGAGACCGAATAGCTCGTAACAACAAGCCCGATACCCCATACTCCCGAAGCACCCCCCACAAAAATTTAATTGGAATTAAATTTAATATGTAATTCCTAATAATGTTAATTCCTCACCAAAAACACCCCCAAAGTGGTATTTTGCTCCATTCACACATCACTGAGTATTCCTCCTCAACCCTGCTCTCTGAGCTGCTGCTCCGCCCTGTCCCTGATGATCAGAATCAGAATCAGAATCAGAATCAGGTTTATTGCCATTGTTCATGCAGTACACAAACTAGGAATTTGTCTCGGTACAATGCTGCAACATTAAACATGATAAGATAAGAGAAATAAACTATACATGTAATAAAGTTTAGGATAAGATTAAGTGATACTGGTCAACAGTTAAAATATATATTAGCCAGCAGCAGATACTGTGGAGAACTATATAGTGCAGTCGGTAATGATGACTGGGTGATGTCATCATCACTGGGTGATGATGACTGGGTCCCCACTTTCATACATATGAACATGGGTGAGCCGCCCACTCCAGGAAGTGTCTGTGCTGCCAGCACCGCTCCCAGGCTAACGCACACACCCACTTTCTCCGCGCAGCTAACGGAGCGGTGATCGGCAAAACTCTTTCACTTTAGCATTGACGCTGTGAAGAAGTAGTTCCTCTCGCACCTAATCTGCTCAGTGACAACAACTGTTTGCTTTTTTACATAAGACAATGTCTTCTAAGTTTTCGTGGGTGGAACCCAGCGACACGCTGCAGCAGCCGGCTCAGGGTTTACATCAAGAAATGGGCAGCAGCCACAAGAAGGAGAGGCTGAGCCTCAGAGATCGAGGCATCTTTCTTCCGGGTTGGAAAAGTAGCTCGCGAAAATAACTCATATTTCATAAGAAATTCATTCTCCAGTGTACCAAAGGTAATATACTATCACATACATGATATAGTTTACTCTGAAAGGCTTAAAATAGCATGATATAGGCCCTTTAAAGCTTCAAATGAAAATATGCTTTAACAAATAAAGACAAAGTCAACCTTAACTTTAAAAGAAAGTGAAAACTTATAACCTTAAATCTCTAAAGCATTTAACCTCTTCTATTTTTGTTGTTCCCTTTTGTAAATAAAATCATCACTTTAAAAATGACATTCAACAAAATTCCAAAGCTAGTTTTGATGACAATTCCAATACTAGACTTTGAAAATTAAGTAATGAAGTCAGTCCACACAAATTTTATAACTACAAATCAAAATACAGTTTCAACAAACAAATAAATTAAAACATCTTCACATTTCTACAATAATTCAAAATTCTATCTCCCTTCTTACAAGTCTGTAAGTTGGAACAAGTTCGAAAAAAACCTTGTAACTATCACTAATATAAAATAACAATCAAGGCTAACCCTTGACTAACAAATTTAGCTACAATCAACAAGTTGATTTTTAAGCTAACTAGCAAACAACAGTAAAACATGGTGGATCAACAACCAACCAACCAACTTACCAAACTGGATGACCTTCAAGCAACATTGGAAGGATGGACTTCTGATTTTATATCTAGCTTCACAACACAGGTCAAGAAAACACAGCCAGAAGATTTGAAGCAACTCACTGAAGAACTTTTTGACAATTATGCAGACCACCCACCAAAAGGAAAGACTCTCCCCAGCACATTGGGAAAGTTAGTCGCGAGATTAAAAGTAGCTGAAGCTAAAGTGCTATGCGCCGAGAATGAGCTAAGGAATCAACAATCAACAATCCTCTCTCTCCAGGAAGAGAACAAATCACTAAGGAAGAAACTGGAACAATCTCAAAATGAAAACGATGATACTCAAGCTCAACTTGATAACGCGTTACAAGATTTAAACCTTGCAAAACCAGAAAAGTGACGGTTGACTCATGACAACAACTTGCTTCGCCAAGAGAACCGTGAACTTGAAGATGCCCTTCAGGACACGAAGAAGGAACTCAGAAGAGTTGAAGGTCAACTTGAAAATGGGAAGTCTGACTACGAAGAATGTCAACTGCTTCTACAGGAAGTACATCAACATCTAAAAGATTTAAAAGAAGAAGTGGAGGAATACCGACAACAAAAGGAAGCAAGACCACGAACCACGAACAGGTCGGGTAGGCTGAAAGGAGAACGCATCTCACCAGACTGGGACTCCCACCGTGCCCCATCGCCCGATTCCCATTTCAAGTGCGGACGATCACGTGAACAGCATGTGTGTGCCCCTTCAGACCGCAACCTTGACAAGATTGCACGAAATCTCACAAAATTTGATCCAGGCCCTACCGATTTGCCTGATACCAAAGTCTATTTACAAGACATTGATTACTACCTGCGTAAGTACCCTGATGCTACGGTCGACGATCGCATTTATTTGATTAAACTAACATCTAACAGGTCAGTGTCAAAATTTATAGACAGACAGCAGACAGATGTCAGGACGGACTACATGTGACTCTGCAAAGCCATCGAAAAGGAATTCTTTGACGACTACCTACAATCAGGGCTATCGGCAGCCTCGGCTGTGAAGCAAGGTTGCTCAGAGCCTACACAGGCCTACTACCAGTGACTTCTTGCACATTTTGGATCTCAAAATACACCAGGGATGGAAGAAGACCACAATTTTAAGACCCTCTTCATCCAGAACCTCCATCCCACTGAGTCACCACCTTGGAGTTACAACTAGCCCAAGGCCAAGCTCAATAAGTTAGCTGAGAGAGTTTGCACATTATGCATTCCAAAAACAGCAACAAAGTCACAACAAGCATGCTGAGCCTGCCACCGTGCTAACTATCAGCGCTGCTTCTGGCACCCTGGAGTTGGAAGGAGCCCCTCACCCTACTTCATCTCTTACACCACAATCACATTAAAGTTTGAGACATTTCCCCAACCAACCTCATCAAGGTCAAAACCAAAATAGGTCCTCTGGATCCCACTCAGGACCAACTTCATAAAAGCCCGACTACCATCGTAGACCAAATCTCCCAGATAGATCGCGAGAATACAGTATGGGCTCTCAAGATGACAGATACCAAACCGAAGACGCACGTAACCGTGGCAAATGGTCTCCTCCACCTCATCACAGAAGCTCAGAAGCAGAAACCAACCCGAAGCCTTGGAAGAAGAAAGAAACTCCTACTCTTAGTAGAGAACATATAGAAGCTCTCAAACATCTCCCAGCAAAGATTCAAAACAACAGAGAAGATGAAACACCTGACATCCTAGCTATCGCAGTTATGCCAACTCAGAAGAAACGCTCTAAATCATGAAGAAAAGACAAAAAGAAAACCCATCCTACAAATGGAGAAGAACCAAAGGACCCAATACAGTCCAGTGCTGTTCTGGCAGCCCAACCACAAGCCAAAGACCACTCCTCTAAAAACAACATTTCGCAACTCCGTGTCAAACTACTGGTGGTTCCACAATTCCTGTGCAATTTAAATGAGAGGGGGGCGGCGCGAAAATTCTGTCTTCCACTGACCTTTGAAGACATGATGTGTCAGGACACTGTTTTAGACACCGCCGCTGACATCACTGTCATGTCACACAATCTTTTTGACTAACTATGTGTAGCTGCTAACCACGCTCACAAAAACTTAAAACAGGATCCTTGTTCGTTAGCCATTCAACCACACGCGCTCACTAACACAACCCTGTTGGGCGTGTCGCTAATCAAAGTCGCCATTGGTCCCATGACCTTGACACATCCGGTCTATGTGTCCAAACTTGACTCCCTTCCATTGCTCATTGGCAAAGACCTACTGAATTGCTTTGAGCCACTGATTGACTTTCAGAATATCAAACTATGGGCTCAAACTCAACACCCTCGTCCATTTGACCTACCAAGGACAACTAAATCACGGCGCTTTGTTCTTGACACTTCGGACACCCCGAGTCTCACACAACTAGCACTGTTGGAACAACTGAACCCGATCAAAAGAGACCATAAAAACCAAGGTGAACACTGTCCTCAAGAAGTCAAAGGTCACCCTCAAATACAAGGTCAAGACAAGGAATTGAATGACCTTGGGAACTCAATGGCCCAGCAGAAAGCTCCACATGGCCCCCTTTGTACCTTTGACTCAACGTTGGTGTCACCCTCTGAATCCCACCCACCCACCCAGTGGACTGCGTGGTCACAGGAGCCAAATCAACCGGCTCCCTGGACCCTCTACAACCTACGGGTTCTGCATTGGTGGACCCAACTTTTGCAAACACTAGGCGCACATCTACTTAAACCCGTGACCCCGTGGTCCATAAAACTGTCAAACACCGGTCGGACCCAACACGCGCTCCCCGCGTCACATTTCTCTAATATAAAGAAATTGAAAACACTCTGCGATGCGACCTTCTCTGCAGCTACGCAACGGCACTCGTATTCATGCTTCCGACGAACAATCAGCGCCACCGCTCGTAGTTCCTCAAAACCAGAGGGGGGTGATGACTGCCAGTGCCCATAATCTTCCAGCTGCAGAACATAGAGGGGTCAAAATGACGTACCACGCTCCCAAGGCCTCATTTCAAAAACACTTGGACCAATCCGCCAAAAGTCGCAAAGCGTACAACAACCAAAAAGCCTCCCATAACAAACCTCAAGGGGGGGACAAAGTCTTTCACTACACATTTGCACCGCAAACGCATCAAATCAATCTGCAGGCAGGGAAAATTGCTCTTAAATTCCTGCCCAGGTGGATGGATGCATACGTTGTCAACAACAAATTTTGGCCACTTAAGTACCAAATCCAGGACCCCATTTTCAAGTGGGCCCATCACAATCAGAGTAAACTTTACCAGAACCCCATGGGACTTGTCGGGTACAACACTGTCACAGTAAGTGTTATATTGTAAATTACACCACACGGAGAGCTTCATGAGGAACATACAACTGAACTTTATTAGGCCGAACACTCAGCTATATACAGAGTGGGCCATGCCCGCCTGACATCACCCTGTGGGTGGGCACGGCATCCCAGACACCCATATTCACATACATAACATTCTCCCCACCTTTAGAAAATGTGAAAGCACACACACAATTGAACCACCCAAATTTAGAAACCCGAATCACACACTAAGAACAGGGAGAATATAATACTGTAATAAAACAACCTATCACATTCACACCAAAATAACCAAAATGGACCATGTCTCTAGAATACACAAAATAATCCCATATTACACACATTCTCACTCACATGCACACCAGCATCAAAAATATACAAACAACACATCATCTCACATATATATACACAGGTATTTACACAAAGAAGACAATTTTATTTTTTCAGGTAACCCCAATGTCTCTGGGAAGCCACCATCCACAAAACTGCCCCGGAGGTCCCGGGCACCCCCACAGCATATGCGCCCCTGGCCTCTGTCCACTTCTAGGGTCAAAGCCCCCCTCCCTGGCGAATATGTCCCTCTGCCGCCACCATCTTCTATACAGCCACGGAGGGCCTGGGCATCCCCACGGCATCAGTAAGTCCAGCCGCTGCCTCCCCCCAGGGTCAAAACACTCCTTCCTGGCCAAAATGTCTCCAGCCGCCAAAACCTGTTTTTGTTCTCTGGGCTGGACCCCACCACCGACCCGCAGGGGAACCCAACCCGGTCTCCCGTGCCCGCCACGTCATCTCTGGACCTCCTTCCCATGTCATGCTGTCCCGCCGACCCAGCCCGAACTCTTACCCCGACGATGGCATTTGGTGCTCTGCAGAACCGCGCCAATTTGTTCTGCTCCGCTCACTTGTCCTCCAGCCTTGGCACCCTTCTTCACGGGGACCCCGCAGTGCCATCCGGTTCCCACACCAAGGGCAACGCAGCCACCGGAACCGGGGTCAACCCTCGCTGTGTTATCGTCACTCCAGTCACAATTACCTCCCAGCTCGCCAGACCAGCTCGTGTCCTGAACCGCGCCGTCAACCATGTCTTGCTGTAGCTGCTGTCCCTCGGGGCTCTCGGTGACATTCCCGTTGGCTCCATCTCCTGACCCGGGCACGTTGTCGCTGCTCTCAACCCCCCTGCTCCAGGCATTCTGCTGCTGCTCGCCTCCGGGGTGTGCACCATCCTCTTCGCCGGACTCGTTCACCAACCCGGGCTCCTAACTGCTGCATCCAGTGCTATCACTGCTGGTGCTCTGCTGTGCTGTCGCCGTGTCCTGCGGCTGCTGCTCCTTCCCGGGGCCGTTAGCCTGCCTGGTCTTGCTTAACTGTTGTCCAGCCTCCCATTGCTTGGCCTCCAGTGGCGGGGCTAACTTCTGCTGCGCCACCTCGTCACTGGTGTTGGTCCCACCTAACTCAGGCTCCCTCTCACTCTGCTCCAGCTCTGGCTGCTCGAGGGGTGGGGGCAATTCCAGTTCTTGCTCATCCTCCATTTCATCTTCACCATTCGAGCTATAGTCCCTCCCTGTGTCCCATTTGCTGTCTCTTTCACTCTCACTGTGATCCTCGGCCGCACCCACGTCCACAAAACCTGTGTGAACCGGTCCTGGGCCACTGACCGTTTGTCCACCAATTTTGAGAGTGAAACCCAGCTCATCAAACAGGTCCCACCCCATGACATTTTCGCCCCGGCATGCCACCTGGAACTGGAACGCAGGAAGGGTCTTTTCACCGTACTGCATCGTCAGTGTGATACTCCTGCTGTTACCGGATTCCTCATCGTCCGGCAGTTCCACCGCATCTGGGCGCTGGGGTGTCAGCCTCCGAACACAGGCCTCACTCACGATGGAGCGCATGGCGGTGGTGGCTACCAATATGGGCACCCTCACGCCATCCAGCTTCACCACCTGCTGCGGTCCTGACCATCCTTCGGGGTGCGTGACATTTACACCTTGTCTGCTGTCGTCAGTGGCCAGGGGTTCCTCCATACGTGGCCCCGGTTCCGCTTCAAGGCCCAGCTCGGCGCCCTTAGCTTTGTTTCGGCGTGAAACTAGCCTGTCAGCTAGCCTGTCCATAGGCTTTGACCGAGCCGTTAGCTCTCCCAAGCTAATTAGCTCTGTCATGTCTAGCGCCACCAGCTCCTTCGCCCGCAGCTCTCTGGCCCTCATCTGCTCCACGAATTGCGCTTCCATGTGTTTGACAGCCTCCTCGTAGCCCTCACTCGTGCTCAGTGAGTCAAGAATGCTTCGGCCCTCCGTGCTGAGGTTACGGGCCAAGAGGGCCCTCCACTGTCTCCCGCCAAGCCGAGGGAGACCCAGCGAATTGATATATTCTTCAAATTCACGTCTCCACTGTGGCCACGAAATCAACGGCTCACCTGAGTCTTCCAAAAACGGCAACAGTCTCTGATTCAGCCAGCACACCTCCATTCTTCTCCTCATCGCCAAATGTTATATCGTAAATTACACCACACGGAGAGCTTCTTGAGGAACATACAACTGAACTTTATTAGGCCGAATACTCAACTATATACAGAGTGGGCCGTGCCCAGCTGATGTCACCCTGTGCTGACGTCACCCTGTAGGTGGGCACGGCATCCCAAACACCCATATTCTCATACATAAGAGATTGAGATTCAACTTTATTGTCATTACACATGTATATACAAGGTAACGAAACGTGACTTGGCATTTGGGCACGCTCTGCAGAGCGCATCCAAGGCCGGGGCAGCCGCTAGGCGCCAGTCATAACAGTAAGTTAATAAATAAGATTAAAATCAGGTCTATGTCCAAGAAATAACTGTGAGCTAACTATTAGCCTCAGGTACACTCGGTTGCATTTCTCCAAACTAATCAGTTAACTGCATCAAAAACTTACAAAAGAAAAAAGGGTAAATTAAAACCAAATTATCCCTTGAACTAATCTTAAAGGCCTCTGTAAAATTCTAATCAATTCTAATCAACTTACTATTATTAAGGTTTAGAGTTCAACCTCTCTAAAAGAAATTGTTCCACCTCTGAGAAAAATTTTCATCTGCCACTCAGGTGTCTAAAAAAAACAACAAGAAGGTTGAGATTAAAATCACTCACTCCTATTTGTTTGCCAGGATGATGGCCCTCCTGTTTTTCAAATTAGCCTTCTATCTCGCAATCACACCTACCATCACCCAGTCAGAACTGGGCAGAGCCAAGA
This sequence comes from Pholidichthys leucotaenia, assembly GCA_020510985.1. Taxonomy (NCBI): domain Eukaryota; kingdom Metazoa; phylum Chordata; class Actinopteri; order Cichliformes; family Pholidichthyidae; genus Pholidichthys; species Pholidichthys leucotaenia. The sequence continues at coordinate 122,364,922 of CM035837.1, read as the reverse complement.
CAAAGAGTCAACAGTCCTTAGGTGGATTCTCAGTAACAGTCTCATTGTTAGGGCCTTTAGTTAGCCTTAGCACGTCCACTGTTAACTCGGTCAACACCACTACACCAAAATGTCAGGTAGCTGAACCACAAACCATTACCAAAACTTTGCAAGATACTGTATTGGTTTTGAATTGTTGCTCCGAAGCTTCAATCAAACTCAACAAGGTCTTGAACTTGTTGCTCTTCGTGTTAAAGGTTGACTATGCTCACACACAGCTGGTGTCTATGTTACTCCCAGAGGTAGCTAGAAACATTAGCTTTTCAGTTAACGCTTTAGCAATGAGCCTGATCTCACCTCATCTTGCCCCTTTTCCAGTAGTCACATATTTACTCTTCGTTGCCATTCAAAGAACAATGATGACATTCCATGTTTGCCCAGTTTTCCAGAAGAAAGGTCTCAAACACCCAATGGCTCAGACATCTGTGGAACCATGGTTTATTCCAGCTAAACCAATCCAGTTTGAACCTCCTTGAGTTATCTCAGTATTACTTAGCTGAAACATTTACCTCAAGTAAATGAAGTGGGCTGCACGGTGGCGCAGTGGTTTAGCACTGCGGCAGCACAGTTTACCCTCGGCCGGGGGATCGCGGGGATCATGAGATCGTGGGTTCGATCCCAGCCCCCGACCAACAGTGAGCTGTGTGGAGTTTGCATGTTCTCCCCGTGTTGTGTGGGTTTACTCCGGGATTTCTCCGGTTTCCTCCCACATACCAAAAATATGTAGGTTTAGGGTGCTCGCGCACGCAGCGACCGGCAGCCGGTGGCTTGTCACCAGACTGCAAACCAAATCTACCTACGGGTACAAATAAGTAACAAAAAAAAAAAAAAAAAAAAAAAGTATGTAAAAATTACATAGTTTTTATTTTTGTACTTTGGTACCCAGAATTTTCTTTTTGTATTTGTTACCCAGAATTTTTGAGTCTTTGCATGCATACACAGTATATTTTAGTATATTTTAGACAATTTCAATTTCAAAGATCTATACTTGGGAATAGATTTTTTTTTTTCAAATTAGACAATAACTCCTCTGATTATACAGTTCAACATAAGTTATCCAAAATGGGTGATGGCTGAAGCCGCAGCCTATATTGCCCACCCATATTCCATCCAAGAATTCAAAAGAAAAACAAAACAAGAGCGATTACAATTCAGAACATAGCTAAGACAAAATGTGACAAAAAACTAAGCAACAACACAACACAGACTGGATATGACAATCCTTATGTGATTTTACATGTCATCCTGTATATATGTTTGGAGTATTTCTTCCTTTAGTTTTTGTTTAAATTGTCCAAGTGTGGAGAGCGTGGAAAGATGAGGCTGAGTTTATTTCACAAGTCAGGTTTATTCACGTTCTCCAACATCATCCAAACAGAAAAGAGAATGAATCCCCCCACATCTGTCCCTTTTATACCCCAGGACATCAAAGCACACAGTCACATTGTCTTTTAATCCCAAGACACAATACGTCTTCTTCCAGGTCTTCTCCCCTCCACCTAAAGTCACTGGTGGTCAGGAAATCCCTCAAGGCCATCTCTTTGCATAACAAAGATCACATTTCACATCCTCCTGTTATCTCTAGGAGACTCAGTCCTATTGTTCATTCTGAGACGTGAAGCAACAGTAACATACATATGAAGCCTATGAAACCTACATATACAGCCCACATGACCCCCCCAAACGTCTAAGATGGAACAATATAACACAGTCTGCATATCATGATAAAATCACAAACATCAGTCCACATGCTGCTTGAGCTTCAATCTTCTCCCGTATCTGCTGTAAGCAGGCTTTACCACTCCCGCGGCGCCATCCTGCTGGGGAGCTGCTGTCTGGGGATGAGAACTGTTAGTCAATCCCTGCAGGAGCTCTGGGGAAAGCTCCCTAGGGCGTCTGCCGCACTGAGGAGCCCTCGCCAACTGCACAGCTTCGTCAGCCATCACAAAAGCGGGTTTGAGCCTGTTTATGCCAATCACTTCCTTTCTGCCCCCCAAATCTAGCAAAAAGTGCTTATCTCCTGTTTCCAGCACTCTAAATGGTCCATCATAAGGTGGTCGCAAGGTTGGGCGATGGGCATCATGTCTGACAAAAACAAACTCCGCATTTTTTAAAGCCTTAGGCACAAAAACGCATGGAAAACTGTGATGAACGGGGCCAGGAAGCGTGCTCGATCCCATGCCACTCTGCAACCGCAGAGCAGGGAAGCACTCTGGCGCAGGATTATCTGGGAGAAATTCCCCTGGCAGCCGGAGTGGCTGTGCAAAAACTAACTCAGCTGGGGAGGCTTCTAAATCCTCTTTAGGTGCAGAACGCAACCCCAATAAAACCCATGGTAGCCTGTCCACCCAATTTGCATCCGTAAGCGACGCTCTGAGGGCTGCCTTCAATGACCTATGGAAACGTTCGCATAAACCATTAGCCTGTGGGTTGTACGTGGTAGTGCGGTGGATCGTTACCCCCAGGCTGCGGGCCATCGCTGACCAAAGCTCGGAAACAAATTGAGGACCTCTGTCGGACGTAATGTCCGACAGAACTCCAAAACGCACTACCCATGCCGTTAAAAACACGCGCGCCACCTCCTCGGCTGTGGTTGACGCCAGTGGGACCACTTCTGGCCAGCGCGTGGTGCGGTCCACCATTGTCAGAAGGTGTGTGCACCCCTGTGACGGCGGGAGGGGGCCTACGAGGTCCACATGAACATGATCGAACCTCTTAGCCGGGATGTGAAACGGCTCCAAGGGAGCGCTCGTGTGTTTGTGTACTTTGGCTTGTTGACAAGCCATGCAGACTGCTGCCCACTCTTTAACTTGCTTGCGCAGGCTCAGCTATACAAATTTCTCTCCTACCATTTTGACCGACGCGCGCACCCTTGGGTGCGCCAGAGAATGAATCGAGTCAAAAACGCGGCGGCGCCACGCGGTCGGCACCACTGGACACGGTCGTCCCGTGGAGACATCGCAGATTAGGGGGGGCATACCATCTTGCAGCACCCTGTTCTCCAGCCTTAACCCTGTTGGTCCAGACTGGAGCGCGCACACGTCCGCGTCGCTAACCTGATCCGCGGCCATGGCTGCATAATCTATCCCTACGAGGACTGGGGCCGCACGCACTTCTGCGCCGCTAGCCTGCTCCGCGGCCATGGCTGCGTAATCTAACCCTACGCGGACTGGAGTAGTCACGGCGCGCGAGAGACAGTCTGCCACTACATTTAGTTTACCCGCTACGTGCTGAATATCGGTAGTAAACTCTGAGATTGCAGCCAGCTGTCTCTGCTGTCGGCCTGATCACGGTTCTGAAACCTTGGCCATCGCAAAAGTCAGTGGCTTGTGGTCGACGAACGCAGTGAAACGGCGTCCCTCCAGCCAGAACTGGAAGTGGCGAATGGCCAAATGGAGCACTAACAACTCCCTGTCAAATGCGCTGTGTTTTCGCTCGGTATTGTGCAAAGTCCTGCTGAAAAAGGTGAGTGGCTGCCAAGCCCCGGCAACATGCTGCTCCACGACTGCCCCTATGGCCACATCTGACGCGTCAGTAGTGAGCGCTATGCGGGCCGTTGGGTCTGGATGTGCTAACAACGCAGCGTCTGCCAGGGCTGTTTTGACCTCCGAGAATGCTTGCTCCCGCTCCGGAGACCATTCGATTTTACTTGTGGGTTTTTGTTTTTTAAGCGCGGCATACAGTGGTTGCATGAGCTGCGCTGCGTGGGGGAGGAAACGGTTATAAAAATTCACCATTCCCAAAAACTCCTGTAACGCTTTGACCGTTTGTGGCTGGGGAAAATTTGTTACTGCACGCATTTTGTCAGGCAGAGGAACCGCTCCTTCTGGAGAAACGCGGTGCCCCAAAAAATCAATCTGTGCCACCCCGAACTGACACTTCACTGGGTTGATAATTAACCCGTGTTCTCCCAACCTCCGAAAAACTGCCGTGAGGTGATTTTCGTGTTCGTCTTCGGACGCGCTGGTTACCAAGATGTCGTCCAGGTAGACGAACATGAAGGGGAGATCCCGCAACACCGCGTCCATCATGTGTTGGAACGTCTGCGCGGCGCCTTTAAGCCCAAACGGCATGCATAAAAACTCGAACAGGCCAAACGGAGTTATTACCGCTGTTTTGGGTATGTCCTCAGCGTGCACTGGGACTTGGTGGTACCCGCGGACCAAGTCTATCTTGGAAAAAACGCGCGCCCCCGCCAAATGGATGGAAAAATCTTGGATATGCGGGATTGGGTAGCGGTCGTGCGCTGTAGCGTTGTTCAACCTGCGGAAATCTCCGCAAGGTCGCCACGAGCCATCAGCTTTAGGGACCATGTGAAGCGGGGAAGCCCATGGGCTTTTCGAACGCCTGATGATGCCCAACTTTTCCAGGTTGGCGAACTCCTCGCGCGCTATGGTCAGTTTAGCTGCATCCAAGCGCCGAGCTTTTGCAAAAACGGGCGGTCCGGTGGTAGTAATAAAATGTTCCACTCCGTGTTTAGCAACGGCTGCAGAAAATGTGGGAACCGTGAGTGCTGGAAACTGAGTGAGAAGTGTGTGGAACTTACCGCTTGCCGTTGCGACGTTGGCTTGTGCTGTGGGCGGGGTCACTCGGGCTGCACAGGGAATAGAATAAAAAGAAAGTGCATTAACCAGGCGCCTATTAGCAAGATCCACCAACAAACCATGTGAGCACAGAAAATCAGCCCCTAACATGTTGAAGCTCACTGCAGCTATAACAAAAGTCCATTCAAATGTACGGCCGTGTAGGGACAGAAGCAGAGTCTTCTCACCAAAGGTCTTAATCCTCGAGCCGTTCACTGCTGATGCTCCGTGACTCCTGGGGCCTGCCAACCGGTCAGCATAGGTAGGCATGATGAAACTCACTTGGGAGCCTGTGTCCACGAGGAATTGCTTCCCCGAACGCGCATCCGTCAAGTAGAGCAGCTTGTTCTCTTCCCCGAGGGCCGCAGCTGCTACCGACCCCCGGCTCTGGCGTTTCCCGAGCTCTTGAACGGGCACGGTGGTATACACTTGCGTGCTCTCTCTGCGAAATGGTGATGGTAGAAACAGAGGTCGTCTCCTCCGCGATGTTTGGCCCTCACTGCCGCCGTTGCGTCTGCTGCCGCCACCTCTGGCCCCCTGCCATCTCCGGCCCCCTGCCATCTCCGGCCGTCGTGCCGAGTTCTGTCGCTGCTGTGGTGGCCACGCGCTGTCTGCTGGCATTGAGAATCCGCTGTGCCTCCTGGGCCAGTGCGCGGAAGTCCCGCTGGGCCAACAACTGTGAACCGGCCAGGGTCGCTCTCGTCTCTGACGGTAGGGTTCTCAGGAAAATGTGGGTGAAGAGGAAGTCGTCGCCATCTGAGCCCCTCAGCCTCAGCATGTCCTCCATCAGGTCAACGGGTGTGCAATCCCCCAAGTCGTTCAGAGCCAGGAGCCTCTCCGCTCTCTCCTGGACTGAGGGAGTGAAAAGCTGGATAAGCGCATCCTTCAACCCGCCGTATTTGTCGTCGGCCGGTGGGCGCTCCACAAGGCTCTGTACATGTCGAGCCGTGTGGTTGTCGAGCTTGGCAATAACGTGGTAGAATTTCGTGTCATCTGCCGTTATTCCCCGGAGAGCGAACTGTGCTTCGGCCAAGTGGAACCAGGAACAAGGGTTGTCTTGCCAGAAGTCTGGTAGCTTGACTGTGGCTGCGTTCGCCTGGCTGGTTCCTGACGAGTCCGGCTCGGGGGAATTTCTTCTGCTCATGATACGTCTTAGGGTCACCAGTGTGGAGAGCATGGAAAGATGAGGCTGAGTTTATTTCACAAGTCAGGTTTATTCACGTTCTCCAACATCATCCAAACAGAAAAGAGAATGAATCCCCCCACATCTGTCCCTTTTATACCCCAGGACATCAAAGCACACAGTCACATTGTCTTTTAATCCCAAGACACAATACATCTTCTTCCAGGTCTTCTCCCCTCCACCTAAAGTCACTGGTGGTCAGGAAATCCCTCAAGGCCATCTCTTTGCATAACAAAGATCACATTTCACATCCTCCTGTTATCTCTAGGAGACTCAGTCCTATTGTTCATTCTGAGACGTGAAGCAACAGTAACATACATATGAAGCCTATGAAACCTACATATGTGGCCCACACAAGCGTTGTACATGATTTTAATTCAGGTCCAAAATCGTTCCATAATCTGACTCCTTGCACTGAAACACAGTGTTGATTGGTGGTAGTTATCACTGAAGGTTTTTGAAATATACATGTTCCTCTGAAATGATATTGTTTCTCCTTTATTTGGAACAACTTTTGGATATTTGCGGACAGTGATAGATTCTTCACTTTAAACATTATTACTACAGTTTTAAAGTCAACCAGATCTTTCAACCTGAGAGCTTTTAATTTAAGAAAAAGTGGGTTTGTTGGTTCCCTGTAAGCAGCTTTGTTTATTATTAATAATAAATTATTAATAAAATTATTAATAGCTCTCTTCTGAAGCATAAAGACTGGATATATGTTTGTTTTAGATGTATTTCCCCATACTTCAGTACAATATGTCATGTATGGGAGTATTAATGAAAGATACAAGGTATATAGTGTGGGTTGATTCAGCAAATATTTCACTCTGTGTAGTATTGCAATTGATTTGGATATTTTACCTTTAATATAATTAATATGTGACTTCCAACACAGTTTATTATCAATTATTACTCCAAGAAATTTAGTTTCGGATACCATTTCAATCTCTATATGATTCTGTTCACAAGCTACCAAACCTATGGACATCAGAACCATTAGCTCAGCAGTTGAGTGAAGGGACTTCAATTGGAACCAGCCACCAAGGATGTGTATCAAAGCTGACTGAAGCTCGCCATTGATACAGAGGATGGGGGAGGGGGGTATGTAGCACTGACCATGGGTTCCAATTTATAAAATCATTCTTTGCTGAAGAAAATCATTTCAACTCAAACGTCTGGTCATGAACTGCTTCTCTCACCCAAAGACCAGAGTTGTTACACGACCCATCAGCCATAAAGTGGAAATTTCCTGCTTTGTTTCTGGAGTCATTCTCCCTTTCATTTGCCAAAGGAATGCCCCAAATGACAAATTTATGGTTGATATAATACAGGCTGGGAAGTCAAGATTCTTCATTGAACGACCACACAGTTTTACAGTGTCATCTGGTGGATGACTCAAGAATATTTAATGTTTTTTCTCTCTCCCTACGGTGGAATTTCTGAATTGTGGACAATAAATTAATTAATATTCTTTCTCTCAAGACAGTATCCACTACTGAAGACATGGCTGAACTCTGCAATGGACAATTGTGGTTTGAAATGTTTTTATTGATATGATTTAATATGAGTTGCTTTATTTTCAGGAAGAAATTAACTTTTGCATGCCTCCATAAAGAAATTAATCACATTTACAATGTAGACATGGTGGGTCCGGGGGATCCTGGGCTCGATCCCAGCCCCCGACCAACAGTGATCTGTGTGGAGTTTGCATGTTCTCCCCGTGTCAGCGTGGGTTTGCTCCGGGATTTCTCTGATTTCCTCCCACATGCCAAAAACATGCAAGTTAGGTTAATTGGCATCAAACTGGGGATTCTAAATTGTCCTTAGGTATGACTGTGAGAGTGAATGGTTGTCTGTCTCTCTGTGTTGGCCCTGCGATGGACTGGCGATCTGTCCAGGGTGTACCCTGCCTCTCGCCCAAAGATGCTGGGATAGGCTCCAGCCCCCCGTGACCCAAAAAGGATTAAGCGGAAGAAGATGGATGGATGGATGGACATGGTGGGTTCCCTTATTAGGTAGAATATCTTAGCCACTAAAGTTTAAGGAATTTATGCTTTCACAGTAGCATATATGTGTTTAGGAGAACTTCACTTCTCATATTAAATTTCTCTCCTCTCTCTCTGGGAGGCCATAGCTGGACTTTGACTGACCAATAGGGGTCCAGGCTTCACGGCATTTCCTTTTTACGCCGTTTAGGACTTCTGTGAACAAAGAAGCTCAAATGTAATTGGTCCAGCTCAGTTTTCATGATATTCAGTGAAATTCTGCCACACCTGAAAAAAAACTACCGGTATCCTTTCTTTTGTCTTTAAGTTTGTTGGGTACAGTCAAGCTGTAAGGAGCAGAATTTCCTGTTCCCCCCTTTCTTTTCTATCTTCAAGTAGGCCCAGAGTCTCCCATGCTCTGTGAAAATTCTTTTTCTTTTCTTTAAAGTTCGCTTTTTCTTATTTTAATCCTTTTCTTTAAATTACCATGTAAGAAGATTTTGTTTGATTTTTACTAAGCTTAAACCAACTTATTCAAACCACAACACACTGGAAGAAATGGTCTGTGGTGTGTTTTTGTCTCAATTTGATCATCTGATGGGATTTTGAACAATAAACAAACATTAACTGGAATTTGACCACTTGACCAAATTTCCTTTGCGTAGATAAGAAGACCTTGCCCAGCTTGCTTAAGAACAGCTCGGTTGCAATCTCAGGAGCACAGCCTTGTGGAAGAACCTGTCTATCTGCATCTTCATCAACAGAATCCACGGACATCCAGCTAAATCAAGGTTGGCAAGTGGGGGCCCTGCTACCACCAGGGACGCGATCTGACTCTGTGACTGACAGTCTGTTGTTCAATTTAAACTTAATTCTTCAGAATATTCCTGGTATAGGTTCTTTAACCTATAGATTTGCAAATTGCTTTCAGAATGTCAAATGCATTTTGCCCTTTCATTAATCTCTGTTCCTTTTCAGAGTAACACCAATTTTCCTTATTATAAAATAGTTTAATCATCATTTTCTTCATAAAATTGCATCCACTTTTCTTAACGAACGCAATTTTTATGATTTTCCAATTTCTATCATACTGCCAAGTTAAACCATGGTTTCTTTGGTTCCACAAATATTTGATACACATGTGATGTTCAGTAATTCAATAACCGTCTATGATGCCCATGATACATGTTGAATTCTTTGTTTTAAAATCATTGAAATGTGTTAATCTATTCTGACATTTCTTATTAATCTATTGAAAGACATATGGTGTGGAGAGTGCAAATAAAGGAACCAGACTTACACAACAGACGAACTTTATTTCTCACTCTCACTTCCTTCATACACAGAAAAAGAATTCCTCAATACACCAGGGTCTCTCCTTTTATATCACTCCATTCCTTCCCCCTGCTGCCTGAAATCTTGCATTACAATACATTCACACATTCACCCCTTACTGTCCCCGCAGCTACTCCTTCCTGCTGCATTACCATCTTTTCCCATTACAATACATACTGTCCTTCTCCATTAAATCCCCCACACTCTGTCGGCAGAGGGAATATTCCCCTCCCCTCTGCTTCCAGTCTGAGATGAATATCCCAGCGTGGGTTCCCTACACCCCCCCCCCCCCCCTCCCAGAGTCTCAGACTGAACTTCAACCCTCACATCCTTTTGGCTTCAGTCTCCTCCCATATCTGCTGTAACGAGGGACCTTCGACTCCGCAGCGCTGCTGTGCCAGTGGGGGGCTCCTGGGGGTGTGTCTGTCTGCGGGTGGGCAATGGCGAGGGGGGGGGGAAACATTCTACTTGCCCGTGTGGCTGCTCTGATGAATCTTCTACCTGGGGAGTTCTCAGTGGGGGTCTTCCACGCCGAGGGGCCCGAGCCAACATCATTTGCTCGTCCGCCACCACAAAGGCGGACTTAAGTCTGTCTATACATATTTTCTCCCTACGACTCCCCAAGTTTAACAAAAAATGTTTGTCCCCTGGTTCCAGCACTCTGAACGGGCCATTGTAGGGTGGGCGCAAAGGGGGGCGGTGGGCATCGTGCCTGACAAACACGAATGCCGCATTCTTCAAAGTTTTTGGCACAAAAGCACGTGGAAAACAGTGGTGGGCCCGGCCCGGCAGCGTGCCTGTATCTGCGCTATGCTGCGAACGCTGAGATAGACAGTTGTCCGGCACGGGATTATCTGGTAAAAATTCCCCATGGAGCCGCAGTGGCTGAGAAAAAACAAGCTCCGCCGGGGAAGCCTCCAAATCCTCTTTTGTTGCGGAATGCAACCCTAACAGAACCCACAGCAACCAGTCTCCCCAATTTGCATCTGTAAGCGAAGCCCTTACAGTTCCATAGCGGTTCCATAGATTCCATAGCGGTTCAGCGACCTATGGAACCGCTCGCATAACCCATTGGCCTGTGGGTTGTACACGGTTGTGCGATGAATTGCTACACCCAGGCTACGGGCCATCGCGGCCCAGAGGTCGGAAACAAACTGAGGGCCTCTATCGGATGTGATGTCCAACGGGATGCCAAAACGTGCCACCCATGTTGTCAAAAAGGCACGCGCCATGTCCGCAGACGTGGTTGCCGCTAGCGGGACTGCCTCTGGCCAGTGTGTAGTGCGGTCCACCACTGTCAGAAGGTGCATGAATCCCTGCGATGGCGGAAGGGGGCCCATGAGGTCCACGTGAACATGGTCGAACCTCTTAGTCGGTATACGAAACAGCTCCAAAGGGGCCTTCGTGTGTCTGTGTACTTTGGCTCGTTGTCACGCTACGCAGGCTGCAGCCCACTCTTTCACTTGTTTGCGCAGGCCTGGCCATACAAACTTCGCTCCCACCATTTTGACTGACGCGCACATTCCTGGGTGCGCCAGAGCGTGAACTGACTCAAACACTCGGCGGCGCCAAGCAACTGGGACCACCGGGCACGGGCGTCCCATGGAGATGTCACAGATTGGGGGGCGCTGCTGTGTTGCAGTACTCTGCTCTCCAGCCTTCACCCTGCTGGTCCAGACTGGAGCGCGCACACGTCCGCATCGCCAATCTGCTCTGCGGCCATGACTGTATAATCTATCCCTACGCAGACTGGGGCCACTACTGCGCGCGAGAGGCAGTCCACCACTACATTCAGTTTACCAGCCACATGCTGAATATCGGTCGTAAACTCCAAGATCGCGGCCAACTGCTGCCGGCCCAACCATGGTTCCGAAACCTTTGCCATTGCGCCCGTTAGCGGCTTGTGGTCCACGAATGCAGTGAAGCTGCACCCTTCCAGCCAGAACTGGAAGTGGCGTATGGCCAGGTGGAGAGCCAGCAACTCTCTGTCGAACGCATTGTATTTACACTCACTGTCGCACAAAGCCCTGCTGAAAAAAGCGAGCAGCTGCCAAGAACCGGCGAAGCGTTGCTCCATGACAGCCCCTATGGCCACGTCCAAGGCGTTGGTAGTAAGCGCTATCCAGGCCGCTGGGTCCGGGTGCGCCAACAGTACGGCGTTTGCCAGGGCTGTTTTAACCTCAGAGAATGCCTGCTCCCGCTCCGGAGTCCATTCGACTCTGTCTACCAGCTTCCGTTTCTTGAGCGCGGCGTACAATGACTGCATGAGCTGAGCTGCGCGGGGGAGGAACCGGTTATAAAAGTTAACCATCCCCAAAAACTCTTGCAGCGCCCTGACCATCTGAGGCCGGGGAAAATTCGCCACAGCGCGCACCTTGTCTAGCAAGGGTATTGCTTCCTACGGTGAGATGTGGTGCCCCAAAAAGTCAATCCCTGTCACGCTGAACTGGCATTTCGCCGGGTTGATTATTAACCCGTGCTCTTCCAACCTCCGGAAAACTGTCCTGAGGTGGGTTACGTGTTCGTCTTTGGATGCGCTGGCCACCAGGATATCATCCAGGTAGACAAACACAAACAGCAGATCACGCAACACTGCATCCATCATGCGTTGAAATGTCTGTGCCGCGCCTTTTAATCCGAAGGGCATGCGTAAAAACTCAAACAACAAACGGAGTTATTACTGCTGTTTTGGGTATGTCCTCCGTGCGCACCGGGACCTGGTGGTAACCGCGTACCAGGTCTATTTTAGAAAAAATGCGTGCCCTGTGCCCTGTGCCCTGTCGAGGTGAACGGAAAAATCCTGAATTTCGGGAATTGGGTAGCGGTCATGCGCTGTGGCATTGTTCAGTCTGCGGAAATCTCCACACTGTCGCCATGATCCCTCGGCCTTAGGGACCATGTGTAGTGGGGATGCCCATGGGCTGTTTGAGCGCCTGATGATGCCCAACCTTTCCAAGTTGGCAAACTCCTCGCGCGCTATGACCAGTTTAGCTGCATCCAGGTGCCAAGGTCATGCGAAAACGGGTGGCCCAGTGGTGGTGATAAAGTGTTCCACCCCGTGTTTAGTGATGGCCGCCAAAAACGTCAGGACCGTGAGTGCTGGGAACTGAGTGAGCAGTGTGTGGAACTTACCGCCTGGAGCTGTGATGCTGGCTACTGTTGTTGGCCCGGCCTCTCGAGCTGTACAGGGGAGAGAATCAAAAGACATTGCATTAACCAGGCGTCTGTTAGCAACATCGACTAGCAACCCGTGTGCACACAAAAACTCAGCTCCCAAGATTGGGAAACTGCATGCCGCTATGACGAAAGTCCACTCGGACATACGGCCCTGTAGGGATACAGTCAGTGTCCTCTCACCAAAAGTCCTAATGTCCGAGCCGTTTGCGGCTATCAGCTCGGGGCCACTAGCTCCCACTAGCGGGTCGGTGTAGGACGGCAGGATGAGGCTCTTTTGGGAGCTGGTGTCTACGAGGAACTGTCTCCCCGAGCGCAAGTCCGTCACGTAGAGCAGCTTATTTTCTTCACCGGCAGTCGCAGCTGCTACTGACTGCCGGCCTTGGCGTTTCCCGAACGCTTGAACTGGCACGGTGGCACACATCTGCATGCGTTCTCTCCAAAACGGCGGTGGTAGGAGCAGAGCGTGTCTCTCTGGCACCTTCTGGCCCCTGCTGCTGCTACCATCGCGGGCTCCTCGCCTGGTCATCTCGCTGGGTTCCGACACCACCGCGTTCACTGTGAGGGCTCTGGTGGTGAGGATGATCCGATCTGCCTCCTGGGCTAGTGCACGGTAGTTGCATGCAGCCAGCAACGGCGAGTTGGCCAGAACCGCTCTTGCCTCTGTTGGGAGGTTCCGGAGGAAAAGGTGGGCAAACAGAAAAGGCCTGTCATCCGTGCCCATCAACGCCAACATCTTCTCCATCAGTTCAACCGCCGACCCATCTCCTAACTTGGAGTGCCTCAGGAGCCTCTCTGCTCTTTCACAGTCCGAGAGTGTGTAGCACCGGGTCAGCGCGGCCTTGAGAGTCCCGTATTTATCGTGGGCTGGAGGCTGTTGGAGCAGGCTCGCTACTTGCTGAGTCGTGCGAGCGTCCAGCGCTGTGATCACATGGTAATATCTGGTGTCATCTGCCGTTTTTCCCCAGAGGGCGAACTGAGCCTCAGTGTGGAGGAACCAAGACTGCGGGTTGTGCAGCCAAAAGTCCGGTAGTTTGACCGAAACAGCGCACGCGTTGCTGGGGCTTTCCGTCCAGGCCGTCTCTGGGATGCTTGCTGCATTGCTGGGGCTTCCCATCCGGGCCAACTACAGGGTTCTTGCCTCGTGTTCCATAATTCGTCAAGGGTCACCAGTGTGGAGAGTGCAAATAAAGGAACCAGACTTACACGACAGACAAACTTTATTTCTCACTCTCACTTCCTTCATACACAGAAAGACAATTCCTCAATACACCAGAATCTCTCCTTTTATGTCACTCCATTCCTTCCCCCTGCTGCCTGAAATCTTGCATTACAATACGTTCACACATTCACCCCTTACTGTCCCCGCAGCTACTCCTTCCTGCTGCATTACCATCTTTTCCCATTACGATACGTACTGTCCTTCTCCGTTAAATCCCCCACGCTCTGCCGGCAGAGGGAATATTCCCCTCCCCTCTGCTTCCAGTCTGAGATGAATATCCCAGTGTGGGCTCCCTACAATGGAAGTTATTGTTTTATTTCATGTCCATCTTCTTGATTATAAGCAGACAAGAACTCATAAGGTTTTTTGGTTTTTTTTTTAGACCGATTCATAATTGGTACAAATAAAGAATTGTTAATAAAATTGTCCATTATCTGGACTGGTGCTCCAACGAGCTTATGTTTGTGTAATGAAAGGAAATCTTCATTCCTACTCACATTCATATTTATATTAACACTTGTACCAACAATAAAACACTTAAAAAAAAACAAAACATAATTCTGCTACACGCTCCCTCACCAGGGATGAAAAACTGGACCGCTGTGTCCCATACCATCAGTGATGACTTTGTCTTCCATCCCTGGATGGATCCACTCCTTCCTCCTTCCTCACCTCTCCCGCCACCGGGAACGACTCCTTCAACCTGCGGCAGATAATCCGCATGCCGATGTTCAGAATCAGAATCAGAATCAGATTTATTGCATTGTTCATGTAGTACACAAACTAGGAATTTGTCTCGGTGCAATGCTGCAACATTAAACATGATAAAATAAAAGAAAAAAAACTATACATGCAATAAAGTGTAGAATAAGAATGAGTAATACTAGTCAGCAGTTTTAAATATATTAGCGAGCAGCAGATGTTGTGGAGAACCATATAGTGCAGTCAGTAATGCAAAAAGAAAACAGTGATGATTGACATGAGTCTGGTTGAGCTGCTGTACATAGTGCACGAGAGTCAATAAGTCACTTAGTGTTCAGCAGTCTGATGGCAGAGGGGAAGAAGCTGTTCATGTGATGGGAGGTTTTAGTCTGAATGGACCGAAGTCTTCTACCTGAGGGGAGAGGGGCAAACAGTACGTGACCAGGGTGTGAAGGATCGGCTATGATCCGGCCAGCATGCCTCCGGGTCCCGGAGATGTACAGATCCTGGAGAGATGGGAGCTTGCAGCCGATCACCTTCTCAGCAGTGCGCACGACGCGCTGCAGCCTTAGTCTGTCCCTGGCAGTGGCTCCTGCGTACCACACGGTTATGGAGGTGGTGAGGATGGACTTGATGATGGCTGTGTAGAACTGCACTAACATCTTGGTGGGTAGCTTGAGCTTCCTCAGCTGCCACAGGAAGAACATCCTCTGCTGGGCCTTTTTGATGAGGGAGCTGATGGTCGGCTCCCACTTGAGGTCCCTGGTGATGGTGGTGCCTAGGAAGCGGAAGGAATCTGCAGTGGTGATGGGAGAGCCTGAGAGGGTGAGGGGGGGCAGAGGGGTTGTGACTTTCCTGAAGTCCACAATCATCTCCACTGTCTTCAGAGCGTTCAGCTGCAGGTTGTTGTTGTTGCACCAGGACACCAGCTGGGCCACCTCTCTCCTGTAGGCGGACTCGTCGCCGTTGGAGATGAGCCCGATGAGGGTGGTGTCGTCCGCAAACTTGATCAGCTTGACAGACTGGTGGCTGGAGGTGCAGGAGTTGGTATAAAGGGAGAAGAGTAGGGGGGAAAGTACACAGCCCTGGGGTGATCCGGTGCTGATGCTAACAGAGTCTGAGACAGTCTTTCCCAGCCGCACATGCTGCCTCCGGTCCGTCAGGAAGTCGGTGATCCACCTGCAGAGGGAGTCAGGCACGTTGAGCAGGGACAGCTTGTCCCGGAGCAGAGCGGGGCGGATGGTGTTGAATGCAGAGCTGAAGTCCACAAACAGGATCCTGGCATAGGTTCCCGGGGAGTCCAGGTGCTGCAGGATGGAGTGGAGGGCCAGGTTGACTGCGTCGTCTACAGACCTGTTAGCTCGGTAGGCAAACTGCAGCGGGTCCAGGAGGGGAGTGGTGATGGACTTGAGGTGGGGCAGGACCAGGCGCTCAAAGGACTTCATGACTACAGAGGTGAGCGCTACAGGTCTGTAGTCGTTAAGTCCAGTGATCCGTGGCTTCTTGGGGACAGGGATGATGGTGGAGGATTTGAGGCAGGTCGGCACGTGGCATAGCTTAAGGGAGGTGTTAAAAATGTCTGTGAAGACAGGAGCCAGCTCTTTTGCACAGTGTCTCAGGGTGGAGGGAGACACGCCGTCCGGACCGGGGGCCTTGCACGGGTTCAGTCTGGAGAACTGTCTGAGCACGTCCTGCTCACTGATGACAAGGGCAGGGGGGAGGCGGGGGGGGCCGCCTTTGATGAAGTAGGGACCGTGGAGGCAGTGGAGCTGGGGGCGGGGGGGGGGAGTTGGACACAGCTGACGAGGTGTCAAAACGGGCATAGTGTTGGGACAGTCTTTGACAAAGGGCTTTGTCATCCTGACCTTTAGGAGCCTGAGGCCGATAGTTGGTGATTTGCCTCAGTCCTCTCCACAGAGAAGCAGAGTCGTTAGCAGTGAACTGCTGCTGGAGTCTCTCAGAATACACAGATTTAGCTCTCCTCAGCTCTCTGTTAAACCGATATTTGACCTCCCTGTAGCAGTCCCTGTCTCCACTTTTCAACGCTGCTTCCTTCTCCTTCCTGATCTGTCTGAGCTTAGCAGTGAACCAGGGCTTGTCATTGGAGTACCTCACCCTGGTGCGCGATGGAAGAATGCTCTCCTCACAAAAGTAATATGAGTTCACAGTGTCCGTGTACTCATCCAGATCATGCGTGGCTCCTTTAAACATGTCCCAGTCAGTTATTTCCATGCACGTTTCCAGCTTCTCCTCAGCTTCACTGGTCCACTGGTCCATTTCTTTGTACTTCAGTTCATGCAGACGGGCGAGCTGAGGGAACCATAGAAGAATTGTAAATGCCTCACCCAGTTTCTCGGTGCACTCCAGGCAGCGGAGGGTTTCCTCCGGTGAGCGGGAGGCCCGGGCATCCTTGATGCAGGCCTTGACATTGGTGGCCACCCAGGCTTCCCTTTCATCGAGACCTATTTGCTGAAACTCTAGTACACTGGGTCCATGATGATTGCCGTACTGTCACGATGAGTGGAAAATTAGACCCAAATGCAGTACTTGGAGTTCGGCACGATTTATTAATGAGCTGGCCAAACAGGTGCAGCTTAAAAGAAACACAAAAAAAATACAAAATTAACAGGCAGCTCAGGGGCTGTAACAAAACTTACTAAATACAAGCAGGAACGGGCCAGGTCAAAACAGGACAAGACAGACAGAAGCATGTTGATCACAGCATGATGGATGACAATCATCACAACACACAGATTGGGGCAGGTATAAATATACACGGGGCAATTAAACACAATATGACACAGGTGGCAAAATCAGGGCAAAGTGACACAGCAGGGCATGGTTAGAAACACAGGAAGGGTGGGGCTGAGTGGACAATAATACACAGAGGAACGGGGAAACTGGACTGCAGCACACTATGATAATAATAATAATGAGAATTATGCAGAACAGAATAACAATAGACAATCTAGAGTGAAACACAGAAAGTTCCAAAAATGAACATAAAGCGAGGGCTGAGTCCCATGCCCAAAAATTAAGACACTAGAATTACAACTTAGGATGAGGGCATGAGACCCATCCCACACCGTGACATTATGAGGATATAAAAATATGCTTTTGAGCGGAATTGCCAACAGCGCCTTTAATTGTGTGATACCTGTGCTGAGAGGTTATTCTTAAAATGGGGAGAACTAAGAAAGTGTTATATTTAGCTGGAGCGGTGGCTCACTTGGTAGAGCGTCCGCCCCACACCCGCGAGGCCGGAGTTCAAATCCCAACTGGGTCATGTTGAAGACCATATAAAAGCAGAACTTCCTGCCGTTCAGCTTGGTGCTCAGCAATAATAGCACGGAGGAGGGAAATTTGTGGCGGCACCTTGCATGGCAGCAACCCCTCTGATTCTATATGTGTGACTAACATTGAAGAGAAACATAATTTTGTTCTACTGTGCATGATTGGCTTTATGGATTTGAATGACAATAAAGATGGCTTATTTTGGCACTGCAACACAGATGACATTTCTTACATTAGTTTAAGATAAGATCTTTATTGTCCATTTACACAGAAATTTTTATTGCAACCCCAGTTCATTAAAATACATGCAAAACAAAACACATAAAAGACTCAACCAAAAACACCAAGACACAGTCCAATCCAAATTGGGAAATGGATGGGGAAGTGGAAAGGGAAATCCTATGTTATGTATGTGTGTATACATTTATGCATGCCTGCATACGTAGATGTATGTATATCTATATGTATGTGTAGCTATGTGTGTGCAATGGAAGGGGAAAAGGACAAAGTCATCTCTTTATACTCCCCTGTTTATTCAATAAAATTGTGGAGTAAGGAATGAAGGAATACTTATGTCTATTACTTTTGCATCTTGGTATCCTAAAACTATCTTTTAGCTAAAAGAAAGAAAGAAAAAGAACTGGCACATTTGAGTCATGGATTCTATTCAGATCTTTCCGGGTGGGGTTTTTCCTCTCTACTTTTACAACCTTAGTTGTAATGGGATTTCACACTCCTCACACCGAGTCTGCCCACAGATCAGCTCCACCTGCTGTGGACTTTGTCCTTCTTCTAACTAATAAGGAAGTCTCAGTTGGTGACTAGGTGCGGCCCTGAAATATGTAATTAATTTGGACTAAAAGTGTGAAGAGCACTGAAAGAAACTAACTTCAGCATCCAACTTTCACAGAAAAGGTAAGAAGAGTCTTCCATGTCATACATTAGCAGAAATGTCTTTAAAGTTGATTTAAACTATGAAAAATGAAGATTAAGTAAAATTTAATCATGGCATGGCTTCCTATTTCATCTAAAATAATGTATGATTTATAAATAAAGCATACATTATTTTACTTTGCACACAGATGCAAAATTATTTCACAAAACCCAAAAGCTAATAGGGTCAAAATTATAATCCCCCTAAAATCTGACCTTTTTATTGAGCCATAGCACAAACCACTGCTGTATAATGATGTGTTTTAATTCTGTAACACTCAAAGCTTGTAAAATCATGTTAAAATTTAGGGTTATCATACAATTTACACACAGTATAGAAACTTCAGCAATGGTTTGATCCGTCACATGAGAAAGCATCATGCCAAAAACAAAAGAAATCAGTTTAGACTTCATAAAAAGAACTGTTGATGCTCACAAAGCAGGAGTTGGATATACAAAGTTATCACAGCATTTCCAAGTGTCAAGAACTGTAGTGAAAAGTATAAAGAAGTTCAAAGAGAGCCACATGATGCAGAACAAGCCTGGCAGAGGTAGGAAGTGAAAGATTTCAAAGAATCTGGAAAGAAAACTAGTGAGAGATGTGTCTAAAGACCCCAGAGCAACTGCCAAGACACTAGTGAATGGCTTAGCAGTCTGGGCTACTCTGCTGTCCCCGCGACCCGGCCCCCAGAGAAGCAATACAAGATGAATGGATGGATGATTAATTATTAAGATTATATCATATTAATTTATTACTATTTACAGTTTTATATGTTTGGATTATATTTTAGGGAATAGTTGGATATATTTTTCCTTGGATGAATACTATAGTTTATTCATTGTTTGACAGGGAAGTAAAGCTTATTAAAGTCACTCATTTTCATGTAACTTTTTATTAGGAACATTATTTATAGTTAATTTGACTGCTGGAATTATAAGACAACACTACTTTTATTCTAGTACAACTTTGGGCTTCTCTACAGATGCATCCATCCATCTTCTACCACTTAATCCTTTTTGGGTCGTGGGGGGACTGGAGTCTATTCCAGCATCTTTGGGCGAGAGGTAGGGTATACCCTGGACAGATCGCCAGTTCATCACAGGGCCAATACAGAGAGACAGACAACCATTCACTCATTCATACCTAAGGACAATTTAGAATCCGTAGTTGATGCTAATGAATCCAGCCTGCATATCTTTGGCCTGTTGGAGGAAACCGGAGTACCCAGAGTAAACCCACGCAGACACGGGGAGAACATGCAAACCCCACACAGAAGAGTCACCGATGATCAGGGGATGGAGTCGAACCCATGATGGTCAAGGGTGGAATCGATCCCGTGACCTTCTTGCTGTGCTGCCACAGTGCTAACCACTGCGCCACCGAGCTCTACAGATATTATACCTAATATGCTGTTAGACTGTCACTGTTAATTATGCCTCGGTGAAAATGGTAATCACTCAACGCGTCTGTGTGTGTGTGGTTGGTTGGTTGGTTGTATCTGTCCACCTGTCTGTTTCAGCTCGCCCGGTAAAAATTAAGTACAAGTAAAGGCTTGCATCATTGTATCGCCATATTTTCTTGGCTTTTAGTTTGCCAGAATTCCAAGATAGGGCTTTGTTTTCAACCTCCTCATGGATCGCTTTCGACCTCCTCATGGATCGTCACCTTATCGTGGTGGGGGGGTTTGCGTGCCCCAGTGATCCCAGGAGCTATGTTGTCCGGGGGCAATTTGCCTCTGATAGGGTCTCCCAAGATAAACTGGTCCTGGGTGAAGGGCCAGACTAAGAACGATCCAACAGACTCTCATGATAAATTGTATATCAAGGATTCAGTGTACCCTGCCCGGTATGGGGTTACCGGGGCCCCACCCTGGAGCCAGGCCTGGGGGAGGGGCTCGAAGGCTAGCGTCTGGTGGCCGGGTTTCCACCCATGGAACCCAGCCGGGCTCAGCCCGAAGGAGTTACATGGGTCCGCCCTCCAGTGGGTTCACCACCTGCAGGAGGGATCATGGGGGTCCGGTGCTATGTGGATTAGGTGGCGGTCAAAGGCGGAGACCTTGGCGGACTGATCCCAAGCTTTCTAAACTGGCTTTTGGTACATGGAATGTCACCTCTCTGGTGGGGAAGGAGCCTGAGCTGGTGTACGAGGTTGAGCGATACCGGCTAGATATAGTCGGCCTCACCTCAACACACAGCTCCGGTTCCGGAACCAGTCTCCTGGAGAGGGGCTGGAGCTTGGCCTTTTCTGGAGTTACCCCGGGCGAGAGGCGACGAGCAGGGGTGGGTATTCTTGTATCGCCCCACCTTGCTGCCTCTATATTGGAGTTTTCCCCGGTGGACGAAAGGGTTGCTTCCCTACGCCTTCGGGTTGGGAAACGGGTCCTGACCATCATTTGTGCCTATGCACCAAATGATGTTTCAGAGTACCCACCCTTTTTGGAGTCTGTGACTGGGGTGCTGGAGGGTACTCCTCCTGGAGACTCCATTGTCCTACTGGGGGACTTCAATGCGCATGTGGGCAACGACAGTGAAACCTGGAGAGGGGTGATTGGGAGGAACGGCCTGCCCGATCTGAACCCGAGTGGTGTTCAGTTATTGGACTTCTGTGCTAACCACAGTCTGTCCATAACGAACACCATGTTCAAGCATAAGGGTGTCCATATGTGCACCTGGCACCAGAACACCCTAGGTTGCAAGGTCGATGATCGATTTTGTTATCGTATCATCAGACCTGCGACCGTATGTCTTGGACACCCGAGTAAAGAGAGGTGCAGAGCTGTCAACTGATCACCACCTGGTGGTGAGCTGGATCCGATGGCAGGGGAGGAAGCCATTCAGACCTGGTAGACCCAAACGTATAGTGAGGGTGTGCTGGAGCGTCTGGCTGAGGCCCCTGTCCGGGAGGTCTTCAACTCCCACCTCCGGAAGAACTTCAACCACATTCCGAGGGAGTCTGGAGACATGGAGTCTGAATGGGCCATGTTCTCCACCTCTGTTGTTGAAGCGGCGGCCCAGAGCTGCGGCCGCAAGGTGGTCGGTGCATCTCGTGGTGGCAACCCCCGAACCAAGTGGTGGATACCAGAGGTGAGGGGGGCCATTAAGCTGAGGAAGGAGTTCTATCAAGCTTGGTTGGCTTGTGGGACTCCCGAAGCAGCTGAGGTGTACCGGCAGGCCAAGCGGAGTGCAGCTCGGGTGGTTGCTGAAACAAAAACCCGGGTATGGGAGGAGTTCGGTGAGGCCATGGAACAAGACTTTCGGTCGGCTTCAAAGAGATTCTGGCAAACTGTTCGGCGGCTCAGGAGGGGAAAGCAGCTCCCCGTCCACACTGTGTATGGTGCGGATGGGACACTGTTGACTTCAACTGGGGATATCGTCGGGCGGTGGAAGGAATACTTCGAGGATCTCCTCAATCCCACTGATATGCCTTCCACAGAGGAAGCAGGGTTTGGGGACGAGGGGGATGACTCGCCTATCACAGGGGCTGAGGTCGCCAAGGTGGTTAAAAATCTCCTTGGTGGCCGGGCCCCGGGGGTGGACGAGATTCGCCCTGAGTACCTCAAGGCCCTGGATGTTGTTGGGCTGTCATGGTTGACACACCTCTGCAACATTGCGTGGAGGTCGGGGGCAGTGCCTTTGGCATGGCAAACCGGGGTGGTGGTTCCTCTCTTCAAAAAAGGGGACCGGAGGGTGTGCTCCAACTTTAGAGGGATCACACTCCTCAGCCTCCCTGGGAAGGTCTATGCCAAGGTACTGGAGAGGAGAGTCCGGCCGTTGGTCGAACCTCAGATTCAGGAGGAGCAATGTGGTTTTCGTCCTGGCCGTGGGACATCGGACCAGCTCTTTACCCTCTCGAGAATTCTTGAGGGTTCGTGGGAGTTTGCCCAACCAGTTTACATGTGTTTTGTGGACTTGGAGAAGGCCTTTGACTGCGTCCCTCGTGGATTTTTGTGGGGGGTGCTTCGGGAGTATGGGGTATCGGGCTTGTTGTTACGAGCTATTCGGTCTCTGTACGACCGTTGTGAGAGTTTGGTTCGTATTGCCAACACTCGGTCGGAGTCATTCCCAGTGAGAGTTGGACTCCGCCAGGGCTGCCCTTTGTCACCGATCCTGTTCATAATTTTTATGGACAGGATTTCTAGGCGCAGCCAGGGAATGGAGGGTGTCATGCTTGGTGACCACAGGATCTCATCTCTGTTGTTTGCAGATGATGTGCACACCCTATGCAGGACATACTGAATGCACTGAGGAGCTCATTTAGCAGCAGACTACATCATCCCAGGTGCACAACCGAGAGGTTTCGTAGGTCCTTCCTACCAACGGCTGTCAGACTGTACAACCTAAGCAGGGCTGCTCGCAGAGATAGCAAAAAGACGTAACAAACTAATAGTTTTTTGAATGCAAAAGATGCAATAGACTTACACAATGGTCCCCTCCGGCATACAACTAGGAACATACCGGTCGCTATGGAGGGTGAGAATATGTATGGGCACATAATCATACCATGTAGGATAACTAAGTAGACGGTTATGCTGTTTCATTCCATCTAGCAACAATGCTCTGCACTGTGTGTGTTTATATATTTACATATTTATTCCATCTAGCTACAATGCTCAGCACTGGGTGTGTTTATATATTTATATATCTACATATTATTCCATCTAGCTACATTGCTCCGCACTGTGTGTGTTTATATACTTGCATATTTATTCCACCTAGCTGCAATGCTCCGTACTGTGGGTGTTTATATATTTACATATTTATTCCATCTAGCTACAATGCTCTGCACTGTGTGTTCATATATTCATATATTTATTCCATCCAGCTACAATGCTCTGCACTGTGTGTCTGTGTGTGTGTGTATATATATATATTTTATAGTAATACGTACATATGTATATTAGCTGCTCTTGCTTGCTTGTTTTTTTCTTGCCTTCTGATTGTTGCTCTGAGTGTTGCTATCCCTGTGCTGTTGCAATCCTGGAATTTCCCCGTTGTGGGACTAATAAAGGCTTATCTTATCTTATCTTATCTTATCTTATCTTATGTTGTCCTGTTGGCTTCATCCAGCAATGACCTACAGCTCTTGCTGGGACGGTTTGCCGCTGAGTGTGAAGCGGCTGGGATGAGAATCAGCACCTCCAAGTCCGAGTCCATGGTCCTCAGCCGGAAAAAGGTGGATTGTCCTCTCCGGGTTGGGGACAGGCTCCTGCCCCAAGTGGAGGAGTTTAAGTATCTTGGGGTCTTGTTCACGAGTGAGGGGAAAATGGAGCGAGAGATCGACAGACGGATTGGAGCAGCATCTGCAGTGATGCGGACGTTGTACCGGTCTGTTGTGGTGATGAGGGAGCTTAGTTCTAAGGCAAAGCTGTCGATTTACTAGTCAATCTACGTTCCTACTCTCACCTATGGTCACGAGCTTTGGGTAATGACCGAAAAAACGAGATCGCGGATACAAGCGGCTGAAATGAGCTTTCTCCGTAGGATTGCTGGACTTACCCTCAGAGATAGGGTGAGGAGCTCAGTCATCCGGGAGAGGCTCAGAGTAGAACCGCTGCTCCTCCACATTGAAAGGAGTCAGTTGAGGTGGTATGGGCATCTGATTAGGATGCCTCCTGTACGCCTCCCACTTGAGGTGTTTCAGGTACGTCCCACTGGGAGGAGACCCCGGGGCAGACCCAGGACTCGGTGGAGAGACTATGTCTCCCAGCTGGTCTGGGAACGCCTTGGTATCCCCTCTGAAGAGCTGGAGCAGGTGGCTGGGGAGAGGGAAGTCTGGGCTTCTCTGCTTGAACTGCTGCCTCCGCGACCCGGACCTCCGGAAAAGCGGTAGAAGATGGATGGGTGGATGGATGGCTTTGTTTTCAAAATAAACTCAAATTTAACTCACCTTTCAATGGAGCAGGGAAAAAAATGTATTGTAATAACAATGCCGGGCCACTAAAGGCAGCAGTGTGACTTTTTTACAGCACAACACAGCACGTTACTGAAAAAAAACACATATTCAGCAACTGCACCATTTATTCATCACATCGATTGTTTTCACACTGGTTTTGCAGTATAATTTTGCAGAGGAAGGACGAGGTTTTCATTTCATCGCAAAAACCTACAAGTCCCAACATTTCTCGCCCGCAAATGGTCGCAGTGAACTGTGCAATGTGCCCGGAAATGCCCGCCAGAGGGAAGTACTGTACTGAGCAATCTGCCAATACTGGGTGAACAAATTGTTATGTATGAAATTGCTTCTGGAATGACAAGACCAGGTGCACGATGGGACTTAGCTTTATTTGGGGTTAAACACACACACTACAGCCACCAGGCAGGGGCATCAGCAAAGAGACCAGATAGAAATGCCCGCCTGATATTTATGGGCGGTGCAGTGGCAGAAGAGGAAGTGGCCGCTACTACACTGCACTTCACAAATAAAGGTATTATTTACAATACAATATTCCCCCCCCCCCATAGAAAAGTCCCAAAGCACACACACAATTAAGACCCTCCCAAATTTAGGACCCGAATCACACACTAATAAAACAAAGACTGAAATTCTCACATGGCCTAACACATTCATACAACAAACCTAAGCTAGGGGGAACAGGTGGACTACCGTCCCACCCCACATAGCAAGGTGGATTATTTTGCCACCAGTAATCCTCCAAAAAGTCCATTAAACTCATCATATTGCCGTGTTTCCTAAAATAAATGCACAAAACAATAACAATATTTATTAGATGGATTCAAGATGGCAACGAGACCAGAGGAGCTTTGAGGAGCTTTGAGGCCTGAACTGAGACTTTCTGGTAAAACTGTTAAAAGACTTTTCTTGGTCACCAGCAAATGTGAGGAATATTTGTGAGACGACAACTAAGCTGACCCGGAGAAGGTTCTGGTTCCGTTTCTGGTTTCAAAGAGGATTTAATTAGGATTTAAGATGTAGACTCTATCACGCTAACGCTAAGGCTAAGCTAACGTTAGTCTCGCCAAGCTAATAGTTAGCCTAGCTGAACGTTACTCCTGTTGGGCTACAAAGCTAACTTGCTAAGCTTTTACCGTATTTTTTGGACTATAAGGCGCACTTAAAATCCTTTAATTTTCTCAAAAATCGACAGTGCACTTTATAATCCAGTACGCCTTATGTATTAATTCTGGTTGTGCTTACTGACCTCAAACCGATTTTATGTGGTACACAGCGCTCAAAAATCTGTCAAAAATGTTTTAGTACGACTTTGGTAAGCTACGAAGCCGAACCGCTTGATGGATTGTCGGAGCATTACGGTAGTCAGGAGCCTCGCGGTGTAATATGTGCTTCAACATAATAGCCGGATGGCTTTTTCCACAAATCTCCATCCCTATTGATCTGCCACTCCATGCGCGCCCATCTCACCGATACTGTCAAAACCCAAGTGAAGCAAACTAATTCGGAGCTTGCCATCATTCCGGGTGGATTACGCTATATTGGTGTCAACAGGTCGTTCAAAGTTAAATTGCTAGCGAGTTACGCCACTATCTGCCAATGGATCGTGGATCGAAACTGCTCCTGTTTAGCTGTAATTAATATTCAAAAATGATATTTTCGGGACGAAAGAATTCAAGCGTCCCGGCATTTGTTTGCATTGTTTACTTCTCAGGGCTGCCGCCGGAGAGTGAGCCGTATCGAGTACTGAGCGAGTATCCTGGCCACTATGGCAATGTAAACAGCCACAGACCAAAAAACGTACATTTGCTCGTGGAACAGGTCATTCACACTCGCAGACAATCGCGCTATATGTGTCTATAATGACTATAGATAGGATTTTCTTTCCATGCATGCAAAAAAAAAAAAAAAAAAAAATTCCCAGATCCGACTACCTCGCGAGGTAGTCGATAACCAAAAGCCGATGGTGTATAGAACACGTATATTAGGATTTGTATGTGAAATTTCGGCATCGAAACTGCTCCCGTTTAGCTGTAATTAAATATTCAAAAATGATATTTTTGGGACGAAAGAATTCAAGTGTCCCGGCATATGTTTACTTATCAGGGCCGCCGCAGGAGAGCGAGCCGTATCGAGTACCGAGCGAGTACCCAGCGAGTATCCTGGCCAATATGGCGATGAACAGCCACGGACTAAAAACGTTCCGCCTGCTCATGGAACAGGTCATTCACACTTGCAGACAATCGCGCTATATGTGTCTATAATGACTATAGATAGGATTTTCTTTCCATGCATGCAAAAAAAATTTTTTTCCCAGCTCCGACTACCTCGCTTTAATGCGCCTTATAATCCGTTGCGCCTTATGTATGAAATTAGACCATCAGATAGACCGTTCATTGATAGTGCGCCTTATAATCTGGTGCGCCTTATAGTCCCAAAAATACGGTATGTTGTGAGCTAATCACGTGTCAGCGTCTTGATAGATAACTGTCAGAAATGTTATCTGGATTAAATGGATTAATGCCCGATATGGCTGGTGACGACCCTCCCCTGCAAGGACTAACTGTAGCACTCCCACGTCAGATGTTCGTCTGTGAGTTGTTGTGCTTTGTGCAGAACAAGATGGATAATGTCTCGATGGACTATCTCGTGAAATGTGTTGGCAACTTCTACAATGAGACTCAGATTGAAGGAGGAAAGAAGTTGCTGTTTGAGCAGTGTCCAGAGGGAGCATCGCGGATGAAGAAGAGGTAAGGCCCTAACCGGAAGAGGGATAACATCGCCAACATCTACCACAAGCTGAATGAGGTTGGTCAGCAGGCGCCACAATACGTTGCCCAGAACCTCATGAATTTCCCACCCGCTACGTTGGAGTCATTTGACCTTGCCAGGCTGTCTAAGGATTTGTGCCGTGTGATGACTCTTGGAGAGAGCATTACTACTGTGTTCAATACGATAACTGCTATCCAGGACGATGTGGCGGCAATAAAGACCAAACTCGGCGACACACCTCCTCCAGCTGACGTCGTGGCCGGGGATGATGTAGATGACAGTATCCAGAGTGAGGACAGCATCATCAGCGATGAGGAGATCGTGGTAGCAGCTGACGACCATGCCTCGGTCACCAATGCTGCCCGCGGTCCACCACCTGCTGCCACGGCTGATGGTGAAAATGTGGACGAGGCCACCAACGCTGCAGAGGCCCGTGCTGATGACGCTGATGACAGCAGCCCTGCCGGAGATGCCCCCGCCGCTGAAGTTGCCGAAGAACGTGAGTTCGAGGAAGTCGAGAGTCATCGTACCAAGAAGAAGAAGAGGTCCTACGCCAATGCGCTCCAATCGACTGCCAACCAATCGACTGCCAAGCAGACCGCGAACCAGCTACGGGTTGTCAACAAGGCGCGCCCCCACTCACAGCTACGCGTTGTACCGAAGACTGGTAGGATGTCTGGCGATCATCATGGTCAAGGTCAAGGTCATCAGAAGCACCAAGTCTTCATCAGTCGGTTCGACCCCACCACCAGACCCCATCATGTACGTTCCTATATCAAAACTCATTTTAAAATTAATGACAATCTCAAGATTGAGCAATTAGAAACCAAGCATGATGGTTATGCCTCTTTCAAAATTACATGTCCTGCCAGTTGTAACAAGAAGTTGCTTGGAAAAAATGTGTGGCCATCTGGTTTATACTATAGACAGTTTTTTGAGAAGAAATGAACTATTTGTGATTGTCAGTATTGTGTCTGTCAACATATCCATTCAGTAGTAGGACCAACCTACTAACCTATGACCTATAACCTATGACCAACCTATGACTGGCGCCTAGCGGCTGCCCCGGCCTTGGATGCGTTCTGCAGAGCGTGCCCAAATGCCAAGTCACGTTTCGTTACCTTGTATTCATACATGTGTAATGACAATAAAGTTGAATCTCAATCTCAATCTCAACCTAAGAATATATTCATTCAACTGTCAGAATGTAAAAACTTCAACTAATGAGCTCTCCAGTTTATGTGATAACCATGACATTGTGTTGTTGCAGGAACACTGGTTGTTTGAACATGAATTGTCTATTTTGAGCAGAATACATGGTGATTTTATAGGTCAAGGTGTTTCTTTTATGGATACAGAAGAACGCGTTATCTTAGGTCGCCCCTATGGCGGCGTTGGTATCCTATGGCGGAAGTCACTTGCTGACCGTTGTGTTGTGAAAACTTATGAGTGTGAAAGAGTTACAGGTATTGAAGTCAACCTGGGTGACTTTCACTGTCTTATATTGTGTGTATATTTCCCCTGTGATAGTGTTGAAAACTTGGATGAATATTGGCATTGCATGAGTCTTGTTAAACAAATTTTTGAGGATTTTCCAACTCCATATGTGTATATACTTGGTGACTTCAATGCTAATATATCACGTTCAAGTAGTTTTGGAAATGAACTGTTGTCTTTTTGTGAGAGATACTCTTTACATATCTCGGACAGGATTATCTTACCAGGTGATACTTTTACTCATGTTAGCATGGCCCATGGCTCTACGTCATGGCTTGATCACTGTGTGACTACATCCTCAGGTCATGATAATGTGTCCAATATCAGGGTTCTGTATGGTTATGTGAGTTCCGATCATTTACCTTTATCTGTGGATATTGAGGTATCAAGTGTTGTAAGTGGCTCCCGGGGAGCTTCCTCGGCCACAGCAGGTAGTAGGACATACAAATGGCGTGATGCCACAGCGTCAGACTTGTCCAGGTGTAAGGAACTTACTCGTAGGAAACTCTGTAATATCCGTGCTCCTACGGATGCCATTAGGTGTCAGGACCGTAATTGTGTGGCCCACAAGGATGATATCGATAGGTTTTATAGTGATATTATTGATGTTTTAAATTTTTGTGTGAGTGAATGCATTCCTAGTCACAGTGTATCCACCCAATATAACGTCCCAGGCTGGAATGATGTTGTTAGCGAGGCTCACACAGCTGCTCGGGATGCTTTCTTGTGGTGGAGGAGTAATAGCAAACCACGTTACGGTCCAATATTTGATAACATGAAAAGTTGTAGGGCTAGGTTCAAATATGCTCTGCATGCATGTAGGCGCAATGAAGAAAGTATCAAATGGGACCAGTTAGCTAGTCATATGAGTGAACTGAACATGGTAGAATTCTGGAAACAAATGAAGGTTATGAGTTCTTACCAGTCTGTTTGATCAAACACTATTGACGGTGTGACTGGTGATGTTAATATTGCTGAAAAGTGGAAATGTCAATATGAAGCTATTTTCAACTCAGTCAAGAATGTTTCAATGAAGGATTCTGTTATGTGTGATGTTCATCTGTATAATGACATGTTTGATACCTCTGATATTTCTGTTGTTACTCCTGTTGAAGTTGTTTCACTGATGAAAGATCTCAAGAAAGGCAAATCAGCTGGCCCTGATTGTCTCACTAGTGAATGCCTTATCAATGCTGATTTCAATTTGTGTATTCTGTTGTCATTGTGTTTTAACTGTATGTTTGTTCATGGTTACATGCCAGATATGTTGATGGATTCTGTTATTATTCCCTTGGTGAAAAACAAGTGTGCCAGTCTGTCTGATATGAACAATTACAGACCTATAGCTGTTGCAAATGTTATATCTAAATTGCTAGAGGGTTTAATTCTGAACAGAATTGAGGATTATCTGTGGACAAATGACAATCAGTTTGGTTTCAAGTCAGCTCTTTCAACTGATAAGGCTGTTTACCTACTCCATGAATTTGTTGACTACTTCAGAAGTCAATCCACTAGTGTTTATGCTATGTTTTTAGATGCTAGCAAAGCTTTTGATAGGATTAACCACTGGTGTTTGTTTAGAAAATTGATCGATCAGGGTATTCCTATTTATATTGTTAGCATCCTGTTATACTGGTACAGAAGGCAGTCTGTGGTTGTTAGGTGGGGCAATGTTACCTCATCTAAATTTTGTGTGACCAATAGTGTTAAACAAGGTGGTATACTGTCACCCTTGTTGTTTAATGTCTATGTTGATGATCTCAGTGTACTGTTGAACATAACTAATGTTGGTGGCTCCATTGATGGTGCATTGTTAAATCACATTTTCTATGCTGATGATCTTTGTTTGTTAAGTTTGTCTACTGCAGCTATGCAACATCTGCTCTCGGTATGTGAGAAATTTGGTGAAAAAAATGACATCTTGTTCAACTGTACTAAATCTATGTGTATGGCATTCAAACTGAAGGGTGTCAAAACTTCGGATCCTGTTATGCCACTTTGTGGTAATAGTTTGAACTTTGTTGAAAAAGCCAAATACCTAGGTGTGTGGATTGAATGTGATAAGACCAATGTTGACTGTAATGGGCAACTCAGGAAACTCTACGCCCAAACAAACTTACTGTTGCGAAATTTCCGTAGGTGTTCTCCTGATGTTAAATGCATGTTGTTTAAGACTTTCTGTACCTCAATGTATTGCTCGCCTCTATGGTTTAATAGCAATGTTGCTGTTAGGAACAAAATCCGCATTGCATATAATAATTCCCTAAGAACTTTGTTAGCTATACCTCATAGGTCGAGTGCAAGCGAGATGTTTGTGTCCTTGAATATTCCGTCTTTTGGTGAGTTGTTACGAAAGAATGTCTATAGTTTTATGAAAAGGTTGCTGGCATGTAACAACCATTTTATATCCGCAATTGTTAACTCGTCACTCACACTTCACTCCAGCATTTGGAAGTGGTGGCGTTCTATATTATACTGAGTTCATTATTGTATTTTATTGTTGTTATATGAGCGTCGTGTGATTGCTGAATTTTATACACTTTTATTTTTACACGTTTTATACACTTATTTTTTTTTTACACGTTTTGTATATACTATGAACCTTGAGTTTGAAATAAACGTTTGAATTGAATTGAATTATTTATGTATGTCAAATGTTTTTTCTTTTCTATTTTTTTTTCTTTTTAGGTAAAACAGAGTAGTGTTAACAACTAAACCCACACACAGAAATACTCATAAACTAGAACTATATACATACCACACACACACAGGGTTCATCTTCAAATACCACATTATCATGCAACCAGAATCTGCAAATGCTCCTGAATACAGCCATTATGCTTTTTTCCAAACACATGCAAGCACACGAACATTATAACATTGGAGCTCTTTTTTTTTTCTTTTTTTTTTTTTTTTACAAACCCACACTACTGTCCATATGGTAGAAAGGAGTAGAACTGGCTTGTGGGGGGCCCCGGGCAGCCCCTCAGTAGACCCGCCCCTGGAAGCACCATGCCTCCAGAATCGCAGCTGACCTCATAGATGAGAGCGCCTCTTCTCTTCACCACTGACCATCTCTCTCGTCCGGATCCGCCATCTGAAGCCTCCTCTCGAGCACGCCGCAGCTCATTGGCGTGTCTCCACGAGCCGTCCGACAGCTGGAAATAGGCTGTGTCCTGCTTAGCCATGATGCACAGCCGCTCCTGGTGACCATCTGACTGTCGTGACTGTCGTTTGGCCCACATCCGCTGTGGACGTCTCTCTACACGGACCCAGACCAGGTCCGTAAGTCTCAGGGGAGCTTTTCTCGGCCTGCAATGTTGCTGATTGGCACTCGGTCCAAGAGTGCCTATCAGTCTGGCCCCAACTCCTTGTAAAGCTGCTGCAGTGACCACTGTTGAAGCTCCAGATCCTCCAGCCCACTGCGGCCGAGCTCCGGAGGAAACTGAGGCTCGCTCCTTGGCGTCACTCGTCAACGCGGGCACCTCGCCGTCATGCTCGGTATCTTTATCCAAGGTATCCCGAGCACCGGCACTGAGACCCTCCTGCGTCGAACCTGAGTGAGACTGGTCCTGCTTGACCGCAGTGGTGCAAGATAAATCCTTCCCCCACACCTTGTCGTCCTCCGCCACCGGAACCAAATGGTTCCGCCAGCCACAACCAATCCACTCCTCCCCAGCATCATCTCTAATGGTTAACCCCAGTCCTTAAAGCAGGTTGCAGCCAATGATGTTGTTGCCTCAGGCCATCACATGGGATGTGCAGTCAGTCATTACCGCCGACTTGTACCCAGCCGTCAACTCCAGTGTTCCAACCGTGTGCAGTCTGCCACCTCCATAACCGTAGAGCGGCGCTGGGTCAACGTCTTATTCTATAGTAGGGGAAAAATTTCTTCACCGTAGCCCAATTCAATAATGATCTCTCCGCTCCCATGTTGATCAGCAGCGGTACCTCCTTGTCATCCAGCATCACCCTGCAGTACTTGAACCCGCTGGTACTTGGGGACACCGCATGGACAGTTATCGAGGTGGGTGAAGTTCTTTTTCTTCGTGGGCTCTCCAGCTCGGACACACGGCACACCCTGGCATAATGGTTCAAGCATCCACACATGCCACAGTGCTTCCCTCTAGCCAGGCATTCCCTAGCCTTGTATTGGTGCTTCACGGACCCACAGCCCATACACACGGGCTTTCTCGGGGCAGACCTCAGGTTGATGGCGTAGGTTTCCACACTGTTGTCGGCTGCGCTATCCTCGCTGTCAGGGCCTGCTACTAATGCTGTGGCAGCAGGTCCCAGCTGCCATTGTGATTGGCAACACTTTAGCGCCGAAGCTAGCATGTCCGCTGTCTCCGCCTGGAGAGCTAGCTCGACAGCCTTGGCTAACGTCAGGTCACTGGGCGCCAAAAGCAGCCTAGCTCACAAAGCATTGCTGGTTGTGTGTTCCGCCAGCTGATCACATACCATTTCCTCCTCCAATGTTCCAAAACAGCAACACTTGCTAGCCAGCTGCCGTAGGTCGGTAACAAACTTGCGGACAGGCTCACCCATTCGCTGGTGTCATTGTCAGAACCGAATCCTCCAGATGGTGACATTGTCCGGGGTGTGTAAATGGCACGCTAGCAACTCGACCACATCCTCATATTAGATTAGATTAGATTAGATTCAACTTTATTGTCATTACACATGTATGAATACAAGGTAACGAAACACAGTTTAGCATCCAATCAGAAGTGCAAAGGACAGCAGTGCAGTATATACGGTAATTAACAGTATGTGCAATTTAAGCAAATATATGCAAATATATGCAGCAGTGCAGAAAGTTAAGAGTACTGTTATGTGCAAATAATGTACAATAAGTTAGATATGAGTCGGTAGCCCCGAGTGTACATAGGATACGTTGGCCCTCGAACCCCAAATTATGCACCAGAAGCACACGTGCCCTCTGTCTATCTAGCTCACCCAGGTCAAGTGCCGTGATGTAGTTTTGAAAGGCGGCAAACCGTCTTGACCAAGGCACAGGTGGCTCGCCCAGGAGCTCCAGGAAGGGCCGAAGCGGTGAAACACACGCCTCCATTTTTTATTCTCGTCACCAAAATGTTATGTATGAAATTACCTCTGGAATGACAAGGCCAGGTGCACGATGAAACTTAGCTTTATTTGGGGTTAAACACACACACTACAGCCACCAGGCAGGGGCCTCGGCAAAGAGACCAGATGGAGATGCCTGCTTGATATTTATGGGCGGTGCAGTGGTGGGAGAGGGAGTGGCCACCGCTACACTGCACTTCACAAATAAAGGTATTATTTACAATACAACATAAATGTCCGTCTTTTTGCCCGCCTGTTTTCTTCCTCTGCCACTAAACAGCAAAACCTCCTGTTCCCCTTGACTGTCATTGTATTCACATACCTCCATCGCTTCCACCATTTAAAACATCTGCCACCGTGCTCTTATTTTGTGTTTGGATTGCAGCTGTTCAAATCAGGTTAGTGGCTCTTGGCTGCCGCTGACAGTATGGGCATGTGGACTGCAGATTATTTTCACTGCGTATGCGTGTACTCCAAAACTTTTGGATGGATTTGGATGAAATTTTCACAAGAGGTGGTCCTTGGGCTAGAGAGGAACCCATAACATTTTGGTGATAATCCCAGAACGCATACCTCCGCCATGGCTCTGGTACTGAGGCATCAGCACCTTGGTGCCTTCATTTTTAAATGATCTATTATGTGTAATGCCAACAGTGTTAAAAAGTTGCTATAAATAAAAGTTAACAGCACCTTTCAGGACTTATTCACTAATTAATAAAAGAATCATAGAATCATTGAGGGTTTTTTGTTAATTTCTTTTTGATTAATACAAACAGCACAAAAATATGAAAACACAAACAAATACATGTATATTGTATCCAATAATTTGATGTTTTTTCAGTCTGGAATGACTTCCTTACACAATAGTCATTACAATGGGGGGGGGGGGTGCTGAAAAGTTCATAGTAGCCAAATTTGACCAAATGTGGTTTATTTTTCAACACAGTCTTCCACACACTTCATCGGTGTTGCAGCATTTGGATCCCTGCGGTTGAAAAATAAACCACATTTGGTCAAATTTGACCACTATGAACTTTTCAGACCCCCCCCCCAATCTCCTTTCAAACAAATGATTTCATTCAGTCATTCAGACATTTTAATCAATATTTACACAACCAAAAATCATTGTATTATTATGCAAAAAATAAATATTATATTCATAATTACTCAAGTATAAGTAAAAGTAGTCATCAAGAAAATAAATACTTAAAGAATCTTTGAAAAAAATGCATTAATATTTGTGATATTATTCTCATAAATTTAACTTTTCCTCAAATGTGAAATTTTTTTCTATAAAATGTTCAACTTTTATTGAATTTTGATTTTTTTATTTATAAGTTTGTCCTTTTTTCCTCATCAATCCATTTCCATTTTTTAAATTTTGTCTCATGCATTTAAGACTATTCAGTTGCATAAGTTGCATAACTTGCTTTTTTACATTTTGTGGAACTATGTCATCTTTTAATAATAATTTTGCAGAAGATTTTCTTGTAAATTTGCGACTTTACTCTGATCAGTTTGGGATGTTTTCTCTTTAATGTGTCTGAAAGTAAAATAATCCATATGTACGGTACTCTAATATAATTCAAATCATCTAAAAAAGGAGTAGACAGTAATGGATTTATTATTTTATGAGACAGCATAGAACGGTGATGTTAACATTGATTTCACTGAAATAAAATTATAAATTCCTTAAAATGACTAAATTTATATTCATATCTGGAATCAATAGAGTAGGCTTTACTGTCATTGTACAGTCGTACATTACAACAAAATTGTGGGTTTTGGCTACTGCGCAATTAAATATGATAAAACACGGTTACAGAACACACGATTAAACACCCGACTGAAATAAAAATAGCCTAG
The DNA here is from genome assembly GCA_020510985.1 of Pholidichthys leucotaenia. Taxonomy (NCBI): domain Eukaryota; kingdom Metazoa; phylum Chordata; class Actinopteri; order Cichliformes; family Pholidichthyidae; genus Pholidichthys; species Pholidichthys leucotaenia. Next base: position 122,329,335 of record CM035837.1, on the reverse strand, counting down.
GATTATGGAAATATACACAGATATGGTAGTGGCTACGCGGGTGGAACTACAGTGGTGTGAAAATGTGTTTGCCCCTTCCTGATTTCTGGGTTGTTGTTTTTTTTTTTTGTATGTTTGTCACACTTGAATGTTTCAGATCATCAAACAAATTTAAATATTATACAAGGACAACACAAGTAAAGACAAAATACATGGTCCTGTGTGAAAAAGTGACCCCCCCAAAAAAAACAAACAAAAAACAAACAAACAAACATAAATTCATTGTGGTTTGTCACATCTTTAGAAAACTGAGTTCAGTTTCTCTTGCCACACCCAGGTCTGGTTACTGCCACACCTGTTCTCAATCAAGAACTCACTTAAATAGGACCTGCCTGACAAAGTGAAGTAGACCAAAAGATCCTCAAAAGCTAGACATCATGCTGTGATCTAAAGAAATTCAGGAACAAATAAGAAACAAAGTAACTGAGATCTATCAGTCTGGAAAAGGTTATAAAGCCATTTTTAAAGCTTTGGGACGCCATCGAACCACAGTGACAGCCATTATCCACAAATGGCGAAAACATGGAACAGTGGTGAACCTTCCCAGGAGTCGCCAGCCAACCAAAATTACTCCAAGAATGCAGCGATGACTCATCCAAGAGGTCACAAAAGACCCCATAACAACATCCAAAGATGCAGGCCTCACTGGCCTCAGTTAAGGTGAATGTTCTTGACTCCACCATAAGAAAGAGACTGGGAAAAAATGGCCTGCATGGCAGAGTTCCAAGACGAAAACCACTGCAAAGCAAAAAGAACATAAAAGCTCATCTCAGTTTTCCAGAAAACATCTTGATGATCCCCAAGACTTTTGGGAAAATACTCTGTGGACTGACTAGTCAAAAGTTGAACTTTTTGGAAGATGTGTGTCCCATTATATCCAGCATAAAAGTAACACAGCATTTCAGAAAAGGAACATCATATCAACAGTGAAATATGGTGGTGGTAGTGTGATGGTCTGGGGCTGTTTTGCTTCTTCAAGACCTGGAAGACTTACTGTGGTAAATGGAACCATGAATTCTGCTGTCTACCAGAAAATCCTGAAGGAGAATGTCTGGCCATCTGTTTGTGACCTCAAGCTGAAGCGCACTTTGTCATGAACCTGGGTTTGGTGGTTCCAAACCCAGTTCTGACACTGTGGTTATGATGTCTCTTTTCATTGTCTATTTTCCATCAGGTGCTTCAGGGAGCCCTTTGGGTCCTCCACTCCCTGACAGCTCGGCCACGCCCCCTCCTCATGTCAGTGTCATCAGCTGTTTCTCATCGTCGGTGTTGGAGCATTGCACATTATACACAGCAGCGTGCTCCTCTGTGTATGCAAGTCTTCATCCCCTACGTTTACTTTCAGCCTGACGAACTAGTCTTCTGTAATGCTGCAAGACTGTTGTGGTTATTTGGTGTTAGTGGCTGTTCCTGCCTTGCCCTCATCCTCCGGACAGCACGGACCACCTTGGATCGCTCTAGTTTGTAAGTCATGTTTGCCTTTCTCCTTTTGCTGACAGCTGCTCTGCGGCACTAGACATTCCCCTTCCTCGGGCTGCTGAGCGTCCGGGTGGCATCCCTGTTTTCCCGGTGGCCTCAGTTGCAATTATATCAACTCTGTGTTTATTGGCATGACTGTTTGCTGGACAAAGTTTGGGCTTTTGTTTAATAAAGTGCACCAAACTACTTCTGCTTGTAGGTTTTCATTCCTCCCTCTGTGTGCTGCGTAATGGCGCACGAGGGGTCATAACAGAATGCTCCAGCCAGCAAAAGAAAGCCCAGCAGAGTAGTCATGCATTTTTCCTTTTCACCCTTTTTTCTTTTTCCCCTCTGAGCTACACTATGGTGGTCTGGACGGACGAGGAGCTGAGAGCGCAGGACCTCCCAGAGCAGGCACTCTTTTCTGCTCAGTGGCCGCAGTCTCCCAAGGACGTTCGGCTGGCGCGGCTCACCGCTGAAGACATCATGCGGCATCATCCCGACCTCTGGTTAGTTCCAAGGGTGGAAAACATCCTCTCCTTCCTCTTCCCCCCACCAGACACCGAGTCGGAGTGGGCCTCCCCGATGTCGGAGCCATCCTCCCGCCAGAAGAGGCACTCGTGGCGGAGGAAGACACCCTTCTCCCGTGGCTCTCCCGCTTCTGCATCATCCCTTGAGTCTGGGCATGCTCCGTCCCCTGATATCATGACGGAGGAGGAGATACGGTCCCTGCTAGTCCAGATAGACCACCGGATTGAGGAGGAGCGCCGTGAGAGGGAGGAATGGGGACATGCTTCACTGGTCCTGACTGCTTCATCTTCTGGGCCGGGGGCCGCCCAATCCACGGGTGTGATGACGGAGGAGGAGAGACTGGCTTTGCTCGTCCTAATCAACTGTCAGATCGAGGAGGAATGCTCGGAGAGGAGAGGCCTCGGAGGACGCTGGGGACATCCAGAGCCAGGAGAACAGGCAAGTTCTTCCTCATTTAACTTTTACTTTTGATGAACAATTTTGCATGTCCCCTGGCCAGGAGAATCGGGGGTTGCAGTCCCCTGAGTGCTCCGCTCCAGTGGCATCTAGTAGCTCTTCACTTGACCTCTCCAAACCCTCTATGTGTGCCCCTACGAGTTTGCCGGCTCCAGAACCAGGTCGTTCGAAGGGAGAGGAACCTGAGGTCCTGGAGAGTCCAGTTCCAGGGCCAGCGGTGAGGCAATCCCCAGTCGCCACGCCAGAGGAGCCAGTGGCATGGAAGACGATGCACGGAGGCACTGAGACTGCAATCACCATCATGCCTGCTGCGGGGGCCGCCACAGCAGAGTCACCCCCCTGACCAGACCTCCAGCTGAATGGGTCCAAGACATCGGCATCAGCATCGTCGGAGTCCTGGATAGTGGTGGAGCTCGAGCACAGGCAAGTAATTTCTCCTGTAGTTCTCTTGTCAGTTTTTGAGATATCTTGCCTAGCTCTTGGGGAGGAGAGCCAGGTGCAGCCCTCAGCTGCATCCAGACTCCCCTCACTGGGCTCCGCTGCTGCTGGTGACCCTAACTGTCTTTCCTTTCCAGTCTTTTCCAAGCTTCTTCCTAGGGTCGCCGGGGAGGAGCCGCCGCAACCTGGGTTGTCCACAGAGGATGATGACGTGAGCCCAGCCGCCCCAGTAGAGGTTGACGTGGGTGCAGCACCTGGCAGACCGATGGAACCCGCACACCCTAAATCGCCAGAGTCCTGGATGGCGGTGGACCCCAAATTCAGGCAAGTGTGCTCCATAATGTCTCCTATGTCTATGTTGAAGTCACACTGCCCGACTCATGATGAGGAGTGCCCGGGGCAGCTCACAGTAGCTCTCAGGGCCACCTCACCGGGCTCTGCCGCTGCCGGCGACCCTGACTTGGTCTCTGTCTCTCTCCCTCCAGGTTCAGAACTTCTTGCCAGGGTTGCCGGAGAGCAGCCAATCCCTCCAGAGGCCGCCAAGGATCTGGGTTCAGCGCCGGGTTCAGTGAAGATTCCTACCTCCCTTGCTGGGGAGGCCACCATGGGAGCAATGAAGTCCCCGATGGGGACCACCACAGGTGCAACGGCGCTCCAGCTGGAGCCCACTGCAGGTGCAGCAGAGCTCCAGCCGGAGCCCACCGTGGGTGCAGCAGAGCTCCAGCCAGAGCCCACTGCAGGTGCAGCGGAGCTCCAGCTGGAGTCCACTGCGAGTGCAGCAGAGCTCCAGCCTGAGTCCACTGTAGGTGCAGCAGAGCTCCAGTCGGAGTCCACCGTGGGTGCAGCAGAGCTCCAGCTGGAGTCCACCGCCGGGGCAGCTGAGCTCCAGCTGGAGTCCACCACCGGGGCAACGTTGTCCCAGACTGGGACCATCACGAGTGCAGCTGTGTCCCAGACTGGGTCTGTTACGGGTGCAGCTATGTCCCAGACTGGGACCATCGCGGGTGCTATGGGTCCCCTGCTCCAAGCCTCAGAGGACAGGGGGGCTCCCATCCCTCAGCCCAGCCACCTACCTCTAAGTTCCCCGGTAGGTAGGCTACCTCTTCGCCTTCCCCTCCGGACCTGGTGGCTAAACCATGCTGGTCGGCCACCCGAAAGACTTGGCCTTTGGGTCGGGTGGTCCATCGGCCCTGGCAGGCCGCCTGACGCTGTTCAGCGGGCCACCTGCTGGGCTTGGGACTCGGGCAGGCCACCCAGTCAGTCACCCCTCGCCATACCTGGGGCTTTGGACTCTGGTCGGCCCCCTGAACTTTGGACTCCTGGGGAGGGGGGTTATTGTCCTAGGTTGGGGCTGTTAGGAGGTTCAACTCATTATATTTGTATATTATTCTTTGTATTGTTTACTGGTTGCTTCCCTTCTAACCTGTTTTCCTCCACCTCCCACCTTGGGTGGTTGTTTTCCTTTGGGGGGGGGTGTTCTTATTGTGTTTTTTGTGTTTTTCTGCTGGTGGCACTTGGGTGCCTGGCATCCAGCCCTGGGGGGAGGGGGGGCTCGGTCATGAACCTGGGTTTGGTGGTTCCAAACCCAGTTCTGACACTGTGGCTATTTTGTCTCTTTTCATTGTATATTTTCCATCAGGTGCTTCAGGGAGCCCTTTGAGTCCTCCGCTCCCTGATAGCTTGGCCACGCCCCTTCCTCCTGTCAGTATCATCAGCTGTTTCTCGTTATCGGTGTCTCACACACGTACACACATGCCTCATTCACTTCCATTCAAATGCTCAGACACTCACTCATGCACACCTGGTTTCAATTGGTCCAGCCCACGCTCTTCCACACCGGCAGTCTCTTCCCTCATTGGTATTGTCATTACTTAAGCTCTGTTTGAGTGGGAAGAGGTTGCTGGAGCGTTGTGCATTATACACAGCAGTGTGTTCCTCTGTGTATGCAAGTCTTCATCCCCTACGTTTACTTTCAGCCTGACTAACTAGTCTTCTCTAACGCTACAAGACTGTTGTGGTTTTTTGGTGTTAGTGGCTGTTCCTGCCTCACCCTCATCTTCTGGGCAGCACGGACCACCTTGGATCGCTCTAGCTCGTAAGTCATGTTTGCCTTTCTCCTTGTGCTGACAGCTGCTCTGCAGCACTAGGCATTCCCCTTCCTCGGGCTGCTGAGTGTCCAGGTGGCATCCCTTTTTTTCCTGGTGGCCTCAGTTGCAATTATATCAACTCTGTGTTTATTGGCGTGACTGTTTACTGGACAAAGTTTGGGTTTTTGTTCAATAAAGTGCACAAAACTACTTGTGCTCATAGGTTTTTATTCCTCCCTCTGTGCACTGTGTAATGGCGCACGAGGGGTCATAACACACTTGGGTTCTGCAGCAGGACAATGATCCAAAACACACCAGCAAGTCCACCTCTGAATGGTTTAAGAAAAACAAAATGAAGACTTGGGAGTGGCCTAGTCAAAGTCCTGACCTGAATCCAATTGAGATGCTGTGGCATGACCTTAAAAAGGCGGTTCATGCTCGAAAACCTTCCAGTGTGGCTGAATTACAGCAATCCTGCAAAGATGAGTGGGCCAAAATTCCTCCACAGTGCTGTAAAAGACTCACTGCCAGTTATCGCAAACGCTTGATTGTAGTTGTTGCTGCTAAGGGTGGCCCAACCAGTTATTAGGTTTAGGGGGCAATCACTTTTTCCCACACAGGGCCATGTAGGTTTGGATTTTTTCCCCTTAATAATAAACACCTTCATTTAAAAACTGCATTTTGTGTTTACTTGTGTTATCTTTGTCTAATATTTAAATTTGTTTGATGATCTGAAACATTTAAGTGTGACAAACATACAAACAAATGAGAAATCAGGAAGGGGGCAAACACTTTTTCACACCACTGTATGTATATAAGAGTGCAGAACACACAACTGAGTAAAATGGCCCAAAGATTATGGAAAATATATATAGTAGTGGTTTCATGGATGGGTCAATACACGTGAAAGTGCAGAATGCAAAGACAGCACTTCATTATTAGTGTCATGGCGGCCTCTGGGCCATCATCGGCTTCATCAGTCCCAGCTGCGCACAGACCAACAGGTACCAATCAGCGGCTGTTAAAAGCCAGTGTTGCTGACAGCCCGTCAGGGAGTCGTCTGTCCTCCTCATCGGAGCATGAACCAGAACTTCGTTCCCAAGCTTTGTCAAGGACGTCTCGTCAGGAACTGCCACGTAAGAGAACTGTTTGTTACTCAACTCCTTGCCTTTACCCCTGTGCACAGGCGGACCTCCCAGGTGGCGGACCAACTTCCCCAGCCGACGGGGCGTTGCCATCTCAGCCACGTAGCTCCTCGCTACCACCTCTGCTACGGGTACGTCTAGCACCACAGCTGCAAGAGCTGTTATTGTCTCAGTTACAGGAACTGTCATCGTCACGGTCAGTGGAATCACTGCCATCACCATCACCGGAACTGTCATCGTCACAGTCTGTGGAATCACTGCCGTCACCACCACAGGAACTGTCATCGTCACAGCAACAGGTGTATTCGCTACCACGGCCACGAGCACATTCACCTCCACGCTGCACGGCCACTGGAAGTCAGCAGGACGCTACCTGTGGATCACCCAAGTAAGCCCCTTCATCTACAATTACTCACGAGTACTGAACAGCGGTAATTGTATCTGCTTGTGTGTTACAGGGTTGCCAGGTCTCCATCCGGACTGCTCAGTTCCAGCGACCAGAATTCCATACTTGCACTCACTCACGCACTTCACTCTCTCACTTTACAATAAAGGGATTATTGTCACTATCTACTCGTGTCAGTGTCTGTCTCCTGGGTCCTGAAACATGTCAGTACGACTCCGTCACGTTGACCCAGCGGACAGTTCACTGCCGCGCAAACTGAACACACTTAGCGCTCGGGTAGATTTGTTATCACACCAGCAGACGGTAATCCTTAATCAATTAACCCTAATTAACAGTCGGCTGGATCGTCTGGAAGGACACCAGACGTTCTCCCCGACCGCAAATATTTCAGCCCCTGCAGGCTTAGCGTCAGGTCAAGCTAACACCTCATCGACCCCTCGCCTCACCCCTGTTCCCACACCTGCCCGGTTCAGCGGAAAACTCGGGGAAGCCCGAGGATTCATCTTACAATGTGAATCAGTTTTTCTCCGCGTTCCAGGAGATTTCGCCATAGACTCAAACAGGATTGGTTATGTCATTAATTTGTTGGGGGGTAGATCTTTAGATTGGGCATATTTCATCATGGCTAAACCAAGCTACCCCATGTTAACTTACCAGGAGTTTGTGGCAGAATTCATGTCCGTGTTTGATCATACAGATAGGGGTGAGGTGTTGACAGAACGGCTGTTGAGTCTGCAGCGGGGAAAGAGATCAGCTGCTGACTACGCTATTGACTTCCGGGTCCTGGCCGCAGAGATTGGGTGGGGGGAGCCATCACTGTGTGGTATTTTCCTCCGCAGTCTTAATGATGAGTTAAAGGATGAATTAGCGGCACGGGATAAACCGGACAACTTGCGTGATTTGATTGCCCTAACGGTTAGCCTAGATAGTAGATTAAGGGAGCGGGCGGCCGAACGACGAGCTACTTCCCATTCAGTTAAACCCCGCCCTCGCGTCACTAGCTCTCCTCTACTCGCTCTACCCGCGTCAGAGGAATCCCTGGATCAAGAGGCTATGGTTGTAGGTCAGTCTAAAGTGTCAGCGGCTGAGAGACAGCGCTGCAGGGATCTTGGCCTTTGTTTCTACTGTGGGAAAGAGTCACATGGGGTTTTCGAATGTCCCAGTAGGTTAAAAGGGAAGGCCCGTGGATCGCAGTAGGGGGATTCACGGGCAAGAATTCAGAAGAACCCCTTACTAGTTGCTGTTTACCCATTAGACTGATCCGTGCACATACAGAACACTCCACATTGGCATTAATAGACTCAGGAGCTGAGCAGAATTTTGTTTCTAGAGACCTGGCAACCCGGATGGGCCTCAGCTGTCAGACTCTAGATCCCCCTGTCAAACTCATCACCCTGTCCAAGGCGTCACTGACCACCGTCGCCCATCAGACGGCCCCAGTATCTGTAATTGTGTCAGGAAATCACAGGGAGGAGATTAGGTTCCTAGTCCTGCCCGTCTCTTCTTCGCCCGTCATCCTGGGGTACCCCTGGCTTCGGCTGCATAACCCCACCATTGACTGGCAAGCAGGGAGCATTTCAGCATGGAGTATGTTCTGCTTCAGTGCCTGTCTCCAATCTGTGGCGTGCGCCCCATCTGTCGTGGTGCCTCCACCCCCTTCGTCACCATCGGACCTGTCCAAGGTACCAGAGGTTTACCATGACTTGGGGTTAGTTTTCAGCAAGTCTCGGGCATTGTCTCTCCCCCCCATCGCCCTTACAACTGCGCAATTAATCTGAAGGCTGGGGCCCCTCTTCCTGCTAGCCGCCTATACAGCCTATCAGCCCCGGAGCGCAAGGCTATGGACACATACATCAAGGAGTCCCTGGCCTCTGGAATCATCCGCCCGTCGTCCTCGGCTGTGGGTGCCGGGTTCTTCTTCGTAGGGAAGAAGGACGGCTCTTTACGCCCCTGCATCGACTTCCGGGGTCTCAACGAGATTACGGTAAAAGACAAATACACTCTGCCCTTGATGAACACCGCCTTTGACTCCCTCCAGGGGGCATCCTGGTTTACTAAGCTAGATCTCAGGAATGCTTATCACCTAGTGCGCATTAGAGAAGGTGACGAGTGGAAGACGGCGTTCCGGACCCCAAGCGGGGATTTTGAGTACCTTGTAATGCCGTTTGGGTTAACCAACGCTCCGGCCGTCTTCCAGCGGTTAATAAACGACGTTTTGCGGGACTTCCTGAACTCGTTTGTGTTTGTATATCTTGATGACATACAGATCTTCTCTCGCACACTAGAAGAGCACCAGGTGCATGTCCGCAAAGTACTACAGCGCCTCCTGGAGAATCAACTGTTCGTCAAGGCAGAGAAATGTAAGTTCCATACTGACCGGACCTCTTTCCTTGGGTTCATAATAGCCCGGAACCAAGTGCTTCCCGACCCGGCCAAGGTCAAGGCAGTAGTGGATTGGCCTGCACCCACCTCTAGGAAGCAGCTTCAAGGATTCTTGGGTTTTGCTAATTTCTATAGGAGGTTTGTGCCCAACTTTGGTAATATTGCTCGCCCTCTGACTGCGCTCACCTCCCCTAAGACCCCGTTTTGCTGGAGTGAGGAGGCAGCCGGGGCGTTTGAGAGACTGAAGAAGGAGTTTGCTTCGGCCCGTGTCCTAACTCAGGTGGACCCGAAGCTGCAGTGTTTGGTGGAAGTGGACGCCTCTGATTCGGGGGTGGGAGCGATGCTCTCCCAACGCTCTCCCGAGGATGGTAAGATTCGCCCATGTGCTTACTTCTCTCATCGTCTGTCCCCGGCAGAGAGAAATTACAGCATAGGAGACAGGGAGCTGCTGGCAGTGAAGCTCGCTTTGGAGGAGTGGAGACACTGGCTGGAGGGGGCTGCTCAGCCGTTCGTGGTATGGACTGATCATCGTAACCTGGAGTACCTCAGGACAGCGAAGCGCCTGAATGCACGCCAGGCTCGTTGGTCCCTCTTCTTCGGCCGGTTCAATTTTTCCATCACTTACCGGCCGGGAAGCAAGAACGGTAAGCCGGATGCCCTCTCGCGGCAGTTTGACGCACCATCCTCTGAGGATCAGGAAACTCCCATCCTGCCGCCCTCCTGCGTCGTGGGCGCCCTGTCCTGGGGTATTTGCAAAATGGTTCGCAGGGCTCTGAGGACTGAGCCGGACCTGGGGGGGGGGGGGGGGGTATCTCCGGGCCGCCTGTTTGTTCCACGTGCCATTCGGGGCCAAGTGATTGAGTGGGGTCACGCCTCCAAGTTGGCTTGTCATCCAGGGGTGGGTCGGACTGTGGACCTTCTCCAGAGGACCTTCTGGTGTCCAGTGCTACGGAAGGACGTTGTAGGTTACATCCGGGCTTGCGCTCAGTGCGCCACCGGGAAGACGACATCATCCCCCCCGGCGGGCCTGTTACATCCGTTGCCGGTCCCTTCTCGCCCCTGGTCCCACGTTGCTATGGATTTTGTGACTGGTTTGCCCTCCTCGGATAACTTCACCACAGTTTTGACCATAGTGGACCGTTTCTCGAAGGCAGCCCATTTTGTGCCTCTTCGGGGTTTGCCTTCAGCTCAGGAAACAGCGGACCTCCTCGTTCTGCATGTGGTCCGTCTCCACGGCATCCCCGCCGACATAGTGTCGGACCGGGGACCACAGTTTGTCTCGCAGGTCTGGAAGGCTTTCTGCGCGGTGCTGGGAGCCACAGCCAGCCTCTTCTCTGGTTATCATCCCCAGAGTAATGGCCAGTGTGAGCGGGCTAACCAGGAGCTTGAGGCCGCGTTGCGTTGTGTCATCTCCTCCTGCTCATCCTCCTGGAGCAAGCATCTTCCTTGGATTGAGTACGCCCATAACACCACGGTCTCTACGGCTACGGGCATCTCCCCTTTCAAAGCGTCATCTGGTTTTGATCCACCGCTGTTCCCGGAGGAGGAGAGGGAGGTAGCGGTTCCCTCGGTCCAAGCCCACATCAAGCGCTGTCGGCGAGTTTGGCTCATCGCCCGCCGAGCCCTGTTAAAGACCACTAAACGCAACATCCAGGTGGCCAACCGGCATAGGAGACCCGCCCCGGACTACAAGGTGGGTCAGAAGGTTTGGTTGTCTACCCGGAATACTGGTGTACCGGCTGAGAAGCGTAAGCTTACTAAGCGCTTCATTGGTCCTTACACCATCTCTCGTATTATTAATCCTGTGTCTGTGCGCCTGTCTCTCCCCTCTTCGATGCGCATCTGCCCCACCTTTCATGTCTCCCAGGTCAAACTGTACATCTCTGACCCCCTGTGCCCGCCTCCCGCGGCCCCCGCCCCCCCGAGGATGATCGATCGCCATCCAGCCTGGGCGGTGACTGCCATCCTGGACGTTCGCAGGCGAGGTCGTGGCCTTCAGTATTTGGTGGACTGGGAGGGCTTTGGACCGGAGGATCGTTCTTGGATTCGCCCAGCGTTGATCCTGGATAAGCAGCTGATCCGCGACTTCCATCGGGCGAATCCAGGTAGAATTGGGCAGGTGCCTGGAGGCACTGCTAGAGGGGGGAGTACTGTCATGGCGGCCTCTGGGCCATCATCGGCTTCATCAGTCCCAGCTGCGCACAGACCAACAGGTGCCAATCAGCGGCTGTTAAAAGCCAGTGTTGCTGACAGCCCGTCACGGAGTCGTCTGTCCTCCTCATCGGAGCATGAACCAGAACTTCGTTCCCAAGCTTTGTCAAGGACGTCTCGTCAGGAACTGCCACGTAAGAGAACTGTTTGTTACTCAACTCCTTGCCTTTACCCCTGTGCACAGGTGGACCTCCCAGGCGGCGGACCAACTTCCCCAGCCGACGGGGCATTGCCATCTCAGCCACGTAGCTCCTCGCTACCACCTCTGCTACGGGTACGTCTAGCACCACAGCTGCAAGGGCTGTTATTGTCTCAGTTACAGGAACTGTCATCGTCACGGTCAGTGGAATCACTGCCATCACCATCACCGGAACTGTCATCGTCACAGCAACAGGTGTATTCGCTACCACGGCCACGAGCACATTCACCTCCACGCTGCACGGCCACTGGAAGTCAGCAGGACGCTACCTGTGGATCACCCAAGTAAGCCCCTTCATCTACAATTACTCACGAGTACTGAACAGCGGTAATTGTATCTGCTTGTGTGTTACAGGGTTGCTAGGTCTCCATCCGGACTGCTCAGTTCCAGCGACCAGAATTCCATACTTGCACTCACTCACGCACTTCACTCTCTCACTTTACAATAAAGGGATTATTGTCACTATCTACTCGTGTCAGTGTCTGTCTCCTGGGTCCTGAAACATGTCATTTAGGTTGTTATAGTATAATCAAGCACATTTCTGACACATTAATGGCATTCGTAATTCATGTTTGTGACTGCAGGTGTGCCAGATCAGGATGTTTAGGAGTGAAAGTGCTGTTAGCCATGACAGGAGCAGTTATGCCGGATCAATCCAGTCCAAGTATGTATTTGATAAGTTAGTCATTTCATTTATTAGTTCATCAAAACCCTGTCTATTTAATTCACTAGTTTATTCTCCTGCAGCAGTGGGCTTTCCATTTTGGATGAGGTGTTGTCACAGGCTTCAGACCTGTCCAGGCCCAGCGCAAAGGAAATTTACAGTAAGTTAACATTGTTATACATGTAATCCCAACTGTTTACATTATATATATATATATATATATATATATATATATATATATATATATATATATATATATATATATATATATATATATATATATATATATATATATACATATAGTATGATTAGTATGAGCTCTGGTTCATATTTCAACAACAGTGCAGAGGAAGGAGTATGCTTCATCCATAAACAAGATGATGGGCAAATTCCAGTACAGAGTAGAGGTGGAGTATTACTACGGACTATTACTACTATACATCCATCATACAGATGCAACAACTTGTTAATGAGTCTGTGCTAATTTTTTTTTCTGCGTTAAAGCATTTGTTCACATGTGAGCTGGATGGGAAGGAGCTAAGGGATATCAAAGACTGCGTGGAGCATCTGAAGCTGCTGGAGGAGATGGGTCGTGTGTGGGGTCAGAACATGATGCTGCATGTGCAGGGAACCAGCCTGCTGCTCACAGACATCGAAACCCAGGTGTGTCTGAAGGCAGTTTACATGGTGGCAGTGGGGAGGATAAAGACCAAAATGAGGCTGAGAGGCAACAGAAGAAGCACAGAGAGAGAAAAATGAGAGACCTGTAGCAACTTAATAGAAAAGAGAACATGCAAGACACAATTCTTTCATGAGTAGTTTTATTGCAGGATACTTTTTACTGTTATTTAAATACAGTCATGTGAAAAAATTAGGACACCCTGTATAAGCTTGTGTGTGTGTTTTTTTTTTAACATATTTGGACATATGGATATTTAATATCAATGTTAAAAATAGTGGGAGATTCCTGTAATACAACTAAACAATTAAAAATGAATTAAAGACTTTTTTCAAATTTTCTGTTAAATGTAATTCTAAACAAATAGTGAGGAATAAATTAGGATACCCCCCCCCCCCATTTTTTAGGACACCCCCACATTCATTCCCACTTACAATGGCTAAAATAAATGCTAAAAATACAAATAAAAACAAAAACAAGGTTAGACATCGAAATGTGAACATTTCTTGATAAAGAACTGATTAATGGGGTGTCCTAATTTTTTCATGGCTGTATATTATTGAAGAAAAGCCTGTGCCTTTTAAAAATTTTCTTGCAGTTTTTTTCTTCCTATCAGATCTAAAATAGTTGTTTTTCTAGTCTGGCTAGGGAAGTATTTGATTTATTACTGTCAGATGCTCGCTAATATAAATCTTTGGTTTATATTAGAAGGCATATGTAGATATTTTGTATTTGGTTTTCTTGAATCATATTGAACAAAAAAAACCCAAACTGTTTAGAATAAAGTTGCAAATCAACAGGGAAATCATTGCAAATCTACAAGAGAAAAGTTGCAAATTTATGAGAAAAAAAGTTAAAGAGTAAAAATTTGCAAATTTGTGTGGAAAAAGTTCCCAATTTGTCACAAAAAGTTTCAAATTTGTAAGAGTTTATCAAAAAAGTTACAAACAAAAAGATCATATTTAGAAGAAAAAGCTCACAAATTGTTGAAAAAGATATAAATTTGTGAGAAAGCAGTAGTAATCACAAAATAACCTAACTTATACTTGAGTGCAATTCCTAGCTGTCTTACTCACTTCTGGATCTGTGAGGATTTATGGAGTTTTCTGCTAATTTTTATCTTGTAAATTTGACACAGTGTACTAGGTTTTTTTTTCACTTAGGTTCAATGGTTTTTCCCTGCCTCATAATTTTTGACCTTTTTTTTTTTTGTAAAGCCACTTTGAAACTACAACTGGTGAGCTGCAGTCCTGGATTTCATTAGCATAAATTAACACCTCAACAACTCTCCATAGTTTTTTCAAACTTCAAGGAGGTGTGGGTCTGTTCTCCCACAGATAACGGTGCATTTCTCTGGTGGCTGTGCACACGACAATGTTTTTACCCCAAACTGAGGAGGTTTGTCTACAGTTTAGCTGCATATGATGCCGGATATTTGGAGGTGTGGAAGTGTACAGATTTGAAACCAATCTCCAGTGTGGAGAGGTTTTATCGACACTGATTTTCCACATCCATGTGCACAGAAATAAATACCAACGGTATGTTACAGCCCCAATTTACAATAGATTTCAACCAATCCACATACCAAGCAGCTTGTATTTCTCGCAGAAATAAGCTTCATGATTAAACTTTAAGCTTGATATGTTTATAGTTTTGGGATGTGGGAGGAATTGGCATCAACTGGGGATTCTAAATTGTCCTTAGGTATGACTGTGAGAGTGAATGGTCGTCTGTCTCTGTGTTGGCCCTGTGATGGACTGGCGATCTGTCCAGGGTGTGCCCTGCCTCTCGCCCAAAGATGCTGGGATAGGCTCCAGCCCCCTTGCAACCCGAAAAGGATTAAGTGGAAGAAGATGGATGGATGGCTGGCTGGATGGATGGTGTTTATAGTTAGGATTAGATAAAAAGGGCTCTTAACGGTATATGTATAATTCTTTTCCCACCTTGACGATATAAGATAAGATGAGCCTTTATTAGTCCTACAATGGGGAAATTCCAGGATTGCAACAACACAGGAATAGCAACACTCAGAGCAATAATTTAGAAGATAAGAAAATAAGAGCAGTGAATATACATATGTACACATAAATATATAACTATATATATACACAGTGCAGAGCATTGTAGCTAGATGGAATAAACAGCATAACCGTCTGTTTAGTTACCCTACATGGTATGAATATGTACCCATACATATTGTCACCCTCCGTAGTGACCGATATTGTCCTAGTTGTATACTGGAGGGGACCATTGTGTAAGTCTGTTGCGTCTTTTGCATTCAATACTATTAGGTCGTCATGTTTTTTTGCTATCTCTGTGAGCAGCCCTGCTTAGGTTATACAGTCTGACAGCTGTAGGTAGGAAGGACCTGCGAAACCTCTCGGTCGCGCACCTAGGATGATGTAGTCTACTGCTAAATGAGTTCCTCAGTGCGTTCAGTATGTCCTGCATAGGGTGGGACTTGGACTCCAGCAGAGATGACAGCTTAGCCACCATCCTTCTCTCTCCTATCTCCTCCACTGGGTCAAGGCGTTGCCCCAGGACAGAGCTAGCTTTCTTGATCAGTTTGTTCAGTCTCTTCCTATTGGCTGCTGTAATGCCACTGCCCCAGCAGACCACTCCAAAAGTGATGGCTGATGCCACTGCCGTGTCGTAGAATGTCTTCAGCAGCGCCCCTTGTACACCAAAAGTCCTGAGCCTCCTCAGTAGGAACAGCCTGCGCTGTCCCTTCTTGTAGAGTGCGTCGGTATTGTGTGACCAGTCTAATTTATTGTTCAGATGAACACCAAGGTACTTGTAGGATGTCACCATCTCAATGTCTGTTCCCTGGATGTTTACTGGTACTGTGAGGGGTTGTCCTTGCCTGCGGCAGTCCACCACCAGCTCCTTAGTTTTTCTCGCATTGATCTGGAGGCAGTTCCGATGGCACCAGTCTACGAAGTCCTGGATAAGTCCTCTGTACTCAGCTTCATCTCCGTTGGAGATGAGGCCGACGATCGCAGAGTCATCAGAGAACTTCTGTAGATGGCAGTGTGTTGTGTTGTGTGAGAAGTCCGCAGTATAAAGGGTGAACAGGAAGGGAGCCAAAACCATTCCCTGGGGGGCCCCCATGCTACCGATGATCGTGTCGGACACACAATCCCGGGTTCTCACAAACTGTGGCCGGTTCGTGAGGTAGTCCAGGATCCATGATGACAGGTGCTGGTCCACCCCTGCGCACAGCAGCTTGTCCTTCAGGATCATTGGTTGGATGGTGTTGAAAGCACTGGAGAAGTCAAAGAACATGATCCTCACCGCATTCCCGGGCTTCTCCAGGTGGGACAGGGAATGGTGAAGGAGGAAGATCACTGCATCCTCCACCCCGATGCCGTGCTGGTAGGTGAATTGGAGTGGATCCATCACTGGTCCCACCAGGGGGTGGAGGTGAGCAAGGAGCAGTCTCTCCACGGTCTTCATCATGTGAGACGTCAGGGCCACTGGTCTGTAGCTGTTCAGGCCTTTGGGGTGGGAAGTCTTTGGTACAGGTACCACACAAGATGCTTTCCACAACTGTGGTACCCTCCCCAGCTTCAGGCTCAGGTTGAAGATGTGCTCCACAATCCCACACAGCTGGTCTGCACAGGACTTGAGGAGCTTCGCGCTGATGCCGTCCGGTCCTGAGGCCTTCCTCGCCTTGATCTTCCTCAGCTCCGTCCTCATCTGGGTCTTAGTGAGGGTCAGGTTGGGGGGCTGTGCGCTGGGAGTGGGGGGGTGTTGGTGGAGTGGGGTGTGGACAGCAGGTCTCGATGACTTTAGAGACAGCAGTGGTTGGTGTGCAGTCGGGAGGGAGGGCGGTTGGTCAAACCTATTAAAAAACAGTTTCAGATTGTTCGCCCACTCCCTTCCCCCCCCCCCCCCCCCCGTGGCCTGGGAGGAGGTATTCTGGAGCCCAGAGATGGTTTTGAGGTTTCCCCGCCGATGTCACTCTGTTGCAGCTTGTCCTCCATCTTCTTCCTGAAGCCGTCCTTGCCTTCTCTGATCTTCCTCCTCAGCTCCCTCTGTACAGACTTCAGCATCTCCCTATTCCCCGACCTGAAGATCCTCTTCTTCTCTCTCAGAAGTGTTTTTATCTCAGGGTTGATCCAGGGTTTGTTGTTCGCGCAACACCGTATGGTCTTGGTGGGTACGGTGTTGTCCACACAGAAGCTGACATAGTCCGTGATGGTGTGAGTGAGGCCGTCGATGTCCTCACCATGTGGATCGCAGAGCTGCTCCCAGGCAGTGGTTTCAAAACAGTCCTTTAGAGCGTCCATTGCCTCCTCAGACCATAACTTCACCGTGTGCATGACCGGAGGTTGTCTGTGTACTAGGGGTTTGTACACCGGCCGGAGATGAACCAAGTTGTGATCCGATCTCCCGAGTGGGGGGAGTGGTGATGAGGTGTACGCCTCCTTAGTGTTTGCATAGAATAAGTCCAGTGTTTTATTGTCTCTAGTGTGGCATGTGACATACTGGGTGAACGTGGGTAGAATGGGGGACAGTGAAATATGGTTGAAATCACCTGAGATGAGGAGAAGAGCATCTGGGTGTTCTGTCAGCAGCCTGCCAGTTGCTGAGTGAATGGCGTCACGCGCTGTCCCCGTGTTCGCCGTCGGCTTTGCATAAATAACAATGCAGGTCACGTGTGAGTATTCCCTCGGGAGATAGGCAGGCCACATGCTAATAGCTAGCAACTCAATGTCTTTGCTACAGTGTTGTTGTTTAACCGTGATATGTCCCGGTCTGCACCAGCTGTTATTGATATACATTATCACTCCTCCGCCCCTTGCCTTCCCACTGTCTGGTGTCCGGTCTGCCCGTATTGCGTGGAAACCCTCCAGTTCGATGTTAGCATCTGTTGCTAGTTCTGTTAGCCACGTCTCAGTAAACAACATCATGCTAAACTCTCTGAAGAGGCTCTTGTAGTGGGAGATAGCCGCTAGCTCATCAGTCTTATTGAGTAGCGATCGAATGTTCTGTCTTACTCCAGATCGACATCCACTCGGTTTTCGTCTTATTTCTCCTGGTATGTCGGGTTTTTGTGTTAGCATCGTGGGCCAGTTAAGTGCTAACAGCCGGTCTCTATTGTACTGCCTCCTGCAATAAACAGTGGCTCCGTCCGCTGGCTCAGGAGACATTTGGGCAATCTACGTGTCTGTGATGGATAAGGTGTCGCCGGATCAGAAAGATTAGCAAGAGAGCCAGATAGTAAATAGAAATAGGAAGAAATTGATCCGCTGTTGCAAAAAGACAGCCTACTCGTGTGGCGCCGGAAGTGGTAGATATGGTGGATAGATGGTAGAAATGATGCAGCCTTATAGATAAAAATCATCAAATTTATAACCAATGAGGATGTGGAGACTGAAATACATTCCTAAAATGTTGCTTACCTTTGCTGAATGATGAAAAAAAGTCACTGTGGAGTAGCCAGTGTTTCAAATCCAGCTTTGCGTCACTCCCCAGCCAGCTGACATCACATATCGCTGTTTGTTTCTTACTTGTAATGCTTTTGTAAAAGTTATAACTGAAGACTCCTTAGCAAATACTCAAACCAGCTGTCAGTAAGTCAGATTTTCTTTATTGCCTGCAATTACACAGTTTATATATTTATGTACCAAAGCCAGTTTAGAAAGCTTGGGATCAGTCCGCCAAGGTCTCCGCCTTTGACTGCCACCTAATCCACATAGCACCGGACTTCCATGATCCCTCCTGCAGGTGGTGAACCTACTGGAGGGCGGACCCATGCCCGATCTGAACCCGAGTGGTGTTCAGTTATTGGACTTCTGTGCTAACCACAGTCTGTCTATAACGAACACCATGTTCAAGCATAAGGGTGTCCATATGTGCACCTGGCACCAGGACACCCTAGGCCGCAGGTCGATGATCGATTTTGTTATCGTATCATCAGACCTGCGACCGTATGTCTTGGACACCCGAGTAAAGAGAGGTGCAGAGCTGTCAACTGATCACCACCTGGTGGTGAGTTGGATCCGATGGCAGGGGAGGAAGCCATTCAGACCTGGTAGACCCAAACGTATAGTGAGGGTGTGCTGGGAGCGTCTGGCTGAGGCCCCTGTCCGGGAGGTCTTCAACTCCCACCTCCGGAAGAACTTCAACCACATTCCGAGGGAGTCTGGAGACATGGAGTCTGAATGGGCCATGTTCTCCACCTCTGTTGTTGAAGCGGCAGCCCAGAGCTGCGGCCGCAAGGTGGTCGGTGCATCTCGTGGTGGCAACCCCCGAACCAAGTGGTGGACACCAGTGGTGAGGGGGGCCATTAAGCTGAAGAAGGAGTCCTATCAAGCTTGGTTGGCTTGTGGGACTCCCGAAGCAGCTGAGGTGTACCGGCAGG
Organism: Pholidichthys leucotaenia; assembly: GCA_020510985.1. Classification (NCBI taxonomy): domain Eukaryota; kingdom Metazoa; phylum Chordata; class Actinopteri; order Cichliformes; family Pholidichthyidae; genus Pholidichthys; species Pholidichthys leucotaenia. Next base: position 122,310,270 of record CM035837.1, on the reverse strand, counting down.
CCAAGCGGAGTGCAGCTCGGGTGGTTGCTGAAGCAAAAACCCGGGTATGGGAGGAGTTCGGTGAGGCCATGGAACAAGACTTTCGGTCGGCTTCAAAGAGATTCTGGCAAACTGTTCGGCGGCTCAGGAGGGGAAAGCAGCTCCCCGTCCACACTGTGTATGGTGCGGATGGGACACTGTTGACTTCAACTGGGGATATCGTCGGGCGGTGGAAGGAATACTTCGAGGATCTCCTCAATCCCACTGATACGCCTTCCACAGAGGAAGCAGGGTTTGGGGACGAGGGGGATGACTCGCCTATCACAGGGGCTGAGGTCGCCAAGGTGGTTAAAAATCTCCTTGGTGGCCGGGCCCCGGGGGTGGACGAGATTCGCCCCGAGTACCTCAAGGCCCTGGATGTTGTTGGGTTGTCATGGTTGACACGCCTCTGCAACATTGCGTGGAGGTCGGGGGCAGTGCCTTTGGCATGGCAAACCGGGGTGGTGGTTCCTCTCTTCAAAAAAGGGGACCGGAGGGTGTGCTCCAACTTTAGAGGGATCACACTCCTCAGCCTCCCTGGGAAGGTCTATGCCAAGGTATTGGAGAGGAGAGTCCGGCCGTTGGTCGAACCTCGGATTCAGGAGGAGCAATGTGGTTTTCGTCCTGGCCGTGGCACATCGGACCAGCTCTTTACCCTCTCGAGAATTCTTGAGGGTTCGTGGGAGTTTGCCCAACCAGTTTACATGTGTTTTGTGGACTTGGAGAAGGCATTTGACCGCGTCCCTCGTGGATTTTTGTGGGGGGTGCTTCGGGAGTATGGGGTATCGGGCTTGTTGTTACGAGCTATTCGGTCTCTGTACGACCGTTGTGAGAGTTTAGTTCGCATTGCCAACACTCGGTCGGAGTCATTCCCAGTGAGAGTTGGACTCCGCCAGGGCTGCCCTTTGTCACCGGTCCTGTTCATAATTTTTATGGACAGGATTTCTAGGCGCAGCCAGGGAATGGAGGGTGTCATGCTTGGTGACCACAGGATCTCATCTCTGTTGTTTGCAGATGATGTTGTCCTGTTGGCTTCATCCAGCAATGACCTACAGCTCTTGCTGGGACGGTTTGCCGCTGAGTGTGAAGCGGCTGGGATGAGAATCAGCACCTCCAAGTCCGAGTCCATGGTCCTCAGCCGGAAAAAGGTGGATTGTCCTCTCCGGGTTGGGGACAGGCTCCTGCCCCAAGTGGAGGAGTTTAAGTATCTTGGGGTCTTGTTCACGAGTGAGGGGAAAATGGAGCGAGAGATCGACAGACGGATTGGAGCAGCATCTGCAGTGATGCGGACGTTGTACCGGTCTGTTGTGGTGAAGAGGGAGCTTAGTTCTAAGGCAAAGCTGTCGATTTACCAGTCAATCTACGTTCCTACTCTCACCTATGGTCACGAGCTTTGGGTAATGACCGAAAGAACGAGATCGCGGATACAAGCGGCTGAAATGAGCTTTCTCCGTAGGATTGCTGGACTCACCCTCAGAGATAGGGTGAGGAGCTCAGTCATCCGGGAGAGGCTCAGAGTAGAACCGCTGCTCCTCCACATTGAAAGGAGTCAGTTGAGGTGGTATGGGCATCTGATTAGGATGCCTCCTGGACGCCTCCCACTTGAGGTGTTTCAGGCACGTCCCACTGGGAGGAGACCCCGGGGCAGACCCAGGACTCGGTGGAGAGACTATGTCTCCCAGCTAGTCTGGGAACGCCTTGGTATCCCCTCTGAAGAGCTGGAGCAGGTGGCTGGGGAGAGGGAAGTCTGGGCTTCTCTGCTTGAACTGCTGCCTCCGCGACCCGGACCTCCGGAAAAGCGGTAGAAGATGGATGGATGGATGGATATATTTATGTATGTATGTAGTTATTTATTTATTTATTATGACTCCCTCATTCTTTCAACTTAAAAAAACAAATATAAATATTTCTTGCATATGGAATCTGGCGTTCATAGTTATAAACCAAAGTCTCTAGTAAAACTACCTGTCCTCCATAAGTGACAACAGCAGTTTTCACACCTTTAGTGGATCCGTGTGCACGCATGGTTGCTTCTGTGGTGTGTTGTGTGCATGCAGATGTTTCTATCTGGGTCTAAATGGAAACATTTTGTGTGTGCACCAGGCCTCAAGTTTCATGTTCTCACATCACTGATGTCACTCAAAAGCGCCGGTCAGCCTGAAAGCTGGTGATGCCAACGGCTACTGATTAGAGAGTCACCGGCATTTTTACACATCTTTCAATTTTGTCACATCTTGTCAAGCTCAGCGCAGTCAGTGGTTAATTGGAATACACCAGTCTATATAGTTAAATGGTTGCTGCTTTTTAGTGCTCTGTTTTAATGGACAGGGTTGCAAAATTCATCTGACATTTTACATAATTGCGGTTATTTTTTAAAATTGGTACTGAATACCTTTCATACCTTTACAAGAAGAGACACTGTGTGTGTGTGTGTGTGTGTGTGTGTGTGTGTGTGTGTGTGTGTGTGTGTGTGTGTGTATGTGTGTGTGTTGTGCTTCGTGTCCAGCACCACACAAAGAAGGATGTTTTCTTTTGTCGTTTTTGTTTTTTCGGAGGGGACTGTCACGTAAAAAAGAGGAGCAAATGATATGGTGTATGTTAATGCGGGATGAACCAGACAAAAGAGTGGCACTGAACAAGGAGACTGCCCTGTGCCAAACCAGGACAGGCTAGTCTCGGCTCCACAGCAGCCGTAGATGGTCAGAGCTGCTGCAGACTGTGCAAGAGTTACTGAAAAAAATGCTCTTAAGAGAAACTTCATACTCTCACGTGCTGTGGTATTTGTATAATTGTGGCACACAATGCTGCAGCTTCAAAATTAATATATTAATCTGTCAGAATAATGACAGACAGCCTTCTGGTTCATTTCCACTCTCTATTATACTCAACTCTCGGCGCCACACCAGTAGGCTGCCTTTTGCAACAGCGGCTCGATTCCGAGTTTTTTTTCCCTTCCTCTCTCTTTTGATCACTTTTTTTTTTTCACCCCACTTATATCACGGACACACAGATCGTCCCAAATGTCTCCTGAGCCGGTGGACGGAGCCACTGTTTATAGCAGGATACGATACAACAGGGAAGAGCTGCTAGTATTTAACCGCCACCCGGTCCCACTGGAAAAACTCGACATACCGAGAGAATTGAGGCGAAAGCGTCGCGGCTGCCGGGCTGGAGTAAGGCGGAGGACAAAAAATATAAGGTACAGACCCTCCCTTCCATCTGTTGTCATGGGAAATGTACGGTCGATACTGGGAAAGTTAGATGAGCTAGCGGCTATCTCCCGTTATGATAGCACTTACCGGGAGTGCTCTCTCCTTTTGTTTACTGAGACGTGGCTAACTGAACTAGCAGCAGATGCTAACATTGAGCTGGAGGGTTTTCACATGATAAGAGCTGACCGAACACCAGAGAGTGGCAAAACTAGGGGCGGTGGAGTGATAATGTATGTTAACAACAACTGGTGCAGACCGGGACATATCACTGTTAAACAACGACACTGCAGCAAAGACATTGAGTTGCTAGCTGTTAGCATGAGGCCTACATATCTCCCGAGAGAACACTCACACGTGATCTGCATTGTTGTTTATGCAAATCCGACGGCGAACGCTGGGACAGCGCGTGACGTCATCCATTCAGTAACCAGCAGGCTGCAGACAGAACACCCAGATGCTCTTCTCCTCATCTCAGGCGATTTCAACCACGTTTCACTGTCTCCCATTCTGCCCACTTTCACCCAGTATGTCACATGCCACACTAGAGACAATAAAACACTGGATTTGTTCTACGCAAACACTAAGGAGGCGTACACCTCATCACAACTCCCCCCACTTGGGAGATCGGATCACAACTTGGTTCATCTCCGACCGGTGTACAAACCCCTAGTGCACAGACAACCTCCGGCCATGCACACTGTGGAGTTATGGTCTGAGGAGACAATGGACACTCTAAAGGACTGTTTTGAAGCCACTGCCTGGAAGCAGCTCTGCGATCCACATGGTGAGGACATCGATGGCCTCATTCACACCTTCACGGGCTACCTCAGCTTCTGTGTGGACAAATCCGTTCCCACCAAGACCATACGGCGTCACTCAAACAACAAACCCTGGATCAACCCTGAGATAAAAACACTTCTGAGAGAGAAGAAGAGGATCTTCAGGTCGGGGAACAGGGAGATGCTGAAGTCCGTACAGAGGGAGCTGAGGAGAAAGATCAGAGAAGGCAAGGACAGCTTCAGGAAGAAGATGGAGGACAAGCTGCAACAGAGCGACATCAGCGGGGTCTGGAGAAACCTCAAAACCATCTCGGGGCTCCAGAATACCTCCCCCCAGGCCACGGGGGGCAGGGAGTGGGCGAACAACCTGAATCTGTTTTTCAATAGATTTGACCAACCGCCCTCCCCCCTGTCTGCACAACAACCACTGCTGCCTCTAAGAAATCAAGTCCTGCTGCCCACTCCCCACTCCACCGACATCCTCCCCACTCCCAACACACAGCCCCCCATCCTGACCCTGACCAAGACCCAGGTGAGGACGGAGCTGAGGAAGATCAAGGCGAGGAAGGCGTCGGGACCGGACGGCATCAGCGCAAAGCTCCTCAAGTCCTGTGCAGACCAGCTGTGTGGGATTGTGACGTATATCTTCAACATGAGCCTGAAACTGGGGAGGGTACCACAGCTGTGGAAAACATCTTGTGTGGTACCTGTACCAAAAACTTCCCACCCCAAAGACCTGAACAGCTACAGACCGGTGGCCTTGACGTCCCACTTGATGAAGACCCTGGAGAGACTGCTCCTTGCTCATCTCCGCCCCCTGGTGGAACCAGCGATGGATCCACTCCAGTTCGCCTACCAGCATGGCATTGGGGTGGAGGATGCGGTGATCTTCCTCCTTCACCGTTCTCTGTCCCACCTGGAGAAGCCCGGGAATATGGTGAGGATCATGTTCTTTGACTTCTCCAGTGCTTTCAACACCATCCAACCGATGATCCTGAAGGACAAGCTGCTGCGCGCAGGGGTGGACCAGCACCTGTCATCATGGATCCTGGACTACCTCACGAACCGGCCTCAGTTTGTGAGAACCTGGGACTGTGTTTCCGACACGATCATCAGTAGCACGGGGGCCCCCCAGGGAACGGTGCTGGCTCCCTTCCTGTTCACTCTTTATACTGCGGACTTCTCACACAACACAACACATTGCCATCTACAGAAGTTCTCTGATGACTCTGCGATCGTTGGTCTCATCTCCAACGGAGATGAAGCTGAGTACAGAGGGCTTATCCAGGACTTTGTGGACTGGTGCCATCGGAACTGCCTCCAGATCAACGCGAGGAAAACTAAGGAGCTGGTGGTGGACTGCCGCAGGCATGGGCAGCCCCTCACAGCACCAGTAAATATACAGGGAACAGACATCGAGATGGTGACATCCTATAAGTACCTGGGTATTCATCTGAACAATAAACTAGACTGGTCACACAATACTGACGCACTCTACAAGAAGGGACAGCGCAGGCTGTTCCTGCTGAGGAGACTCAGGTCTTTTGGTGTACAAGGGGCGCTGCTGAAGTCATTCTATGACACGGTGGTGGCATCAGCCATCACTTTTGGAGTGGTCTGCTGGGGCAGTGGCATTACTGCAGCCGATAGGAAGAGACTGAACAAACTGATTAAGAAAGCTAGCTCTGTCCTGGGGCAGCGCCTTGATCCGATGGAGGAGATAGGAGAGAGAAGGACGGTGGCTAAACTGTCATCTCTGCTGGAGTCCGAGTTCCACCCTATGCAGGACATACTGGATGCACTGAGGAGCTCATTTAGCAGCAGACTACATCATCCCAGGTGCACAACCGAGAGGTTTCGTAGGTCCCTCCTACCAACGGCTGTCAGACTGTACAACCTAAGCAGGGCTGCTCGCAGAGATAGCAAAAAGACGTAACAAACTAATAGTTTTTTTGAATGCAAAGATGCAATAGACTTACACTATGGTCCTCTCCGGCATACATCTAGGAACATACCGGTCGCTATGGAGGGTGAGAATATGTATGGGCACATAATCATACCATGTAGGATAACTAAATAGACGGTTATGCTGTTTCATCCCACCTAGCAACAATGCTCTGCACTGTGTGTGTTTATATATTTACATATTTATTCCATCTAGCTACAATGCTCAGCACTGGGTGTGTTTATATTTATATATCTATATATTTATTCCATCTAGCTACAATGCTCCGCACTGTGTTTTTATATATCTACATATTATTCCATCTAGCTACATTGCTCTGCACTGTGTGTGTTTATATACTTGCATATTTATTCCACCTAGCTGCAATGCTCCGTACTGTGGGTGTTTATATATTTACATATTTATTCCATCTAGCTACAATGCTCTGCACTGTGTTCATATATTCATATATTTATTCCATCCAGCTACAATGCTCTGCACTGTGTGTCTGTGTGTGTGTGTGTATATATATATATTTTATAGTAATATGTACATATGTATATTAGCTGCTCTTGCTTGCTTGTTTTTTTTCTTGCCTTCTGATTGTTGCTCTGAGTGTTGCTATCCCTGTGCTGTTGCAATCCTGGAATTTCCCCGTTGTGGGACTAATAAAGGCTTATCTTATCTTATCTTATCTTATTGTTGTGCTGTAATGTGGTGATGGTGACACCTACATAATCATGTGTTTATCCATGTTGCCCTATTCAGATGTCCACTAAGCTGAGGTGAGCTGAGGTGAGCAACGACCCACTTTCAGGGTTATTTAGCCTGCATCAAGTAGTGCGGGTAACCTTATTCAGACAACAGAGGGAGCCTGGATCATACTGGGTTTGCCTAGATTTCCGAGGTAGATTGAAAGGGGCTTAGAGTTACTTTCTCCACATCAAAGCCACACTTAGCTACTAGTTATGTTTGTCCAGAGCTTCACTTCTTTTTTTTCTTCACTTTTTTTTTTAAGTTTTTGATAGTTTAGTCGAAGAAAGAAATACCATGGCATCTAATCCGCTGTATGAGGCAGTCACTGCAGTGCCAACCCCTTCACCTTTCACACACACATTCACACCTATCACAGTGGGTGAATGTCACAGAAGGCTGAGTCTGACTCAGTCAACCTCACCAACACTCCAGTGTTTAGGATGACATAATTAGTCATGTAGGTGCTACTCTGTCTTCTCAGGAAGAGTTAGAGTCCATGGCCCTCCGTGATGTGCAGAAGTTACAGGCTGTGATGGACGCTGACGTGTTTAACTCACTGCTCACAGTGTCGGTCCAGCCGAGGAACAAACGCACCACCACTGTCTTCATTTTCCAGTGTGAGGATGTCAGGGTGAGAAACCAATCGTGGTAGAAATGTCTGTTAAAATGTCTGATGAGTAAATGATATGTTTGTGAATTATTTTTGTTGTTGTTTACAGGCTGATTATGTTCAAAAGGATCTCTCACGAGCATTGTCACGAATCAGGTACCACAGAATTAGTGTGGTCACTGGGGCTTGACAGTACCAGCCCAGAAGTCACATGACAGTTGAATTCAGCAGTGTCCTATACCTTAAGGTGCATTCCTTTTCTGTACAAAGTTGAAAGCCCTCTGATGAAATGGCCTCACAGAATATGTGGCATTCCATAACATCCATCTATCTATCCATCTTCTATCGCTTATCCGGGTCATGGGGGCAGTAGCCCAAGAAGCTTAGACTAATTCTCAGGTCACATAGCACCATAGTCCCAATCCCTCCTGCAGGTGGTGAGCAAACTGGAAGGTGGACCCATGTGGCTCATTTGGGTACACTGGGTCCTTGATGTAACTTTTTCATGGAGATCATTACCCAGAAATAAAAAAAAAAAAAAAAAAAAAAAGGTTGTTGCATTCCATAACAGCCAGAAAAAAATACAATTTAATTGTATTTTCACATAAGTTTAACTGAAATAAATCACATTTGGTTTATCTAATCCAGTGTAAAAGGGATTTTAACTCACTATTAAGTGATATTTTGTACTCATTTTTTTTTTCTTTTAGCTGATTGTATGAGGTCAGGGAATTGGTCTGTTTTAGCAAGTTAGCATTAGCCACTGCCAGCAATTGCCACTGAAAACAGCACAGCAAGTGGTAATTTGCATGTAAAACCACCATAGTGACATGTTCGGAGAAGCTGGGTTTTACTGTGTATGACTTACTAGAAGGGACATACAAAACAGAACTCCCAATAAATAGCACATTTTACACTATTGTTGATGTGTGGCGTATGGGTACGCTCATCTTGAATTCTGAAGTTGGTCATGCCCAGTCTCGTCTGCCTTCATGAGCAAAAAAAAAAAACAACCCAACATCCTGGCATGGAAGTACGCATGGGTGGCATACTCTGAATCCAATTTGTGCTGAGAAAAGGAATGCACTATCAATCACTACTGGCTACTGTGGCAGGTGGGATAATCTTTTATGAACAGCATACACCACATTACAAATTATTATGCAAATGCTATTTGTCTCTGATTTTCCTAAATAGTCGATGCAAATGACAGTCTGTATAATTTTCAAGCCATCAACCGTTAGAACAAATTTTATTGGACAAACTTCCCAATGATAGCTTATTTTTTGCAAAAATTAAAAAAAACAACAAAAACCTCAAAATGCACTTTTCCAAATTATTATGCACAACAGAATTTCAAAACATTTTATTGGTTGTAAAGAACTGAAAATGGTCATTTGTTGAATTTGCAGCATTAGGAGGTCATATTTACTGAAATTAAAAACTATTTCAATCAAAAACATCTTAACAGGCCAAGTTACATGTTTACATAGGACCCCTTCTTTGATATAACCTTCACAATTCTTGCATCCATTGAACTTGTGAGTTTTTGGAGTTTCTGCTTGAACTTCTTTTCAAGATGTCAAAATACCCTCCTACAGCGGCTGTTTTGATATGAACTGCCTCCCACCCTCAGATCTTTTGATTGAGGATGCTCCAGAGGTTCTCAATAGGGTTGAGATCAGAGGATGGGGGCCACACCATGAGTTTCTCTCCTTTTCAGAATCAGAATCAGAATCAGATTTATTGCCATTGTTCATGTAGTACACAAACTAGGAATTTGTCACGGTGCAATGCTGCAACATTAAACATGATAAAATAAAAGAAATAAACTATACATGCAATAAAGTGTAGAATAAGTGAGTAATACTAGTCAGCAGTTTAAATATATTAGCGAGCAGCAGATAATGTGGAGAACCATATAGTGCAGTCTATTTATGCCCATAGCAGCCAGTGACAGAGGTATTCTTTGCAGTATGAGATGGTGCATTGTCATGCATGAAGATAATTTTGCTACGGAAGGCACTGTTTGTGGAAGATGAAAGCAGACGAGACAGCGAGCTGGACAACACACAAACTTTATTCCCCTTCCAACATAAAACATAGAAACTCTGGCCTGAGTGGCTGCGCAAACTCCTTTTCATACTTTTATTCCCGCCTCTGGCACATAGGGTAAACACATTAACATACAGACGTGAAAGACATGTACACATATTAACATGACATTGACACACACATCACAGAGCAGGTCTTGCTACCATACATTCGCACCCCTGCATCCTCAGGTGTCAACTTGGCGTGGCGGGGGGCGAAAGGCACATCTTTGTTTGTTTGGCTCCCCTCACTTTCTCCATTAGCATCCCTAACCATCTTCTCCCCCACCAACCCCTTTGTCCTGGGTGGAGTGCCTTATGTACTGTGTCCACCACACAACCCCCCCCCCAAACACCCAGAAGGGGCTCTAACCCTCTGGCACCTTGGGCTTGAGCTGGCGCCCGTAACGGCTGTAATGTGGAGTCGCTGGACTGGTCGAAGTGTCTTGCTGTTGAGGTGGGCAGGAGACAAATTCAGCCTCCGGCACGCAGTCATGGGGAGGAGGAAAGGGTGGGGAGGGGAAAGACCAAATCTACGGTGAACAGTTCTCTGCAGGGGGAGCACCAACTTGCGGAGCCACTGTAGGTGGGTGTCCGTGCCGGGGAGCTTGAGCCAACATCACCTGTTCGTCTGCTAACACATAAGCGGGCTTAAGCCTGTCAATGCAGACAGTTTCCTTATGCCCCCCAAAGTCTAACACAAAATGCTTTGCCCCAGTTTCCAGCATTCTGAACGGTCCATCATTCCCCCGCACAGCGGGGTTCTGTGTGCATCATGCCTAACAAAAACAAACTTGGTGCTCTGTAAGCTCTTTGGATGAAGGTGTGAATAAAACAATGGTGCGCTGGGCCCGGCACCTTGGCTGGCCCTGTACCATGAAAAAAATTGCACGGGCAGGTCGGTCCTGGGTGTGGGGTTTTCCGGTAAAAATTCCCTGGGGATCCGCAGCGGCTGAGAAAAAAAATGAGTTCTGCCCGTGAGGCTGCCAGATTCTCCTTAGGTGTGGAGTATAACCCTAACAGGACCCAGGGCAGGCGGTCAACCCAATTTGCATCAGTGAGCGAACCTCTGAGCACTGCTTTAAGCAACCTATGAAAATGTTTGCATAACCTGTTAGCCTGGGAGTTGTACGCGCTGGTGCAGTGGATTTTGTCCCCCAGGCTCTAGGACAGTGTGGACCAGAGTTCCGAAATGAATTGCTGACCCCTGTCGGAAGTGATGTCCGACAGGGATCAGAACTGTGCAACCCAAGCTGACAAAAGCACGAGCCACTTCCGCGGATGTGGTGGAAGCCAGCGGGACCACTTCAGACCAATGCATGGTGCGGTCCACGATTGTCAAAAGGTGCGTAAAACCTTGTGACGGTGGGAGGGGACCCATCAAATCCACGTGGACGTGGTCGAACCTCCTGGCTGGAATTTGGAACAACTCAAGGGGGGCTTTGGTGTGCTTATGCACTTTGGCCCGCTGGCATGCGATGCACGCTGCAGCCCACTCTTTCACGTCCCTGCTTAAGTGCGGCCAGACAAATTTTGCTCCTACCAGTTTAAGCGAGGCACGCATGCCGGGGTGTGAAAGGGAGTGAGTGGACTGACTCAAAAATGTGGCAGCGCCAAGAGCTCAGAACCACTGGGCGTGGGCGACCAGTGAAAATGTCGCAGAGCAAGGGGGGGGCACCCTTCTTGCACCGCCCTGCTCTCCAGTTTTAACCCAGTAGGTGTGGACTGGAACGCACAAATGTCCGCGTCCCCGGTTTGCTCCGTGGCCATGGCGGGGAAATCTATTCTCATGTAGACCGGGACAACTAATGCATGAAACAGGCAGTCGGCCACGGCATTAAGCTTACCGGCTATGTGCTGGACGTCGGTTTTAAACTAAGAGATCGCGGCCAAATGTCATTACTGCCGGGCCGACCACGGTTCCGAGACTTTGGACATTGCGTACATTAGCGGCTTATGATCAACGAACGCGGTGAACTTGCGCCCTTCTAGCCAAAACTGGAAGTGACGTATCGCCAGCTGGAGGGCCAACAACTCTCTGTCAAACGTACCGTATTTGCTTTCATTGTCGTGCAAAATACGGCTGAAAAACGCAAGCGGCTGCCATGCACTGGAAATGTACTGGCTCATCACTGCCCCTATGGCAACGTCAGACACGTCAGTGGTGAGTGCCATCTGCACTGATGGGGCAGGGTGGGCTAGCAAAGCGGCATTTGCGAGCGCTGTTTTGGTATTTGTGAAAGCCTGGACTTGCTCTGGGGTCCAGTCGATGTTTTCCGTGGGCTTCTTTCTCTTGAGCGAGGTGTACAGTGGCTGCAGCAGCTGGGCTGCTCGGGGAAGGAAACAGTTGTAAAAGTTGACCATGCCCCAGAATTCCTGCAGGGCCCTCATGGTCTGCGGACGTGGAAAATCCAACACGGTACGCACCTTAACAGGCAGTGGAATCGTGCCCTCCAGCGAAATGTGATGCCCCCCCCCCCCCAAAAAAAAAAACAAAACCAAAAAAACCCAAACAAACACACAATCACTGGCACTTTGCCGGGTTAATGATAAGCCCATGTGCTTCTAACCTCTGGAAAACTAGTTTGAGATGGGCGAGGTGCTCCTCCTCGGACACACTAGCCACCAGAATGTCAACTACGTAGACGAAAACAAAAGGCAGGTCACGGAGCACCGTGTCCATCATTCTTTGGAAGGTTTGCGCTGTGCCCTTTAACCCGAACAGCATGCGTAAAAACTCAAAAAGGCCAAAAGGAGTTATTACTGCCGTTTTGGGAACGTCCTCCACACGCACCGGGACCTGGTGGTACCTGCAGACCAGATCCACTTTCAAAAAAACACATCCTGACCAGGTGCATGAAAAAATCCTGGCTGCGCGGGATGGGATACTGATCATGTTCCGTGGCGTTGTCCAAGCACTAGAAATTGCCACACGGTCACCACGACCCATTGGCCTTAGGCACCATGTGTAGTGGGGGTGCCCATGGGCTGTTGGAGTGCCTAACGATGCCCAGCTGCTCTAAGTTGATAAATTCCTCGCGGGCACTGGCTAGTTTAACCGCGTCCAGGTGCCGAGGTCACACGAACACCAGCAGGCCTTTTGTGGTTATGAAATGTTCAACCCCATGTTTGGTTACTGTAGCAGAAAACGTCAGAACCGTGAGTGCTGGGAACTATGAGTGCTGGGAACCGTGAAAGTAAATGCTGGTTCTTTCCCCCTGGAGCTATAACGCTAGCCTGTGTGGTTGGCCCAACTCCCCGAGGAGGTAAAAGAGACAGCATCCACAAAACATCTGTTGGCAACATCGACTAACAACCCATAAGCACATAAAAAATCTGCACCTAAAATGGAGACAGAACATGCCGCCAACTCAAAGTCCCATTCCCATTGGTAATTTCGTTGATGCGAGCACACGTCAACGTCCGTTCGACAAACGTCCTGATATTAGATCCTTTGGTGGGTGTGAGCTCGGGACTGCTGCCTCCTGTCGATCTGTCTGCGCTGACTGGTAGAATGAGGCTCTTCTGGGAGCCGAAGTCCACTAAGAAACGTTTCCCCGAATGTGTGTCTGTGATGAAAAGCAGCTTGTTCCTGTCACCAGCAGTCGCAGCTGCTACTGACTGCTGGCCGTACCGTTTCCCTGGCTTCTTGAATTGGCACGGTGGCAAACAGCATTGGGCATTCAAGCCAAAGCGGCGGTGATAGACACAGAGCATCCCATTCCTGCGTCTCTTGGCGTCCATCCCAGCCACCGCCAACGGCTCCTCGACCTCACTGGAGTCCTTCCTGGATGCTGGTGTTGGTGTGTGCACGTTGAGAGTTCTGGTCGCTAGGATGATGCGGTCCGCTTCCTGCACCAGAACGTGGTACTTCTTGGTTACCAGCAGCGGTGAGTTGACCAGGATCAGAATCAGAATCAGAATAAACTTTATTGCCAAGTATGCTTACAACATACAAGGAATTTTACTTATCACTAAGGTGCACTCGTTTCTAAGCGCTCCCTAATGACACGGCAGCCATACAAGGCACCTCATACAGTGGGGGGTAAAGAGGGGGAGGGGGAGGGGTGACACATTAGGCAGAGAGAAAAAACAAAGTTATCAAAATAGTGCTCGAGTGAGCAAGATTGTGATCACATAGAAAAAAACCCTCCAATGCACAATTAGCAGACAAAATACAGATCCACACATTAACAAAGCAATGAAGCAAGAGAGAGACCAGTGTGTGTATGTCAGTCATATGATATCAGTGTGAGTGCAGTGTGTGAAGTATCAGTTACTGGTGGACAACAAAAATCGTCTCTTAGGCAACGGCTAGATGTTATGTCCTTAGTGTCCTAAACATAGATAACATGTCCACAGAGTCCATCTCTCAGTTCATGCCAGATGGTACAATTCCATGTTAGTCACATGGCTGTCCTTGGAAAGTTCAGATTGTTGCACATCAGCAATTTTTTTTTTTTTCCAGAGCCCTCACTGTAGCAGGTAGGGTCCTGAGGAAGAGCTGGGCAAACAGGAAGGATTTGTCATTCTTCCCCATCAATGCTAACATGCTCTCCATCAGCTCCACAGCTGATGTGTCACCTAACTCTGAGCGCGTTAGGAGTCTCTCTGCTCTCTCACTGTCTGACAGGGTATACCACTGAATCACCATCTCCCTGAGCACGTCGTATTTCCCCTGGGCCAGCGGGTTTCTGGAGCAGGCTCGTCACTTGCTGCATGGCGCGCACATCCAGTGCAGCAACCACATGATAATATTTGGCGTCATCCGTTGTGATCCCGTGGAGTGTGAATTGGGCTTCCACATGTAGAAACCAAGCGGTCGGATTGTGAAGCCAGAAGTCTGGGAGCTTGACTGTGACAGTGCATGCCGTGCTGGTGTTCTCCCTCTGGGTTGTCTCCAGGGCGGTGCTCGGCTCGTTCTCCATTGCACATCTTGGGGTCACCAATGTGGAAGATGAAAGCAGACGAGGCAGCGAGCTAGATAACAAACGATCTTTATTCCTCTTCCAACATAAAACACACAAACTCTGACCTGAGTGTCTGAGTGAACTCCTTTTTATAATTTTATTCCGGCCTCTGGCACATAGGGTAAACACATTAACATACAGACGTGAAAGACATGCACACACATTAACATGATATTGACACACACGTCACAGAACAGGTCTTGCTACCATACATTCACACCCCTGCGTCCTGAGGTGTCAACCTAGTGCGGTGGGGGGCAAAAGGCACATCTTTGTTTGTTTGGCTCCCCTCACTTTTTCCATTAGCATCCCCACCTATCTTCTCCCCCACCAACCCCTTTGTCCTGAGTGGAGTGCCTTGTGTACTGTGTCCACCACAGGTTCTTCTTTTTGTACCATGGAAGAAAGTGGATCGCCACCTTATCGTGGTGGGGGGTTTGCATGCCCGAGTGAGGAGGAGCAGGAGCTATGTTGTCTGCGGCAATTTCCCTCTGGCAGGGTCTCTCAAGACAAACTGGTCCTGGGTGAAGGGCCAGACTAAGAGTGATCCAACAGATTCCCATGATGAATTTAAAAAACACACACCATCAAGGATTCAGTGTACCCCACCCAGTATGGGGTTAACCTCCCCCCCCCCCCCCCACAGCCAGGCCTGGGGGAGGGGCTCAATGGCTAGTGCCTGGTGGCCAGGTTTCTGCCCATGGGACCTGGCCGGGCTGAGCCCGAAGGAGTTACATGGGTCCACTCTCCAGTGGGCTCACCACCTGAAGGAGGGACCATGGGGGTCCAGTGCTATGTGGATCAGGTGGCAGGCGAAGGCAGAGACATTTACGGTCTGATTCTCGGTTTTTGAAACTGGTTTTGGGACGTGGAATGTCACCTCTCTGGTGAGGAAGGAGCTGGAGCTGGTGCACGAGGTTGAGAGATAAGATGAGCCTTTATTAGGCTATTAGATACTGGCTAGATATAGTTGGGCTCACCTCAACGCACGGCTCCAGTTCTGAAACCAGTTTCCTGGAGAAGGGCTGAAGCTTGGCCTACTATGGAGTTGCCCTGGGTGAGAGGCGATGGGCAGGGTATTCTTATATCCCCCTACCTTGCTGCCTCAATATTGGAGTTCTCCCTGGTGGATGAAAAGGTAGTTTCCCTGCACCTTTGGGTTGGGAAATGGGTTCTGACCACCATTTGTGCCTATGCACCAAGTGATGGTTCGGAGTACCTACCCTTTTCGGAGTCTCTGACTGGGGTGCTGGAGAGTGCTCCTCTTGGAGCCTCCATTGTCCTACTAGGGGACTTCAATGCACATGTGGGCAATGACAGTGAAACCTGGAGGGGTGTGATTGGGAGGAACAGCCCGCCTGATCTGAACCCAAGTGGTGATTGGACTTCTGTGCCAACCACAGTTTGTCCATAACAAACCCCATCATCGTCGAGCGGTGGAAGGAATGCTTCGAGGATCTCCTCAATCCCACTGGCACGCCTTCCATAGAAGAAGCAGGGCTCGAGGACAAGGGGGACAACTTCTCCATCATAGGGATTGAGGTCGCTGAAGTGGTTAAAAAAAACAAACAAAAAAAAAAACTCTTTGGTGGCCGGGCCCTGGGGGTGGATGAAATTCGCCCCGAGTACCTCAAGGCCCTGGATGTTGTAGGACTGTCATGGTTGACATGCCTCTGTAATGTGTGGATTTCTGGGACAGTGCCTTTGGCATAGCAAACCAGGGTGGGGATTCCTCTTTTGAAAAAAAATGGGGACCAGAGGGTGTGTTCCAACTTTAAGGATATCATGCTTCTCAGCCTCCCTGGGAAAGTCTATGCCAGAGTACTGGAGAGGAGAATCCGACCACTGGTCGAACCTCAGACTCAGAAGGAGCAATGTGGTTTTCATCCTGGCCGTGGCACATCAGACCAGCTCTTTACCCTCTTGGGAATCCTCAAGGGTTCATGAAGTTTGCCCAACCAGTCCCCATGTGTTTTGTGGACTTGGAGAAAGCATTTGACCATGTTCCTCGTGGTCTCTTGTGGAGGGTGCTGTGGGAGTATGGGGTATTGGGCTCATTGTTACGAGCTATCTGGTCCCTATACGACCTTTGCATGAGTTTGGTTCGTATTGCCAACACCCAGTCAAACTCGCTTCCAGTGAGAGTTGAACTCCGCCAGGGCTGCCCTTTGTCACTGATCCTGTTCATAATTTTTATGGACAGGATATCTAGGCACAGCCAAGGATTGGAAGGTGTCATGCTCGGTGACCACAGGATTTCATTTCTGCTGTTTGCGAATGATGTTGTCCTGTTGGCTTCATCAAGCAATGACCTGCAGGCCTTGCTGGAATGATTTGCTACTGAGTGTCAAGCGGCTGGGATGAGATT
Organism: Pholidichthys leucotaenia; assembly: GCA_020510985.1. NCBI lineage: Eukaryota > Metazoa > Chordata > Actinopteri > Cichliformes > Pholidichthyidae > Pholidichthys > Pholidichthys leucotaenia. Next base: position 122,293,519 of record CM035837.1, on the reverse strand, counting down.
GAGCACCTCCAAATCTGAGTCCATGGTCTTTAGCCGGACAAAGATGGATTGCCCTCTCTGGGCTGGAGACAAGCTCCTGCACCAAGTGGAGGAGTTTAAGTATCTCGGGGTCTCATTCACGAGTGAGGGGAGAATGGAGCGAGAGATTGACAGATGGATCAGAGCAGCCTCTGCAGTGATGCAGACGTTGTACCGGTCTGTTGTGGTGAAAAGGGAGCTGAGCTCTAAAGCAAAGCTGTCGATTTACCGGTCAATCTACATTCCTACCCTCACCTATGGTCATGAGCTTTGGGTAATGACCAAAAGAATGAGATCGTGGATACAAGCGGCTGAAATGAGCTTTCTCCATAGGATTGCTGGACTCACCCTTAGAGATAGGGTGAGGAGCTCAGTCATCCGGGAGAGGCTCAGAGTAGAACCACTGCTCCTCTTTATCAAAAGTAGCCAGTCGAGGTGATTTGGGTATCTGATCAGGATGTCTCCTGGACACCTCCCACTTGAGGTGTTTCGGGCACGTCCCACTGGGAGGAGACCCCGGGGCAGACCCAGGACACACTGGAGAGACTATGTCTCCCAGATGGCCTGGGAACATCTTGGTATCCTCTCTGAAGAGCTGGAGCAGGTGGCTGGGGAGAGAGAAGTTTGGGCTTTTCTGCTTGAGCTGCTGCCTCCGAGACCCGGACCTCTGAAAAAGCAGTAGAAAATGGATGGATGTATGGATGGAAGAACATGGTCAGAAACTCTATACACTTTGCCGAGGTCATTTTCACACCTTCAGGGACCCAAAAGGGGCCTACCAGCTCTCTCCCCATGATTCCGGCCCAAAACATGACTCCGCCACCTCCTTGCTGACGTCGCAGCCTTGTTGGGACATGGTGGCCATCTACCAACCATCCACTACTCCAGCCATCTGGACCATCCAGGGTTGCATGGCACTCATCAGTAAACAAGACCGTTTGAAAATTAGCCTTCATGTATTTCTGGGCCTACTGCAATCGTTTCTGCTTGTGAGCATTGGTTAGGAGGATCCTACACCTTGAGGTTCGTGGGACTCCAGAGGCACCAGCAGCTTCAAATACTAAACCTGTTTACGGCTTTGTAATGGCATTTTAGCAGCTGCTCTCTTAATTCAATTAATTTGTCTGGCAGAAACCTTCCTCATTATGCCTTTATCTGCACGAACCCGTCTGTGCTCTGAATCAGCCACAAATTTCTTCACAGTACGATGATCATGGTTAAGTTTTCATGAACTATCTAATGTTTTCATACCTTGTCCAAGGCATTGCACTATTTGACTCTTTTCGGCACAGAGATACTTTTTCTTTCCCATATTGCTTGAAACCTGTGATGTGCTTAATAATGTGGAGCATCCTTCTTAAGTAGTTTTCCTTTAATTGGGCTTACCTAGCAAACTAATTATGACAGGTGTCTGAGATTGATATCAGTGATCCAAAGAGCCCTGAGACACAATACCATCCATGAGTTTAATTGAAAAACAAACAAAAAAAATGAATGTTTGACACTAAAATCCTATTTGCATGATAATTTGGAACGTGGTTTAGTTTCCATAAAAAGGCGACTGCAGTACTTTACCCATAACACTTGCCTTGACATGACTGACACGACATTCAAGAGGATGGTGCCCATACCCCACAGATCAACAGTAACTGATGCTTTGTTGTTGTCTCAGTGGCTAACATTAGAGTTGCACTAGAACACAACTGATTTTGATGTGATGTCATTTATGTGTTGGGTTTCCAACCTGACATTGAAGAAGGAATGCACCGTAAATCACAACATTCCAAGCTGCACATTTATGATAAAAAGCTAGAATTTATGATAAAAATCACAAATTTGCCTTAAGTGAGTAATTAAAAAAAATATGGAAAACTGAAAACAAGAAAATCTCACAAATTTGAGAAAATGGCAAATTTATGATTATAAAGTTTCAATTTTTTTTATTAAAAATTAGCAGTAAAAGTCACAAATTTGAGGAAAACAAATTTGCAGATAAGATTATTGCTCCATCAAAGCCACATCAGGTCAAATCATGTGGAAAAAAAAAGAAAGAAGTTGCACATGTATGAGGTAAAAAAAAAAAAAAAAAAAAATTAGGAGTAAAAGCTTTCGTATTTCTATGGTGATCTGTTGGCTATTGAAAATTTCTTGCCAAAGTGGTTGATGGGCCCAAATATTGTCATGCTCTGATGCCTACTCACATTAAGTGCAATGCATTTCATTTATTCACTGACTCACTCTTTTGAAAGCAGCAGCGCAGGTCATGACGGAGCAAGAGCTGCTGTTAACAATATAGCACCTCAACGACCCAGACAGCCAGAGCCAGCGCTTGACTCAGACTTGCAGTGGAGTCCTCTTATCTATGGTGAGGTTGTGACAGGGCAAATGTACAGCTGATGCAGCGTAACCATGGTGTCATTAGCATCCCTTTTACCCATTTTTTGTTCTCTGTCTGGAAGATGGTTCATCTGAGCCTGAACCACCTCGGGAAGAGGAACTGTTTCCTCCCAGAGAGGGGACACGACAATCCCATCCTGTTCGTCGACCATACACAGAGCTGGATAGGAATGTGGTGAGTGTGGGAAAAACTGTCAGAGGTGGGTAGTGGAGCCAAAAACCATGCTTATGTAAAAGTAGTCTTATCGTATGATATTAATATAAGAGAAGTAAAAAAAAAAAATTGACCTGTGAGTAACAACTTGTCAATTTGTGTTTTTTCTTGAAAACTTATTACTTTTTCTTTGTAAATTTGCAGCTTTTCTGCATACATTTGCAGTTTTCTATGTAAATGTGAAAGTTTACTAGATGTTGTTGGTGATAGATTATGATCTTTTGCACACAAATTTACAACTTTTTGTTGATGAATTTGCAACTTTTTGCTGAGAAGTTTGCAACTTTTTTCTTGTAAATTTGTGACCTTACTCTCCAGTTTTGAATTGTTCCTCTAAGTGTGCTAGTTTGAGAAAAATCAAAATCTCCAAATGTAATTCGGCCATATATGCTCTCTAATATAATCCAAATCAAGTAAAGTAGTAATAAATCTAATAGTGCTGTGAAAAAGTTTTTGCCCCTTCCTGATTTCTGATTTCTTATATTTTTGCATGTTTGTCTCACTTAGATGTTTTAGATAATCAAACAAATTTAATATTAGACAAAGATAACCTGACTAAATACAAAATGCAGTTTTTTTTAAATGATGATTTCATTTATTAAGGTGATAAAAAGCTATCCAAACCTACTTGGTCCTATGTGAAAAAGTAACTGCCGCCTAAACCTAATAACTGGCTGTGCCTTCCTTGGTGGCAACAACTGCAATCAAGTGGTTATGATAACTGGCAGTGAGTCTTTAACATCGCTATTGAGGAATTTTGGCCCACTCTTCTTTGCAGAATTGTTTTAATTCAGCCACACTGGAGGGCTTGAGCTTGAGGTCATGAACTGATATCTTTGTCTAATATTACAATTTGTTTGATGATCTGAAACATTTAAGTGTGACAAATATGTAAAAAGGAAGGGAGCAAATATGTTTTTACCACACTGTATTTCTCAAAACAAATCGGATCACTAGTTCAGATCAATAAAATCCAAAGTGTTCAAGTAAGAGTCGTGAATATGCTGAAATAAAACTTCTCAGTAAAGTACACATTTGTGAAAAGGTTACTTGAATATATATATATATACAGTATATATACAGTATATATATATATATATATATATATATATATATATATATATATATATATATATATATATATATATATATATATATATATATATATACAGTATATATATATATATATATATATAAACACACACTACCGTTCAAAGGTTTGGGGTCACCCAGACAATTATTTTGTGTTTTCCATGAAAAGTCACACTTATTTACCACCATGAGTTGTAAAATGAATAGAAAATATAGTCAAGACATTGACAAGGTTAGAAATAATGATTTGTATTTGAAATAATTTTTTCCAGCTACTCAACCTGCTCAAAGGAAGGTCAGTTTTATAGCTTCTCTAACTGGCTAAACTGTTTTCAGCTGTGCTAACATGATTGCACAAGGGTTTTCTAATCATCCATTAGCCTTCTGACGCAATGAGCAAACACATTGTACCATTAGAACACTGGAGTGATAGTTGCTGGAAATGGGCCTCTATACACCTATGTAGATATTGCACCAAAAACCAGACATTTGCAGCTATAATAGTCATGTACCACATTAGCAATGTATATTAGATATTAGAGTGTATTTCTGATTAGTTTAAAGTTATCTTCATTGAAAAAAACAGTGCTTTTCTTTCAAAAATAAGGAAATTTCTAAGTGACCCCAAACTTTTGAACGATAGTGTATATATACATACATACACACACACACGAGCAAATGTAACCAATTACTACCCACCTGTGGAAACTAATCTATTTTATTTTTATAAAACCTTTAAATAGTTTATTTCTCCACATCTTTTTTATTTAGGATATACTGAATCACATTTTGGGCGACATAGAGCTCTTTATAGGGCAAGTATCTGCAGTAGAAGCTAAAAATGCAAAGAAGAAGAAGAAAAAATGGAAAAAAAGCAAAGGTAATATCTCATAATCTAAACTAACAAAAGAATTGTACATATACACGTATAAAGACCCCACTATTTTTCCTTTCAAATAATTTGAATTATTTTGTTTTAATTTTGTGTGTATATTTTGCTTTTCAGTGCTTGAAGGCATGCCCCCAGCTGAAGATTTTGCAGCATGTCTCCATAAAATTAAATATGCTTTCAATCTTCTGGTTTGTGTCCTTATTCATTCATTTACTGGTTATCATCATGGATTATTTCTGCTCTCTGAGGGGAAATGTGTGTCACATCTTTGTTTTGACAGCCGGAGATGAATGGAAAAATCAATAATCCCAGTGCTGCTGACTTTGTCCACACCTTGTTCACCACATTAGCATTCGTAAGTTACTCCTGTTCAAGAAGAAAACAGGACTTGTATTATTTTTATTTTTGGTAAAAAAGTTGTTATGGTTACAGGTAATTTTTCATATCCATCCATGTAAAATAGTTTCTGTATATATCAGATGTTATGTACATTGCGATGTATATTTTAGTAATTGCTAATATAAGTTTGAAATCCTACTCCAATATATGATAAACAATTAGATACAAATAAGTTTTTTAAAATCATTTTTGACTGGATGCATGATCAAATTCTGCTACAGAAGGTTTATCTGAGTTTTTATCCCTCAGCCTGTAATAAAGCTAAGGGGCGGCAGTGTCAACACCTACCTTGTAAATATGATAACTAGAGAAAGAAATGATGTAGGCTATTCAAATCAATAACATAGCTGTATCAAATAAAGTTCAAATTTGGGTGAGAGGTCAGTTTTTCTCCAAATCTTGTAAGCGTGATAACTTCAGAAGGAAATCATTTAGACTTTTCATACTTATACCATAGATATATTTATGAAAACTCTCAGATGAATTTGAATTTAGGTGACCTGAGGTCAGGGTCACCCAAACTGACCTCAGACCTTGACATTTTCCGTAACTCTTGCAAACATGTAAACACTCCAGAAGGAAATGAGGGACGAAAGGAGATTTCTTTTGGGTGAGGGGTAGCACTGGTGGCTGTAATTTTAAGGTATATCAACGACACCAGAAGCGGGTAGTAACTAGCTGCATTTATCATAATATTTCAGTTAAATAAAATAAGTAACAGTTGAACTAAGCTTTCTTTTACCCTTGCTCAGTTGCATTGAAATGCAAAAACAAAAGTTGCTTGTTTACTCATTCTTTCATTTATTTATTTAACTATCAGTTTTGGTCTTTAAGACTTTAAATGGGATCAGTGAAGAGAGTCAAACAATGGTGGCAAAGAACAGTGTCATGGTTAGTTTCAAGGAGTAGGAAAGGAGAGGACCCAGTTGCAAGCACTTCAGGAGGGAAGAGGGATTTACTAAATAAAAAACTGAGCTACATAATCCGAAGAAACTAACTGAGCTGAAAACCTGAAAAAATTATGATAAAAATAAACACTGAGAAATATAAACTAAGTAAGTAACTTTGAAACCTGGAGGGGTGTGACTGGGAGGAACAGCCTGCCCAATCTGAACCCAAGTGATGTTCAGTTATTGGACTTCTGCGCTTACCACAGTTTGTCCATAATGAACACCATGTTCAAGTATATGGGTGTCTATATGTGCACTTGGCACCAGGACACCCTGTCAACTGATCACCACCTGGTGGTGAGTTGGATACAATGGTGGTGGTGGGGAATACCATTCAGACCCAGCAGACCCAAACGTATAGTGAGGGTGTACTGGGAATGTCTGGCTGAAGCCCCTGTCTGAGAGGTCTTCAACTCCCACCTCCGGAAGAATTTTGACCACATCCCGAGGGAGACTGGAAACATGGAATTCAAATGAGCCATGTTCTCCACCTCCACTGCTGAAGTGGCTGTTCAGAGCTGTGGTCGCAAGGTTATTGGCGTTTCTCTTGGTGGCAATCTCTGAACCAAATGGTGGACACCAGAAGTGATGGGGGCCTTCAAGCTGAAAAAGTCCTACCAGGCCTGGCTGGCTTGTGGGACTCCTGAAGCAGCTGAGTTGTACCAGCAAGCCAAGTGAAGTGCAGCTCGAGCAGTTGCTAAGGCTAAAACTCGGGTGTGGGAAGAATTCAATGAGGCCATGGTGAAAGACTTTCAGTCAGCCTCAAGAGATTCTGGCAAACAGTCTGGTGATTCAGGAGCGGGAAGCAGCTCCCTGTTCACACTGGTGCGGATGGAGAGCTGGTGACTTCAACTAGGGACATTACTGGGCAGTGGAAGGAATACTTCGAAGATCTCCTCAATCCCACTGACACATCTTCCATAGTGGAAGCAGAGCCTGAGGACGAGGGGATGACTTGCTGAAGTTGTTAAACTCTTCGGTGGCAGGGCCCCAGGGATGAATGAGATTTGCCCCAAGTACCTCAAGGCCCTGGATGTTTTGGGGTTGTCCTGATTGACACACCTCTGCAACATCATGTGAAAATGGGACAGTATCTTTGGCATGGCAAACTGGGGTGGTGGTTCCCCTCTTTAAGAAGGGAGAACCAGAGGGTGTGTTCCAGTTTTAGAGGAAACACAGTCCTCAGCCTCTCCAGGAAGGTCTATGCCAAAGTACTGGAGAGGAGAGTCTGGCTGTTGGTCGCACCTCCGATTCAGGAGGAGCAATGTGGTTTTCATCCTAGTTGTGGCACATCAGAGCAACTCTTTACCCACTCAAGGATCCTCAAGGGTTCATGGGAATTTGCCCAACCAGCCTATATGCGTTTTGTGGACTTTGAGGAAGCATTTGACCGTATTCCTCATGGTTTCTTGTGTGTGTGTGTGGGGGGGGGTGCTTTGGGAGTGTGGGGTATCAGGCTCATTGTCAAAAGCTGTCCGGTCTCTATACGACCGTTGTGAGAGTTTGGTTTGTATTGCCAACAATCAGTCAAACTCATTCCCAGTGAGAGAGAGAGACTGCCAGGGCTGCCCTTTTTCACCTATCCTGTTCATAATATTTATCATTTATAGACAGAATATCTAGGCAAAGCCAAGGAATGGAGGGTGCCATGTTTGGTGACCACAGGATCTCATCCCTGCTGTTTGCAGTTGATGTTGTCCTGTTACTTCATCGAGCAATGACCTACAGGTCTTAATGGGATGGTTTGCTACTGCATGTGAAATGGCCAGGATGAGGATCAGTACCTCCAAGTCTGAGTCCATGGCTCTCAGTCAGAAAAGGGTGGATTGTCCTCTTCAGGTTTTTTTTTTAATTTTTTTAAAAAATTTTTATTACTTATTTTGTACCCGTAGGTAGATTTGTTTTGCAGTCTGGTGACAAACCACCAGCTGCAGGTTGCTGCGTGCGCAAGCGTGACAAGTGAAGAAGTTCAAGTTCCCCAAGTGGAGAAGTTCAAGTATCTTGAATGGGAAAATGGAGCGGGAGATTGACAGACGGATCAGAGCAGCTTCTGCAGTGATATGGACATTGTACTGGTCTGTCATGGTGAAGAAGGACCTCAGCTCTAAAGTAAAGCTGTCGATTTACTGCTCAGTCTATGCTCCTACGCTTATCTATGGTCATGAACTTTGGGTAATGACTGAAAGAATGAGAACGCGGATACAAGCAGCTGAAATTAGCTTTTTTCATAGGGTTGCTGGACTCACCCTTAAAGATAGGGTGAGGAGCTCAGTCATCTCAGAGAAGTTCAGTGTAGAACCGCTGCTCCTCCACACCAAAAGCAGCCAGTTGAGGTGGTTTGGGCATCTGATCAGGATGCCTCCTGGACACCTCCCACTTGAGGTGTTTTGAGGTCACGTCCCACTGGGAGGACGCCCCAGGGCAGACCCAGGACACACTGGACAATTTCTCCCAGCTGGTCTGGGAATGCTTTGGTGTCCCCTCTGAAGAGGTTGAGGAGAGGGAAGCCTGGGCTTCTCTGCTTGGACTGCTGCCTCTGCGATCCGGATCCCTGGAAAAGCACTGGTGGATGGATAGAAATAGAAATTTTAAAAACTAAATCCTTCAAGAGAAAAGGGCTAGAAATTTATGACAAACTTCACAAATTCAGGGATTGAAGTTGTTACTGTTTACTAAAGTAATGTCTTTAGAGCTATTCTTTTAGGCAAATAATTTATTTGTAACCATATTAAACATATTTAGTATCTTAACTGAGTACAATTTCTGTCTTCTCTACCTACCTCTGAGTTGATCTTTTTTACCCCTCTACATTTACAGTATGTTACTATGACATCTGGTTTTTTTATAGTCATCTATTGATTGATTTATTAAATATTGACCATTTTGCCTTCATGTTTCCAGCTCACCATGACAGCTGTTACCCAGTTACATTGTTTATTTTAATGTTTTACCACCAGGTGGTATCTCACGGTCCCGCTGGGCTGTCACCCACCATTGTGGCTCCTCTGCTGACGCCTCACTGCATCCGTTTCCTGAGTGAAGAGGCCACTACAGAGGAGGACCAGCTGTGGCAGACTTTGGGGGACCCCTGGAATATTCCAAGGTCTGTTATGATTATGGAAAATTAATTTAACAATGTGTTGCTGTATACACCAATACTAATTGTATAGTAATGAAGTGGCCGAGTTCTCAATGACAGGCTCCTTTTATCACATATTTTGTGTCAAGATTTAAATTTGTATCCTAAATGTGTGTTAGTTATTAATATATGTGCTTATAATACAGAAAACACAAACCCCAGTTCCAATAAAGTTGGGACCTTGTGTAAAACGTAAATGAAAACAGTATACAGTAATTTACAAATCTTTTTCAACCTACAGTGGTGTGAAAAAGTGTTTGCCTCCTTCGTGATCTCTTTTTTTTGTATGTCACACTGAAATGTTTCAGATCGTCAAACAAATTTAAATATTAGACAAAGATAACACAAGTAAATACAAAATACAGTTTTTAAATGAAGGTGTTTATTAAGGGTAAAAAAAAAAAATCCAAATCTACATGGCCCTGTGTGGAAAAAGTGATTGCCCACCCTGTTAAAACATAAATTAACTGTGGTTTGTCACATCTTTGGAAAGCTGAGTTCAGTTTCTCTAGCCACACCCAGGCCTGTCTACTTCACTTTGACAAAGTGAAGTAGACCAAAAGATCCTCAAAAGCTAGACATCATGCTGCGATCCAAACAAATTCAGGAACAAATGAGAAACAAAGTAGTTGAGATCTATCAGTCGGGAAAAGGTTATAAAGCCCTTTCTAAAGCTTTGGGACTCTAGCGAACCACAGTGAGAGCCATTTTCCACGAATGGCAAAAACATGGAACAGTGGTGAACCTTCCCAGGAGTGGCCGGCCGACAGAAATTACCCCAAGAGCGCAGCAACGACTCATCCAAGAGGTCACAAAAGAACCCACAACAACATCCAAAGAACTGCAGGCCTCACTTGCCTCAGTTAAGGTCAGTGTTCATGACTTCACCATAAGAAATAGACTGGGCAAAAATGGCCTGCATGGCAGATTTCCAAGACGAAAACCACTGTTGAGCAAAAAGAACAAAGGCTCATCTCACTTTTGCCAGAACACATCTTGATGATCCCCAAGACTTTTGGGAAAATACTCTGTGGACTGATGAGACAAAAGTTGTACTTTTTGGAAGGTTTGTGTCCCATTAAATCCGGCATAAAAGTAACAGCATTTCAGAAAAGGAGCATCATACCAACAGTAAAATATGGTGGTGGTAGTGTGATGGTCTCGGGCTGTTTTCTTGCTTCAGAACCTGAAAGACTTGCTGTGGTAAATGGAACCATGAATTCTGCTGTCTACCAAAAAAATCCCAAAGAAGAATGCCCGGCCATCTGTCCGTGACCTCAAGCTGAAGCGCACTTGGGTTCTGCAGCAGGACAATTATCCAAAACACCAGCAAGTCCACCCCTGAATGGCTTAAGAAAAACAAAATGAAGACTTTGAACTAGTTTAGTCAAAGTTCTGACCTGAATCTGATTCAGATGCAGTGGCATGACCTTACAAAGGCAGTTTGTAACCCTCCAATGTGGCTGAATTATAACAATTCTGCAAAGATGAGTGGGCCAAAATTCCTCCACAGTGCTGTAAAAGACTCATTGCCAGTTATCGCAAACGCTTGATTGCAGTGTTGCTGCTAAGGGTGGCCCAATCAGTTATTAGGTTTTGGGGGCAATCACTTTTTCCACACAGGGCCATGTAGGTTTGTTTTTTTTCCCCTTAATAATAAACACCATCCATCCATCTTCTTCCACTTAATCCTTTTTGGGTCGTGGGGGGGCTGAAGCCTATCCCAGCATCTTTGGGCGAGAGGCAGGGTACACCCTGCCAGTCCATTGCAGGGCCAACATCAGAATCAGAATCAGCTTTATTGGCCAAGTATGCACAACACATACAAGGAATTTGACTTTGGCTAAAAACTTGCTCTCATTGTTCAGGTGGAGGATTTAAATAAGGATTCAATGACAACAGAGTATGTACAGTAAATTACAGTCTGTCCACGTTTCTATAAAAGGATGCAAATATATACAGGAATATATGCAGTTATTTACTCAGACTAACCACACTTTGCAGAAATATATGAAAAAATATACAGTCACACAGTATTTCAATGTGAACTCAGATTCAGTGATATAATGTGAATGAAGTAAAAAGCAGTGTGAGAGTTATGTGCAATGTAATAATGGATGAAAAGTCATGAGTACAGCAACAGGTAGGACTAGGTGAATGTTAGGAGTTCATCAGAGTGATGGCTTGAGGAAAGAAAGACATACAGAAACATAGAGAGACAGACAACCATTCACTCTCACAGTCATACTTAAGGACAATTTAGAATCCCAGTTGATGCCACTTAACCCAACTTGCATGTTTTTAAGCATGTGGGAGGAAACCGGAGAAATCCCGGAGTAAACCCATGCAGACACGGGGAGAACATGCAAACTCCACACAGATCACTGTTGGTCAGGCTCTGGGATTGAACCCAGGATCCCCCTGCCAAGGGTGAGTTGCTGTGCTACCGCAGTGCTAACCACTCAGCCATCGCACTGCCCATCATTATTATTAGTTACTGCAAACGCTTGATTGCAGTTGTTGCTGCCAAGGGTGGACCAACCAGTTATTAGGTTTAGGGGCAATCACTTTTTCACACAGGGCCATATAGGTTTGGATTTTTTCCCCCCTTAATAATAAAAAACACCTTCATTTAAGAACTGTATTTGTGTTAACTTGTGTTATCTTTCTCTAATAATTAAATTTGTTTGATGATCTGAAACATTTAAGTGTACAAACATACAAAAAAATGAGAAATCAGGAAGGGGCAAACACTTTTTCACACTACTGTATATTCAGTTGAATATGCTATAAAGACAAGATATTTAATGTTTGCACTGATAAAATGCTGATAAACATTTATTTGCAAATATTCACTCATTTTGAATTTGATGCCTGCGTTACATTCCAAAAAAGCTGGGACAAGGGCATGTTTACCACTGTGTTAAAAACCTTTCCGTTTAACAACACTCAAAAAGCATTTAGGAACTGATGACACTAATTGTTGAAGCTTTGTAGTTGGAATTCTTTCCCCATTCTTAATGATGTACAGCTTCAGTTCCTCAACAGTCCGGGGTCTCCATTGTTTTATTTTGTACTTCATAATGCGCCACACATTCAGTGGGAGACAGGTCTGGACTGCAGGCAAGCCAGTCTAGTACCCATATTTTTTTTTTTTTACTACAAAGCCATGCTGTTGTAACACTTGCAGAATGTGGCTTGGCATTGACTTGCTGACATAAGCAGGGACATCCCTGAAAAAGATGTTATTTGGATGGCAGCATATCTTGCTCCAAAACCTGTATGCACTGTTCAGCATTAATGGCGCCTTCACATATGTGCAAGTTACCTGTGCCATGGGCACTAACACACCTCCATACCATCACAGATGCTGGCTTTTGAACTTTGCACCAGTAACAATCTCAATGATACTTTCTCTTTAACCTGGATAACATGACTTCCATGATTTCCAAAAACAATTTGAAATGTGGACTCAGACAACAGCTCTTTTCCACTTTGCATCAGTCCATCTCAGATGTGCTGCAGACCAGAACAACCAGTGGCATTTCTAAGTGTTGCTGATATATGGTTCTCTCTTTGCATGGCAGTTTTAACTTGCACTTGTAGATGTAGCGACGAACTGTGTTAACTGACAATGGTTTTCCGAAATGTTCCTGAGCCCACATGGTAATATCCTTTACAGAATGCCATCAGTTTTTAATGCAGTGCCACCTGAGTGATCAAAGGTCACAAGCATTTAATGTTGGTTTTTGGCCTTGCTGCATATGTGCAGAAATTTCTGCAGATTCTCTGAATCTTGACAATATTATGGACCGTAGATGAGGAAATCTCTAAATTCCTTGAAATTGTATGCTGAGAAATGTTGTTCTTAAACTGTTGGAATATTTACCCACACAGTTGTTCAAAGTGGTGAACCTCGCCCTATCCTTGTTTGTGAACAACTTTATATCCAGTCATGACCTCACCTGTTTTCAATTAACCTGTTCACCTACAGAATGTTCCAAAAAGGTGATTTTTGACCAATCTTCAACTTTCCCAGTCTTTTCTTGCCCCTGTCTAAGCTTTTTGGGAATGTGTTGTAGGCATCAAATTTAAAATAAGTGAATATTTGCATAAAAAGAAAAAAAAATTACTTTTATCAGTTTGAACATTAAATCTTGGCTTTGTAGTGTATTCAGTTGAATATAGTAGAAAAGCATTTGCAAATTACTGTATTTTGTTTTTATATATACATTTCACACAACATCCCAAGTTCACTGGAATTGGAGGTTGTAATATAAACTGGTAACAAAAAGCCACACATTTGCATTTTAGTCTTGAAGGTTTGGTTACCGCACAAATTAGCTGTGGTATCTTTCCGAAAAACTTATACAATATCAACATTTATTTCCATCCAGAGCTGCAGTAGATTTTCTTTAAGATCTTGCATTTATGATAGGAGAGTTGATGATGTTGACTCAATAACAGTTATTCACTCTATTTTAGTACTTTCAGTAATCTTCATACTTGTTTTCTATACTAGATGTAGACTAGTAATTTGACCATTCTGAAACAGAGTAACATCTTTTCTACGACCATGGCATACTGTATGTCTTGAGATGTGGTTATTTAAAAAAAATGGCAAGCAAGAGAAAGTCAGTAGAAGCTAAACTGTGTCTTTGTGGATCGAGAGAAGGCATGTGATTGGGTGCCAAGAGAGGAAGTGTGGTGCTGTATGAGAAAGTCAAGTGTGGCAGAGAACTATGTGAGGGTGGTGCAGGATATGTATGAGGATAGTGAGATGGTAGCGAGGTGCGCTGTAGGAGTGACAAATTGATTGAAGGTGGGAGTGGGATTACATCAGAGATCACCTCTGAGCCCCTTTGTGTTTGCCATGGTGATGGACAGGCTGACAGATGAGGTCAGGCAGGAGTCTCCGTGGACTATGTTGTTTGCAGACAACATTGGGATCTGTAGTGAGTAGGGAGCAGGTAGAAGAGAACTGGGAGAGGCATGCACTGGAGAGAAGATGAATGAAAGTCAGTCAAGACAGAATTCACCCACGTGCATTTTGGTTTTTTTTGTTTGTTTTTGATACACAGTTGAGGCACACACACTGTGTGACACTTTGCCCACAGAAAATCTAAACCCAACTGTCACACCATCCCCGACTTTGTTCACTGCTCATCAAATTCAGATGACACATATCCTGGGGGAGAGAAGCAGAATGAATGAGGTGAAGGATGTGTGAAGATTTTGAATTTGCAAATTGTTTCAAAAATGCTTTCATGGATGATCAGAAATTGTTACTTTGGATTGAAAGGATAAGTTGTTGTTCATGATTGTAGTTGTGTGTTAATTTGTGAAGCTTCTATTTGTTTTTAACCAACCCAGCACACAACATTTCAATTTCAAAATGGTGACTGCTGAAAATTATGATAAACACTTCCAGTACTCAATGGCCAGAGGACGATGAGGACATCCCGACCTACACGCTACAGTTTTTTGATGGCTGGCAGCCCCCTGAAGTATCAGAAGAACCTGCGGTCAGCGAGCCTGGGAGCAGAGAGGCAAGCCCATCGCCCTCATACAGCGAGGTAAACCTACATAGCTATCACTGAGGAATGATGGCTGTTAGTTTTGGTTAGAATTTTTTTTTTTTTTTTAAATTATAAAGAAAGATATTCTAGATTGTTTTCTGGATAGAGTCCTGCCAGATGGACACCTCCTCCTCAGCAAAGACAATGGACACCCCCTCGCTCCCCACAAAGACCACGGTCACCTCCTCGCTCCCCACAAAGACCACGGGAAGCACCACCACAATCATATTTTATTCCACGGTAAACAGAATCCTTTAAATCACAAAGTCTCATGCTTTTCAATTTTGCTAATTTTTGATATACTAGTGCATACCCGTGCATGCCCGTAGAATCCAAGTATAAGCAAGTATTTCTGCATGTCCGTAGAAAGCAAGTGTAAGCAAGCATTTCTGCATGCCCATAGAAAGTTACTGTTACCATGGCAACTGTAACCAAGGTGATGCCTGCCTTTGATCTTTGACATGGTTACCATGGCAACAGTAACCATTGTGAAACCTGCCTTTGATCTTTGATGTCACCCCTTGTTCAGTGATGCCTGCCTTTGATCTTTAATGATGTGTCTGCCTGGCAACAGTAACCATGGCAACATCTGTGCATCTATTAAATTAAGTCACCCTTTGTCATTCAACTGTACAACCAATCATGTACAGTAGAACGAGATTGTGTTTTACCCATCTACAGTGTTAATCACACACACCCCAAGTGTAGAATCAGAAGGGCCGCTGCCATGCAAGGCGCCGCCACAAATTTCACTCCTCCATTCCATTATTGCTGAGCACCAAGCTGGACGGCAGGAAGTTCCACTTTTATATGGTCTTCAGCATGACCCAGCCGGGATTTGAACCCCTGCCTCCCAGGTGTGGGGCGGATTCTCTACCAACTGAGCCACCACTCCGGTGGACATCTATGATGTCATAGCTATGAACGCCCATAGCTCCCCTATGGACAGTCGTTAAAGATTCCCCCTCCTAAACTTCTGCATATCCGGGGAGGTTGAAATTCAGGGATGCACACCCTCAGAACCTCAGCAAAGCATGTATAAAATATGAGGCCAGTCCAGTGAACGGTTTGGGAGATATGTGCGGAACACACACACACACACACACACACAGATTTCTTAAATCATAATATGATCTATGCTTATATTTTCAGGCCATCTGAGCCAAAAGTGGTTGACATGCGTGTTAAGTCCGACTTTATTTCAAGAAACCATAGAGAGCTTACTGTCAGAAGAGGAGAAATAGTCAAGGTAGGTATCAGATTATTGCTTTACAACTCGTTCATTCACCACCTGGCATACAGTTGCAATCAAAACTATTCAACCCCTATTCCAAATTCTCTTGAATTAAATGGACTATTAAATGTTTTTTCACCACACACAGGTGAAAGTTTGTCAGTTTTGAAAAAGTGCAACGATGGTTGAATCATTTTAAGTGCAGCTGCACATGCATACACACGTACCAGCTGACTCCAGAACAGATCCAGCCCCAAACCAAGAGACCCTCATTCAGTCTGGAGCTGGACAGGATTTTTAAACTGGATCCCATTGTACCAAAGGTTACCACCCCAAATCCATTTGTGATCTTAAGGCTTCAGGGTGGATCTGGGTCAAATTTTAGCTGTCAGGGCATAATAAATAGAAAGAGTAAACAATCTTGTATTTTTTATTGTTATAAATCATGTTTCCTTCATGCACAGCTGCTTGACAAGTCGAAGCAGTGGTGGAAAGTGAGGAACCACCGGGGGGAGGAAGGGTTTGTGCCAAATAATGTCCTGGAGGATCTTGATGAGCAGTCAGAGGACGAGGAGGAGGTAAACCATCTATCCATCATTAACTCAACCCCTATATAGCAATGCATTTTACTCATAAATTTGTAACTCTCATAATTTGGGGACTTTTTACATGGAAATCTGCAAGCTTTTTCTCATAAATTTGTGATGATTTGCATGTAAATTTGTGACATATCCTAAATTCTCTTTTTTTCTTCCTAAACTGTTTCCTTGAATATTGCATGTTTTATCTTTGTTCTGTAATTGTCTGACTTCTTGCTCATAAATAAGTGATTATTAATTTGTGACTTTTTATTCATAAACTTGTGACTTTTTACATTATAAAATGTTTTCTTGTAAATTTTCAATTTTTTAATTTGTAAATTTATACTGTAGCTTGTAATTTTGGAAGTTTTTAATTTTTTAACCTCCTTTTGTAGCTTATTTGAAGTTTTAACTTGTCAGTTTGTTCTCTTTTTAAAGTTTGGAACATTTAGTCTAGAAATCAATTTGCTTGCAAATTTATGCTTTTTTGTTTGTGCCAAACTGGCAACGTGTCACTGGTTACTGACAAAAGAGCTGACTGTGGGGGTTATGATTAGGAGCCAGCACTAACCTTAAAGGCCTTAAACCTCAGAGGAACATCATGCTACTCTTCATGCCACATTCAAAGTTTGTGTCAACAGTACTCTTATCCCTGGCTTCTGAATAAAATCTCAGTGTATTAACATTTCATTTTCAAAGGAAATTGGGACGATTCCTGTGCTAACAAGGAGGTCCAAGCCAGCAGAGGTGAAAGCCTGGCTTGAAGATAAAGGCTTCAGTCAAATGTAAGCACAAACTCATTTAAATCTAGGTTAAATGTCTTTTACAAAAGGTTACTGGCAGTCTTTTAATTTTGTTTATGTGTATGTAGAGCTGAGTAAAACATTCAGAACCTCTGATTAACATTATTTTGTCCATGTTTGTCATTTCTCTTCTTTTTACTTTCTCAGTTCAATTTTATCTATATAGTACCTAATCACAACAAAAAGTAGTCTCAATACACTAGATACACAAGGTATGAATCACACAATAAACTAGAGGGCATTCGGAGAGAACATACCTCCACCAAGTTCCTATCTCAACATGTTAAAGAAAGTGAAACGTGATCCTGAATCTCCAAAATCTGTTTGGTTCATTTGTAGCCCAAAGGCCACCTCTGGTGAAAATTTCATCAAAATCCATCCAGTAGTTTTTGCATAATTATGCAAATATCCCCTTTATGCTGGAGTGGAGATTGTTGAGAGATGAAAAAAAAAAAGCCAGATCTCTTAAGACTCTTTTAGTGAACTCTATTGGTCTTTCATTGAATGCTCAGAGATCCCTCACTGATCTCTCAGCCATCTCTTCCTTTGGGAAGGAAAACTTTGGTGTTCACTGAAAGATCTCAGGGATCATTGAAAGATCGCTGAACTTATTGCGCAGTCAAGAAGCATTCAATCTCATTGATCTTCAAATGATTTCTCAATGAACACCAAATTTTTCCACCCTGAAGGTAGAGATGGCAGAGACATCAGTGAGGCCTCGCTGAGCGTTCGATGAAAGACCAGAGTTCATTGAGAGATCACTGGGAGATCATTCGGATATCAATGAGATCACTGACCGCTCCTTGAGATCTCCTTGAGAACGTTTCCCTTGGTTAATCATTGAGAGATGTTTTGGACTAATTCAAAACTTTCAGGAGACTGTGCCGACCGTTGAGATCATTGGAAGATCATAGACATCCTGGTGATTGTTGAGAGATCATTGAAAGATCATTGAGAGCTTTGGCCACTTTTTCATCTTTCAGCGATCTCCAAAAACCATTCCAGAAAGCTTGAATGAAAAAGAGAAGGAAGATGGGATGAGGATGAACAAGAAAAAGACAAAGATTACATGTAACAATATTGCGAGGAAAAGACCAAGAAGAGAAATCATTGACGGAAAATGCCTTGAATGAGTAAATGAGAACAAATATCTTGGAAGAGTGATAACACCAGATCAGTCATGGACATTGCCATCCTACCAGCAATAAAGTATGGAGCTGAGACATGGACACTCACAAAACAGAAGAAATTAGCTGTCGTACACAGAAGCATGGAGAGAACCATACTGAACATCACAAGGAGAGACGAGATCAGAAATGAAGTTATCAGAGAGAACATACCAAAGTCAAAGATATTGTTGAGAAAGCAAAATCCATGAAGGGACAGTGGGCAGGATGGAGAACAGGTGGGCAAAGAAAACCGCAGAATGGACCCCAAGAGAAGGAAAAAAGAGTCACAGGAAGACCCAAAATAAGATAGAGACATAATATCGAGAAAGTGAGCGGAAACATCTGGATGAGAGTGATCCAAGATTGACGAGTGTGGAATGAGCTGTGGAGGCCATCTGCCAGCAGTGGCATGATGAGCTGCTGCTGATGATGATATTGCGATTTCCCATCCTCCAACTCCTGACTAGATCTCCAAATTAATTTCTTTGTTGTGCTGTGTTGACCTCACCAGACAGTGAGCACTTAGCACCATCTAATGGATGAAAAAGTCAATTTTTTAAATTACCCTAGTATCCAAAAAGTTGAGTTTGTGTATTTGCAACAAATATTTTTCAACTAGAATATCACAATATGGTTGTCATATCTGCCTACAGGCAGAGGAGGATTGAAGGGAGAACTCTAAAGTGTAAGCAGGACTTTGGTGCAAAATGATAATTTAAAAACAAAAGAATACAAAAAAAAACTCAGGGGAAACAAAAGAAGCATGTGGGCTGAAAACACAAAGAACTAAAAGGCTAAATAGATTTACAGGAGTACAGCTCGGGTAAACAGCACGGGAACACACAACCAGGAATTACATGGATAACATTAATGACACCACAACAAGTAGAGACAGACACATAAGGTAACAGATAATCACAAAATGCAGGACAGCTGGGGAACAATCAAGGGCTACACGGTAGCACATGAGGAAAACTGGCAATAGATACGGAACATGCGAGGGACTGAAAACAATACGTAAACAAGTACAAGGGATACACATGAGACTTGCACAGAAGACCAGGGAGGACACAGAAGACAGCAACAACAGGGTCGACACAACAGATTAAGGACCAGGGAACACAATGACAATCACAGAGGGCCCAGGGGAAACACAAGACAAAATACAGACAAATAATTATAATAATCACAGAGAGACCAACAATAAACACAAAGTGTGGGCATGGTCTTAGGACCATGCCCAGATCATGACAATGGTATCTCTGAATCAGTACAGCAGGCCTATTTAATTAGCGGCCTGCGGGCCACATGCAGCCCAGAACCAACCTCCGAATGGCTCAGGTCCAGCCAGAGAAGCAAAGGCCAACATGTTTCATAGAACTGTAGAAATCCATTAATTATTACAGACCGTAAATGCAACACTCTGCGTAGCCTAGCAATCGTCAACCCACAACGCAGTGCATTTGTTTTGAAGTGTGGGCTCTATGACTGGTAACAGTACTAGTGGCAAGATACCAAGCCTACACCAAATGCAAACGGGCGGTGCAAATGCAAACAAAGTCAATGGAAAGAGGCAAGCACATGCAAAATTGTATATTTTGTGTCCGAGGGGTAGCGCTAGCTTTGAGATTCTGCCGTCATCGGAGTAAAAGTATCAACACTGGAGAGTAAACTAGTTTGAAAATGAGACACTCACCTGGAGAAAGAAGGACTGGGAGCTCTTCAGCTGAATCAGTAGGTCATTATTTACCCATGGACTCCTGCCACGGACGTGCTAATAAGGCTAGGAGGCTAGCAACGTAAACGCCCATCATCTTGTGAAGTTTTGGAGGCAGGGACAACTTTTTCAGGTGAGCCCCTTGTCGGATAATGTAAACCTAAGCATGATGTTATTTTGGGGATTTCAACAGCAGGTTGAACACAGCTGCAGAAGTTATAAAGGCAATTTCGCCTGTCTGCAACTCACTCTGATGGTGAATTCATGTCATTTCGTGTGTTTACATTGTGTTATAATCACACTGTGCCAAAAATGTTCCTGCTCACGTTTGGTGTGAAGGCACCTTAAAACATGTCATTGTCAACTCTGAAGCATAAAATTGATGAAAATCGTCAGTTTAACCCTGCCTGGACTGATGTGTGTGTGTAACGGAATGTGTGGTTATAAAAAGAGGTTCCTACTCACACATGTGGCGATTTAAAACAAAACAAACCACAATGGTGGATGTGCAATGTTTGTTAATGTTATCAATCTTTTCTTGGGGGGAGGGGTGCACACTGAAGTGTACAACCCCCTATATAGTATTATGATTGTTAGGATGGAATTATTTGAAGTATTATATAGGCCAGGTGGTATTATTGTAACTACTACTGTATATGGCTACCTATTATTATTATTATTATATGGTTACTTATTGCGCCTAGGTATTGTAAGCCATGTGGGGTAATACAGACGTGGACAAAATTGTTGGTACCCCTCTGTTAATGAAAGAAAAACCCACAATGGTCACAGAAATAACTTGAATCTGATAAAAGTGGTAATAAATAAAAATTCTATGAAAATTAACCAATGAAAATCAGACAATGCTTTTGAATTGTGGTTCAACAGAATTATTTTAAAAAATAAACTCATGAAACAGGCCTGGTGTTACCATCAAAATGATGGTACCCCTAGAAAAGATTGAAAATAATGTGACCATAGGGACATGTTCAACCAAGATGTGTCCTCTAATTAACATCACAGGTGTCTACAAACTTGCAATCATTCAGTCGGCCTGTTTAAAGGGTGACAAGTAGTCACTGTGCTGTTTGTTGACATGGTGTGTACCACACTAAACATGGACCAGAGGAAGCAAAGGACAGAGTTGTCTCAGGAGATTAGAAAGAAAATTATAGACAAGCATGTTAAAGGTAAAGGCTATAAGACCATCTCCAAGCAGCTTGATGTTCCTGTGACTACAGTTGCACATATTATTCAGAAATTTAAGATCCACAGGACTGTAGCCAACCTCCCTGGACGCGGCCGCAGGAGGAGATGGATAATACGAATGGTAACAAAAGAACCCAGAACAACCTCTAAACACATTCATGGTGAACTCCAAGGTCAAGGTACATCAGTGTCAGATCGCACCATCCGTCGTTTGAGCCAAAGTGGACTTCATGGGAGACGACCAAGGAGGACACCACTGTTGAAAACAAATAAAAAAGCCAGACTGCAATTTGCCAAACTGCATGTTGACAAACCACAAAGCTTCTGGGAGAATGTCCTATGGACAGACTAGACAAAACTGGAACTTTTTGGCAAGGCACATCAGCTCTATGTTCACAAACGCAAAAATGAAGCATACCAAGAAAAGAACACCTGTGAAACACGGAGGAGGTTCTGTTATGTTCTGGGGCTGTTTTGCTGCATCTGGCACAGGGTGTCTTGAATCTGTGCAGGGTACAGTGAAATCAAGACCATCAAGGTATTCTAGAGAGAAATGTGCTCCCCAGTGTCAGACAGCTTGGTCTTAGTCACAGGTCATGGGTCTTGCAACAGGATAATGACCCAAAACACAGCTAAAAACACCCAAGAATGGCTAAGAGCGAAACATTGGACTATTCTAAAGTGGCCTTCTATGAGCCCTGATCTAAATCCTATTGAACATCTGAGGAAGGAGCTGAAACATGCCGTCTGGAGAAGGCACCCTTCAAACCTGAGACAATTGGAGCAGTTTGCTCATGAGGAGTGGGCCAAAATACCTGCTGAGAGGTGCAGAAGTCTCACTGACAGTTACAGAAATTGTTTGATTGCAGTGATTGCCTCAAAAGGAAGGCGTCGGGACCGGACGGCATCAGCGCAAAGCTCCTCAAGTCCTGTGCAGACCAGCTGTGTGGGATTGTGGAGCACATCTTCAACCTGAGCCTGAAGCTGGGGAGGGTACCACAGTTGTGGAAAACATCTTGTGTGGTACCTGTACCAAAGACTTCCCACCCCAAAGATCTGAACAGCTACAGACCAGTGGCCCTGATGTCCCACATGATGAAGACCCTGGAGAGACTGCTCCTTGCTCACCTCCGCCCCCTGGTGGGACCAGCGATGGATCCACTCCATTTCGCCTACCAGCATGGCATTGGAGTGGAGGATGCGGTGATCTTCCTCCTTCACCGTTCTGTCCCACCTGGAGAAGCCCAGGAATGCGGTGAGGATCATGTTCTTTGACTTCTCCAGTGCTTTCAACGCCATCCAACCGATGATCCTGAAGGACAAGCTGCTGTGCGCAGGGGTGGACCAGCACCTGTCATAATGGATCCTGGACTACCTCACTAACCGGCCACAGTTTGTGAGAACCTGGGATTGTGTGTCCGACACGATCATCGGTAGCACAGGGGCCCCCCAGGGAATGGTTTTGGCTCCCTTCCTGTTCACCCTTTATACTGTGGACTTCTCACACAACACACTGCCATCTACAGAAGTTCTCTGACGACTCTGCGATCGTTTGTCTCATCTCCAACGGAGATGAAGCTGAGTACAGAGGACTTATCCAGGACTTCGTGGACTGGTGCCGTCGGAAATGCCTCCAGATCAACGCGAGGAAAACTAAGGAGCTGGTGGTGGACTGCCGCAGGCAAGGACAACCCTCACAGCACCAGTAAACATACAGGGAACAGACATCGAGATGGTGACATCCTACAAGTACCTTGGTGTTCATCTGAACAATAAACTAGACTGGTCACACAATACTGACGCACTCTACAAGAAGGGACAGCGCAGGCTGTTCCTACTGAGGAGACTCAGGTCTTTTGGTGTACAAGGGGCGCTGCTGAAGACATTCTACGACACGGTGGTGGCATCAGCCATCACTTTTGGAGTGGTCTGCTGGGGCAATGGCGTTACAGCAGCCGATAGGAAGAGACTGAACAAACTGATCAAGAAAAATAGCTCTGTCCTGGGGCAACGCCTTGACCCAGTGGAGGAGATGGGAGAGAGAAGGATGGTGGCTAAACTGTCATCTCTGCTGGAGTCCAAGTCCCACCCTATGCAGGACATACTGAACACACTGAGGAGCTCATTTAGCAGCAGACTACATCATCCTAGGTGCACAACCGAGAGGTTTCGCAGGTCCTTTCTACCTACGGCTGTCAGACTGTATAACCTAAGCAGGGCTGCTCACAGAGATAGCAAAAAAACATGACAACCTGAATGTATTGAATGCAAAAGACGCAATAGACTTACACAATGGTCCCCTCCAGTATACAACTAGGAAAATACCGGTTGCTACGGAGGGTGACAATATGTATGGGTACATAATCATACCATGTAGGATAACTAAGTAGACGGTTATGCTGTTCATTCCATCTAGCTACAATGCTCCGCACTGTGTGTGTTTATACAGTATATTTATATATTTATTCCATCTAGCTACAATGCTCCGCACTGTGTGTGTTTATACAGTATATTTATATATTTATTCCATCTAGCTACAATGCTCCGCACTGTGTGTTTATATATTTATATGTACCTATGTAGATTTGCTGGTCTTGTTTTTTCCTGTCTTCCAATTGTTGCTCTGTGTTGCTATCCCTGTGCTGTTGCAATCCTGGAATTTCCCCATTGTGGGACTAATAAAGGCTTATCTTATCTTAAAAGGTTGTGCAACAAAATATTAAGTTAAGGGTACCATCATATTTGTTTTGGAAGATGTAATTCATGCAAGAGTTTCCCACGCAAAAAACTTGGGAAGATGTAAAATGCCCCCCCCCCTTAATAGCGTCTCAACAGTGCCATCAGCAGCTGCAATAGGTCGTCTAATTTATTTTGATACCATGATCAGTCTAGCCACAGAACTAAGGTTAATGCAGCTGCTGAATGTGGATTAGCCTTACCACTGTGTAGCCATTTTTTTTTTTTTTTTTTACCGAGTAGATGAACTAAGGACACTGCAATTTAGTCAGCTAGACTATGACAAAAGTAACCGTTATCCTGCCTGCAGAGGCATTGTGAACATAGCACATCACCCCTTAGCTGTGTTACGTTTCACTCATTAAATGATAATAAATCTGAAATTTGTGACAAAATCATCCTGGTATTAAAAACTTACTCTGGATTCTTTATCTAGACCAGGGGTGGGCAGTAAGGGCCATTCCACTGCAGGTTTTCTGCTCCACCAAGTGTCTTCAGCCGGTGTTTTCAATTATTAGCAATCCTTAAAGCTGACCAAAGCAAACACCTGCTGAAAACACTGGGTGGAACAGAAAACCTGCAGAGGAGTGGCCCTCCGTGGCACATGATTGCCCACCCCTGATCTAGACAGTCATTTTTTTACGATGGCATTCAGTTTTTAAATTTAGGATTCAGGTATTTGCGCCCCCCCCCCCCCCGTAAAAGGTAAATTTATTTTTACCAAATTTACCAGAAAAAAAAGGTACAAATTTAGGAGAAAAATAGTATAAATTAAGAAAAAAGTAGCAACTTTATGACAGTTAAAAAAAAGAAATATTCAAAAAAAAAATCTGAAATTTAAATTATTTTGCAAATACATAAGGAAAAAGGCTCATTTTCCATGACAGATTTGTCATGTTTGCCACTACGAGGTAGGAGAGATGAACCCACATGCTGGATGATATTGTGCAACATTTATTAAAGAAAGTAACAAGTCCAACATAATGCAGAAACAAGGTCAACTTGCAAACTGATGCACTCCTGAGCCATTAAGCCCAGGAGGAGACGAGGATTGAAGTTAACAAGATAAAGGTCTTAAGGAACATTCACTCACTGTAACGGTGAAGATGGTGTGAATAGACAAGGTTTAAATAGTAAATGAGAACACAACATGAGTGATAACAAGTGTTGAGTGAATGGAACAGGAGAAGGAACAATAATCGGAATCAGCTGGATAGGTGAGGGAGGACCGGCTGGATTGACAACTTGATAGGAGATGCCCCCTGCAGAGCACAAACCAGGAAATCGCCTGACAGCTGTCAACCCAGAGAAAACCACCATAATATACATATAAAGAACAAACATGATCACTGCAGACTGAAAACAAATTACAAACGGACATGAACAAAAAACCACAATTACAAAACAAGACCTGGCCAAAAATAAACAACTGGAGAAAATAAAAGGCAGAATAACACTAAGAGCACGATAATATACTAAACAAATAAATACACTGAAAAAGCCACGAGACTGCGTCCGGCAGAAATCCCAGCCCCAGCTCATGACAAGATTGAGAAAAAAAATGCTACATTTTGTGAGAAACTGAATTTACGGGGAAACACATGGGGGGAAAAACCTGCATATTCATGCAAAAAGTAGGCAAATTTACGAGAAAAAATGTCTGATTTACAAGAAAAGCTGTAAAACTATGACACAAGTTGCACACAGGAAAAAGTGACATTAGAAACGTCACGGTGCTACATAACACTGATGAAGTTTACTAAGGGAGAAAAAAAGATTGGAGAGAATATTTGGAGCCCCACAAATTGGTAGCGAGGACAGTTCTGACTTTAAATGAGTTTATAATATGCATTCTCTAAGTGCAGCGCAGCGTTCTGCAGAGACCCCTACTTGACAGGAAAAGCAACAGGCTGGAGGAAGTGACAAATGCAGCAAAAAATGCTGGAAGAAGCATTGCAGCTGTAGTTATCAAATTATTTTTTTTAGCACTCCTTTTGCTGCAAATGGACCCTGAAACACCAACAAACTCAAAAGATACAGTGTTAAGGTGATGAATCATACTAGGAGCTAAATCACTATACAGTGATAATAAGCCATCAATATCTCAGTGTTTGGTCACTGCCTAATTTGTGTAATACTGTCCCGTGATTAAATAAAATGGGAACGGAAAACTAGAAATGTGATTTTAAGCTCAATAATTAAATTAAATAAGTGATGCTGTACTGTAGTGCTTTTGAACTCATTTTAACATGTAAAAAAAGTTTATAAAAAGTTCAGGAATATGAAATGCAGCCATTCTTTCATTCATCTATTTGATGTTTATTTCTTATATATTTGTGTAGATCCTCTGTCGTGCAGTTGTGGTATTTTAACAGGATAGAAGATCTGAAAATGATCTGTAGGGAAAATAATTTATTTTAATGTGGATATTTCAGAGTGACTCAGTCTTTAATCAAAAGTGGTAAAACTTGCTTTTTAATTGAATTTTATAATTATCAAAATCACGACACTTTAAAAACAGTTTAAGGTTAACTTGAATTTCATGGGGAAGACGAGCAATATTTAAGGACCGGTGGATGGAGTAGATTTTGTTTGTACTTGATAAGTGTTCAGAGCTGCTAACATTTTGATGAGTGCCGAAACTCAAATTTCACTAACAGTTGACGAACAAATCCATTCTGATCACATTTCGTGAATGATTAAGACAATGTAAAGGTCAAACCTGCATGAGAAAAGCTAATCATTTCTCAGATCAGCTAAATCCTATCAGGCAGCCACGACTATGAAGGGATGGGAAGATGACCTCGCAGACAGTAGCGCCGTTTGTTAGCGCCGCTGCTAAGATGCTAACGCTGTAAACAAATAAAAGCTTTGAACTATATCAATGTTTCCATCGCAATAAAGTTGGAAGCATTTTGTTAACCGATGTTTGACATAATGAAATTTACCTCAGAGCAGACGTAGAGTCTAGTCAGAGCCACAACACCGTGGTTGGATGTTTTAATGTCAGGGTAAAACGGACAGCTGCAGCTGTCCGTTTTACCTCAAAATTAACATGCTCATGCTGATGTCATGCCACGAATGCTTGTTATTTAGCTTAACACGTACAGACCTTTTCTGACAATCGTTCAAAATTTTATTGATCTATATTTTGTGATAATTTAAAAATTAATGCATGCTGAAGCTGCTAATATCAAGTCCATATTGTTCCAAGACAGTCCAGTGAATGCAAAACAACCCTAAAAAACTATTTGATATCTTTCTTAAATCGTTAAGCCTTAGGGAGCAAACTGTTACCATTTTTCTGGTGACATATATGACGCATAAACGTCAGCTCTGTGACATTCATACAAGTGAAAACATACCTGGTTGGTGCTCTTGCGTCTGTACCACTGATCCCACCAACAGTCCTTGTTCGTTTTCAGTGCAGGATCTACGCATTGCCAGTGAGAAGCCTCCATTTATACAATCTATTGCACAACCACAAACACCAGCAACAAGTACCAGAACTCCACCAAAACATTCAAAAAATACAAAAACTACAAGTGCTGAATGTCATGAACTGGCCCCTCTGGGGCAGAAAGGCAGGCCCAGTCGCTGAATTGTATAATGACATTTATTAACCCAAAAATTCAAACAGTGCACCAACATAAAAATACAAACAAAACAAGTAACAGGACTGGCGCTCCAGAGCAAGGAAAGCTCTGGAGGAGAGGAGAGAGGAACAGGCCCCAGTTCTTTAAAGTCAGAAAATAAACATGGCGCACTAAACAAAGTTGACCATGTGAATGCAGCAAAAGACAGCTTACAAAATTGGCAATCCAGAGGAAGAGGAAGAGGAAGAGAAGGAATGAAGTCCAAGTAATGCTGCCGCAGTGAAACAATGACTTTGCAGTGCTTAAATACTGGGCAGACAAATGAGCAGAGGTGTGGCTGAGCAGGCAGGGTGACCTAACTGAACAATCATTCACAGCTGAGAGCTGGGGCAGACTGCAAATGAATGGTGGGTGCCTGGGAGAGGAAGAGGCTCATGTCATTACAACCAAAAATAACAGAACCTGACAAGAAAATAATAAAGGACAGAAAAATACTCAAAAATACAGAGAGTGTCTGAGAACAGGCTCAGACTCATTACACTGAAATTAGCTGCCACTTGAGTGCAAAACATGTATGTGGACTATACATTAAAACAAATTTGACAAACTTTTATAAACGCTATTTTAAATGCCCCACTGCTCAACTCTTGCTGACTGATTTAACACCACTTCAGCCAAAAGTGGAAGTTGTGCCATAATCGTTTCTACAGCAGTGCCCTCAGGAATAAGGTGCATAAAAAGTGCATATTTTTCATCATATTGATCTGTGTTGGTTTGAAATTTGTCATATTCAACAGATCGCTGAACATGTGCGGCCCAGTTGCATGTCTTGATTTCAAATTGTGGCCCAACTGATTTTGTAATTAAATAGCCCTGCAATACAGTATCACCCAGCAAACTATCAGAACATTAAACAATATCAGTTTTTTACCGTACCCCTAATATTTGGTTTTCAAATTTAAAATATGGATATTCAGTTTTTTTAGTAACTGTGCTATTTTCAATAAAGATAACTTGAAAGCCAAACACATTCTGTCGTTAATTTAATATTAAATTAATATTTTTAATTGGAGTGAAAATTCTGCAAGGAAATGTGTGCCTGACACTCACACTCACATGCAAAAGTTGTTCATCTCTGAACATCTGCACAGCAGTTGGCTGTTGAAGAGGGTGAGACCTGGCAGAAATGTGAAAGTATATTCAGATAAAAGCTTGGAATTGTTCCCAAATATTTGTAGCCCCAAAACTGGTATAGAGAATGGCCATTGAGGTCATGCTGCACTGCATTCTGGGCCATTGTTGCCATTGTTATGGTCTGGCTTCTTTGTTTACCTGTAGTCTAGGCAACTGCTAGCAGGAGCAGACATACGTGCAGTGGAACAGAGCAAACAGAAAATTTAAATTCCTTATTCAGAGAAGCTGAATAAGGAAGCAAAGGAGTGCTGCCTCCCAAAAAATTAAGAAATAAATGGGATCAATCCGCATGAGCACAAGAAATGGACCACAGATCTTGCCCAACTGCCTCGAGTCACGCTGTCAGATGTGTTTGCCTACCTGGTTTGTGGGGTGAGCGCATACACCCATGAGCAATTTAAAAACTACAAATCATTAGAGGCTCATATTCAATTAATCAATGGATGGGTCCAGCCGCCTCAGATCTTCTGGGTGAATGACTAGAAAACTGTTGTTTGCACAAAAGTAAGCAGTCGTTGTTTGTACACAGTTTTCTGCAACATGTGTCTCTGCAACTACAGACATTACTAAGTCCCAGTGGTGAAATGTTGGATTTATGTTCAAATTTGTCATATGATGCTTGATAAGTATACACGCATTATTAACAACAGGACATGAAATACTAATCCAGCAATGTGATAAATCCAACGCTCATGCTGGCACAGCGAAAAAAATTACCAGTATAATTAGCCGCTATAAAAACATACTAAATCAGGACAGTGATGTTTTTATAGTCATCTGAGAGAGGAGAATCTGATTAATTTAATGATACCAAACATTCTATGGACTTCAGTCCCCAGCTGATATTAAATCCATGCATAATGAAGGCAAAGTGCGTCTGGGCACTCCCTTCCAGTGTGCACAGAAGGGGAACCCCAGCACTGCATAGCGGTTTGTGTCCAGGTTTTTCTGTGTTTGTGATAGTTTTATCAGACAGATTTCTTTCCACCCTCAAACAGCTTCAGCTTCCATCATCTCTGACTGCTCAGTGTAGATGTAACAATGGCTTTTTAAATGTCCAGTTAGTATTTGGATTAAACAACGAACGTGTCCAAAGGGGACACAAAACGGCAATTAAATTTCAAAGAATATATTACAATGGGTCTTGAATATTTGTGAACATGTCCCGTTATTTGACTTGATGTCACTTGGTCCCATTTAGATATAATTTAATGTGCTATTTGGGCATTTTGTGTGATGTTAGTTACTACAAGAATGGCCACTTGTCATTAAATATTAAAATAAAAAATATTTAATTGGTTTTTGGAGCACCAGGTGAGGTGAGGTTTTGGTGTCCCATAAAATGATTTAATTTATTATTTGGATGTTTTCTAGGGGGTTGGAGTCCCATTCGGTCCGTTTGGTCCTGTTCGCTGTTTAGTCCAACTGGTCTGAGGAAGGGCAGGTGGCCCTAAATGTTACTGATAAATAATAAATGCTTAATGGGAACGGTTTGGTGTGCGGATCGTCTTTGATTTTTCTGATGTTTTTTGGGGTCCAGCACCCGATCAGGTGGACTGTGTGATGTGTGTATCATCTTTATTATTTTTAAAATCACAACTTATCTTTGTGAAAACGCCATGAACACACGACTATGTGTGCAGGAATATTTTCCAAGATGATGTTTTTCCTTCTGACCACTGCAGTCCATTCCATCCAACACCTCTTTGTTAGTTCGGAGACCCGCTTCTCTCCACTTTTCTTCCAAGTTGGGAAGTTTAAAAAAGCGTACATTATCAATCTTCTTCCACGCCAACTGTGAGAGCGGTTGTTGCATTTGATGACGCAGCAAAACTTCCTCATTCTAACATTGCATGGTATTCAGATAAATAATAATGGGATTGAAAGGACCACACAGGAAATAAGTGTTTTCACTTTCATGTGTCATCCTGGATTTTGTATGATGTTTTATAGGTATATTTACATTTCCTATGTTTGTATACCATACTCGGTGTCATTTTTATCCGAATAATTAAATACAAAATAAATAAATAACAGACTGAAGCAGCCCTCTCAAAAACTTCAGCTTAACTACATTCGTTGCTCACTACTAAACACAGACAGGCAGAACACTTTTCCCACAATTCCTTGCAGTTTTTCCGTCAGGTGCCCCCACAGACCCCCCCCTCCCGCAGCACATAGCCACCCTGCCCCAGTCTGTCCCTCACTAAGACCCAGGTGAGAGCTGAGCTGAAGAAGATCAAGGAGAGGGAGGCTGCAGGTCCGAATGGCATCAGCTCGAGGCTCCTCAAGTCCTGTGCAGACCAGCTGTGCGGGATCGTGGAGCACATCTTCAGCCTGAGCCTGAAGCTAGGGAGGGTACCACAGCTGTGGAAGACATCCTGCGTGGTATCTGTGCCAAAGACTCCACACCCAAAGGACCAGAACAGCTACAGACCAGGGGCCCTCACATCCAACTTAATGAAGACCATGGAGAAGCTGCTCCTCACCCACCTCTGCCCCCTGGTAGGACCAGCGATGGATCCACTTCAGATTATCTACCAGCATGGCATTGGGGTGGAGGATGCAGTGATCTTCCTCCTACATCGTTCCCTGTCCCACCTGGAGAAGCCTGAAAGCACTGTGAGGATCATGTTCTTTGATTTCTCAAGTGCTTTCCACACCATCCAACCAGTGATCCTGAGGGACAAGCTGCTGTATGCAGGGGTGGACCAACACCTGTCATCATGGATCCTGGACTACCTCCCAGACCTACCACAGTTTGTGAGAACCCAAGACTGTATGTCTGACACCATCATCTACAGTATGGGGGCCCCCCCAGGGAACAGTTCTGGCTCCCTTTCTGTTCACCCTCTACACTGCTGACTTTTCACACAACACCCCACACTGCCATCTACAGAAGTTCTCTGATGACTCTGCGATCGTCGGCCTCATCTCTGATGGGGATGATGCGGAGTACAGAGGACTTATCCAGGACTTTGTGGACTGGTGCCTGTGGAACTGCCTCCAGATCAATGTGAGGAAAACCAAGGAACTAGTGGTGGACTGCTGCAGGCAAGGACAACCCTCCACAGCACCGGTTAACATTCAGGGAACAGACATTGAGATGGTGACATCTTACAAGTGCCTGGGTGTTCACCTGACCAATGAACTGGACTGGTCACACAACACCAACATTCTCTACAAGAAGGGGCAGCGCAGGCTGTTCCTTCTGAGGAGACTCAGGTCTTTTGGAGTGCGGGGGGCACTCCTGAAGACCTTCTACGGTTTGATGGTGGCATCAGCCATCACATTTGGAGTGGTTTGCTGGGGCAGCAGCATCACGCCAGCAGACAGGAAGAGACTGAACGTGCTGATCAAAAAAGCTAGCTCTGTTCTAAGGTGATGCCTCGACTCAGTGGAGGAGATAGGAGGGAGGATGGTAGTTAAGGTGTCATCTCTGCTGGAGTCCGAGTTCCACCCCATGCGGGACACACTGAACGCACTGAGGAGCTCATTTAGCGGTAGGCTGTGTCATCCTAAGTGCACGAGGAGAGGTTCCGCAGGTCCTTCTTACCTACGGCTGTCAGACTTTATAATCTAAGCGTTGCTGCTCATAGAAGCCGTATCAAACATCACAACTTTGCACAACAGAGATCATTCCCTCCAATACACAGCTAAGACAATTACAATTATTATCAAGGGTGGCAACAACACGGTTTATTCAAATCGAAATATACTGTCTGGGTCCATATTTATATTTTGCCGTTTAATTTAACTAACTGTGATGCTGTTGATACCATCTAGCTGCAATGCTCCTGGAACTGGAATGGAGGAGGAAAATGTGTCAGCAGTGGCTCAGGAGGTAGAGCGGGTTGTCCAATAACCAGACGGTTGGCAGTTCGAATCCCACTCTCCCCAGCCATCCTGCCATTGTGTCCCTGGGCAAGACACTTTACCCACCTTGCCTCCAGTGTCCATGACACTGGGTATGAATGTGTATAAATGTTCGGTAGTGGTTGGAGAGGCCGTTGGTGCAGATTGGCAGCCATGTTTCCATCAGTCTACCCCAGCTGTGGCTACAGTAGTAGCTTACCAGAGTCTGTCTGGAGTGAATGAATAATGGACTCACTGTAAGCACTTTGAGATGTTACTTGACATGTAAAGTGCCATATACAGTCATGTGAAAAAAAAAAATGAACACCCCTTTAAAAATTCAGTTCTTTATTACAGAATGTTCACATATCTATGTCTAACCTTGTTTTCTTTTATTTGCACTTTTTTTTAATATATATTTTATTCAGTTTTTAAAAATAAGACAGAACAATAAACACTGCCAGTGCTCAAGAAAATACACAAAGAAATAAGTGATTGTTACACAAAGCCCATACAACTACAAAAGTGTAAGCAGTCCATGCTAAGCAAGTTTCATAATACAATCCTTTCATGTTACAGGCTGAGTCTTCTTTTTCTTAATGTGATCCATAAGTGGTCCCCAAATTTTAGTAAACATATCTTGAGTGTTAGACAAATGATAATGAATCTCTTCAAGGTACAAGCAGGATGCCAAATCGTTGAGCCAGTTAATATAATTGGGCGGCGTATTGGCCTTCCATTCTTTCAGGATGACCCTCTTCGCAACAATCATACCAAACCTAATAGCATGCTGAAGTGACTGTGAGCAGAGCAAAGTTTGATCTGAACAACCAAGTATTACTGTTAAGACATCAGGTATTATGACTTTTTTATATATGACACTGTACAAATTAAAAATCTGAGACCAAAAATTTTTAAGCGAGGGGCAGGAGAAAAATAAATGACATAAAGTACCATCACTTATTTTACACTTGTCACATAGTGGTGAAATGGTCGGAAAAAGTCTATTAAGGCGAGTCTTAGAGTAATGTAATCGATGTATTACTTTAAATTGTATTAGCTGAAGTCTGGCATTTACTGAACATGAATGAATACCAACTAAGGCTCTTTCCCATAGATCATTTGAGATCTCTATACCTGCATCCCTCGTCCATGCCTCCTTGACATGGGTCGAAGACGTTGGCCAGGAGAAAAGATTAACGAATTCTGAAACTAAATGCTTGGAGGTTGGGTGTTTTCTCAAAACCTCATAGAAATCATGTTGTACAGGAAGTTTGACAAAATGGGTTAAAGACTGTTGTACAAAATGTCTAATCTGCAGGTACCTGAAAAAATGACCAGGTGGGAGATTGAACTTCATTTGTAATTGTGTAAAAGATGCAAAGTTTTTGTTGATATACAGGTCCTTTATTGAAAGAATACCTTTATTTGACCATTGCCTGAACACAGGATCTGATAAAGCTGGTTTGAAGGCAGGGTTTTGGCATATAGGTGCATATGTAGAAAGGTCAGGAAGATGCAATATCTTCTTAATTTGTTTCAGAATTCTGAAAGAGTTATGCAGCACAAAGTCATGTCTGAACACATTCAGAGGGACGTCGACCTTGCTAAATAATAAAGCAGATAAAGATGTACCAATGAGGGATTGACAGTTATGAGATTCAAGTGCAGGCCAACACGGTATTTGATCCGCATAATGATTATCTTGGGACCAGAAGACCAAGGCCCTAGCGTTGCAGGCCCAATAATAATGTCTCATAATAGGCAACCCAAGACCACCCTCGACCGAGGATTTTTGGAGATGTAATTTAGAGACACGGGGGGTTTTGCCAGCCCAAATAAAGGGGATGATAATGGAATCAACTAAGAAAAATTGGCAAATTCTGAAATAAATATATAAATTTAGGAAGTACAATCATTTTGACAATATTTACTCGTCCAATTAGAGAAATTGGTAGTAATTTCCATTTCTCAATCATGCTCCTAATCTTATTTAATAGTTCTGTAAAATTCAATTTGAAAATAAGTTTGTGATTCCTAGGGATGGTGATTCCTAAATATTCAAAGTGCTCATTTGATATTTTAAAAGGTAATGTGTTGAGAAATGTTTTATCTAGACCATCTGAAAGAGGCATGAGAACACTTTTCTCCCAGTTAATGGTAAAACCAGAGAACTGACCAAATTCCCTAATGATCTCGAGAAGAGGTGGAAGAGACTGTCTAATGTCAGACAGTGTCAAAATGACATCATCAGCGTACAAGCCAATAGTACATTCAAATGCGCTATATCTAAACCCTACTATTTCAGGCTCCATCCTGATGGCAATAGCAAGTGGTTCAAGCGCCAGAGCAAAAAACATTGGCGATAGACAACAGCCCTGCCTGGTCCCGCGATGTAATAAAAATGGGGCAGATTTATTGTTGTTAGTAAGTACATATGATCTAGGATGTGCATAGAGCATTTTTGCGATAGCTATAAATCTGTCACCAAAGCCAAATCTTTTAAGAGTAATAAACATATACTCCCACTCAATTTGATTGAAGGCCTGTTGTGCATCCAAAGAGACAACAGCAGAATATGGTGGGTTGTTAGAATACATGACGTTCAGAAGTCTACGAGTATTCGAAAAAGCAAACCTTTCGGGGATAAACCTGGTTTGGTCACTATGAATTAAGGAGCCAATGTGTTCGTTCAAGCGGTTTGCCAAAACTTTTGCAATAATTTTCTGGTCACTATTTAAAAGGCTGAGAGGGCGATAAGAAGCTAGATTTGTTTCATCTTTACCCTTCTTCAACAGTAGACAAATGTTCGCATCGTATAATGTCTCTGGGAATGATCCTTCCTTCACGGAAGAGTTTTATCATACGAAGCAACAATGGGGCAAGTTTATCAATGTGAATTTTATAAAATTCAATGCCAAATCCGTCAGGGCCACAAGCCTTACCATTTGGAAATGAACGGATGGCAGCTTTGATCTCCTCTAGTGTGAAGTCAGCATCCAACTGTTGTTTGGCATTTTCACTCAATGTGGGCATATCCAATCTATTTAAGAACCCCCATATGTCTTCCTTTGATGACAATGATTTAGAGGTATACAAGTTTTGATAATATTCATAAAAAGTGTTATTTATCTGTAAAGGGTCAGTTATTAGTTCTCCATTAGATACAATTTTATAAATTGCCCGTTCAGCTTGAACACCTCTCAACTGCCTAGCGAGTACGCTGTGTGCTTTATCACCAAGCTCAAATTGCTTTTGTTTAAGCTTTCGTATATAATTACAGACATGCTCACCAAGAATGCGGCTGTATTCAAGTCTTGCAGATACAATATTCTTTAGTATTTCATCTGATTTTGAGATACGAAATGATTCCTCCAACAAAGGGAGTTGGGTCTGTATTTCAGACATACGCTTCTGTTTAACCTTTTTATTATAAGACTGGTACGAGATAATATCACCCCTAATAACGGATTTAAATGTTTCCCACAGTGTGGAATCAGATACCTCACCATTATCATTAAAATATAAGAAATCTGTAATTTTGTTTGAGATGCTTTCACAAAAAGCTGTATCTGAATTTAATGCAGGATTGTATTTCCAATTATATGAGTGCACAAGCATATTGAAATTTATTTTAACAGACACAGGGGCATGATCAGAGATTAAAATATTGTTATAATCTGAACTGACAACGTTGGTAATTAGATTGGAATCAACGAGAAAATAATCAATCCTAGTAAAACTACCATGTACCTGGGAGAAAAAGGAGTATTGTCTGTCCAAGGGATGTTGATGCCTCCAAATATCCACTAAATTTAGCGATTTAATAAGATTATTTAGGACTGGCACAGATTTTAACATGGGAGCAGTTGTAATGGAAGATCTATCAAGATGAGGGTCTAGGAAACAATTAAAATCACCTCCTATAATAATGTTACAGTTATTCTGTTCCGCAACAAGACGAAAGATTTTACAGAAGAAATCCGGACTGTCAAAATTTGGAGCATATACATTCAAAAGGGCCAATGGCATAGAGTTTATGGTACCTGTTACAAGCACAAATCTCCCACCTGGATCGGTCACCATAGACTTAATACAAAAGGTATAGTTCTGCGCACTAAGATGGCCACTCCTCTGGCCTTTGAGGAAAAGGTAGATTGATAAACCTGGGATATCCATACGGCTCTCAACCGTCTCTGTTCTGTGGGGTGAATATGGGTTTCCTGTAAGAAGATTATATCAGAGGACAATGATTTCAGATGTGAAAATACTTTTACTCTTTTGAGAGCTTTCCCCAAACCCCTACAGTTCCATGATGTGAACGTGAGATGACTCACACCTGATCCAGAAGAACCAGCTTGCATTCAAAAATTAAATTTAAAAAAAATATATGGGCTTAGGCAGTAAATGGCTACACTGGCAGGCAAACCAAACCAAACAAAGAACAAATTAAAAAAGAAAAACATATTATAAAAACCCATTCCCTTAGCGCCGCAAAAAACAGGAACAAAGCGGCAAAACCCACTAATACTTGGGAGACTGCTGGGTAACGGACACAGTTTTGCGTTTCAGCAAACCACCAATGAAACCGCACAGTCTTCTAATGTAAATCAATTAACTGAAAGAAAGCTACACACAGAGACAATATAATTAACTTGGAATATGCCATCAAAAAAGGGCGAGGCAGAATAAAGTGCAGTATTAGAGTGACGTCAACAGCTGTATAATTTAAACAATGTACACTTCGCCAGTTATACACTGTCAGTCAGGGAGTTGGCAAACCTCTCTGCATCCGCCGGAGTGTTAAACACTTTAACTTCTCTGTTGTGGACGACCTGAAGTTTGGCTGGAAACCGTAGAGAACACTTGGCGCCGGCATCAGTCAGCTTCTTCTTGACGTTGTTAAAGGCTTGACGCTGTGATGCAACCTCCGCAGTGTAGTCCGGGAAGATGTACACTTTGTTGCCTTGATAACGGAGTGGACCCTGTTGTCTGCTGAGTTTAAAAATATTGGCCAAGTCGCAGTGTAACGAGCAGCACGTTACCAGTGTAACGTGCTGCTCGACATGGCGACGTCCCACCGGGAGATTCGAACTCACGCCTCCCGCTCCGGAGTCCCGCACCCTACCTGTGTCGCCAATAGGGTCAACCCACTTGGCAAGCCAAGTAGGGTGCTCATATTGAGTTCGCTACACTACTCCCCTCTGGTTCTCGACATCGTCCCGATGTCAGCGCCCCATTACTGCTTTGGACAGGAGATCCCACTTCTGACACCAGTGTAACGTGCTGCTCGACATGGCGACGTCCCACCGGGAGATTTGAACTCACGCCTCCCGCTCCGGAGTCCTGCACCCTACCTGTGTCGCCAATAGGGTCAACCCAGTCGCACCCCCTCATGGATCGTCACCTTATCGTGGTGGGGGGGTTTGCGTGCCCCAGTGATCCCAGGAGCTATGTTGTCCGGGGCAATTTGCCTCTGATAGGGTCTCCCAAGACAAACTGGTCCTGGGTGAAGGGCCAGACGAAGAACGATCCAACAGACTCTCATGATAAATTGTATATCAAGGATTCAGTGTACCCCGCCCGGTATGGGGTTACCGGGGCCCCACCCTGGAGCCAGGCCTGGGGGAGGGGCTCGAAGGCTAGCGTCTGGTGGCCGGGTTTCCACCCATGGGACCCGGCCGGGCTCAGCCCGAAGGAGTTACATGGGTCCGCCCTCCAGTAGGTTCACCACCTGCAGGAGGGATCATGGAAGTCCGGTGCTATGTGGATTAGGTGGCAGTCAAAGGCGGAGACCTTGGCGGACTGATCCCAAGCTTTCTAAACTGGCTTTTGGTACGTGGAATGTCACCTCTCTGGTGGGGAAGGAGCCTGAGCTGGTGTACGAGATTGAGCGATACCGGCTAGATATAGTTGGCCTCACCTCAACACACAGCTCCGGTTCCGGAACCAGTCTCCTGGAGAGGGGCTGGAGCTTGGCCTTTTCTGGAGTTGCCCCGGGCGAGAGGCGACGAGCAGGGGTAGGTATTCTTGTATCGCCCCACCTTGCTGCCTCTATATTGGAGTTTTCCCCGGTGGACGAAAGGGTTGCTTCCCTGCGCCTTCGGGTTGGGAAATGGGTCCTGACCATCATTTGTGCCTATGCACCAAATGATGTTTCAGAGTACCCACCCTTTTTGGAGTCTGTGACTGGGGTGCTGGAGGGTGCTCCTCCTGGAGACTCCATTGTCCTACTGGGGGACTTCAATGCGCACGTGGGCAACGACAGTGAAACCTGGAGGGGGGTGATTGGGAGGAACGGCCTGCCCGATCTGAACCCGAGTGGTGTTCAGTTATTGGACTTCTGTGCTAACCACAGTCTGTCTATAACGAACACCATGTTCAAGCATAAGGGTGTCCATATGTGCACCTGGCACCAGGACACCCTAGGCCGCAGGTCGATGATCGATTTTGTTATCGTATCATCAGACCTGCGACCGTATGTCTTGGACACCCGAGTAAAGAGAGGTGCAGAGCTGTCAACTGATCACCACCTGGTGGTGAGTTGGATCCGATGGCAGGGGAGGAAGCCATTCAGACCTGGTAGACCCAAACGTATAGTGAGGGTGTGCTGGGAGCGTCTGGCTGAGGCCCCTGTCCGGGAGGTCTTCAACTCCCACCTCCGGAAGAACTTCAACCACATTCCGAGGGAGTCTGGAGACATGGAGTCTGAATGGGCCATGTTCTCCACCTCTGTTGTTGAAGCGGCAGCCCAGAGCTGCGGCCGCAAGGTGGTCGGTGCATCTCGTGGTGGCAACCCCCGAACCAAGTGGTGGACACCAGTGGTGAGGGGGGCCATTAAGCTGAAGAAGGAGTCCTATCAAGCTTGGTTGGCTTGTGGGACTCCCGAAGCAGCTGAGGTGTACCGGCAGGCCAAGCGGAGTGCAGCTCGGGTGGTTGCTGAAGCAAAAACCCGGGTATGGGAGGAGTTCGGTGAGGCCATGGAACAAGACTTTCGGTCGGCTTCAAAGAGATTCTGGCAAACTGTTCGGCGGCTCAGGAGGGGAAAGCAGCTCCCCGTCCACACTGTGTATGGTGCGGATGGGACACTGTTGACTTCAACTGGGGATATCGTCGGGCGGTGGAAGGAATACTTCGAGGATCTCCTCAATCCCACTGATACGCCTTCCACAGAGGAAGCAGGGTTTGGGGACGAGGGGGATGACTCGCCTATCACAGGGGCTGAGGTCGCCAAGGTGGTTAAAAATCTCCTTGGTGGCCGGGCCCCGGGGGTGGACGAGATTCGCCCCGAGTACCTCAAGGCCCTGGATGTTGTTGGGTTGTCATGGTTGACACGCCTCTGCAACATTGCGTGGAGGTCGGGGGCAGTGCCTTTGGCATGGCAAACCGGGGTGGTGGTTCCTCTCTTCAAAAAAGGGGACCGGAGGGTGTGCTCCAACTTTAGAGGGATCACACTCCTCAGCCTCCCTGGGAAGGTCTATGCCAAGGTATTGGAGAGGAGAGTCCGGCCGTTGGTCGAACCTCGGATTCAGGAGGAGCAATGTGGTTTTCGTCCTGGCCGTGGCACATCGGACCAGCTCTTTACCCTCTCGAGAATTCTTGAGGGTTCGTGGGAGTTTGCCCAACCAGTTTACATGTGTTTTGTGGACTTGGAGAAGGCATTTGACCGCGTCCCTCGTGGATTTTTGTGGGGGGTGCTTCGGGAGTATGGGGTATCGGGCTTGTTGTTACGAGCTATTCGGTCTCTGTACGACCGTTGTGAGAGTTTAGTTCGCATTGCCAACACTCGGTCGGAGTCATTCCCAGTGAGAGTTGGACTCCGCCAGGGCTGCCCTTTGTCACCGGTCCTGTTCATAATTTTTATGGACAGGATTTCTAGGCGCAGCCAGGGAATGGAGGGTGTCATGCTTGGTGACCACAGGATCTCATCTCTGTTGTTTGCAGATGATGTTGTCCTGTTGGCTTCATCCAGCAATGACCTACAGCTCTTGCTGGGACGGTTTGCCGCTGAGTGTGAAGCGGCTGGGATGAGAATCAGCACCTCCAAGTCCGAGTCCATGGTCCTCAGCCGGAAAAAGGTGGATTGTCCTCTCCGGGTTGGGGACAGGCTCCTGCCCCAAGTGGAGGAGTTTAAGTATCTTGGGGTCTTGTTCACGAGTGAGGGGAAAATGGAGCGAGAGATCGACAGACGGATTGGAGCAGCATCTGCAGTGATGCGGACGTTGTACCGGTCTGTTGTGGTGAAGAGGGAGCTTAGTTCTAAGGCAAAGCTGTCGATTTACCAGTCAATCTACGTTCCTACTCTCACCTATGGTCACGAGCTTTGGGTAATGACCGAAAGAACGAGATCGCGGATACAAGCGGCTGAAATGAGCTTTCTCCGTAGGATTGCTGGACTCACCCTCAGAGATAGGGTGAGGAGCTCAGTCATCCGGGAGAGGCTCAGAGTAGAACCGCTGCTCCTCCACATTGAAAGGAGTCAGTTGAGGTGGTATGGGCATCTGATTAGGATGCCTCCTGGACGCCTCCCACTTGAGGTGTTTCAGGCACGTCCCACTGGGAGGAGACCCCGGGGCAGACCCAGGACTCGGTGGAGAGACTATGTCTCCCAGCTAGTCTGGGAACGCCTTGGTATCCCCTCTGAAGAGCTGGAGCAGGTGGCTGGGGAGAGGGAAGTCTGGGCTTCTCTGCTTGAACTGCTGCCTCCGCGACCCGGACCTCCGGAAAAGCGGTAGAAGATGGATGGATGGATGGATGGATGGCCAAGTCGCAGTCATTGTGGACTTTGGCGATGATCATCCGTGGGCGCTCGTTGTCTGGAGGCTTAGGTTTGAGGCTGCGGTGGGCACGGTCAATTTTAATGGGCTTGGTCAGGTTATTCGGGCCAAGCAGCTCCGGTAGCAGTCGTGTCACAAACTCCGTGGGATTGCCCTTCTCTTCTCCTTCTTTGATCCCCACGATCCTGATGTTTAACCTACGCGAGCGCCCCTCCAAGTCATTTAGCTTAGCCTTAAGCCGACCATTTTCCACCTGCAACTCACGGTAGCTAGCTTCCAGTGCCGTGATGCGAACATCTGCGTCGGAGAGTGCCACATCCATACTATCCAAGCGTTGTTCAGTCTGATTATGTTCATTCTGTAATGTGCCCAAATGCGTCTCCACTGTGCTTAAGCGACCCTCCACGGACTTTTTCAACTCTTCCATCTGCGCTGAAACTTTAGCTAGCTCAGCGCCATATTTGTTAACTGCAGCTAATATAGCTTCGTTGCTAGCGCTAGCCGAGGCTGAATTTGATGGTTTTACCT
This sequence comes from Pholidichthys leucotaenia, assembly GCA_020510985.1. Lineage (NCBI taxonomy): Eukaryota > Metazoa > Chordata > Actinopteri > Cichliformes > Pholidichthyidae > Pholidichthys > Pholidichthys leucotaenia. The sequence continues at coordinate 122,251,440 of CM035837.1, read as the reverse complement.
CGTCTCTCTTGGGTGGCATGACTGGAGGTTAGTTAGAAACAGCTCTGACGATAAGTAGGCAAAAAGTTGGTAAGTAGGTGTAGCAAGAATAAACAAAATTTAGAAGTCTGCGACGGAGCCTCGTAGAAACACGTCTACTCCATTACTGCGCACGAGCGCCCCCCCTTATTTGCACTTTTTAACATTTATTTCAGCCATTGTAAGTGGGAATGAATGTGGGGGTGTCCTAAAAAAAGATGGGGGGGTGTCCTAATTTATTCCTCACTATTTGTTTAGAATTACATTTTACAGAATATTTGAAAAGTCTTTAATTCATTTTTAATTGTTTAGCTGTATTGCATGAATCGGCCAGTATTTTTAACATTGGTATTAAATATCCATATGTGTAAATATGTTAAAAAACACACACACACACACACAGGTTTATACAGGGTGTCCTAATTTTTTCACATGACTGTAAATCTAATCCAGGGGTGCCCAACCTGGGGCTCCTGGAACGTTCAGGTTTCTGTGGGAAATTTTCTCATTTCACTTCTTAATTGGTCCAAAGATTTGCAAATAATTTGCTGTTGTTGTGCATGGGTTCAAGAGTGCCTGCAGAACACATGCACAACATCCATCCATCCATCTTCTTCCGTTTAATCCTTTTCGGGTTGCGGGGGGGGGGGGGGCGGCTGGAGCCTATCCCAGCATCTTTGGGCCAGAGGCAGGGTACACCCTGGACAGATCGCCAGTCCATCGCACGGCCAACACAGAGAGACAGACAACCATTCACTCTCACAGTCACACCTAAGGACAATTTAGAATCCCCAGTTTGATGCCAATTAACCTAACATGAGTGCACAACAATGACAAATTATTTACAAATCTTTGGACCAATTAAAAAGTGAAATGAGAAAATTTCCCACAGAAACCTGAATGCTCCAGGAGCCCCAGGTTGGGCACCCCCGATCTAATCCATTATTATTTATTATATTTCTTTACTACTTTGGCTAACCAATTCTTATTATCTTATTTACTATTGCTCTGAGTGCTGCTATCCCTGTGCTGCTACAATCCTGGAATTTCCCCATCGTGGGACTAATAAAGGCTTATTTTCTTAATTCAGGACAGCCCTCTTCAGACACATCATAGTTTGGAATCCAAGCACTTTTTTTTATTCACACATGGGTATCATTAATCTCTTGCAGCACTGTGCGCTGTCTGGGCGGGCTGGGCGGCTCTATGCTCCTGGGGATGAGCCGAGAGGAACTGAAGACAGTGTGTCCAGAGGAAGGAGGACGAGTCTTCTTCCAGTTACAGGCAGTCAGGTCTGCCATGGCTGTAAGTCACAAGCCCCACCGCAGCTTGTTTTACTTCTAGTGGAGATGTAAAAACAATGATGAATAATCTTCTGCCTTTTCGACTCTTTAGACTGCCAGTTAACAAGGCACTAACACCAAAGAGGACAGAGAAGAACCTTTGGACCAGAGTGGATCACCGATGGACCGATACTAAAACCATAAGTTAATGTTTAGGAATAAGATGGACAAGACCAACACTTGTGGCTGGGACATGCTTAGTCTTGTCTGAAACAGACCACAGGTTAATATAATATCATGGAAGTGTATTTTGATTGTATGTTGACCAGAGGTGGGTATGTACTCAAGTAACTTTACTGAGTGGTTCCATTATGGGATACTTCTTATTTTTATAGAGTATATTCATGAAGGAATAAACTAATTCCCTTACACAGCATGTGGGACAGGAGTGGTGTCTATCTCGGTTTCTATGACCCTACAGGCCACACAGCTAGTACTACAAGTAGTGAGAGCTACAGTGTGTGTGTGTGTGTGGAGGGAAGGGGGGGGGGGGTCAGTGCTAACTTTCCTTTCTCTGTGCCATTATGCTGAGCACCAAGCTAGCCAAGGTAGCTGTTCTACCACTAGGCTACCACCCACAGCCGGGAGGTTGTGGTTAGCAACATTACCTCACAGTATGAAGGTTGTGGGTTCAAATCCACCAGGCAGCAGGCCCTCTCTGTGTGGAGTTTGCATGTTCTCCCCACGCTTGCCACCCTAGGGGCAAATGGTGAAGGGATTGGCTGTCTCATGCAGGTGGATGCCCCTGAATTTCCACTCTGGGATTAATAAAGTATACTATGGCTGTGTTGTGAGACATGTATATGTTGGACACTGCATATGTGATTTAACCTCACGATGAAGGAGAGCCAGCCCCCTGCGGTGCGGAGCCACAGAGCCTGGACCCCCTGCGGAGGACAGGGGACAGAAGACTTCCTGACCACTGAGGCTCGAGAGGAGAGAAGGGGGAGTTATGTAAATAAAAGGCTAATGAATGTGAATAAAGAGACTTTGATATAGATGTGTGATTTCCCCCGCGAGGGAAATGGTTTGATGTGAGAATGTTTAAATGAGAGAACTTTGGTGTGTTCACTCTCTTTGTTCGCTGCTCAAGAATAAGAGCAGACAGTGGAATGATTTCTTGAATAAACTGGAATGGAAGACAATTCGGTTTCGTTATTCAAGTCTCCCCACATTGGTGACTGACGACGTTGAGAATGAACGAAGAAATTCTCAGGGTCCCGGACTCACAGCGCTCAGAGCTGGCGAGCGCAGTGGCCGTTAAGCTGCCTGATTTCTGGCAGGATAACCCACGGTCGTGGTTTCTGCAAGCAGAGTCGCAGTTCGCGCTCGCAGGAGTAACGGTGGATGACACTAAGTTCCACCATGTCATCGCTAAACTGGACAACAGCACAGCTCGGTGCGTGCAAAGCTTGGTGGAGCGGCCACCCGCGACCGACAGGTACGGCAAGCTGAAATCCACCCTCATCAAGTTTTTCACCCCCTCGGCTGAAGTGAGGGCGAGGAGGATCCTGTCTTTGCTAGACCAAGGTGAACACAGGCCGAGCGCCCTGATGGAGGAGATGATACAGCTGAGAGGTTTGGACAACGATGATTTCATTTTTCAGTTCATCTTCCTCTCCAACCTCCCGGCGCATGCGAGAAGCACGCTGGCCGGCAAAAAGTGTCACACCCTGGAGGAGTTCCGGGAGCTGGCCCAGGAGGCAGATGGGATCCTGGACGCCTGCGGCGGGCAAGCAACCACAGCAGCGACCCGAGACAGCGGGGAGCCAGAGGCGGCAGAACCAGACTGGCCGACGACGGCGGCAACACGACCGCGACGAGGGGGAGCCAATAGCCCGGCGGCAGAAGCGCGGGCACGACACAGCGGAGGAGAAGATCTCTGCTTTTACCATCGGAGGTTCGCAGAGAAGGCATGCAGGTGTGTGCCGCCCTGCATCTTCAGGAGTTCGGGAAACGGCAAGACCGGGGGTCGCTAGCAGCTTCGACCCTCGGAGAACGCAACAAGCTGCTCTACATCACGGATGCGCGCTCCGGACGAGTGTTCCTCATTGACACCGGAGCACAAGTGAGCTTCATCACCCCAACATACGCGGACCGGGTGGCTGGACCCCACGGTAACGGAGCTACAGCGGCAAATGGCTCGAACATCAACACCTACGGGAGAAGGACCTTGCCTTTATGCTTACATGGCCGCACATATGAATGGACTTTTGTAATAGCGGCGGTGAGTTTCAACATGTTGGGCGCGGATTTTTTGTGTTCACACAATCTGTTAGTTGATCTTGCTAATAGACGGCTGGTAAATGCACTCTCTTTTTACTCTCTCCCCTGTTCAGCTCGAGTGTCCCCGCCACCAGTACAGACCCACGTCGCTACAGCAGGTGGTAAGTTTCACACACTCCTCACCCAATTTCCAGCGCTCACTGTGCCCACTTTTTCAGCGACGGTCGCGAAGCACGGGGTGAAACACTTTATCCCCACTTCTGGTCCTCCCGTGTTTGCAAAAGCTCGGCGCTTGGATGCAGTTAAGCTCGCCATTGCGCGCGAGGAGTTCGCCAGCCTGGAGAGGCTGGGCATCGTTCGTAGGTCGAAGAGCCCGTGGGCTTCGCCGCTGCACATGGTACCGAAAGCCGATGGCTCCTGGAGACCGTGCGGGGATTACCGCAGGCTAAACAACGCTACGGCGCACGATCGTTATCCCATCCCGCACATTCAGGATTTTTCGGTGCACCTGGCGGGGGCGCGCATTTTTTCAAAGATTGATCTGGTTCGCGGCTATCACCAAGTCCCAGTCCAACCGGAGGACATTCCTAAAACAGCGGTAATAACCCCGTTCGGACTTTTCGAATTTTTACGCATGCCGTTTGGTCTCAAAGGGGCGGCGCAAACATTTCAGCGGATGATGGATGCCGTGTTACGCGATCTCCCTTTCGTGTTTGTGTACCTCGACGACATTTTGGTCGCGAGTACTTCAGAGGACGAACACGAAACGCACCTCACAGCAGTTTTTAGGAGGCTGGGAGAGCACGGCTTAATAGTTAACCCAGCCAAGTGCCAGTTCGGCGTCGAGCGGATCGATTTTTTGGGTCACCGCGTCTCCCCGGAGGGAGCGGTTCCGTTACCAGAGAAAGTACGCGCGGTAGCGGATTTTCCCCGTCCACAAACGGTCAAATCACTACAGGAATTCTTGGGGATGGTGAATTTTTATAACCGATTCCTGCCCCACGCAGCTCAAATCATGCAACCGTTATATGCCGCGCTCAAAAAACAAAAGCCGACCCAGGCGGTCGAATGGTCCCCGGAGCGGGAGCGCGCGTTCACAGAGGTTAAAAAAGCCTTGGCTGACGCTGCGCTCCTGGCCCACCCAGACCCTGCAGCACGTATCGCGCTGACGACAGACGCTTCAGATTTAGCCATAGGGGCCGTTATTGAGCAACAGGTAGCCGGAGTTTGGCAGCCTTTGGCTTTCTTTAGCAAATCTTTAAGCGCGGCTGAACGAAAATACAGCGCGTTTGACAGAGAACTGTTGGCGCTGCATTTGGCTATTCGTCATTTCCAGTTCTGGCTGGAAGGACGGTGCTTCACCGCTTATGTGGACCACAAGCCGCTCACATACGCCATGGCCAAAATTTCAGATCCGTGGTCCGGCAGGCAGCAGAGGCAGCTGGCCGCAATCTCGGAATTTACCACTGACATTAGGCACGTCGCGGGCAAATTCAATGTAGTAGCGGATTGTCTCTCACGCGCGTTCACGACCCCAACACGCGCAGAGGCAGAACGGGCCACCGTGACCGCGCCGCAGGAGAGCGGCACGGTGGCGCGCGCAGCCCCGGTGCACGTGGGTATAGATTACGCAGCCATGGCAGCGGACCAGGGGGCGGACGCAGACGTGCGCGCGCTCCAGTCTGGACCAACAGGGTTGAGGCTGGAGAGCAAGTGTTTACAAACCGGTATGCCCCCCCTGATCTGCGACATGTCGACGGGGCGCCCGCGTCCGGTGGTTCCGGCCACGTGGCGCCGCCGTGTTTTTGACTCGGTCCACTCACTGGCGCACCCGGGGGTGCGCGCGTCGGTGAAACTAGTGGCGGAAAAGTTTGTTTGGCCGTGCCTGCGCAAGCACGTGAAGGAATGGGCAAAAACCTGCATTTCCTGTCAACGGGCCAAAATTCACAGGCACACAAGAGCCCCGTTAGAACCGTTCCGCATTCCGGCCAGAAGGTTCGACCATGTGCACGTCGACCTTGTGGGCCCCCTACCGGCATCACAGGGGTTCACGTATCTTTTGACAATGGTGGACCGCACCACACGTTGGCCGGAAGTGGTCCCACTGGCGACGACCACGGCCGCGGAGGTGGCTCGCGTTTTTTTAACGGCTTGGGTGGCGCGCTTCGGGGTTCCGTCGGACATTACGTCCGATAGAGGACCGCAATTCATCTCTGAGCTGTGGTCAGCGATGGCCAACGGCTTAGGAGCCAAAATTCACCGCACTACGGCTTACCACCCTCAGGCTAATGGTTTATGCGAGCGTTTTCATAGGTCTTTGAAGGCAGCACTCAGAGCGTCGCTCACGGATGCAGATTGGGTAAATACACTTCCATGGGTTTTATTAGGGTTGCGTTCTGCGCCTAAAGAGGACTTAGACGCCTCCCCAGCGGAGCTGGTATTCGCACAAACTCTGAGGCTGCCGGGCGAGTTTTTACCAGAGCACCCAGAGCCCCCACCTCTCTCTGCTCTGGGACCGTTAGTCGGCACGGGGGCAGACACGCTCCCGGGTCCGGTTCATCACGCTTTTCCACGAGTTTTCGTCCCCAAGGCTTTGAAAAATGCCGATTTCGTTTTTGTCAGGCGCAAAGCCCTTAAAGCAACGCTCAAACCACCTTACGAAGGGCCATTTCGAGTGCTGGAGGCAGGTGATAAGCAATTTGTGCTAGATTTTGGAGACAGAAAAGAGACAGTCAGTATTGACAGACTAAAACCTGCTTTTGTCATGAAGGACGTGTCTGTACCGGTCGCGGTGGCGCCTCGACGAGGCAGGCCCCCGCAGAGGGCAATTAACCACTCTCTTCCTCAGTCAACAGACCCGAAGCAGAACAGCACCGCAGGCAAGGCGGGGCCAACGCACAGCAGATTCGGCAGACGGCTGAAGCCCAAGCGGCGCACAGACTGAATGTTGGTGTTGATTATTCAGTAGTGAGTAAGGTGCTATTAAATTTTGGGAATTAGTCTGTTCTTCATCGTTTGGGGGGGGGTTATATGGCTGTGTTGTGAGACATGTATATGTTGGACACTGCATATGTGATTTAACCTCACGATGAAGGAGAGCCAGCCCCCTGCGGTGCGGAGCCACAGAGCCTGGACCCCCTGCGGAGGACAGGGGACAGAAGACTTCCTGACCACTGAGGCTCGAGAGGAGAGAAGGGGGAGTTATGTAAATAAAAGGCTAATGAATGTGAATAAAGAGACTTTGATATAGATGTGTGATTTCCCCCGCGAGGGAAATGGTTTGATGTGAGAATGTTTAAATGAGAGAACTTTGGTGTGTTCACTCTCTTTGTTCGCTGCTCAAGAATAAGAGCAGACAGTGGAATGATTTCTTGAATAAACTGGAATGGAAGACAATTCGGTTTCGTTATTCAAGTCTCCCCACATATACCAATAATAGAATGGAGACAGTAAAGGCAACGCTCAACACCCCCCTCCAATCCAACTGTAGCTTTCACTACTTACAGTAGCTATATGGCCTATAGGGTCACAGGAATAGAGATAAGCTAATTACCTTAGGGGTAGAGCCTATGAAAGGAAATGTACTTTTACATAAGTCACTTTCATTAAAATCAGAGTTTAATTCATGGTTATTCTCTCTTAGGTGTATATACAGGAAAATATTTAATTTATTGCTGTCTATATGGCTGTAATTTGGATTATTAAGGGTTAGATATGAATAGTTTATATTTTGTTTACTTCAGACTAAAAACACGTAACCTCCCAAACAACCCTCCCAGATTGACGAGGGTAAAATCAAAAATTTAAATGCAATAAATGCAAATTTCCATGCAAAAAAATTTCCAGTTTAAGAAAAAAGTTGTAAATTTACAAGAGAAAATTACAAATTTGGAGAAAAAGCCCTCTACATTTTTTTAATAGGAGAGAGACAAGTTAAAAAGATCAACCTCACTCACTGGCAAAAGTAAAGCTGTTACTCACTACTGAAGCAGCATTTTTAGTCAATACTGTCTTAATCTTACTGAAATAAGTCTTTTGGTGACTATTACTTATACATGAGTAGTTAATATGAGGTATTGCTACTTTTACTTAAGTACATTTTCTAGCTAGTGTTGTAGTCAAGATCTCATCAAGATCAGACCGAGACCAGAGCCTCTCAACACCAAGACCTACATGCACAGTAGTCTTGGTCTCGACTTGATCTTGGTCTTGACCCTTTAAAGCAGGGGTGTCCAATCATGTGCCATGGAGGGCCAAGACCCTGCAGGTTTTCTCTTCAGCGGGTGTTTTCATTTATCAGCAATCAGTGGGAAGAAGTTCAGAGGAATCTGCTGCTGAAGACACTGGTTGGAGGTAAAGCCTGCAGGGTCTTGGCCCTCCATGGCACATGACTGGACACCCCCGCTTTAAAGTCTTGGTCTTTCTACACTCTGGTCTCGACTATAACACTATTTGTAACTATTCCATCCACCTCTGATGCTGGCATTACACAACATAATCAAATCAGTACATTTAAATATGTATTATTATTATATAATGAAGTGTATGTATCATTACATGATCTGAAATAGTGAATCAGAGTAAAAACTGAAAAACTGTGAGTCTTGATTTTCATGGTCACTGTGAACCTTGTAAATGAAAGTTCAGTCTAACAGAATCTGGGTGCAATAACATGCTTTATTTTCTCATGATTCAGACATTACAAATTAACCTTGTCAAAACATTCAAATCTGTAAAACACTGGAGGCCCATCTCGAGATATAAGGATACAAATTAACAGGTACAAAATTAGTTCAACTCAAAAATAACATAAAAGCTTAACGACAGAAAACATAACGGATCAGGATATCAGGATACTAAAAGCATTGTGAGGTAATGTTAAATACAGAGAAATAAATCAAGATAAATTGACAGAAAATGTTTTTAAAGACAATAAACAGTGTTGCTATTGCAGAACAACAATTTCCCAGATTAATTTCTGCTGCAATTTCTCTCTGTGCATTTCTACTGTTCACTAGAATTAAGCAACAGTTTCACTGATGAAAATATTCGGTTACTGTGAATTAGTAATCCTTTATTTTTGCTTTTTTTGCTTTTTTTCTTGTAGCCCAGAACTAATAAGAACATCTTAACTTTAAAACTGACTTTTGCTTCTTTTTTTGACGTTTCATCTACAAGCTATAATCACAAATATAAAAAGTACAGTGAGTTACAACCATAGCTGCAATGCTCCATAAATGCAATATCTTTGATTAATATTTGTGAGGTAGGATGCAGTGAATTGTGGAAATAAACGAGTAAATAAGATGAGTGGATGGAACTGAGAAAAAGGATTAGATTTGAACCGTTTTACATTGAGTATGTACTGTAAACACTAATCAAAAATGTATGTCAGTAATTACAGTAAAAACGCTACAAGGCAGTCAAGATGTTAAACATCTAAAGTAGTAAAAGTTTGGTAATGAACCGATAGAAACAGAAAATGGTGAGTCGGCCTGAATTACAGCTGTTCAGCTCAGATGACAAAGAGTCACACAGTGTTGGTTAAAATGAGTCTTTGCACCTAAAAAAGGAAAAAAAAAAAAAAAACCTCTAGTGATGTAGGGCTGAAAATGGACAATTTTTGTGTCTGGGCTACTTGAGCCAACTTTTACTTTTGACGCAATTTGTGCCATATCTAAAATGTCCATTTTGGACTTTTTTAATTGCACTAAAACAATAAAATATAAAGCGAGAGGAAGATTCCTACTCTAATATCAAACAGGCAGACACTAAAACACTGTGTCCAATTACCAGTAATACATTACAAATTCAATAAAACTTTAATAAAACTATATTTTTCAGAATAATTCTAATACACCTTCAACAGAAACGAAGCTAAGCAGTAAATCCTGACATCAAAATATTGTGAATATAAAATTTCTTATCACTATATTACCTTTAAAAAATACACTTTATACATCAGCTCCAACAATGGCAATTCCATCGCTTTCAGCACATTCTTCAACATCCACTTCAGTGTACATGAGTCTAGTCTTTGATTCAAATCAACTAAATCAGGGGTGTCAAACTCATTTTGATGTGACGGCCACGGGCATGGAGCTAGATTTTAATTTTTTCTCCTCACGGTCCTAAGGGGGAAGACTGAAAAATAAATGGGGGGACTAACAGAGTAGAACAGTGTTTTTCAACCTTTTTTGAGTCAAGGAACCCATTTTACATTGAAAACAATCTTACGGCACCCCACCAACCAAAAATGTTACAAAATGACACATCGTAGTCTATTACAGCATATGTAATTACAATTTAGTCTTGTAATTAGTTTATAGTCACTCAGTGTGAAACTTGGCCCTATTTAGATTAACACAAAGCTGGTATTTTGGCAGTAACTAAAAAAAAAGGCATAAACAAAGATCTTCCTCCACAGCTCTCAGTCTCTCTTGTTTTAGTTTTCATCACAGTCAGTCTTGAAAAGCCCTGGTTTTTCCTCATTAAAGTTACCCATTTCTCCGTGTGCTCACAGAGCTGAACAAAATAGTCTGTTTTGTTTGGAGATGATGTATGGGGGTTGGATAGCTTTTCCACATACACCAAGCATAACGGCTTGGTGCCGTGGGATCTCCAGTGGAAGTGATTACAAAGGAAAGGTAACTTTTGTTGTACTGCCTTGTCTTCATCATCTTAGCTTGGTTTTGACAACTGCTTGGTCCTTCACCTCGGTTAGACTTTTGTCCAGGGCCCAGTTCAGAGTCTGAATCTTTCGTCTTCAAATATTTATCCACTGTTAGTCACCACAACCTAGTACGTCTTAACAAGGTCATTAACCTCCATAAAACACATAAAGAAGAAGACGATGATGATAACCATACTGCGTTTATACAGCCACCTGCTGACAAGGAACAGCCATTACAGAACCTATGCACAACATCAACTAATTATTTGCAGGTTTTTTTTTTTTTTTGAGAAATTAAGTGAAATTGGACAATTTTCCATGAACCCTGACTGTTCTCTCATGGAACCCTGGTTGAAAAGCACTGCTGTAGGGGTTGTGAAGGTTTCCCTGCCTCTCCACAGGCGAGTTTTTAATCAAGAGTAGGAAGAAGAAGAAGATGAGGGATTGTGTTTGTGCTGTCGCCCACTGACATGGAGGAACAGAACCCTGAATGTTCTCTCATGGAACCCCCGGGTTCCTAGGCACCCTGGTTGAAAAACACTGGAGTAGAAAACAATTTGTTATACATTTGGCTTGGGGATGCTTAGCAGAGCCTATACAACCCAGTTTCATCTAAAGTTGGCCAGACAAGATAAAAACGTTTTGATTTGAAAACCAAAATTTTCGATTGTCTGATCTTTTCAGCCCCTCCACAAACAAGAAAGAAAATCATTTTGACTCTCAAATAAGACCCTTGGACCTTTGAGTTTGAAAAAAATATATTTCGGATTTATATACAGTATATTCATTCTTTTAAACCCGTTTTATGGTTGCAAACCTCTGTTGCAAAAAAAAAAAGAAGGGGGATCAAATTAGACTTTACAGAGACAACAGAAGGGCTGCATGAGACTTCGTAGCAAGCCACTTCTGATCGCTGGACTATATGTTTGACACCCCAGATCTAATTAAAGAAAACACACACACCTCTTAATATTTCACAGCTGGTGTTTCAAATAAAAGCCGTCATCTTCTGATTCACCCACTTCTAATCTTGGCAAAAAAAAAAAAAATAGCATCAAGTAGGTTTATCTAGAGCTCAAAGTTTGATTGGAGGAGAAAATCACTGTTGTGTGGTGTGATTATTTTTAACATGATCTGAACCATGTGATGCTAGGTTTGATCATGTTTAGGGGGATTATGGGGAAAAAATGCCACCATTACCATGCAAATGTCTTAACCATGTCCCAGCATGGTTTGCTCATATCTACTTGGTTAATAAACAACACTGAGTTTAAATCTGTTTACTTCATTACAAACAGATTCTGAATTAAAAGCTAGTAGGCAGCCCTGAATTGGTTTAGATGCTTTACAATACATCCTGGAGTAAACAACTCATTCTCCCCTACCATTACTCATGCAGGCATGCAAAAAAAAGCACTTATGAGCAAAAATATTAATTCATCTTTCTACAAAAAGGCAGTGTGCTACATTACACTGAGCATGCAGCTAGAAGAAGCCATCTCTGTTGTCACTCAGTCCATACAGCTAATCCTGTACAGTAGAATGGAATTATGTTTCTCCTATCTACAATGTTACTCACATGTAGAATCAGAGGGGTCACTGCCATGCAAGGCGCCGCCACAAACAACCTCTCCTTCCCCCATTCTATTACGCTGAACGCCAAGCCAGAAGGTGGGAAGTACCATTTTTATATGGTCTTTGGTATGACCCGGCCGGGATTTGAACCCACAACCTCCCGGTTGTGGGGCAGATGCTCTACCAACTAGGCCACCATTCCGGTGGTGTCAGCCTCATCAGAGTAGATAACGGAACAGATTAAATGCTCACTCCACTATAGACTGAAACAAAAAACCAAGCAAATCCTGCTGCAAGTTAGAGAAAAACTGCATTGCTCAAAGCTAAAATGGAAAAGGCACTGTGAAATCTTGACTTGGTGCATGTGTACTACACTCTGCATGCAAAACGGAACCTCCATGATTTCTAGTTTGAAGGAATGAGTGTGATCAGGGTCCCAGAGGGAGAGAACAGAGGGCGCCTTCTGGTCACAGTGAGGTAACGGTGAAAATTCTTCCATGTGTGCTTGTGCTGGGGTTAAAATCTACAGTGCACGTCTCTTTTATATCTCCTCACCCACAGAAATGGCATCAGCCCAAAATGACCATTGATTAAATCATCTTTTTTGTAGCTAGAAAGGACTGAAGGCTTAAAGGAATGTTTGCAGTTGACCGCAGAAACGCTTTCTCTGTCCTAAACTGAGAGCCATGGAGTAATCTCACTCTGAGCTGAATCACAGAAAAATGACTTTGAAAGTGCAACACACGTCAAACACGTGATGCGAAACCACCCCGAGAAATACTCGTGGCTAATATTTTGTGTGCTGAATGCTGCAGGATTCAATAAATGTACAAGTGAAAGCAAAGAAAATACTATCATGGTTTGTAAATACCCACCAACAATATCATCATCTTATTCTGATCGAGTGTCACCAAGAATAAGTCACTGCTCTATAATAAAGATGAATAATGGAAATGTGTAAAACTGGATGCAGGCCTGACAGTCACTCTACATCAGCATTCCTGTAAAAAATGTCCAAACACAGAACTGAAAACTTATCAAGGGTAGTCTGATGGCACTGGCAGGATCTGGAAACACCCACTACAAAAAACAAAACAATTAACGATTATCCCTTCAAACCTTCATGAGTAAATATTTTTATTCATTTGTAATTACTTCACATGCGCATAAGTCAACTAATAGTGCTGAATGTGAAATCTCAAGTGTGCCCTTGGCTTTGTGGTGATTATTGGTTGATTCTTCATTGACAGATTTGTTATGGGGACGTTTTTTTATGTTTTAATGACTTAATCTAGTCCTTATTTCTGGTGGTGGTTATTGTGGTCCTGTTATGAGGAACAAATGTTTCTTCGATGGTGGTACATTTTTCTAAAACTGAGCAATTATTTAACCAAGCAAGAAATTTTGAGATTATGAATCTCTTTTGTGAGAGTGTTGTTTTTTTTTTGTTTTTTTTTAAATGGTGGAAGATACCAGAGAAGGCCTGTAGAAAAACCGTGCAAATGCAGTTTACTTCCAGTCCTTCTTCGGTGGTGGTTGGTGTTTCAGCGTTGACCTGGGAGAGAGCCCATAGTCAGAGAGTCTTCCTCGTCGATAGTGTCCAGTTCATCTGAGCGCACGGCATGGGTGATGAGCTGAAGTTCCTCGGTGAGTGTCTCGCTACGATACGCCACCCGGATATCGGGGACATTCGTTCGGCGGATGTCGTTGCTCTCAGGACCTTCTTTGCAAAAATTTGGTCCCAGCCAGTAGCTTTTAGTCTGGAAATAGAAGATTGGAAACAGGGGTACAAATGAGAACAAGTGTAAACTATTGGAAATGCTTTCAGGGGATTTTGTTTAATGCAGTTCATTCAGCACATGCTAAAACCCTGGTTTTCACACCTGGGGTCCAGGTGTCCTGAGAAGCGGTGCAAGGCTGTCTCTGCTTTTAAAGGGTTGTAAAATATACAGTTTGGCATATTGATATTGATAAATAATAGATGTTCACATTATCTGAAAAGATTAAATTTTCCAAGGCAATGACATAAAAAAATGAGGTGCAATGCATTTATAAATATCACTTATACCCATTGTAAATCTACAGTATATTGGCTGGGAGCATTTCTCTGAACCATACATCACAGCAGGTCTTGCTACCATCTTGTAAATCTTCCCTTTCACTCTAGCTCCAACCCTTTTGTCACAAATCACCCCTGACACTCGTCTCTACCCACTCCACCTTGCCTGCACTGTCTTCTTCACTTCTCTTGTGCTTTTTCCATTGCTTCTGGATAGTTGACCTCAGGTATTTACACTCATCTACCTTCACTACCTCTACTCCTTTCATCTTCATGGTTACACCTGCCTCCCTCTCATTCACACTGTGCTGGAAATTTGTCTTCATAATGTATCAAGGATCTTGAGTCAAAGATTTGTCCTTGAGTGTTGTTACATTTTTTGCAAGAGAGTGACTAACAGAGATGTACAGCTGTGGGAAAACTGTGTGCGCTCTATTGGAAGCACAGAAACCGAAAGCTTTTATTGGGAGCTGGTTCAAACAGGAGGCAGTCCAGAAGTGATAAGATATTGTTTTGGGAAAGAGAAAATGGAAAGGGGAGATGGAGGGGGTTACAAGTGGATGCAGAAAAGAGGAAAACAGAGACATGTTGTATACAGGTGACAAGAACACTCTGAGGCGAGTGCAACATCCCCTGCCTCCTTTTTCTTTGACGATCCCAGTGCTTACTGACAGAGCAGTTTTCAACTTTTCAATATAATTACTGTGGCAGAATCAAATTATGATAAGCCCATCATCCACAAATATACAACAAAGTACACAACCCATAGTTGTAGGGCAGGATCTCGAGGTGAACCCACGTAGCAAGTATGGTGACCCAAGACAGCTTTACACGTTCTGTAGTATGAGATCATAGGGAGGGTCAACCTTGATCTTTTGATCCCAAACTTGTAGTCAGAGGTTATGGTCTCAGAGTGAACCTGTGTACCAGGCTTGGTGGCCCTAGCTTTCTTTGTTGTTGAGATATACTTTATAAGGCATTTTGAAGTTGACCTTTGACTCTACAATCCCAAAACTACAGTCACACTTCAGGGTCACAGGGTGACCCTGTGCACCACATTTGGTGACCCCAATTTTACTTGTTGTATAGTAATAGGGGTGTAACGGTACGCTAAATCATGGTTCGATACGTACCTTGATTTTAAGGTCACGGTTTGGCTCATTTTCAGTACAGTAAGGAAGAAAAATGCAAAACATAAAACAAAAAAAAAAAAACCCTGCAAACTGCCAGCAATAAATTCTCCAATAAATAAAATGTATACAATAAAACAAATAAATTTTCTTTTTAGCAAGTGAACAATGCAGACAAGTGCAACAACAGAAGTTTGAATAGTCTGAATTATTCTTTTGTTTTTAGGAAATTAAAGTTTCTTATTGCCTGAAGCAGTGTTTTTAACCAGGGTGCTCTGGTATGGTTCAGGTTTCTGTGGGAAAATAATTATCTAACTTCACTTGTTAACTGGTCAATAATTTAACATTGTTGTATATAGGTTCTGAAGGCACCCATGCACAACAACAGCAAATTATTTGCAATTTTTTAGACAATTAAGAAGCTAAATTAAATAATGTCCCACAGAAATCTGAACATACCAGGGCACCCCTGAAAAACACTGGCCTCAAGGGCAGCAATAACAGATTTAGATTTTTCTTAAAAGGATGGCATTATTTTCTGGCTGAAGTAGGCACAACAAGGAACTTCATATCAGGGTTCAGTTACCTTCAGCATGTGTTTAAACCCAATGTTCTTAACTGAATATGGCCTTAGATCTGCTGCTATAAAAACACCAATGGCATTCGTTATTGCTTTGGCTCAATCTAAAAAGCCCTGGAGAGGCCGTCTAAATGCCGCTGGAAGCTGCGCTTGTACTGCACTGGTTTTTTTTTTTGTGCTGCACATTCACATGGTGCCGTTTTATATGAGTTAACAAGGTAAACATACTGCCAAAAGCATATCCGATGCCGTTTTCATCTTATTCACTTACCTTGGTCCGTCATCAAGCTCTGGCTTCTCTGTACAGGGCTGAACTGTTTGTTTACATGTCTGGCGCGAGGCAGTTTACACTTCATGTCCGTCACTCAACATGGTCCATGTGGAACCTCGGTACACCTCTGCACCGAACTTAAGGTTCCGTACCGAAAAATTTGAATACAAATATAAAAACCGTTACATTCCTAGTAATAAGGCATAAGGAATGTTAACCGTATGCAACAACTTTCCTACTTATTTTGTTGATAAAGTTCTACCATTTTACCTCCATCTAATCCTCCTTTTACTGGCTCACACCATAATACAGTTTTTGATTCATTTTTTCCAGTCTCATTAGATGACATAACTGACCTCTTAAATAAATCTAACCCTTCATCCAGTCCTTTAGATATTTTACCGGCTACTTTGTTTTTACAAGTTTTTAACTCTATTGAGATGAGATGAGATGAGATGAGATTCAACTTTATTGTCATCACACATGTATGAATTGGGCCTAGTGTTGTTAGACTGATAAATTTGTCACTTTTAAATGGTTATGTTCCTAAATATTTTAAACATGCCATTGTTGAACCCCTTTAAAAAAAAAAAAAAAAACAGTCTTGAGCCATCTCTGCCAGAAAATGATAGGCCTATTTCCAAGTTACTTTTCCATCTAAAATTTTGGAGAACGTAGTTGCTAATCAGCTTTTGTCATTTTTGGAGACACATAATCTTTTAGATAAATTTCAGTCTGGTTTTTGTAAAATGCATTCCACTGAAACTTTTCTCCTTAAAGTTACTAATGACATTTTAATGGATGCTGATACTGGTTTTTACGCCATAAAATTCTTATTGACAGACTACACCACTCTGTGGGAGTTAGTGGAACAGTTCTGAACTGGTTTTCTTCATACATAACTGACAGATCTTTTTCCGTCTCTGTGAACTAGTTTATGTCTGATACTGCAGCCTTGTCATGTAGGGTTCCTCAGGGCTCAGTTTTGGGTCCTGTTTTATTTTCCTTATACCTGCTTCCACTTGGTCAGTTAATCAATACTTTTAATGATGTTTATTATCATTTTTATGCTGATGATATTCAGCTGTATTTTTCTTTTAGACCACAAGAACTTAATAAACTTTCATTCTTAACAGATTGTATAACCGCTGTCAAGAACTGGCCATCTGCAAACTATTTACAGTTAAATGATGTTAAAACAGAGACTAATATTTACTCCTGACAGTGCGATCCCTACTATTAAAGAATCCCTTGGGCCACTTAATTCCTCCAGCAAATCCTCTGTGCGTAATCTTGCTGTAGTTCTTGACAGCTCTTTATCCCTTGATGCTCATGTAAATCAGCTGACTCGCTCTGCTTTTTTCCACCTGAGAAACATTGCCAAACTGAGAGGCATGGTGTCTGTGGCTGAGCTGGAAATGGTTAAAGCTTTTATCTCTTCTCGTTTAGACTATTGTAATTCATTTTTTAATGTTCTTAACAAAACTTCCTTAAATTGGCTTCAGATGGTTCAAAATGCTGCTGCTTGGCTTTTAAATAAAGTTAACAAGAGATCTCACATCACCTCCATTTTATCTAATCTTCATTGGCTCCCTGTCAATTTTTGGGTTCAGTTTAAAATTCTAGTATTAACTTTTAGAGCCTTGCATGGTCTCACACCTCCCTACATTGCAGACCTCATTCAGCCATACTCCTCTCGGCCCCTCGCGTGCTCTGGTCAGCTTTTATTAGCGGTACATTGGACTTATTTTAAAACAGGTGATGATCGAGTTTTTCAAGCTGTAGCACCAAAGTTGTGGAACTCTCTACCCACTTCAGTCCTTTTGACTGACTGAGGTTATTTTTAGAACGCAAATTAAAACACTGTTATTTAGACAGGTCTTTAGGTAGAAGGAAGGGGGTTATTTATTGGTTTATTTGTTTTAATCTATTCTTAACCTACAGTATGTTTTATTTTATCACTGTAAATTTTATTCTTTTAATTTGTGCTTCTTTGTCATTTAACCCCTTGTTTCTGTGTTTTATTTCATGTAAAGCACTTTGACTTTTGTCTGTGAAAAGTGCTATACTGTGGTGACCCAGCACACTGCGGACGGACACTATCTCACACTCATCAGGGCTAGAGGAAACGGAGGACAATTTACATACGGACAGAGAGCCCCAGGGGGCAATCAGACGGGACTGCTATGTATGCGTCCTCGGAGAGGACGTCCGGGCCAGGCGCTAGCTGATGTCATGCTAATGATGTGTATTGACTGATGTGTATTAGATGATAATCACTATGCTAATGTGCCATGCATTCTCTGTCTGTATAACGTGTATAAAAGAGCTTGTGACACATGCCTGAGCAGCGCAGTAGCTCACTGAGCTACAAAGCGTGTTTCATTATGTTGGAGGAAATAAAACCTTGTACCCGTCCAGCTCGTCACATCTCGCCTAATCTATTACCTCTACATTGGTGACCCTGGACGTGCATGGTGCGTCTCTCAACTATGCCATTTTCTCCACACTGGTGACTTTGACGAGAGAGAATGACCGTCTACTCCCTCTCCCCGCTGTGGATTCCAGAGGACCAGAAAACGCCTGCATCTTCTTCATCCACACCGGAGCGCGCTCTCCAGAGCGGGCAGCACTGGGACCGACACACACCATGAACGGCGACACGAGCGAACCGAAGGAAACAGCCTGAATGGGGAAGATCATCAATGGCGTCTGCATTGATTTCCACCAAGCTCCCCAACCCTGACTCACCTCCTGACAGCGGACTTTCTGTGCACAGAAACCCCACGCACACACCGCAGGATTACGAGGACAGCGCAACTTCCAGCTATGTGGTCACTGTGCCAGGCACGCGCCACGCACCAGGGTCAAACCGGCTCCAGACTTATACATCGTCCTCCACCGCTGCACATGCCCGAGAAACACGGCCGATCGCCATCCTCAGAACCTTTAGGGCTGCTCACGCACCTGAAGCAGACATGCAGCCTGCACACGGTACTTTGTATGGGTTTCTCAGCCACGGCGCACAACGGGAATTTGGCAGATTGCTTTCCACGATGACTTTAGGGCTGCTCCCGCACCTAAAACCAAACTGCCAAGTCTCTCACACAACTTCAGTTTTTTTTCACAGCCGCTATGCATTCTCGGGGAATTTGGTCGTTCGCCTTCCCCACATCCTCGCAGGACTGAGCCGTAAGAGGAGTCCGAGACTTAATTTTTTTCACAGCCACTGCAGATCACCGCCAGGTTTACCGGGAAAGTCCCTCACCATGGCAGATCCACACGCAATTTTTGCGCGGCCCAGACACTTTTGACGTCCCGGGCCAGCACTCACTTATTCCCACCCTCCTCCTCCACATCGCTCTTCCCGCACCTCACTCCCTAAAGCTGGCCGATCGCCGGTTTGTTCCATTACGCACGATGCGCACCGGCCCCGTGCGCCCACGATCCACAGCCATTCAACATGCTGGAACTCGGAGCGGAGCACACTGTCTTTTCCACCCCTCCCCCATCCCCTCCACGGACTGACATGCCCTCCGACACTCCTCTACCGGAGCTGAAGCCCAAACGACGGGGGGGGGGGGGTGTCATAGCCCCTTCTGAGTGTTCTGGGGGGAGCCGTGTGGTGACCCAGCACACTGCGGACGGACACTATCTCACACTCATCAGGGCTGGAGGAAACGGAGGACAGTTTACATACGGACAGAGAGCCCCAGGGGGCAATCAGACGGGACTGTTATGTATGCGTCCTCGGAGAGGACGTCCAGGCTGGGCGCTAGCTGATGTCATGCTAAGGATGTGTATTGACTGATGTGTATTAGATGACAATCACTATGCTAATGTGCCATGCATTCTCTCTGTCTGTATAACATGTACAAAAGAGCTTGTGACACATGCCTGAGTAGCGCAGTAGCTCACCGAGCTACAAAGCGTGTTTCATTATGTTGGAGGAAATAAAACCTTGTACCATTCCTGCTCGTTGCATCTCACCTGTTCTATTATCTCCACAATACAAATAAAGGTACTATAATTATTATTATTAACCTTGACCTTTTCACCCCAAACCCACAATCGGAGGTCAGGATCCCAAGGTGAGCCTGTGTACCAGGTTTGGTGGCCTTAGCTTTACTCGCTGTACAGCAGTAAGGCAAAAGAAATGTTAAACTTGACCTTTGACCCCAAACCCACAGTCAGAGGTCAGGATCCCAAGGTGAACCTGTATAGCAAGTTTGGTGACCCTAGCTTTCTTTATTGCTGAAATATACTTATAAGCCATTTTGATGTTGACCTTTGACCTTGTGATCCCAAAACCATAGTCACACTTCAGGGTCACTTTACTTGTTTTATAGTAATAGTAAATGTAGCATTTACCATTGTGCAACTGCAATGTTAACTTTGAACTTTGACCCCTTAACCCCAAACTCATAGTTAGGTGAGGGTGTAAAAGTCGTCCAAGATGTGTATTAGATACAACTCCTGTATCCATTTGAAAAGCCTACATCATTTATTTCAGTCATTATTGTGTTTAAAAGATTTAGGGAAAAATCAGACCTCTGACCTTTGACCTCAAGGTCATCCAATGAGAGTGAAATTGCAATATGTGTATCATCAGAGTATCTCAAACCATGGTATCAAGTTTCAAAACAATCGGAACAAAACAGTGGGAGGAGTTGATTTCACAAAACCGTTACTGTCTATGAAGTCAGGTGAAACAGGAGGTCATAGGTCAGTGGCTACAATTCCTGCAAAAATCATCTGATCACAACCAAATTGCAATATGCGCATCCTCAGTATATATCAAACCATGGTACCAGGTTTCACAACAATCGGACCAAAACTGTAGGAGGAGTTGAGTTCACAATAGTGGGACAGACGGACAAACGGACTGATCCATAACATAATCCCCCTTGGGTCTTTGACCCCTTTGGGCTTCAGCCATTGGGGGATAAAAATGGACTTTACCCTGACATCACTTATGTATTCTGTCTTGCTTCTACAGACTTTCATTCCTCTTCTCTCCAGAGCATACCTCCAAATTAGCTAATAGCTATACACTCTATGTGCAACACATCAGATTGATTGTCTTTGATTAATTGTCTATGTTTCAATAAACTAATCTACTACTACTACCTTTCCAGGTTCTCTTCCACCTGCTCACTACTCTCACTACAGATCACAATGTTGTCTGCAAACATCATGGTCCACGGAGACTCCTGCCTGACCTCGTCGGTCAGCCTGTCCTTCACCATGGCAAACAAGAAGGGGCTCAGAGCTGATCCTTGATGTAATCCCATCCCCACCTTGAATCCATCCTTCACTCCTACAGCACAGCTCACTACCGTCTCACTGTCCTCATGCATGTCCTGTACCAGCCTCACATACTTCTTTGCCACTCCTGACTTTCTCATACAGTACCACACTTCCTCTCTTGGCCCCCTATCATACAGTATGCTTTCTCTTGATCCATAAAGACACAGTGCAACTCCTGATCTTCTCTATACTTCTCCATCAACACTCTTAAAGCAAACATTGCATCTGTAGTACTCTTTCTTGGCATGAAACCATAGTGCTGCTCACTGATTGTCACCTCTCTTCTTAACCTGGCTTCAACAACTCTTCCCCATATCTTCATAGTGTGGCTGATCAACTTGTGTTAAACAGTCTGGTTAAAAAGTCCACTACCATCTCTCTTAAACATCTCCATACCTCCACAGGTACTGTTTAAAAGGGCAGTAACAGTTGAGAGTTCAAAGGACAGCACATTATGACATGAAACAGAAGATAAATATGACCTAAAGGGCTAAAAAAGCTGTCAAATGCAAATGAGCCACATATTACTGTACAGTTACTCCAGTGGAAACATCAGGCTAACTCCAAATGTCATCACTCCCCAAATACTCCAGCATTAACATGCTGTGAAACTTCTGTGTTTCTTATTTAAAGTGACACTCCGGCAAAAATCAAGTTTTTTCTGTTGTTAACATGTCTAACATGTTTTTTGTGACTTACAAGACATATCAACAGCAAAATGTCACCACAGTCCCAAGTCTGTGTTTTTCTTCTGTGAATTTCCAGTTTGGTGATGCCCCCCTGAAATGGCCGAGTCTGGACAGACCATTTGTAGCTACGTAAGCATTCCTGCTTAGCCTGGTTGGTTATAACATTAACCAATCAGACAGATACTCTTGGCTACCTTGGGGGAAGAGGGCGGAGCCGAAGAGTAGCAGGAGTGAGGGGGATGAAAGCGTCAGTTTTGTATAGCGAAGAAGTGGAGGAGGGGAAGGGGGGACCCAGCTTGAACGCGGCTCGGCGGACAGGATGCCGTGCTTGTCACGCCGCGCCATTCATCAGCGGCGCCACCTGCTCACGCACCTGCTACTCGTCAGCGGCGAAGGATAAAAGCCGCCTCGCCCTGAGCGTCGGCCTGAAGCCGTAGACTTCATTTCCTTTGTATGGACTTCTACCACATTCTCTTCAGCATCCTCATCTCCGGTAAGAAGTTCACTTACCTCATCTCTCCAGTCTGCTCCCCTGTGCACAGGTGGATTCCTCGGCGGCGGACAATCCCGTCCCTCGTCTCTCCTCGCTGCTGCACCGAGCCCTGCAGGTGGCTGTCTCCCGGGCTTCCATCCTTGAAGCGCCAGTCATCTGCCCAAACAAGTAAGCTTCTCTCCCTCGCCTATTCTCCTCCCGTGTTGGTGTGTGCTCATCACCCTGTGTCTGATTTCTCCCATAGGGTTGCCGGCTGAACGGTCTCCTGCCTCTGGGTCCGAAGCAGACGCCACCACCAACACATTAACATTCCGCAGACACGCACCCAAACATCCCTGTTGTTAATAAACAGTTTGAACTACTCTGAGCCTGTGTGTGTGCGTCTCCTGAGCCGAACGTTATGTCAGTGCTCGGTGAGACCGCTTTCAGAAAGATGTTTCACTTTATACTTTTGAAGATATAGGCAAAACTTTAACGTCCGGAAGCATCGTGAACAGACTAGCAGCCCACCCACCAGGAGTCGCGGTGACCAACCACGTGCAAGCCCTGCAGGTTGGTAATTCGAATATTCATAGATCCGCGCATACTTAAGTAGGTGAAATATTTAAAAGCACTTTCTAAGCAAGTTTAAGACAATGAAAGTTTTTTGTGGGTGAAAGGGTCATGAAAAGTTAAGAGTGCCAAAATAATAATTCTGTAGGTAATCTCCCATTATGCTCTACACATGTTTTGTTTGCAGTCTTATGAACAAATATGTCAAAAGTGTTAAACTACAAACTGAAGTGTTAAGCAATCACAATCCGATAAACAGGAATAAGGCATAGCCTCAGAGCCCTCTTCTTTCTCCATTCTGTTAGTCAGGTCTATTGCATTAGTTACACACCCAAATCAACACTCACACACACACATTTCATAATACATCTTGGGGGATAGTTAACGTGAATAGTGGATGGCATGTTCACGTCAGAGTTAAACTGGCCAATCAGACGGTTGCGTACAAGTCCATCCTATTGTACGGGGTTGGCACAACCCATGAAGTCAAATGTAAGTTGCACCTGGAAGTTGGGGTCAGTCTAGACGACGTTCCCGAGGGAGCTGCGTCCCACTGAACCCAGCGCTGCTTGCTTTACGTGTGACCTCTGAATAAATGTTGCATCTTTGAACTGAAGAATTCTCCGGCTTATTCTTGGATCTTTCAATGAAAGAATTGGGGGTTTTAACATGGGTAAAAAGCCATAATATACTATTTTGTGCAATACATATTTGTTTTTAGAGCCGCTGGAGTGCGTCTTTAAACCTTACACTTTAGAATTTTATTTAGGTGCTTTGAATGTTGGAGACCCTGGCTGTCAGCGTCACATTTGTCCATTTCTGTCACTGGCCTGAATTTTGATGCCTTTTAATGAATTTCTTGTTGAATTACCTAAGGCCTGCTTTGATGTACAGGCTTGTTGTGTTCTAGTGTTCAGTAATAATGGATTAGATTAGATTTATATGGCGCTTTACATGTCAAGTGACAGCTCAAAGTGCTTACAGTGAGTCTATTATTCATTCACTCGAGACAGACAATGGTAGTGGTAAGCTACTACTGTAGCCACAGCTGACCTGGGGCAGACTGACAGAAACGTGGCTGTCAATCCATGCCAACGGCCTCTCCGACCACTACCAAACATTTTTTCCAGATTCATCCTCAGTGTCATGGACACTGGAGGAAAGGTAGGTAAAGTGTCTTACCCAGGGACATAACAGCAGGATGGCTGGGGAGAGCAGGATTCGAACCGCCAACCCTCTGGTTATTGGACGACCCGCTCTACCTCCTGAGCCACTGCCACCCACATTTTCCTCCTCCATTCCATTTTTGCTAAGCACCAAGCTGGACCGTAGGAAGTTCTATTTTTATATGGTCTTTGGCATGACCCGACCGGGACTTGAACCCCAACCTCCCGGTTGTGGGGCAGATGCTCTACCTCTAGGCCACCCCTCCACTCAGTACCATACCACTGATTAGCAACTATCTACATGTGGCACACATCACATTTAGCTCATGGTTACTGTTGTGTTACACCAGAACAGAGAGTATAAAGAGGTTTTTCTAAGTGTCGTTGTAATATTTTGCCCTCCTGTAACGTAGTATGAGCATATAATTTAAATCACATCTAACAATGTCACAACACATGACTTCTACAGGTTTTGTACCAAATAAAGTGCAAAGGTGAACCTGAATAAAAAGTAATTTGAGTTTACAATTCACAGTTATGAGCAAATCTACCTTGTGTGAAAATCCACTCATGAGGACACTGTTTCTGGCCAGCTCGCACATGTCACAGGAACTCAGTTTCCACACCTGAGCTGCAATGCTGTACTCTTCCATGAGGGGCTCCTGAGAGCAAATAAACACACATATCAGACACAGACAAGCAAGGATAAAAATAAATTCTGCTTCTGATATTTTTACACTTTGAATTTTGAATGCAGCCCACGCATACGCCCAAGCTGACCTTGGTGAAGTGGAACTGAAGGGGATCATCAGTGGACAGAGACACCATGAGGCCTCTGGACAAATACTCTGGCAGTGGGTTGCGGTGGTAACTAAGGAACAGGCTGTTGTTACTAAGTGGTGACATGGCAATGCCAATTTGAGCCAGGTAGTAAAGATACTGCAGCACAGGAGCCTGAGAAAAATGAAAATAGGGAGGAGCAAATGACACCAAAGATAAATCAGTACATTTGACGCTGATATAACTGATGTGTTGATACAAAGCTTCCTTCAAACACGGAGGCAGGCTGAGCCCACCTGTCACACATAATAAACAACACAGGATCTCTTAGGGTTGATCTAGATAAGTGCACCAATATCAGTATAGGCAGTAGGTGATGTGTTTGCCTTTTTTTTTAAAGGGGATTGTGTTGTGGCCTACTCACAAATTTAGCATGCAAATATATAAACATAAATTAAGTACAAATTTGCAATAATTAAGTGCAAATTGATGATAAAAGATGATAATTTACAATTTCAAAATGCCCCAAATTTACGAGAGTTGCACATTTGTATAAGTTTGACTTCTTCTCCACTCTTACATTTTCCACTTTATCAATTTGAGAAATTTTTCTTCTGAACATTTGGTTTGAAAATTTATACTTTTTTTCCTAATAAATTGAAACTTTTTCTTGGCAAATTTATGACTTTTCAAAATAAATTTAGTACCCTTTTTCCGTATAAATTTGCCACTTTTTGTTCTAAATTTTTAA
This sequence comes from Pholidichthys leucotaenia, assembly GCA_020510985.1. Classification (NCBI taxonomy): domain Eukaryota; kingdom Metazoa; phylum Chordata; class Actinopteri; order Cichliformes; family Pholidichthyidae; genus Pholidichthys; species Pholidichthys leucotaenia. The sequence goes on along the minus strand of CM035837.1, from coordinate 122,225,824 downwards.
CCCCAGTGTTGCCAACTCCTTAGTAAGGAAAGTAGCTACTGGCTGTCCTAAAAGTCGCTAAATGATGACATTGCCTCATTTGCATAATTGGTCACTTGCATGTAATTGTAATGGATGCTGTAGGAGAGAAGAATAATGTTGTGGGAGAGACAAAAAGTAAGTAAAAAAAGCACCCTAAAAGTTTAGAACTGCAAATTAACTTTCTTCTGTTGATTCTTGGCTTGTTATAATTTTGCCATTTAAATAGGCCATCACTTCTCAAAATAACTTCCTGACTTTAATGCTTTGTCTAGACCCACATTACATAAATCAATTTTGTCTTGCATTGTTAAATGTTAGAATCAAATTTAATCAAAAGACATGTGGGGTGGAATTGCTAGCTCTACGTCCAACCCTCCTCCGTTATCCAGGCTTGGGACAGTACAGGCAGTATATGCCTGTGTATCATCTCCAATAAACAGCTTCCTGTAAAACAGGGTGGGATTGGCGGGGTGGGGGTGGGGGGGTTGTGCACGCACAATTCATTTGCAGTCTGGACACAAGAGGTGTGGGTCTCCTCTCTGACTGCAGCTACCTGCTGCACGAAGCTACTATGAATTGGGCTTCAAAGGTACGTATCCACCGAGGTATCTGTTTCCCACGCTTCCTCCGCCTCGGGATCCGTCAGGAGCATGGAAGAGGCGTAACCAGGGAAGCATGAAAACACACGCCTAGGTGGACACATAAGAAGCAATAGTGCTTTCACGTCAGAGTCTCCAAAACACCAGAAAAAGTTGAGGATTTGAAAAGTCGCCAGATTTAGCAAGAAAGTTGCCAAGTTGGCGACACTGTTTAACCCTTTTCCACACACACACTTGTATACAGAAATTTGAGACTAACATTTGTCTCATTCATTCACTCATCTTCTTCCGCTTAATCTTTTTCGGGTCGCGGGGGGTGGGGGGGGGGCTGGAGCCTACCCCAGCATCTTTTGGGCGAGAGGCAGGGTACACCCTGGACAGATCACCAGTCCATCACAGGGCCAACACAGAGAGACAGACAACCATTCACTCTCACAGTCATACCTAAGGACAATTTAGAATCCCCAGTTTTTGATGCCAATTAACCTAACTTGCACGTTTTTTGGCATGTGGAAGGAAACCGGAGAAATCCCGGAGTAAACCCACGTAGACACGGGAAGAACATGCAAACTCCACACAGATCACTGTTGGTCGGGGGCTGGGATCGAACTCAGGATCCCCTGACCAAGGGTGAGTTGCTGTGCTGCCGCAGTGCTAACCACTCTGCCACCGCGCCATTTTTCCAAAAATTTTCTTGTACATTTGCAACTTTACTCTCACCAATTTATGAGCTATACAGCTGTAAGGTATATAAATTATTCTTGCACTCTATATGGTGATGGGGATGGGGGAATGGCGGGTTAACAAGGGGGATGTATGGCATTCCCATTCATCCACCTTCAAATAACTTACTGAGTATCAGCATTATAATAATAATATTAATATCTTATTGTCTTCCTTCCGAAGAATAGTGCAACAGTGGTTACCACTCTTGCCTCAGAGTTAAGAATGTTCCTGTTTGAATCCCCAGGCAGGGGTAGGAAGATTTCTGTGTAGAGTCTGCATGTTCTCCGTGAGCTGTGTGGCTTTACTCCAGGTGCTTTGGTTTCCTCCCACAGTCCAAAGACATGCCTGTGTGGAGATTCTACATTTGTATCTGTCTCCATAAACCCCATAGATTAGAGGGTCAGTGTATTTACTAGTTAAGTATTTTGAGTGGTCTTTGAAATTAGAAAAAGCACTATGTTAATACAGATCCTTATACTTCACTGATATGATAGAAGGAGCAGCTTGTGCTTCCACCATTTCAGCAAACAGTTTCTGCTCACAACAGGTGTCCTGTTCCGCTTTGTCTGTGTAAATTCTGATATACTTACACCATTCTCGTAAGAAAATCAGGTTGTATTGTAAGACATAACATTTTGAAGAAAAATCAGCCCAGAGTTGGAGAGATTTTAAAGGTGAAAGAAAAGTTTACAAATATCTAATTTTAATGTTGTTTATGTCATCATGCACACATTTGTGCATGTTTGTCAGGTCAGGCATTGGTTTGCTTGCTACCAGATAACCATGAAAAACGGTACTACCTGTCTCATGGGTCGGGCCGTCGGCGACTCAACCGGCAACCCCGCCCTTCCAAAGGCACGCAGGGTGAAACTGGGCATCCTGGCAGAACTAAAAACAATATCTGTCACAGGTCTGTGGTGGACCACTCCCAGTTACACGGGGTGAGACTGGACATCCTGGCAGATAAGCACATCTGTCGCAAGGTCTGTGGTGGACTTTTGCCAGTCGGTGCATTGTGACATGCACTACACAAAGAGCAGAGATAAACAAACCTATCATCTGGTCAGTCACTGCAACAGATACTGGAGTCCGTTTGTCTTGGCCTGTCCTTGCTACTGATAATACCTCTATCTGCCAAGAATGTGCCGCTAGTCCAGCAAAAGTTAGCGGTACTCAAATACTTTGCAAGCAGTTTCATGAAATGGTAGTCAGAAAGCAACTCATACCCGCTCAGACGTTGCCCGGGTTTGCAGGGTCGGAAGTTCCTGGCAGAAGAGGGCGGGGGACAGAGCTGCGTAGAGGAATCTGATCAAACCTAAATGAAACAGTCATTGTCGCCCGCGACAGACTGCTATGATGATGCACTTGAAAAACAGGCCTGAAAAATGCTTCAAGTGTTTCAAAAAATTACTTTAAATGCATGTTTGTTGCATGTTTAAGTAGTTGTCCTGCAGTTTGTCATTTGTAAGACCTGACTTTGACAATCAAATCCAGAAACGTGAGGCAAACATTTCCAAACATTTCTGTCTGAAGCAATCCAGTGTGTTGTTCTGACCTTTCTGAGCAGCAGTCCATGGGAGATGTTCTCCGACAACATGAAACCTGACACCAGGTGGTGGATCGGGCCAGCTTCGCCACAGTGAGGTCGTAGCACAAACGTATGGAAACCTCGACGTCTGTATCAAATACATTTCAGAGACAGTGAAGTCTGATATGTTTGTTTTATGTTCTGAATGAGCCATATGTTATAAGAGGTCATTTAAACAAGGTATGAATTACAAATGTGTAACTCTACCTTCTGAGGTGGTTAAGCACGCTCATGTTGGCATAGGTGTAGTAGAGGTAGTAGGAGTAGGGCGGGTTGTCCTCTCCAGTCCAGTCTCCGGGCAGGGGACTGTCGAGATTAAAGATGTGGTGCTCAGGTTTGGACTCGTCATCAACACTATCAAATCCCATCACCTATCAGTGTACAAATACAGTCGATCTTTTAGAGTCATTAGAGTAAGAGTGGATCATCAGGATTAATTGGATTTTTAGTGCAGCGACACTCACATGCTCCAGGAAGAGATGTAGCTCAGGATGACTGCCGGGGTTCATCGTGGCTTCAAACAGAGGCATGAAGATATTCTCCAACATCTCCTGGAAGCTAGCCAGCTGCTTCTTTGTTTGATACACGTCACTAGAAAGATGGCAATGAGTAAGCAATTATTGCTGCCAGAGAAATTATCATTGTTACCTCTGCCAAGGGGGTAATGTGATCAGGGTGGTTTGTTTGTTTGTTAAGCAGAATTATGCAAAAACTACCGGACCAATTTGGATAAAATTTTCAAAAGGAGTGGCCCTTGGGCTACACATGAACCCATTAGATTTTGGAGGTGATCCATAAGTGCATACTTCCACCAAGGCCCTCTCTCACAATGTACGGACAGACAGAAAGATGGCGGTATGGAGGGACTGTTGGATGGACAGAGGTACAGATGGATGGACAGATGAAGGGAGGGAGGGAACCTTGGCAGAGGTATGCACTCTCTGAGTGCCTTCTAGTTTTGCTCGTTTTTAATTAGGGGGCTGGAAGCTTGAATGCATGTCTACACACACTTGGTTACTTATTTAGTGAAGCTTCACTTTTGCTTTTGTATGTGTCTTCATTGCAAAGACTTCTGACTGCAAGTCTGTAAGCCTGAGAGTACAGTGTAAATGTACAGGACCTTGACTTTTAATATGTCTGTTTTCTCAGACAGGTGCCACACTACAAGGATCAAGGTAATTTAGTTTTGACAGGTACTAGCAGCACAGTTCACTGTTAATGCTAAGCCAGCTGGAGGAATACTTACAATAGACGGGGCACTTGAATAAGCCAGCGCACATTATCGGAGTAGACTCTGTGTCTGACAGCCCATTGAGCTAGCTTGTCCCATTCATCTCGCGAACGGCCGTAGATGGACAGGCGTAGCTCAGAGTTCTGGTATTTGCTCTCCTCCAAATCAGACATCACCTCCTGAATGAGTGAAAACAGTAAATGTAGACAGTTTAGTTTGTGCAGTCATTTAGATGAAGTAGGCACTGTAATTTACATATTAACTGCTTCAAACCTTAACTATATGTGCAAAATATTTCCCTTCGATGTGGTTGTTGGTCTTGATGAAAATCTCTCTCAGGATGGATTCTCCAATTGGGTTGTATTTAGCATTGAACTTGTCAAATCGATGAAACGTGTTACGGTCCTGATGAATTAAAGAAAACCATTGAACCTTTTTATCTGCACGGACTGCATTTGCATATAATGTCCAAGTCTCACCGCATGCATGTCAAGAGTGTCCACGCTCAGGTCAAAGGCAGTCAGGTTCATACTCTCAAAAACCTGCTTGAGTGTTTGACCCTGGCCACGCTCAATGTGAACAATCTCATCGGGGTATTTCTTCATTGCTCTCTTGATGAATCGGAGAAGGTGTTTCTGGTTCATGCAGGACGAAGCATGTATGTGTGTGTCCACCTGGATTTATCAACAAATAAAGCAGACATGTTAAAAAGATTTATTCTTGGGCATTTTGCCTTTACTGGATACACACAGAAAAAACAGAAATAGGTAGTGGGATGAAAAGGAAGAGAGAAACATCCAGTTAGCAATATGCTCAGACAGACAGACGTACTTCATTGATCCCAAATTGGAAAATTGCATCTGGAAAGTATTCACAGTGCTTCACTTTTTCCACATTTTGTTATGTTACAGCCTCATTCCAAAATGGAATAATTTTTTTCCCCCTCAAAATTCTACACACAATACCCCATAATGACAAGGTGAAAAACGTTTGAGATTTTTGCAAATTTATTAAAAATAAAAAAAAAACTAAGAAATCACATGTATGTAAGTATTCACAGCCTTTGCTCAGTACTTTGTTGATGCACTTTTGGCAGCATTTACAGCCTCAAGTCTTTTGGAATATGATGCCAAAAACTTGGCACACCTATCTTTGGGCAGTTTCACCCATTCCTCTTTGCAGCACCTCTCAAGCTCCATCAGGTTGGATGGGAAGTGTCAGTGCACAGACATTTTCAGATCTCACCAGAGATGTTCGATTGGATTCAAGTCTGGGCTCTGGCTGAGCCACTCAAGGACATTCACAGAGGTTTCCTGAAGCCACTCCTTTGATATCTTGGCTGTGTGCTTAGGATCGTTGTCCTGCTGAAAGATGAACCGTCACCCCAGTCTGAGGTCAAGAGCGCTCTGGAGCACGTTTTCTCCAGGATGTCTCTACATTGCTGTATTCATCTTTCCCTCTATCCTGACTAGTCTCCCAGTTCCTGCCACTGAAAAACATCCCCACAGCATGATGCTGCCACCACCATGCTTCACTGTAGGGATGGTATTGGCCTGGTGATGAGCAATGCCTGGTTTCCTTCAAACATGACACCTGGCATTCACGCCAAACAGTTCAATCTTTGCCTCATCAGACATGAGAATTTTGTTTCTCATGGTCTGAGAGTCCTTCAGGTGCCTTTTGGTAAACTCCAGGTGGGCTGCCATGTGCCTTTTTCTAAGGAGTGGCTTCTGTCTGGCCACTCTACCATACAGGCCTGATTAGTGGATTGCTGCAGAGATGGTTGTCCTTCTGGAAAGTTCTACTCTCTCCACAGGGGAATGCTGGAACTCTGACAGAGTGACCATCAAGTTCTTGGTCACCTCCCTGACCAAGGCCCTTCTCCCCTGATTGCTCCCGTTTAGACAGCCAGCCAGCTCTAGGAAGAGTCCTGGTGGTTCCAAACTTCTTCCATTTACAGATGATAGAGGCCACTGTGCTCATTGGAACCTTCAAAGCGGTAGAAATTTTTCTGTACCCTTCCCCAGATTTGTGCCTCAAGACAATCCTGTCTCGGAGGCCTCTAGACAATTCCTTTGACTTCATGCTTGGCTTGTGATCTGACATGCACCGTCAACTGCGGGACCTTATATAGACAGGTGTGTGCCTTTCCAAATCAGGTCCAATCAACTGAATTTACCACAGGTGGACTCCAATTAAGCTGTAGAAACATCTCAAGGATGATCAGTGGAAACAGGATGCACCTGAGCTCAATTTTGAGCTTCATGGCAAAAGCTGTGGATACTTATGTACATGTGATTTCTTAATTTTTTAAAAAATTTGCAAAAATCACAAAAAAAACTTTTTTCACATTGTCATTATGGGGTATTGTGTGGGGAATTTTGAGGAAAAAATGAATTTAATCCAATTTGGAATAAGGCTGTAACATAAAATGTGGAAAAGGTGAAGCGCTGTGAATACTGTACTTTCCGGATGCACTGTATGCATCCTAACCATCAGGCAATCAGAGCACCTTACAACCCATCTAATTTATGCACAATCCTTTTCCAAATAGTTCTTGTTTAAAAATTGACATTACATTTACTCTAAAACAAATTTCCTTTTAATTCTTTGTTGTAGAATGAATAAATGATTAAAAATTAAGCCATGAGCAGCTGTTAATTGTTGATTTGTACCTTTCTTATGTTGTAGAAGTCTCTGTGAGGAACTTTCTTCTGAGCAGCTAGCTCCTTCATCTCATTCAGTAGGATGTGCATCTGAAATTTGGAGCTTAGGTACTGCAGACGGCGGTAGCAGAATGACTTCCTATAAACAAAACCCAGGAGAAACAGGGACATTAATAATGCACAGTGAGCTATAAAGCAACGGCCGTTTAATAATATAGTGATATTATTATTATATAATTGATAGGATTGTAGGAGGGCAGCACTTTCTCCGTCCAAACATGGGACATAGAGGGGTCGGTAGCCTCGTGGGATTGCAGTATGGGCAGCCTTGAAGATTGCGCTGCAGAAGCGGTTGTATGCTTCATCTACAGTGATGAAGCACTGTAGGAGGGCGCGACGAGAACGCTGATCCATTGCCCCCCATCATCTACAGTGATGATGGGGGGCAATGGATCAGCGTTCTCGTCGCGCCCTCCGCCAGTACCCGGGCTCGCCTGGGGAAGCTAATGATCCTACCAGCAGACTAAATTCGAAGAGACGACGCCTCTGTGCCAAGTCAAAGAAGAATCCTAGTCACAGTCCTAAAGCCGAAAGCAAACAGCCCCAAGAGCACTTTGTGGTAGGATCGGCCCTTCGCATATTACAACTAAACGTTGAAGGCCTATCTGCAGCCAAGCGAAGCCTTATCGAAGTCCTCGCCTTCCAACATTCGATTGACGTAATCTGCCTCCAAGAGACTCATATTGGCACAGAGGAAGCTGGCCGCTTCACCATCAAAGGCTTTGACCTCCTGTGCTATGTTCTACATGCTAAACATGGACGTGCCACCTATGTGCGTTCTGACATAGTTGAAGCAAATCACCTGATAACAACACATTTCTCAGACACCATAATCATTGGTGGCTTCCATATTGTCAATGTGTACAAGCCCCCTAATGCCAACTGGGATCTGCAGGTCTTACCCACCCTACCCCACCCTGCCATCTATGTGGGGGACTTTAACAGCCATCACCCTGACTGGGGGTACCCAGCAGTGGACAGTGATGGGAAGGCACTTTCAGACTGGGCATCCAGAAATGACCTCGCTTTGATATACGACCCCAAACAAAGAGGAACCTTCCACTCTGCTAGGTGGAAGAAGGACTATTCTCCTGACCTGTGTTGGGTCAGCTCTTTGAATGGGGAGCCATATCCTACACAGATCCTCATTCTTGATGATTTTCCACACAGCCAACACCGGCCCCTGCTTGTACACATTGGCCTACAACTTCCAGTCATATACAGCCCAAGGAAGATGCGCTGGAACTTCCGCAAAGCCAACTGGAAGAAATTCAGTGAAACTCTGGACCGGAGCGTTGTTACCATCCCACTCCACACCATCACTGTAGATGAAGCATACAACCGCTTCTGCAGCGCAATCTTCAAGGCTGCCCATACTGCAATCCCACGAGGCTACCGACCCCTCTATGTCCCATGTTTGGACGGAGAAAGTGCTGCCCTCCTACAATCCTATCAAACATCAGGGGACCCAGAGATAGCAGACCATCTCATTGAATCGCTAAATACAGCTCGGCGAAAGAAATGGGAGGAGACAGTTGCTGACCGGAGCTTTACCCACTCTAGCAGGAAATGTTGGAGCCTCATCCGTCGCCTAGGAGCTGCACAGAAGCCCCCTAGCCAAAGCCGAGCATCCGTCACACCCAACCAAGTTGCATCCCACCTACTGACTATCGCCAAAGCACCCCAAGACAAAGACACCAAAAGAGCAGTTACAACTGAGCTAAAAAAACACCAAAAAATGCCTGTAGAGGAAACGAACCCTGAACCCTTCGAGGCTGCTGAACTGGAGAAAGTCCTACAGAGCCTGAAATGTGGAAAGGCAGCAGGATATGATAACATCTTCCCAGAATTCATGAAAAATCTTGGCCCCCGAACCCTAACCTGGTTGACACAATTCTACACAAGGATCACACAAACAAACTCGATCCCAAAGAAATGGCGGACAGCAAAGGTCATTGCCATCCCAAAACCTGGCAAAGACCACAAATTACCAGCAAGCTACCGCCCAATCTCCCTACTCAGCGTTCCTTACAAAATCATGGAGCGCCTAATTCTGCAACGCATTTCCCCAGAGGTAGAGGATATTCTAAGTGTGGATCAAGCAGGTTTCCGCAAGGACCGCAGTACAGGAGAACAAGTACTGGCCCTAACCACCTTCATCGAAAATGGCTTCGAGAGCAGACTGAAGACAGGGGCTGTGTTTCTCGACCTTACAGCCGCCTATGATACGGTCTGGCACAAAGGCCTCCTCCTGAAACTTATAAAGGCGATCCCTGCTTGGGCAACAGCAATTATAAAAACCCTGCTGACCAACCGAAGGTTCAGAGTCCACCTCAGTCAGAAGACAAGTGCATGGAGAATGCAGAAAAACGGACTCCCACAAGGCTCAGTTCTAGCTCCAACTCTGTTCAACCTCTACATAAACGACCTGCCTACTACAAAATCCCGCAAATTCACCTATGCAGACGACATCTGTTTGGCATTCCAAGCACCAGACTTTGAACCACTGGAACGGGTGCTCACGGAAGATCTTGCCAAACTGGACCAGTTCTGCAAAATCTGGCGTCTAAAACCAAGCCCAGCAAAAACCGTCTCCAGTGTATTCCATCTCCACAATGCAAAAGCTGCCAGAGAACTAAACATCCACCTGAGCGGACTCAAGCTTAAGCATGCCCCAAATCCAACTTATCTTGGAGTGACCCTTGATAGGACCTTATCCTTCAAGGAACATCTAAAGGGGACGGCTGCTAAGGTGAAGGTACGAAACAACCTGCTCTGCAAGCTCGCTGGTGCAAAATGGGGGGCGGCAGTCTCCACCCTGCGCACCTCAGCACTGGCCCTTTCATACTCTGTAGCAGAATATTGTGCCCCTGTCTGGTCCAGGTCATCTTACACACACCATGTAGACACCCAGCTCAACACAACCATGAGAACTATAACTGGAACAATCCGCTCAACACCACTCCCCTGGCTCTCTGTACTGTCAAACATAGCCCCTCCACACATCCGGCGAGCAGCATTAACTCAAAGGATGCTCCAAAAAGTTAAAGATTCTCCTCACTTACCAATCCATGCAGATATCTACACTCCACCCACTGCCCGACTTTCATCCAGACGGCCGATTTGGAAAAACCCTCCCCCAGCTGACTTTACCATCCAGACAGCTTGGCAAGAGGAATGGGAGACCAAGGAGGTCCCAAACAAACAGCTGGTGATAAACCCCAACCAACAGGTCCCGGGCACCAACCTCCCAAGGAGACAGTGGTCTACACTCAATCGCTTCAGGACTGGACATGGCCCCTGCTTGGCCAGCCTTTACAGATGGGGCAGTAGCCCTAGCCCTCTGTGCGCATGTGGAGAGGAGCAAACAATGGAACACATCATAGAGGCTTGCCCGCTCCAAAGACTGGAAGGAGGATTACACACCCTCCATACAGCAAACCAGGAGGCAACTGCTTGGCTTAAGGACTTTGCATTCGCTAAATAAATAAATAATATAGTTTCAGAAACACTCACACTGGGCCGTTGATAATGAGCGCCATCATCACATTCATGTCTGCAATATACTCCTTCAGATCAGGATATAGCAGGTCAAGTTCTGTACTTCTGAAAAGCAGAAGAATCAACAAGTTAAACTGTCTCGTTTTGTATTTAAGATCAACATGTGATGCTACAAATACAATCATGTACTTGTCCATATTGTGTTTCTTGGTGTAGACGTGGATTACCCCATCCACCATCTTGCATCCATATCCTGTATCTGGTGGTAAATTCTTTGGGTCCAGATTGTCATAAGGGTGTGTTTCTGAAACTGGTGGGTGGAAAGGGGCATCTGGGAAAAACAGGGCACCAAAATTAATGTGTATTTATTTTTAAGATTTATTTAGGGATTTATGCCTTTATTTGGACAGATATAGTGAAGGGATATAGTAAAACACCCTGGTAGGGACTCAATCCTGTGGTTGCGTAACATGAGCCACCTGTATGTGCTGTAACAATTTAGCTACCAGGACACCCCAAAAACCACATGTATATTTAAAAAAAAGAGTTACATCATAAAGCAGAAGAAGCAGCCAACTCTACTGTCATTCAGTCCGTACAGCCAATCATGTACAGTAGTACAAGTGCATCTCACTAAATTAGAATATCAAAAAGTTGATTTCAATAATTCAATTGATAAAATGAAACTCATATTTTGTATAGATTCATTACAGACAGAGTGATATATTTCAAGTGTTTCTTTTAATTTTGATGGTTATAGCTTGCTGCCCCCCCCACCCCCGCAAAAAAAGCAAGTTTCTCAAAAAATTAGAATATTACATAAGATCAATTTTAAAAAAGATTTTTTTTAATAGAAATGTTGGCTGACAAAGTATTTCCATGCACAAACTCGATACTTGGTCAGGTCTCCTTTTGCATGAATTGATATTGCATCACTGTGGCATGGCATGAAGGCGATCAGCCTGTGTTACTGCTGGGGTGTTATGAAGGACCAGGTTGCTTTGGTAGCGGCCTTCAGCTCATCTGCATTGTTTGGTCTGGTGTCTCATCTCCCTGTTGATGATACTTCATAGATTCTGTGTGGGGTTTAGGTCAGGAGAGTTTGCTGGCCAGTAAAATATGGTGATATCATGGTCATTAAACCAGGCTTTGGTATTTTTGGCAGCAGTGTGGGCAGGTGCCAAGTCCTGCTGGAAAATGAAATCAGCATCCCCATAAACCTTGTCAGCAGAGGGAAGCATGAAGTGCTCTAAAATGTCCTGGTAGACAGCTGCATTGACTTTGGACTTGATAAAACACAGTCGACTAACACCAGCAGATGACATGGTTCCCCAAATCAGGTGCCAAGTCACTTTGAAATCAAGGTCCCAGAGTCTGGAGGAAGAGTGAACAGGCACAGAATCCAAGTTGCTTGAGGTCCAGAGTGAAGTTTCCACAGTCAATAAGATAAGCCTTTATTAGTCCCACAATGGGGAAATTCCAGTCAATGATGATATGTGGAGCCATGTCATCTGCTGGTGTTTTTCCACTGTGTTTAATCAAATCCAATGTCAGTGCAGCCATCTAACAGGAAATTTTAGAGCACTACATGCTTCCCTCTGCTGACAAGCTTTATAGAGACAATTTCATTTTCCAGCAGGACATGGCACCTGCCCACACTGCCAAAAGTACAAATACCTGGTTAATGACCATGGTATCACTGTGCTTGATTAGCCAGCAAACTCTTCTGACCTAAATCCCATAGAGAATCTATGGTGTATGGTCAAGAGAAAGTTGAAATATACCAGACCCAATAACGCAGACGAGCTGAAAGCCACTATCAAAGCAACCTGGGCTTCCATAACACCTCAGTAGTAACACAGGCTGATCGCTTCCATGCCATGCTGCACTGATGCAGTAATTATGCAAAAGGAGGAGCCCGGACCAAGTATTGAGTGTGTACATGGACATACTTTTCAGTCAGCCAACATTTCTACTAAAAAAACTTTTTTTTTTTTTAATTAATTTATATAATATTCTAATTTTTTGAGAAACTGAATTTGGGGTTTTCATGAGCTATAAGCCATAACCATCAAAATTAAAAGAAAAAAACACTTGAAATACATCACTCTGTGTGTAATGAATCTATATAATATTTAATTTCAATTCAACTTTATTTATACAGTGCCATTTCACAACAACAGTCATCTCATAGCCCTTTCAACTGTAGGGGAAACCCCCACAATTGCAGAAAGACCCCAGCAATCAGGCGATCCCCTGTGAGCAAGCACTTGGCGACGGTGGAGAGGCAACACTCCCTTTGAACAGGAAGAAACCTCCAGCAGAACCAGGCTCAGGGAGGGGCAGTCATCTGCTGCGACTGGCTGGGGGGTGAGGGGATAGATGAAAAGAACAGACATGTTGAGAGCAAACAGCACGATGGGGACTCAATCTATGGGAGTGAACAAACAGATGTTAATGACCAGCAAAAAAAAAAAAAAATTCATTGAGAGTGAAGAAAGGAGTGAAGCCCAGTGCATTATTGGAGGTCCCCCGGCTGTCTAAACCTATTGTAGCGAACTCAATATGAGCACCCTACTTGGCTTGCCAAGTGGGTTGACCCTATTGGCGACACAGGTAGAGTGCGGGACTCCGGAGCGGGAGGCGTGAGTTCAAATCTCCCGGTGGGACGTCGCCATGTCGAGCAGCACGTTACATTGGTGTCAGGAGTGGGATCTCCTGTCCAAAGCAGTAATGGAGCGCTGACATCGGGACGATGTCAAGAACCAGAGGGGAGTAGTGTAGCGAACTCAATATGAGCACCCTACTTGGCTTGCCAAGTGGGTTGACCCTATTGGCGACACAGGTAGAGTGCAGGACTCCGGAGCAGGAGGCGTGAGTTCAAATCTCCCGGTGGGACGTCGCCATGTCGAGCAGCACGTTACACTATTAGAAGCATAACTAAGGGAGGGTTCAGAGACACATGATCCTTCCCTAATTGTAGGCTATATCAAAAAGGAAGGTTTTAATCCTATTCTTAAAAACAGAGATTGAGTCTGACTCCCGAATCCAGATTGGCAGCGGGTTCCACAGGAGAGGAGCTTGATAACTGAAGGCTCTGCCTCCCATTGTACTTTTGGAGATTCTAGGTATTACAAGTAATCCTGCATTTTGGGAGCGTAGTGCTCTGTTAGAATAATAGGGTAGTATCAGATCTTTTAAATAAAAAGGGGCCTGATTGTTTAGAGCTTTGAAAGTGAGAAGAAGGATTTTAAACTTAATTCTAAACTCTATGGGAAGCCAATGAAGGGAGGCCAGAACCGGAGAGATATGATCTCTCTAGTACCTGTTAAAACTCTTGCTGCAGCATTGTGGATCAACTGAAGACTTTTTAAAGATGTTTTAGGACAACCTGATAGAGTTACAATAATCTAATCTAGAGATAACAAAAGCGTGGATCAGTTTCTCAGCATCACTCTGAGACAAGATGCTCCTAATCTTGGCAATATTACGCAAATGATAGAAGGCAGTCTTAGAAACAAATTTAATATGTGAATTGAAAAATAGATTTTGATCAAAAATAACTGCAAGGTTCCTCACAGAACTATTAAGAGAAAGAGTAACCACATCCAAACTAAGAGTTTGATTTGGAAAGGTATTTCTAAGGTTTTTTGGACCAACAAGAATGACTTCAGTCTTATCTGAATTTAATAGCAGGAAGTTACAAGTCATCCAAGCTTTGATTTCCTTAAGACAGGCTTCTAACTTGGCTAATTGATTATTATCATCTGGCTTCAGTGACAGGTATAATTATGTGTCATCTGCATAACAATGAAAATGTATACAGTGCTTTCTAATAATGTTGCCTAACTGAAGCATATATAAACTAAAAAGAGTAGGGCCTAGCACAGATCCCTGTGGAACTCCATGACTGAGCTTTGAGTTGGAAGAAAACTCACTGACATGAACAAACTGGAACCTATCAGATAAATAAGATCTAAACCACTGCAACGAAGTTCCAATAAGTCCAACATAGTGTTCTAATCGATCAAGTAGAATATTATGATCAATTATTATTGAAAAAGTTCATAAAGTCCTGACTAGTAAGCTCTAAGGGAATGCTAGGACTGACAGAGTCCTGACTTTTTGTCAGCCTGGCTACAGCGCTGAAAAGAAACCTGGGATTATTCTTGTTCTCTTCTATTAATGCAGAATAATAACTTGTTCTAGCTTTTCTAAGAGATTTTTTTTTATAAATTAAAATGATTTCTCCAAGCTAAAAAGATTTCATCTAAATTAGTGGAGAGATATATAATATGAGTTTTACTTTTTGAATTATATCAACTTTTCGATGACATTCTAATTTACTGAGATGCACCTTTACATGTTTCTCCTATCTACAACGTTAATCACATCTAGAATCAGAGGGGTCGCTGCCATGCAAGGCGTCATCACAAACAACTTCTTCTTCCCCAATCTATTATGATGAGCACCAAGCTAGAAGGTGAGAAGTACCATTTTTATACGGTCTTTGGTATGACCCGGCCAGGACTTGAACCCCCAATCTCCCAGTTGTGGGGCGGATGCTCTATCAATTAGGCCACCACTCCGGTTAATGCTCAGACAGGACATTTATATATAGTTTTTAATACTCCATTGCACTCCATTACATATATTTGAATTTTGCTCATCAAAAAAAAGGAGTTAAACCATTTTGAGGTGTGTTTTTATTCAAGTTAAACTAAACAAGTAGTTTAACACACATCACATATTTGTAGGCATCTGCACTGTCTCAGTGCTCAGTCAAATAAGTTTAATTGTAGCCTTAAAAGCTCATCTGTGAACTAAATGACCACTATTTTCAAGTTTGAACACACCCAAAAACATTCAGGTTTTGGAAAACCCCTTTGGAATAAGTCAAAATCCGCTCAAAATAACCAGCTTGTAATAAGAAATCGATTCCAAAGTTGGCATTAAAGGAGAAGAGGGTAAAATGAAATATCTACTTTACTAACAAACAATTTTATTTTATCCATTTAATAGCCAAAACACAAAAAAGCTGACTATTCTCACATTTAAAACACTGTAAAACAATACTGATCAAACTACCAATATGACTAATCATTAAACTGCTGATTTGCAAATGTACTGAAATTCTAGTTAAATTGGACCACGTTTAATGACAAAGCATGCATAATTTACAGCTCTGGAAAAAATTAAAAGGTCAAAGAGACCACTGCAAATTTATCACTTTAAATGCTTTTACTATATATAAAATATATATGTGTGTGTGTGTGTGTGTGTGTGTGTGTGTGTGTGTGTGTGTGTGTTTGAGTAAAATGAACAACTTTGTTTTATTTTCTAATCTACTGAAAACAACTCACCCAAATTCCAAGTCAAAATATCATTTAGGCTGCATTCACACCAGGATAGTCCGGGGGTCTCGGTTTGACTTGGTGGCGATGGCGAGAATTTTCACACCTTTGTTTGGTTTGCATTCACACAGTACTTCACTCAAGCGGACCAAACCGCTTGGACAACGTCACGCAGTTACAGCAGCTGCTCGTTTGTGGCGCTGTAGCTGAAGCCACCACTGACCAGGAAGAAAAAATCTCAGCGAAGAAGAGAAATCCGGCTCATTGATTGGCCAGGACCAAAAAGGGAAATCCGGTCTTATGCCAAGAATTGCTCACTTGCCAAGAATTGCATTCCATCCACCAAAACTATAAAATAACACTACAGCCAGGCTTGTAACCATTTGTGCATTTTTAGAAGTACCCATTATACATTTTTAGAAGTAAAAATTGTTAATACCTCTTGTAAATTATCTTTAAATTATGTTTATTCGACGATGGGATGCAATTCTCGGCAAGCGAGCGATTCTCAGCATAACACCGTTCCCTTCAATAAGGTGTTTTTCCGCCACAAACTAATAAAAAAAAAAGCTCCGCTGTCTGTATAAATCCCTGTGCTGCCATCATGTCGCTAAACATTTTAAAAACATGGGTATTCTTGTGTGTAGCCACAAGCAGCTGAGAAATCTGGTTCTCAGACCAAATGTCTATCAGAGCCTGCATCTCCTCCTCACTCCTTATTCCTCCAAGTCCAAGAGACATTTTTTTTTTTAAACTTTTCTCCTTGGTTTTCTCCGGTAAAAGTATTTCTTGGATGCGTGCGGCTGTCTTTATTGCTATTTTCTACCCAAAACGGAGGCTAAAAAACCAGGAGCTCTTCAGCTGAATCGGGGTGTTGGATTTATTTACCCAGGAATTCCTGCCACGGAAACACACATCAAGTTTTCAACAGGGACAACTTTTTCCAGGTGAGTGGGAACTTCGCCTGTCTGCATCTCACCCAGATGGTGAATTAATGACTTTTCATGTATTTACATTGAGTTATAATGTAATCGTGCTGTGCGAAAAATTTGCCAATTTGCATTTGATGTGAAGGCACCTTTACAGTAAAGGCCACTTTCTCTTCTCACAGTGTGTTGCTGTGGTTACACAAACGCAGAGGGGCACGTCCGCCCTTTGGTTTGCTGGATACTCTGTTTGCATTCACATGGCAAGCAAAGTGTCCCAGACTGCATTTGCAAGTGAACCAAGACCCCCCGTTTCCAGGGGGACCAGAGTTTACTTGTTTGGTGCTACACCAGAGTTCCAGGCACATTCAAATGGCGCCAAACGAATCGACCTATCCACGGAATACACACTTTGGTCCTTTAGCCCGGACCAAACAGCGGCCGTGTGAATGCGCCCTTAGAGCATTTGTTTACAGAAAATGACAGCTGGCCAAAACAACAAAAAAAAAAAAGTTGCTTTTAGATGCGTTTTTAGATCAAATAATGCACAGAAAACAAGTTCATGTTCATTCCTGAATGCTACAATACTTAAGTTTGAACTTGGGAAGAACTCAGAAATCTGTATTTGTGGAATAAATCAGATTTTTATTCACAACTTTCATGTGTGTTACCATGCACAGATGATCACCTAACCAGTACCTCCTTAAGTAGACTGAGGTGTCCTTGTGTTGAAATTCAACAGATACTCAAACTAAATGGCTGCCATACATGTAGAGATGCTAATTTAGGAAAGATTTTGCAGTGCTCTCTTATCTTTTTCCAGAGCTGTATTCTTTGTGTTAGGGACGTACAATAATATCAGCCAATAAAGCATTTAAAATTATTCATTGGCACAACTGAATATTTACAAACAATAAAATATAACAACCAACAGTCAGGAGTGATGCTCTGCTGCTGACGTTATGCTTTTCCCGTGGCACAAGGGAATGATGTCATTACGTCGGGCGAGTGTAACAGAATAAATGTGCCTGCCTCCACACAGAGATGTGAAGAGGAGCAAAAACACTCCACCAACACCACCAACTCAACCTCCCATCCCAAAAGCTGTCAACCAACACATGGAATCCATGATGTCCAACAAGAGAAGGACACAAAGACAAAAAAAACTTCAGCAGCATTCTCCACAATGCAAAAAAACAAAAAAAAGCACAACTGTGACCATCTGAAGGCCAAAGGCGCCACCTGAAAACCCCCCAGAGTCCATCGCTCTCGAAAACCAGCTGCTGAAGACATTGGGCCCAGCAGACCCAGACCACACTGACCCCCGCTACATGACAGCTAGTCACAGATAATTTGAAAGCTGTAATTTTTAACATCGCATATTGAGGTGCTTCTAAGTTACTGTTTGAAAGAGATGCTGCTTCATACGTGTCTATTATAAAGTGACTTATTTGATCCAATTTATATGGTGCTGAGTTTAAGTCTGTAAATGACATGCATCCTTATTTGTGCTTCTTTATTCAGTAGATTAAAAATATTACACTGACTATTTATGTCAGTGCAAACTGTTCTAGTTACCATACAGTTGTACAGTGAATGCAGTTTATTTTCAGATGATCCCTGTGGACAGATTACATTTATTTATATGTTTCCTCTTGCCCTTGTTGTGGCTGTTGTAAGGACCATCAGAGGAACACCATCCTCCAAGCCTATTATAAGGAGGAAGTTTACAGTCCTGTTGAACATAATAAAATAAATAACATGTTCCTTGAGGAATGTGTCTTTATTTGCCATTTAATCATCACTGTAAGAAAAGAGATGTAAATAGGCAGGAAAAATATGTGCATATATTGGTACTGGCAAAATATATTTTGAAAATACCGGTATATCAGTTATTGGACAAAAAGACCCTCTAATATCATGCATCCCTACTTTGCGTACTGGAATACTAGTAAAAGAGTGACTCCCTTCTTATGGATTATTACTATTCAACTGGTGATAGAAAAACTGTTGAACCATGGGTGTATATTATACCAGCATCTACGGGGGTCTCAAGTACATCTTCATAAATTCCTAGGTCCAGAGTTTTCATTCCAAGGTCCTGCAAGGCGTGAGCTGTGGTTTTACAAAAGTTCTGCATGGAGTTGTTTATGTACTTCTCACGGATGAATAAGGCTTTCACCACACACTTGGCAGCATCTACAAGGTCAGTAAAGGGCACCTAGATGTTTCAAAACAAAATAATGAAAACAAATGTGAATGGAATATACAGGAAAACCAGTTATTTTAAATGTAGTTCAGAAACTGTGTTCTCACCCCACATTTTTCCTCTCCAGTTATTGAAACTCGCTGGAACTCTCTCTCTATTGGCACTTCCCTCTCCTTAAAACCATCAGCGACGCTGTCATCACTCTTGTCCCCCATTGCCCTAAAATGATGGAGAAGAGACCAGAAGGCACACAGAAACTGAAAAAAGTGGTGGTAAGTCAAAGAGTGACGAAATACAAAGAAGAATCTTTATCTCAAGCCCTAGTCACACAGACTTGTGAACATGAATACTTCTGAATACCTCTTTCCACAGGGGATGCAGGTGGATAGGGTGGTGATGTGTAAATGCAATACAATGCATAGTTCAATATTTTTTCGCCTGCCCATACATGCGTACCACTTGGAACTGTGTGTGCTACACTTGCATATAATAATTCCATTTACCCATCACCACCTCAACACACCTACATCGCAGGTGGATAGAGGTATTCACAGGTGCAGGCTGTGTGACTGAGTGCTCACAGTTGGCATCAGCATTCAGAAACCACCAGCTGATGCACATTTTAATCCTGAGAAAAATCCATCTTTTTTATATTGCAACTTCAATCAACACACATGCATAACATAAGCAAACCATATCATCATTGACATTAACAAGTACTGTAACAAAAAAAAAAACAAAACAAAAAAAAACATGATCATAAGACAAACCATTACATAGTAAAAGCTCAGCTCACTCACTCTAGATCTGCAGCACTGTCGATTTTCATGAAGTCATGTTTGGCACGGAGCAGTATCTCTGGTTCAAGCCTTGGGGTGATTGCAGTTGTGCACAATAGCGTGTGCAAGGCAGGGGGCACATCGGCAACAGAAGCAGTGAGAAGAAATTAAGCCCACAAGGAAAGAGAGGCCCAATATAGGCACAAGCACGAACTCAAACAGGCTTAAATACATATGACACAGAAACTAAAATTTTAGGTACTTAAATGACTGGAGAAAACATCAGTTAGTAGCAGTAAACTCTTAGGGCCATATTACGACAGTGTAGTCAGCAGTCTATTGTCTAAGGCGCAGAGCGTATTTATGGGTATTCCCAAGTCCAATTTGTTATCATGGTAGCACAAAAAAAAAAATTATGTACCTATGCAAAGAGGCTGGTCTAATTATTTTTTTTTCTCTCGGCGCCACACGAGTCGGCTGCCTTTTGCAACAGCGGCTCGATTCCGAGTCTTTTTCCCTTCCTCTCTCTTTTGATCCGTCTTTTTTTTTTTCACCCCACTTATATCACGGACACACAGATCGTCCTAAATGTCTCCTGAGCCGGTGGACGGAGCCACTGTCTATAGCAGGATACGATACAGCAGAGAACAGCTGCTAGCATTCAACCGCCACCCGATCCCATTGGAAAAACTCGACATACCGAGTGAACTGAGGCGAAAACGCCGCGGCTGCCGGGCTGGAGTAAGGCGGAGGACAAAAAATATAAGGTACAGACCCTCCCTTCCATCTGTTGTCATGGGAAATGTACGGTCGATACTGGGAAAGTTAGATGAGCTAGCGGCTATCTCCCGTTATGATAGCACATACCGGGAGTGCTCTCTCCTTTTGTTTACTGAGACGTGGCTAACTGAACTAGCAGCAGATGCTAACATTGAGCTGGAGGGTTTTCACATGATACGAGCTGACCGAACACCAGACAGTGGCAAGGCTAGGGGCGGTGGAGTGATCATGTATGTTAACAACAACTGGTGCAGACCGGGACATATCACTGTTAAACAACGACACTGCAGCAAAGACATTGAGTTGCTAGCTGTTAGCATGAGGCCTACATATCTCCCGAGAGAACACTCACACGTGATCTGCATTGTTGTTTATGCAAATCCGACGGCGAACGCTGGGACAGCACGTGACGTCATCCATTCAGTAACCAGCAGGCTGCAGACAGAACACCCAGATGCTCTTCTCCTCATCTCAGGCGATTTCAACCATGTTTCACTGTCTCCCATTCTACCCACGTTCACCCAGTATGTCACATGCCACACTAGAGACAATAAAACACTGGATTTATTCTACGCAAACACTAAGGAGGCGTACACCTCATCACAACTACCCCCACTCGGGAGATCGGATCACAACTTGGTTCATCTCCGGCCGGTGTACAAACCCCTAGTGCACAGACAACCTCCGGCCATGCACACTGTGGAGTTATGGTCTGAGGAGACAATGGACACCCTAAAGGGCTGTTTTGAAGCCACCGCCTGGAAGCAGCTCTGCGATCCACATGGTGAGGACATCGATGGCCTCATTCACACCTTCACGGGCTACCTCAGCTTCTGTGTGGACAAATCCGTTCCCACCAAGACCATACGGCGTCACTCAAACAACAAACCCTGGATCAACCCTGAGATAAAAACACTTCTGAGAGAGAAGAAGAGGATCTTCAGGTCGGGGAACAGGGAGATGCTGAAGTCCGTACAGAGGGAGCTGAGGAGAAAGATCAGAGAAGGCAAGGACAGCTTCAGGAAGAAGATGGAGGACAAGCTGCAACAGAGCGACATCAGCGGGGTCTGGAGAAACCTCAAAACCATCTCGGGGCTCCAGAATACCTCCCCCCAGGCCACAGGGGGCAGGGAGTGGGCGAACAACCTGAATCTGTTTTTCAATAGATTTGACCAACCGCCCTCCCCCCTGACTGCACAACAACCACTGCTGCCTCTAAAGAAATCAAGTCCTGCTGCCCACTCCCCACTCTACCAACACCCCCCCACTCCCAACACACAGCCCCCCATCCTGACCCTGACCAGGACCCAGGTGAGGACGGAGCTGAGGAAGATCAAGGCGAGGAAGGCGCCGGGACCGGACGGCATCAGCGCAAAGCTCCTCAAGTCCTGTGCAGACCAGCTGTGTGGGATTGTGACGTATATCTTCAACATGAGCCTGAAACTGGGGAGGGTACCACAGCTGTGGAAAACATCTTGTGTGGTACCTGTACCAAAAACTTCCCACCCCAAAGACCTGAACAGCTACAGACCGGTGGCCTTGACGTCCCACTTGATGAAGACCCTGGAGAGACTGCTCCTTGCTCACCTCCGCCCCCTGGTGGAACCAGCGATGGATCCACTCCAGTTCGCCTACCAGCATGGCATTGGGGTGGAGGATGCGGTGATCTTCCTCCTTCACCGTTCTCTGTCCCACCTGGAGAAGCCCGGGAATATGGTGAGGATCATGTTCTTTGACTTCTCCAGTGCTTTCAACACCATCCAACCGATGATCCTGAAGGACAAGCTGCTGCGCGCAGGGGTGGACCAGCACCTGTCATCATGGATCCTGGACTACCTCACGAACCGGCCTCAGTTTGTGAGAACCCGGGACTGTGTGTCCGACACGATCATCAGTAGCACGGGGGCCCCCCAGGGAACGGTGCTGGCTCCCTTCCTGTTCACTCTTTATACTGCGGACTTCTCACACAACACAACACACTGCCATCTACAGAAGTTCTCTGATGACTCTGCGATCGTTGGCCTCATCTCCAATGGAGATGAAGCTGAGTACAGAGGGCTTATCCAGGACTTCGTGGACTGGTGCCATCGGAACTGCCTCCAGATCAACGCGAGGAAAACTAAGGAGCTGGTGGTGGACTGCCGCAGGCATGGGCAGCCCCTCACAGTACCAGTAAATATACAGGGAACAGACATCGAGATGGTGACATCCTATAAGTACCTGGGTATTCATCTGAACAATAAACTAGACTGGTCACACAATACTGATGCACTCTACAAGAAGGGACAGCGCAGGCTGTTCCTGCTGAGGAGACTCAGGTCTTTTGGTGTACAAGGGGCGCTGCTGAAGTCATTCTATGACACGGTGGTGGCATCAGCCATCACTTTTGGAGTGGTCTGCTGGGGCAGTGGCATTACTGCAGCCGATAGGAAGAGACTGAACAAACTGATTAAGAAAGCTAGCTCTGTCCTGGGGCAGCGCCTTGATCCGATGGAGGAGATAGGAGAGAGAAGGACGGTGGCTAAACTGTCATCTCTGCTGGAGTCCGAGTTCCACCCTATGCAGGACATACTGAATGCACTGAGGAGCTCATTTAGCAGCAGACTACATCATCCCAGGTGCACAACCGAGAGGTTTCGTAGGTCCTTCCTACCAACGGCTGTCAGACTGTACAACCTAAGCAGGGCTGCTCGCAGAGATAGCAAAAAGACGTAACAAACTAATAGTTTTTTGAATGCAAAAGATGCAATAGACTTACACAATGGTCCTCTCCGGCATACAACTAGGAACATACCGGTCGCTATGGAGGGTGAGAATATGTATGGGCACATAATCATACCATGTAGGATAACTAAGTAGACGGTTATGCTGTTTCATTCCATCTAGCAACAATGCTCTGCACTGTGTGTGTTTATATATTTGCATATTTATTCCATCTAGCTACAATGCTCCGTACTGTGGGTGTTTATATATTTATATATCTACATATTATTCCATCTAGCTACATTGCTCCGCACTGTGTGTGTTTATATACTTGCATATTTATTCCACCTAGCTGCAATGCTCCGTACTGTGGGTGTTTATATATTTACATATTTATTCCATCTAGCTACAATGCTCTGCACTGTGTGTTCATATATTCATATATTTATTCCATCCAGCTACAATGCTCTGCACTGTGTGTCTGTGTGTGTGTGTATATATATATATTTTATAGTAATACGTACATATGTTTATTAGCTGCTCTTGCTTGCTTGTTTTTTTTCTTGCCTTCTGATTGTTGCTCTGAGTGTTGCTATCCCTGTGCTGTTGCAATCCTGGAATTTCCCCGTTGTGGGACTAATAAAGGCTTATCTTATCTTATCTTATCTTATTCAGAGGTGCGTTTTGGGTAATTCAATGCAATGCTTTCGTGGACTTCCCTTTAATGAACAGAGATGCATGATCCAAGGCAAGCTGTGATCATGATGACTTGTTTAGAAGACAGGTTTTGCACTGGCCAAAGGGCATACACATGAGTGAAAAGGTGTGTGATCGTACACTGCTTGGCATTAAGCCAGGCATTAATCACAGTTGATGCCCAGTTATTTTAGGAAAAGGAGGACATGATTGAACAAATGGGCTGAACAATCGAGCTGAATTTAAGACTTAATGTAGCCCGCATGGATGCACACTTTGCTGTGCTCCACGCACTGTTTTTTGTCTGTGCAGTAAAAAACTCTTGTCTACTGTTGCTTCAAATGATTTGGAATATACCTATTACATGGTATATGTGGATCGTTTGTATATCCTCAGATTAATTAATACACGTAACAAAAAACTGCTGAGTGTGTGCATTTTTCATTAACCGGGACAGGACACACAAACGAACAAACATGAGATTGAAGGACAGGACTATGAGGATATAGAAATTATAGATTATGGATGTGGAAAGAATACTTTGTCACAGCAGAGAGGTTTGTAGTTTGAAATCTTCAAATCAACAGCATCCTCTGGGTTTTAGATAAAGCCTCCTCTGTTCACTGGATCCACAACAGCCACAGAGCCTCTGGTGCTGGTCTGCCAGAACAAGTAACAAACGCCTTTGCACCTCTCCTGAATGTTACAGTCTATGTTGAAAAGACACACTCCCTGTTCATTCATTCATCCCCCCCCCAAAAAAAAAATAAAGAAATACCTAATCTCTAGGCAATACTCCTGTAAATTCATGATGAAAATGAAAATGTGGACGGAATAAAACTAATCAGTGTATCATCATATTATAAGTAAACTAAGGAGTAACAATAGTTTGATTAGATTAGAAATGTTACAACCATGTTTATTTAAACAGTGCATGCTGTGTTTCCTTATGTGCCCCTGTCCGTCGACACTCCCATGATTATAAAACATGCCGCACAAATAGCATTAACGATGTACTTCTGATGATAGACCTGCTTTTTGTTGCTCAAAAGGACCCTGACATGAAATGCACTAAAACAGCAATATGCCAAGATTACACCGGTGCCACACCTCTTAAATAAGTCTCCTCCTTGTAGCGTAAAGCAGGCACACCATACACCAGGTACTTCAGTTCAATTCAACTTTGTTTATATAGTGCCATTTCACAACAGTCATCTCATAGCACTTTCAACTGTAGCGGAAAACCCCACAATTGCAGAAAGGCCCCAGCAATCAGGTGATCCCCTGTGAGCAAGCACTTGGCGACGGTGGAGAGGAAAAACTTGATTTTAACAGGAAGAAACCTCCAGCAGAACCAGGCTCAGGGAGGGGCAGTCATCTGCTGTGACTAGCTGGGGGGGTGAGGGGATGGAGGAGGAGGAGGAGGAAAAGGAGAAGAAGAAGAAGAGAACAGATAGCATGGCAGAGACTCAATCTATGCAAGAGAACAAACAGATGCCAATGACCAACAAAAATATTTCATTGAGAGTGAAGAAAGGAGTGAAGCTCAGTGCATTGTTGGGGGTCCCCTGGGTGTCTAAACCTATTAACAGCATAACAATAGCCCCTTTTCCACTAGTACCTACTCAGTCCGACTTGCCTCGACACAAGTGTGGTTGGTTTTCGATTTCAACCAAGTACCACCTCAAGTGGATGGGGTTGGGTTCATTACAGGAAGGCAGCCCATTATCCCGTTATGTTGTTTACATGCTGACGTTTTCACTGATAAATAACGTAAAAGATGCTTAAAATCATAAAACACTCACCATCTTCCCTGTGAGCAGCCATCAGCTCGGAGACCTCCTGGTATACTGTTTCATTTCAGCTCGCTCTGCCGCAGCAGGGCCGACAAGGCTGAAAAGTTCATAGTTGTCAAATTTGGCCAAATGTAGTTTATTTTTCAAGCACAGGGATCCAAGCACTGCAACACCGACGGAAGAACTGTGCGCACCGATGGGGAGACTGTTGAAAAATAACCACATTTGATCAAACTTGACCACTATGAACTTTTCAGCCTATGAACCTTTCAGCCCCGGCGCTGGCAGAGCATTCCGAAATGAAATACCAGGAGGCCTCCGAGCTGATGGCTGCACACGGGGAAGATGGTGAGTGTCTTGAGACAGTGTTTATTTGTGTGTAGCTATTTGTTTTGTTGATTATCACAGAAATAATAGAAACTCACGGCCAAATTTACAAATGGCGGTTTTGAATCTTGTGAAGACGTCTCTCTCATCAACTGATGTTACACCCTGGCCAATCAGTGGCCTGCAATCCATTGACATCGCATTTTCAGCTCGACTCAGCACGGTTGGAACCTCACTGAACTAGGTCCCAAAAAAGTACCTGGTACCAGGTACTAATGGAAAACCCTACAAACAGATACAGTCGAGGCAAGTAGGGCTGAGTAGGTACTAGTGGAAAAGGGCCATAAGAGAGGGTTCAGGGTCAACTGATCCCACCCTAACTATAGGCTATGTCAAAAAAGAAGGTTTTAACCCTATTCTTAAAAACAGATTGAGTCTGACTCACAAATCCAGATTGGCAGCTGGTTCCAAAAGAGAGAAGCCTGATAGCTGAAAACTCTGCCTGGGGGGCGGCTGTTGCGCAGGTGTAGAGTGGCCGATTATTGATTGGAGGGTTGCTCTGCCTGGAGTCTGCATGTCGAAGTGTCCTTGAGCAAGACAGTGAACCCCAAGTTGCTCCTGGTGGGTCAGGCCAGCACCTGTGTATGGCTGCTCTGCCACCATCACTGCATGAATGTGTGGATAGCAGGATCTGTAAAGTGCTTTGGTTATGCAGAGATGAGTAAAATGTACTATATAAGTGAATGTCATTTACCATTGTACTTCTAGAGATTCTAGGTATTACAAGTAATCCTGCATTTTGGGAGCGTAGTGCTGTTAGGATGATAAGGTACTATCAGATCTTTTAAATAACAAGGGGCCTGATTATTGAGCTTTTTAAGTGAGAAGAAGTTTTTCAAACTTAATTCTAAATTCTATGGGAAGCCAGTGAAAGAAGGCCAGAACCAGAGAGATGTGATCTCTCTTTCTAGTACCTGTTAAAACTCTTGCTGCAGCATTTTGGATCAGCTGAAGACTTTTGAAAGATGTTTTAGGACAGCCGGATAATAGAGAATTACAATAATCTAATCTAGAGCTAACAAAAGCGTGGATCAGTTTCTCAGCATCACTCTGAGACAAGATGCTCCTAATCTTGACAATATTACGCAAATGATAGAAGGCAGTCTTAGAAATGAATTTAATACTGTATGTGAATTGAAAAACAGATCTTGATCAAAAATAACTCCAAGGTTCCTCACAGAGCTATTAAGAGAAAGAGTAACTGCATCCAAACTAAAAAGTTTAATTTGGAAGAGTGTTTCTAAGGTTTTTTGGACCAACTAGAATGACTTCAGTCTTATCTGAATTTAATAGTTAGTCATCCAAGCTCTGATTTCCTTAAGACAAGCCTCTAATTTGGCTAATTGATTACGGTCATCTGGCTTCATTGACAAATATAATTGTGTGTCATCTGCATAACAATGAAAGTGTATGTAATGCTTTCTAATAATATTGCCTAGCGGAAGCATATATATATATATATATATATATTATATATAAACTAAAAAGAATAGGGCCTAGCACAGATCCCTGTGAAACTCCATGGTTGAGCTTTGAGTTAGAAGAAAACTCATTACTGACATGAATAAACTGGAAACTATCAGATAAATAAGATTTAAACCACTGCAATGAAGTTCCATTAAGTCCAACAAGGTGTTCTAATCTGTCAAGGAAAATATTATGATCGACAGTATCAAAGGCTGCACTAATGTCTCAAAGGACAAGTACAGAAACGGGTCCATTATCAGATGCGATAAGGAGATTGTTAGTGACCTTCACTACTTAGGTGGAGTGACGCAAGGCATGAAAATCAGACTATGTGCTGTCATAAACTAAAAAATGCACAGCAGCAAAATGGGAAGTGTGCCACAAAGGTGTGCCTTAGACAACTGTAATAGGGTCCTTAGTGTGTAAGTTAACTTCACAATAATTTGCTTAGTGGTGAATGAAATGCCATTGTCCTTATAACTACATAGCAACTATATTCTAGCTCAGTTAGCAAAATTCAATGATTAGCTTGTTAGAAGCTGGTTAGTGTGTATTCATGAGTGAAAACAAAAGCCATGTATGCAGTAACAGAACAATTATCTTTAAAGGGCCCATACTGTGCAAAATGCTGTTTTCTTGGGTTTTAGCCTTAAACAATACAGCAATGGGTCACATGTACAATATTAAAATGTTCACTTCATAAAGAAATACACAGTGCTTTTATTTAATTAAACTTTTACCAGAAATAAGCAGATTACACTTTCTGGGTTTAACAATGGCATTTCTGATTTCACAAACCAACAAGTTCTGCCTTAGCAAAACAAACACACCCTGACTCCTTTTTTCACTTGTGATCTTTCCATTCAAAAAATCTTTACCTAATCAAAATCAGGGCTCATTAATATTAATGAGCAGACTAAAATCAACTGAGCTTTACAGACATCTTTTTTGAGGAGCTGTAAAACAGCACAGAAATGCATTTTGGTGTTTAAAACCACACATCTTCCTTTCTTTCTTTGAGGATGATAAAACAAAATTAATCCCTGGGAAAAGCACAATATGGGACCTTTAACTGAATTTGTGTGTTTTTTCTGTATTTCTCTCACTTAATATCTTGACTGATTTGCCTCTCTAGGCGATGTCGCCGTTCTTCCAGCTGCTCGATGGGGCTGTCCTCCGGGAACTCATACGGGGCACTTCGCATCTCGCTTTCAGTGATGCTGAACAGCCCCTGTATAAACACAAGTTAAGCCCATTTATGGTGTAATAAAATGGGAAACAATCTCAATATAGATGTGTTTATGAGGCCTACAGTACATGCTAGTTAACCTTCAAATATTGGGAAAAAACAAATCTTGATGGATTAACAATGGATAACACTGATCAATGTTTTGCACACATTGTTAGCCTTATTGGAAATGTGACTTCAATTAATTAGCCAACTACCATCTTGAAAGTAGCAGGATATTGGAAAATGCTGCTATTCCTGATAATAACTGTTGAGATAACTTCTCATTAGATTTACAGTCAAGGAGTATAAACTGATTTAATAATCTGATTTCATAGCCTTCATTTCAATAAACCTCTTACACTTGTGATTTAAATATCCAATAATGACCAAAACTGAATTTAAATTTATATTAGCCATTTCAAACAGGGCATTTAATAGTTCATTCTGTATTTGCTTTTGAGTTTAGAAACATTTGTCCAACAGGCTTTGTCCAGCAGATATTTTATTATAAAAATCTTGAGTAAACATTGGTGTTTTTTAATGAAGGCTTGATTGTTTAGGCCCAAAGCCTTAATTACTGTGATTAATAGGTGTCGTGTTTAGCTGCTGTTTTATCACAAAATAGCTGCCACAAAGTTGGCCAATTTTGTGCTCTTACCTCAGCAATCTCTTTGTACTTTTCCTCCATGGATGTCCGCAGGTCGACTGGGTACTGTGCGAGGGAAAGAGGTGTTCCAGGAAGGGATCGCTGGGCCTTCAGAGTTTTGGGTCCAGATGAACCGCTGAGGTCTGTGGGAACACACATGAACAGTTACAGCAACCGGCCGGTATGTGATCTGAAATTCTCCATTACAGTCTCACAGCACTTGCAGGTCAGTCTGGGGTATAGTGAACGTGATTAAAAAACTTTTTGATCTCAGTCACATCAACACCTTCATGAGTGAGGCCATTCAAACACAAAAACAGACAGCTGAAATGTCTGAAAACAGAACAGCTGCTGGTATTTTTGATGCGGTCCATACTCAGGTTTTTATCAAAATTTCAGCTGTGCGACAATAATTTACCAATACATCGTGTTCTCTTCAGCTACAGGTTTACATGGTTTAGTTTTAAACCTCAGGATAACCCAATTTCTATTAATGGTGTTAACTCCTTTACTCAAACACATAAGCATAAACTAAACTTCATATTCTTTTACGTAGATATAGCGCGCAGATTTTAGTACAATATCAGCAAAGCAACAGTTCTTCCTGTAACAAAGCAGGAACAACATATGGTCATTTGTGTGTGCTTATGCAAACACCTGTTGGACTGATAAAGCCACTACTTTACAATGTGAATGTTGACAGAACAACTGATAGTAAAACATTCATTACAAGTTTTAAAAAATGCCATAAAATGAACAGGATACACCATCACTTTAAATATTTTGGCAGTGAACATGCATTTCAGACACATAAGTAGCATTCAGACCCTTTTTGGCCTAAATTAACAGTTTATTATCATATCACAGACTGCTGATAAAGAGACAAACAAATATGTAAAAGGAAAGAAAACTAACTCTTCACTAAAAATAAAAATAGAAAAGTCTAGCCAAGATTGCCATGTGGTTTTGTTTGATAATTAAAACTACGACTTTGGTAAGCACAAATTGGACTCAAGACAGCAGTTGAGTCTCATAGGGTTCTTAAAATAAACAGAAACTTACAGGTAAAAAGGTCACATCTCTGCACTTAAGGGGAAAAAAACACGTCTTTAGAACAACTGTTTTACGTAAAACCAAAGTCTCTATGAGTTAATACAAGTATGGCTGTGATACACAACTGATCAATAAACCATTGCCAGATAAAAACTAACAATCAAAATTTTGAGCCACATTTAGAAAATAATCATAAAAGCCTGTTTTTTCTTTATAAAGAAGGCAAGGACATCAGTGACCAAAACATTAAATTAGGTCTAACTATTGCTGACTATGAAGCTCTAGTGATAGTAAAAGTGAGTGTGAAACTCCTTGTAAAATGTCCAGTAGTGAGGCGATCTTAATAAAATGTGCAGCTGTGGAGGCAGTGGAGCCCTCCGTGCTCTATACCTGCTGGAAATAGGTGACAGCTCAACTCCAAAAATCAACATTCATTTCGAGAGGGTCCTTTATTAAGGTTTCACAGTTCCAAAAGCACACAAAGTTTTCCCACCCACTGTAATGAGTCTATGGCTTTGGGAGTGGTGAGTTCATGCTCCTCTATAATTGCTGACATTATTGATGCTGTGTCTGGTCTGTGACAATTAAGGCGCCGCCATCTGCTGTCTGACTCTGCCATGGTGGTGGAAGGAATGAGCATAAGATAGCTCTTCACAGTACGCTCACCATACCAAACATTTCAGTATTGGACAGTTTAACAGAAGGAATGACATTAACTGGAATCTAATCAAAAACACAGTTTGATACATGGATTAAAACTATAAAGGAACTTTGACAGAGAAGGATCTCTAACCAAAAATATTTCCTAAAACATGTTACAACATGTAAAAATATTTATTTTCGGTGTTCTCTGTATGCCCCAACAACATATTCTATAATTTTCCTCCATATCGTCATTATTTTGTACAGCTGCCACAACATTTTTGTCATAAGCGTGCGCTTTACGCACACACAAATGGAATAGACAAACCCAATAGCAGGTGAACAGAGTGTTTTAATAAGTAAGGAATCAAACGTACAATAATTGTCCAACATAGGATTCCAAAAACAGTTGGCAGCACAGCAGGTTAACACAGCTCAGCTCAGGTTGGGACTTAGGGAAAAGCAGTTCACACAAGCCCCAGGGAAACACTGGCTGCTGGGGGAAACCAAGAAATGTAAACCAGGAATCAGGACTTGCATGGAAGTGTTGGAGCGCAGCTGGGCTCTGGGACAAAACAACAGCAACCGTAGTCCAAAGGGAAAAGTCCAAACACAAGGAGCAGGCAGGGCAGAACAACTACTGTGTGCAGGGAGAAGACAATACAATGCACCGGCGATACACAGGAGTATGGACAGAGCTTAAATACACCAACCCTGATCATCACAATGACTGCCCATGCGAGAAAGTGATTGTAGAGTGGATGGAAAGCAGGTGTGGATGATAGAGTGAGAGTGAGAGAGTGTGTGAATGTGTGAACCTGGGCAGGGAAATGACAGATTGGACTCACCTGTCAGAAACTGACAGAAGAGAGAGGGGGTGGCCACCAGAGGCAGAAGGCACAGATAACATATGGAAAGCCAAAGGTAGCATAAAACACAGATGATATAGAACAGGAGCCCACCATGAAGCCTGAGCTGGGGAAACCTCCAGCTTGGCTCATGACAATTTTTAAGTCATAACACCTTTGACAATTTCTCAGATTTTATGTGGCTCTATGCCCGGTATAACTCTGTCCTTATAATGTGTATTGTCCAATATAAATGGGATAAAGACAGTACTTTAAATAAACAGGTGCCCACTTAAACAGAGCCATTCTAAATATAGTGTCTGTGTAATCCCCCAACCTTTCCACCACAGATGACCCTTAATCCAGAGCACCCCAACTCTATTTATCTCAATGACATCACTACAGTAGGAGGCAAAAACAGTCATCACAATTCTATGTAAGTTAAAACAACAAAACTATCAATAAATCAGCTGGGGAAAAAAGTAAAGCAAAGCAGAATTATGAAAATATGAATAAAAATTCAACTCTATAGCATCATGTCACTAGGGCAAATAAAAAAAATCCAAAATACACAAAGTATGCAAATAAAACAGCAACACATGCTTCCATAAGGGATAAGGACCTAGGGCTGGGTGATTAACCAAAATAAAACTAGAACTGACGTTCAGGGAGTAGAACTGACGTAATCTTGCTCATGTCTGTTTTTTTTTTTTGTTTTTCCCCTCTCCCTGTTGTGTGCGTGTATGCGAGAGTTTTTCATGTACTGCCCCTTTAAAATGTGCCCACAGAGTTAAGCGTAAGCAACTCCGGAAGCAGCGCAGTCAACACTGTTCAGTTGCAGCAGAATATGAGCGGAATGGGCAGAAATACGGCTTGTAATGAAAACAAACATGGTCTCCATCTACATAGTATGTGATGATTGACTATTTTATCTGAAGATGAAATAATGGAAAAAGCCCTATAAGGACTTGTACTTATATACAGTAGCACTTTTTCTAGTCACAAAGACCACTTAATGCGCTTAACTAGTAGCTACAATAACCCTGTCTATTCCAAGGGCCTATCAGAGACAGATACCTAGGGACAATTTAGAATCACCAGTTAACCTAACATGCATGTCTTTGGATTGTGGGAGGAAACCAGAGCTCCCAGAGTAAACTCACAAAGCACATGGAGACATGCAAACTCCTCACAGAAAGGTCCCTACCCCTGCCAGCCTGGGAATTCAAACCTGGAAACCTTCTAACTGTGAGGAAACAGTGCTGGCCACTGTACCACCGTGGTGCACAAAAGCATGAGAAGTGCACCTAGTAAGAATTTTCACAAAAATCAGTCACAACAGGCTGTATGGCTAATTCAGTAAATATTATGAAAAATTTAAGACTATTGTAAACTCTAAATCAATGTATGTCTTGTCTCTTGTGTTGGGGACCACATGCAGAAAAATATGAGTCACAGGCTACAAAAAAAAATATGACAAGCAGCCTCTATTCACTCAGCAGTAGTGTTTGTGGGCATGCAAATGTTAATAAAGTCCCAAATTTTATCTGTGTACATTATCTAGGTGCCTTTAGTGAAGCTCATTTTCATAAAATAAAACTCCAAGAAAGATTTTCTGTGTCTACTAGTCAGATGTCCTACCTTTTACGTGGCCATTGTGATATTTTCACCTATTTTTTTTTTTTTTTTAGCATGAAACGGGTGTGTTTGTTGAGCTAATATGATAGCTGCTATCTCCTTCAGTTTTTATTCCAGCATTGCTCTCTTCCACAGTGGAACAGATTCTTGGCAAATCAAATACACACACTTTAACTGAATAGCTGTGATTTTTTCCCCCATCTTGTTGGATGACATAAGGAATAAAAAGTGCATCATGCAAAAAGTTCAATTTATTACCATGGGCCATATTCCATTTTATTTTTATCATTTCCCATGGGGCACCTCAAAACAGCCCATTCTAATTAAATAAATAGAATGTTGTCTAAACTCTCCAAACAATATTTTGCTGTAGATTGGCAATTCCTGTATTTGAGAAAGAGAACATACAATATGAGAAAAAACTTGGTCTTTCTAGCAGTGTTTTTGTGAAACCTTGACATAATAACGTTCTTTTTTTATGCGTCTGGGCACAAGCAGACACCAAGTCTCCAGCTTTACCTCAAACATGATGTTTACTATGGTTTATTTTAGAATGAAATGCCTCCAGCCTTATATCAGCAAACTGAAATCCTGTGTTCATTTTCCAGTGCCAGAGAGCAATATTGACAGAGCTCTCCCTCATATCTTTCCACCACAACCATGGGACCTGAGTCTGCATACCGCCCACAGAATCCATTTAGTTTATGTGAAGCTGTCTCTGCTCTATAGAGATCGAAATAATCCTCTGAGTCTTCGTCATCCTCCCAGGTTTAGCAGCAGACTTGTTTAGGCAGTGCAATTCTCAATTCTTCCAAGGCAGTAACACTACCCATCACTAACACATTCTGTTCTCTTGAATATTGGCAGATGTATAAAGAAAACAAAACACTGTATGTAAATTGAACAAGATTATAAGCCAGTATCAAATTTTTTGTTTAGTTTTTAGATTCATTTTGGATCTACAGTGGTGTGAAAAAGTGTTTGCCCCCTTACTGATTTCTCTTCTTTTTTTTTGTATGTTTGTAAATGTTTCACATCATCAAACAAATTTAAATATTAGACAAAGATAACACAAGTAAACACAAAATGCAGTTTTTAAATGAAGGTGTTTATTATTAAGGGGAAAAAAAATCCAAACCTACATGGCCCTGTGTGAAAAAGTGATTGCCCCCGGTTAAAGCATAAATTAATTGTGGTTTATCACATCCTTGGAAAGCTGAGTTCAATTTCTCTAACCACACCCTGGCCTGATCACTGCCACACCTGTTCTCAATCGAGAAATCACTTAAATAGGACCTGCCTGAAAAAGCGAAGTAGACCAAAAGATCCTCGAAACCTAGACATCATGCTGCGGTTCAAAGAAATTCAGGAACAAATTAGAAACAAAGTAATTGAGATCTATCAGTCTGGAAAATATTATAAAGCCATTTCTAAAGCTTTGCGACTCCAGCAAACCACAGTGAGAGCCATTGTCCACAAATGGCGAAAACATGGAACAGTGGTGAACATTCCCAGGAGTGGGCAGCCAACCAAAATTACCCCAAGAGCACAGTGACGACTCATCGAAGAGGTCACAAAAGACCCCACAACATCCAAAGAACTCCAGGCCTCACTTGCCTCAGTTAAGGTCAGTGTTCATGACTCCACCATAAGAAAGAGACTGGGCAAAAATGGCCTGCATGGCAGAGTTGCAAGACAAAAACCACTGCTGAACAAAAAGAACATAAAGGCTCATCTCAGTTTTGCCAGGAAACATCTTGATGATTCCCAAGACTTTTGGGAAAATATTCTGTGGACTGACGAGATAAAAGTTGAATTTTTTGGAAGGTGTGTGTCCCATCACATCCGGAGTAAAAGCAACACAGCATTTCAGAAAAGGAACTTTTTTTTTTTTTAGATATAGAGTCCTTTATTAGTCCCACAATGGGGAAATTACAGGGCATCCACATGAGTGAATGAGGCAGCTACTAGTGCAGCGCCAAACCGTTTCACCATTCACACACACATTCACACCTGGGGCCACTTTAGAGTCTCCAGTTAACCTAACTTGCATGTTTTTGGCATGTGGGAGGAAACTGGAGAAATCCCAGAGTAAACCCATGGAGACACGGGAAGAACATGCAAACTCCACACAGATCACTGTTGGTCGGGGGCTGGGATCGAACCCAGGATCCCTTGGCCAAGGGTAAGTTACTGTGCTGCCGCAGTGCTAACCACTCCGCTACCGTGCTGCATCATACCAACAGTGAAATGTGGTGGTAGTGTGATGGTCTGGGGGTGTTTTGCTGCTTCAGGACCTGGAAGACTTGCTGTGGTAAATGGAACCATGAATTCTGCTGCCTACTAAAAAAAATTTTGAAGGAGAATGTCCGGCCATCTGTTCGTGACCTCAAGCTGAAGCACACTTGGGTTCTGCAGCAGGAAAATGATCCAAAACACACCAGCAAGTCCACCTTTGAATGGCTTAAGAAAAACAAAATGAAGACTGGAGTGGCCTAATCAAAGTCCTGACCTGAATCCGATTGAGATGCTGTGGCATGACCTTAAAAAGGTGGTTCATGCTCAAAAACCCTCCAATGTGGCTGAATTACAACAATTCTGCAAAGATGAGTGGACCAAAATTTCTTCACAGCGCTGTAAAAGACTCATTGCCAGTTATCACAAATGCTGTTGTTGCTGCTAAGGGTGGCCCAACCAGTTATTAGGTTTAGGGGGCAATCACTTTTTCACACAGGGCCATGTAGGTTTGGATTTTTTTCCCCCTTAATAATAAACACCTTCATTTAAAAATTGCATTTTGTGTTTTCTTGTGTTATCTTTGTCTAATATTTAAATTTGTTTGATGATCTGAAATATTTAAGTGTGACAAACATACAAAAAAATGAGAAATCAGGAAGGGGGCGAACACTTTTTTACACCGCTGTATTTTTTGTTGAAAATGCACTTTTGTTGAATTGCAAAACTAGTCTCGGAATAGAATAGATCGCAATCAGCGAGCAGCAGTACCGTTTTGTGCCAAGAAAAAGTATCTACAGATGCAATGTTTGCTTTAAGAGTGTTAATGAAGAAGTATAGAGAAGGTCAGAATAAGTTGCACTGTGTCTTTGTAGATCTAGAGAAAGCATATGATAGGGTGCCAAGAGAGGAAATGTGGTGATGTATGAGGAAGTCAGGAGTGGCAGAGAAGTATGTGAGGGTGGTGCAGGACATGTATGAGGACAGTGAGATGTTGGTGAGGTGTGTGGTAGGAGTGACAGATGGATTCACGGTGGGGGTGGGATTACATCAGGCGTCGGCTCTGAGACCCTTCCTTGTTTGCCATGGTAATGGACAGGCTGACAGATGAGGTCAGGCGAGTCTCAGTGAGTTATGATGTTTGCAGATGATTTGTGGCAACCCTAGGGAGGAAGTAGAAGAAAACCTGGAGAGGTGGAGGTGTGCACTGGAGAGAAGGGGAAATGAGAGGGAGGCAGGTGTAACGGTAAGGATGCAAGGAGGAGAGGTAGTGAAGGCAGATGAGTTTAAATACCTGGGGTTAATCATCCAAACAATGGACATTGCACAAGAGAAGTGAAGAAGAAAGTGCATGCAGGATGGAGTGAGTAGAGACAAATATCAGGGGTGACTTGTCACAGAAGGATAGCAACTAGAGTGAAACGGAAGGAGGGGCTTTAGGTGGCAGAGTTGAAGATGCCAAGACTGTCATTGGGAGTGACTAGTAGGGACAAGAATAGAAATGAGTATATCAGAGGGACAGCTCAGGTTGAATGGTTTGGAAACAAAATAAGAGAAGCAAGGCTGAGATGGTCTTGGGCATGTGCAGAAGAGGGATAGTGGATGTATTGGAAGTTGAACATGGAGCTGCCAGGCAAGAAGAAAAGTGGAAGACTACAGAGAAGATTCATGGATGTAGTGAAGGAGGACATGGAGAGGGCTGGTGTGAGAGAAGAGGATGCAAAGGATAGGATGAGATGGAGGCAGATAATCTGATGTGGTTACCTCTAAGGGGAGCAGCTGGAAAAAAAACAAAATCTATAGAATAGAATAGAGATTTATCGCCATTTGTACCATCACACTGTAGGTACATTGGAATTCTATTACATTTATGTCTCACTCCTCTTTTTTGGATAAAACATAATATTCAGAAAAAGACTTCAGTAAAAAGAACTGTGCATTATGCTTAAAAACAGTAACATGTTATTAGTCTAATATGTGTTTTTGCTGATTTGTAAAGTCTGTCAGAGGACAACAGTTCAAACAAAGTGGTGACCAAGGTGGGAACTAGGGATGTTAATGATTAATTGACTTTTGATTAATTGTTGATAAGAATTTAGTTGGCTAAATTAGTTGTCAATTAATTGATAACTCAGCAGTCCTTTTCAATGGGAGCTTATTCTATGAAATGTAGTGGTGTCGCTGTCCAGGCGGGGGCATACGCAGTTACCCGCTGCCGCATTTCAATCGAAAAACTAGAAGAGACGCCAAGCCCCCAGAGGGCATGCATGCACTGTGCCTAGATATCTCCGGCCGCTGCCGAGCGCTGGTGCGTGTTCAGGCTCACTGCATCTGCATCACGGTCTCAGTAAGCAATAAGGGTGAATGAGGGTGAGGGAGTGTGCGGGGGAGAGCACAAATGGATGTGAGTAGGTCGGAGTGTGAGTGAGAATGCATATATCGGTCAACGTGAGTAAGTGTGGGTGACCCTGAGAGCGAGTAGGAGCGAGATTGAGTGACTACAGGAGTGAGAGAGAATGGTTGGGTTCGGGAGTGTGAGTGTGGAATTGTGTGGGGGAGTGGGTGAGCGAGAGTGAGTGAGTGCATGTAGGTGCATATGAGAGCATGAGGGTGTGAATGTGTGGGAATGGGTGTGTCTGCTAGTCGGGAGGTGCTGGATTGAGGGGGTAGTGCCTCTCAGCTACGTGGGTTCCCCTAGACGGGGGGGCTTCTTTGGGTGTGGGGGTCCCCAGGGTGTGTGGCAGTGGCGCTGTGGGGTGCCTGGGGGGGCTCGCGCCGGGGGCGCGGGCTGGTCTCCAGCCTGGGGGGTGGAGGCGCTGGCCTCCTGGCACCTGGGGGCTGGCGTTGGCCCCGCTTGGGGGGGGGGGGATTGGCAGGCCCGGGGGTGTGGACCTGCCACGCCGGCCGCCTGGCCTCCCTTGGCCATCCCTCCTGGAGCGGATGCCTGGCTTTCCTGGGGCTTGCTGACCTCGGACATTTGTACCCTGTGGGGGTTGGTGGTGCTGCCTTGCCTGCTCAGGGTTTTCGGGTGGGGGAGTTGCTGCAACCGGCCGCCCTCTTCGAATGTTTCTTGACAAACCACTCACATGCACACACTTATTTTGTGTGCCCTCTCATATACACGCACACAGACGCACACGCACAAATGTCTCCCCTTTAACAGGTGCAGTTACCAGAATCGTGTTGAAACCTCTTCCGTGGAAGAGGCAGTCTGTCTTCTGTTTGTTTTAGTTGCTGGTTTGTCTGTTTTGTCTTTCCCCATTCCCCATCCTGTTGCGTCCTTCATGGGTAAAATAATTTAAATAAAGTATTAAAAGTTATTACAGGAGTTTACAACAATATACAGTACATAGATAGGTACTGTGAAGCTCCTTTTGGCAAAGTAAATCTGTTTTGGCACAATATGGGTAGCAAATTTCCATTCTGCTCACCTAGTTGCCTGACAGGACAAGGGGAAAAAAAAAACACTTAATGAATTAACCCTTAAACTGCCTTGGTTCATGCACAGGTAGCACTGTGGAGTGCCTGTGTCACAGTTCTGCGACTGTCATGTGACGTGGCCTTAAATCATAATAAATCCCCAGTTGTACTAAGTATTGCACCTCACAAGGTGGCAGACACATAACTTACTGCTCTTGCCTTGGAGGACCAATGGCCCCCATATAACCCCTGCACTTCAGGACACCAGAGAAGAAGAGTTTGTAAACAAATGTTGATCATTCGCAAGACGGAGGAGGCATTTGCTCCCGAATTTACCAACTATGATTCTAAAAAGAGATTATTTAGCTTATGAAGGTAAATATCTACATTTTCTTATAACAGAGGGTGAGTGAAGCTGGTTGATTTGCACCTGCCATCGACCCCCAGCGCCATGTGACTGGACAGAACAATTGTGCCGGTTCCCGGTCGTCATATGAGAAAAACTGTGGTGGAGTAAAAATGAAATTGCGATGGAATAATCATAACAATTTCTGGATTTGGGAGAGAAAGCGAAATGACCGAGAGAAGACAAAATAATGACCAGGATGGACGAAAAGGGATGAAGTGCGCCGCCTGACCAGCGGTAAGTGATAAATTTCTTTGTTTGTTTACATTGTAACTGATTTTCTGTTTCATATACTAACAAAATGCCCAAAACAACAAATGGTGACAAAAAACAAAACCATCCCTTTGTGTAAATATGTCCAAAGTCCACTTTTGACTGAAAGTTATGTAATTCGATATGGCTGCCATGGCATTATGCAAATTAGATGCGTAAATTTACTCTTATCTCAAACTTTGGATCATATTCTACATCTTTGTAATTGGCAGTAGCTATTATCTCTTACCACTTTCAAGTTATAGCTTTGGAAATCTCTGACATCTGAACTGAATATTTTCTTGAAAAAAAATCTTGACCACTACGGGCTGACGGCGCAACGAAGCGCCATAGGCAGTCAAACAGTTGATAACTTGCATCCCTAGTGGGAATAGTCCCTGATGGTGTTTAGAGCTCTTCTTAGGTAGAGTGAGGTGGCAATGTCCTCCAGAGGTGACAGCTGATAGCCCATGCTTATTTTCCTGCTGTTCTCACCACTCCTTGCAGTGTATCTGCCTGCTACAGAGCAGCCTGCATACCACACTCTTATACAGTTTGTTAAAACAGACTCAACTGCTGCATGATGGAAAGAAATGAGCAGTGTCTTCTCGATGTTGCTCCTTATAAGCACCTTAGAAAATATAGCCCTTAATGTGCCATTCTAATAAATTCTTCCAAAAGATGGTTTGGGTCCTCAGAGCAATGTTGCCAACTTGGCAAGTTTCTCACTAAATCTGGCAACTTTTCAAACCCTCTTAGTGACTTGTTTTTGTCAAAAGTGACGAGCGACAAATCTAGCGATTTTTTCTGGTGTTATCAGAGACTTTTTTGATGTTTTGTAGACTCTGACGTGCAGCGCTCAGCGGGCTGCAGTTTCCATTGACAGAGTAGGGAAGGCGAAAAAAAACATTCATAATAGTAATTTACTCATGCATACTTAAATTATATTTTCAGAGGTAGGTATAGTAGCCAGAAATTCTACTCATGTAAAAGCAGTGCTTTCAAATTAATAATTAAAAGTAGACAACCAAAAATTTCTAATTGAGCTAAGGGTACAAAGAGCACCCACTTAAAAACTTGAGTAATGACTTCAGTCTTGAAGGTTTGAGGTTTTTCTCCGAAATTTATAACAATTTTCTTAAAGTTTTCTACTTTTCTCTGTAAATTTATCTAAATTTGAAACCATTTTCCTCAAATTTGCAATTTCCTCTTGTAAAATGGACCTTTCTCGTACATTTGAGACTTTATTGTAAGTTTGTGGATTATTTTTTGGCTAATTTTTGTCTGTTTTTTAAAATAAAATTATTGTTTTTTAATACATTTGAAACAGACTGTGGTAATTTTTTTTTAACTTTTTCCTTATAACAATTTACATTTTTTTTAATTTAAGTTTTTGTAAAGCGTATACATGTCATTACAGCATTGCATTGTTTACATTTTCATCATATATTCCCCCTTTTTTTGTTTTTTGACATTGGAAAAAAATTATTACAACACCCTTTTTTTAAGTGAAAGAAAAAGAGAAATTAAAAAAAGAACAAAAAAAAACAAAAAACAAAAACAAAACAAAAGCACAGAAAAATAAAAGAGCATCTGAGTAGCATTGGAACAAAGAGAGGTGCCATTATTGAAATGGTATTTGTCAAAGATTAGATCTGATGGAAGACACATATGCGTTCCAGGGTTGCCAAAAGTTCAAGAACCCATCCATATCCTGTCTCAGTGCAAATGTCAACTTTTCCATCGAATAAATGTCCTGAATCACGTTAATCCAATCTTCAGGTGTAGGACAGTCTTTCAACATCCATTTTTTTGTTAGAGCTTTTTTACTTGCCAATATTAAAACAGTGAATAAGTATTTTTCTCCTCGTCTTTCCAGTGATTTTGGTAGTAAACCCAAATACAAAGTTACAAAAGAAAAGGGAACCGTTACTTTGAATATTTTCCCCAATATTGTCTGTACATTGGTCCAATATTGGTTGGTAACTGGGCATGACCAAAACACATGAAAGTGATTTGCAGTCTCTTCACCACACAAGTGCCAACAATTCAACCCTTTACGAGTAAATTTGTTTTGTGCAGGTGTTCTGAAAAATCTTACCAAATTTTTCCATCCAAATTCTCTCCACAGCAGGGATGAAGTACTTTTCCATTGTTGTTTGTTTAGCTTTTCACATATTTCCAGTTGTAAAGTGAAATTCCCCTCTTTTTCATATATTAAATTAAATCACCCTTATTGTCATTCAGTCATACAACCAATCATGTACAGCAGAACGAGATTGTGCTTTACCTATCTACAGTGTAAATCACACACACCCCAAGTGCAGAATCAGAGGGCTGCTGCCATGCAAGGCACCGCCACAGAGTTCCCTCCTCCATTTCACTTATTGCTGAGCACCAAGCTGGATGGCAAGAAGTTCCACTTTTATATGGTCTTCGGCATGACCCGGCCGGGATTTGAACCCCTGCCTCCTGGATGTGGGGCGGATGCTCTACCAACTGAGCCACCACTCCGGTAAGACACTATGATGTGATGTCTCCTTTTAAGTCTTGAAGACCTTGGTATATTTAAGAAATGTATCTGATCCCTGGGATCCCTTTATATGCCATTAAGAAGACCTTCAGAACACCTGACTGGGCCCTTTCCAAATCCTCCTTTTTTAAGTATTTTGTTTATGTGGTGTCGAAGCTGAAAGAACCTGTAAAGATCTTGATTTACTAGACCTTGTTTTTTCAAATCTTCAAAACTTCTTAAAGTTTGCCCTTTAAAAAAATCGTAATATTTTATCAGTCCATTTTCTTTCCACTTTTTAAATCTAGTGTCTGTTTTATTAGGAGTAAAGTCCTGATCATAGGAAATCCATTGCAATAATTGATAGGGTTCTTTAGTTTG
Organism: Pholidichthys leucotaenia; assembly: GCA_020510985.1. Lineage (NCBI taxonomy): Eukaryota > Metazoa > Chordata > Actinopteri > Cichliformes > Pholidichthyidae > Pholidichthys > Pholidichthys leucotaenia. The sequence continues at coordinate 122,183,071 of CM035837.1, read as the reverse complement.
ATTCTCTCTGACTATCTTAAACCAAATTTTTAGCGGGGTCTCTATCCACAGGTTAGTGTTATTCAAAAGTTTAGGTAAGGCATTGTTCCCTATTATCGCCTGTAGGGGAATGTCACTTGTTATTTGGCATTCCATCTCCTTCCATTGTGCAGTGTAGACTGGGTTACATATCTCTACTAAAGTTTTAATTTGTGCGGCTTTAAAATAGTCCCTGATATTTGGCAGCGCGAGCCCACCTTTGTCTTTGTTTAGCTGTAGGGTTCTACATCTGATTCTAGGTCTCTTGCCCTGCCATATGAATCTTGAGATCCTTCTGTCCAGTTCTTGCCATGTTTTTTTGGGAGGTTCTACCGGTATTGTTTGGAAAAGGTATAGAAGACGTGGAAGTATATTCATTTTGACTGCTTCAATTCTTTGTGCAGTACCCAAGAATGGTATCATATTCCATCTTGCTAGATCAGATTTTATTTTTGCCATCAGTGGATCATAGTTTAGTGTTATAATTTTGTTGAGTTGTTTCGGGATATTGACCCCCAGATATTTCATAGATTCCATCTCCCAGTTAGTTTTGAGTTTGCTTAGTAAATATTGATTTGGGTCATAGTTGAATGTTAAAATTTGGGTTTTATGCATGTTTAATTCGTACCCCGATAACTCTCCATACTCTGAAAAAACTAAGATTAGTTCTGGAAAAGAGGTGTCCGGCTGCCCCAGGTATATCAAAATGTCATTGGCATTTTAGGGCTGCACGGTGGCGCAGTGGTTAGCACTGTGGTAGCACAGTTTTACCCTCGGCCGGGGGATCGCGGGGACCGTGAGATCGTGGGTTCGATCCCTGCCCCCGGCCAACAGTGATTTGTGTGGAGTTTGCATGTTCTCCCTGTGTTTGCATGGGTTTACTCCGGGATTTCTCCGGTTTCCTCCCACATGCCAAAAACATGCAGGTTAGGGAGTTAAGGGGCGCTTGCGCACGCAGCGACCGGCAGCTGGTGGTTTGTCACCAGACTGCAAAACAAATCTACCTACGGGTACAAAATAAGTAAGAACAAAAAAAAGAGTGCTATTTTATGTTCCTTTTGACCAAGTGTAATACCTTGAATTTTTTTGATTCTGTCTTATCCATTGGCTCAGAGGTTCTATGAAGATTGCAAAGAGCAGTGGAGACAAGGGGCAGCCCTGACGACATCCTTTTTCCAGTTCAAAAGATGATGATAATTTACCGTTAATCCTTATTTTAGCTGTTGGTTTTTTATATAATGCCTGGATAGTTCTAATGAAGTTATTATGAAAATTGAAACTGGATAAGATTCTATATAGGAAAGACCAGTCAACCGAATCAAATGCTTTTTCAGTATCTAATCCCAATATGGCTGCATTTAAATTATATTTTTTTATATGATGAATTATGTGTAAAGTGCGTCTAATGTTAGCTTGTGTCTGTCTTTGTCTTATAAAACCTGTTTGGTCTAAATGAATTAAGTCTGTCAGTATATTTTCTAACCTTTTGGCAAAGATAGCGGTAAAAAGTTTATAGTCCTGATTTAACACACTGGTCTGTAGTTGGAGCAGTCTAGTTTATCCTTTTCAGGTTTAGGTAGGAAGGGGGGATTTCCACTGTGTGGAGGACATAGTTAAATGTTTTCAGGAGGAGAGGAGATAGTTGCTGTTTAAAGGTTTTGTACCACTCTGCTGTATAGCAATCTGCTCTTGGGGATTTGTTAGCTTTAAGTTTCATAATTGCTTTTTCTAATTCTTTAGGTTGTATTTCTGAGAGTAGTGTTTTATTTTGTGACTCAGTAAGTTGGGGAAGATTTAATGTATTTAGGAAGGCTTCGGATGCGTTTTTGTTTTTTTTGAGGGAGTATAAGTTCTTGTAGTAATTCTCGAAGCTTTTAAGAATTTCCTGAATTCTAAATTTTATTTCCTTTGATACTGGGTCTCTGATTTTGTACATTGCTCTCTCCGTTTGTTGTTTCCTCAATTTGTAGGCTAGTAATTTTGCCGATTTGCTACCTGTTTTATAGTATTTTTGTTTCAGAAATGTAAGTTTCTTCTGGATTTCTATTGTGTAGATCTTGTTTATTTGTTTTTTAATTTCCTTAATTTTGAGCGAGTCATTAGAATGAGTGTTGTCTTTGTGCTCTTTTTCTAGTTTCTTAAGTTCTGACTCTAATGTGATTAGTTTTTCTTGTCTTAAGTTTCTTTTGGATTGCCAGTTTTGCGATAATCTTTCCCCTTATTACAGCTTTGCATGCGTCCCACAGTATTAAAGGGGATACTTCTCCATTATCATTTTCTTCCAAATATCTGAGAATATCTGATTCCAATTCATCTTTCAGTGGTCCTTTCAGCACATTTGAATTTAACCTCCAAGAAAATGTATTATTTGTGTATTTTTGGATATTTAAGTCCATATAGATCGGACTGTGGTCAGAGAGATCCATCAGTCCTATTTTACATGTTTTTACTCTTCCAATGTCTCTATTAAACATAAAAAAATAGTCATTCCTTGAGTATGATGAATGTGGTGCTGAGTAAAATGTATAATGTTTTACACTGGGGTTGAATTCCCTCCACAAATCACAGATTCCCATTTCTTTTAGTAGCATCCGAGTTTTTCTACTTTGAGTGTTATTTTGATGTGGAGAATTACCTGATGCATCCCAGTATGGATTCAGTCTTAGATTGAAGTCTCCACCACATATCACTAAACCTTTGGCTTTAGTTATCATTAGGTCAAATACATTTTTATAAAATTTCCAGTTAGCCCCTGGAGGTGCATATACATTCAGCAGGGTGATATCTTCTCCTTCTAGCCAACCAAGTACCACGCTAAATCTCCCTTCTTTATCTTTGTGTTCTGAATTTTTTTCAAACATAATTTTGGTTGAGACCAATGTCGCTACCCCCTCCTCCTCCCTGATTTATATGAAAATGAAGAGATCAGTTTAAACCCTTGTCTATTAAGTTTAGTGTGCTCCAAGTCTGTTAGGTGGGTTTCCTGTAAAAATATTATTCCTGCTTTGTCTTTTTTCATTTTGCCAAGAATCTTGGCTCTTTTAACTGGATTCAGGATCCCTTTTACATTATATGAGATTATTTTGGTTACACCCTGTTTCTCCATTGTGTTGTCTTATTTAGTATAACAGTGTAGTGGCCCTCTTTTATGCTACTCAGAAACTGAAAGAACATTAAGAACATAAAAAACATTAAGAACATAGTATATAAAGCTTTAAAACAAAAAACTGTCAAAAGATCTTCCTGAGCTGAGGTCTTTTTAGCGACCTTAGAAGAGCCTTGATGGTGCGTTGGCTCTGAAGGAAATTCCTCAAACTCTGTTACGTGTTGAGGGCCCTCTCTTACCCCTTGTCCCATGTTTTTAACATGAATTTCAGATCCCAATCCGAACTTGTAATGATTTTTTTTTTTTTTAGGTTCAGGTTCAGGTTCAGGTTACTTTATTTGTACCCGTAGGTAGATTTGTTTTGCAGTCTGGTGACATCCATATTTACAAGCCACTAATTACATTCAACATAGACACAAACACAGGCACACATGAAGCTGACTATAAACATGATAAAAATACTCAAGGCTCCATCAATCAGGGTATAAAAAGACAAAGAGATGAGGGAAAAACCAGAGGTAAGAGAGAAGGGTCATATTAAAAGTTAAAAACTAGTCAAAGAGGTTAAAAAACTCAAAGGTCTAAAACCCAATAAAATATTTAGAACCCAAGTAACATCCTACAAAAATAAGTAAATATAAAATGAAGTTAATAAATAGGTACCTAAATTATGTACAATATATTTTTACAGCTTGTTCAACTCTTTGACAGCAGCAGGGACAAAGCTGTTTTTGTAGCGCTGGGTTCTACTTTTTTGGGACAGCAAACCTCCGTCTTGAGGGAAGAAGCTGAAAGTGGCAGTGCAAAGGGTGGGAGTCATCATTTAAAATGGAGGTAGCCATCCTCTGTACTTGTCTGGTATACAGGGATGTCAGACTCAGCTGTGGCTCACCAAGCAAACGACTGGACCATCTAACTACCTGATCCAAGGATTTCCTCTGTTTCAGTTTTATCTGACCAAACTATGACACTAAAGAAAAGGATAAAACAGATTCAATAAAAGCCCGATAAAACATTTTCATTATGGTTCGGTCAACTTGGAAGCGTGCAAGTTTTCTCAAGCAATGCAAATGTTGCTGACCCTTTTTGGACACCCTTTCACAGTTCTCTTCAAAGTTTAAATTACTATCAATAATCGTCCCAAGATATTTGTACGATTGTACACATTCGGTGGTCTGGCCTTTTAGTATGGTGACTTTGTGCCTGGGATTTTCCCTCCTAAAGTCAATAATCATGTCTTTAGTTTTTGTCGTATTCAGCTGCAGGTAGGAATCCTCACACCAGTGAACAAAATCATCAACTACTGGGCCGTGGCCACTCTCACCATTCTGGAGGAGACTGACAATAACTGAGTCATCAGCATACTTTATAATGTGTCTGTTGTCATGTCTGCTCCGACACATGTTTGTGTACAGGATGAAGAGTAGTGGTGACAACACACACCCCTGAGGAGAGCCAGTAGAAGAGCACTTTAAGTCAGACAATGTACCATTGACCCTTACTCTCTGCGTCCTGTTGGTTAAGAAATCCAGAATCCAACCCACCAGATTACTGCTCAAATCAAATTGTTGCAGGAGCCTTTCAACTAAGATATGAGGTTGGATTGTATTAAAGGCGGAAGAAAAGTCCACAAATAAAAGCCTGGCATGTGTCCCATTAAAATCCAGATGTTTAAAAAGCATGTTAAACAGAGTGACAGTGGCATCCTCCACTCCTTTGTGTGGCCTATAGGCAAACTGCAGAGGATCCAATGCCTGCTCAGTCTGCCTTAGGACCTCACATCTGACCAGTTCTTCAAAAATTTTCATTAAAATTGAAGTCAAAGCAACTGGTCTAAAGTCGTTTACCGTTTTAGGACAGCTGGATTTTGGAACGGGAACAACCACGGCTTCTTTCCAGATCTTAGGCACATGTTGTGTCTGTAAGGACTTATTGAAAATGTAATGAAATATAGGACTCAGTTTATGTGCACAGGACCTTACCAAGCGCCCACATATATTATCAGGGCCCTGACTTTTGTTCACTTTTACAGCGCAGAACTCCCTTTTAACATCCTGCACCTCAATATTAAAGTGCTGATTGTCTTTGAGTTTCTGTTTCAAATCTTGGATTTCTGTGCTAAAATCAAAGGAGTCAAAACGACCATAAAAACAATTAAGAGCATTAGCCAGCTCTGTGTCTGAATTAAAACCATCTAAAAACACACAATTACTGCACTCTGTGCTCTGAAGGCCTGCAATAGTTTTCATACAGGCCCAGGCTAAACCAAGTTTCTTTGTTGCCATCTTGCTTTCCAACTCTGATTTATAATTCTGTTTTGCTCTTAAAATTTCGGCCTTCAGCTCCTTTGTGGCAACCTGTAGCTCAGAAACAGACCCTTGTTTAAAGGCAAGTGCTTTCCTCTTTAAGCAGGATTTAACTGATTTTGTAACCCATGGTTTGTTGTTGGGATATATTTTGACACGTTTACGTGGAACAATCTTATTTTTACAGAAAGACATGTATGAGCATGTGACGTCAACCAGAGAGTCCAAATCATCCCCGCAGGCCAGTGTGAACATCTCCCAGTCTGTACAGTTAAAGCATTCCTGGAGGCTGTGCACTGAATCTTCTGTCCACACATCTATGTCTCTGGTCTCCACCTTGCCTCTTCTGAGAGCAGTTTTCTATGTGGGCAGCAAATGTACACAGTTGTGATCTGAGGATCCTAAAGGAGGAAGGGGGAGTGAATTATAGGCCCTCTCAATGGATCCATAGCACAGGTCCAATGTCTTTTTTCGCCTGGTTGGGCAGGAGACATACTGATAAAAGTTTTTAAGTGTCTTCTTTAAAGAAACATGGTTAAAATCCCCAAGAATGAAGTTTGGCGCCTCTCGAGAAATTGATTGCAGCTGCTGGATCACATCAAAGATGGTTCTGGAGGCGGAGTCAGCGTCTGCCCTCGGATGAATGTACACAGTTGTGATGAAAAGTTGGGGGAACTCGCGAGGCAAATAAAAGGGGCGTAGTGACACAGACAGCAGCTCCACATTGGGTGTACAGATGTGCTCTCTGACTGTGACAGATGTGCAGTACTGCTTATTAATATATAAACATACGCTGCCCCCCTGACGTTTCCCCATTACCTCTTCCTGCCGATCCGAGCACAGCGGGGCTCCAAAGCCGTCAATCCACAGGTCTGCATCTCGGTCATGCGCAGTAAGCCAAGATTCGATGAAGGCCAGTTCTTAAAGTCCTTCTGGTAGCATACATTCCCTTGAATTTCATCCACCTTGTTTCTCAGAGACTGTACATTCCCAAAAATCATTGAAGGAAGAGGAATGTTACCAAACTGCCGTCTCCTAAGGCACAATTTCACACCTCCACGCCTTCCGCGCTTCCTTCTGCCGTCTCTCCCGTCTCTCTTTTCACCGCTATGTTCGTCTCTCAAAATAAAGTCCGGCAGTTGCGGCTTAGGCTCAATCACAGCCGCTGCATCAACCGTGTTTAAATGCAGCAACATGTCCCTGGAATAATGTATTCTGCCCGCCATTCTGCCCGCCATGGAGCCGAACGCATTTACTTCAGAGACAAAGAGCCAGAGGACAGATAGCAGCAGTGCAAGAAAGGGGAGGAAATCCATGTTGTAGATGGGTGTTTTTATTTATTAGGGGTTCAATGTGTGACATTGGTGGCAAAATTTAAAATTGATCAAATCTGCACATGAAATTGACTAATCACTATCCAATTGTGTCAGGTTTATGAAACTATTAACTATTTTCGTAACGGCATTCGCGTTCAGGAACTCTTGAGGATGAGCGCTCACTTCAACTACTTGTAAATGGAGACATAAACGGGACACTCGGGCTTTTGTTTCCCCGTGTGCCAATGCACTTTGCAATGGCACACGTTTTAAACGAAACAACTTCAACACTTCCAGTATTTTTCACGCATCAAAACTCATCAACAGCTACATTTTCATGACATATTAAGATGTGATAACATGTATACATACCTTCAAATTCTCCCTGTTTGTTGGATAAGACGTAAAATCACAAAAGGCGGAAATGCGGGACACGGAAGTTTGGACCTTCGATAACTTCAATATAAAGTGACCACGGTTAATCCTCTCCACATGGGTTGAGCACATCCGGGGTAGAGAAAATAAAAGTGCTTTCCCAGGGCGCTCACCTCGCCAGACGGGGCTGCGCGCGGCCAACCAAGACCGAAGACGTAAATTTTTTAAAGGACACCATATTCGATGTGTCATAAATGTTTGAGATTTTATTGAAATATTCTACATCTGAGCTTCACAAAGACTGATCTCCTTTTTACGTGTATGGTTTGGGATTTGAAAGGTGCAAAGTGAAAAGCATCAGCACTTCCTGTTTTCTGGTTACTTTACCAAATAACTTGCATGTTGCTGCGTAAATTTGGGGACACGGAAATTTACGTCGTACGAGTAAAGTTGCAGGGGTCGCCGTACAAAAACCATAGATCCGATCACATTGGGGAATGTTTTATTTTGAATTTGCATTACAACTCTGTTATCTCTTGCATTTTGAGTAGAAAGAGTTACTCAGAGATCACATTACAGTACTTTGAAATTGATGCGATTTTCATGTCACACAAAAACGGAAAAATGAGGGGACACGACCAATAGTTTCGATTCTAACGGCAAAATCAATGATTTTTTTTTTTTAAATTGCAATGCAAGTCTGAAACTCTTTTATGTTCCCTTGCATATTATAAAAACGAAACCGACATCTGCAAATTACAGAAAAAGAGAGAGCGCTTGAAAGTCGGATACCCCTGATATAGTGCACTGCCCCCCCCCCCCAAAAAAACACCCAGATACCAGGGAGCTCTTCGCCATATAGTCCACAAACACTCCAGGGCAGGAACGACTCAGAGGATTTTGTAAAAACATATAAAAGTACATAAAAACACACACACACAGACGACGCACTATTTCACCAGCTGCCGATCGCTGCGTGCGCATGCGCCTTTTATGCCTATACCCTATGAGATTGTGCGCAACCTTCCACCACCGTCACAGCAAACATTCACGTTAATACAGTATTTGTTAGTGTGAAGAGTTCTTGTGGTTCATTGTCACATTTCTATTTTAAGAATTTTTTTTCTTTTTTTTTTTTTTAAAGACTTGTTTCTAATATTATGACTGTTCCATGAAATGTTTTACCACTTCATACTTGCTGATTCTGCATCTCCTTTAATGTTTGTTACCTTGTAGGAGGAGGGTTGGATGCGCAGATTGATTGAAATATCGTTATTCCCTCCTGAAAGCGTTCAGCTTTTCCTTATAGCCCTGGCACTGCGTTTCCCGCTGCTGGCCCGTGGATTTTGAGGGCCTCTATGTGCACCACCTTTGAGCCTTGATTCTTTCGATCAGGTCTGCTGCGGGTTTATACACCGTTACCGGGAGCCTTCTTCTTGCCGTATCCCTGGTTGCTTCTTCCGCCGAGTTGTAGAGACACGTCTCTTCCCCGTAAAAAACCCGCAGCTTCACCAGAAATGGAGTTTGAAAGCGCAGTTTCTTCTCTCTTAGTACCTTTTTAGCGTCATTGTATTCAAACCGCTGCCATAACAGGGAACATCCGTGGTATGTACGATGGCATCAAGAAAGCACTTGGTCCGGCTCAGAGCAAGACGGCCCCCCTCAAATCCTCCACTGGGGAGATGATCACAGAAAAGAACAAGCAGATGGAGAGATGGGTGGAACACTACTCCGACCTCTACTCCAGACAGAACACCGTGACACCGTCAGCCCTTGATGCCATCGACTGCCTGCCATCCATGGACGAACTTGACGCCGAGCCAACCATCGATAAACTCAGCAAGGCTGATAGCTTGGCCGCTGGCAAGGCACCCGGCAACGACGGCATACCCCCCGACCTGATCAAGCACTGCAAGACCGCCCTACTGCTGCCATTGCATGACGTCCTCTGCCAGTGCTGGAAGGAAGGTGCCGTACCACAGGACATGAGGGACGCCAAGATCATCACCCTCTACAAAAACAAAGGGGAGAGAAGCGACTGCAACAACTACAGGGGCATCTCCCTCCTCAGCGTTGTTGGCAAAGTCTACGCATGAGTTGTTCTCGTTCGACTACAGAAGCTTGCCGAACGTGTCTACCCCGAGTCTCAGCGTGGCTTCCGCGCTGAGCGATCGACGGTAGACATGATATTCTCCATCTGCCAACTCCAGGAGAAATGCAGAGAACAGAACATGCCCCTGTACGTCGCCTTCATCGACCTCACCAAAGCGTTCAATCTGATCAGCAGAGAGGGCCTTTTCAAGATCCTGCCAAAGATAGGATGCCCACCAAAGTTGCAAAGCCTCATCGAATCGTTTCATACCAACATGCAGGGGATAGTGCAGCACGACGGCAACGTCTCAGAGCCATTCAACATACGCAGCGGAGTGAAACAGGGCTGTGTACTTGCGCCAACCCTCTTTGGGATTTTCTTTGCTATGTTCCTGAGGCATGCCTTCAGCACAGCAACAGAGGGAATCTACCTGCACACAAGATCTGACGGCAGACTTTTCAACCTCGCCTGCCTGAAAGCCAGAACCAAAGTACGCGAGGCTCTAATCAGAGACATGCTGTTCGCAGACGACGCTGCAGTCGCAACCCACACACAGCAGAAGCTTCAGACCCTGATGGACCGCTTCTCCCAGGCATGCAAGGACTTCGGGCTTACCATCAGCCTGAAGAAGACTAACGTCCTGGCACAAGGCACGGAAGCACCACCAACCATCACCATCGACGACTATGAGCTGGAGGTCGTGAATCAGTTCACGTACCTGGGGTCCATGATCAGCAACAACCTCTCCCTTGATACAGAGATCGACAAGAGGATTGGAAAATCAGCCTTCACACTCGCTCGCCTCACCACACGAGTGTGGGAGAATCCCAAACTCTCTGTCAAGACGAAGATGGCAGTGTACAACGCCTGCGTCATCAGCACACTGCTCTATGGGAGTGAGACGTGGACAACATACGCCCGGCAGGAAAAGAGACTGAACTTCTTCCACTTGCGCTGCATTCGCCGCATCCTGGACATATCCTGGCAGGACAAAGTGCCCAACACGGAAGTTCTGTCCCGCGCCGGCCTTCCCTCCATGTTCACTCTACTCAGGCAGCGCAGGCTCCGCTGGCTAGGCCACGTTCACCGTTTGGAGGATGGCAGAATCCCCAAAGACGTCCTCTACGGAGAACTGGCGACTGGCAGGAGAGACGTTGGCCGCCCACAGCTGCGCTTTAGAGACGTCTGCAAGAGAGACATGAAGGCCCTGGAGATCAACACAGAGCGCTGGGAGGACCTTGCAACAGACCGCTCCAAATGGAGAGGCACCCTGACCAGACAGCTCAAGGCGGGTGAAGAGAGACTGACTGCTGCAGCAGATGAAAAAAGGACCCGCAGGAAGAACCGCCACAGACCCAGCAGCACGGAGACCACCCACAAGTGCGACCTGGGTGACAGGGACTGCCATTCGCCCATCGGCCTGTTCAGCCACAGGCGGTGCTGTTCCAGCAAAGCAGACGTTTAGGATTCTCTTCCATGGTCATCATAGACCGGCGGAGGCCAACGATTCCCGACGCTTTTTAATGACCTCCGGGGCATAGTCGTGCTCCACAAAAACTTTCCTTTCTTGGAGCATAAATCCTTTTTTCTGCCAAGCCAGTCTCAAAACCTCTTCTTTTGTTCTGAAGTTGGAAAACTTCACCACCACCGATCGTGGGGGCGCTTCCGCGGACAGCCTTGGGGCTAATGAACGGTGCGCCCTTTCTATTTTCAAATCGGTGGATTGGGGAATTTCCAATTTCTCTCTCAGTATGGTTTCCACGCATGCAGCCATTGTGGTGAAACTGTCCTCGACTCCTTCTTTCAGACCATGAATTCTTATGTTGTCTCTTCTTAGTCTTCCTTCTTGGTCGGTTAGCTTAAGCCTCCAGTCTTGTCTGTCGTTTGAGTAATTCCAGCACGGTTTCTTCCAGCCCTTTTATTCTTTCCTCTGCTTCCATGATTCGGTCCTCAGCCTGGTCCACTCTGTTGTTTGTCCTTTTTATTTCGTCTTTAATTTCACAAAATTCGGCACAACACTCTCGGCGAAATTCTCTTAATTCTTGAAATATTGTTTTTAAACTAACCGTGTTGCTAGCCTCATTCAGCTCCTCTGTTTCCGAGTGGTTGTTGTCCTTCAGGTCAGATTCTCCGGCCGATGCGCGTCTTGGCCTGGTAAATGTCGATTTCTTCTGTTTTCCTTTAGGCATAATGACTTTGTCTTTTGATTTTCACTCTTCCAAAAATCCGTTAAATCTGATTTTCAAGGTATTTTCACGGATGGGGTCTTGGAGCTTCAGCGTTAAGCTGCTATCACCATGGTGTCCAGACCGGAAGTCAACAATTTACATTTTTGACCATAATTTTGCAGAGCCAGAACAGAACAATAATTTAACTCTGATTTTAAAGAAGAAAATAAGGTAAGATAAGATAAGATAAGCCTTTATTAGTCCCACAATGGGGAAATTCCAGGATTGCAACAGCACAGGGATAGCAACACTCAGAGTAACAATCAGAAGGCAAGAAAAAAAAAACAAGAGCAGCGAGTATACATATGTACATATAAATATAAATATATAGACACACAGTGCGGAGCATTGTAGCTAGATGGAATAAATATATAAATATATAAACACAGTGCGGAGCACTGTAGCTAGATGGAATAAATATATGAATATATAAACACACAGTGTGGAGCATTGTAGCTAGATGGAATAAATATGTAAATATATAAACACACAGTGTGGAGCATTGTAGCTAGATGGAATAAATGTATGAGTATATAAACACACAGTGTGGAGCATTGTAGCTAGATGGAATAAATATGTAAATATATAAACAGTGCGGAACATTGTAGCTAGATGTAATAATTAAAATAAAATATTATAAAATTTATAATATTTTATAATATTATAAAATATTTATAAAATTGTACTTAATGAAATAAATTAACTTAAATGACCAAAGATGCAGTTATTTCTGTTATAATATATTTCTATATATTTCTAGTTGTTTTTTTTCCCCAAAATCTTCTCACCACCCAGATAGCAGGAAAACCTCCCTTATTTTGAAATTCAAATGTTGGCACATTTAGTTTGTCTGAAGGCTGCTGACAGATTAAAGTAATTGACTTCATGAATTTCGGTCATCTTAACTTTCCAGGTACATAGTAGTGAACAGAAATTAGTTAATTAATATTAACTAAGGTAAAGGTAAAAACAGCTCTTTTTCATTCTTGTCTGAAATAAGAAAAACAAAAAAACTAATGATTAAAAAGAAGAAAAAATGAACCCACTCGGGTGCTTAACCACATCTGTTAGCTAAGCGACTCTTCCATTATTGCTCCCATTACCAGCGGGTTAAAACCATGATAAATGCCTCCAGTGCTTACATACCTCTTCTGATCTTTTTTCGCATTTGAAGTACTTTAATAAGGTCATGTTTCTCTCGGACAGTGACATGAGCGAGACACTCTGCCTGGCGACTGGAGTGGTCGCGCGGGCGTGGCGCTTTTGAACTCCGCGCGGATGACGGTCACGCACGTTGTTCATGTGTGCGCTTGCAGACAGCAATTCCTTCATATTTTTTTTCTTAAATTTATATTTACTCATAGGAGTGGCGGGAAATTTACAAGCGTGGTAGGCCACCACCGGGAAATGTTGTCAGAGGAAATCCTGGTATTTTTGGAGCAAGAAGCTCACATTCAATGTCCGCAGTTGTGTAAATGTTAAGTTTTGTTACCACACAGAGAAAAAGTGACTGTTTTTTGTTGCTGTAAAGAACAAATGAAGCTTCTTCTAAGGTGAACTTTCATTTATTTGTGCTTTCTATTTTATTTTATCTTATTCATTTACATGCTGTTGTGATATGCAGCTATTTCATGGAAGTAAATCCTCTAAATATGTATTTTTAATGGGCTGGTCTAGGGGTGCCAAACATATGGCCTGTGGGCCACAAACAGCCCACCAGGGGGTCCAAAATTTTCTCTGTGAATTTGCAGCTTTACTTCTAGTAAATTTCTGACTTTCTACTGATTAGAATAGTTTGTGTAAATTTGAGACATTTTTTTCTTTAAGATAAGACTTTTTTCTCATCAGTTTTCTCTTATTTTTTCTGATGAGAACAAGGGGCCCTTGATTTTAAGGGCCAAGGGGTAGGCGAAGGGGAAAGGGTAGAAATTAGAATTGGGATGGACCCCAAATCTACCTGTACTTCACTCTCACATTGCAAATATTTTGCTCACTATTTTACAGTATTTACTGCTGTTAACAACTACTTAGGCAGTGTTTCTCTTGCTACTTTTATGTATGTATAAGGGTCATTGCATTTAAAAAGATTGTACATTTAATTCAACTACATTTTAGCATACGATAATCAAATTTGACCATATTAAACATAATTTTCCAACTACAAAATTGTGGCTAGTGACAAGGCTGAGTGGCTAGTAACTTTGTAAAATCACTAGCCACAGTGGCTGGTGAGCAAAGAAGTTAATGTCAAGCCCTGCTGATGTGAAAGCACTACTGCTCTGCAGTTACTATCCTCAAAAAGCAGTGGGTGCTACCATGAGCTTCTCCCTATCCCAAAGCACTCACAAGTGGTCAGTCTCACAGTAGCCTTGTGCAGCAGTCAGCTGCAGTCAGAGAGGAGACCCACGCCCATGCCACTCACATCCAGACTGCAAATGAACTGACCGTGCACCCCCCCCCACCAATCGATGTAAATGTTTCTTCACTGTCAGTGCCACACTAATAAATCACTGCATTTGACTAACAGCCTCAGTCACCTACTAACTTTGTCCACTCTCTCTGTGTGTGTGTGTGTGTGTGTGTGTGTGTGTGTGTGTGTGTGTGTGTGTGTGTGACATTAGCTAAACATCTAGCAGCTAGCTCTTCATGTCACAGTCTAAACTGTATGCTCAAAAATACAGCAAGGAGTGGATTCAAAGGCTGGTTGAAGCCATTTATTGGAGTTGATACAGAAGTGATGGCCTACTTGAATGCCGTATTAAAACATGCAAACCAAGAATCAACAGAAGAAAGTTAATTTGTATTCCTAAACATATTTAGGGTGCTTTTTACTCATTTTTTTTGTCTCTCCCATGACATTATTCTTCTGTCTTACAGCACCCATTACAATTACATGCAAATGACCCAATTATGCAAATTAGGTGATGATGTCATTTAGTGACTTCAAGCAATTTTTAGGACAGCCAATAGCCACTTTCCTTACTGAGAAGTTGGCAACAGTGCCTCACAGGGAGTTCTTACAATGCTAATGTACTGTATGTTCAAGGCTTTGTTTTTCCCCCCTATCAGTTTAGTTTTAAATAGTCATTTGATGCTATAAAAATTGAGGTGTGGTCATGACTGAGCTTGGTCATAATTGTGTATGAGGGATCTGCCTCTGGGTTTGCTGCATACACCTCGATAACCAGCTGTATTGTTAGGAAACAGATGCTTTAAGATTGCTATGGTGCAGACTCTGGCTGGAGTAAAATGAAGTAAGTGGTGGCCCATTGTCCATATTTATATACAGTTTATGATCAAAACATAAGTGTTAAAGGGCTGTACATGACAGTGACACTAGCTGCTCAAATGTAAACATAAGGAAGCCTGTTATAAAGTTGAAAGGCATCTGAAGCTAGAGATGCCACACACAAGCAATGCATTATCACCGTCAATGCAGCAGAGAAATAGTTGTTATAAGCATGCAACACTATATGTTAGAATCATATTTTGATTTGCTTTTGGTCTATAATGTGTCTGCCATTGCAATGTTTGGGAACTTTTCTTTATATGAAGAGTGATGACACATGCTTCAGGTGTTCCTTAGCAACCAAAGATGAAAAAACATCCCCACTTAGGACTTCAGCTCTCAAATATACACTATTAGTACACAGCACTGAGAAGACAACAAACATTTGTGACAATAGCTGAGAACTACTGCTTAAAATTTTCTACAAAATTGGAAAGCAATTTTTAATATCAAGTAAACAATGTAGTAAGCAATCACTAGAGGAGACTGTGAGGTCCCCCACAGATACACCACATATGCTCAATCTGTGCTACCAGTGAGGCGCACCGAGATCTGAAATAATATACCACCTGCAATCAGCGAACATACCATACTAAATACTTTTAAGACTCACTGTAAAAATTGGCTTTTAAACAACCAAAACTGTACCCATAACTAGTGGTTGCTCTGCGGCATGTGCACATATATACTATATATGAAAGCAGCTTACAGGGAACCAACAAACCCACTTTTTCTTAAACAAAAAACTCTCAAGTTGAAAGATCTGGTTGACTTTAAAACAGCAATAATAATGTTCAAAGTGAAGAATTTATCACTGCCCGCAAATATCCAAAAGTTGTTCCAAACAAGGGAGAAACGATATCACTTCAGAGGAACATGTATATTTCAAAAGCCTACAGTGAGAACAACCACCAAGCAACACTGTATTTCAGTGCAAGGAGTCAGATTATGGAACGATTATGGACCTGAATTAAAATCATGTACAACGCTTGGACAATTTAAACAAAAACTAAAGGAGGAAATACTCCAAACATATTTACAAGACGACATGTAAACTCACATAAGGATTGACATATCCAGCCTGTGTTGTGTTGTAGCTTAGTTTTTTTTTTCTTTTTTTTCTTTTTTTTTCTCTGTGACATTTTGTCTTAGATTTGTTTTTGAATAGTAACCGCTTAACTTAGCCTAGCTTAGTTTTCTTTTTTCTCTAAGGTCACATTTTGTCTTAGCTTTGTTTTAAATTGTAATCGCTCTTGTCTTGTTTTTCTCTTTTTTCTCTTTTGAATTCTTGGATGGAATATGGGTGGGCAATATAAGCTGCGGCTTCAGCCATCACCCATTTCGGATAATTTACGTGGAATTGTATAGTAGGAGGAGTCTTTGTCTAATTTGACCTTGTTGTTATATTATACAGTTTCTTTTAACCTGTACTGTACTATCCGAAATAAATTCATTCATTCATTCAAAAAAATATATGCCCATGAGTCACACACATATGCCCCACCTCTTGTTTGCTGCTGTTGTTTGCTGTTGCTGTGAGGTGCTTGGGTGCATGTGTACCCATGCATACACAGCACTTCACTCGTGTGACATCTGAATGTTTTGTTTGTAGCACCCTAATTCTTGCACTTTTGCATATCCACTTTGTACAGTTTCACTGCAGATGTTCTCGTGTATGATTGTTTGTGTGTTTTTGTGACCCACCGGGGGACTACAGATGCAAATTTGCAGTACTGCTAAATCTGGCATACTTATATTTGTATTAATGTTCATTACTATGTAATGTCCCTTTCAAATAAATATTAAACTTAAACCTCTCTATGCAACAGAGATTAAAAACATGCAGTTCATTCATTCTCAGTTCTGCACCTTAACTTTGTGTAACATTAACAGTCTTTAAAGAGGAGTCAGATAGTACCCTACTCGCCTCCACCACATACACAAACACACAAAACTGATGCTAGTTGTACTCATTAAAACCTTGTTTTTATAAACAGCATTAAGGTCAACAATGTTGAACTAAACTGTAACCCTGGCAGTTTCTGCTTACTTTAACTGCTTGAGGAATAAAGCTTTAATGAATATACAATAAACGGTGTTTTGTTTTCCTCCAGCTTGAGTGGCAGTTGCTCAGCAGATGCCACACTGCAGACCAGACTCTTGTAGAATAAATGTTGTGAACTGAATATATTTTGTTTTTGTTAGCTCACTGTTAAGAATTGTGCCAGTTAATCCATTACGCCATAGTACTGCATTATACCAAAACTGTAGCAAACAGCAGCAGGGACTAGATGTCCCACATTTTCAATGTATGCAACACAATAAGCTTTGAATGATCAGTAACCTGTTTATGTGGTCCCATAAAAACAACAGCCTCCTTGTCTAACTCCCCCCCTGTGTATTTCCACCCAGTGCTGCTCACTCCAGTACACCACAGCTGTGTTTGCTGGCACCTTATCCGTTACTGTAAGCCTCCTTGTGGAGTATTTTTGAGGTGATAAGTATTGCACTAAACACAGACCAGCTCAAACTTCTCATCACACAGTAACACAATTTGACAAGCTCTACAGAAGCTCTACATTATAAAGGTACTGTGCATGATTGATTAGCATAGGTTACAGTACCTCTATCCCCTTTTTTGTCCTGTTCTCACAGTCTCCTTTATGGTTGCGGTGGCCTTGTCTGAGCTCTTGCGGGATGCTGGGACATGTAACTAGGCCTGGGACGGCTGATGCACCCTCCCCCGCTTACAGTGGAAGAGAGAGAATGACAGCAAATAGAGGGAAGAGCGAGGCAGCATATGCTCTCCCCAAAACACAAGATGCTCTGAATCGACACCAAGCAGTTCCACTTCTTTTGTTTTTCCTTTGCTTCTCCTTTTGCAACAGCCACCACCTCCAGTGTGCCGGTGAAACAGTTTTTCCACTCCTTTTCCTCGATTCTCCTTCTCCCTCTCTCTTTCTCTCTCTCGCTCAGCTGCTTCCTGTACTACATGGGCTTTCAGTGCATGAACATCACAGCCTCCAACTCCCAGATTTAAATACTGGGTTGGAATGTACCACGTGGCAAGGAAAGGGGAAGGACCAGGATTTACTGCTTCATGCTCTATTGTGCTATAAAATGGAGGAGGCCCTTCAATAACTGATCACTCCCACTTCTGTTTCGCCTCCCACCTCCCATTCATGAACACACCACTCCTATTGCCGGATGAATACAAGCCTTGAAATATTATAAACACTGATACTAAAAATGTGATTTTCAGACTTCCAGTGGGGAAAATAAGCACTGAACACGTCAACATTTTTCTTATTAAATATATTTCTGATGGAGCCACTGACCTGAGATTTTCACCAGATATCAGTAACAACCCAAGTAATCCATACATACAAAGAAATCAAGGCAACTGTGTACACAAAGCAAGTTACATTTAATAAAATGGAATGACACAGAGAATAAGTATTGAAAACACTTGGTGAAATTCATTTAATATTTAGTAGAAAAGCCTTTGTTGGTAATAACAGCTTCCAGACGTCTCCTGTATGGAGAAACTAGGCACAGGCATTGCTCAGGAGTGATTTAAGCCCATTCTTCCACACAAACTGTCTTCAAATCTTCAAGGTTCCGTGGGTGTCTTCTATGAACTCTGATCTTCAGTTCGTTCCATAGATTTCAATTGGATTCAGGTCAGGTGACTGACTTGGCCATTCTAGCAGCTTTATTTTCCTTCTCTGGAGCCAGCTGAGAGTTTCCTTGGCTGTGTGTTTGGGATCATTGTCTTGCTGAAATGTCCACCTTCGTTTCATCTTCAGCATCTTGGCAGATGACAACAGGTTCTTTTCAAGGATGTCTCTATATTTGTCCATTCATCTTTCCTTCAATTATATGAAGTCTGCCTGTACCATGTGGTGAAAAACACCCCCACATCAAGATGGGATGTGCAGTGCCATTTCTCCTCCAAACATGCTGTGTGTTTTGGCATCCAAAAAGTTCAATTTTGGTCTCATCTGACGAGACTATATTCTTCCAGTATTTTACTGGCTTGGCCAAATGTTGTGCAGCAAACTTTAAATAAGCTTCAAGATACTTTTTCTTCAGCAATGGAGTCTTGCAAGGTGAGTGGGCATAGAGCCCATGTCGGTTGAGTGCATTACTTATTGTTTTCTTTGAAACAGCAGTACCTGCTAACTCCAGGGCTTTCTGGAGCTCTCCACAAGTGGTCTTTGGCTCTTGAATAACTCTTCTAATAATTTTTTTAACTCCTCTGTCAGAAATCTTGCGAGGAGCTCCTGGTCGTGGCCGGTTTATGGTAAAATGATGTTCTTTCCACTTCCGAATGATGTCTCCAACAGTGCTCACTGGAACATTCAGCAGTTTAGAAATGCACCTGTAACCAATGCCATTTCTCCGCCCTGTTGACTTGGTGGGTGGACATTTGAACATGCTATTGGAACTTGTCACTGACTTAACCTGGAAGGGCAAGTTTTTTCGCTCTGCACAGCGCACATGTGTTCTGGGGGCTTAGCGTCTTCTTCTGCTTTTTCGGTTGAAATGCGGCAGTGGGTGACTGCGTGCGCCCCCGCCTGGATGGCGAAGCCACTACATTTATAGAATAAGCTCCCATTGAAAAGAACTGCTGAGTTATCAATTAATTGACAACTAAGTTAATTTAGTTGACTAAATTTTTATCAACAATTAATCAAAAGTCAATTAATCATTAACATCCCTAGACCCAACACAAAAGTGTGAATTTTTTGTGTGCCTCAATTACATGTAAGCTCAATGCAAAGACGCGAATAGACACAAACTCGCTTCTGAGCAAGTTGCAAAGGGGTGGGGCTGGCTTCATAACTTCTGCAGCTGCTTTCTACCTGCTGTCGAAATCCCCATACTGCCGTCATATTTAAGTTTACAAGGTTATGCGGAAGGGCACACAACTGGAAAAATGTCACTGCCTACTCCAAAAACTGCATCTGGATGATGGCTGTTGACACTGCTAGCCCTCATTACCAAATTGATAGCAAGAGTACATGGCTATTTAAACTCCTGACACTCCGCTTCAGCTGCAGTGCTCCAGCCTGTCTGTCTGCAGGTGACTGGCAGTCTCATTTTCAAAGTAGTTTACTCTCCGGTGTTGATATTTTTACTCCGGTGACAGCGAAATCTCAAGGCTAATTAGCTATCATGATCAACTTCCTTGGACACAAATGCACAAATTTGCACGCATTTGTGTGTTTACATTGACTTAACATGTAATCGCTTCATGATTAGTCTGAATGCACCATTAGAATTCATAAAATTGGGGATACACTCTGATTTTTGTGTGAAAGTAGATTAAGGCTGCATGTCCACTGAGCACATATGGGCTTATTTTTCTGGGCACTTTACAGGCGCTCTTAAAAAACGGTCTCAGTCCTGTCGCTCACAGCTTGCCGTTGGCATTTCACAGACCTTGCACTCAATCTATTAACTACACTAATCCACATAAAACTGGTAAGAAAACATACAGCCCTCCAAGCTTTTGCTGTTAAATATTGATCATGGTACACTTTTAGCCTGATTCCGGTTGGGTGGTTAGAGAGGTGTGTCGCTGATAAGCGATGCAGCATTCCAAAAGTTGAACTTTAAGTGCTATGGGCACACAAACAAAAAATTCTCACCACTGAAAACGCTTTTGCACTGATGACACTGAGCGCATTAAGCGCTAGACTACATAGACAATGAAGAGAAAAGAGACACTCCTAGCTAGGCTTCAGTTCAGTGGGTTGCTAGCTTCAAACTACTGGTGTGGTCAAATAGCTGCTACTCCTGTTTGCCAGGGATGTCGGACTGTTTTCCATTGTGTTGCATCAGTGAGGATAGTCTGCTAACCTTGTTTTAACAGGAGGTAAGTAACGGTAACACCATGTCTAATTATAAAACGGCAAATGCTAAACGACGATGTTAAGTTGTGCTAACTGGAAACATAGTGTATCAGACCATTGTTTCTTTGGTTTAAATTACTGCTGAGTTCCTTAGTTTTGTCTGAAAACAAATTATTAAAGCTGCAAAAGTGCATGATGATGGCACAAACACACAAAATAAATAATAAATAAATTAAAACGTGTTGGAGGAGCAAGCTGGCTCTTAATATAATTTCTTTGATTTCTAATAATTTTAATTAGTCAAGTAGCAATAATGAGTAAAGTAAAAGTAATCACATGTATTTTATTACATTACCTTTTGTGTCTTTGATTTTCAGATCAAGACCAAACTGAAATATTTTTACTAAGAAGCAAACAGGTTAAATCAGACCAGAATGGCAGCCTTCAGGCTGCAGGTCTACATTTAAATTTCCCTTGATTTAAACTAACTGCTAATTTATATCTGTAGATTGCAGTGATGGGCAATTTTGTGATTTTCAGACATTTTTTTATGTTATGTATTTTTTTTGTGCCATTCTCTGACTCAGAAAATATTTAACTTATTTATGTTTACTTTTTATTCATTTGATATGATTTAGAAGAAAAACCTGAAATTTATGAGAATCAAGTCTCAAATGCACATCAAAAACTATAACAACACTGCAAAATTATGAGGGGAAAAGGTGCATGTGAAAAAAAAAGTTTAAAAAAAGAGATGATATACAGTATATCGTTATCATGACATAAGATTACTTATATCGTGATATGAAATTTTGGTCATATCGCACAGCTCTAGACACTTCCAGTGGGGGAAAAGTCCTCTGTGGACACGCAGCCTAATTCAGCTAAGGACTTCTACAACACAGCAAGTCAACTGTGTTTTAGGGCAGTAAGAAACACCTAAAAACAGACGCAAATCTGAGTCATGCTGATTTTTAAAACTTGTCTAATTCTGCGGTAATCAATGACAATAAGAAGCCTAAAATATTTGAATTAATCCATAAAACACAGAGATGAGACGACAAAAATACATTTTAAAAAAGGAAAACTAAACTCAGAACTAAAGCTGCGTAATCATGACGACTAGAGGCTGGAAAGACGGCTTAAACAAGGAGTTCACAATTGAATACTTTAAACAATTTAGAACAAAAATGACTAAATTGACTGTTAATTATGTCACTTGTATAAAACAAGTTATGAGGTTTGTTATCAACATCAGCTTTGGTCAAAAAAAGAAAAATTCCTTTCTCTGTAGTTTTCTCTTTTTCAACCCCAGCATGAGCCCTCCCACTACTATCTCTGCTGTTCTGACATTTTTGTCCCATGGGTCTGATTAACAGCACAGAGGAGTACTCGTGTGCCATTTAAACTCACTTTCTCCCAAGGGAACACAACTGCTGACAGCTGTGCAAAGACCACTGTAAAGCACACCTGACCTTGCACAAAAAAATCCCATGTGAATAAAGTGGATCAACATTCAAATAAAATCAGTTCCCAACATTGGATTAGGACTGATGTGTTTCTGTCAATCTATCAGCGATGTTCTCAAAACAATAAATCCTCCTGGAAAAAAAAATTACGCAAACATACATATGCAGCACAAACTGTCTCTTCTTCTTCTTCTTCATAGCAGTCTGTCGGGGGCGACAATGACTGTTTCACTTAGGTCTGATCAGATTCCTTCACGCAGCTCTGTCCTTCGCCCTCCGCTGCCAGGACTGTAAGCCCATATAAACACGTGCAGGTGTACAGAATAATAGTTACACACACATGCACGCATTTTCAACACTGGATAAAGAGATTACTCAGACCATTGTTCATCTCGTCCCCTCTCATCTGAGCAACTAAAAAGAACACAGTGTCACTTAACAAAACCAGTAGACAACCATCTTGTCCTTAGCACTACTCGAACATCAAAAGATCAGTATCCCACTCCTGCTATAATAAAAATTGTGTCATGGATCAAAGCCACAGACATTAAAGGAGAATCACTCAAATGATACAGTGTGTATGGTTGTTTCTGTAATTAATATGAGCTCAGACATACATGGATATGCTATTCTCGTGAATTTAATGCTTTGCTGCTTGTGAGCTATTAGTGAGCCCACAAATCTGGTCTGATCTATGCCAGGCGTCTGCATCCTGCTCCAGAGCCACATGTGTCGCTTTTTCCAAACACCAGTGGCTCCCTGTGGCTTTGACAAACCAGACTGTCATTTACAGAGTAGCTCATTCTGGCCTGATGAACCCACCACAAGGAAACCAAGAACCTTCACTTGTCTCTCTACAGATACATAAAGACATACATCCACATGTATATAGAATAGGCCTAATGAAAATTGAAGTGGCACATAATCACATCCTGCAACTCTTGACCTTGTCCTTGAGCACAATTCGGTAAGCATCTGGGCAACTGAGAGTACAAGATAAGAGCTTATTAGTCCCACAATGGGGAAATATAGTAGAAGTGATAGTAGTAGCAGAAGCAGTGATTTTCATGAAATCATACAAATGTCCAGAACTCATTACCTTTGAGCCTGACCTTGATCATTACCAGTATGCAAACTCACCGGAGGATCACTGAGCATGAGTTTGACAAACACCAGGGACATTGCCTAGGAGGAGTAGCACTTCTTGTGAAATGTGGATGGATGGATAGATCAATGGATAGACTGACAGACAGATGGATGCATTAGCGCATTATGCCTTCGCTGGAATTAGCTCAAAACTAAGAAAAAAATATGGGGAAAAATGTGTACAATTCGTAGCAAAAGTAGCAAATTTTCAAGAAAAAGACAAAAAAGATGCAGATTTGGCAGAAAAATACAAATACTGCAAATAAAGGTATGAATAAATACTGAATATTTATGGAGACAAGTATCAAATTTATGTGAAATGCTGGATATTTACTCCAAATTGGCCTTGACCTTGACCACAACCTGGACACAGACCTACAGTGGTCAGTGGTTTGTCACACTTAAATATTTCAGATCATAAGATAAGATAAGATAAGCCTTTATTAGTCCCACAACGGGGAAATTCCAGGATTGCAACAGTACAGGGATAGCAACACTCAGAGCAACAATCAGAAGGCAAGAAAAAAAAAAAAACAAAAAAAAAAAAACAAGCAAGCAAGAGCAGCTAATATACATATGTACATATTACTATAAAATATATATATACACACACACACACACAGACACACAGTGCAGAGCATTGTAGCTGGATGGAATAAATATATGAATATATGAACACACAGTGCAGAGCATTGTAGCTAGATGGAATAAATATGTAAATATATAAACACCCACAGTACGGAGCATTGCAGCTAGGTGGAATAAATATGCAAGTATATAAACACACACAGTGCGGAGCAATGTAGCTAGATGGAATAATATGTAGATATATAAAAACACAGTGCGGAGCATTGTAGCTAGATGGAATAAATATATAGATATATAAATATAAACACACCCAGTGCTGAGCATTGTAGCTAGATGGAATAAATATATAGATATATAAATATAAACACACCCAGTGCAGAGCACTGTAGCTAGATGGAATAAATATGTAAATATATAAACACACACAGTGCAGAGCATCATCAAACAAATTTAAATATTAGACAAAGATAACACAAGTAAACACAAAATGCAGTTTTTAAATGAAGGTGTTCACTATTAAGGGGGAAAAAAATCCAATCCTACATGGCCCTGTGTGAAAAGGTGACCCGCCCCCCCATTAAAACATAAATTAACTGTGGTTCATCACATCTTTGGAAAGCTGAGTTTAATTTCTCTAGCCACACCCAGGTCTGATTACTGCCGCACCTGTTCTCAATCAAGAAATCACTTAAATAGGACCTGCCTGACAAAGTGAAGTACACCCAAAGATCCTCAAAAGCTAGCCATCATGCTGCAATCCAGTAATGTAATGTAATTTAGGAACAAATGAGAAACAAAGTAATTGAGAGCTATCAGTCCGGAAAAGGTTATAAAGCCATTTCTTAAAGCTTTGGGACTCCAGTGAACCAGAGTGAGAGCCATTATCCACAAATGGAATGTAATTGTGGTTTGTAAATATGTGTCTAAAAGGATGTCACCTGACTGCAAGACAAATCTACCTACGGGTACAAATAAAGTAACCTGAACCTGAACCTGAATCCAAAGAAATTCAGGAACAAATGAGAAACAAAGTAACTGAGATCTATTCAGTCTGGAAAAAAGTTATAAAGCCATTTCTAAAGCTTCGGGACTCCAGTGAACCACAGTGAGAGCCATTATCCACAAATGGCAAAAACACGGAACAGTGGTGAACCGTCCCAGGAGTGGCTGGCCGACCAAAACTGCCCCAAGAGCTCAGTGACAACTCATCCAAGAGGTCACAAAAGACCCCACAACAACATCCAAAGAACTGCAGGCCTCACTTGCCTCAGTTAAGGTCAGTGATCATGACTCCACCATAAGAAAGAGACTGGACAAAAATGGCCTGCATGGCAGAGTTCCAAGACAAAAACCACTGATGAGCAAAAAGAACATTAAAGTTTGTCTCAGTTTTGCCAGAAAACATCTTGATCCCCAAGACTTTTGGGAAAATATTCTGCGGACTGACGAGATAAAAGTTGAACTTTTGGAAGGTGTGTGTCCCATTACATGTGGCATAAAAGTAACACAGCATTTCAGAAAAGGAACATCATACCAACAGTAAAATATGGTGGTGGTAGTGTGATGGTCTGGGGCTGTTTTGCTGCTTCAGGACCTGGAAGGCTTGCTGTAGTAAATGGAACCATGAATTCTGCTGTCTACCAAAAAATCCTGAAGGAGACTGCCCGGCCATCTGATAGTGACCTCAAGCTGAAGCGCACTTGGGTTCTGCAGCAGGAAAATGATCCAAAACACACTAGCAAGTCCACCTCTGAATGGCTTAAGAAAAGCAAAATGAAAACTTTGGAGTGGCCTAGTCAAAGTCTTGACCTGAATCCGATTGAGATGCTGTGGCATGACCTGTGGCATGACCATGCTCAAAAACCCAAAGACTCAAAAGAAAAAAAAAGAGAAAACTCAAAAGATGAGTGGGCCAAAATTCCTCCACAGCGCTGTAAAAGACTCATTACCAGTTACTGCAAACACTTGATTGCAGCTGTTGCTGCTAAGGGTGGCCCAACCAGTTATTAGGTTTAGGGGGCAATCACTTTTTCACACAGGGCCATGGAGCTTTGGATTTCCCCCCCCCCCCCTTAATAATAAACACCTTCATTTAAAAACTGCATTTTGTGTTTACTTGTGTTATCTTTGTCTAATATTTAAATTTGTTTGATGATCTGAAATATTTAAGTGTGACAAACATACAAAAAATGAGAAATCAGGAAAGGGGCAAACACTTTTTCACACCACTGTATGTAAGGATTACTGGATGTTTTGTGAGTATCTGGGCAATTGCCTAGATTTCTCAAGAAATGTAGATGGACAGACAGACAGAGGCTTGGGCAGACAAATGACTGATGTAATATCATTGTGTCAGTTTACTCCACCTCAACAGCTGAAAAGGTGAACATTTAACAGAAAACAGTCGCAAATTTACAAGAAAAGCTGCATTTTTTAAAAGTAAAAAACTCCCCCACTAATAATGTTATCAGGATAGTTTATACTCATAACTCAGTGGTTTACCTTCATTTTAAGGCTCAAATATGTTTTGTGGCCTCAGGCAGATATTTTAAACCAGAGAATTTCAGAGGTTGCTGAACCCTAATCAAAACAAAGTCAGAATTTCCTACCACAAAAAAATATTAGTAACATAAAATGTTACCTATTTGCTACTTGATGGCAGTGACAACAGTTTCCATTATGAGAGCCAATTCTGACAATTATAGCATACAGTGCATTTAAACAGTTAAAAGCAACAGTAATGCACATTTCAACAACTGGCTGTGCACTGCATCAGTGTGGGTGTCCAAGTGCAGACACATAGTCCAAATGAAAGTGAGAATGTGAACAGTGACATTATTAAACTAGGAGTGGAGGTGGGTGAATTACCCAATGACTCACTGAGGTCAGAAAACAATAAAAATGCAGGCAGGGAGCAAACATCAACTGGTGTTTTGTTCATCTGTGATCAGATCAGGTGGATTAAATGAAACTAGATCTTCATTAGAACCACAGTAGAAACTAAGACAGACCAAAACAGAGAGCTTAACTGTTCCTCAGCACTGAAATACAATCTGTCAGAACCAAGTGTTCAGTCTGTCAGTCAGCACAGATGCACAGATGGATAAGGACTATAGCAGACGGGCAATATTGATATTGTGGCATTGCTCGCTATCTGGTTGCTTTTAGCAACAAAAGGACCACCTGTTGGTGTGATAGTTTAAGGCCTTGGTTCCTAGCTCTCCAAAATCCCTTTTCCAGAACCGACACACACTCTGTCTTAGATGAGAAGCAACCCAGCTATTCATAGTAAAATAAAGCCCTGGAATTTTCCATCCAAACACACTATAA
Organism: Pholidichthys leucotaenia; assembly: GCA_020510985.1. NCBI lineage: Eukaryota > Metazoa > Chordata > Actinopteri > Cichliformes > Pholidichthyidae > Pholidichthys > Pholidichthys leucotaenia. The sequence goes on along the minus strand of CM035837.1, from coordinate 122,155,947 downwards.
ATTGTTCCTCAGTCATGTCTGATGATAAAAGAGTGAGGGACAGAACCCTGACAAACAGCCACTTGTTTCAATGTAATATATAGCCTTTGGAACATTTCTATGTCAGTGTCTCCCTCTAGGGGTGACATGAAAACATGAAGAAATGTTATTAAAGAATCTTAGTGAGCGGGCTCACAAACCCCATGCATCCCCATACCAGAGGCCACTAATCTTCTAATCATCTTCAGCCCTAATTAGAACTATAACGTTTTTATTAATTTTTGAAATATTTTTTACATTTTTATGCCATTTTTGTCATAATAGCATCTAAGATGGCTGCTGAAAAATGACCAGCCAGGCAAACTACTTGGGTTTATTTATAGTTTCGTAGATCAAACAGATGATACCATTTTCTGACAACCAATGGATGTTTTGTGTCTGTCTCTGGACAGTTTTATGATTCTGCATGTTTGTATATGTACTAGTGCATGCCCGTAGAAAGCAAGTATTCCTGTCTGAAACAGGTAGCCCAATTAGGCTTTACAGGCCCAAATGTAGGCTGTGTTTGAAAGTGGAATACAAAGAGGTGTAGCCTATATGTAGGCAATCACACATTAGACTTTGACAAATATAAAAGGGACTGAACGGCACTAAGATTTATTTGATTGTGTGAATATTAATTACAGAATCATTGAAAATGAATGGGACATTCAATATTAGCAACTGTTTAAGAACCCTTGTTTATTTGTTTGTCAGACTTATTTGTGTGATCTTGTATGAGTTATATTCGTAAGTGTATCTTGCACTTTGGGGAATGGGAGTTGTTCAGTCACGATTATAACTGTTTTAGTTTATATGTGTAGTTCATAGTGGATCATCAATAAACTCATGCAGTACTATAACAGGACACATTTACAAATATTTGAGATCCATTGTAGTGCATCCTTTTATATTTTAGCAATATTATAAGTACAAAACACTGAACATTATTATACACAGCAGAATGACCCGTTGGGCTGCAACTGTTGCATCAGTGTTGCCCATTTGTTAGTAAACAAAAAATGATTTATTACCTCTGCCAAGGAGGTAATGTTTTTACCGGGGTTTGTCTGTTTGTCTGTCTGCTACCAACATAACTCAAAAAGTTATGGATTTTGACGAAATTTTCAGGAAAGGTGTGTAATGGCACGGGGAACAGATGATTAGATTTTGATGATGATCTGAGAGTGCATACCTCCACCAAGGGCTTTGTTTGTATTTGTGCAGCAGGATTACACAAAACCTACTGGATGGATTTGGATGAAATTTTCACCAGAGGTGGTTCTTGGGCTAGAGAGGAACCCATTATATTTTGGTGATGATCTGAGAATGCATACCTCAGCCAAGGCTCTTATCTTCTCACAGTGTGTTAGCAACAATACTCCAAAACTGATGGACAGACTTTGATGCCATTTTCACCACAAGTGGCTACAGGCCTACACACAAACCCATTACATTTTGGAGGTGATCCATGATAAACGGAAGGAGCCTTGGCGGAGGTATGCGCTCTATGAGTGCTTTTCTAGTTTCATTATTTGGACAGTTTCTGTGACGTTGTCGTTTAGTCAAAACGTACATATGTGTCCGCATGTGATACGCAATTGATCTGGCTATTCCGCTCCACAATCATGGTGGTATTATTAGCTTTTAATTTTTAAATAGCCGTGCACCGGGAGGAGTGCCATGTTGAACCCGCGGTGCCGCAACAGACAGCGGTGACACACGGGTGAAGCAGCAGCCGAGATGCCGTTAACTGGGCAGGCTGGGCTTGGCTCCCTGGAAAGGACTGCGGTAAGGCGGTCCAGTGTTCTGCCATTTTACCATACTTTATCAGAATACCATACCTCTACGACAAATCGATAGATATAGCTATCGGTTTAGCATACTTTGTCAGAATTAGTTGCACTGCAAATATGCCAGTAACATTACATAATTGCTTACCTTCCGTCAACTGGGCCATAGTATGCTATTGTTTACCTTCCGTCAGCTGTACTGAGTAATTTTTAACAACAGGAAATATATATAATGTATATATAAATAGACATACACTGAAAAACACACCACATTTTTGGATCAGCCAATGATGGTGCTGTTTCCGTCAGTTGTATTGTATACTGAAATTATGAGCGGAAGCGTACAGTATTTCCTGTTACAACGCATGCGCACGCATGCTGTGTATGTGTAGTAACCCAGGGTATAGCCGTTCTGATAAGTATGGTAAAATGTCAGAACACCAGTCCCCCCCCAGCACACCTGTGCACCTCGTGTTCTCCACATATGCCGAATTATCCTTTAGAGCTACGCAATCACGGCAGCATTATAGTATAATTTTTTAAGCATTAAATCTTGAGTATTCTCTTTTTCGGGTCAAATTTGACACTTTTCACTTCCTTGTTTTATTCACGGAGCACTCTGGTGACTGGTTGTGATGCAGCGCATTATCCAATCAGTACAGAGTCAAACCGAAACCCCGCCCACACTTCTAGAAGCCACAGTATGAGGAAACGAAGTGGTGGCTAAACTTTTATTGATAAAAATGACATATTTTCACTGAGCAACTCCATACTCAGGGATGCACACCCTTATAACCTCAGCAAAGCACTAATAAAATCTGAGGCCAGCCTGACGAACGGTTTGAGAGATATCTGAGGAACACACACACACCCACACACACACACACACACACACACACACACACACAGATCTGTTGCATTTATAGATAGATGTGTGGGGGGTAACAGAGAGGCTCCATTAGCTCTGGTGCCAACTAGTGGTTAAATATGTAAATTTCATGAAAAATATCAAAAAAATGTATTTTCAACCCAGAGGCTCAGACTGAAAGGTAGTCACAAAAATTGTGGTTTGAATGGCCATCAGTGGGGACCCGTTTGGGCCAAGGGTCCTATGTATGTAGGGTACATGTAACTTTTAGACTGTGAAGGTGTGATGAGAAGTGAGGTTGCAATTTTAAACTCTGATCCAAACCACTGACGTCTGGAAAATATCATGCCATTACCATTAACACAGGCAAAAATTTCGACTATTCAAAACTGAAAATTAAAAAAAGGACCCAATTGGGTCCTGGGGTCCCCGGGTCCCTGGAGGGTTAAATGTGATAAATAAGCAAAAATATAAGAAATCAGGAAGGGGCAAATACTTTTACACAGCACTGTACATAGCCTTAACTTCTCTCAAATACAATTTAAATAAATATTTTACTAGTGTTACAGCAGTTCTGAAGCCTGGACCTTACTACTTACTACTCCTGCGGGGTGAGAGCAGGGTGGCCATCACCATATGTAGAGCCAATCAGGTTAACCAGTGCGTGCCAACGTTGTTGGTTTTGGGCCAGCTCCTCTGCATCATCAGCAGCGACTCTGAGCTGTCGGAGGTCTCTCTCCACCACATCGAACCATCTGGTGCGTGGTTTGCCCCGAGGTTTTTTCCACCCTGAGGCCCTGGGGTCGAACATGAGGATGGCTTTTATCAGGTGTTCTGGTGGGAGGCAGAGGACATGGCCAAACCAGCGGACATGCCACTGTGTAATAAGGTGGGATGCTGCAGACTGCTGTGTGCGGGCTCAGAGCGCATCATTAGAAGTGCGTTGGGACCACCTGATGTTCTCGATGGTTCTGAGGGACCAACTATCAAACCCATCCACTCTTGAGGCCAGAGTCTTATTCAGTGGCCATGTCTCTGACCCATAGAGTAGGATGGAGAGGACTGACGCATTATATATGCAGAGCTTCATCTTTCGGGAGACTGAACAATGGTGCCAGAGAGGTTTCCATAGTGCCTGCAAGGCTGATGCAGCGAGGTCACGTCTGCAGTTGATCTCTGGTTTCATGCCCCCATTGTTGGTCACTGTGGAGCCCAGATACACAAAGGAATTGATAAACTCGACAGCGTCATCCCCGAGCTGTAACGGGGTGGGTCTGGTCTGTCACCGACATGCATTAGCTTAGTCTTCGTCCAGCTCACCTGAAGGCCCAGCTTTGCTGCCTCTTCGTGGCAGACAACTAGACAACTAAAGCATCTTTCAGCTGATTGTGGGATGGGCTGAACATCCCACATTGAACACTGAATATCCTCAGCATATTCAAGGTCAGCCAGATGGTTGTTGCCAAACTGCATGACAGGGACCCGCTCGCAGACCTTGGTTATCAGATAGTCTATGACACAGCTGAAGAGATCAGGAGTGGCCACACAACCTTGCTGGACGCCGCTGTTGATGGGGAACCAGCCAGACTCCTTTCCGTTCACACGGACACAGCTCTCCAAGCTGTTGCAGAGTCGCTTAAACAGGGCTACAACCACGGTGTCGAAGGCAGCCTTAAGATCTATAAAGGCTATATAGAGATGGTGGTCCTTGCAGAATTCATAGGCCTTCTCTGTTAATAGGTGAACAGCAAAGATGTGGTCTGAGGTCGAGTGGTTGGGCATGAAGCCTGCCTGCTGAGGGCGACGGCTGCCTCTGATGGCTGGAAGGGCACGGCTGAGGAGGATCCTGGTGAAGAGGTTACCAGGAATGGACAAAAGGATGATGCCTCTGTGATTGCTGCAGATGAGTTTGTTGCCCTTTCCCTTCCAGAAGGGGAGGATGATGCCAGAAGTCTGGTCCACAGTCACAATATAATGGTGCATTCCTTTTTTGTCTAAGGTTGAAAACCATATGACACCATGATGTCACATACAAGTTTATGGTGTTACAGAACAGCAGCATGGAAAAACACGATCATTTACTGAAGCTGTTGTGTACATTTGACCAAAATAGATCCTCATTTGACTAATCTTAACCCAGTGTTAAAAGGATTTTAACTCTGACTTTTCAGTAATTCAATTCAAAGACTCAAGATTCAAAGATTTTTATTTGTCAATACTTCTATATGTACAGGACATACAGGAGAATATAGGAAAAGAAGGAATAAGGATGAAAAACAACAACAGCAGTCTATGTACAGTAATGCTACCCATAGTGCAAATAAAGATAAAAGATAAAACCCAGCAATCCTATGTACAGAAAAAAAGTAGAGCCGTAATACCTGTAATTGCAAGTTTAATGCAGTAGTGTAGGTGCAGACAGTGACAGATTAGACTGCACATGATCAGTATTGCAATAACAGACAGAAAGCAGGTATGGCACTTGTGTAAATGGTTACAGTAAGGTGCAGAGACATACAGGAGCAGATGTATTACTGTTGATGTGCCAAGTCTTTCTGTGCAAACAGCTGAGGTAGTTATTGTGTGGGTGAGTGTGTTACGGTCCGGGGGGGGGGGGGGCAGAGTTCAGGGTCCTGATGGCCTGGTGAACAAAGCTGTTTAGCAGTCTTGTGGAGTGGGCCCGGAGGCATCGGTACCTCCTCCCCGAGGGCAGGGGGCTGAAGAGGGAGTTTGAGGGGTGAGAGGTGTCACCTGCAATGTTGATGGCTCTGCAGGTGAGGCGGGTGTGGTAGATGCCCGAGAGGGAGGGAAGAGGGGCACCAATAATCCTGATGGCTGCTTTTACTGTGTTGTACAGTCTTCCGGCAGGAGGCAGTACAGCTTCCATACCACACAGTGATGCAGCTGGTGAGGATGCTCTCAGTGGTGCCCCGGTAGAATAAGCACATGATGGAGGGTAGGACTTGTGCTCTCCTCAGTTTGCGGAGGAAACAGGGGTGAGTTTGAGCCTTCTTGGCCAGTGATATGATGTTATTGGGCCAGGAGAGGTCCTCAGAGATGTGCACCCCCAGGAACTTGGTGCTGCTCACCCTCTCCACAGCTGCTCCACCGATGATCAGAGGGGAATGCTGTGTGTGTCCTCTCCAGAAGTTGACCACAATCTCCTTGGTTTTAAGGGGCTGTGGTGCAGCCTGTGGCGCAGGTGCAGTGTGGCCGACTGCTGATCAGAGGGTCAGGGGTTCGATTCTCACTCTGTCTGCAGTCTGCATGTCGAAGTGTCCTTGAGCAAGGCACTGAACCCCCAGTTGCTCCTTGTGGGTCAGGCCAGTGCCTGTGCATGGCGGCTCTGCAGCCATCAGTGTGTGAATGTGTGTGTGAATTGGTGGATAGCAGGATCTGTAAAACTCTTTGGTCATCTCGAGATGAGAAAAATTGCTATATAAGTGAATGCCATTTACCACTTCCCACATTCAGAAAAAAATTATTGTCTTTACACCACTGGACCAGTTGGCTCACCTCATTTTTGTAGTTGGCCTCTTTATTGTTGGTGATGAGGCCCACCACTGCTGTGTCGTCCGCAAACTTGATGATGTGGTTGGTGCTGTAGGCTGGTATGCAGTCATGGGTCAGCAGGGTGAAGAGCAGTGGGCTGAGCACACACCCTTGTGGGGCCCCTGTGCTCATTGTGATGGTCTTGGAGGTGTTGCTGCTGACCCACACGTTCTGTGGCCTCCCTGTGAGAAAGTCCAGCACCATGTTACAGAGAGAGGTTTTGAGTCCCAAGTATGAGTTTTTGTATTAGGTGGTGGGGCATGATTGTGTTGAATGCTGAACTTAAGTCCAAGAACAGCATTCGCGCATAGGAGTTCTTTGAGTCCAGGTGGGTGAGGGCTGGATGGACAACAGCAGCAATGGCATCTTCTGTGGATCTGTTTGACCTGTATGCGAACTGAGATGGGTTGTGGGAGAGAGAGTGGACTTGATGTTCTACATAATCAGCTGCTTGAAGCACTTTATTATGATGGAGCTCAGTGCTACTGGCCGATAATCACTGTAGCTGGATGGGACAGGCTTCTTTGGGACTGGTATTATGGTAGCAGTTTTCAAACACGTGGGGACAACAGCTTGACTCAAGGAGACATGTAAGATGTCAGCCAGGACATTCTTGAGCTCCTCTGCACAGTCCTTCAGAACGCGACCTGCTATGTTGTCTGGTTCAGCTGCCTTGCGTGGGTTGATCCTGGAGAGGGTCCTTTTCACACTAGCCAGATCCAGGCTCATAGCCTACTCGTCTGGAGGAGGAGTGGTCTTCTGTGCTGATTTGCTGTTTTGTGCTTCAAAGCGGCCAAAGAAGTCATTTAGGTTGTTAAGCAGTGTGATGTCACTTGCACAGGTCTGAGGTGGAGGTTTGTAGTTGGTGAGGGTCTGTATGCCACGTCAGAGAGAACATGCGTCTCTGGTGTTGCTGAAGTGGCCAGATATTTTCTTGCTGTACTGTTGGTTTGCCTCCTTGGTGCCTTGAGACAGGTTGGCCCTAGCTGTTGTTAGTCCTGCAGTGTCACCGGCCCTGAAGGCTGTGTTCCGAGCCCTCAGGAGCCTGTGAACCTCTGCTGTCATCCATAGCTTCTGGTTAACACGAACAGTAACGGTTTTGTAGTAAGTGACATCATCAATGCATTTAGCTATGTATGCTACAACAACCTCTGTGTACTCCTCTGTGTTTGTATGTTCATTGTGAGTGGCTGCACTCAGATTTCTAACGCAGGTAAACAGAGAAAGAGCGAGAGACAGGAGGTCTTGTTTGGTAAAATGGCAGACAGGTAGGCCAAATGATGAAATAATACTTTTAAATAACCCCACTCCCTCCCTGCTTTTTTAGGCCCTATTCCTGACCCGGTGAAATAACATACTAAATTAATTGAATATGTTAAAATGACCAAAATCCCCTCATGCCCCAGAGCATAGAAATGAGATGAAGACAGAAGTACTGTGGTGAATGATGTTTGTGGTTAAATTATACTGCTGTAGTTTAGGGTTTACATTTTTAAATGTAATAAGTAGGTTGTATTAACCATAGCCAAATTGCTCTTGCATTTATAAGGCAATGTTTTCAGGACTATTCAGATGTTTTAGAAAAACCTTTATAATTTTCAAAACTACAGGCTACAGGTACATCTCAAAAAATTAGAATATCATGAGAAAGTTCAATATTTTTTGTCACTCATTTGAGAAAGTGAAACCCATATATTATATAGATCCATTACACAGAGAGTGATATACTTCAAGTGTTTATTATTTTAATTTTGATGATTATGGCTCACTGCCCATGAAAACCCCAAATTCAGTTTCTCAAAAAATTTGAATATTACATAAAATTAATTTTAAAAAATAGTTTAATAGAAATGTTGGCCGACTGAAAAGTATGTCCATGTACACACTCAATACTTGGTCGGGGCAAATTTTAGATTAATTACTGTATCAATGTGGCGTGGCATGGAGTTGATCAACCTGTGGCACTTCTGAGGTGTTATGAAGGTCCAGGTTGCTTTGATAGTGAACCTTCAGCTTGTCTGCATTGTTGGGTCTGGTGTCTCTCGTCTTCCTCTTGACAATACTCCATTATTTTCTATGGGGTTTAGGTCAGGAGAGTTTGCTAGCCAATCAAACACAGTGATGCCATGGTCATTAAACCAGGTTTTGATACTTTTGGCAGTGTGGGGGGCTGCCAAGTCCTGCTGCAAAATGAAATCAGCTTCTCCACAAAGCTTGTCAGCAGAGGGAAGCATGAAGTGCTCTAAAATTTCCTGGTAGACGACTGCGCTGACTTTGGTCTTGATAAAACACAGTGGACAAACACCAGCAGATGACCTCTGTTCAGATAAAAGTAAATTTTGACTTTCATTTGGAAATCAAAGTCCCAGAGTCTGGAGAAAGAATGGAGAGGCACAGAACCTAAGTTGCTTGAGGTTTAGTGTGAAGTTTCCACAGTCAGTGACGATTTGAGGAACAATGTTGACCCTTGGGTTGGACTTGGGCGGTCTCAGAGTTGGTGCTCCTGTAGCCGTGAACTTTGCACTTTCCCTGCTGGTGATGGTTCCCTAGTGATGGTGCTTCCACACTTGGATCCTCGGTGCCCAGCCATAAGCCTTAAGCCATGAGTTTTACACTGATGAAAGTTTCTTTGTGTATGTGTATTTGTGTCTATGTATATGTGTGTGTGTGGGGGGGGGGGGGTAAATTGTTTTATTTCAATGTTGTGAAGCACTTTGCGTTGCATCTTTTTGTATGAAAAATGCTATATAAATAAAACTTTGATTAACTGATTGATTGATGATAATCATAAAGAATAAGGTGAAGTGGACAGTAATAGCTTTTTGCCACCAATGAAAGGTATTCATTAATAATATGGAATTGAATCAAGATAACAAAGGCAGGACCACAATTCCTTGCAAATATTCTCAAGAAACAAAGAAAATATGCTGAAACAAAAACACTGGGTTAAAAAGAAAAAAAACAAAAGATAAAAGCAAGAAAATCCTGTGTGAAGTTGGAGCCCAAGCTTTTGTGAAAAAACAAAACAAAACAAAACAAAATGCAGAAGCTTCGAAATGAGGGCACAGTAGAAAGGAAAAAAAAAAACTTACTGAAGTTGGCAAGAGGAATTCCCTCCACCACTCTAACTGATGCATTAATAACCTCAGTATATCACGTCATATAATGAGGGCGTTACATATTCTGCTTTATGTTATGCAGCTGTGGCCCAGCAGGGGAGGGCAGGCTACAGGCAAAGAGAGGTTCCTGCAGCTAAACGAGCTGATGCGGTAATCACCACTTACCCCAGTAAATCAATATAGGCCATTATTAAAGAGAAGTGCTTCAAATAGGCAGGAGAAAAGGGATTACATAGAAAGGTAAATTTGACAGGAAAAAGAAATTATGCTGAGCTTAAAAGAAGTGATAAAAGAAATGTTCACAGCTTCAGCTCAGGATGCACATTTGATATGGTAGATTATTTTCTGTAACATTAAATTGGAGCTAAAAATACCAATATCAACCTGATTTGGTCAGATGAAGCACCATAAAGGGTGGCATTCCTGTGGCATTCCGACAGACCGGGAATGCAGAGAGCTCAGTCAGGCGGTTAATTGAGAGGACTTAAATGACTGCAAGGATGTAGAGACCCATAACTTATTTATTACTGCACCAAAGACAGGCTTTCTCAGCAAATACTGTGCAGAGTGTGTCAGCGCGCAGCTGCAGCTTGGGATGTGCTGCTGCATCTCTCCAAACACTCTGTGGTGTGGGGCTGTGGGGGATATGGTTTCAAGTTAAACAGATACTGTTTTTAATTGCTGCAAGAAACTGGTTTAACCTTCAATTTTAACGCCACAGAGTCCAGTTAGACTTAATTTGAAAGAAGGTCAAAGCGCTATGAAAATATCAGCACCTGTCTCCCATCATACAAGCATTTTTTATGTTTTAATTTCTAATAACCTAAAATCACTGATAAATATAAAATATATACAGTGAATATAAAAAGTCTACACACTCCTGTTCAAATGCCAGGTTTTTGTGATGTAAAAGAATGAGACCAAGATAAATAATTTCAAAACTTTTTCCACCATTAATGTGACCTATAATGTGTACAACCCGACTGAAAAACAAACTGAAATCTATTAAGGAAAAATATAAAAAAAATTATAAAAAACTTACAATAACTTGTTTGCATAAATATGCACTCCCTGTTATAAAAGGGGATGTGGCTGTGTTCAAAATTAGCCAATCACACTCAAACTCATGTTAAATGGGAGTCAGCACACACCTGCCACCATTTAAAGTGCCTTTGATTAACCCCAAATAAAGTTCAGCCGTTCTCGTAGGCTTTTTCTGACATTTTTGTAGTTACATCTTACAGCACAAGCCATGGTCCGCAGAGAGCTTCCAAAGCATCAGAGGGATCTCGTTGTTCAAGATATTCAGGAGAAGGGTACAAAAGAATTTCCAAGGCATTAAATATACCATGGAGCACAGTGAAGACAGTCATCATCAAGTGGAGAAAATATGGCACAACAGTGACATTACCAAGAACTGGATGTCCCTCCAAAATTGATGAAAAGATAAGAAAACTGGTCAGGGAGGCTGCCAAGAGGCTGACCGCAACATTGAGGGAGCTGCAGAAATTTCTGGCAAGTACTGGCTGTTTAGTACATGTGACAACAATCTCCCGTCTTTTTCATATGTCTGGGCTATGGGGGAGGGTGGCAAGATAGAAGCCTTTTCTTATTAAGAAAAACATCCACGTCATCTGAAATCTCCTAAACGCATGTGGGAAATTGTGTTATGGTCTGATGAAACCAAGGTTGAACTTTTTGGCCATAATTCCAAAAGATATATTTGCCACAAACACAACACTCCTCATCACCAAAAGAACACCATACCTACAGTGAAGCATGGTGGTGAGAGCATAATGCTTTGGGGCCATTTTTCTTCAGCTGGAACTGGGACCTTAGTCAAGGTGGAGGGAATTATGAACAGTTCCAAATACCAGTCAGTGTTGGCATAAAACCTTCAGACTTCTGCTAGAAAGCTGAAGATGAACTTCATCTTTCAGCACAATAATGACCCAAAGCACACATCCAAATCAACAAAAGAATGGCTTCACCAGAAGAAGATTAAGGTGTTGGAATGGTCCAGCCAGAGTCCAGACCTGAATCCAAACATCTGTGGGGTGTTCTGAAGAGGGCTGTGCACAGGAGATGTCCTCATAACCTGACAGATTTGGAGCATTTTTGCAAAGAAGAGTGGGCAAGTATTGCCACATCAAGATGTGCCACACTGATAGACTCCTACCCAAAAAGACTGAGTGCTGTAATAAAAGCCAAAGGTGCTGCAACAAAGTATTAGTTTAAAGGTGTCCATATTTATGCAAACAGGTTATTGTAAGTTTTTTATTTTTTAATTTTTTCCCTTAAAAGATTTCAGTTTGTTTTTCAATTGGGTTGTACAGGTTATAGGTCACATTAATGGCGAAAAAAGTTTTTCAATGATTTATCTTGGTCTCATTTTTTTTATATCACAAAAACCTGGCATTTGAATAGGGGTGTGTAAACTTTTTATATTGACTGTACTTTGAGAATATGATACAGTTACTGAATCTGGAAGATTGAGAGAAAGACATCAAAACAGACTTCGAGGTTAAAGGTAAAATTCATTGCCCTCTTCCCATATTTTCACAGCTCCCATGGCTCTTAATGAAATGTTTGTGACATATTTTGGTCAAATTGGTCATCATTGTGAACCATCTTTTGCAACCTTTCTCAGAACAACTGTTTCAGTGCATGTCTCTTTAAATCCCTGAGACTGCATTTAATTCCACCCTCCCTCTTACGTCACTATTGCTAATCTTAACTGTCTAGCCCCTATGTCGGATCAAGCCTGAGCCAACTAATATAAATTTGTCTTAAAGAATGAACAAAATAAAGCATCACTGGTGGACAGGGGTGTGTGGTTTCAGTGGTCGATAGAACAGACTGGTCCCTGAAGAACAATAAGCACAGAAACATTTGTGAATGAGTGGCTAAACTGCTAGCTTCAACAAACCAAGTTTTGGATAGAGAAAATAAACTATAAGCTAAAATAACATCTAAGAACGACGCATATGGTCAAGATTTGTAGGTGAACAAGAACTCCAGTGGGGGTGAATAGAATTTATAGAGAATATTGATCAAAATTAGCCAGATTGACAGTTAATCTGACGACCAGGCAACCTGTCTGTCTCTCCTCCCCATTGTGGTAAGCTTTTAATACCACGTTACTGACCGACACCAACAACCTTGCCAAGGTAATGGTAAATGAGGGAGATCGCTCAGGACTTCAAGACCGTCCTGCGTTTCCTGAGCTTCGCCGTCATGGCTCTGCAGGAGACCAGCGAGGCCCACCTGGTGGTCTCTTCTTCGCTAAGGGGGTCACCATCATGCCCAAAGACTTCCAGCTGGCCCGCCGCATCCGCGGAGAGAGAGCTTAGACTTTCTGCTGCACATTCACCAACCAACCATAATGCTCTGCACTGTGTGTCTATATATATACATTTATAGTAATATGGACATATGTTTACTAGATGTTGTTTTTTCTTGCCTTCTGATTGTTGCTCTGAGTGTTGCTATCCCTGTGCTGTTGCAATCCTGGAATTTCCCCATTGTGGGACTAATAAAGGCTTATCTTATCTTATAACTGGCGTTCTTTTTCTCATCTCTAGATGACCAAAGCGCTTTACAGATCCTGCTATCCACCCATTCACACACTGATGGTGGCAGAGCTATCATGCAAGGTGCTGGCCTGACCCACTAGGAGCAACTGGCGGTTCAGTGTCTTGCTCAAGGACACTTTGACACGCAGACTGCAGACAGAGGGGGAATTGAACCCCTGACCCTCCGATCAGTAGTTGGCCACACTACACCTGCGCCACAGCCACCCCCTTGATGCTTATGGATTGATCAGCATAATGCCAAAAATATAACAAAATAAGACAGAATAGCACAAGATATATGCATTACTGACTCTGGATTAGTGCAGCAATAATTAGTTGACTAATCGGTCATCAGAAAATTAGTCAACAACTAATTTGATAGTTGACTAATCACCTGTGTACCCTTTTCCAGGAAAAATTCTAAAAATATATATATTTCACGATCTAAAACATGAAAAATTGCCACTTTTCTTGGTTGTACATTATGAGTTAAATAAATTATGGTTTTGTAATGTCGGACAATTGTGTTGCTACAAACACTTTTGATTAAGCCATCGAGTTCAAGTTTCAAACTCATGTTTGATGGATCATTATTTTATTTAGCTATAGGGACCTTTTATAAAATGCTATATTAAATGCAGAGACTGAGAACAAGGTGATATTCTGAGGTGTGCTGATTTAAAAAGGTGAGGTTAAACATACACTGGAGCCCTAAACAGGAAACAAAGAGGGCAGACATGATAGAAATAATTGTGATTTGTTGACTAATTAAAAAAAAAAAGTTGTTAGATTAGTTAATACCAAAATAGTCATTAGTTGCAGCCCTACCGTGAATTAGTGAACCAGGTGGAAACAGGAATGTCTATTAGGGTGGCTGAAATCTAATAACAATATAAACCACACTTGGTAAGCAACTCTAGAGTTGCACTCTGCACTGCTCTGAATGCTTTCGTTTACAGACAGACAGCTAGGCTCGCAATTGTGGCCAATAGCAGTGGGCGGGATCATGCTTGGGTTTCTTGGCATATAACAAAAAAAATCCGGAAGAGTGACATCTGCTGGTCAAAGCCAGAATCGATATAAGGGCTGTGTGGATTTTTAAAAGAAGTGAGGGTTTTGATGGTTTTTTGATTATCACGTGACCAACAGATGCATGTCAGAAGGTTAAAACCTACAGAAACACCATTTACAGTAAATAGGACCTTTAAATAACATAATTAAATTTGCATGAATGACAAAAGAGGTGTGACATTAGAAGACTACAAGAGACTGTTACCCCTTTACAAACAATATAAGCCCACAATATGCCACAAGGGACAAAATTGTTTACCATCTGTCTTTTTTTTTTCCAATCAACTTAACTGCATTTTAAGAAAAAAAAAATACACACACACACAGATTATATTTGGTGCAATTATTGAAGTAAAATATAGCCACAAGTGGCGATCATCTGGTTCCAAGCCGGTGTGGACTTCAAAGTCTTGTATTGCTTAGCAACAGCATTTAAAACCTAAGGTCTGCTACACATTAGTTTTTAAAGCAGCACTATGTAATTTTCTTGTTCCTTGTAGGAACACTGAAAAGGCCACAACCACGGCGACCATGACCCCAGTCCCGACAGCCAACCACAGGGCTTTCTGTTGTTGGTGGCTAAAGCCGTACCCTGTGATTCACTGCTGGGACCAAGGCTACAGACTGAGGCCACATCTGCTGTCCCCTCAGTAATGACACCAAAAAAGAGCTGTTGAAGGCAATGTGGGCCCACTCAGCCTATGGATGAAGTGACATTCTCTTGGTCATATCTCGTTGTACCATCAAAATAATTTTGCAAACATTATCTTGAGGTGAAAATCAAACATAGTGCTGCTTTAAACTGCACAGGACAGCCATGCTGTACTTCAGTTGTTTAGAAGAACAAGATCTCCCTGGCAAGATTCAAACCTCTTTGAACTCTTTGTGCAACACATCAGATTGATTGTCATTGATTAATTGTCTATGTTTATTGCACTGTCCCTGTCAAATAAACAAATCTAAGTCTAAGTATACCTGGGACCTCATGCTTTCCAAGCACTCTCCATAACTCCAACACCACACAACTGCTTTTGCTTGCACTTTAACTTTCTCAAGTGATAAATGTTCAACTGAAAGGACTCCTAGCACTGCTAGTACAGCATTTAAAAGTGTATGTACACATTGTTTTCAAATTCACAGAAGAGATATGTTGCACTTTAGAAAAACAACACATTACCAGAAGGATTTAAACCCATGTCTCCTGCATGACAGACAAGTACCTTAACCCCTACACCACACAACTGCTTTGAGTGACACATTAACTTCCTCACACAGTAACAAAATATTGCACTGACAAGACAAAATGGCTGACGGACACTTCATAAAAATGATTTTTTGAATATTAACAGTTAGCTGTGGTTAGCTGAAGAATACTGTTGTGATTGTGGGTCTGATGTTTCATCAAATTTCAATCAGTATATCTGGAGTTAAATCCAAAACTACATGCCAAAAAGAAACTGTACAACCAAGAAATTCAAAATGGATTGACATTTTTGGATAATTTTAACAAATTTTCATTATCAATGTCTGTAAATGATCTCTGCTTAATTTCAAGCAATTTGGATGAATGGCCTAGGAGAAGTTCGTTTTGAGTTCACTTGCACATTTTTGAAAATATGGTGCAGAAAACATCATTTTCAGAGTTTGCCACCATTGCAGAAAGTTTGAGACAATAGAATGATGAAAGAATGTTTAATCCAGGCCCAACCGTTCTCAAGATATTTGCAAAAACGTAAAAGTGTTTATTATAGCACCACCTATGTACGCAGTGCCTTGATTTTGTCTCTGAGTAGTGGGGAGAGTTTCTGATCAGACTGTAAAATTTCAAGTTTCCAAGTATTACCGTTTTTGCTCCCCATGCACTTTTAGCGGAGAAAAAGAAGAAGAACAACAACCACAGGTTTCATGCCGCACAGCTTCTTGGAACACTAATAAGCAAAAAATATATTTAAAAAAACAGTATGGCATGCAATTATTTCAATCAATTTACAGTTTGCAGTGGCTATGGATATGGAACTGTACCCATAGGATTCTTGCTACAGATACAGCTCAAATCTGATTGGCCAGTACGTTCTATTAACGCGTATCTTAAAAGCAGCAGGCTATAGGTACGGTAATCTGAGGCATTTATTTGTTTCAAAATTTTAATTAATATCTATTTACTACCTTTTTAACCTTACCCACTCCCAAAATTCTAAGGTTAACCTCTTAATCTTAATTCTAAATTTCATCTCATATCAAGTAAAGTGGTTTGGGTAAGATGCCAAAAGCAGGACACAAACCAGCAACTTTCCAATCACAGGCCCACCGTACCATCTACTGAAGCCACAGCGGCAGCTGGGTTGGAGTTGATCTGAAAAGGTTTTGTTGGATTGTCAACTATTCCATACAAACAGACATTCCGTATAGGGATACAGCTTCCGTATCCATAGCCACTGCCTTTACTATAGTGAGCCTAAGTCACGCCCCCTCTACTTCCGCACATGGGATCTTAAATGGGAAAAAATCTCCATTGAAATGAATGGCAAGAGCGAAATTATCTTTTGATCCCGATCGAATTTTGCCACGAGTTACACATATGATATTTGTCAATTTAAAAGATAGTTTTCCACATAAATAACAATATAGGTTGTTGTCTAACTGTTAAAGGGGTCATTGACTGAAAAATGGTGTGTTTGTATGTTTTAACTGTCTGAAATGAGTCTACTGGTCACCTAATTATCAAAAAAAATTCAAAACAGTCAGTTCTCTTAAAAAAAAAACAAAAAAAAAAAACAGCCTTTATCTTGTTTTTCTCTCCCAGAAACAATTTTGACTCTTCTGTCTAAATCATTAACGTCACGATTAGAAAAAGCCAACCTACCGCTGTCCTTGAGACCTGCCCACTGCTCTGTTATTGGCCCGCCTAGCTGTCATGACATGACAGCTAGGCAGGCATGTCATGTAAATGGAAGAAGGGGTGCTAAAGGTAGCCTATTAGCCCCTGAGCTATTAGCCTCCCAAGCTAACACTGGTACCAGGAAGGTCAAACCAAGCGGGGCTTATATTGTTATTTTCTTCAGATCTTAGTCACCCTAATAACCATCCGTTACCATCTGGTTCACCAACCCACAGTCCACAATATACCTCGTGTCACTCCAGCCCATCTCTCAGTGGTTTCTGCGTAATTCTGCAGCCGGTGCCAGCGTGCCGGTTGCGGCAACCACCTATGCTTGAAGTTGCTCCCCCGAGCTCCCCCATCATCCTCCAGGGCTCCACACGACTCTGCTCCACTCTCACAGGCAACGTAGGGGAGTTGCTTCATGATGGCGCATCCCCAGCTGGCTGCAGGAGAGGAGTGTTGTTCCGCAGAGCGAGACACTGCACTTTTAGATCCCGTGGCTCAGCAGCTCGGCCAGCAGCCCCGGGTCGCAGCGACTGGTGGGTCACCTGGTGCTGGCGATTTGTTGTGGCATCCTGGTGAGATTGTTGGGAGATGGGCCGGAGCGACGCCAGCTACACAACCGACCGTGGATCAGTGAACCAGCACTGCTCATCTAAGCTAGAAGGAGGCTAGAAACTACTCAGCTAATGGCTAACTGACATAAGAGGGAGGGCGGAGTTGAACAGCTGAAGGATGTTTCTTAAAGTGACAGGCTTTAAATCAGTGTTTCAAGAAAGCCAGGAAAAAGAGTGAACTTGGTAGAGCATCCGCCCCACACCCGGGAGGCAGGGGTTCATATCCCGGCTGGGTCATGCCGAAGACCATATAAAAGTGGAACTTCCTGCCGTCCAGCTTGGTGCTCAGCAATAATGGAATGGAGGAGGGAAATCTGTGGCGGTGCCTTGCATGGCAGCGGTCCTCTAATTCTGCACTTGGGGTGTGTGTGATTGACACTGTAGATAGGTAAAGCACAATCTCGTTCTACTGTACATGATTGGTTGTACGGTTGAATGACAATAAGGGTGATTTAAAGACGTGTGAGCTATTAAAATGTGGAACAAGTGCAGTCAATGACCCCTTTAAGGTATAAGGTTATGAAAATATGTAAATTAAAAGACTACAAACACAGAGGCACATGCCTGACGTCATGTGTTCAAAGCATGCCCAGGGTGAAGTAACTAACAGTCCTCTGGATTAGTTGCAGCTCTCAAAACACAAAACAATACCTTTTTGTTGTTTTTCTCCTCTTTTGATCCTTCTTTCATTGGTCAGGAAACAGGAGGTGAGGTTTTACTAATCTCCCACCATGATTGTGTTTGGTGATGTGGGAGATGTCTGCTAATCGTTTACACAAAAATTAAATACTACTGTTATTATACGACAACTCACAACATTAATTATGTGAAAAATTATCTTTTAAATTGACAAGCATATGTGTAACTCCTGGCAAAATTTGATCAGGATCAAAAGATAATTTTGCTCTTGCCATTCATTTCAATGGAGAATTTTTCCAATTTAAGGTCCCATATGCGGAAGTAGAGGAGGGCTTGATTTAGGCTCTCCATTTACAGTGCATCCGTAAAGTATTCACAGCGCTTCACTTTTTCCACATTTTTTTTATGTTACAGCCTTATTCCAAAATGGATTAAATTCATTTTGTTCCCTCAAAATTCTACATTCAATACCACATAATGACAATGTGAAAAAAGATTTAAGATTTTTGCAAATTTATTAAAAATAAAAAAATAAGAAATCACATGTACGTAAGTATTCGTAGCCTTTGCTCAACACTTTGTTGATGCACCTTCGGCAGCAATTACAGCCTCAAGTCTTTTTGAATGTGATGCCACAAGCTTGGCACACCTATCTTTGGGCAGTTTTGCCCATTCCTCTTTGCTGCACCTCTCAAGCTCCATCAGGTTGGATGGGAAGCGTCGGTGCACAGACATTTTCAGATCTCTCCA
The DNA here is from genome assembly GCA_020510985.1 of Pholidichthys leucotaenia. Classification (NCBI taxonomy): domain Eukaryota; kingdom Metazoa; phylum Chordata; class Actinopteri; order Cichliformes; family Pholidichthyidae; genus Pholidichthys; species Pholidichthys leucotaenia. The sequence continues at coordinate 122,137,064 of CM035837.1, read as the reverse complement.
GAGATGTTCAATTGGATTCAAGTCTGGGCTCTGGCTGGGCCACTCAAGGACATTCATAGAGTTGTCCTGAAGCCACTCCTTTGATATCTTGGCTGTGTGCTCAGGGTCGTTGTCCAGGATGATCACTGGAAACAGGATGCACCTGAGCTCAATTTTAAGCTTCGTGGCAAAGGCTGTGAATACTTATGTACATGTGATTTCTTTTTTTTTTTTTTTAATAAATTAAAAAAAAAAAAACGTTTTCACATTGTCATTATGGGGTATTGTGTGTAGAAAATTGAGGAAAAAATGAATTTAATCTATTTTGGAATAAGGCTGTAACATAACAAAATGTGAAAAAAGTGAAGCGCTGTGAATACTTTCTGGATGCACTGTACCTGCCCTGGGACTGCAGACGGAAAATAGCCAGTGATTAATCCGGTGCAGTACATCTCTTCTATGAGATCATGGTCCTTGACAAATAAATGAAAATCAAATGAAATCAAACCTAAAGGATTTTTTTTTCTTTCCTATCATCAACACACACTCTTTTTCTATTCTCAACAAGTATAAAATTAATCCCACTGAGGTCACCAGTACTGTTCAGGCTCTAGAAACAAGCACGCATGACTTGTAGCAGTTATGACTTTTAATTCTCAGTTCAGTTACACTTTTGCCTATAAAGTGTGGAAACACGGATAATATGAGCATGCAAAGGTGATTCAAAGACTAACCAACTGTCTCAACAACGGAAATAAAAACAGTAACTAAAGATGCTGCAATTTCCACCTCACCACCTCAACTCAAATCTCTATTCTATCGCTTCTGAAGAGCCTCTTGCATTATAAAATACTTCTGCACTGCACATCAGTGCAAGAGCTGAGTGTTCCCCCACTTTGTCAACAAGCCCACCCTTCAACTCTCACCGGGGCTGGTGGTGTTCTGCAAGCTCCGCCGCTTGTGAAAAGGTGATTTAGGCTTCCCATGTCCATCCGCCGAGGAGGAGAAGGAGGAAGAGGGAGGCGATGACATCTTGCCGCCTGCACTCCAGTTACTACTGAAACACAGTGAGTCAGAGTTCTCCGATGTCCAGCAGAGGGACAGATGAGCTCCAGTTCTAAGACTTGAGCTTTGCGTCATGATGGGCCAACGAGACGGCAGGAGCCGCGCCGAAGAAGTTCCTCTGCAAAGTCGGCTCCTCCTCCCGGCCAGCAGCGGGTCAGCAGCAGGCGAGATAAAAGGCAACCCAAGGCTTCCCCACTTCCTGCAGGGGGCCAGCCTCCTTGGTTTCCCTAGCAACCAGGAAGCGAGCTTCCTGAAGCCAGCGCGGTGAACAACAGCCACAGACCAGGGCATGGGCAAAACAGGAAAGTATAAAACTAGCATGACAACAACGAGCCGAGGATGACTGCACCGTGTCAGCTAACTGCCAAGGTGAGCAAAGAACAAGTTTCTCCACTCTTCTAAAAATAGCAGTCAGATGACATCGTGGAAAAAAGTGTCCTAGCCCAGAGGAAAAAACATCTAGATTAACAGAAACTGATAAAGAGGCAAAAAAAGTGAAAGAATTCAGAATGGAATTCAGTAGCACAGAAAGCAATTGACGAGTCAGGACACGCGCGCGCACACACACACACACACACACACACACACACACACACACACACACACACACACACACACACACACACACACACACACACACACACACAGAGGACAGGCCCGCCCGACATGAAGTTTATAAATAGTGACAACCAATGCCCAGCAAAGCCCAGTAACATAAGCATGACAAGTGCACAGTGTACACTTTTACACCATGCCCCCTACTATTGGAACAACAACCCTCGGCAGGCCAAAAGCTGATTTAGACGCATTTAAAAAAAAAAAAAAAAATCTGTCTATGCACTACCAGAATTCCCAATCACACAGAAAGAGAAATGAGGGAGAAGGGGGAATCCGTGTACTCCTCATTCTTTTAATATTTTGTTTGTGAAGCGAAAACAGAACTACTGAAAATAGCTGTTACATCGTTATCGCCTTGTCAAAATAAAATCGAAATTCAGCAAAAACAACATAATGGATCTTGTGATTAATGATATTTTTGAAGGAATCAGTAGAGGAATAGGGAAGGCCTTGTATACAGATGATGGGGCCTTATGGATAAGGGGACGTAATCTTGTGTATATTCAGAGGAAAATGCAGGCAGCAATAGACCAGGTTGAACAATGGGCAAACCGGTGGGCTTTTAAATTATCGGTCTCAAAGACACAAATTATTTGCTTCTCTAAAAGTCACAAAGAAATTTCTTTAAATCTTTATGGCCAAAAGTTAGAGCAAGTAAAGGTAGTTCGGTATTTAGGTGTGTTATTTGATGAAAAACTAACTTGGAAGCAGCACATTGAAAAAATTAAAGGAAAATGTAAGAAAATAAATAATATTTTAAGATGTCTGGCAGGACGGGACTGGGGGGCCTCCCTGTTGAGGATATATCAAGGACTAATGAGAGCTACACTAGACTATGGATGTGTTGCATTCATGTCAGCTGCTGATTGTCACCAGAACCAACTGGACATACAGCAGACAAAGGCTCTTAGGATATGTTGTGGTGCATTTAAAACTTCTCCAGTATCAAGGATCCAAGTAGAGATGGGCAAAAAGTGCTTAAGATTAAGAAGAACCAAATTAATGCTGGCATACTTGGTCAGCTTGAAGGGGCATAAGAGGTCACATCCTGCAAAAGCTATTCCTAATGATTGCTGGGAACACAATGAGTCCAACATTGGTAGCTTTGCATGGATAAGTGATGCCATTGCTGAGCAGGTAGGATTAAAATACATAGATTTTAGCCCAACGGTCCTGTGGTCTGTTATTCCGCCATGGCTGTTTAAGATGCCACTGGTAGATTTTGAAATACATCAACTGAGGAGGCAACATAAGCAATCAGCAACAGATTATATAGTGCATAAATATATTAAACAGAATTTCAGAAACAGGCTGATAGTATTTACCAATGGTTCCAAGGATCCTACAACTGGTCGTAGTGGAGCTGCGGTATATATTCCTTAGTATAAAATATCTATCAATAAAAGAACCAGTAATCACTTATCAGTATACACAGTTGAGCTAGTTGCCATTATATTAGCTTTACAGTGGTTGGAGATAAATTATAGGAATAATGCAGTCATTGCTTCAGATAGTTGGGCAGCTCTCAAGAGTATTCAGTCACTGCAGTCGTGTAGGCAGGCCCTAACTGTAGAAATCCACTCCTTAATTTACAGCCTCTACAGTAAAGATCAGTCAATAAACTTTCTTTGGGTTCCAACCCACGTTGGAATAGAGGGTAATGAGGATGTGGATTTATTAGCAAAACAATCATTAAAATTCGAAGCAATAAATCTGGAAATCACACTCAGTAAGGCAATCTACTGGGACTCAATAGATACAGGAAGACATCTTCATGACATTCAAAAGCAGGTGGACTCTGGAATGGGAGTTGGCAGAAACAGGAAAGATGAGATACTCATCACCTGATTAAGAATAGGACATACTACTTTGAACCAGATGCTACACAGAATAGGTAAACACCCAACTGGCAGCTGTGCACATTGTGGTTCTCCGGAAACAGTTCAGCACATTTTGATGGCATGTCAGGGATACCAGGAACAAAGGAAACATCTGACTGCAGTAATGGAAAGGGCTAATTTAAGTTTTGTTGTGGAAAACATGTTAGGAACTTCAGTCAAAGAAATATATGTAGGTCTATTTAGATATTTAAGTGCAACTGGATTAATTAAAAGAATTTAGGTTGTTTTTTTTTTTCCTGCCATTTTCTTGTCCACACTCCAACCCGGTAGGTGGCAGTAATGCACCTGTAAGCTGGTTGCCAACTGCCAATCAAATCTAAAAGAAGAAGAAGAAGGATTCCATTTGGTGATGTTTTCCTTTTATTTTGTCGGTCACAGCCGGAAGTGGTAATAGCAGCCAGAGCGCTGCCATTTTCAAATAAGCCTGAAAGACCAGCTGCTAAATCTCATTTTAAAATTGTGAAAATGCCCAAAGTTGCAGCATAAACTCATGCAGACATCACCATCTGAGAGAAATATGCATTTATATGCATATGCAGAAATATGCATTTATAGAATTCCCATCAGCCAGCAAAGGAGGACGTTGTGGACAAATGGATATTGAAGGCCTCGGGAGTCATGAAAGGTTGACGTGACCGACCTCTGGTAGGTCTACTGGGAGACATATTATTAAGGTTGATTGATATAAAATTAGGACCAAATTAATTAGGCCTAAATTAATAGACAATTTTTCTTTGAAAATTAAGGTTGCATTTATGTCTCACCCATCACAGGAATAAATTAGTTAAACATGCTATTTATCAATCAATCAATCAATCAAACTTTATTTCTAAAGCACTTTAAAAACAACTACAGCTGATACAAAGTGCTGTACATCAGGAATAGATAAAATGAAAAGGACATAAAAGACAATAAAATGCAACTAAAAAGATATGAAACAAAACAAATAAAAATGACAATCATATAATAAAGCAATAAAACAAGTACAATCGATGTCTCATGCTGGGTTGAAGGCCAAGGAGTAAAAATAAGTTTTAACCTGTTGCACTTCTGTGTACCGCAGGCGGGCACGTCTCTGCGTCCTAGAGCGCACGAGGGCGCACAAGGGCGCTGCGTCCTAGAGCGCACTGAAAAAAAAAGCTGCACTTCCGTTCTTCCACTACAGACACAGCCGCGAACAGATTAGATATGATTGACCTCTCATTCGACTAATAAGAGCCTTGAATTGGGTTTCTGAAACCTTGAAGAACCAATGACTGAAAACCTAGCAAGAAGGACCCGCCTACCAACGGCTGTGAATGCAGCGAGCCAATTGAAGCACAGAAGTTCGAAAGCATGCGTCCCTTGCAAAATCTGTTTTGTGTAAGGCTGGATGAAGAGAGACTGACTGCTGCAGCAGATGAAAAAAGGACCCGCAGGAAGAACCGCCACAGACCCAGCAGCACGGAGACCACCCAGAAGTGCGACCTGTGTGACAGGGACTGCCATTCGCGCATCGGCCTGTTCAGCCACAGGCGGTGCTGTCCCAGCAAAGTAGACGTTTAGGATTCTCTTCCATGGTCATCATAGACCGACGGAGGCCGACGACGAAGGCTGGGTGACACACACGCGTTCGCCAGTCTTTTTTTATTACTACTGTTATTTGTTTTGAAAAATCGTTCGCCAAAACCGCAATCATGGAAGCGCAAAACCGCAATAATGGAATTATGTTTTGACCGGGTCACGAGACCAGAACCACGAGTCCGTAATAAGCGGACCAGCTTCATGTTCGTTTGACAATGAGGAAGAGAAGTTTGCCAGCTACGCTGCTGTTGTGAACAGGTCAGTGTTATAAGCTAAATTATTCTTTATCCCTGAAAATTGTAATCAAAAATGACTTTTGACCGATCGGTAAATTACAACTGTGCGGCGCACGAAGTCCGAAGTCCGTGCACCGCGGTACACGGTTTGTGCGCCGCGTCCGGACCGTGAACGCCCCCCCCCCCGCTACTCTTCTGTAGCGAGGGGGGGGGCCGCAGGGACCGCGGGGACTGTGCGTCGCAGTCGCCACATCGCCACATGACTATTCCGTCATGTAGCGATGGCAGATGTCCATCCTCTGTAGCAGGGGGGTGGGGGGTGGGAGTTGTTATCGTCTACATTACAAATATTTTTGAATAATTTTTAGTGCACTGTAGGTTATTTTTTCTTGTAAAAAAAAAAAGCCACACATTTTTTACGTGGCATGCTTCTTTGTGTGTGGGGGCTTGTTTGTTCATTCATTCATGAATGAATGAATAAACAACCCCCCCACACACACACACACAGCCCTGAGTGTCACCTTTCATTAGAGCCCAAGATCAAGCTTCTAATCATTCAAGTTACAGACGTTTTTCCAAACTGTGCCATTTGGCACAATTTGGCACAGTTCCAAAACGCCTGGGAACTACCTGAGAACAAAGCTGTGTGATATATTCATTTTTTGTGGTATTGTTACAAAATTTTGACCTCAGCTGGATAACACTTGGTTCTACATTTCTGTTGCATTTTCCAGCCCGGATCTGAAGCTGTGTGTTATTTGCAAGCATTTGTATCCAAAAAAACACCCAGGCCAAATTTATTTTCTTCAAGTTCAGTATGTTTAGATGACTGTTACTCAGTGGCCGGAGCACTTAGAGAGATTATGACTGTTTTGCCAAAAAATTCAAAGTGTTTTCTTTTAAATAAGACCAACCCCATGAAGATGCTGCAAAGGGTTGAAGAACAGCTTTCGATTTAATTTGGGCACGTTATTTTTTGGCGTTTTTAGGGAAATTGACCGGAGTGCAAGGGGTTGAGACCTACATTGATGTTTTACATGTTTACAATTTAAATCCATAAAAAAGTCCAATTTAACTGTGTTAACCTTTTTAAATAACCAATCATTCACATTTTACACAGCTGTGAGCTGCACCTCAGTTCATGCATTCTTTATACATTTATTTATGACAAGACATTATTTTTTTAAATTATTAAAAAGGTTTATCTCAAGTACTTTATCTGTATTCACTTACATATTTATAATCATTAATATACACTGCAGGTTTGCGTAGAATACAAGTTATATTTGTTCAGAACAGTCAGACATTGGCAGTGATGCATAAACATGTTGCCAGAAAAGGTTCTTGTACTTGTAGATACTTTGACAAAACAGTACTTAGATGAGTAGCTTTATTGCAGGATACTTTCTACTCAAGAACATATGAAGATAAAACTATTTTTACTCAAGTACCTTTGGTCACAGTCACTAAATTTTAATTTCACTGATTTGAAAACTGATTAGAAATGTGCCTGTTTAAAATGACTGATTAGTCTCACTTGAAATTACTGCATCTTTGGTCATTTTAGTAAATTTATAATCTTATTTAGCTGAGCTGGGTGTTGATATTATTGTTCTTCTATTCAAGCTACAAAGAACAAGTAATTTAAACAAGTTAGATTTAAAAAGTTACAAATTTATGTGAAAAGTTTATATGTAAAATGTTACAAATTCATGTTTTAAAAAAATCATAAAACAGTCACAAATTTGACAAAGTGATACACTTAAAAGAAAAATGTTTGAAATGTAGAACTGCTAATTTTTAAGTAAGTCGAAAATGTATGTTACAAAAATCTAATTTATGTGGAAAAACTCTGATTTATAGATTAAAAGTTGTATATTCAAAAAGGACAAATTATATGTAAAGACTCACAAATTTAGGAGAAAATGTTTGCAAATTTAGAACCGTCATTACTACTCCAGTAACTTTTTTATTGAATACTTTCATCCTCACCTTTTCTGGCGACGACTCTGATACTTGAACAATTCCAATAACAGTAATATTACTAGAGAACAATTTCTGTCTTCTCTACCCACCTCTGGTTTTAAACAAAGATGTAGATAAAAAATTAACAAATAAATAAGACAATGTATTTTGCTGTCCTGTTAAATTTTATTATAACAATTAAAACAGGGAGAAGAGCGCACGGTGGTGGTGACGACAGTATGAGTGCTGGCCACTCCTGGTTGGTGTGAAACATCCTGAACAGGATGAAGTGAAGGACCAGCGATCTTCTCTGCTGTCCCCTGTAAACAGAAGTGATTTTAGGTCACAGCATGGACTCTTTCCTGTACTGTAACTTCAACATTTAAGACAATGAATTTCACCCGTGATGGTTGGGGTCACGAATTGGTTCTCATCAGTCTGGGACAAGTGGTCCACACGGTCTTCAGTTTCCACATTATGAAGATCTTTAGAGCAGTAGAACATTAGACCATAGTACACTATGAAGTCTGTTTTTCTGAGTTTGTTACTTTGCATGTTAAAGTTTGTGAAGAGACTATAATAAATAAAGCTGTTTACTGTCATCATCATAGCAGTCTGTCGGGGGCAACAGTGACTGTTTCATTTAGGTCTGATCAGATTCCTCCACGCTGTTATAATTTGCCCTTGGTAGGGCAAAGATGAGACACCACAAGCCAACAGTGAGTTTTGTTATTTTATTACAAAGTGCAAAATAATGCGCCTCGAGGGGCAAAACACATAAACTACAACACTCGACCACGGAGGGTCAGAATAACTAAACAATTACAAAGAATCACAGTCACTTACACTTTAAACAGCAAGGGCAAAACCTGACGCTGGAAAGAGACTGGAGCCGGACGTGGGGACTCCAGCCTGAATGGGTGTGAGATCGCAGCGAGGAATGAATCTCCACTGCGATCTTAAATAGTGCAACCAATAAACCCCAAACAGGTGAGACAAATAAAGGATTAAGTGCGCAGCTGTGACAGCCCACGAACAGCCTGACAGGAGGAAGTGCTGCCGCAGCACTGTCAAAATAAAAGCACAAAGTAAATCCCCTAACAAACAAGACTAAACCGGCAGAAAAAAAGGAAAATAATAAGTGACTCGAGCGCAGGTCTGCACCGCGCTCGGGATCAGCACACACGCAGCTCTGTCCTTCGCCTTCCGCTGCCAGGAACTCCTGACCTTGTTAACCCGGGTGACGTCCGAGCCGGTATGAGTTGCTCTCTGACTGACCATTTCATAAAACTGCTTGCAAAGTATTTGAGTACCGCTAGTTTTTGCGGAACTAGCAGCACATTCTCGGCAGATAGAGGTATTATCAGTGGCAAGGACAGGCCAAGACAAACTGACTCCAGTATCTGTTGCAGTGACTGACCAGATGATAGGTTTGTTTATCTCTGCTCTTTGTGTAGTGCATGTCACGATGCACCGACTGGCAACCGTCCACCACAGACCTTGCAACAGATGTGCTTATCTGCCAGGACGTCCAGTCTTACCCTGTGTAACTGGGAGTGGTCCACCACAGACCTGTGACAGATATTGTTTTTAGTTCTGCCAGGATGCCTAGTTTCTGTCATAACCCGAGTGTCGGTTCTGGCCACACTCGGGTCTCATATCTTTTTGTTCTCTGGCTTTGGCAGCTGAGGATTCCTTCCAGCTCCTCGGGCTCTTATTGTGAAGGCGCCCGGGGGAGCTCCCTGCTGTCAAAGTCAGCTGCTGCTCTGCTGTCATTAGCAGCAGCTGTGCCGCATTGGGGTCATTAGCCACCAGAGATATAAGCGGGTGCTAAATGTCCTCCAACGCGGCAGTCTCTGTTGTATCCTGTTATATCCACCCGTCAAGTTCAGCTACGTGCTGTTATATCCTGTTATGTTCACCTGTATGTTCAGCCACGTTCCGTCGTGCTCCTGTTATTCTCCTTGCTCATCGTGGTTAATGGACTTGGGAATCCCCCGTTACCCGTCTGTTAACGGTCCCGTTGTAAGGTACGCTCTGTGTGACTGTATCTTTGTGATTATCTCGTCTGGCGCATCGGGTGTTCCCCGGCTCAGACTTCACCCAGCCACTGTATGTGTTCTGTGTGTGTTCATCCTTACTCTACAATAAATTACCACTGCAAACTCTCTGGTGACTGAGGCGTCTTGTGACGGTCCGTGAGGGCCGTCGTGACAGTAGACTGCCGCCTAACGCCCGGAGAGGAGGCGTTGTATCAAGACGCCATTCACCGTGTAGTTTGCAGTAGTGGACTGTTAATTCCTACCTGTCTGAGTGTCTGCAGCGGGGAGTATGTCGTCATCCAGGGGCCATTGTCGGCGCCTTGGCAGGCAGCAAGCAGAGGTTCTGAAGGAGGTAGATTACACCATCTTCACCGCTACGCTGTTGGACGCTCCCAGCGACATTTGTAGATACCTGGACCTAGCCGAGGAGATTCTGGATTCTCTTCCCCGCTTCACCGATCATCCAGAGGTAAGCGTGAGGAGAGATGACATCGCCACCCAGCGTGAGAAACTCCGAGGGCTGGAGGGAAATCCTGGCAGGAAGCTGAAGCGGAGGAGACGTCGCCCCTCGCTTCGGGATCCCGCTCCTGCCTCCGTTCCGGCCCGGGAGTTCGCACCACCCGGAGGTCTTTTCCCATCGGGCATGTCGTCACTCGGGATTCCCCCAGAGAAGCTGCAGATGACAGCAGACAAGATCTGGGACCGGGTGGCTGCTGCTTGCTCCGCTAAGAATCCTCCAGCGTGTATGAAGCATGTGGTGGCGGCGGTCAGACTGGTGGAGAGGAATCCAGCGCTGCGTGAGTTTCCTGAGTTCGCCGACTTGCTTGCCGCTGTTTCTGTGCAGGAACAGCGATTTCCGGACCTCACCTTCGCCTCTCCCCCTACAAGGAACCGTCGTCACTCCGGCTTCCAACCTCGGCTAGAGCCCCGTCTGGATGCTGTTCCGGGTCGCCGCAAGGGCTCAACCCCCCACACAGCTGTCACTCCTGCGCCTCGTCAGAGGGGAATCCCCGCAGCCTCGTCTTCTCCCGGGCCCTCGCTCGCTGTCCCGTCAGCGCTCCATGCCCGACTGACCCCGGCTGTCGCCCCCTCCTCCTCGTCGCCTATCCTGGCTGCTGTGTGTCACGAGAGCTCCGTTTCGGCGAGCTTCATCCCGGATCCGCCTCGAGTGGCCTCATCTCGTCTTCCCAGAGGGCCCTCTGTCGCCATCCAGCGGGGAAAGGAAGGAATGACGTCCCCCACAGCGGAGACCATCTTACCCTTAGGGGAAAGGCGAGTGCATGATAATTCCTCTTCTTTTGACATTGTCTTGCCTTGTCTGACTCCTAGGGGTGGAGTTCGGGGTATGCAGCCCCCCGAGCTCCCGCCACCCGCTGTGGATGAAAGTAATAACCCTGCTTCCTCTGTGTCTCCCCCTGCTGAGCGGTCCTCGACGTCAGGCCAACGTCGCTGGATGAGGAGGGGGCCTGCGGTTCTGGAGAGCCTGGTTCCGGTTCCGCAGCCACGCCATGGGCGGAGGAGGAGAGCGGACTGCAGCGTGGAGCCATCGCCGATGAAGAAGCGTCCCCGGGGTTCCACGGAGGAGCGGTCCGGTCCAGCAGGGCGAGATTCTCCTGCCACCACGCCGTGCGGGCCACCGGCGTGGACATCGGTGCTGGAGGACTCTCTGGCTGCACGCACCATCATGCCAGCTGCGGAGCCCGACGCAGCTGAGTGGGAGCCTGAGGACGACCTCCTGACTTCTGAGCCTGGATCATCGCAGTCCTGGACGGCGTCAGAACCCGAGCTCAGGCAAGTGCTCTGTTTTATCTTTCTTCTTCACCTTTTAGAGCACTTTTGCCTGTCTCAAGGGGAGATGAGCCGGGTGCAGCCGCCCGCTGCGTCCGAGCTTATCTCGCCGGGTTCTGGCGCTGCCGGTGATCCTGATCCCGGGTTTTCTCTCTTGTGTGAGTCTTCTCCCAGGGTCGCCGGCGAGGGGCTGCTCTCGCCTGCTGCGCCAGAGGTTCCGGTTTCGGGGTTGGAGGTCGAGTCTGGTGCCACGCCGACCGGGTCCACCGGGAGTGCTGTTCCGGTCCAGTTGGGGTCCACCGGGAGTGCTGTTCCGGAGGCCCAATCGGGGTCCACCATGGGTTTGGTTCCGGAGGCCCAATCGGGGTCCACCGTGGGTTTGGTTCCGGAGGCCCAATCGGGGTCCACCGTGGGTGCTGCACCAGCAGGTCCTAGGTTCGGTGAGGGAGCTGCAGATCCCCAGCCACCGGATGCTGGACAGGCTCGTTTTCTTCATCACCCTCATCTCCACAGTCATCCTCCTCGTCTCCCTGAGGAGCACTACCCATCTCCACCTGGGGCCGTTGGGGTCCCGAACGCTCCGCCCGGTTTCCCCTCATCTCCCCCCTTTTCTGCGGGATCACCGGCTGCTTCCTCCCAACGGTTCTGGTGGGCTGGTGTTGCGGGGCGGCCGCCTGAAGGGCTGTCTCGTTGGTTTGGTTCTCTGGGTCGGCCCCTCGACCTGTTTATCTTCCTGTGCGGCGACCTGCTCCGGCCGCCTGAAACTCTCTTCCCCCGAGCATGGGACTGGGGTAGGCCGCCCGAACTGTCCTCTTTTCCCCTCCCTGTTCTGTGGCCTCTTGTTGCCGGACGACCCCCCCGAACCTTTTGCCCCATCCCTCCGGGCCTGGACTGCGCCCTTTCCGGGTTCCTGATCTCGTCTGTGGGACTGTTGGGGTGTGTGTGTGGGGGGGGGGGGATTGTTTTGTGTTTTTGTGTCACTCTGTTTGCCAAAGGGTGTGTTGCCTATTTTGTACTTATTGTGGGGGTTTTTTTCTCCCTACCTTTGTAGCCTTGTTGGTTGTTTGTCTCTCTCCCTCCTGCCAGTGCCCCATCCACCCACCCTAGGGGGTGGGGGGGGGGGCTTGGGTGTTACTCAGGCCGCTCAGAGCTCGGCCTTGAGGGGGAGGTACTGTCATAACCCGAGTGTCGGTTCTGGCCACTCTCGGGTCTCATATCTTTTTGTTCTCTGGCTTTGGCAGCTGAGGATTCCTTCCAGCTCCTCGGGCTCTTACTGTGAAGGCGCCCGGGGGAGCTCCCTGCTGTCAAAGTCAGCTGCTGCTCTGCTGTCATTAGCAGCAGCTGTGCCGCGTTGGGGTCATTAGCCACCAGAGATATAAGCGGGTGCTAAATGTCCTCCAACGCGGCAGTCTCTGTTGTATCCTGTTATATCCACCCGTCAAGTTCAGCTACGTGCTGTTATATCCTGTTATGTTCACCTGTATGTTCAGCCACGTTCCGTCGTGCTCCTGTTATTCTCCTTGCTCATCGTGGTTAATGGACTTGGGAATCCCCCGTTACCCGTCTGTTAACGGTCCCGTTGTAAGGTACGCTCTGTGTGACTGTATCTTTGTGATTATCTCGTCTGGCGCATCGGGTGTTCCCCGGCTCAGACTTCACCCAGCCACTGTATGTGTTCTGTGTGTGTTCATCCTTACTCTACAATAAATTACCACTGCAAACTCTCTGGTGACTGAGGCGTCTTGTGACGGTCCGTGAGGGCCGTCGTGACAGTTTCACTCTCCACACCCTCGGAAGGACGAGGTTGCCAGTTGAGTCATCAACAGCCCAACCCATGAGACAGGTAGTACCGGTTTTCATGGTTATTAAGTAGCAAGCAAACCAGTGCCCGACCTGACATGAGCTGAGATGGGTGCTGATATTATTGTTCTTCTATTCCAGCTACATTCCAGCTGTTTACTGTAGAGACAGCTATAAGGTGGTCATATAAAAATGATTACTTGTATATTAAATTAGTTTTATCCATCCACCCATCCATCTTCTACCGCTTAATCATTTTCGGGTTGCGGGGGAGCTGGAGCCTATTCCAGCATCTTTGGGCGAGAGGCAGGGTACACCCTGGACAGATCGCTAGTCCAAGAAAAAATTTAAAGCTGTAACACTTGGAGGAAAAGACAAAAACATCACTTTCTAAAGTGGGACATGTTAAAATACAAAAGACAATCAAGTACAAATGCCTTAGAATCACCCAGAATGCAAATATCAACACTAAATATCACGTAAAATCAAAGAGATTCCAGTCATATTAAAACTGCTGGAAACCTGCATCATCTCAGTAATCACATACTGAGCTGACATGTGGACCCCAAACTAATCTGAAAAGAGAAAAAAGTAATAGAAGCATAATTTATAAGTACACCTTACCTGTTGTAAAGTGGTCAAAAAAGAGGTCACGTCAACCCTTCATGACTCCCCAGGCCTTCGGTATCCACAACGTCCTCCTTTTGTCCTCTTTGCTGGCTGATGGGAATTCTATAAATGTATATTTCTGCCAGTCCCTCTCATCATTCATCAGATGGTGATGTCTGCATGGGTTTATGCTGCAACTTTGGGCATTTTCTCAATTTTAAAGTGAGATTTAGCAGCTAGTCTTTCAGGCTTGTTTGAAAATGGCAGCGTTCTGCTGCTGCTATCACCACTTCCGGCTGTGACCGACAAAATAAAAGGAAAACAACACCAAACAGAATCATATCCGTTATGTCATTTTTGCTCAATTTCGATTTTATTTTGACAAGGTGAGAATGATATAATGGCTATTTTTGGTAGTTCTGTTTTTGTTTCACAAATGAAATATTAAAAGAATGAAAAGTACATGGATTGGGGGAAAGATACCTTGCTGTAACCAGGTCAAGATGTTGCTCAGCCATAAATAGAGTCCGTTCAATCCCAGCCCCCAACCAACAGTGATCTGTGTGGAGTTTGCATGTTCCCCCATGTCTGCGTGGGTTTACTCCGGGATTTCTCTGGTTTCCTCCCACACGCCAAAAACATGCAAGTTAGGTTAACTGGCATCAAACTGGAGATTCTAAATTGTCCTTAGGTATGAATGTGAGAGTGAATGGTTGTCTGTCTCTCTGTGTTGACCCTGCGATGGACTGGCGATTTGTCCAGGAAGTACCCTACCTCTCGCCCAAAGATGCTGGGATAGGCTCCAGCCCCCCCGCGACCCGAAACGGATTAAGTGGAAGAAGGTGGATGGATGATCCACCGGATGTGTCGCGGTTAAACAAAAACTTCACCTGCCGGTTCTCGATTACTTTCACTTCCCAGTGTTGCCAGATTTTACCAGTGTTGCCAGGTTTCACGAAAGAAACAAGCAACCAGCTCTATGGAAACAAGCCCAAAAAAAGCCCAACAGGCAACCTACCACAATGTGTAAAAGAGAGGCTGCTTGATAACATACAGTATATCGATATATAGATTTATTTTTGTTTGTAGTGAATTGACTGTAAACACTGTCAGCATTGAATAATAGAATTTTATAAACTCTAATTAAAGGAAAATACATATGCATTCTGCATAAGCAACAGCAAATTTATAGTAAACACATTCAACATAAAAGGTAAAGCCAGCTTTATTGTCTCATTCAATCCATACAGCCAATCATGTACAGTAGAACAAAACTACATTTCTCTTATCTACAATGTTAATCACATCTAGAATCAGAGGGGTCACTGCCATGCAAGGTGCCGCCACAAATTTCCCTCCTCCATTCCATTATTGCTGAGCACCAAGCTGGACGGCAGGAAGTTCTGCTTTTATATGGCCTTTGGCATGACCCGGCCGGGATTTGAACCCCGGCCTCCCAGGTGTGGGGCGAATGCTCTACCGACTGAGCCAAACTTTGAATAAATTAAATTTTTAAACTCTGATCAAAAGAAACGACATGTGCATTCTGCCTAAGTAATAGCACTAAACACGATTGCAGTTTAGTAATGTGGGATGATGGGAGATGTTGTCCGCTAGTCGTTTAAACAAAACTAGATATTACTCTGTTATTATACAACAGCCAACAACTTTAATTATGTGGAAAATTATCTTTTAACTTGACAAACATATGTGTAACTCCTGGCAAAATCTGATAGGGATCAAAAGATAATTTTGCTCTTGCCATTCATTTCAATGGAGAATTTTTTTTCGATTTAAGGTCCCATATGCACTGCTCTGTATTAAAAAAAACCTGGATATCTCACGCCCCATTAGCAAGTACAGAGCCGAGTGGAGTCGGGCGGACCACTGATCTCTATAGAAAAACTGGATGGATCATTGGCCGCCAAAAGTGATTCCCCTGGCAGGCCACTTTTACCTCAATAACTTCCCCAAAAAGCAAGCCCAAATAAGCAACTACACGTTAAAAAACAAGCCCAAAAACCCGCAACTGACAAGATTTTCAAGCGCCTTTAGAGAAAAACAAGCCTAAAGTCGCTTATAATAAGCAGACTTGGCAGCTATGGATTTTACACAACAATTAAGCGATTCTATCCATTAAAATCAAGCTTCAAGTAAAAATAAAATGGAATAATGAAAAAAGCACTACATATAGTAATGAAAAAAATCAAACAATAATTTTGAGCAAAAGTACTGACAAAAAAATGAATAATATCACTAAAAACAAAACTTAACTAATTTAAAATAGTAATTTATACTATCACTAACCTCTCAATAAAGGAACCACATATTGAAAACAGAATAAAAATTTTATTGTTTTAATGTATTGTTTGCTGGTAATATTGTTATTTTAAAATATTATTTTTTCCAATATCCAACAGTGACTTTGTTTATATAGTTTAAATAAAAATATGCTGGTGGGGCATACCACTGTATAAGTAAATGTATCTAATCAAGTCACTATGTTGTAGGTCATTTTTACATGAGTAGAATTTCTAGTTACTATACCCACCTCTGATCATATAATTTAAGTATGAATGAGTAAATTACCATTATGAATGTTTTTTCCCTTCCCTTTCCTACTCTTTGTCAATGGAAAAAAAGAAACACTAGAATAAAAATACAAAAAAATACACATTTTGGTTATTTATGTAAACCATGAAAAAAAAAAATCCTGCAGGACAAAACATGATACTTGGTATTTTCTAACCTGTTTGTATACCACCATAGACAGAGAGAGAACCTGAATTAGACAGAGCTCTGAGAAGGCAAGATGAAATAGAAGAGACGAGCCAAGGAGAGGAAAGTGTTCAGGCAGAGGGTCCAGGAGAGGTGAGAGCAGAGGGAGGAGAGAAGGATGACATCACAAAAAAGTCCAAACACAGGACATCTGGGTGGGATCCCAACTGGCCCAATATTCCAATATTCAAGCCTTGGTTGTACAGTACTTCAAATGGTAAGTTCAATTATGCAATATTACTGTGCAAAATTTTAAAAAATAAAATAGTGTAAAATTAACATTGTGGTTACAATCGTGTCATGTGTTTCCCCCCCCCCCCTGCCCCAGAAAAATATGTTGCCACTGTGCCAAGGTCTTTAAACCAGAGGAAACACTGCATTTTATATAATGTTTTCATTTTTTTTCTTTCCTGTGAAATAAAAATGAAAATACAGCAAGACTTTAACACACATAACCAACTCGGATGTAAAAAATTATTGAATAATAGATTTAATAAGGGGAAATAAATATTCTTTTCTGAAAAATCAAAAACAAAGATTTTACACTTACTGAATATTATAGAGATGACAAATTGCAAACTAAAAACTTTAAAAGAACAAATAAAAATGTATTCTCCTCACAACTGGGCATTTTTTCCCTGGTGTAAACATTGTACACAGTCCATTACTTGCTGCTCAGTGCATGAGCAGGGGCTTTTTGTATTTTATCATTTAATATAATGACTGATTTGTCTTTCTAGATGATGACATTCCTCCATTTGTTGTTCCAACTGTGTAGGTGGGTGAAGAATGGATTATCATGACAAAAATACTCAAAAATCTCTGACTAACAGTCAGTCAGAGATTTTTGACTAATAGACTAACAGTCTTATAACAGACTAACAGTCAGTCAGTCGGTCAATCAGACAAGTCTTGGGGTCAGTCTTATAATCTTTGTAAGAGAAGAAACCCAAAATAAGCTTCCCCATGAAGTCTAGCAAGTCCAAACAACCCAGAACCTGCAACTGCTCATATTTACTTCCTGAAAAAAACAAGTCATGGAAATACAGTGGGGGAAATAAGTATTTGATCCCCTGCTGAATTTGTAAGTTTGCCCCCTTACAAAGAAATGAATAGTCCACAGTTTTACAGTAGGTTTATTTTAACAGAGCGAGACAGAAGATCAACAAAAAAATCCAGATAAAATATTAAATAAGGGTTAAAAATTAATTTGCATTTGATCGAGGGAAGTAAGTATTTGATCCCCAAGGAAAACATGACTTACTTAGTACTTGGTGCAGAAATCCTTGGTGGCGAGCACAGAGGTCAGACGTTTCTTGTAGTTGGTCACCAGGTTTCTGCACATCTCACGAGGGATTTTGGTCCACTCCTCTTTGCAGATACTCTCCAAATCCTGAAGGTTTTGAGGCTGTCGCTTGGCAACTTGAAGTTTCAGCTCCCTCCACAGATTTTCTATGGGATTAAGGTCCGGAGACTGGCTAGGCCACTCCAGGACCTTAATGTGCTTCTTCTTGAGCCATTCCTTTGTTGCCTTGGCTGTATGTTTTGGGTCATTGTCATACTGGAAGACCAATCCACGACCCATCATCAGTGTTCTGACTGAGGCCAGGAGGTTCTCATCCAAGATTCTACACTACATGGCTCTGTTCATCAGCCCATCAATGTGGTGAAGTCTTCCTGTACTCTTAGCAGAGAAACAGCCCCAAAGCAAAATGTTTCCACCTCCATGTTTGACAGTGGGGATGGTGTTCTTGGGGCCATATTAAGCATTTCTCTGCCTCCAAACATGGCGAGTCGAGTTGATGCCAAAGAGCTAAATTTTGGTCTCATCTCACCACAACATATTCTCCCAAGCCTTCTCTCAATCATTCAGGTGTTCACTGACAAACTTCAGATGACCCTCTACATGTGCCTTCTTGAGCAGGGGGATCTTGCGAGCACTGCAGGATCTCAATCCATTACGGTGAAGTGTTAAAAATGGTTTTCTTGGTGATTGTCATCCCAGCTCCCTTAAGATCATTAACAAGCCCCTCCCATGTAATTCTGGGCTGATCCCTCACCTTTCTCAGAATCATCCTTACCCGACAAGGTGTGATCTTGCATAGCGCTCCAGAGCGAGGGTGACTGACTGTTATATTTCTTTCATTTTCTAATTATCGCACCAACAGTGGTCTCTTTCTCACTAAGCTTCTTGCTGATGGTCTTGTAGCCCATTCCAGCCTTGTGCTGGTCTACAATCTTGTCTTCGACATCCTTTGAGAGCTCTTTGGTCTTGCCCATGGTGGTGAAGGTCGAATTGAAGAGACTGATTCTGTGACAGGAATCTTTTATACACATAATGGGTTGCGATTAGGAGTACTTTCCTTAAGGGACAGGACAAATTTATGTGCCTCATGGATGCATAACCCATCTGTGTGGGTCATAATTCTTGCTGTTTGGTAGGAGATCAAATACTTATTTCTCTCAATCAAATGCAAATTAATTTATAACCCTTATTTGATGCTTTTTTTCTGGATTTTTTATTGATCTTCTATCTCCCTCTCCTAAAATAAACCTACCATAAAAATTATGGACTGTTCATTTCTTTGTAAGGGGGCAAACTTACAAATTCAGCAGGGGATCAAATACTTATTTCCCCCACTGTAATTCTGTCAGATACTCCAGCAGTATTTTTTGTTGAAAATGAGTAGTAAGAGGCATAGTCACTATCAAAGAGATTCTCTTAAACATTATGATGATACACAATTCAATGCCCTTAAAGAGACCACTAACAATAACACAACAAAATCAATAGAAAATCCAAAAAGTCCAAAAGTCATCCTTTCACAGTTTGAACTGGGATGTAGTGGTCTTTACATCTGGCACCAGTATCAGCATAAAACTAACAAAGTGTACTGAAAGTGCAGTGGTGGCCTAACGGTTAGGGATGTGGACTGGTGACTGGAGGGTCACCAGATCCAAGTCAAAGTGCCTTTTATTGTCATTCTATTGTTAAGAAACAATACAACAAAATCAATCCCTGGACTGCTAGGATGAGATCTGGGTAGGACAGATGACGCCGCAGTATTTGCCAGTGTTTCCTCTGGCTTAAAGACCTTGGCACAGTGGTGACATATTTTTCTGAGGGGCAGAAAACACATGACACTATTGCAACCGGAATATGTTAATTTATTTCGTTTTTTTAATTTTGCGCAGTAACTTTGCATATGGAACCTACCATTTCAAGTACTGTACAACTGAGGCTTGAATGTTGGAATATTGGGCCAATTGGGGTCCCAACCAGATGTCCTGTGTTTGGACTTTTTTACTGGTGTCATTCTTCTCTCCTTCCTCTGCTCTCACCTCTCCTGGACCCTCTGCCTGAACACTTTCCTCTCCTTGGCTCCTCTCTTCTGTCTCATCTTGCCCTCTCTGAGTCCTGTCTAGTGCAGGTTCTCGCTCTGTCTATGGTGGTATACAAACAGGTTAGAAAATATCAAGTGTCATGTTTTGTCCTGCATGATTTTTTGTCATGGTTTACATAAATGACAAAAATGTGTATTTTTTGGTACTTTTATTCTAGTGTTTCTTTTTTCCCATTGCGAGAGTAAGGGAAGGGAAAAAACATTCATAATAGTAATTTACTCATGCATACTTAAATTATATGATCAGAGGTGGGTATAGTAGACAGAAATTCTACTCAAGTAAAAGCAGTGCTTTGAAATTAATAAATTAAAAATCACCCTTTATTGTCATTCAACTGTACAACCAATCATGTACAGTAGAATGAGATTGTGCTTTACCTATCTACTGTGTTAAACACACACACACACCAAGTGTAGAATCAGAGGGCCGCTGCCATGTAAGGCGCCACCACAAATTTCCCTCCTCCATTCCATTATTGGTGAGCACCAAGCTGGAAGGCAGGAAGTTCCACTTTTATATGGTCTTCGGCATGACCCGGCCGGGATTTGAACCCCTGCCTCCCGGATGTGGGGCGGATGCTCTACCAACTGAGCCACCACTCTGGTAATTAATTTAATTAATTACCAGAGAATAATTAATAATAATAATAATTAATTAATTTAATTAATTAATTAATTAAAAGTAGACAGCCAAAACGTTCTAATTGAGCTAAGGGTACAAAAAGCACCAACTTAAAAACTTGAGTAATGACTTCAGTCTTGAAGGTTTGAGGTTCTTCTCCAAAATTTATAACAATTTTCTTATAGTTTTCTACTTTTCTCTGTAAATTTATCCAAATATGAAACCATTTTCCTCAAATTTGTAATTTCCTCTTGTAAAATTGACTTTTCTTGTACATTTGAGACTATTATAAATTTGTAGATTATTTTATGGGTAATTTTTATCTATTTTTTTAAAATAAAATTACTGTTTTTTAATAAATTTGAAACAGAGACTGTGGTAATTTTTTTTACTTTTTCCTTACCACTGCATACCTGTGCATGCCCGTGCATACCCGTGCATGCCCATAGAAAGCAAGTGTAAGCAAACATTTCTGCATGGCCGAAGAAAGTTACTGTTACCATAGCAACAGCAACCATGGTGAAACCTGCCTTGGATCTTTGACGTCACCACTTGTTCATTGATGCCTGCCTTTGATCTGTGATGCCTGCCTTTGATCTTTGATAATGTCATAGCGAGTGCTATGATCATGAGTAATACCTGCGTTTGATATTTGATGATGTCATAGCGAGTCCTATGACCATGAGTGCAGTCTGCCTTTGATCTCATAGCCAGTCCTATGATGTTGTAGCAAGTCCTACGATCGTGACATCATGACAGATTTCTTGAATTATATATAGACTGGTATTCCTTGTCTCCAGGGCATGGGTCCCAGCCCACCTTACTAGTACATACCCGTGCATACCCGCCATGCCCGTCGAAACGAAGTATAAGCAAGTATTTCTGCATGCCCGTTGCTGAAGGGTCTCCTCCTGTCTGAGACGGCTGTGTTGTTCACAGTCATGCCTGCGGTGTACTGCTCGAACCTGAGGTGTTTCATCTACATGGCATGTTTTCTGCCATGCAGCAGTTCTCCTCACTCTATTGCTCTCCATCTGGTGGGTCTTCTTGTTCTTCTTCTTCATTCAGACCACTGGTTCAGGGATAGGTGTGTTGTAATTCCAGTTCATGGACAGGATCATGAAAATAGATTTGAGCAAAAAGTGGCTTTCGACCCTGTTCAGGAAGACGTGTGCATGCCCGTCGAAACCCAGAAACTGGAGCACCCAGAGAAAATCAGGGCTTTGCTTGGCATGTTACACATTTGTAGTGTAGACTGCCATTCTTCATGGGTACTGCTTGGAATGGGTGTGGTTTAAAGTAGTGTGTCCTATTCTTAATCGGGTGACAGACTGACACACTGACAGAGATTTCTTGAATTTATACAGTGCCTTCTGCCTTACTGAGAGAGATTTCCAGATTTACTGCTTCGAATGGGTGTGGTTTAAAGTAGTGTGTCCTATTTGGTCTCAGCTTCTCTGTGCCTTGCCTGGTGTGCAGCGTTGGCGGCCAGCCAACTATTTCACATCTACTCGGTCTCAGCTTATCTGTGCCTTGCCTGGCATGCAGCGTTGCTCACTTTGCGGGCATTTCGGGCTTCAAGTGACTCAGCACGTGCATGGCGCACTGCCACACGTTTCCTGTCTGTCTGTGTATCCCTTGTCTGTCGCACCCTATACAGGTGAAGGGTCTCCTCCTGTCTCAGACAGGTGTGTTGTTCACAGTCATGCCTGCGACGTACTGCTCGACCCTCAGGTGTTTCAATACATCAAGGCAGGCATCGTGAGTGACCTGTGCATACCCGCCATGCCCGTAGAAATCAAGTATAAGCAAGTAGTTCTGCATGCCCGTTGCTGAAGGGTCTCCTCCTGTCTGAGACGGCTGTGTTGTTCACAGTCATGCCTGCGGTGTCCTGCTCAAACCTGAGGTGTTTCATCTTCACGGCATCTTTCCTGACGTGCAGCAGTTCTCCTCACTCTATTGCTCTCCATCCGGTGGGTCTTTTTGTTCTTCTTCTTCTTCGTTCTGACCACTGGTTGAGGGATAGGTGCGTTGTAATTCCAGTTCATGGACAGGATCATGAAAATAGATCTGAGTAAAAAGTGGCTTTCGACCCTGTTCAGGAAGACCCGTGCATGCCCGTGGAAACCCAGATACCAGTGCACCCAGAGAAAATCAGGGCTTTGCTTGGCATGTTACACATTTGTAGTGTAGACTGCCATTCTTCATGGGTACTGCTTGGAATGGGTGTGGTTTAGTGTGTCCTATTCTTAATCGGGTGACAGACTGACACACTGACAGAGATTTCTTGAATTTATAGAGTGCCTTTGGCTTACTAAGTGAGATTTCCAGGTTTATTGCTTTGAATGGGTATGGTTTAAAGTAGTGTGTCCTATTCGGTCTCAGCTTCTCTGTGCCTTGCCTGGCATGCAGCGTTGGCGGCCAGCTGAATATTCCACATCTCCTCGGTCTCAGCTTGTCTGTGCTTTGTCTGGCATGTAGCACTGCTCGCTTTGCAGACATTTCGGGCTTCAAGTGACTCAGCACATGCATGGCGCACTGCCACACGTTTCCTGTCTGTCTGTACATCCCTTGTCTGTCGTACCCTATGCTGGTGAAGGGTCTCCTCCTGTCTGAGACAGGTGTGTTGTTCCTTCAGGTGTTTCACCTTCACGGCATCTTTTCTGACGTGCAACACAGTCATGCCTGGGAGGTACTGCTGGAACCTCAGCTGTGCCATCTTCACGGGATCTTTCCTGACGTGCAGCAGTTCTCCTCACTCTATTGCTCTCCATTTATGTAGCGTCTGGTTTAAATTATTGTGTACTATTCTTAATCGGGTGATGAGTATCTCTTCTTTCCTGTTTCTGGCAACTCCCATTCCACAGTTTATGTGCTTTTGAATTGCGGGTGTGGTTTAAAGTGCTGTGTCCTATTCGTAATCGGGTGATGAGTATCTCTTCTTTGGTGAGGGATGGTCTATATGACATCATAAAGACATCCAGGCAGGCATCATAGGACACTACATCATAGTTCACCATCCTATTGTCTATATGACGGTGTCACCTATATAACGGCATCGCGAGTCCTATGTAGCCTGAGATCATAGGATCATCATAGGACATCATGCAGACAACATAGGCCGTCCTATGATGTCCTATGATAGTGACACACAGACACACAGAAATTTCTTGAATTTATAGAGTGATGATTATTATTATCCTGGGTTGCTATTATTGTTGTTATTATTATTCTCTTTGCATATTTATTTCTTCATTGGTCTTCCTCTTAGTTTAAGTTTCTCAGCATCATTATTATTATTATTATTATTGTCATTATCGTTATCATTATTGCCTTGGTGTTGTCTCCCCTCTGGTCCCCTGTGTGTGATTATCTGTGCAGCCCCGCCCATCCCGTTGTCTGTAACCATGCCCTGCCGTCTGTGTTTGCCCCTGCTTGTTTCTTCTTCTCCTGCTTGTTACTGTTCTGTTTTGTTGATTTCCTGTGTCTATATATACTGTATGTCTTTTAGCGAGTCCTGTGGTCTGTATGACGTCATATAGACAACCTTCAGAGATCCTAGGAACAGCAGCCTTACGGTTTATTTGACATCATATAGACGACGGTTTATCTGACGTCATATAGACATCATGTAGACGGTCCTATGATCGCCGACATCCTAGGAACATCATAGGACATCATGCAGACATCCTAGGAACATCATAGGACATCATGCAGACATCCTAGGAACATCATAGGCGGCCTATGATCATGACACACACACACTGACAGATTTCTTGAATTTATAGAGTGATGATGATGATGATGATGATGATAGAGTGATGATAACAATTTTTGACCATAATTTTGCAGAGCCAGAACAGAACAATAATTTGACTCTGATTTCAAAGAAAAACATATTAATAAAATTGTATTTAATGAAATAAATTAACTTAAATGACCAAAGATGCAGTTATTTCTGTTAAAATATTTCTACATATTTACAGTTTGTTTTTTTGTTTTGTTTTTTTTAGAACTCTCCTCACCACCCACAGACAGCAGGAAAACCTCCCTTATTTTGAAATCCAAATGTTGGCGGCATGTTAGTTTGTCTGAAGGCTGCTGACGGATTCAAGTCATGGACTTTGTGAATTTCGGTCATCTTAACTTGCCAGGTACATAATAATGAACATAAATTAATTAATATTAACTAAGGTAAAGGTAAAAACAGGTCATTTTTAGTCTTGTATGAAATAAGAAAAACAAAAAACTAATAATTAAAAAGAAGACAAAATGAATCAACTTGAGCTTCTAACCACACCTGTTAGCTAAGCGACTCTTCCATTATTGCTCCCATTACCAGCGGGTTAAAACCATGATAAATGCCTTCATTGCTTACATACCTCTTCTGCTTTTTTCCACATTTAAAGAACTTTAATAAGCTCATGTTTCTCTTGGACAGTGACGCTAGTAGCAAGACACTCTGCCTGGCGACTAGAAAAAGCGGGCGGGGCACTTCTGAACTTCACGTGGATGACGATCACGCGCGTTGTTTGTGTGCATGCTTGCGGACCGTCATTCCCTCATATTTTTTTTAAATTTATATTTCCCCATAGAGTGGTGGCATAAATTCAAGTGTGGTGGGCCGCCACCCATTAATGTTACCAGAGGAAACCCTGGTTTGCATTAACCCCACTGTGGTACACTTGAGCAAAGTCCTTTACCCCAACTGCTCCAGTGGAGCTGCTCAGTGGCCACAGGTCAGTCTGTGGTTGTACTGGGCCGCTTCCAGGTGTGGATGTGAACAGGGTGTCCTAGAAGAAGAGAGGGTGCCTCTCAGTGGACCTCCCCTGTACAAATAAAGGTTAAATAAATAAAATAAACACTCACAAATACACACTGTAGAAAACGCCATGATACTTAACCAGTCGGCTTGACTGTGGGCACTTAGTCAAGTCAACCATAAAGTGCAAAAACATTAAAAACACCTAAGAATCAAAATGCAGGGCAAATAAATGGGCAGCGGATAGCAGGAAGACTCATCACTGAATAAACTAATGCTTTGTAAGACTTTTAAAGTTCTTTTTTGAGTGTTTGAATCAAAACCACTATATTTCATATGATAAAAAAAGACTGTTGTTAAGGGCTTCTCTTGAACAGAACCAAACTGGCACAGAGGGTTTTTTTAAAAAATAGATTTATAAGCTGCAACACGGCATCAATAAAGTGAGGCAGTTGTCATGACTGGATATTTACAAAAGCACAAAACAGAGTAAAGACCCCCATCTAGTGGTATAAAATGTTTTTGCAGTTTTCTTTTAGAGATGAATGTTTCCTAGACAGCTTTAGTTTACCCCATCTAAAATAAATGTGCCTGTAAACTAGTTTATTTATTCCGCCAAGAAGGTTATGTGATCATTGTGGTTTGTTTGTCTGGCTGTTTGTAAGTAGAATTACACAAAAACTACTGGACGGATTTTAATAAAATTTTCATCAGAGCTTGGGTGAAGGAAGAACACACTACATTTTGGGGCAGATCCAGATCACCACAAGTAAAGGCATTACTTTTTCACTATTTTTCAGCCTTATAAGAAAAGGCTTCTTTGTTGATTATGAAAAATTATCATTATCAAGAAAAATAATGGCCTTTAAATCCTAAAAATATAAAGGCACACAAACCTTACGATGCTCTTTCAATTGACACGTTTTATTCACATTGTATTTTTTTTCCAAGTAACAGCCCAGGAGGAAATATGCAATCTTCCCATCAGACTTGAAATCATTGTTATTCTATTCTTGCTCTAGAAATATTTGATTTATAACATATGTAAACAGAATACTGTTTATTTCTAAAATTTGGATTACATTAGATGCCACATGTCAGTTTAAATATTTCCCCAAGACTAACAAATCTAAGAGAAAATATCACAAATTTGGGAGAAAAAAACGTATAACTTTACAAATAAAAAGCTGCATATTTATGTGAAATGTGTGGGGAAAGGAGTTGCAAATTCATCACAAAATTGTTGCACATGTATAAAAAAGTAAACAAGTAAATTTGTTTAAAAAAATTTAAAAAAGTCATAATTTACAAAATTACAAGAAATAAAACTCACAAACTGTTGATAAAATCATATAGTTATAAGGAAAAAACTCAAAATTTATGATAAAAGATGCAAGTTTATGGGAACAGTCACCAGCTAAAGAAAAATATGAGAATAAAGTCTTCATTCAGGTAGCTTTTTAGTTGATACTTCCTTAAGTAGCTTCTTTGGCGACTACTCTTACTCAAACCTGAGTAATTAATATAAGGCAACGCTCGTTTTAATTGAGTACAATTTGTGGTTGCTCTACCCACCTCTGGAATTGTACTTATTCTTAGCCAATAGAAAACCATTTCCTCTACTGAGCAAAGTAAGCAAATACTAAGAGCCCTCAAGCTACAGTATAAGGTGAATCTCAACAATGTAATGTTGATGAAGGTAAGAGGAAATTTTAGTTTTTATAAATATTGCTCTGGTTTTTAAAACAGTGTTGTTTAGGTTTATTTAGTTGGGAAATTTTGCACCTAAGGTGTGTTCAGACCAAAAGTGAAAGCGATGAAACGATTACATGTTAACTCAATACAAACATGCAAATAGATACAAATTTGCATCTAAGTGACTTGTAGAGGGGCAGGATTGCCTTCATAACTTCTGCAGCTGCTTTCTACCTGCTGCGGAAATCCTAAAAACACTGTTATGTTTAGGTTTACAACATTATCTGGCAAGGCACACAGGTGGGAAAATGTGACTGTCTCCTCCAGAAACTGCACCTGGACAATGGTTGTTTACACTGCTAGCCCTCGTTAACACATCCATAGCAGGAGTACATGGGTGGATAAACAATTTTAGCTGCAGAGCTCCCGGTCCATCTGTCTGCAGGTCTCAAGCATGATTGGCTGATTAATCCACCACCTGCCTTGGACACGAATGTGCGAATTTGTGCCATTTGAAAAATTTGCTTTGTGTTTGGTGTGAATGCACCATAAGTCTGCCTAGTTTATTTTTTTTTTTCTTTTGTGCATGTACTTCATAACTCATTTAGTCATTTTATATGTGGTATTTTGTTCATTTATTTTGTATTACGCAAGATGGACTGGATGGGGTGCGCGCTGTCTGCAAATCTATAATAGCAAACAAACGAGGGGGGAATTTGCATAGGGTCCCCAAAATCAGGAAACAGCCCTGAAAATATATATTTTATTTCTATGAAATGGTGGTGGTGGGGGGGGAGGTTCCACTGGTCTACTGTCCTTGCTCTTGTTTGTTTACTACGGTTTGCTGTTTCTTTATATTATTTGGATTATGGGTACAATTTCTGGGTTCTCTTCCCACTTCTGGTTGTTATAAGCACATTATAAAGGGTTGTATTGAATAGCACTTCACATTGCCATCTACAGAAGTTCTCTGATGACTCTGCGATCGTTGGCCTCATCTCCAATGGAGATGAAGCTGAGTACAGAGGGCTTATCCAGGACTTCGTGGACTGGTGCCATCGGAACTGCCTCCAGATCAACGCGAGGAAAACTAAGGAGCTGGTGGTGGACTGCCGCAGGCATGGGCAGCCCCTCACAGTACCAGTAAATATACAGGGAACAGACATCGAGATGGTGACATCCTATAAGTACCTGGGTATTCATCTGAACAATAAACTAGACTGGTCACACAATACTGATGCACTCTACAAGAAGGGACAGCGCAGGCTGTTCCTGCTGAGGAGACTCAGGTCTTTTGGTGTACAAGGGGCGCTGCTGAAGACATTCTATGACACGGTGGTGGCATCAGCCATCACTTTTGGAGTGGTCTGCTGGGGCAGTGGCATTACTGCAGCCGATAGGAAGAGACTGAACAAACTGATTAAGAAAGCTAGCTCTGTCCTGGGGCAGCGCCTTGATCCGATGGAGGAGATAGGAGAGAGAAGGACGGTGGCTAAACTGTCATCTCTGCTGGAGTCCGAGTTCCACCCTATGCAGGACATACTGAATGCACTGAGGAGCTCATTTAGCAGCAGACTACATCATCCCAGGTGCACAACCGAGAGGTTTCGTAGGTCCTTCCTACCAACGGCTGTCAGACTGTACAACCTAAGCAGGGCTGCTCGCAGAGATAGCAAAAAGACGTAACAAACTAATAGTTTTTTGAATGCAAAAGATGCAATAGACTTACACAATGGTCCCCTCCGGCATACAACTAGGAACATACCGGTCGCTATGGAGGGTGAGAATATGTATGGGCACATAATCATACCATGTAGGATAACTAAGTAGACGGTTATGCTGTTTCATTCCATCTAGCAACAATGCTCTGCACTGTGTGTGTTTATATATTTACATATTTATTCCATCTAGCTACAATGCTCAGCACTGGGTGTGTTTATATATTTATATATCTACATATTATTCCATCTAGCTACATTGCTCTGCACTGTGTGTGTTTATATACTTGCATATTTATTCCACCTAGCTGCAATGCTCCGTACTGTGGGTGTTTATATATTTACATATTTATTCCATCTAGCTACAATGCTCTGCACTGTGTGTTCATATATTCATATATTTATTCCATCCAGCTACAATGCTCTGCACTGTGTGTCTGTGTATATATATATATTTTATAGTAATACGTACATATGTATATTAGCTGCTCTTGCTTGCTTGTTTTTTTCTTGCCTTCTGATTGTTGCTCTGAGTGTTGCTATCCCTGTGCTGTTGCAATCCTGGAATTTCCCCGTTGTGGGACTAATAAAGGCTTATCTTATCTTATCTTATCTTCATTCAGTACATTAAAAAGTCGGTCACTGCTTGCAGACTTACCAGCAGACATTGTTGATACTAGCTGACAACAGCAGACTGAGGAAGAGGCAGAAAATAGCGGAAATGTCCTAAAATGAGACGAAGCAACAAAGCACTCTTTATTAAAATGCCAAGTCACTGTACAAGCTACTAAGCCAACATGAGACCGTTAATTAAAAAAGCTAAATAATTTTAAAGCTTTGTTTCTCGTCGGTATCATTAAACAAATTGCATGTCCGTAATGAAAAGTACCAGCCTACGTACCGGTAATATTTACAACGCCGGACTTCCGTGAATACTAAAGAGTTAGGTAGGCTAATAACTTAAAGATGTTGTCGTGACAGGCAGGTCGGTAGAAGGAAGTCTCTTTACCTTTGTTGGGTTTGGGTTGGTTTTTTGTAGACGTTTTTTTCCAGTTTCCTCCCGAGCAGAGAGAATTTTAGTTTTAAGGTTTTTATAGGAGCCGCAAGTCTGTGTGAGAGCAGCGGTTCAAAGGTCAACGCAGTCCTGACTACACGGGGGAAAAGAGTGTTTCTCCCCGGCGAGAGTCAGAGTGTTTCTCCCACCAGGTCGGTGGGAATTATTGATTGTCTGATTATTAATTCACAAGGAGTCCTCTCTCTCTCTCTCTCTCTCAACATCAGACTTATTTCATGAATTTTACAGCTGCCGCTTTTTCACTGCTTTTGAACATCTGTATCTGGAGTGGCTACTGGCTATTACGCCCCTCTACTTCCGCACATGGGACCTTTTTTCCCAAAAACTTTATTTAACAGTATCAGTAATCTGCAGTACAACGTTGGCAAATTAGATCAGTTGAACATATACTGGACACCAGACAGTATTGAATCATAGGAGACAAGAAAACACACACACACACACACAGTTCTTTATGAAAGACCAGGACGACATTTGAGTACCTACATTTATGAATAAATTTTTTTTAACAGATTATTATATATATTATTATTATTATTTGGGACCTTAAATGGGAAAAAAAAATAATTGAAATGAAAGGCAAGAGCGAAATTATCTTTTGACCCCGATCAAATTTTGCCATGAGTTACACATATGATGTTTGTCAATTTAAAGGATAATTTTCCACGTAATTAAAGCTGTCAGCTGTCATATAATCATCATCATCATCATCATCATAGCAGTCTGTCGTGGGCGACAATGACTGTTTCATTTAGGTCTGATCAGATTCCTCCACACAGTTCTGTCCTTAGCCTTCCGCTGCCAGGAACTCCTGTCTATACCCAACTTCTTCAGGTTTCTTTTTACAGTGTCTTTAAATCTGAGCCTTGGTAGTAGTAGTAGTAGATTAGTTTATTTGACAGGGACAGTGCAGGTCTACCCTGATTGCGTTTGCCCTCACATAACTGTGAGTAGAGTAACTGCCGAGGGAGACGCTGGTGGTCCATCCTCTCAACAAGTCTGAGCCATCTCAGGTTCATCTGTATTAGCATGTCCTCCATTGATGGTAGACTAGCTCGTTTCAACACTTCTATGTTGGTTATCTTGTCTTTCCATGAGATGTTCATTATGGCTCGAAGGTGTCTCATCATGTACGCGTGGAGTTTCTTCACCTGCACTCTGTAGACAGTCCAAGTTTCAGCACTGTACAATAGAGCAGCCAGTACTGTCGCTCTGCACACTTTGCATTTCACACGGATAGGCACATGTCGATTGTTCCACAGTCTGTCTCTCAAGTTTCTAAACACAGCGCTCGCTCTTCCCATTCTGAGAGATAGTTCATCCTCCAGCCTAGCATTCTCTGAAACAGTACTCCCTAAATACTTAAAAGTCCTGCACTTGACTAGTGGCTCTGTACCAGTGCTGATCTCTTCTGGTAGTGATGTTGATAATTGGAACTTTGGTGGTTGAAAAAGGCACTCTGTCTTCTTGATGTTGATTTGGAGGCTGAATTGGCTATCTGCTCTTGCAAATTTCTCCACTAAAGATTGCATATCTTCCACACTGTGTGCAACTAGAGCATTGTAGTTGGCAAAGAGCATTTCTCTTACTACCTTTATCAATGTCTTACTCTTGGCTTTAAACTGTGCCACACTGAACAAGTCTGCTTTTTTCCTTGTTTGAATGTATACTCCTTCTGAAGTGTCTTTGAAGGCCACCTCAAGCATGGCTGCCAGATATAGCGAGAAGAGTGTAGGTGCCAGCACACACCCTTGTTTCACCCCGTTGCTTACTGAAAAGTCTTTAGATACTGAACCACTCATTGCCACGTTTGCTTGCATACCTGTATGGAGTGCCTCGATCAGGCTGACAAACTTCTCTGTACAGCCATATTTCTTGAATACCTGCCAAAGTCCTTGTTGCAAAACAGTATCGAAGGCTTTACTGAATGAAGACTACATAAAGCGGCATGTTCTGTTCAACACACTTTTCTTGAACCTGTTTTGAGTAGAAAATCATGTCCATTGTGCTTCTTCCACTTCTAAAGCCGCACTGGGTTTTCGGTAGTACATTCTGCGAGATGTGTTCATTGAGTCTGTTCAGTAGTACACGTGAGAGAATCTGACCAACAGTGGCTAGCAGTGATATACCTCAGTAATTTCCACAGTCTTTCCTGTCACCTTTCTTGAACAAAGGCACAATACTTGCATCCTTCCAGTCTTGAAGCATCCCATATCTCTTGGATGAGCTTGTGCAGGCAGTTGGTCAGCTGAACACCACCAAATTTCCACACTTCTGCTGGAATTCCATCCCTTCCTGGAGCTTTACCATCCTGTGTTGTCCTGATAGCTTCCATTAGTTCGTCAAGATTTGGTGGTTCATCCAGACTTGATACAGCTGGACGCTGCACTAGAGCTTCTTTAGCCTCTTCAGTGAGATCTCCAGGGTTGTTTAGTAGTTGGTCAAAGTGGTCTGCAAATCTGTCCAGGATCTTGTCTTTCTCCTGCAAAACCGTTTCACTATCCATAGCCTTTAGTTGGATCAATCCTTTTGATTTAGGGCCGCAGATTTCTCTCAAACCTGTGAAGAATGTTTTCATGTCCTTCCTGTCTGCTGCAGTTTGAAGTTCCTCCACTTTTTCATCCCACCAGTTGGACTTCATCTCTCTGGTGTACTTCTATACCTCACTCTGAGCCTTTGAGTATTTCTTCTTCTTCGACCTTGTGTTACACTGTAGGTTTTCCTGCCTAGCTGTATTCCTCACTTCTAGTAGTTTCTTCAGGTGTTCATCATGCTCATCAAACCAATCTTGATGTTTCCTCTCAGGGTGGCCTAATACATCACTCGCAGTCTGATACATCGTATCCTTCAGTGTTGCCCATTTCTCTTCTATGTCATTCTCTGAGTTGTTGCTGTCCCAGTCTTTCAAGTTTTCATCCATTTCCTGTGTAAGTTCTTCCTGTTTCTTTTAGCCTTTCAGTGCACTAGTGTTTAGCTTCCGTGGTGGATTTGCACCCGTCCTGCTGTGCTGTTTTCGTCTCCAAATCCTTAATCTAGATCTCAGCATAACATGATCAGTACCACAGTCCACGCCTCTCATTGCTCTGGTGTCCAATACATCCCTTCTGTCTCTCTGCCTGACTATGATGTAGTCTAATAAGTGCCAGTGCTTGGATCTTGGGTGCATCCATGTCTTCTTGTGTGTGTCCTTGTGCTTAAATAGAGTGTTGGTTATCACAAGGTTGTACTCTGAACATAGTGCAAGTAGAAGTTCTCCATTAGCATTGCACTTGCCTACTCCATGACTGCCTAGCACTCCTTTCCATTTCTCAGTGTCCGAACCAACTCTGGCATTAAAATCTCCAACGAGTATCAGCCTGTCATCAGTCGGTACACGCCTGATAGTCTCACGTAAATCACTGTAGAACTCTTCCTTCACCTCCTCTGTGTTGGTCATTGTTGAGGCATATACACTGATGAGTGTGGCATACATCTTCCGCTATAGTGGGAGTCTCATAGTCATTGTCCTGTCATTGATTGGCACCAGTTCCTCATCAAGCATTGCTGCTATCTCCTTTCTAACTGCAAAGCCCACTCCTGCTTCTCTCCTTTCTTGAGTTGATCTCCCACTCCAAAAGAAGATGTACCCATGGTCTTCCAAGCTATCATATCCAGGCAATCTTGTTTTACTAAGTGCAGCTATGTCTACATTGTACCTGTTCATTTCCAGGGCCACAAGCGCGGTCTGTCTTTCTGGGCGCTATGATGTTGTTCTGTCCAACAGAGTGCGTACATTCCATTCTGCTACACACAAGGCTGCTGTTTTCCTCTTCTTTTGTCTTCCTGCTCCTAGCTCACTTTTCGCTGCCTGTCGGAGTGTGAACAGATCAGCATGGACCTTGTAAGCCTGGGCGACGTTCGAGCTGGTATGAGTTGCTTTCTGAGTGACCATTTCATGAAACTGATTGCAAAGTGTTTGAGTACCGCTAGCTTTTGCTGGACTGGCAGCACATTCTTGGCAGATAAAGGTATTATCAGTGGCAAGGACAAGCCAAGACAAACTGACTCCAGTATCTGTTGCAGTAACTGACCAGATGATAGGTTTGTTTATCTCTGCTCTTTGTGTAGTGCATGTCACGATGCACCAACTGGCACAGTCCACCACAGACCTTGCGACAGATGTGTTTATCTGCCAGGATGTCCAGTATCACCCCGTGTAACTGGGAGTGGTCCACCACAGACCTGTGGCAGATATTGTTTTTAGTTCTGCCAGGATGCCCAGTTTCACCCTCCACACCCTCGGAAGGGCGGGGTTGCCGGTTGAGTCATCGACGGCTTGACCCATGAGATAGGTAGTACCAGTTTTCATGGTTATCCGGTAGCAAGCAAGCCAATGCCCGACCTGACAAAAAGGTCATATATTAACAGAGTAATATTTAGTTTTTGTGAAAACGATTAGCGGACAACATCTCCCATCATGTCACATCACCAAACACAATCATGGCAAACCTCACCTCCTGTTTCCTGACCAATGAAAGAAGGATCCAAAGAGGAGAAACGCAACACAAAGTATTGTTTTGTATTTTGAGAGCTGGAGCTGATCCAGAGGACTGACTTCCCCTGGGCACTTTTTGAAAACGTGACATAGTTTAAAATGTCTATGTTTGTATTTTTTTTAGTTTACATATTTTCATAACCTTATACCTTAACAGTTAGACAACAACCTACATCATTGTTTACGTGGATAATTCTTTTAAATTGACAAACATCATATGTGTAACTCGAGGCAAAATTCGATAGGGATCAAAAGATAATTTTGCTCTTGCCATTCATTTCAATGGAGATTTTCTCCAATTTAAGGTCCCGTGTGCAGAAGTAGAGGGAACATGAGTTAGGCTCTCTATGGAGTCGTCTACATTTACGTCAGCAATCGCGTGAATACACGACGAACACAAATCACTCTACACATCGGCTGAAACCCGTTTTGGCAACGGAACAACACATTTCACCCAACACACAAGAAAAAATTGCCGATCACTGCGTCGGCAACGGACGTGGGTAATGGCTTAGACGTTATGCGGGTGCATAAATCCCGCCTTAGCGGCAGAGCAAGGTGCAAGCAATCCCCATTCTCAATGTATTTAGATGGAAATGTTAGCTACATTTAAACAAGGAATATGCCAAAATGGTGCATAATTGGCTCGTGTAATAATTGCCATCTTATGATAGATGATAATGGCAAGCAGAAATATAAATTTTTTAGATTTCCATTGGCCCGTAAAGATTACCAAAGGAGGATATTGTGGGCTAATGCCTGCTGAAAGAGAATGCCTTTCCATAATGGGATGCGGAGGCCGAGGGATGATATGACCCACGTCTCCGTCTGTTCTGACCACTTTATAACAGGTACTGTATGTCTAGTTACCAAAACTATAGAGTCTTATTTAGCATTAAATGTAATTTGCCTACATGTAAAGTTAATGCAAACATGCAAAAAACACCAAAATTTGCATCTGAGAGAGTTCCTAACTAGAATAGAATAGAAATGTGTCAGCTCAGTAAGAATATTCATTCCAATTTGAGCCGCTGATCAGCCTCAGAGTAAAAGTATCAGCACTGCAATTCAACTAATTTAAAAAGGAGACTGCTACCCACCTGTAGACAAATGGACCGAAGCTCTGTAAAGATTAAGGAGGGCTACAAGTGTAAACAAACTGCAGTCTCCTGTCTTTGTGGAGGCAAGTGATATTCAACCAGCTGTGAGCTCTGGTGGATAAATTTTGCAAACCTAAACATGACGGCTTTTTGGGGATTTCCACATCAGGTACAATTTATTTTCTATTATTAGAGTGTTCCGCCAATGCGGCCCATTTATCTGGTAGTTGCAAATATCAGTAAATGTTGTTTCTGGCCACTCTGCTGGATTGTTCTTCCCCATACTGGCTGGTAAATGGTAGGGACACTTTTCAAGATCACAGATTTAAAGTTTTTTATCTGATCCAATTTTGCGGTGAAAGCTCGTCATAATATTGATATGACATATTGTTTAATTGGTAAACTGCCAGTTTTTTATCTTAAGTAAATTTGGGATTTTCTTATGTTGAATTTGTGACTCCCCCATCCCCCCAGAATATTAATGAAGAACTTTCTATATAAATGCAGTGGGCTTATTCTTTAAGTCAATTTTATAGAACAATGTGCTACCTGCCAAAGTAGCTAATAAGAACGACTGAACCACAGGCAACAACCACATTTCAGCAGCATTTGCCTGGTGGGTTGATATTAATGCTATTCTCTGAGTGTGTCAGAGGAAAAAAGTGCACAGCTGCTGTATATAGAGGTTTTGCAGTTGTGTGACCTCCCCCAAAACATTGCATGTTGCTGTGGTTACTGCTAATTGATCAAGCACATGAATACCTGGCTAATGTGAGAGTTCATCATGGCCTAGTCAGTGAGCCTGGTGAAGCTGTGTTGCGTGACTTTGTGTAATCAGAAACCACAAGCGTGGGTATGTTGAAAAGCTATCTGTGTGGCCTGCAATATGACCTGCATCTCATGTTTACCTCGTGCCAAGAGGCTGACAGTGTCCCCTATCTGCTATTTGCAACTCCCTGATAAACTCTAAATAAGGTCACACAGCAGAAAGATATGAAAGGCCACAAAAATCTGAATGGCTATCTGTACTGTGGTTGGCTTTTTTGCAGGTCTAATGAGACACCATAACAACCATGCAGTCCCTGGTGCTCATCACTGTGAAGGTTGGCTCTGTCTACAAATTTACTACATAATAGTGAGTAATATTCAAGGTGCTTATTGTATATTTTAATCTAAATGTAGTGCCAGAATTTTTTTTTAAAGTGAAGTATCAAGGAATTCATTTACTGTGCCTCTGAAACTTGTTGTGTTAAAGTTTCAGAAAAAAAAAAAGAAATACTCAAAGTATAACTTGTAAAAGCCACAAAATTTTACTTTTTTATACTGCTGACCAACGTATTGCAACACGGGATCAAATAATCCCATAGATGACTTTAAAGTCTGACTTGTCAGGTTTGACTCATTCAAATCTTTAAACTCTGTTCAGTCCAACAGATAAGATTTATAACAGCCGAAATCCGGTTATCTTGACCTTCATAATGATCCACTCTGAGTGGGTCCATCCACTTAGCTGCAACTGATAGCTGAGAAATAGTTTTTCATGACTGCAGTGCAGTGAGCCAATTCTTACCATTTTATGTTCCCAGGATAATTATTCAGACAGTGTATATATGAAAAGACCTAAAGAAATGCTAAATATTGATGTGTAAACTGAAATGATAGTTTGCATTACAATAATTCTATTTTATAAGTTAAACACATGTAATGTAAAGGAATCTGGAATTACACAGTGATGTTTAAGGCTGATTTTGTACATTTTCTGTATGAAATACTTGCTCATAGCTTTCCTAAAGGGGTCATTGACTGAAAAATGGTATGTTTGTAGGTTTTAACCATCTGAACCATCTGAAATGTGTCTATTGGTCATGTGATTATCAAAAATATATTGTATATATGAGGTATGAGACATATATGAGGTAACTATAACAGGTCCGTAGCATTGAGCCAATCAGAGCTAAGAACTGTCTGGCCTGACTGAAGTCAGCCTCCAGGGCCAGTTACATAGCATTTTTGGACAGTTGCTTTGAAAACTTGGCCCAAGTTAAGATGGGTTTTACCATTAAACTGCTTTTAAGGACCAATGCAGTTCCAGTCATTATTCTTGGCCACCGTGCATACAAGTGGGCATGCCCTTCAACTGGTAAGTCTTTTTAATTACAGGATTTATTCTGTTTAATACAGTGCTAGCCACCACTAACCTTGTGGGATGTGAGTGGGCCAAATTCACAGATCCTGGTGTTTGAATGAAGGAGGACAAGTGAAAAGATTTTGACACAAAACTGTGAGACAATGAAAGTGTTTTTTGTAGAAAAAAGGGTATAAGATGCTATTTTAGACAAGTCTTTAAAGTGTCAAGTCCTAAAATAGGCCGTTTTCAGGAAGATTGGGAAATCAATTTAAAAATTGCTGCAGGAATTAAATAATTAAAGAAAATTTAATCCAAATATGTCACAAACATTTCATTAAGATGTGTGAATTGTTAAAATGTGTGTGGGGGGGGGCGTGCAGTAGATGACCTCTTTAAGGTTGTGATAACACAGCAATACCAATTGTCAGGCTGTTTAGTCTTAGGAACATATTTTAAGAAGTCACAGATAGTGGTGTCTTGTCGGATTATCAGTAGAGCAAGCTCACCCGCCCACTACAGCTAAGTAAATTGTCTCTAGGTAGTTATTGCCATATGGATGGCAGAACATGCCAAAGCTGTAGGCAGGGTGACTGAAGCCCTTCACCGAGGTGTGAGGCCTGTGGGGCATGAGTGTTTTCCAGATGAAATAGCTTTAAACAGTAGGAGAATGCCTATATCGCTATTTATGTATGTAACTACCCTATATAGCAAACTCTATGTATTATTTTCATATTACCAGTAGGCCTGTGACTGATAATGACAATGATGTTTAAATTTTTTGCAGGGAGCACACAAACACACAAGTATAATGTAATATAATTAAAAAAAGTTATAAAGCTTATGTATATTTATAGCACATAGTAAGTATACTGTATTTGTGGTATAAAACTCATACTGTTTGTAAAATTATGAGAATGCATCCAAAATGTTTTACAAACATAAAAACTCTTTATTACAACAGTATCTCTCACTCAAGTTTTATTTTTTCCAATGACATTCATATAATTTTAGTACAGTGGAAATCATTCATTATTTAAATCACAGCTTAAAAACATCATTCAGCATCATTCACAGTTTGGGATATTAAGACATGACGAAAAGAAGGTGTCACGTTGGCATTGGCATTGAGATGCCTTCTGAAGAAATATCTTTAAAACCCTGTGTCCACAATAAAGAGAAGACTCGTCAGTTTTATGTGAAGCCTATCTTATTCAGCTCATTGCTATAAAATATCAAACAGCATTGTTTTCCAACCCTTAATTCTACTATTACCACTCCATTTTACTCACAGCGTTAAAATTGTTCAGAAATTATAGTTGAGATGGGAAATGCCCATTCATGTGACAGTAAAATAATCTAATTTCTTTTTACCAAGATACTTTAATAACTCTGAGGAGGGTAAATCAATGCATGTTCTTCTGAAAATCTGTAAATGACTGGAGTCTTTTGTCTTAACAAATTCTAAAAGTGACCAATAAAAATATGTGTGCGTCGAGGTAATGGATACATAACCCAAGCCTACATCCAGTATATCACACAACTTGGCACATAAAAGTGTATAGAATAGAACTGTAGCTTCATTGTAATGCAGAAATATCAAACTCCACTAAAAAAAACTGGCACATGACAGAAAGCCTGATGACCTGAAAAGTGAGTTAAGTCAGCCAACATCATAAACTTAGTCACATTCAATCTGATTAACTTTTTTAGAATTTAAAGAAAGGTCTGTTTAGACGAACACCAATTAAAGTTTATCTGTAAACAGCCTGTATAATTCCATAAATAATTGGGTCACAAGGTGTATAGTCCCTAATCTAATCTTATTAGATTGGCTGAAGCTTTAAGAGTGAAACTGTCGTTACAACTGACAAACTCATTTTTGTGTGTCTTATTGCTGTCTGCTTTGTAAGTAGTTTGCTTTAAAAAATAACTTGCCAGAGTTTCAAAAAGTGCTGCAGGGGCCTGTATAACCTTCTTGTTTGATAAAGGCAATTTATGTAAATGCCGATCATAACTGCAAGATACTAAAGTAATTATTTCAGAGGGTGGTGGTGTATTTTATAGGAATTTGAGATCAAAAGAAAAAGATTTGACTCTGAAAACTTAATTTTTCCTTCATAGGATCAAATGCATATTTGATGTTATTTTTTATGTTTTTTTTAAGAAAAAGCTTCAACAATCACATCAGTGTTAATTCTGAGTCTTTTAGTGTACAAAGCTAAACTTTTATGGAGAAGGCAAAAACAGCTTAAAAAAAGATTAATAGCAATGTTTCCCTGTTTACAAGCAACAGTTTGAAATGCAACTCAAACTGCATTTAACTGTATCACCGTGACTGTTCTCAAAATCTTGGATAAAAACAAAGTGCAACAAGTCAAAAATACAATTATCAGTCAATTGAATGAGCTACCTGTCAGACACCAATTAACAGAATTTAAGAATTTTTTTCCTGAAGCATTCCATGTCTTTAAAACTATTTTGTTTAGAATGTAAAGAAATTAATATCTTAATTATCTGTACTATATATGTGGTTGTTTTTCCCCTGTTCGATCTCAATAAATTCTGAGGTCTCCTCTGCAATTTGTCCGGGGATACGGAAATCGATGGGTATGGGCTGTGCAGGCTCAGATGGCTGGGACTGGGGAGGTGGGCAGCAAGCCTCCCCCTTAGGACTGGAAGTGCTGTGAGAGTTTGGAGGATCCAAGTTGCAGCCGGTGCCCTGAAGAAACTGAAGGAAATTCTCCTCTATGGATCCTTCACGACTGGGAAGTCTGTCCTCCACCTCAACTCCTGCCCGACGAAACAGGCAAGGTAGGTGTTTGCCCAGCTCCTCCCGTATCTGTCTGTTCAGGCATCCATAGAAGAAAGGATTGGATGTGAAGCAGAAGTAGCCAATCCAAGTGACCATTTCCTCCACGGAGGCTAGTGTGGCTGGCGGGCTGGCAGCCAGAGCTGAGTAGAGGTGAAAAGTAAAATAGGGCAGCCAGCAGCAAAGGAATTGCCCACCTACTGCTGCCAACACTGCTGCGGCTTTTCCTCCCCCAAAAGGGCGCTGTGGAGTCGCTCTGCCAGTCCCTGTTCCTGTCCCAGAGCTGGTAACCATTGTGGAACGGCTGCTGAGTGACTCTGACCGCTGGCGACGAGGCGTGTCCATCCAGGTAGGCAGGGGCCCGTGGTGCATGGCAGCCACCCGAGCCACCTTAAACATGTTGCAGTATACAACAAGAATTACCAACAGTGGACAAAGGAAATACACTAGAGTAAAAAGGACCATAAAGGCCAAGCGGTTTGACCCTCCCCCTGTCCAGTGCAGAGAGCAGCGCCTCTGACCCTGTGCAGGGGGAGATGGGACAGCCCCTCCACCTCCACCTCCAACCCCACCACTTTCCAGGAGAGGAGGTCTGCCTCCTTGCAGAAACCAAGCGAGCAGCGGCAGAGCCGACATGGCCAGAGCTTTCACCCATATCCCCACCAGCACTGAGGCTACCAGGCCAATGGTCATCTTTACTTCATATCGCATCGGATGTATGATGTAGTAATAGCGCTCCACATTGATGACAGAGATGGAGAGAATCGCAGCACTGACTAGGCACACGCTAAGAAAGAGGTAGCTCCTGCACAGGGCCTCGCCAAAAAAGGCTCGGCTCGTGAGCATGCCAAGGGGCATCAGCACCAGGGCTGCCAGCAGGTCCACCACACACAGGTGGAAGACGAAGGCAAACTTGTGGAGCTGTGGGGCCTTGGCAATGACTGCCATGACAGCCACATTACCCACCACAGCCAGCAGATCCATAAGCAGCATCGCCAGCAGGGCTAGCGACTGGGAAAAGCCCCAGCCATCAGGCAGAAAGGAGGCAGACGTGTTGGCTGTAGACTGTGGAAGTGTGTGGGAGGAGTTCCACATTGTCTCCACTGAAAGGTGGCACGAGGCAGGCAGGCAGGATCAGTCACGGACCCATCACCCATCCTTCAAAGCCAGGAAACGAGGCCGGAGAACAGTGGCTTGGAAATCCCCTTGTAGTCCAGAAGATGATGCTGTTCAAGTCATCTGACTCTAGAAAGTCTTACCGTCAGCCATTGGTCAGTCCAACCTAGAGCAAAGAGAGAAGAATGGAGGAGAATAAACTCAGTGTGTTTGAGCTGTTATACAGTAATGATTTCAATCAGTAAAACATGATGAATGCCACCTTTCCCTCCAAAAACCACAAAAGATTCATTTACTGTAACTTTATGCTACAATTTTATAATGTACTTTTTAGATTCTGAAATCCCTGTTAAGGCAGTCTTACAAGTAAGGTGATCCAAAGCTGGTCAGTTTCCTCAATTAAGCATTCATTATTGGACTATTATTATTATTGTTGTTGTTGTTGTTGTTGTTGTTGTTGTTGTAAGTAGGTCAAAGATAAATCCAGTCATCTTTCCTGAGCACAAGAGGGTGATAACTAAATGTCAAGCACACATCCTGTCAATGCATTTGCTAATTCACCCAAACCATCCTATTGCAGGGTGTGTAATATTCGCTGTTCCATCACATCTACGTGTACCTGCCATACACTACCTGTGAATGACTACCTTTTCCAACAAAAATAGGACCACATACTGTATTCTGAAAGGCCTTGCTTCAGTGTGTGCCCTGGTATGAGAGCGGTGTACTGGGATTTTCTTTATGTACATAACCCAGAATGCTGTCTGCTTGAGACATAACAAAACCCCATGACACTTTTTCTCCTGTTTTAAGATTGTAATATCTGTGTTGGTTTAAAAAAAAAAAAAATACCTGTAACATCTTTGACCACCATTGAATATCTGATATCATACATTAGGGATATTCTCACTTCACTTTATAACCCTGCTGTTATATTTTACCATTTACTCATGTGTTCATATACTGTATAAATTACTAATACACTGTATAAAGCTAGGCCCACATTCAGTATTTCATATTTCAGCTTACAGTGCATTTAGTTGTTTTTGCAACACTCTGACATATATAAGCTGCACATCAGGAGTGAAGATGAAGAGAGCAGGGGTCAAAATGCAGTGGGAATCAGGAAGAAACAGAGAGAATGAGGCTGAAAGC
Source organism: Pholidichthys leucotaenia (assembly GCA_020510985.1). NCBI lineage: Eukaryota > Metazoa > Chordata > Actinopteri > Cichliformes > Pholidichthyidae > Pholidichthys > Pholidichthys leucotaenia. Next base: position 122,094,602 of record CM035837.1, on the reverse strand, counting down.
ATTATGTACCTGAATCAGAGCATCTCCTGATGTAGCTGTCTCCTGCTTTCGTCTGTGTGGATGGAGACCCGGTTTAGCTCCCACTGTCGAGGTCCACAGTGAAAATCCATCACTGTACCATGAAAAGGCTGCTGAGGTACTTTCCACTGAATGAGTCCATCTCCCATTTCCCTGTCTCTTGAACTGTCTCATCCATCCTTCCTTTGGGGGTGACTACAGCTGTGGCAGCAGAGATTTTTCTGATGCTGATGTAAATACTTGCAAAGACACCAGCTCCCTCTCTGCCTTCCCCCTCCACTCACACACAGTGCAGAGATGAGGATGGACCAGGAGGCAGAGAGAAACAGGACCACAGCTGATGTCTCCACATGGTCCTACTGTCCTTAATGTTTCCTAAGACGCTTGTATTCACAAATAAGGGATTTTTTTTTTTTTTTGCTTCATTTTGCTGGGTAATATATTCAAGGTCCTCAGGGGATAGGTAAATACCATTTATTTTCCCTAATCTGTGGTTAGCAGCACTACCAGATATGGAGAACTATGAATTATTGAGGTTAACTTCAGGGTTGTGAAGAAGGTTTTACATCTCCATGGTGATGTATGGTGCAGAGCTAGCCTATTCAAAACCATTTTTTTAAAAATAGTTTCAAAAAGCTATATACTCATTGGCCTTGTATTCCAAGTAAGCCTTCTTTTATCTCTAGTCCTCTTAGATTTGCTCTTTAAATTCCTGTTCAACACCGCAACACAATAATTATGTGAAATAAAAATTTGTAATATAATAGGGGCATAGCATATTACTGTACATATTTATATCTGTCTGCATTACCACCCTTTATAGCATGTTTTATTATGCATTTTTTCCATAGACTGTAAATAGGAGATGTGCATAGCTTCCTGTCTTAAATGTGAGGCTGAGGAAAATCTAGTTTAACCAGACTTATTTTTAACCTGGCAGGTGACAGAACTTGTGGTTGTCTTTGGAGTATTACAGGGACATCTCAATAAATTAGAATGCCATTAAAAAGTTGATTTATTTCAGTAATTCAATTCAAAAAATGAAACTCATATAGATTCATTACACATTTTAAGAATTTTGATGATGGATGGATGGATGGATGGTTAGATAGAGTGGTGTGAAAAAGTGTTTGCCCCCTTCCTGATTTCTCTTTTTTTTTTGTATGTTTGTCACACTTAAATGTTTCAGATCATCAAACAAATTTAAATATTAGACAAAGATAGCACAAGTAAACACAGAATGCAGTTTTTAAATGAAGGTGTTTATTATTAAGGGTAAAAAAAAAATCCAAACCTACATGGCCCTGTGTGAAAAAGTGATCCCCCCCCCCCCCCCCGTTAAAACATAAATTAACTGTGGTTTATCACATCTTTGGAAAGCTGAGTTCAGTTTCTGTAGTCACACCCAGGCCCAATCACTGCCACACTTGTTCTCAATCAAGAAATCACTTAAATAGGACCTGTCTGACAAAGTGAAGTAAACCAAAAGATCCTCAAAAGCTAGGCATCATGCTGTGATCGAAAGAAATTCAGGAACAAATGAGAAACAAAGTAACTGAGGTCTGTCAGTCTAGAAAAGGTTTTAAAACCATTTCTAAAACTTTGGGACTCCAGTGAACCACAGTGAGAGCCATTATCCACAAATGGCGAAAACATGGAACAGTGGTGAACCTTCCCAGGAGTGGCCGGCTGACCAAAATTACCCCAAGAGCGCAGCGACGACTCATCCAAGAGGTCACAAAAGACCCCACAACAACAATCAAAGAACTGCAGGCCTCACTTGCTTCAGTTAAGGTCAGTGTTCATGACTCCACCATAAGAAAGAGACTGGGCAAAAATGGCCTGCATGGCAGAATTCCAAGACGAAAACCACTGCTGAGCAAAAAGAACATGAAGGCTTGTCTTGGTTTTGCCAGAAAACATCTTGATGATCCCCAAGACTTTTGGGAAAATACTCTGTGGACTGACGAGTCAAAAGTTGAACGTGTCCCATTACATCTGGTGTAAAAGTAACACAGCATTTCAGAAAAGGACCATCATACCAACAGTAAAATATGATGGTGGTAGTGTTATGGTCTGGGCTGTTTTGCTGCTTCAGGACCTGGAAGACTTGCTGTGGTAAATGGAACCATGAATTATGCTGTCTATCAAAAAATCCTGAAGGAGAATGTCCAGCCATCTGTTTGTGACCTCAAGCTGAAGTGCACTTGGGTTCTGCAGCAGGACAATGATCCAAAACACACCAGCAAGTCCACCTCTGAATGACAAAAGAAAAACAAAATGAAGATTTTGGAGTTGCCTAGTCAAAGTCCTGACCTGAATTGGATTGAGATGCTGTGGCATGACCTTAAAAGGGTGGTTCATGCTCGAAACCCCTCCAATGTGGCTGAATTACAACAATTCTGCAAAGATGAGTGGGCCAAAATTCCTCCACAGCGCTGTAAAAGACTCATTGCCAGTTATCACAAATGCTTGATTGCAGTTGTTGCTGCTAAGGGTGGCCCAACCAGTTATTAGGTTTAGGGGGCAATCACTTTTTCACACAGGGCCATGTAGGTTTGGATTTTTTTTCCCTTAATAATAAACACCATTTAAAAACTGCATTTTGTGTTTACTTGTGTTATCTTTGTCTAATATTTAAATTTGTTTGATGATCTGAATCATTTACTGTAAGTGTGACAAACATACAAAAAATGAGAAATCAGGAAGGGGGCAAACACTTTTTCACACCACTATAGATAGATAGATAGATAGATAGATAGATAGATAGATAGATAGATAGATAGATAGATGCTAGTCATTAACATCTGTTTGCTGTATCTGTTCTTTTCTTCTTCTCTATCCCCTCACCTCCCAGCCAGTCACAGCAGATGACTGCCCCTCCCTGAGCCTGGTTCTGACAGAGGTTTCCTCCTGCTAAAAGGGAGTTTTTCCTCTCCACCGTGGCTAAGTGCTTGATCACAGGGGATCGCCTGATTGTTGGAGTTTTTCTGCAGTTGTGGGGTCTGTCCTACAGTTGAAAGTGCTATGAGACAACTGCTGTTGTACATACTATACAGTAAATAAGATTAAATTGAATTAGCGTTATCACACGACTGTCTGCCATCATCATACTTTGTGTTGGGTTTATTTTATAATAAATTATGGTCACTTCTTGGGCAATAAAGTTGGGTGTTTCTTGTTTGCTCTAAAGTTATTTATCAAGTTACAAATTGGCATTTAGTTTCTCTCCTTTCCCCTCCTTATCATGTTCATGTTTCAACCTAGCATGCAGTAGCAGAAATGCTCAGTTCAAGGTTTCATATTGGGGGTGTGCTCCAAACAGGTTCTATTGTTCAATAAACCCCTCTTAATGTGACAGCACAGAAACCATGTTAGCTTTCAGCACTCTGCTTTGCTTTGTGCTTGTGCCTCATCACTGCCATGCTGATGTTCCAGCACAATGTCACTCCATTTTGTGTGATATTGCTTAAGTATGTAATTAGTGTCACAGGCTTATAGATCTGCTGACAAGTAAAAAGTGACTTCAGTGTTACTTCTAGGCTTAGAAAAACCTTGCAGGCATGCCCCTTACTTCCATAACTAATCCTTTATATTTTGCTGCTGTGCCAGTGTGTTTGGGGTGAGAAAGAAATGTGCGTTGTGCAGTAATTTCACAGATTTCAGTGCCTTCATCTACAAGATTTACAGAGACAGGCAGCCATTGATTAGGTCAGACTTCAGCTCCCATCATCCTAGCTTCTCAAACTGGGCCTCCTGTTGCCACGGTGATCTTTTTTCCAAATACAGTCCATCTCAGAGCTCTGTCTGTGGAGGACAATGAAATCTAAGCTATTATGGATAAGGCTACTCTGCTGAAGGAGTGGGAATGAAGCTGCTTAGTCCCGTGTCTTTTTCATTTGCATTTGTAAGGTTCCCTATCATTAAATACAAAGCATTTGCATTTCATGCAAATTTTACCTTCTATCTCTTCCACTATTAAAAAGCATGTTTTAATTTACGACACCTGTCATGCATAGATAGATTAAACAGTGCATAAATAGACTTATTATGATAATGTCATGGTGAGAACTAAGTTCTGTGGTTCAAATATTTTGTGATTTCTTGATCCCATCACTGCACCTGATGCTTAAAGAGCACTATTTCCCTGTGTCAATAGTTAATCTTTTTTCCAGTGTGGTTGTGTATAATACAGTATTTTTTTTTTTATCTGTACTGCTCTGCAAAGCCTTACAGGGATGTCATTTAATTTTCTCCAGTTAAATGTGTAACTATAGTTATTTTAGTTGTGTGATGTGATTTACAGTATCCGTGAAAAATGCACTGATCACAGTGTAAAATTACACTAAACTGTTGAAATGTCTATTTTCCAGACCAGACCAAAACAGAGCTAATGAGAAGTTTAGATATTTTAAATTTTGTTAGAATGTATGACATATAATGTAGATAGTCTGATAAAATTAATGAATCTTTATTACCGGAGTGGTGGCCTAGTTGATAGAGCATCCGCCCCACAGCCGGGAGGTCGTGGGTTCAAGCCCCGGCCGGGTCATACCAAAGGCCATATAAGAAAATGGTACTTCCTGCCTTCTAGCTTGGTGCTTAGCAGAATAGAATGGGGGAAGGAAAAGTTGTTTGTGGCGGCACCTTGCATGGCAGCGACCCCTCTGATTCTAGATGTGATTAACATTATAGATAGGAGAAACGTAATTTCATTCTACTGTACATAACTGGCTGTATGGATTGAATGACAATAAAGTTGGCTTCTTCTTAAAATCAATGGGGGGGTTCGAACTAGAATTACACTCATCAGAGTTGCAGACCCATGCCATGGAGCCCTATCCTAACTGGGGTGGAAGTCAATGGTAAATTCCAAGTATCTCTCTCCCTTGAGAAAGGGAAATCACAGCACACATAATCCATGTAGTGTTAATCCTGAAGGTTGGTAGGGTTTGATTCTAATTAATTAATCTGGCACATTGGCTATATACACGATGGTCGTGCATGTTGACAGATTATGTACACTACATGGCTTGTGCATGTTGACTGGTTAGGGTTAGGGCTAGAGGTCATGCATATTACAAATAATGTACGCAACGAGAAAAAGACCTGTCTTTCACATACAGTGCAATATACACAATGTCGTGTACATGTCATGAGCTGAGCACTGGAGGTTTCCGCCATGCTCAGTCTCATGGCTTTTTCTCAATATTTATATACGTATTTGTTGTATTTTGTGCCTTTTGGTTTCTGTAATTCTCGTTCTGTTTTCTATTTCCCTGTTTATGTCATAGTTTTGTCACAGTCTTTTTTTGTATTAATTTGTATTTATATCTCAGTCTGCATTTGTTGATATTTTCTTCATTATATCCCATACTGTTGTGTTCTCCCTCTGGGTTGACAGCTGTCAGTGGCGTTTCCGGGTTTGTGCTCCGTGTGGGCATTGCCCCTGTCAGCTGTCAGCTCCGGCCGCTCCCCTCTCATTGCTCTCAGCTGGTCCAAATTATTGATCATTGTTACCTTCAACCCGTTCATGTGACCCACACCTGTCATTACTTGTATGATTTGTTTCTGACCCTATTTAAGGGCGGTTATTTTCATTTTTGGTTGCCGCAGTCTTGAGTTTCCCTTTGCTCCTCTCCACCAGAACACAGTCCACTTACTGGTGCGCTTTACCCCTAAGTTTGCTTGTTTGTTTGAATTTTGTATTGGAGCACTCTTTTGGACTTTGTGTTTTGTTGTTGTCAATAAATCTCACAAACTCACAGTTCAGCATGTGGGTCTTCCCCTCTTCTCCGAGGGGCAATTCATGACAGACGACTGCGGCCAGTAAGAGACCCAGCTGCTGTGGTTTGTGTTTTTGGTTTTTTTTTGTTTCACTCACTTGTCTGTGGAGCTCATGATGTCCTCAGCACGCTGACCTCCAACAAACAAAGGGAGATCGGCAGCGGGGGTCCCAAGTGTAGATGAGCAGTGGGTCACCAAGTTTGTCCAGAGTTTTGTGGATGAAGCTCTCGCCTCTTGCGGCCCAAAAAAGATCTGGGAGAGTGTGGATTCAGTGACCGCTATAGTCGAGGCGCGCCCTGGGTTGTGGAGGTTCCCCCAGTTTGCGGAGCTGCTGGCTACGCTCTCCGTCCTGCAGCAGTCTTTCCCTGGGCTGACGTGAGGGCCGCCTCCAGCGAGCCCGAAGCTAACACGGAAGCATGGTCCGCGGCAGACGCCCTGCTCCACCTCCAATTCGCCCATTCCTGCTCCAGCTCCATCCGCTTCGTAACGCCGCCATCCAGCTCTGGACTGCCGGAGGAATATTCCTGCCTCTCAGGTAGCAACTCCCCCCTCGCTGAGGCAGAAGACTCCTGCAGCAGTGCCCTCTCAGTGTTTTTCCTCTCCGGCTGTATCATCAGCTTCTTCCCTCTCCACATCTGCTGTTTCCTGCTTCTCCTCGACATTCTCTCCCGCTGCTGAGAGGTCGGCTGTTTACTCTCCGGCTCCGTGTCCGCAGGGGAGGCTCCTCTATGATCCTCTGAGGGGCACATGTCCACCATAGTCACGGAGAGGGATGACTCTACTTCAGCTGCAGCTGAGAAAATCATGCCCCGGCAACACAGGCAAGTACTTTTTCATTTTCTATCATCTTCTCATGAAATACCTTGCCTGATTCCCAGTGGTGAGGCTCAGGTTTTGAAATCCTCTGAGCTCTCACCTCCTGCTGCAGCCGTAATTACCTCACCTGCTCTCTCCATGTCTCCTCCTATATCCCCTGGATGTCCACCGGTTGTGGGATTGGGCCGCTGGACAATGGAGTGGCCTGCGGGCCTGGAGGACCAGGTTCCAGCCCCGCAGCCATGGTCCAGACAGAGGGAAAGCACTGTCTCCAACCTGAAGCCTGTGCCGATGGTAGAGCATCCCCTGGCTTCAGCTACGCGGGGGTCAGTGCCAGCAAAAGATCGACCTCCTGAATTCACTCCAGACGAGCCACCTGCATGGGTTGCCTCGCTGGGGGGGTCCCGGGACTGCAACGACCACCATGCCTGCTGCAGGGGCCACCGCAGCAGAGCCGGAGCTGGATCTCCAGAGGGCCGGGCCCAAGACGTTGTTGCCTGGATCGACGGAGTCCTGGACAGCGGTGGAGCTTGAGCTCAGGCAAGTGTTCTCCTTTGTTTTCATTGTTTCAATTTTGGAGAGATCTTGTCGGGCTCTTGGTGGGGAGAGCCAAGTGCAGCTGTCAGCTGCACGTGAGCTCACCTTGCCAGGCTCCACTGCCACCGGTGACCCTGACCCTGTTTCTCTGCCTCTCTTGCCTGAGCTTTCCCCCAGGGTCACCAGGGACCGTCCAGCTTTGCTAGAGGTCTCCGTGGGTCCAGCTCCCCCTGCCGAGGTCATCACGGGTGCTCTGTCCCAGCCCGGGACCTCCGAGGGTGCTGCTGCCCCTCCGGCTGAGGTTGTTGCGGGCGCTCCATCCCAGCCCGGGACTTCCATGGGCTCCTCCTCAGTCCGGGTCTCCGTGGGTGCTGTGTCCCAGTTGGGGACCGTCGTGGGTGCTACACCCCAGCCTGAAACCTACTTGGGTGCTGCACTCCAGTGTGGGCCCGCTGTGGGCATTACGCTCCAGCCCAGGGGCTACCGTGGGTGCAGCTTTGGCCCAGTCTGGGTCCACCGTGGGTGCAGCTCTGGCCCAGTCCGGGCCCACCAAGGGTGCAGCTTTCGCCCAGTTTGGGCCCACTGAGGGTGCAGCTATGTCCCAGTCCAGGGCCACCACGGGTGCAGCTCCACTCCAGCCTGGAGCCACCGCGGGTGCAGCTCAGCTCCAGCCCGGAGCCACTGTGGGTGCTGCGATATCTCAGTTCGGGACCACCAAGGGTGCTATAGGCCACTCCAAGGGTGTCGTGGTTCCCGCTCCTCTGCCTGACGCCGCCATGGTTCCCCCTCCTCTGCCAGACACCATTATGGTTCCCCCTCCACTACCTGGGGCCATCGTGGTCCCCTCTCCTCTGCCCAAGGCCGTCGTGGTTCCCTCTCCTCACCCTGATGTTGGCTCAGGTTCCACGACTCCTCCATCTGGCTCACCGCTGGTTCTTCCCATTGGGCAGCCACCTCCTGGACCACCCTTTCTGTTCAGGTGGTCGGGTGGTCTGCCAGACCACCCGACAGACCCGTGCCACAGGGTTGGGTGGCCCAAGTAGGCCACCCGACTCTTTCCATCATGCCATCTGCCGGGCCTGGGGCTTTGCCTGCCCGCCTGAACTGTCCAGCTCTTCGGTCCAGGGGACTTGGGTGATTGGGGTTTTGCCTGGTGTGGGTCCTGAGCAGGGTTTTGTTTTGTTCCCTCCTAGCCTGTTTACCCCACCACCCACCCGGGGTGGGTTATTGTTGTGCACCTATGGGGGGGGGGGGGTCTTTCTTTTACTTTTGATGTTACCCTGGGGTGTTTGGTATCCACCCCTTGATAGGGAGGCTCTGTCATGAGCTGAGCACTGGAGGTTTCCACCATGCTCAGTCTTGTGGCTTTTTCTCTATATTTATATATTTGTTGTATTTTGTGCCTTTTGGTTTCTGTAATTCTCATTCTGTTTTCTATTTTCCTGTTTATGTCATAGTTTTGTTACAGTCTTATTTTGTATTAACATCTCAGTCTGCATTTGTTGATATTTTCTTCTTTATATCCCATACTGTTGTGTTCTCCCTCTGGGTTGACAGCTGTCAGTGGCGTTTCCGGGTTTGTGCTCCGTGTGGGCGTTGCCCCTATTAGCTGTCAGCTACGGTCGCTCCCCTCTCATTGCTCCCAGCTGGTCCAAATTATTGATCATTGTTACCTTCTGCCCGCTCATGTGACCCACACCTGTCATTACTTGTATGATTTGTTTCTGACCCTATTTAAGGGCGGTTATTTTCATTTTTGGTTGCCGCAGTCTTGAGTTTCCCTTTGCTCCTCTCCACCAGAACACAGCCCTCGTTCTGGTGCATGTTACCCATAAGTTTTCTTGTTTGTTTGAATTTTATGTTGGAGCACTCTTTTGGACTTAGTGTTTTGATGTTGTCAATAAATCTCACAAACTCACAGTTCAGCGCGTGGGTCTTCCTCTCTGCCCCGAGGGGCAATTCATGAGGGATCTTTATCTACACAATGTCGTGTATATAAAAATCCTTTCCCGAATCTGGACATTTCCATTACAATAGCTACAGTCCAGACAGACAAATGGACAGATGGAAACGACCCATGCCTCAACTCCGTTGGCGTGGGTAAATAGTGATACAAAAAAGAAAATGTATTGCAGCCCTACAGTTTATGGAGTTTTTCCAAATATTTATTTTTTAACTCAAGGGTATTCTGCTGAGTATCTTTCACTGTTATTGATGAAAATATTCCAACATTAATGGCACTGTGGAGAAAGGAAGCAGGTGAGGCAACGAGCTGGACGACACATAAACTTTATTCTTTCTCCAACGTACAGTACAGCAAAAGAACTAACGGGTCTCTGTGCATTCCTCTTTTATATCTTTCCATGCATTGAGACCCGGAACTTCCAATCATAATACATTGTTATTTAGAACCAAGACCTGTGTGGCACATTAACATCATTACGCCGGCGCCACTCTCACACCCTTCTTTCTTCCAGTGGCTCCGGTGGTTCCTCCTCTCCCCAGGGGGCATAGTCCATACTGTCCCGTTTGAGAACCCCCCCCAGTGGCACTTTCTACTCCGGTCCATTATTCCCCCTTGTCCCAGCTGCCTTCTCTGGGTGGAGAATCCCCACACCATGCCCCCACACAGCCCCCCCCCAACACCCAGAAAGGGCACTACACCCCCGTCCTTTGGGCTTGAGCCGGCGCCCATAGCAGCTGTAGCGGGGGGTCGCAGAGCCAGTTGAACCGCCCTGCTGGCGAGGTGTACAGGAAGGCATGTCAGTCTGTGGAGGGAAAAAGGCAGGGGGGGGGGAAACACATTAGCTTCGCGAGCGCAGGTCCCTGCTGAGGGATCACCAACTTGCGGAGCCACCAACGGTGGGCATCCGCGCCGGGGAGCTTGGGCCAACACCACATGCTCGTCTGCCAACACAAAAGCGGGCTTCACCCTGTCGATGCAGACGGTCTTCCTACACCGCCCCCCCCAAGTCTAACACAAACTGCTTTGCCCCAGGTTCCAACACCCTGAACCGTCTAGCGTACAGTGGGCGCAGCAGGGTCCGGTGCGCATCGTGCCTGACAAAAACAACACTGGCGTTCTGCAAGCTTTTTGGGACAAAGGTGCGGGGAAAACAATGGTGGGCCTGGCCTGGTACATTAAAAGCCTCCATACTGTGCAAAAATTGCGTAGGTGGATCAGCCTTGGGCGTGGGGTTTTCCAATAAAAACTCTCCAGGGATCCGCAGCGGCTGAGAAAAAATGAGTTCTGCTGGGGAGGCTGCTACTGTAAATCCTCCCTAGGCATGGAGCGCAACCCTAAAAGAACCCAGGGCAGATGGTCGACCTAATTTGTGTCCGTGAGCAAAGCTCTGAGTGCTGCTTTAAGCGACCTATGAAAACGCTCGCATAACCCGTTAGCCTGGGGGTTGTACGTGGTAGTATGGTGAGTTTTGACCCCCAGGCTCTGGGCCATCATGGACCAGAGTTCAGAGTGGAGACGTCGCAGAGCGGGGGGGTGGGCACCCTTCTTGCACCACCCTGCTTTCCAGCCTTAACCCAGTAGGCGCCAACTGGAGCACGCAAATGTCCGCGTCCCTGGCTTGCTCCGTGGCCATGGCAGGGAAATCTATTCCCATGTAGACCGGGGACTAACATGCGCGACAGGCAATCGGCCACAACGTTGAGCTTACCGGCAACGTGTTGAGTGTCAGTAGTAAACTCCAAAATTGCGGCCAAATGCCATTGCTGCCGGCCCGACCACGGTTCTGAGACCTTGGACATCGCGTACATCAGCGGCTTATGGTCCACGAACACGGTGAACTCGCGCCTCTCTAGCCCAAACTGGAAATGGCACGTTGCCAGGTGGAGAGCCAGCAATTCTCTGTCGAACATGCTGTATTTGCATTTGCTGTCGCGCAAAGTTCAACTGAAAAATGCAAGCGGCTGCCACAAATCTGAGATGTACTGCTCCACCGCTGCCCCTATGGCAACATCTGACGCATCTGTAGTGAGCGCTATCCGTGCAGACGGATCCAGGTAGGCTAGCAACGCGGTATCCGCCAGCGCTGTTTTGGCATTTGTGAAAGCCTGGACTCGCTCAGGAGTCTAGTCGATGGTTTCTGCGGGCTTCTTTTTTTTAAGCATGGCATACAATGGCTGCATCAGCTGGGCTGCCTGGGGAAGGAAACGGTTATAAAAATTAACCATTCCCAAAAACTCCTGCAGCGCCCTCATGGTCTGCGGACGCGGAAAGTCCGACACAGCATGTAACTTATCCGGTAATGGAATCGCGTCCTCTGGCAAAATGCAGTAGCCCAAAAAATCAATCACTGACACACCATACTGGCACTTCGCCAGGTTAACTGTCAGCCTGTGTGCTTCCAACCTCTGGAAAACTGTCTTGAGGTGGGAGATGTGCTCTTCCTCAGACACGCTAGCCACCAGAATGTCGTCTAAGTAGACGAAAACGAAGGACAAGTCATGAAGTACTGCATCCATCATCCTCTGGAAAGTCTGCGCCGCGCCTTTTAATCCGAATAGCATGCATAAAAACTCGAAAAGGCCGAAAGGAGTTATTACCGCTGTTTTCGGAACATCTTCCGCGCGCACCGGGACCTGATGGTATCTGCGGACCAGATCTGCTTTCGAAAAAGCACACACCCTGGCCAGGTGCACGGAAAAATCCTGGATGTGCGGAATAAGATAGCGATCATGTTCCGTTGCGTTGTTCAAGCGTCGGAAATCGCTGCACAGTCGCCATGACCCGTCGGCTTTGGGCACCATGTGTAGCGAGGATGCCTATGGGCTGTTGGAGCACCTAACAATGCCCAGCTGCTCTAAGTTGGCGAACTCCTCGCGCCCGCTGGCCAGTTTAGCTGCATCCAGGCGCCAAGGTCACACGAACACCGGCAGGCCTTTTGTAATTATGAAATGTTCGACCCTGTGTTTCGTTACAGTAGCCGAAAAAGTCGGGACTGTGAGTGCTGGGAACTGTGCGAGTAACTCTTGGTACTTACCCCCTGGAGCTGTAACGTTAGCCAGTGTTGTCGACCCAGCTCCCCAAGCTGTACAGGGCAGTGAGGCAAAAGAGACAGCATCCACTAATCGCCTATTAGCAGCATCTACTAACAACCCATAAGCACATAAAAAAAAATCTGCGCCTAAAATGGGGGCGAAACATGCAGCTACCACAAAGTCCCACTGAAAGTTACATCCGTGTAAGCATATCGACAGTGTCCATTCGCCAAATGTTCTGATGGTGGATCTGTTGGCGACCATGAGCTCAGGACCGCTGCCTCCTGCCACCCTGTCTACGTTGACCAGCAGGATGAGGCTCTTCTGGGAGCAGGAGTCCACCAAAAACCGTCTCCCCAAACGTGTGTCCGTAACATAAAGCAGTTTGTTCCTGTCGCCAGCGGTTGCAGCTGCAACTGAATGCAGAACATGCCGTCTTCCCAGCTTCTTGAATTGGTATGGTGACAGGCAGCGTTGGGCATTCGAGCTGAAATGGCAATGATAAAAACAGATCACCCCATTCCTTAGTCTCATGGTGTCTGTCCCGGCTACCACCAATGGCTCTTCGACCTCGCTGGAGTCCCTCATGGATGTCGGTGCCACCTGGCTTAATGAGAACATTCCAGATTGCGCAATCAGCCTCGAGGGATTTCAGCTGATTCGTGCTGACCGCGTCACAGAGCTGTCCGGTAAGTCTATTGGAGGAGGAGTGTGCTTCTATATTAACAACAGCTGGTGTTCTGATGTAATGGTGATTTCCAAACACTGTTCTCCCGCCCTGGAATTTCTTTTCATTAACTGCAAGCCATTTTATTCCCCGCGGGAGTTCGCCTCATTCATCCTCGTCGCTGTGTACGCCCCTCCCGACGCGGACACGCGCGAAGCTCAGCGCATGCTCGCAGATCACATCCAACTTACGGAGCGGAACTTTCCAGACTCCCTGGTTATCGTGGTGGGCGATTTTAACCAGAGCAATCTGAGTCACGAGCTCCCCCGCTACAAACAGTGTATTAAATGTCCAACCAGAGGAAATAACACGCTAGATCACTGTTATACTTCAGTAAAGGACGCATATCGTGCTGTTCCCCGCGCTGCGCTGGGACTATCTGATCATGTGATGGTTCACCTCATCCCCACATACAAACAAAGACTGAAACTCACTAAACCTGTTGTGACCACCACAAAGAAATTGACCAGTGAAGCTGGAGAGAAACTGAACACATGCATGGAAATAACTGACTGGGGCATGTTTAAAAGAGCCACACATGATCTTAATGAGTACACAGACACTGTGAACTCGTATATCAACTTCTGTGAGGAGGACATTCTCCCATCGCGCACCAGGGTAAGATATTCTAATGACAAGCCCTGGTTCACAGCTAAGCTCAGACGGATCAGGAAGGAGAAGGAAGCAGCGTTGAAAAGTGGAGACAGGGACTGCTACAGAGAGGTCAAATATCGGTTTAACAGAGAGCTGAGGAAAGCTAAATCTGTGTATTCTGAGAAACTCCAGCAGCAGTTCACTGCTAATGACTCGGCTTCTGTGTGGAGAGGACTGAGGCAAATCACCAACTATCGGCCTCAGGCTTCTAAAGGTCAGGATGACAAAGCCCTTTGTCAAAGACTGTCCCAACATTACGCCCGTTTTGACACCTCGTCAGCTGTGTCCAACTCACCCACTCCACCCAGCTCCACTGCCTCCTCAGCCCCTAATTCATCAAAAGCGCCCCCCCCCCTCCTCCTCCTCCCCCCCTCCCCTTGTCATCAGTGAGCAGGACGTGCACAGACAGTTCTCCAGACTGAACCCGCGCAAGGCCCCCGGGCCGGACGGTGTGTCTCCCTCCACCCTGAGACACTGTGCGAAAGAGCTGGCTCCTGTCTTCACAGACATTTTTAACACCTCCCTTAAGCAATGTCACATGCCGACCTGCCTCAAATCCTCCACCATCATCCCTGTCCCCAAGAAGCCACGGATTACTGGACTTAACGACTACAGACCTGTAGCGCTCACCTCTGTAGTCATGAAGTCCTTTGAGCGCCTGGTCCTGTCTCACCTCAAGTCCATCACCACACCCCTCCTAGACCCGCTGCAGTTTGCCTACCGTGCTAACAGGTCTGTGGACGACGCAGTCAACCTGGCCCTCCACTCCATCCTGCAGCACCTGGACTCCCCGGGAACCTACGCCAGGATTCTGTTTGTGGACTTCAGCTCCGCATTCAACACCATCCGCCCCGATCTGCTCCAGGACAAGCTGTCCCTGCTCAACGTGCCTGACTCCCTCTGCAGGTGGATCACCGACTTCCTGACGGACCGGAGACAGCATGTGCGGCTGGGGAAGTCTGTCTCAGACTCTGTTAGCATCAGCATTGGATCACCCCAGGGCTGTGTACTTTCCCCCCTACTCTTCTCCCTTTATACCAACTCCTGCACCTCCTCCCACCAGTCTGTTAAGCTGATTAAGTTTGCGGACGACACCTCCCTCATCGGGCTCATCTCCAACGGCGACGAGTCCGCCTACAGGGAAGAGGTGGCCCAGCTGGTGTCCTGGTGCAGCCACAACAACCTGCAGCTGAATGCTCTGAAGACAGCGGAGATGATTGTGGACTTCAGGAAAGTCACATCCCCCCTGCCCCCCCTCACCATCACAGGCTCTCCCATCACCATTGCAGATTCCTTCCGCTTCTTGGGCACCACCATCACCCGAGACCTCAAATGGGAGCCAACCATCAGCTCCCTCATCAAAAAGGCCCAGCAGAGGATGTTCTTTCTGCGGCAGCTGAGAAAGCTCAAGCTACCCACCAAGATGTTAGTGCAGTTCTACACGGCCATCATCGAGTCCATTCTCACCTCCTCCATAACTGTGTGGTATGCAGGAGCCACTGCCAGGGACAGACTAAGGCTGCAGCGCGTCGTGCGCACTGCTGAGAAGGTGATAGGCTGCGAGCTCCCATCTCTCCAGGACCTGTACATCTCCAGGACCCGGAGGCGTGCTGGCCGGATCATAGCTGATCCTTCACATCCTGGTCACGTGCTGTTTGCCCCCCTCCCCTCAGGTAGAAGGCTTCGGTCCATTCGGACTAAAACCTCCCGGCACATGAACAGCTTTTTCCCCTCTGCCATCAGACTGCTGAACACTAAGTGACTTTTGACTCTCGTGCACTATGTACAGCAGCTCAACCAGACTCATGTCAATCATCACTGTTTTTCTGTTGCATTATTGACTGCACTATGTGGTACTTCACATTATCTGCTACATGCTAATTTTTTAAAACTGCCTTGACTAGTACTACTCATTATTACTAGTATTATTATTATTATTACTTATTATTACTTATTTTTCTACACTTATTGCACGTTTCTAGTCCTTTAGTTTTTTAGTTTATCCCTTTTTCTCATTATGTTTTTAATGTTGCAGCATGGCACAGAGACAAATTCCTAGTTTGTGTATTACATGAACAATGGCAATAAATCTGATTCTGATTCTGATTCTGATTCTGATTCTGCCTTCACGCTAAGAGTTCTGGTTGCCAAAACGATGTGGTCCGCTTCCTGCGCCAGGGCACGGTAGTCCTTGGTAACCAGCTGCGACGAGTTGGCCAAGATCGCCTTCACCGTAGCCGGTAGGTTTCTAAGGAACAAGTGGGCAAACAGGAAAGATTCATTGTCCTTCCCCCTCAGTACCAACATGCTCTCCATGAGCTCCACTGCTGATCTGTCACCTAACTCCGAACGTGTTAGGAGTCTGTCTGCCCTCTCACTGTTAGAAAGGGTATAGCGCTGGAGTAGCATTCTCTTGAGCGCTTCATATTTCTCCTGGGCCGGCGGCTCCTGGGACAGGCTCGTCGCCTGTTGCGTGTTGCGCGCATCCAGTGCAGCGACCACGTAGTAATACTTGGTATCGTCTGTTGTTATCCCGTGGAGTGTGAACTGGACTTCTATGTGCAAAAACCACACTGTCGGGTTGTGAAGCCAGAAGTCTGGGAGCTTGACTGAGGCAGTGCACGCAGCGCTGGTGCTCTCCCTCCAGGTAGTCGCCGGGGCTGTGCTCGGCTCACTTTCCATGGCATGTCTTGGGGTCACCAATGGGGAGAAAGGAAGCAGGCGAGGCAATGAGCTGGACGACACATAAACTTTATTCTTTCTCCAACATACAGTACAGCAAAAGAACTTCCAGGTCTCTGTGCATTCCTCTTTTATATCATTAATACCATGCATTGAGACCCAGAACTTCTGACCATAATACATTGTTTTTTAGAACAAAGACCTGTGTGGCACATTAACATCATAACGCCGGCGCCGCTCTCACACCCTTCTTTCTTCTGCGGCTCCGGTGGTTCCTCCTCTCCCCGGGGGGTGCATAGTCCATATTGTCCCGTTTGAGACCCCCCGGTGGCACTTCCTCCTCTGGTCCATTGTTCCCTCTTATCCTAGCTGCCTTCTCTGGGTGGAGAATCCCCACACCATGTCCCCACAGCACTACAGATGACAGATGATGGACAGATAAACTAACTAACTAACTAACTAACCTGCACTTATATAGCGCTTAAAGTGAAATAAGAAATAAAAGCAATATTATACCATTACTTAGAACATCATTTGAGCCATATTCAAAACATTTATTATCGGCGGCGGCGGCGGCTCCAGCTCGTGTCCGAGCATTGGTTTCATCTTAGTTTTCAGGACATTGCCATCTGTGATTGATGTCGATGGTGTATGTGGCTCTGAAGGCCCAGCCTATGATAGAATTGTCGTGGGCAGAAGTCACATTTTATTGTGGGTGGGGGACGTGGTTGGTTTTGTTTTTCTTGTCTTCGTTTGTGTTTATCATCATCCTGTTGTTTTCTGTGCCTCTCAAATGAGTCTGTGCCTTCCCAAGTTCTTCTTCTCCAGGCTGCTCTGTTAGTGACAAGTTGTTCCCAAGATCTTTTGTCTATGTTGGCTTGCTTCAGGGAACATTTTAGCTGGTCCTTGTAGCACAGTTTTGGCCTACCATGTGGTCTTTTTCCTGTCTCAAGCTCCCCCTGGAGCATGATTCGTGGTAGTCTGGTGGGGTCCATCCGTACGACATGTCCTGTCCATCGAAGGCGGTGCTGCAAGATGGTAGCTTCCACACTAGGCAGCAGAGCACGCTTGAGAATCTCATTGTTTGAAAGTCGATCCTCCCAAGGAATGCCAAGTATTTGTCTGAGCTTTCTCTGTTGGAAGTTCTCAAGGCGCTTGATATCGCGACGATACAAGGTCCAGGCTTCACAGGCGTAAAGAAGGGTGGAAAGAACAACGGCCCGAAAAACCATGATTTTGGTGCGGATGGTTATTGCATGATTATTGAAGACTCGATGACAAAGGCGTCCATATGCGGAGTGTGCAGCTTTTATGCGGTTTTCGATGTCCTTTGCACAAGTTGGTATTTGTGAGAGGATGCTACCAAGGTAAGAGAAATGCTCCACTTCATTGACAGGATTTCCGTTAATCTTAAGGTTGATCCTTGAGGAAGTTTGACCAGGTGCTGGTTGGTTGAGGATTTTGGTTTTGTCAGTGTTAACTTCCATTCCAAAATGCTCATAAGAGTCATTATAAATGGCAGCTATCCTCTGGAGGTCATCAACAGTCTGAGCTGGTGTGGCATTATCGTCTGCAAACTGCAATTCATGAACACTGGTGACTGAGGTTTTGGATTTCGCGCGAAAGCGAGCAAGATTAAAAAGCCCCCCATCCAAGCGGTATCGCAGATTGATACCAGGGGTTGTAGGTGGTATTTCATTTAGCATTGCAGCCATATACAACGAAAAGCAGGTTGGAGCAAGGACACATCCTTGCTTGAGACCACTAGTGATGGGAAAAGGGTCTGAGAGGGTATTCTGGTGGCAAACTCTACCAACCATGCCATTGTGGAGAGCGCGAACGAGAGCGATGAAATCATCTGGACATCCAAAACGAGCAAGAACAGCTCACATAGCAGGGCGAGGAACTCGATCAAAGGCCTTCTTGAGGTCCCAGAAGATGAACATAAGTGGTTGTTGTTGTTCTTGACTCTTTTTCTGGAGTTGTCGAGCACAGAATATCATATCTACTGTACCACGAGAGGGTCTAAAGCCACATTGGGACTCAGGAAGTACATCCTCGGCTACTATAAGAAGACGGTTGAGAAGGATACGAGCAAAGATCTTGCTTGCAATGATCAGTAGTGAGATGCCGCGGTAGTTACTGCAGTTCTCTCTATCTTCCTTCTTGAAAATGGTGACTATATTTGCATTTTTAAAGTCACTTGGTAACGTCTTGGTTTCCCATATTTTAAGTAGAAGCTGCATTAAATAGTTTTTCACCTCGGGACCTCCATGAAGATAGAACTCCAGCGGGATGTTATCTGGTCCTGGTGCTTTGCCTGTCTTCATGTGCTTTATAGCTTTATTTAGCTCATGTAGTGAAGGTGGTGTAGACATCCACTCACGAGTGGGGTGTTGTGGGGTCTTGCAGAGGAGATCACTAGGGGTGCAAAAGTGACTATTTAATAGACTCTCAAAGTGGGACTTCCAATGGTCAAGGATCCCCTTGGTGTCTGTGATAATGGTGGAGCCATTTGCAACTTTTAGGCTGCCCACAGATGATCTGGTGGGGCCAAAGATCTCCTTCGTTGCAGCATAAAATCGGCGCATATCCCATTGGTCGGCATATTTTTGCAAATCTTCTGCTTTTTGCTGCCACCAAGTATTTTGGGCTTTACGAATCCCTCTCTGGCATGCCGCTTTTGCTTGCTGGTGTTTCTGTTGATTCTTTGCAGATGGATCATTTTCAAACGCAAGACGTGCATGGCGTTTAGCCTCTATGAGGTTGGCGATTATTTCATCATTCTCGTTGAACCAGTCTTGGTTTTTCTTGTGTTTGTGACCAATCATTTCTTTGGAGGCAGCAGTCAATGCATCACGTAGAGTGGTCCATCGGTCTTCAATTGAGGCATTGTCTGGAAGGCTCAGTTCATTCATGTTTCTACCAATGGCCTCTCTAAAGGACTGCAACATTTGGGGATTGCGGAGCTTGTCACAGTCAAAGTGATGGTGAGGAACATTTGCCAAAATGCGCTTTGGTGGTCGCCGGATCGTAATATTGAGTTGGGAGATCAGGAGGCAGTGATCTGTCCAGCAGTCATCTGCTCCAGGCATGGATCGTGTGATGCGGACATCATTTCGGTCTCTTGTTTTTGTGAGGACATAGTCAAGGGTGTGCCACTTTTTGGAGCGAGAGTGTTTCCAGGTCGTCTTCTGGCGATGGGGGAGTTGGAAAAGGGTGTTTGTTACGATAAGATTGTGTTCGGCACAAAGGCTCAGTAAAAGTTCCCCATTTGCATTGCATTTTCCCATACCATGGTGGCCTATGATGCCTTCAGGTTCAGGTTCAGGTTACTTTATTTGTACCCGTAGGTAGATTTGTTTTGCAGTCTGGTGACATCCATATTTACAAACCACAATTACATTAAACATAAACACAAACACAGGCACACATGACGCTGACTATAAACATGATAAAAATACTCAAGGCTCCATCAATCAGGACAGCTGGTGGTCACTGCCAACTCTGGCTTTGAAGTCACCCAGAATGACAAGCTTGTCGGATTCTGGGACTGTCAGAATGGTATGTGTGAGCTGTTCGTAGAAGGAGGTCTTGCTTTCATCTTCAGATGTAAGTGTAGGCGCATACACTGAGATCAGAGTGAGGAAACGTTTTTGGGTGAGCGGGATTTGGATGGTCATTATTCGCTCACTGATTGCAGTTGGGACAAGGTTGTATTGGTCCACAAGCTGGGATCGGATGGCAAAGCCTACACCATGGATACGTGGATCTTCTGTATCCTTTCCCTTCCAGAAAATGGTGTAGTTTGATCCAGTTTCCTTGATGTTGCCTTCCTCAGCAAGTCTAGTCTCACTTAGAGCTGCTATGTCGATGTTAAAGCGTGCAAGTTCTTTACATACCAGAGCTGTACGACGTTCTGGGCGCTCGCTGCTCCTCGTGTCCTGCAGTGTGCGGATGTTCCAAGCACCCAGGATGAAGGGTTTTGTAATGAGAGATCCAGTCGGTGGCTGAGAATCCAGGCGATGGTCGAGAGCAGCTGAGTTTGAGTTTTTATGGTTTTGATATGTAGGTCGACCACTGTGATGGGTAATCTGCCAGCTGCGGCATGTTAGCCAGATAAGCCTGCAGTGTCCGATGTTTGCCCCACCTTTTCTAGGGGCCTCCCCATATGGGGTGGGCTGCGGGAGTCCTAAATAGGCCAGCCCAGTCGCGGATCCAGCTACTGAAATCCAATGTCACCGCAGAGTTCATTGGAAGGCGATCATCTTAGATCCGCTGCCAATGTGTGGCTGCGAGCTAGAGGCTTCCAGTCATACCAAACCTGCCCCCGTTACTCACAGTTCCATTGCCATTGGGCTTGAAGGGATCGTCCGAGTTGAAGACGAAGGTCAGTCGCTTGTGAATTTGTTTAGGGTGGTCATGGCTGCGCGAGGGCCACGCACACGCTCTTGGCCATCAGCATGTCCAACGCGGTTCGGCAGGCCGAAACGTGTGATTTTCATGAAGTTGGCTGCAACAGGCTGCCGGGTGCTTTGTTTATCAAGGCCCGCCTCTCTAGCACCTGCCCGCCAGGCACTGCCCTCATCCGCCAAAGTAGTAGACTACTCGCCGTTGGGGACTTTCCTAACGGACTATGTAGTCCATATACTATTTAACTCATAGTTGAGGATTTGGTTCATGGGTATCAGGGCATGTCCACACGCCGGTGGGCCGTGAGTACCGCAAGTCTGGGGGCCAAACCTCCTCCGAGTCCCTGCATTTTAGCCTGGGGCCTCACGGTACCCAGTTTCCATCCATTACCACAAGGAGGTACGCATGGGGCTTGCTGTGGAGAGGCTATGTACTAGCAGAGGAGACTTACGCACTCGGCTCCCTTTTCGCTTGCTGTAAACAGCAGGCTAGCTAGCGGTGGGACAGAAGTGTACACTTCTATAACCCACTAGACACATCACACAGCCTTTTTATGGACTTACATTAAAAGGCTGTGTGATGCACTTACAAACATTTATTATAGCCTCTGTAAAAACTCACTTTTGTCTTGAATATAACATTTAAATTTCAGTCAGATTTTGAGCTTTAACATATAAAATTAATAGCTGATTACAAATTTCCATTCTGCCAACAGTATTCTTGAAAATAAAACATACGAAAACATCATGTAGCTGTGTGGTGAGATTTGACAGACTACTGTTGTCATGGTTAAGATGCATCAAGATGCTTGTTAACACTGAGAAATGATGGTAAACACACACAACTGTGTAACACGTGAGCCTTCTCAAACATAACTTGAGTAAATCAGCATTGCAGATATGTGATTTTTTTTTTTTTTTGCTTCAAGTGTTTAACTGCTTGAATCTGTATTCAGCCACCTGAGCATGGGTGTGCAAGTATGACCGTGCGTGTGTGACAGAGAGAGAGAGAGAGAGAGAGAGAGAGAGAGAGAGAGAGCATATCAGGTGTTGACTCGTGACAAAAATAGCAGAGTCTTTCTCGCCGGCAGCACCAATCACTGCCACCACAAATACAATGGTTTCCATGGCAACCTTGAAAATAGACTCTACATTCGCACTCAGAAATAGCAAAGGACGCTGCAATAACTCCAGAGAGCTCCTGCTGCCAATAATAACTTACCATAGATATGGATGTGCAAATAACAGCAGCACTCAGAAATAAAATCCTGCCATTACACTTAGCAAAACATAATTATTGCAGCCTACACAAACAATCGGCTCCAATCCAATTGCACTTTCAGTTTGGGCATATGGAAGGATGGACAAACATTAACCAACTTTATTTTAATGTCAATGTCAAAGCCAAAGAACAGAGAATGTTCAGTCGAGCTGCATGACACCTGAATGGAAAACAGATTCTTCAAGCATCTGTCATGTTACATTTTCTGACAGTTTGCAAAGTAAAAGTGTTGGAGTGATGGAGATAAATGCTAAAGTGGTGAATGTTGCCTTGGAGACTAATAAGGGAGAAAGGTTATATCACAGCAGACTCATACATATTAGGATGGACGCGTTCTGAACAACCTGCAGGTTTGTCAGTGAAAAGTTTTCAATGGGATTACTACATATTGAATTTGTGTCAGCTAGAGTCTTGTATAGCTGCTTTGATGCTGAGGTGTGTACGTAGTTGAATTCAACACTGCAAATTTCAGGTCATTCTGGTGAAGGCAAAATGAGCTAACAGCATTCATACATCTGTCTGTCTGTCTATCAACAATTCACATGAATCGCTGCTCCTCCTCTGCAATGGCCCAGATGCTCACCATACTTAGAATGATTCTCTGGTAATCAGGGACGTGCACAGACATTTTGAGGAGCTGTTGCTTTAACTTGAAACAAGGGCAAAATTACACACAAAAATGTGAATTTACAAGACAGAAGTCACAAATTTATGAGAAAAGTTGCAGATTTATGAGGAAAAGAGTCGTGTAACAGTAATATCATTCATAGTATAGGCTACCATGGTAAGATGCAACTGTTATTATTTAAATTTTTTCCCTCTGGAGGGGCAGCACAGACAAAGAAATGGGCCGTTACACAGGCAACAATAGCCTGTACCTATGCACGTCCTTGGTCTGCATCCACATTGTGCTCAAAATCAAGAATCTCAAACTGTGAGAATGTGTCATCTATAGAGAGAGAGAGAAAGAGAGAGAAAGAAAAGTGAAGGCTCTTGGTGACCTTTATGGTGTTTTTATCAGGTTTTGAATAAGCTACCACGTCAACGATGATCTAGTTGTGTGATAACGACATGGTCAACAGAGTTCAGAAAGACTAGCTTTAATAATGAATCCTGTGGTAAGAGATTAAAATTAAAAAAACAACAACCTAAATTTGTTCTTATGGTGTGTTAAAGTTTAAGATTCAAGATTCAAAGGCTTTATTATATTGTGCACAGTTAAGAAATGCTACATTTCCTGAGCAATGAAATTCTTAATTTGCTCTCTGAACGAATGCCAAGGTAATAGGTGCAGAAACAACAATTCTAAAAAGGTCAAAAGTAAACTCAATCCTAAAACTAATGGATGCTAATAACACACACACCAACACACAGGCAGTTAGGACTCCTTAAGCCCACCTTGATACTAAATACTAAAACTAATGAGTACTAATAACACACACTAGGCAGTTTTGACAGTTACAGCAGTTAAAGCAGTCAGACAAGAGGAATGAAATTGAAAATTCAGATTTTATTACTTTAAAAAAAACTTATTCATTTTCCTTAATTTTCTACAGCTCTATCATTCTTATTCCTTCATTATTCTTAGATTGTCAGTTCAGCTGTGAAGTGAAAATCTGCATTTCGTGATGAACACATGAATCACTACAACAAGCACATTATTAATAATCAACCACTATAGGATCTAAATCCACCAATGTTTGTGAATTGAAAGAATTAGGTTGTATTTTACGACAGACGTTCATCTCTCTGCACCCCCAAAATGCATGAAATCCATATTTTAACA
Organism: Pholidichthys leucotaenia; assembly: GCA_020510985.1. Taxonomy (NCBI): domain Eukaryota; kingdom Metazoa; phylum Chordata; class Actinopteri; order Cichliformes; family Pholidichthyidae; genus Pholidichthys; species Pholidichthys leucotaenia. The sequence continues at coordinate 122,070,903 of CM035837.1, read as the reverse complement.
GGGGCGGAGGCTGTTGTAAGAATCAGGTTGGTGGTGCATCCTTGACAAGTGGGACTGAGCTCAGGAGCAGGCCCCTGATCTTGGTTATACCAGATGGGGGCAGTGTGTCCACTGTATTGAGCTTTGTGGTACAGTAGCTGCCTGCTGCACCCACACCAACAGTTTACAGTAACAGCTCAAACAGCTGCTGACTGTGGTATTCCATCATCTTAAGCATACAGCATTCAACAGGGGCAGGCATAAGGCCAAGGACGGGTGTGCTTATATTTTTAGCTATCTGTTTGTTTGGAATGAGAGTTATTTTGGTCTAATTGACAGGCTGGTTAATGTGCAGGATGTCCAGAAATACTTGAAAGAATCCTTTACTCCTCCAGCACATTCAGCTGTGCATACACCAAACACTGGTTCTGCTGTTGGGTGACTTTGGAAGATTTCGTAACTAATACTAATTGTTTTGCTTATGTATTATTTATGTGTCAGGAGGAGTACCTACAGTGGATATAAAAAGTCTACACACCCCTGTTCAAATGCCAGGTTTTTGTGATGTAAAAAATGAGACCAAGATAAATCATTTCAAAACTTTTTCCACCATTAATGTGACCTATAACCTGTACAACCCAGCTGAAAAACAAACTGAAATCTTTTAAGGGGACAAATAAAAAAATAAAAAAACTTACAATAACCTGGTTGCATAAATATGCACACCCTGTTATAACTGGGGATGTGGCTGTGTTCAGAATTAACCAATCACATTCAAACTCATGTTAAATGGGAGTCAGCATACACCTGCCACCATTTAAAGTCCCTCTGATTAACCCCAAATAAAGTTCAGCTGTTCTAGTAGACTTTTCCTGACATTTTGGGACGGCAGTGGCTCAGGAGGTAGAGCAGGTCGTCCAATAACTGGATGGTTGGTGGTTCGAATCTCACTCTCCCCAGATATCCTGCCGTTGTGTCCCTGGGCAAGACACTTTACCCACCTTGCCTCCTGTGCCCATAACACAGGGTATGAATGTGTATAAATGTTTGGTGGTGGCCGGAGAGGCCGTTGGCGCGGATTGGCAGCCACGTTTCCGTCAGCTTGCCCCAGGGCAGCTGTGGCTACAGTAGTAGCTTGCCACTACCGTTGTCTGTCTGGAGTGAATGAATAATGTATCTACTTGTAAAGTGTCTATGATAAAGCGCTATATAAATCTGATACATTATTATTATTATTTTAGTAGTCACATCTTACAGCACAAGCCATGGTCCGCAGAGAGCTTCCAAAGCAACAGAGGGATCTCATTGTTCAAAGGTATCAGTCAGGATAAGGGTACAAAAGAATTTCCAAGGCATTAAATATACCATGGAACACAGTGAAGATAGTCATCAAGTGGAGAAAATATGGCACAATAGTGACATTACCAAGAACTGGACGTCCCTCCAAAACTGATGAAAAGACGAGAAGAAAACTGGTCAGGAAGGCTGCCAAGAGGCCGACAGCAACATTGAAGGTGCTGCAGGAATTTCTGGCAAGTACTGGCTGTTTAGTACATGTGCCAACAATCTCCCATCTAGGGTGGCAAGACGGAAGCCCTATCTTACGAAGAAAAACATCCAAGCCCTGCTACATTTTGCAAAAACACATTTGAAATCTCCCAAACGCATGTGGGAAAATGTGTTATGGTCCAGTGAAACCAAGATTGAACTTTTTGGCCATAATTCCAAAAGGTATATTTGGCACAAACACAACACTGCTTGTCACTAAAAGAACACCATACCTACAGTGAAGCATGGTGGTGGCAGCATCATGCTTTGGGGCCATTTTTCTTCAGCTGGAACTGGGGACTTAGTCAAGGTGGAGGGAATTATGAACAGTTCCAAATACCAGTCAGTGTTGGCACAAACCCTTCAGGCTTCTGCTAGAAAGCTGAAGATGAAGAGGAACTTCATCTTTCAGCACGATAATGACCCAAAGCACACATCCAAATAAACAAAAGAATGGCTTCACCAGAAGAAGATTAAGGTTTTGGAATGGCCCAGCCAGAGTCCAGACCTGAATCCAATGAAACATCTTGGGATGATCTGAAGAGGACTGTGCACAGGAGATGCTCTCGCAATCAGACAGATTTGGAGCGTTTTTGCAAAGAAGAGTGGGCAAATATTGCCACACTGATAGACTCCTACCCAAAAAGACTGAGTGCTGTAATAAGAGCCAAAGGTACTGCAACAAAGTATTAGTTTAAGGGTGTGTATATTTATGTAAACAGGTTATTGTAAGTTTTTTATTTTTTATTTTTCCCCTTAAAAGATTTCAGTTTGTTTTTCAATTGGGTTGTACAGATTATAGGTCACATTAATGGTGGAAAAAGTTTTGAAATAATTTATCGTGATCTCTTTTTTACATCACAAAAACCTGGTATTTGAATAGGGGTGTGTAGACTTTTGATATCCACAGTATAATACAGTGTACATGTGCACACTGTATTAGGCCACCATCTCTAGGCCACCACCGGAGTGGTGGTGGCCTAGAGGTAGAGTATCCGCCCCACAACTGGGAGGTCGGGGTTCAAGTCACAGTCGGGTCATGCCAAACATCATATAAAAAAAATGGAACTTCCTGCCATTCATCTTGGTGCTCAGGAAAAAATGCAACGTAGGGGGGAAATGTGGGCAGCGGTGGCTTAGGAGGCAGAGCGGATCGTCCAATAACCAGAGGGTTGGCGGTTTGAATCCCGCTCTCCTCAGCCATCCTGCCGTTGTGTCCCTGGGCAAGACACTTTACCCACCTTGCCTCCAGTGTCCATGGCACTGGGTATGAATGTGTATTAATGTTCAGTAGTGGTTGGAGAGGTCGTTGGTGTGGATTGGCAGCCACGTTTTCGTCAGTCTGCCCTAAGCCAGCTGTGGCTACAGTAGTAGCTTACCACTATCAATGTCTGGAGTGAATGAATAACGGACTCACTGTAAGTGCTTTGAGGTGTCACTTGACATGTAAAGTGCCATATAAATCTAATCCATACATGTACTGATGAGTGGCAGATAAAGTTTGAGTACCCTCATCAAAGAGCGGTAATATTTAATAGCATTCTTCCTCATAATTTAGTGCTTTAATGATGATGGAGAGTACAGTCTCGCAAAACAAAAAAGTACACTTTTTATACTGTGGGTGCTGACAATCAGGTTGTAAGTTACTGTACATGAAAAGCAAAATGAACCAGAGAGATATGTATATGCACAAACACATAAATTGTCATGGCTGCAGTGAGTGAGCATACACACATGCACATCATCACTCTAATTGTCCCCAATCTACTACAGTTGTTCTGCAGCCTGGCTCCACCGTGTTTAAAGGGTGAGCTGGCATGACGCCTCCGTGGGATTGTCTCGATGCAACAACTCCAGTTGCCACGAGACCTTCTGCTACTTGGCAGTGATGTTGAAACTGAGGCCTTATGAAACAATGAGCAACTTTGAGACAACTGCTTCATGAGCAACACAGTGTTATGAAACATCTAATAAAGACTGCCATCTGGTGACTGACTGTCAGAACTGCATCTGAGTGGAAAACCTGAAAAAAATCTCAATACTTTTTTTTTTGAGCATTTGGCCATCTGAGGTCTATTCAAAATTGGATGGCAGGAACAAACAATACAAAGCAAACCAAAAAAAAAAAAATTCCCTCTCAAACTTCCTGCAAGCCCTCAAGTCACGTGATGTGACCGGCATAACGAGACCTTGCTTGCTATGGTCACATGACTGTGGGCGTGCTAAAACGGCACTCATGCACTGCTCATGACACTTCCGCTTCATATTGCTCGAATCCATGTCAAGTAGGCAGTGTCGAGCGTAACATCACTACTACTTGGATAATTTCTTCACCTCAGCTCTTGTGTGTTTGCACCTTGCTCGCTCGCAGCCCAGCCGCAGTATTCAGGTATCACATAGCCTGTTGCAAACTGACTTTGTTGCTTCTCTGGACCTTTCTGCCCTCTCCTCCCCAGCGTTTGCCTCCAAAGCCAGCCAGCTCCCCTCTCAGCTCTCTGTCCCCCTGGGAGACTGGATTCCTCCTCCTGGATCTGTCAACCTACTCTTCCACCAGTCCACCTGCAGCCTCAGCTCTCTTCTTCCCCGGCTCACTGCCTGCAAACAGACACGTAATTATTACACCCTCTCTACTTATAGTTAGTACAATTACCACTACCTGTAGAAGAGCTTGAAATAACGAGGCGATGTGACTTATAAACCAAAGTTTATTATCAGCTTCGCTCCTCTAACAAGTCTCATCTAGTGCAGCAGCAGAAGAAGTAAGAGAGCGAACACATTCGGCTCTGTGTACTTATACTCACACACAACAAAAGACATGCATATCAAAGCTGACATCCCCCATTAACTTAATCCCCTCCTTTGTCTTGATACCCCTCCACCTGGCCCTGGGAGGTCAGGGCGACCTATCTGGTCTCCACCGCAGCGCCTCGGATGCTCTTTGATCTTCACTGGCGGTTGAGACCCTTTGTCCTGTTCTGAGGTGTGAAGTCGCTTTACATATGTAGTCACCAAACATTCTCACATGCTTATACATATGTAGGTTATGGGATATATGATTAATATAGACCACAGCCCCCCCCCCCCCCAAACGACTAAGAAAAGGACAATAGAAAAATTCACAGTTTAAGATAATTATTATGACATACTAACTGCTACACCTCTTGACAAAGAAGAAACTTTCCAGCAGCTATGCTCCTGTAGAGAATTCAGTGGTAATCATAACAGCATAGTAATATCACATATCAGTCCTAAACTGTTACAGCACAATTAGTGAACAACTTTTGAGTAGTTTGCATCAGTCCCTGTGCCGTCTGGGCTTAAATCTTCTTCCGAATCTGCTGTGGGTCCGCCCGGGCGTCCTGGTGGGACCTTCCTGTAAGGAATCTGCAGCTTGGGAAGGAGAGTGATTATTTGTTCCCTGCAGGGGGGCTGAGTCTTTTCTCTTGGGGGGTCTACCCCGCCGAGGTGCTCTCGCCAACCGTGCAGGCTCGTCTCTCAACAAGAAGGCAGGTTTAAGTCTGTCAGTGCTGACTGTTTCTTTTCTGTCCCCAAAATCAAGCACAAAATGCTTATCACCAGGTTCCAGCACTCTGAATGGTCCATCGTATGGTGGGCGGAAGGTTGGTTTTAAAGCTTCATGCCTAACAAAAACGAATTCAGCGTTTTTTAAAGCTTGGGGGACAAACACCCGTGGAAAAGAGTGATGTGCCGGCCCGGGGAGAGAATCCGGTCCGTTGCTGCCTAAAAACTTCAGGGCTGGAAGATGCCCTGGCTCTGGGTTCTCTGGTAAAAATTCACCTGGGAGCCTGAGAGGTTGTGCAAAAACTAATTCTGCTGGGGAGGCGTCTAGATCCTCTTTAGGTGCAGCACGCAACCCCAATAAAACCCAAGGAAGTTTATTTACCCAATTTGTATCCGTTAGTGAGGCTCTGAGGGCGGCCTTTAAAGACCTGTGAAAACGCTCGCATAACCCATTAGCCTGAGGGTGATAAGCGGTGGTGCGGTGAATTGTCGCTCCTAAGCTGCTGGCCATGGCTGACCAAAGCTCTGAGACAAATTGAGGCCCCCTATCAGACGTGATGTCCGATGGGACGCCGAAACGTGCCACCCAGTTTGTCAAAAAAACGCGAGCGACTTCCTCCGCTGTGGTTGACGCCAGAGGGACCGCCTCAGGCCAGCGCGTAGTGCGGTCTATCATCGTTAACAGATGTGTGAAACCTTGGGAGGAAGGTAGTGGCCCCACGAGGTCGACATGAACGTGGTCGAACCTTTTAGCTGGGATTCGAAAAGGCTCTAGAGGAGCTTTTGTGTGTTTGTGTATTTTGGCGCGCTGACAAGAAATGCAAGTCTTTGCCCATTCTTTTACGTTTTTGTGCAGGCCAGGCCACACAAACTTTTTGGCGACCATTTTAACTGAAGCGCGCACACCTGGGTGCGCGAGGGAGTGAATTGAGTCGAAAATACGGCGGCGCCATGCAGCTGGGACTACCGGGCGAGGTCGGCCAGTTGAGATGTCGCATATTAGGGGGGGTACACCGTCACGTAAACCCCTTTCCTCCAGCCTTAACCCTGTTGGTCCAGACAGGAGTGCGCGCACGTCCGCGTCACTACTTTGCTCCTCCGCCATGGCTGCATAATCTATCCCTACGTGGATTGGGGCTGCGTATGTGTCCACGTTGGCGAAGAGTTCTGCGGCTGAGATAGTATAATCTGTCTCCTCGCGCTCTGGCGATGTCACAGCGCGAGAGAGGCAGTCTGCTACCATGTTAAGTTTGCCTGCCACATGTCGAATGTCTGTGGTGAACTCTGAAATCGCAGCTAGCTGTCTTTGTTGCCTGCCTGACCACGGTTCAGAAATTTTAGCCATCGCAAAGGTGAGCGGTTTGTGGTCTACAAAAGCCGTGAAACGCCGCCCCTCCAACCAGAACTGGAAGTGGCGGATGGATAAATGAAGCGCTAGCAGCTCCCTGTCAAAGGTGCTGTATTTACGCTCAGTTTGGTTTAGCGATTTGCTGAAAAATGCCAAAGGTTGCCAGGTTCCGCCGACGTGTTGTTCTACAACCGCCCCTATGGCCAGGTCTGAAGCGTCTGTGGTTAGTGCAATGCGGGCCGAGGGATCGGGGTGAACCAACAATGTGGCATTAGCTAGGGCACTTTTTACTTCCGCGAAGATGCGTTCGCGCTCCGGGGTCCATTCGACCGCGTTGGAAGGTTTTTGTTTTCTGAGTGCGTCATATAGGGGCTGCATGAGCTGAGCTGCGCGGGGGAGCTAACGGTTGTAAAAATTAACCATTCCCAAAAATTCTTGCAGCAGTTTGACCGTTTGTGGCCGTGGGAAACTTTTTACTGCGTGAACTTTGTCTGGCAGTGGGACTGCCCCCTTCGGTGAAACTCTGTGTCCCAAAAATTCAATTTGTGACACGCCAAATTTGCATTTGGCTGGATTGATTATTAACCCGTGCTCTTCTAGTCTCTGAAAAACCATAGTGAGATGCTGTTCGTGTTCCTCCTCAGACGAGCTGGCTACCAGCATATCGTCGAGGTAGACGAACACGAAAGGGAGGTCGCGTAATACCGCGTCCATCATCCGCTGAAAGGTATGAGCAGCGCCTTTGAGGCCAAAAGGCATCTGCAAAAATTCAAAAAGACCGAAGGGGGTTATTACAGCTGTTTTAGGAATGTCTTCCGCTCTAACGGGGACTTGATGATAGCCGCGGACCAGGTCTATTTTTGAAAAAATGCGCGCACCCGCCAAATGTAGTGAAAAATCTTGGATGTGAGGAATTGGGTAGCGGTCATGCGCTGTCGCATTGTTTAATCTGTGGTAATCACCGCACGGTCTCCAAGAACCGTCGGATTTCGGGACCATGTGAAGCGGTGACGCCCAGGGGCTTTTTGAGCACCTGATAATGCCTAGTTTTTCAAGGGTGGTAAACTCGTCCCGAGCTATGGCGAGCTTGGTCGCGTCTACGCGCCGAGCTTTGGCGAATACGGGTGGGCCCGTTGTGGGGATAAAGTGTTCGACCCCGTGCTTAGCCACTGTAGCTGAGAATTTGGGAATTGTGAGTGCTGGAAATTGGGTGAGGAGTTGATCAAACTTACCTCCTGCTGTAGTGACGCTGGCCTGCACGGGTGGTGGAGAAACTCGAGCTGAGCATGGAATAGAAGCAAATGACAGTGCATTAACCAAGCGTCTGTTCGCTAGATCGACTAATAACCCATGTGCACACAAAAAATCTGCGCCCAACAAGTTAAAACTCACCGCCGCTACAACAAATGTCCATCTGTAGTTGCGGCCATGGATGCGGAGGGGCAGGTTCCTTTCGCCAAAAGTGTCGATGATGGAGCCGTTGGCTGCCACCGCTCCATTGCCCCGGGGGCCCATGGCCCGGTCTGCTTGGGAGGGCATGATAAAACTCAGTTGAGCTCCCGTGTCAATGAGGAACTGCTTGCCGATGTGTCCGTCCGTCACATATAGAAGCTTGCTTTTTTCGCCGAGAACCGCCGCTGTTAACGGTTCTCGGCTTTGGCGTTTCCCGAAATCGTGAATTTGCAGGGGGGAACGCACTTGTAGGCCTTCTCGGCGAAGCGGTGGTGGTAATAACAGACGTCGCTCCATCTGTTACGTCTTGGCCGTGTCGCTGTCACGGCGGGGGATTCTGCTCCGTGGTTTGTGGCTCCCCGTGGCTCCGGACATCAGCATTGAGGTCTGCGGATGCTGCTGTGGGTGTCTGTTCCTTGCAGGCGTTGACGAGTTGCTGCACTTCGTGAGCCAGCGTGCAGAAGTCTTGCTGGGTGCTGCATCGCATGTTGGCAAGTGTCCCTCTCATGTGTGGCGGCAGCGTACTGAGGAATATAAATTGGAAGAGGAAATTGTCATTGTCCTCTTCTTTAAGTTGCAGCAAGTCCTCCATGAGGGCCTTGGGTCTGCATCCTCTGTGGCCGTAGACCGCCAGGATCCTCTCGGCTCTCTCCTCGGCCGAGGGGACAAAATTCGCCACAATGGTCGCTTTCAGTTCTCTGTATTTGTCCTGGGCCGGCGGCCGCTGGATGATGCTCCGCGCACATCTCGAAGTGGCGGCGTCGAGTTTGGCGACGATGTGATAGAACTTTGTATCGTCAGCCGTGATGCCCGCAAGTGCAAACTGGGCTTCAGCTTGCTGAAACCACGAGGCGGGGTCTTCCTGCCAGAAGTCCGGCAGCTTGACGGTGACGGCATTTGTGCGGACCGTCACTGATGTGTCCGCAGGGTGAGAGTGTCTTCCTTCGGCTCTCGCCGCGGCGCTGGTGCTCGGTTGAGCCCTCTCTATCACTTCTGCCGTGGGGGAACGTCGTCCATCTGTTCCCCTGTCTGCATGGGCGCTGGCGTCTGCCTGGGTCGCCACAGATGAGTCGATCGCGGGGGAACGCCTCTGGTCCATCCTCGCGTCAGGGTCACCAGTGTAGAAGAGCTTGGAATAACGAGGCGATGTGACTTATAAACCAAAGTTTATTATCAGCTTCGCTCCTCTAACAAGACTCATCTAGTGCAGCAGCAGAAGAAGTAAGAGAGCGAACACATTCGGCTCTGTGTACTTATACTCACACACAACAAAAGACATGCATATCAAAGCTGACATCCCCCATTAACTTAATCCCCTCCTTTGTCTCCGTACCCCTCCACCTGGCCCTGGGAGGTCAGGGCGACCTATCTGGTCTCCACCACAGCGCCTCAGATGCTCTTTGATCTTCACTGGCGGTTGAGACCCTTTGTCCTGTTCTGAGGTGTGAAGTCGCTTTACATATGTAGTCACCAAACATTCTCACATGCTTATACATATGTAGGTTATGGGATATATGATTAATATAGACCACACTACCCTTTTTTCACTGAAGGGTAACCTCCCCTCTCTCTTCTCCCACAGGGCTCCAGTCCCAGCTAAACCGTATCAAACTTGTAAATAAAAGATACTTACCTTGCACCATACCTGTTGAACCTGTTGTGGTCGCTGCTTTTTTTGGGTCCTAAATAAATGCATGCTTACAGTACATACACACAGAGCTGTTTAGCTTTTTGGAGACTTTATACAAGATTGTGTTTGGAGTCTCTTTTTTGTTATAGGGAAGAATTTAAACCTTTTAAAAACTGCTAAAAATATCTCCCATCCCAACAAAAAATAAAAAAAAAATTAAACTTGGGTCATTGTCTAGAACAGGGGTCGGCAACCCGCGACTCCGGAGCCGCATGCAGCTCTTTCTTCCCTCTGCTGTGGCTCCCTGTGGCTTTGGAAAATAAATAATGAGTATTTAATTAAAATGTATTTTATTTTAGTTCGTTAGTTTTTAAAATGTAATTCTAAATTTGAAGATTATGGTGGACTGGCGATCTGTCCAGGGTGTACCCTGCCTCTCGCCCAAAGATGCTGGGATAGGCTCCAGCCCCCCCCCCCCCCCCCCCGCAACCCAAAAAGGATTAAGCGGAAGAAGATGGATGGATGGTGATCTTGTAAAATCTAAATAAAACGTGTGACAAAAGTATGATAAAAAGTAAGACAGGAGCGCAGAAGGGCTTTGTGGCTTTACTACAGAAGTCGCTGGACAGAAAGCTGCTGACTTTTCACTGCATCCTGCACCAAGAGGCACTGTGTGCTCAAACATTTCCTCCGGAATGCACAGAAGTAATGAATGTTGTCATTCAGATTGTCAATAAAATAATAGCAAAAGGTTTCAATCACCGTCAGTTCCGTTTGTTACTGGGCGAGCTGGAAAGCACATATTCTGATCTCCCGCTGCACAACAAAGTCTGGTGGCTGTCCAGAGGGGAGGTGCTGAAATGCTTTGCCGCGTGTCTGGAAGAAGTGAAAACTTTCCTGGGCAGCAAAGGGCTCACCTTTCCTGAGCTGGGACAGCCAGAGTGGCTGAAAAAGCTACACTTCATGGTAGACATGACAGCGCACCTGAACACGCCGAGCACAGCTCTTCAGGGGAAAGGACGCACAGCCCTGCACGTGGTGGAGGAGGTTTTGCCATTCGAGCGCAAGTTGACAGCGCTTGCCAGAGATTTACAGAAAGGTACACTGTCTCACTTCCCCAGTTTGAGAGAGTTCAAACAAGCTCACAACATGGTAAATTCGGAGTATTTACATTCTGCAATCATCGCAATGCAAACATCATTTGGGAAACGATTCTGTGAGTTCAGAGAGGAAAAAACAACATTATTCTTCCCTGTCACTCCCCTAAGCATCGATCCATCCCTACTGAATGCAACTGCATTGGCAGGTGTGAGTCAACCTGATCTTGAGATGGAATTGGCCGACATAGCTGACGAAGACATATGGATGTCCAAGTTTAAACCTCCCCAAACCGGACAAACTTGTGTTCGAAACATGGAATGCTATCCCCGACATTTATGTGAACATGAAAGAGTATGCGCTTGGAGTCCTGTCGATCTTTGGATCCACACATGTATGTGAGCAGGTGTTCTCCAACATGAACTTTATTAAAAACAATCATCGCGCACACCTCACAGATGACAGCATACGATACTGTTTAAAGATGGTGACGTCATACAGCCCTGATGCGCAGACGCTGTGCGCTGAGGCTCAGGAGCAGAAATCACATTAACCAGGTATGATAAATATTTTAATTGCCTATTTGCATATATTCATATTTTTTTCATTGTTCAGTGAAATAGTCCTTTTATTATTCAGGTTGACAGCTGACTGCACGCGCCAGTAAAAGGATGACAGCACACAGAAGAGGACAGCATTTTTGGTTTGCTGACAGTGGATAATTAAAGTTCGGCGCTTTTTCATAAATACAAGAAGGACGAGGGGGATAGGGGGATATGATGGGATAGGCTCCAGCCCCCCCCCCTTCCCGTGACCCGAAAAGGATTAAGCGGAAGAAGATGGATGGATGGATGGACAAGAAGGACTCAAATAGACATTGAGTATTTTACTTGAAAGTAACCTTCAACCCAACGTCTTTTTTTTTCGGAGTTCAAAATGTGTTTAAAATGTGTTTAAATTGCAAATTTATTTTTTAAAAAAAGTTTTTAAAAATTATGGGAAAAAGTTTTTTTTTTTAAATTATCAGAAAAAAGTTGCTAATTTAGAAGGAAAAATAATGGGACTTCAAAGTGACACTCTGCCAAAAATCAAGTTTTTTTTTTCTTGTTAGCATGTCTGTAACATGTATTTTATTTTATTCGCTCAAATGTGTCACGTCTGTGGGCAACTTGGTGGCGCAGTGATTAGCACTGTGGCAGCACAGCAAGAAAGTCATTGGTTCGATCCCACCCCTGACCATTGGTGACCCTTCTGTGTGGAGTTTGCATGTTCTCCCCGTGTCTGCGTGGGTTTACTCCGGGTACTCTGGTTTCCTCCCACAGGCCAAACACATGCAGGTTAGGTTAGAACCAACTGGAGATTCTAAATTGTCCTTAGGTATGAATGTGAGCATGAACGGCTGTCTATCTCTCTGTGTTGGCCTGGCAATATGTCCAGGGTGTACCCTGCCTCTCGCCCAAAGATGCTGGGATAGGCTCCACCCCCCGACCTGAAAAGGATTAAGTGGTAGAAGATGAACGGATGGATGGTGTCATACCAGTGTGTTTTTGCTGTGAAATTTCAGTTAAGCTCTGCTCCTTGGAAAAAGGCAAGTTTAGACAGACCTGTTATAGTTACTGTCGCTACCCGATTTGGAAGACAACCTAATTTGGAGTATGCATGCGCAAGACCCTCCCCCATCTTAGAATGTGGGCAACGGCAACATTCTCAGGAAGCCCTACCTGATTTGGATATATGGGTATTCGTGAATTTGGACACACGCCAGATTGGACTGCGCATGCGTGGCGTTTTTTTCCCCCAGTGTTCCCTTTGCGATTGTGAGGATGAAAGTATACAACATGTTTTTGTAGACTGTCCCCATGTCTTTCACTGGGGTGCTGGAGGGTGCTCCTCTTGGAGACTCCATTGTCCTACTGGGGGACTTCAACGCGCACGTGGGTAATGACAGTGAAACCTGGAGGGGGGTGATTGGGAGGAACGGTCTGCCCGATCTGAACCCGAGTGGTGTTCAGTCATTGGACTTCTGTGCTAACCACAGTTTGTCCGTAACAAACACCATGTTCAAGCATAAGGGTGTCTATATGTGCACCTGGCACCAGGACACCTTAGGTCGAGGGTCGATGATCGATTTTGTTATCGTGTCATCAGACCTGTGACCGTATGTCTTGGACATTCGGGTAAAGAGAGGTACAGAGCTGTCAACTGGTCACCACCTGGTGATGAGTTGGATCCGATGGTAGGGGAGGACGCCATTCAGACCTCGTAGACCCAAAGTAGACCCAAACGTATAGTGAGGGTGTGCTGGGAATGTCTGGCTGAGGCCCCTGTCCACGAGGTTTTCAACTCCCCCCTCCAGAAGAACTTCAACCACATTCCGAGGGAGTCTGGCGACATGGAGTCTGAATGGGCCATGTTCTCCACTTTATATATTAATAAAACTTAATATTCATTCACCATTTCAACATTAAATGGAAAACAAAAAAGAACATCTTACACATGTTTGAGAGAAAAAAATGTTGGCAAAATCAAAAAAAAGACAACTGGCCTCAGGATATGTGTGCAAAGATCAAACAGAACTAAAGACTATCCACACACACAGTGTCTGCATGACTACACAGTGTTGATCTTCAGGTCCTGTTTGTCTTGGCATTCTTTTGAGGAAGACTTCCATGTCCTGCATGTTCATGAACTGCAACAAAACTGTATCTTTTGATTCTGGGTCCTCCACATCGAGTGCCGCCCTCAAAGCGATCTGCTGCTCTTCCTTATCCATGTCAAGGAAAGTAGGCAGTCTTACCACCCCGTAAACAGCCCTGCAAGTGGAGGTCTCTCACCATTCTTGGCTCCACCTTAGATAAGTGAAAATACTCATGATATCATTGCATTAGTTGTTGCAAATCTGTGGTAGGCTTTGCCCAAAAGCTCTTTTCTAGTACTGACCCATTGTTGTTTTACTGACCTGGTTTAGCAGCCTCATTTCTGCCACCACCTTGTCAGTGTCCTCTTCTGGATCTCCAATTTGAGAAGAATCTTCCAGGGGGCAGGGACTGATCATCCCAGGCAAATGAGGATGCCAATGAAACATCAAAAAATATGGGCTATGCTCAGTGGATGAAAGAGGTCAGGGTATTAATACAGTTAGTATTTCTATTATATAAAACCAAAGTTAAAAAAAATGATATTTTAAATGACAAACTAAGAAGAAAACAGCATGCAAAGATATGTTTATTCAGTCCACAACTGCCTGTAGGTGGCGCTCCCGATCATTGTGGTTCTCAATGGCATATTTCCTCAAGGCCCGCTTTAGATTATGATTTGATCTTTCATCCTGAGTATTCCAAAAAACAATTTGGTAATATTTATCATTTTACAGTTTTAATATGTGCCTATATATATATATATATATATATATATATATATATATACTGTATATATACAGTATATATATATATATATATATATATATATATATATATATATATATATATATATATATATATATATATTCTATTAAAAAGAAAGAAAGTTACAGTTATGTCTGGAAAGCGGGGAAGGACCGACAGAGAGTGGAGTTTGCTGTGAGGACGAACTTTATTACAAACTGTGCAGATTAAAGAACACAGACTGCCATTGGGAGGCTGAGCGCTGCAACAGGGAGCATAAGAGAATATCAAGAGAGCCAAGAGGCCGTAAGATGGCCGACCTTCACATTATATGTGCTTGGCGTGATGACATCACCAAGCGGCCGTGTCACCACATCGATGCCGACCAACCTTGTGGTTTTCTTAGACCACAGTTACCTGTCCATTTGTCTGGGGATGACAAGCACTAGACACTGCATGTTTAATCTTTAGACTCTGGAATACGTTGTCATTCAACTGTAAGAGGCTCAGGATTCAGGAACAGAAAGGCTGGTGATTCTGACACTGATGACAAATCTATGCAACATGCAAATAAAAAAAATGGTCTAATAGTACACAAAAAATAAAAGGGAAACAACAAGACAAAGATTAAGTTACATATAATAGCTATATTGAAATTAAATTTTGTTTTTGATTGTTAAACAGAAAGCATATTTTACTTCATTCACAAACTCCTTTCCTTGGTCCGTAATAATTTTTTGACCGTACCAAAGGTGCACATTTTGGTCACAATAGCTGCAGACACCTCAGTTGCACTTTTGCTCAGCGGCAACCCACTTTGTGTAGAGATCTGTCATGGTCATTACATATTTGCTCTCTCTACTTGTTTTACATAGTGGGCCGATGAGGTCCAAGCCCACTATCACCCATGGTTATTTTACCTGAGGAAATACCTTTTATTATTCTTTTAATCCTTATTTTAGATTTCAGTCTGAGTATAGCAAGCGTTACCATTATAGAATGTGAAGCTGGAGTCTGCATCTTAATTGGGTCCTTTAGCTGGCAGCAGTGGCAACATTTCACCTCAGAAAATAGTAAACATAGAATATTTTCACTGTAAATCATATCATGTATATATTCCATGGGCCACTGTAGAACATTTTATTTTCATACTATTTTTTTCCAGGAACCACATAAAGTATCCACTTTATTCCTAGGCCCCATGATGCCTTGCGTGAATTATGGTAGCAACTTCTGGTACTAGTTTAGAATGTATTGTTGTCACTGAAACAGGACACTTTTCCTTGTTAAAAAAACAATGACTTTGGCATCAAAAATGTGGGAACACAGCCTTTTGCTCCTCAGAAACAGTAATATAATCATACCACATCCCACGACTATGGAGGGATGAGAAGATGACCTTAAAAAAAGTGACCAGTAGCGCTGTGGACAGTAGCTCCATTAGTTAGCTCCACTGCTAACATGCTAGCGCTGTAAACAAAAGCTCTGAGATAACATCAATGTCTCCACCGCAATAAAGTCGGCTGCATTTTGTTGAAATATGTTGGCCATAATCCAGTTTACCTCAGAGCAGACGTAGGGTCTAGTCTGAACCACAACACCATGCTTGGGTGTTTTAAATTCAGGGTAAAACGTCAGATCTGTGATATTCATACAAGTGAAAACATACCTGGTGTTGCTGTGTCTGTATCACACGAACAATCCTTTAGTTTTCAGTGCATGATCTACTCATTGCTGTTGAAGCCACAGCTTCAACAGCTGTGCTTATTTGTGAGGAGCCTCACATCACGAACAGCAGCAAGTACCAAGAACTACACAAAAACATTCAAAAATACAAAAACTACAAGTGCTGAAAGTAGCTGCCATTTGAGTGCAAAACACGTATGTGGACTATACATTAAATCAAATTTGAAAAACATTATTTTAAATTAGTGATGGGAAGGCAGGCTCCAGAGCTCTGAGAGGTGCTCCGAGGTTATCCAGGAAATATTTGCCAAAGCACGTTTTGAGGCGTGCATCGTGACGTATGCGGTGACGTCGGACAACGTGACTGGGTCAGGAAGCCGTTCATGATGTTGCACGCAACATGAAATAAAGTGAACAGCGATACCCAATGGAAATCCCCGTCCCTCACACTTTGTGTTGTCATGTTTGACTGTGTAAGGGATTTGTCACAGCCAATTTTCATATGGAGGCAGCAGCAAAAAGAAGGACTTCTCCGATTTGGAAACATTTTGAGCACCTTTCTCCTATTAATGTATTTTCCACAAATAGTTGATATCTAATGCAGCTGAGGTGATGGCTTAGTGGTAAAGCATCTGTACTACAAGTGGGAGGCCTGGGTTTGAATCCCAGCTGTGTCATTCTTGTCATTTTATTTTTATTTGCAAGGTGAAGTTTCTGTTGTGTTTCAAAGAGCTTGGATCATTATTACGCATCATTATGCTGAGGCACTATTGCTATTGTGCCCTGCATGAGAGTAAGGCCAGAGCTGAATATACCAGGACAGTATAAGACTGTTGAAAATTTATTATTTCTTAATAAAAATGGATAAGTAGTACAAGTACACAAAGTAACACAGACACATTCACTGGAGTCACCTCCATTTTATTATTTCTTTTTTCCCTTATGATCATTGATATTTCTTAAAAGACAGCACATTTATTGAAATTGAAAAAATACACATTAAACCAATAATACCCTTGTAAAAATCAGCATGTTGTATACGTTTTGTCCACTAGATGGCCTGGTAGAGAAACTCAAGTCCCACATGAGGCCACATCTATATGAGCCATTCCGATGAAAGGCCTCAAGTCCTCCAGAAAACCTCATTTGGCCATCACTATTTTAAACGCTCCGCTACTCCACTCTTACTGATTTAACATTAGGTCAGCCGAAACCGGAAGCTCCGCCCATAATCGTTCCTACAGCAGCACCCCCAGCAATAAGGTGGATAGAAACTGTGGTTATGGGGCTGATTGTTAGCAGACAGAAATGTACGTTAACAGCTCTATACAATATAATGTATAGAAATAAAAAGTCTCTAGAAATGATCATGTTTCAATATTCTGTCACTGTACTAGTCCAGTTCCTTTTTATTGAAACTATTTCGATAACAATGACATAGATGAATAAGAATTTTCATCAACATCTGTACAAAGAAAGATAAAGAGTGAAATACTTGAATGTATGTTAAAGATTAACATTTTCTGAAAATATAAAATCTAAGTACTTTCCCCCGAGTATTAAAGTACTAAAAATAGTCACTTGATGGCGTAGTTTCTGCGAGCAACACAAATGGTAAAGACATCCTATACTGAAAAATGTGTAATTTGAGTATAAAATGGATGAAAACTGTCTAACAGTGTTTCATATTTTAAACAATGACAAACTTTATTCAGTTGTATAATTACAGCATACCCATTCATTCACATCCAGATTAATAGTAGCCAAACATGGGTCCATCTAAGAAAAGAAATAAAAACGTTCAGTGACCAAGAATGACCAATTCAAAGAAGGAATTTCATACCGTGTATACATAGTCAAGCTAGTTTTGTCTTGTATGGAAAGCCAAGAGTCAAAAATCATTTTGACTCAATCGTTTAATCAACAATCGTTTAATGTTGCAGCATTGCACCGAGACAAATTCCTAGTTTGTGTACTACATGAACAATGGCAATAAATCTCATTCTGATTCTGATTCTGATCATCACGACGAAATGCGTATGTCATTATATTGTAGAGGGTAAAAGGGAAGGATGTGGAGGCGAGGCACGAGCGTAGGACGACACCGAATCTTTATTAACTCTCTAACATATATGTGCAGCCTATGGCCCCAGCGTGGCCGCTGGGGCTGAGTCCCCTGTAGAAGCCTCTCAATGCTCTCTGCATTCTGCTTTTATAGCTTTAATAATCATGCATAGAGAGCTGGGCTGGTGCATTATGCATTGTGTGTGTACAAAGGAAGTGTGTGACACATTAACATATTCATGCCCATATTCATGCTTTGACCTCCGTCTTCTGGTCTCAGCGGCACCGGGTTATTCTTTCTTTCCTCGGGGGGCGTATCACTTAACAGTCCAGTCTGATTACCCCCCGGGGCTCTTTCTCCTTAGGTCCATTGTTTTGCTTTCTAGGTGTGAAGGACAATCCCCCACACACTGTATATTGTGTCCACCACACAGCCCCCCACCCCACCCCCACCGAACACCCAGAAGGGTCTGTAACCCCCCGGCCCTTTGGGCTCAAGTCGGCGCCCATGGCGGCTGCAGCAGGGGGTTACCACTCCAAGTTCCCACACGTTGAATGGCCGAGGTTTGTGGGTGCACGGGGTCCAGTGCGCGTCGTGCTGATGGAACAAAGCCGGCAATAGGCAGGCTTTTGGGACAGAGATGCGGGAAAAACAATGTGGAGGATGAGGGGGAGGTGGGGAAAACAATGGAGTGCCGGCCCAGGACGTTAAAAGCGTCTGGGCCGCACAAAAATTGCGTGCAGATCAGCTTTGGGTGAGGGACTTTTCCGGTAACCCCTCCTGTGATCCGCAGCGGCTGTGAAAAAAATAAGTCTCTGTTGACTCCTCTTCGTGCGAGCCCAGTCCTGCAAGGATCTGGGGAAGGCGAACGGCCCAATTCCCCAAGGGTGCGTCGCAGCTGTGAAGAAAACTTAAGGCTGTGTCAGGGAAACTGGCAATTCCGCTTTAGGTACAGGGGAAGACCTAAAGGCTCCGGGAAAAGCAATCAGCTTAATTCCCCGTGGTTGCGGGGCGGCTGAGAAACAAATACAAGTCCTGTGGGCAACGCTGCCCGGCTGCTTTAGATGCAATGCGCAAAGCCTAAAGGATCCGAGGATGGCGATCAGCCGTGTTCCCCAGGAAATGTGCAGCGGCTGAGGACAATGTATAAGTTCTTGGAGCCGGTTTGTCCCTGGTGCGTGGCGCGCGTCCATGGCCACATAGCTTTAAGTTGCGCTGTCCTCATAATCCTGTGGTGTGCGCACGGGGTTTCTGTACGCCAAAACTCCACTGTTGGGAGGTGAAGCCAGGGTCAGGGAGCTTGATTCAAACAACACGGATGGCGCTGCTCTTCCCCTTTCAGGCCGTTTCTGTGGTGTGCTCGTCTCACTGATCCTGGGGCGTCTCGGACCCCGCGCCGCTTGCTCCCTCCGGCCCTTGAGGCCACCATCATGGAGAGAGGAACAGGTGCGCGCACTCCAGTGTGGATGAAAAGGATGCAGGCAATCCCTGGTACTCCGGAGTCCACAGCACGGTGAAAGGGAGTAGACGGTCCATCTCATGTCAGGTCACCAATGAAGAGGGTAAAAGGGAAGGATGTGGAGGCGAAGCACGAGCGTAGGAAGACACCGAATCTTTATTAACCCTCTAACATATATGTACAGCCTATGGCCCCAGCGTGGCCGCTGAGGCCGAGTCCCCTGTAGAAGCCTCTCAGCTCTCTCTGCATTCTGCTTTTATAGCTTTAATAATCATGCATAGAGAGCTGGGCTGGTGCATTATGCATTATGTGTGTACAAAGGAAGTGTGTGACACATTAACATATTCATTGCCATATTAGCGCTTTGACTGCTGTCTTCTGGTCTCAGCGGCGCCGGGTTATTCTTTCTTTCCTCGGGGGAGGGGGGGTGCATCACTTAACAGTCCAGTCTGATTACCCCTCGGGGCTCTTTCTCCTTAGGTCCATTGTTTTGCTTTCTGGGTGTGAGGGACAATCCCCCACACACTATATTTTGTGTCCGCCACAACATAATATAAAAACGCCGTTCGATTGCGCCACCTGGCGTAAAAATGCAGCACGACGTCTGTTCCACCACGTGACGTGTTTTTTTTACATATTTTATGATAAGTATGAAGGCCTGATTTCTTCGGAGTCAACAGATTCAAAGGTGTTTCATCCAATCAGCTCTCTGTAGAGGAAGACAAGTCTAAAAGATCCCCGATCGTGTGACTAAATAGCATGTATTCTACTTGATTTCCACCTCAGTCATAGGTTTATAGGTTTAGGCTCACCCTTTCAATAATATGCCATATAAAAGCAGTCATCTTGGTTAAATTTTATGACAATAAGCATAAGCATGACATTTTGAAAGCGCGTCATCTGGTATTAGTAAATAAAATGTAAAGTATCTGTAGTATTTGTTGTTGGTAAGTAGTTTGGTGAATTAAGCGTTTGGTTGGTTAAGCACTGCCAGTCCCAAGTTCAAATCCCAGCTTGGCCTATTCCTTCTGATTTTTGGAATTATCAAGCACATGCTAGAAACTCTATTCTAAGTAAATATTTTTGACAAAATCTTGACATTTGAACCTATACTTTAATTAATTACAACGTCAATTTTGTGAGTATTTGTTAAAAATCTTTAATTTTATTTAAAACAAAAAAATATGTAGCTTAGCTTGTATGCTGTGGTTTGATAATTTCAGTAAATGGGTTAGACATTTTGGAATTTCTCCATCGTGGGACAAATAAAGGCTTATCTTTTCTCTTTCATATAAAAGCTTTTGCTTCAGTCTAAACCTTTCCTTCTGCAAATTGACCATTTTCTTTTTGGACTGTACTGGGGGGGGGGGGTCTCTTTTTCATGGCAGATGGAAATTAAAGAATTAAACAAATTAATTAATTAATTAAACGTATTTAAGGCTGGTTCCTTGAAGATGTTAAGTGATTTTAACGCCAACTCATTGATTTGTAAGTAATTCTAATGTAAAAAATCCTGCAATCATAAAATGTAAACATTAAAAATGATAGCTATACTATGCATTAAATATAATTGAATTTTTATTTTGCTCTCATAACTTTGTGTGTTTGTAGTGTCTGCTGCTAGTGGAACAAGCCACATTTTGAGTTTGTCAGCATGTAGTTCCCCATTAACAACAGTAGACTGTTTTCCGGTTCCGGTTCCGCCAGACCGGCGGCGCCACACGAGTCGGCTGCCTGTTGCAACAGCCTTTTTTTTTTAATCTTCCTTCTTCTTTCTACACCTTTCACTCTGTATATATATCACGGACGCACGGATCGCCCCGGGGGTCTCCCGGGTCGGCGGACGGAGCCACGGTTTGCAGCGGGAGACGTTACAGCGGGGAGGAGCTAGTGCTAGCTAGCACTTGGCCGCCGCCCGGTGCTAATGGGAAACTCGACATACCGGGAGCTGTAGCGAAAAGGACGCGGGTGCCGGGCTGGAGTTTAGGCGGCGTGAAAGAAATATAAGACAGAATAATAAAGAGCGATGGCAAGAACCAAGCAGACCGCCCGTAAAATCTACTGGAGGAAGAAGCCCCCCAGGAGACAGCTAGCCACAGGGCTGCTCGGAGAGGCGCTCTGGCCACCGGCAGAGTGAAGAGGCCTCGCCATCACAGGCCCGTGGCTCTGAGAGAGATCCGTCGCTACCAGAAATCCACGGAGCTGCTCATCCGTAAGCTGCCCGTCCAGCGCCTGGTGAGGGAGATCGCTCAGGACTTCAAGACCGTCCTGCGTTTTCTGAGCTTCGCCGTCATGGCTCTGCAGGAGACCAGCGAGGCCCACCTGGTGGGTCTCTTCTTCGCTAAGGGGGTCACCATCATGCCCAAAGACTTCCAGCTGGCCCGCTGCATCCGCGGAGAGAGAGCTTAGACTTTCTGCTGCACATTCACCAGCCATAATGCTCTGCACTGTGTGTCTATATATATACATTTATAGTAATATGGACATATGTTTACTAGATGTTGTTTTTTCTTGCCTTCTGATTGTTGCTCTGAGTGTTGCTATCCCTGTGCTGTTGCAATCCTGGAATTTCCCCATTGTGGGACTAATAAAGGCTTATCTTATCTTATCTTATCTTAGACGGCACGCATGTCTGAAAGAATATGCCATAGAGCCAAAGAATATTAAAGATTTTTGTGGACTGACAAGTCAGCCGTTTATTCATGAAAACTCAATACATAATTATCTACACCCCACATTCTTCCAACCTCCAACCATAAAGTGACTGTTGTGGTGGACCACTAGGAGGCTCCACTCACACCCAGTGACTTGGGGACAAGGGGATGGAGACAGTGAACATATATGTATGCGCCTTGGTGCCAAGTATTCAGTATATTCAATTCAGTTCAATTTAACTTTATTTATATAGCGCTATTTCACAACAACAGTCATCTCATAGCACTTTCAATTATAGGAGAAACCCCCACAACTGTAGAAAGACCCCAGCAATCAGGCGATCCCCTGTGAGCAAGCACTTGGCGACGGTGGAGAGGAAAAACTCCCTTTTAACAGGAAGAAACCTCCAGCAGAACCAGGCTCAGGGAGGGGCAGTCATCTGCTGCGACTGGCTGGGGGGTGAGGGGATAGAGAAGAAGAAGAAAAGAACAGACATGTAGAGAGCAAACAGCACGACAGGGACTCAATCTATGGGAGAGAACAAACAGATGTTAATGACCAGCAAAAATATTTCATTGAGAGTGAAGAAAGGAGTGAAGCCCAGTGCATTTTTGGAGGTCCCCCAGCTGACTAAACCTATTAGCAGCATAACTAAGGGAGGGTTCAGGAGTACATTATCCCTCCCTAATTACAGGCTATATCAAAAATGAAGGTTTTAACCCTATTCTTAAAAACAGAGATCGAGTTTGATATACAGTATTCATGTTGAAGTTGAATAAATTTCTGAACTGGCAGCTCTCGTGTCTCGTCACTTCATTCCTCCACACTGGTGATCTACGACATCGATAATGTTCAAAATGGATGATGAAGTGAGCTCATCTTCAGGAACACCTATGCTAGGGTTTCCCCCCAGGACCCCAGCCTCATTCACCGTGGCGGTAAAGCTCCCGGACGTCAGGCGCCATGATCTCGCTGCCTGATTCATCCACGTTGAGGCTCAGTTCGCCCTCCGTGGGATTTCTGCAGAAGATACAAGATACCATTACGTGGTGGCTTTGCTCGACCCGTGCTCCACTCAGCGCGCCATGAGCCTGCTCGGAGACCCCCCACCCCAGGGGAAATACGGCGCTCTCAAACAGCTGCTGTTACGGTGTTATAACCTCTCTGACGGGGAGAGAGCAAAGAAGCTCCTTTCCCACTCTGAGTTAGGCGATGGCTCGGCTGTGGAGTTAATGAAAAGTATGCTGGCTTTGCTGGGCATGGATGACGAATCTTTTCTCTTCGCCCATCTCTTCCGGAGGAAACTGCCGGTTTCAGCGCGGAGAATTTTGGCCAACTCACCGCTGCTGGCTGCCAGGGACTACCGCACACTGGCGGAAGAAGCGGACTGCATTATCCTGGTGGATAGAAGTTTTGGTGTCCAGGCAGTGACACCGGGATCTTTGGAGGAGTCCACGGAGGCTGTGGAACCGAAGGTTGTGGCTGGGACAGCCGCTCGGAGACGCCGGAACAGGATGGTGTGCTTCTACCATCAGCATTTTGGCGCCGATGCGCAGCGTTGTCTCCTGCTGTACTGTTTCAACATGACTGGAAACGGACCAGCCAGTGGTCAGTAGCAGCTGCAACCGCTGGGAACAGAGAGAAGTTGCTTTTCCTCGAGGACACATGTTCCGGGAGACGATTTTTTGGTCGACTCTGGTTCCCAGAAGAGTCTTATTTTGCTTGACTGCCACTGATAGACTGGTTGAAGGCTGTGACCCGTCATTAATTGCCGCTAATGGCTCCCCAATCAAGACATTCGGAGAAAGGTCAGTGACTGTGTGTTTTCATGGATGCAACTACAAGTGGGACTTTGTGGTAGCTGGCTATTTGGTTCTTATCATAGGTGCTGATTTTCTGTGTGCTTATGGTCTCCTTGTAGACGTTACTAATAGACGTTTGGTTGATGCTATTTCTTTTTGTTCACTGCCTTGTATGACTCAGGGAGTTGGGCCACTAACACATGCTAATTTTTTAGCCTCAGGGGATGTGTACCAACGCTTGCTTTCTGATTTTCCTGCGCTCACAGTGCCTACCTTTTCCACTACTGTGACCAAACATGGGGTTGAGCATTTTATCACCACAAAGGGCCCGCTGGTTTTCGTGCACCCACGCCACCTAGATGCAATTAGGCTAGCTATCGCAGGAGAAGAGTTTGCTAACTTGGAACATTTGGGGATTGTTGGGCGCTCCAATAGCCCTTGGGTGTCACCGCTGCACATGGTGTCCAAGTCCAATGGTTCATGGCGGCCATGCGGTGATTTCCATCGCTTGAACAACATCACTAGGTGACATTCTGGTGGCTAGCGCGTCTGAGGAGGAGCACCTCTCCCATTTGAAACAAGTTTTCCGTCAACTGGAAGCACATGGACTGATAGTCAATCCAGCAAAGTGTCAGTTCGGGTTGCCGGAGATTGATTTCTTGGGCCAATGCATCTCATCTGAAGGTACGATTCCACTGCCAGATAAAGTGCGGGCGGTGTCAAATATCCAGCGTCTGCAGACCGTGAAGATGCAGCAGGAATTTTGGGGGATGGTTAATTTTTACAACTGTTTCCTTCCCCCGGCAGCCCAGCTGCTGCAACCGTTTTACAACATGCTCAAGAATAAGACCCATCTTGGGTCGCGCGTTTCGGTTCCCCGTCGGACATCACCTCCTAGAGGGGCCCCCAGTTCGTTTCAGAACTCTGGTTCACTATGGCCGAGAGCCTAGGGGTCAAAGTTCACCGTACCACCGCATATAACCCGCAGGCTAATGGTTTGTGTGAGAGGTTCCACAGGTCTCTTAAAGCCGGGTTTAGAGCCTCGTTGACCGATGCGAATTGGGTCAACCGCCTACCTTGGATCCTATTGGGGTTGCGCTTCGTGCCCAAGGAGGATCTTGCGGCTTCCCCGGCTGAGCTCGTTTTTGGTCAATCATTGTGGATCCTGGGTGAATTTTTGCCGGAAGGTCCCGCTCCCAGTACCAACTTGTCCGTGCGTCTTTTTCCTAGGGCAGAGTCAAGTAGCGTTCTGGGGCCAGTGCACCATTGTTTTCCCCACACTGTTGTTCCAAAGCGTTTGGAGAATGCTGAGTTTGTTTTTGTCAGACACGATGACCACAGGACCCCGCTGTGTCCGCTTTACAACGGCCCTTTCAGAGTTTTAGAAACGGGGACGAATCATTTTGTGTTGGATTTTGGGGGGCGCAGAGAAACCATCTGCATAGACAGACTTAAGCCCGCTCACGTGTTGGCAGATGAGCAGGTGGCGCTGCCCCAGGCTCCCTGGCGTGGACGCCTGCCTGCGGTGGGTTCACAGGTTGTTTTTTCCCCTTCAGAGGACTGCTGGCCAAGACCGGGGACTGAGTATCTTCCCTCCCTGCCTTGACCGGGAGACCCCCCCCTTCCCGGTTGGCCCGACTGCTCCACGTTACAGCCGTTATGGGCGATTGCTCAAGCCTAAGAGGCTGGATTGTTAAGGCCCGTTCTGGGTGTTCGGGAAGGGGGAGAGGCTGTGTGGTGGACCACTAGGAGGCTCCACTCACACCCAGTGACTTAGGGAGAAGGGGGTAGAGACAATGAACATACATGCATGCTCCTTGGTGCAAGTATTCAGTATATTCATGTTGGAGTTGAATAAAGTTCTGAACTGGCAGCTCTTGTGTCTCGTCACTTCATTCCTCCACACTGTAACCTTTGCGAGTTCTAGACATCAGTCGATCTGTTATGTCCTAATAATAGGAGACCTGAGCCATGTTGAACCAAGCAACAAACTGAACTTTATTAGGATTTGCACTCAGTATATACGTACATACTGGCCGTAGCTCGCCTGACGTCACCACATCGACTGCCCGGTGTCGGCTACGACAAGCCCCAAAGGTCAAATCCCTATACAGCACGATCCCCAGGCAAAATAGTCATACATCACATCATCATGTCCTTCAGCTGGCTCTTCTGGGCTGTTAATTTTGGACCTGTTAATTAACACTAATTTTGAACATGTAAACAGGCCTGACCCCTATTCATAAACACTGATACTGCTGAAAGTGACTCCTAGTGATCAGAATCAGAAATATTTTATTAATCCCAGAGGAATTTTTTTTTTTTTATTACTTATTTTGTACCCGTAGGTAGATTTGTTTTGCAGTCTGGTGACAAGCCACCAGCTGCCGGTCACTGCGTGCGCAAGCGCCCCTTATCCCTAACCTGCATGGTTTTTTTTTTTGGCATGTGGGAGGAAACCGGAGAAATCCCGGAGTAAACCCACGCAACACGGGGAGAACATGCAAACTCCACACAGATCACTGTTGGCCGGGGGCAGGGATCGAACCCACGATCTCACGATCCCCGCGATCCCCCGGCCGAGGGTAAACTGTGCTGCCACAGTGCTAACCACTGCACCACCGTGGAAATGTATATCTTTGAAAATTATTGGAGTTATTTAATAATTTTTTAAAGAAATGGTTGGTTTAAATCACTACTAAAGAATACAATAACTACAATGAGCATGTTCTAGCACAATTATAAGCAAATATAATATAGTATAGTATTTCATTGTATTTAGAGACACATGTTTAGATAATATGATTGAATGAATAAATAAATAATCAACAAACAACTTCAGCTCCAGGTGTAGTTTATTCAAACCACTGAGTTTACTACTGGCATCAAAGGGAAACTTCATGTTAAAAAAGGTTCTTTTAGTCATTTTTCAAACAAATACAATTCAGCCAAACATACACAAAGAAAGGTCTCTTGTGAACAGGGCCCAAACATATTGAGAAAATTACTAAATACAGTAAAGGGTTAAACTGACTAGTCAAATATGAAAGGTGATGTTGTAGCCACACATGTGACTTGCTTAATGCCTTACATGATGCCTCACATCTTAGATAAGAACAAAGTGCAGAGTTTCCTTGGAGATAACAGGAAGCTGTGAAAGTGTAATCTTTTGTATGCGAGAGACTGCTTGGAGGATCCTTTGTGTTCCCAAGACTGTGAGGGGGATGCTAAGGGATTAAAGAGGAAATGCAATGTTAACTTTGATGTGAATGAATGTGACTTGTGAACTGTGGGGAGACCTGGGTATATAAGGGACGAGTTTTTTCTGAGATGTTCTCTTTTTAATATGCTCATGTTGGAGACGTGTAATAAACTGCCTTGAGACAAACCTGCCTCATCAATTACACACTCCACAATGGTGACCCAAGACGTAGCATGCAGCAAGAAGAGAATTCCCCCGGGCCAGCCTCGTTGGGAGCCCCCCGCAAAGCGTGTGCCATTACGGTCCAGCTACCGGACTTTTGGCAGCACAACCCGCGCTCCTGGTTCCACCTGGTTGAGGCACAGTTCGCCCTCTGGGGAATATCGGTAGATGACACGAAATTCTACCATGTGATCGCAAAGCTCGACAACCACACGGCTCAGCATGTGGACAGCCTTCTGGAGCAGCCACCAGCCAGTGACAAGTACGGCGCGTTGAAGGCCGCACTCATCCAGCACTACA
The DNA here is from genome assembly GCA_020510985.1 of Pholidichthys leucotaenia. Taxonomy (NCBI): domain Eukaryota; kingdom Metazoa; phylum Chordata; class Actinopteri; order Cichliformes; family Pholidichthyidae; genus Pholidichthys; species Pholidichthys leucotaenia. Next base: position 122,043,552 of record CM035837.1, on the reverse strand, counting down.
CACTCTCGGTTGAGGAGCGAGCAGAGAGACTCCTGGCGCGGACCGGGTTGGGAGATTGCACGCCCATTGACCTGATGGAGAAGATGCTGAGGTTGAAAGGCTCGGACGACGACCACTTCATCTTTACCCACCTTTTCCTCAGGAACCTTCCGTCAGCGACGAGAGCGGCCCTGGCCAGTTCGTCGTTGTTGGCCAAGCAGGACTACCATGCGCTGGCCCGAGAGGCGCATCGGATTGTCATGGCCAGCAGAGAGCTCGAGGCCACGGCGGCAGCGACGGAGCTCAGCGCGACGGCCGGAGATGGCGGGGAGCCATCGACAGCGGTAGCAGAACCACCGACGACGGCAACGGTGGGGGCCAAGGAACGCGGAGGAGACACCCTTTGTTTCTACCACCGCCGCTTTGCAGAGAAGGCACGCAAATGTATACCACCGTGCCAGTTCAAGTGCTCGGGAAACGCCAAGACCGGGGGTTGGTAGCAGCTGCGACCCTCGGGGAGGAGAACAAGCTGCTCTACTTGACTGACGCACGCTCGGGGAGGCATTTCCTCGTGGACACGGGCACCCAGTTGAGTTTCATCACGCCTTCCTACGCTGACCGGCTGACAGGTTCCAGCAGCCCTGAGATGGCAGCAGTGAACGGCTCGGAGATTAAGACCTTTGGTGAGAGGACTCTGCTTCTGTCTCTACACGGCCGTACATTTGAGTGGACTTTTGTAATAGCAGCATTGAATTTCAATATATTGGGAGCTGATTTTTTGTGCTCACATGGTTTGTTGGTTGATGTCGCTAACAGGCGCCTGGTTAATGCACTTTCTTTTGATTCTATTCCCTGTACAGCTCGAGCGGCCCGGCCAACAGCACAAGCCAATGTCACAGCTCCAAGCGGTAAGTTCCACACACTGCTCACTCAGTTCCCAGCACTCACAGTCCCCACATTTTCGGCAGCCGTCGCTAAACACGGGGTGGAACATTTTATTACCACCACCGGTCCGCCCGTTTTTGCAAAACCTCGGCGCTTGGACGCAGCTAAACTGGCCATAGCGCGCGAGGAGTTCGCCAACCTGGAGAGGTTGGGCATCATCAGGCATTCGAACAGCCCATGGGCTTCCCCGCTACACATGGTCCCGAAAGCCGACGGTTCATGGTGATCTTGCAGGGATTTCCGCAGGTTGAACAACGCCACAGTGCATGACCGCTACCCAATCCCTCATATCCAAGATTTTTCCATTCATTTGGCAGGAGCGCGCATTTTTTCTAAAATAGACTTGGTCCGCGGTTACCACCAAGTCCCAGTGCGCGCTGAGGACATACCCAAAACAGCGGTGATAACTCCATTTGGCCTATTCGAGTTTTTGCGCATGCCATTCCGGCTTAAAGGGGCTGCACAGACGTTCCAACGCATGATGGACGCGGTGCTGTGCGATCTCCCTTTCGTGTTCGTCTACTTGGACGATATCTTGGTAGCCAGCGTGTCCGAAGACGAACACGAAAACCACCTCGCAGCAGTTTTCCAGAGGTTGGGAGAGCACAGTTTAATAATCAACCCAGCGAAATGTCAGTTCGGGGTGATGCAGATCGATTTTTTAGGACACCGCGTCTCCCCCGAAGGAGCGGTTCTGCTGCCTGACAAAGTGCGCGCGGTAGCAGACTTCCCCCGACCGCAGACGGTCAGGGCGTTACAGGAGTTTTTGGGAATGGTGAATTTTTATAACCGTTTCCTCCCCCGCGCAGCGCAGCTCATGCAACCGCTGTATGCCGCGCTCAAAAAACAGAAACCCGCGAATAAGATCGAGTGGTCCCCGGAGCGAGAACGAGCATTCTCAGAAGTCAAAGCAGCCCTGGCAAACGCTGTGTTGTTGGCACATCCAGATCCAACGGCCCGCATAGCACTCACCACTGACGCGTCAGATGTGGCCATAGGGGCAGTCGTGGAGCAGCGTGTAGCCGGAGCTTGGCAACCGCTCGCCTTTTTCAGCAGGACCTTGCGCAATAGTGAACGTAAATACAGCGCGTTTGACAGGGAGTTGCTGGCTCTCTATTTGGCCATTCGCCACTTCCAGTTCTGGCTAGAAGGGCGCTGTTTCATCACGTTCGTTGACCACAAGCCACTAACATTCGCAATGGCCAAGGTTTCAGAACCGTGGTCGGGCCGGCAGCAGAGGCAGCTGGCCGCGATCTCAGAGTTTACTACCGATATTCAGCACATGTCGGGTAAACTGAATGTAGTGGCAGACTGCCTCTCGCGCGCCGTGGCTGCCCCCGTCCGCGTGGGGATAGATTACACAGCCATGGCCGCGGAGCAGGTTAGTGACGCGGATGTGCGCGCGCTCCAGTCTGGACCAACAGGGTTAAGGCTGGAGAGCAGGGTGCTGCAAGATGGTATGCCCCCTCTAATCTGTGATGTCTCCACGGGGTGACTGCGTCCCGTGGTACCAGCAGCGTGGCGCCGCCGCATTTTTGACTCAATTCATTCTTTGGCGCACCCGGGAGTGCGCGCGTCGGTCAAAATGGTAGGAGAAAAATTTATGTGGCCAGTCCTCCGCAAACAAGTGAAAGAGTGGGCAGCAGCCTGCATGGCGTGCCAACGAGCCAAGGTACACAGACACACGAGGGCTCCCTTGGAGCCATTTCACATCCTGGCTAAGAGGTTTGACCACGTTCACGTGGACCTCGTGGGTCCCCTCTCACCATCACAGGGGTGCACGCACCTTCTGACGATGGTGGACCGCACCACGCGCTGGCCGGAGGTGGTTCCACTGGCGTCAACCACAGCCGAGGAGGTGGCGCGCGCGTTTGTAACAGCATGGGTGGCGCGTTTTGGAGTCCCGTTGGACATTACGTCCAACAGAGGCCCTCAATTTGTTTCCGAACTTTGGTCAACAATGGCCCACAGCCTAGGTGTCACAATTCACCGTACAACTGCGTACAATCCACAGGCTAATGGGTTATGCAAACGTTTTCATAGGTCATTGAAAGCAGCTCTCAGAGCGTCACTGACGGATGCAAATTGGGTAGACAAGCTACCGTGGGTTTTATTGGGGTTACGTTCTGCACCTAAAGAGGACTTGGAGGCTTCCCCAGCTGAACTCGTGTCTGCGCAGCCACTTCGGTTGCCCGGGGAGTTTCTCCCAGATAATCCTGTGCCGGGCAGCTCCCCGTCTCGGCTGTTGCAGCGTAGCATCGACACAGGCACGCTGCCGGGCCCTGCCCACCACAGTTTTCCGCGCGTTTTTGTACCTAAAACTTTGAAAAACGCGGAGTTTGTTTTTGTCAGACACGATGCGCATCACCCCCCGCTGCAACCGCCTTATGATGGACCATTCAGAGTGCTGGAAACAGGGGACAAACATTTTTTGCTAGATTTGGGGGGTAGGAGGGAAAAGGTTGGCTTAAACAGACTCAAACCCGCTTTTGTGATGGTGGACGAGCAAGTGCTGTTGGCAAGGGCCCCTCGGCGTGGAAGACCCCCACGAGGAGCTTCCCAGAGTAAAATTTCCCCAGAACACCCGCAGGGACTGACAAAAGGTTTTCACCCCCAGACAGCAGCTCCCCAGCATGACAGCGCCGTGGAGGCGGTGAATCCTGGTTACAGCAGATACGGGAGAAGACTGAAGCCCAAGCAGCATGTGGATTGATGTGTAATGGTTCTATCACAGCATGCAGACTGTTATTCTTTTGTTCAATCTAAAATGCTTGGGGGTGGTGGTGTAGCCACACATGTGACTTGCTTAATGCCTTACATGATGCCTCACATCTTAGATAAGAACAAAGTGCAGTGTTTCCTTGGAGATAACAGGAAGCTGTGAAAGTGTAATCTTTTGTATGCGAGAGACTGCTTGGAGGATCCTTTGTGTTCCCAAGACTGTGAGGGGGATGCTAAGGGATTAAAGAGGAAATGCAATGTTAACTTTGATGTGAATGAATGTGACTTGTGAACTGTGGGGAGACCTGGGTATATAAGGGACGAGTTTTTTCTGAGATGTTCTCTTTCTAATATGCTCATGTTGGAGACGTGTAATAAACTGCGTTGAGACAAACCTGCCTCGTCAATTACACACTCCACAATGTATATTATACTGCTGTTTGTGGGGGTAAATGAATGCATATATTTATCAGGGAGTAGCTGCTTTAAATTTATAAGTACTTTATAAGATAAATGATATTACATTAAGAATACACATTAACGGAACTGTAAAACAACATTTAAAATATTGCATTGCTTAAGCAGAGATTCGAACCCATGTTTGACTAGGTGCAAAATGGCTATATACAGTACTCTAACACCCTGCACCACAAACTTATTTTATTGATGGGGTAGAACTTGTCTATACAATGCTGGGCCCATATCATTTCTTATTTGTTTAATTACTAAAATTTAAAGTGACTGCTTTAATAAACTTTATTTTTAAACAGGGTGTGCTTAAGCCAACAGCAGCATAGGGGACTGCAGGAACGATTCATATTATCTCATCAGGGATCTTCTGGTCTTGTCTGCCTTTGGAGTGTGCTGATTGGATGAGCTGTCTTTGACTCTGCAGGCTCTGGGAAATCAGGGTGGTACCTCTTTATCATAAAATATGTAAAAAAAAAAAAAAACGTGAGGTGACGTGTTTTACGTCAGGTGGCGTAATCTTACACCATACGCCAGGTGGCGTAATCGAACAGCATTTTTATATTATATAACGTGTACTACTAATTAACATTTGCATTATAACTTGATGACTTTTGACACATGGCTTTCCATAGCCTGGTGTACATGTTAGCTATAACACAGTCACGCACAAATATAACATACCTTTCATTAAGAAGTTTGAAGACGCGTGACAGACATCTCTTTTTTTCCATCCAGGATAGAGAGGATGGAAATACACCTGTGGAGATGTAATCTTTAACATATCCAAAAAATGGCAAGTTCTTCTTCATGAAGTCCAGAAATTGATCGTAACCTTATGACGCTTTGTAAAAAAAATGTCACGCACACGCAGTCCATTCTGGCGGGAGTCCAAACTCACGAATGCCTGTATATCCAAATCAGGTAGGGCTTCCTTTAATATTGTCCTTCTCTTTTTGCCGTTACCCACATTCCAAGATGGGGGAGTATTTTGCACATGCGTACTCCAAATTTGGTTGTTTTCCAAATCAGGTAGCGACAGTTACGTTGTAACAAACTGGATTTCTCCATTTTGCACCAACACATACACCCTTTCATAGTCCCCGCCTTCAGCTCCACCTCAAACACAATGCTGTTCTACAATTGGCTCCCATGTCACCTGATAATCACCACTATCCCCCATAAAAGCAAGGAATGGGAACATTGATGTCTGGTGATTTTGAAAGTAGGTATAGAGTGAAGCACGTGGCGGTAATGCACCAGTAGGCTGGTTGCCAACTGCCAATCAAATCTAAAAGAAGAAGAAGAAGAATTGTTGTTGGCGAGAGTAAGAAGCAGAGGAGTGGAGCAGAGAGAGAGAGAGAGAGAACAAACAGAATTGTGTGCATTGGGGTCACTAAGCTCAGATAGTAGATACAGAATTAGGTTTGGTTAGTCTGGCTGTTGGTTGAACCTCGGATTCAGGAGGAGCAATGTGGTTTTCATCCTGGCCGTGGCACATCGGATCAACTCTTTACCCTCTCGAGAATCCTCGAGGGTTTGTGGGAGTTTACCCAACCAGTCTACATATGTTTTGTGGACTTGAAAGCATTCAATTGCATCCCTCGTGGGCTTTTGTGGGGATGCTTTGGGAGTATGGGGTATCAGGCTCATTGCTATGAGCTATCAGTCCCTATACGACCATTGTGAGAGTTTGGTTCATATTGCCAACACTCGGTCGGACTCATTCCTAGTGAGAATTGAACTCCGCCAGGGCTGCCCTTTGTCACCAATCCTCTTCATAATGTTTATGGACAGGATTTCTAAGTTCAGCCAAGGAATGGAAGGTGTCATGTTTGGTGACCACAGGAACTCATGGTCTGCTGTTTACAGATGATGTCGCCCTGTTGGCTTCATCAAGCAATGACCTACAGGTCTTACTGGGACACTTTGCTGCTGAGTGTGAAGCGGTTGGGATGAGAATCAGCACCTCCAAGTCCATGGTTCTCAGTTGGAAAACGGTGGATTACCTTCTCCGAGTTGGGGATGAGCTCCTGCCCCAAGTGGAGGCATTTAAGTATCTTGGGGTCTTATTCACGAGTAAGCAGAGAATGGAGCGAGAGATTGACAGACAGATCGGAACAACATCTGCAGTGATACGAATGTTGTACCGATCTGTCGTGGTGAAGAGGGAGCTGAGCTTGAAAGCAAAGCTGTCGATTTACCGGTCAATCTTCGTTCCTACCCTCACCTATGGTCATGAGCTTTGGGTAATGACTGAAAGAATGAGATCACAGATACAAGCAGCTGAAATAAGCTTTCTCTATAGGATTTCTGGACTCACCTTCACAGATAGGGTGAGGAGCTCAGTGATCTGGGAGAGGCTCAGAGTAGATCCGATGTTCCTCCACATCGAAAGGAGCCAGTTGAAGTGGTTTAGGCATCTGATCAGGATGCCTCCTGGACGTCTCCCGCTTGAGGTGTTTTGGGCATGTCCCACTGGGAGGAGACCCCGGGGCAGACCAGGACTCGCTGGAGAGACTATGCCTTCCAGCTGTCCTGGAAACGCTTTGGCATCCTCTCAGAAGAGCTAGAGCAGGTGGCTGGGGAGAAGGAAGTCTTGGCTTCTCTGCTTGAATTGCTGCCTCTGTGACCCAGACCACCGGAAAAGCGGTAGAAGATGGATGGATGGATGAATGGATGGATTGATGGATAGTCAGTCACCAACATACTACTCACCATTAGCAACATATTCACTGTTTGGCACCAAATAAAACTGTTAATCTGGACAAACATTTCACCTCCACAATCAGTCACTTCCTCATTTCATTCAGACTACTCATTCCCCAGTCAGAAATAAAACCTAGTCTGGAGTTTTCTACAGCCAGTGTTTCTTTTTTCTTTTACCCCTTCTGATCATTTCCTCTTTCCCTCAAAGGTCTGGTTTTTTTTTTTTTGTTTAGAAATATTTTGTTTCAGACTTTGAGAGGAATTGAATTTTTTTTTTTTTTTGATAAACTGAATCAAGGATTCAGTGCACCCCGCCTGGTATGGGGTTACCAGGGCCCCACCCTGGAGCCAGGCCTGGGGGAGGGGCTCGATGGCTAGCGTCTGGTGGCCGGGTTTCCACCCATGGGACCCGGCCGGGCTCAGCCCAGAGTTACATGGGTCCGCCCTCCAGTGGGCTCACCGCCTGCAGGAGGGATCATGGGGGTCCGGTGCTATGTGGATTAGGTGGCGGTCAAAGGCGGAGACCTTGGCGGACTGATCCCAAGCTTTCTAAACTGGCTTTTGGTACGTGGAATGTCACCTCTCTGGTGGGGAAGGAGCCTGAGCTGGTGTACGAGGTTAAGAGACACCGGCTAGATATAGTCGGCCTCACCTCAACACACAGCTCCGGTTCTGGAACCAGTCTCCTGGAGAGGGGCTGGAGCTTGGCCTTTTCTGGAGTTGCCCTGGGCGAGAGGCGACGAGCAGGGGTGGGTATTCTTGTATCCCCCCACCTTGCTGCCTCTATATTGGAGTTTTCCCCGGTGGACGAAAGGGTTGCTTCCCTGCATCTTCGGGTTGGGAAATGAGTCCTGACCATCATTTGTGCCTATGCACCAAATGATGTTTCAGAGTACCCACCCTTTTTGGAGTCTGTGACTGGGGTGCTGGAGGGTGCTCTTCTCGGAGACTCCATTGTCTTACTGGGGGACTTCAATGCGCACGTGGGCAACAACAGTGAAACCTGGAGGGGGGTGATTGGGAGGAACGACCTGCCTGATCTGAACCCGAGTGGTGTTCAGTTATTGGATTTCTGTGCTAATCACAATTTGTCCATAACGAACACCATGTTCAAGCATAAGGGTGTCCATGAATGAAACCAGATGATAGTAATCAATTAGCCAAGTTAGAAGCCTGTCTTAAGGAAATCAAAGCTTGGATAGCTTGTAATTTCCTGCTATTAAATTCAGATAAGACTGAAGTCATTCTTGTTGGTCCAAAAAACCAAAAAGTTCCAGTTTGTTCATGTCAGTAATGAGTTTTCTTCCAACTCAAAGCTCAGTCACAGAGTTCCACAGGGATCTGTGCTAGGCCTTATTCTTTTTAGTTTATATATGCTTCCGCTAGTCAACATTATTAGAAAGCACTGTATACATTTTCATTGTTATGCAGATGACACACAGTTATATTTGTCAATGAAGCCAGATGATAGTAATCAATTAGCCAAGTTAGAAGCCTGTCTTAAGGAAATCAAAGCTTGGATGACTTGTAATTTCCTGCTATTAAATTCAGATAAGACTGAAGTCATTGTAGTTGGTCCAGAAAACCTTAGAAATACCTTTCCAAATCAAACTCTTAGTTTGGATGCGGTTACTCTTTCTCTTAATAGCTCTGTGAGGAACCTTGGAATTATTTTTGATCAAGATCTGTCCTTCAATTCACATATTAAATTTGTTTCTAAGACTGCCTTCTATCATTTGCGTAATATTGCCAAGATTAGGAGCATCTTGTCTCAGAGTGATGCTGAGAAACTGATCCATGCTTTTGTTAGCTCGAGATTAGATTATTGTAATTCTTTATTATCAGGCTGTCCTAAAACATCTTTAAAAAGGCTTCAGCTGATCCAAAATGCTGCAGCAAGAGTTTTAACAGGTACTAGAAAGAGAGATCATATCTCTTCGGTTCTGGCCTCCCTTCATTGGCTTCCCATAGAGTTTAGAATTAAGTTTAAAATCCTTCTTACTTACAAAGCTCTAAACAATCAGGCTCCTTTTTATTTAAAAGATCTGATACTACCGTATTATCCTAACAGAGCACTACACTCCCAAAATGCAGGATTACTTGTAATACCTAGAATCTCCAAAAGTACAATGGGAGGCAGAGCCTTCAGTTATCAAGCTCCTCTCCTGTGGAACCAGCTGCCAATCTGGATTCGGGAGTCAGACTCGATCTCTGTTTTTAAGAATAGGGCTAAAACCTACCTTTTTGATATAGCCTACAATTAGGGAGGGATCATGTGTTTCTGAACCCTCCCTTAGTTATGCTGCTAATAGGTTTAGTCAGCCGGGGGACCTCCAATAATGCACTGGGCCTCACTCCTTTCTTCACTCTCAATGAAATTTTTTTTTTTTTTTTTGCTGGTCATTAACATCTGTTTGTTCTCTCCCATAGACTGAGTCCCCATCGTGCTGTTTGCTCTCTACATGTCTGTTCTTTTCTTCTTCTCTGTCCCCTCACCCCCCAGCCAGTCGCAGCAGATGACTGCCCCTCCCTGAGCCTGGTTCTGCTGGAGGTTTCTTCCTGTTAAAAGGGAGTTTTTCCTCTCCACCGTCGCCAAGTGCTTGCTCACAGGGGATCGCCTGATTGCTGGGGTCTTTCTGCAACTGTGGGGGTTCCCCCTACAGTTGATAGTGCTATGAGATGACTATTGTTGTGAAATGGCGCTATATAAATAAAGTTGAATTGAATTGAATTGAATTGAATATGTGCACCCGGCACCAGGACACCCTAGGTCACAGGTCGATGATCGATTTTGTTATCGTGTCATCTCATTGGATGCAGAGAAAGCCTTCGACTGTGTTGAGTGGCCTTATTTATTCAGAGTATTACAAAAATTTAATCTGGGGGATAACTTTATCAAATGGATCAAACTTTTGTATAATAAACCCTTGCCATCAGTCATAACAAATGGTTATAGATCGGATAATTTCCCAATTTATCGCTCAACACGACAAGGCTGCCCCTTAAGCCCTGATCTTTTTGCCCTTGTGGTAGAACCTTTAGCTGAAGCCATCAGACAGGATCCAGCTGTCAGGGCTATAGATGTAGGGTTGATGCAACATAAAATTTCCCTTTATGCGGATGACGTTTTGTTGTATGTAGCAGAGCCTGCTACCTCTGTTCCGTGACTGGTTGATATCATTAATTATTTTGGGTCTTTTTCTGGTTACAAAATTAATTTTTCTAAATCTTTAGCTATGCCCATGGGAAACCTCAGAAATAGAATGAACTCCCTTATATCATTTCCATTTCGCTGGTCTGTGCCAGGTTTTGTGTACTTGGGTATTCAGATTACTCCTATGTTCCATCAGATGTTTAAAGCTAATTTTAACCCTCTCCTAGGCACTATAAAGAAGGACTTAAACAGGTGGTGTTCACTTCCCCTATCATTACTCGGCAGAGTGTCTATCATTAAAATGAATATCCTGCCTAGGTTATTGTACCCCCTACAGATGGTTCCAATATTTATAACTAATAAGGTTTTGAAGTTACTCAATGGTTGGTTGAGTGATTTTATCTGGAATAAAAGGAAGCCAAGATTAAAAATGGTAAAATTACAACTTCCAAGTTCAATGGGAGGTTTGGATGTTCCCAACATTAAGTGGTATCAAATAGCATCTCAACTAAGGTTTATAGCAGAATGGGTTAAAGATGATTCTACTTCTGTTTGGTTGGGCCTTGAAAAGTCACAGGCCTCCTGTTCACTGTTAGGCCTTTTGTCTTTTAAGAATTTAAAGTCAGTTAGAAATCTCTGTGATAATAACCCCATAATTTGCAACACTCTGAAGGCCTGGCTTATGACACGAAAGCTCGAAGGAAGATCAGATTTAACTGCTTTATTTTTTTTTTCCACAATATCTTTATTGAACCTTTTTTTTTTTTTTTTTTTTTTTAACAAACATGATACAAACAATCAAACACTAACACTAAAGTACTACAAAAAAAAAAATGCACTAAAAACACCAACAACCACCAACAAAATCAAGTCTTCAACAATGCTCCTCTGTTTAGTCTAGACAATCCAATACATAAGTATACATATTATGTTCACCAGTTTGGAATTTACAAGGTCCACACACATCATTCACCTTCTTCTTCAAGAGTTATGTTTAAATTTTTTACATAATCAATAAAAGGTCTCCATATATTCTCAAACACAATTTCCTTTGATTTTAGTATATATGTTATTCTTTCTAATGGAAGGTTTGTTAACATCTGTCTTAACCACTGAGTCACATCTGGTCTATGAGTCTTTTTCCATAATAGTGCAATACATTTTTTGGCATTAAGCAAACTGAGGTCTATGAATGTTCTTTCACTTTTATTAAAATTATGCTTTTCTGGGTACAGACCCAACAAAAACAGTTTAGGATTCAATATGATTTGTTTTGAGATTATTTTTTCAATTGTTACCCTCACCTCTTCCCAAAACATTCTTATTAATCTACATTCCCATAAACAATGAAATAGGGTTCCTTTACTTTCCATGCATTTTGTGCATGTATCTGGTATATTTTTGTTATATCTATTTAACTCCTCCGGTGTAACATACATCCGCATTAACCATTTGAAATGTATCAATTTAAGGCGTGCATTTATTGATTTGGTTTGAGCTTCTGTACAAGCCAATTCCCATTGTTCCTCTGAAATTTCAGTTTGCAGATCTTCTTTCCAGTAGTTTAATCTTTTCAGTGAATTTTCACTTGAAGATAGTGTCAATGAGTTATAAAACTCTGAAATAATACCCTTTCTTTTACTATCTTTCATCATCATTTTTTCCAAGGATGAATAAATAGGTCGAGTGAGAGCTTTATTTTGATTTGATTGAATAAAGTTTCTAAGTTGAAGATATTTAAAAAAATGTGTTCTATTGAGATTAAATTTGATCCTCAGCTCTTCAAAAGACATTATGTTGTCTGCACATGGCAAATATAAATCCTGAATCTTTTGTATCCCTTTTAAATTCCATACTTTAAATACAGCGTCCGCTCTCCCTGGTTTAAAATATTGATTACCCCATATTGGACTAAATTGTGACAATAACTGTGGTTCTTTTAAATAGTTTTTAGCTTCACACCATATTTTGATCATATGCTTTACAAATGGATTTTTAACTTGTTTTTGTAATTTTTTTGCCGAATCTGAGTATATGAATATGGGAAGAGGTAAAGGTAAATTGTATGATTCCATTTCAGTCCAGTGAGGGAGATCATTTGATGAAAAATAATATGTCATAGACCTCAGTTGTGCCGACCAATAATACAACATAAAATTTGGACATTTCAGACCTCCACGATCAAATGGTAAATATAATAAAGACAAACGTAATCTAGCCCTCCTGTTGTTCCATATAAATTCCACTAACTTTTTTTTTATTCTTGAGAATAGATCTAAAGGTGGTGATAAGGGAATGTATTGAAATAAATAAAGTATTTTAGGTAAAATATTACTTTTAAGTATATTGATTCTCCCGATCATCGACATTGGTAGTGACATCCATCTCTGAGTTAACTCATTGATATCTGACATTAAGGCTTCATAGTTGACACTGGCGACTGATTCTAGCTTAGGCATAATTTGGATTCCTAAATATTTAAACTGATTTACAACATTGAATTGATTTACCTCAGGGGCTGGGTAATTTCTCTGGGTCTCATTTAGCATTAATATTGAAGATTTAGTTTTATTTATTTTATATCCTGATATTTCCCCAAAATTCTTTATTAAATTCAACAAGGTTGGAATTGATTTTTTTAGATTCGACATAAACAAAATTATGTCATCGGCGTACAGGGAGATTTTATGTTCTGTTGGTCCAACTTTAATTCCATATATTTGTGAATGTAAACGTATCGCTATCGCTAAAGGTTCAATTGCCATAGTAAACAGTAAAGGTGAAAGTGGACAGCCTTGTCGACATCCTCTATTGATTTTTATTGGTTTTGAAATATTGTTATTTGTTAGGATTTCTGCTGTAGCATTATTGTATATTATTTGAACCCATTTTATGAAATTATTTCCAAGTCCAAACCTTTGTAGGACTTCAAAAAGAAAGGGCCATTCAACTCTATCAAAGGCCTTTTCGGCGTCCAATGATAGGAGAGCTGTATCCGGTGCTTCTTTATTAAAATAAATAATATTAAATAGTCTTCTTACATTATGGAAGCCTTGTCTACCCTTTATAAAGCCATTCTGATCTCGATTAATAATATTTGGTAAAATTTCTTGTATTCGTCTTGCTAAAATTTTACAGATTATCTTAAGGTCGGCGTTTAATAGGCTTATTGGTCTCATATTTTCACATTTATTAGAGGGCTTACCTGGTTTTGGCAGCAGTATAATTAAGGCATTATTTATGTATGATGGTAAATTATTATTTTGAAATGCTTCTAAAACCATTTCCAAAAAAGGTTTTATTAATTTATTCTTAAATTTTTTATAAAGGTCAACTGGAAGACCATCTGGTCCTGCACTTTTTCCTGATTTCATATTATCAATGGCTAGCCCAACTTCTTCTTGACTAATTTTAGACTCCAATATCTCCCTGTTTTCATTTGGAATACACGGTATAGATAGTTCGTTCAAAAACCCATTTAGTTTTGTTAAATCAGGTTCATTTTTGGTATCATATAATTTTTCATAGTAATCTCTAAAGGCTCTATTAATTTCTAAAGGATCTATAACTACCTGTCCTTTACTTATAATACTGGTAATTGGTGTTTTAATTTCCAATTGTTTAATCTGCCATGCTAATAATTTTCCTGATTTTTCACCTTGTTCATAAAAAGATTGTTTCAATCTTAGAAGACTCGAGGCAGCTCTATTCGCTGATTTTTTGTCGTATTCAGCTCTCAAAATCAGTAATTCATTCTCCAACCTTGGGTCACTTCCTGCATACACTTTTTCCTGAAGATTTTTTATTTTATGTTCCAATTTAGCTCTCTCCTCTCGAGTCTTCTTAGATTTTGATCCTGTATAACTAATAATATGTCCCCTAATAAAAGCTTTGAAAGCCTCCCACTTTACACATGCTGATGTTTGTGTAGTATTGATGTCAAAGAACTCGTCTATCTGTTTTTCTATATACTTAACAAATTCCTCATCCTGAAGCCATTTATGCTGAAATTGCCATCTACCTGATTCCTTTGTCAATTTTTTATCTACATATATTAGACAACAGGGTGCATGATCAGAGATCACGATGTTATCATAAAAGCAGTTTTGAATCTTGGACCTTAATTCTGTGGAAATCAAAAAATAATCAATACGTGAGAATGTCTTGTAGGTACTGGAATAACAAGAATAGGCTTTAACTTGTGGTTTCATTTCTCTCCATATATCTAACAATCTCAATTCTTTCATAAAATGATTAATAGTCATCCTACATCCAATGTGCGTACAATCCAGTCCTGTTGATCTATCCACACCTGGATTCAATGTACAATTAAAATCCCCTGCTATTATATGTTGCCCTGTAAGTGATGATAAGATGAGAAATAAATTAGCAAAGAACTTCTGATCATCTATATTGGGACCATATAAGTTCACAAGATTTATATTTTCTAATAGCAAAGAACCTTGAATGATTACATATCTTCCAAATTTGTCTCCAATTACATTTTTCACTTGAAAAGGAACTGATTTATGTATGAGAGTCATAACTCCCCTGGCTCGGGATGAAAATGAAGAGGTGAATACACTTCCCTGCCATCTACTCCTAATTCTTTTAACATCCTCCTCTATCAGATGAGTTTCTTGTAAAAACACAATTCTTGAACCCATGTCCTTTATTTTATTCATAACTTGTTTAAGTTTTTTTAAATTTTGTAGACCTCTGCAATTCCATGAAGTTAAATTAAGATTAACACTTTGGTCCATGATCAATAGAGAGTTTGGGATTACCTTGCAGTGTAAACATGCTCATACAGAGAAGCAAAAACATGAGTGGTTGAACATTCATCCTACAAACTACACACAAACAAATTTCCCCTTCCCACACTTGTGGCAAACCCCCCAAAATCAAAAGAAAAATTCTGTCTCCCGATATAGCCATCGACCGCTCCACACCCACGGGGAACAGCCTAAGCCACTCCTTCTTCATCCTCCCAATCACCCTAACTCTACTACTTTTAATGACGTAACATTAACTCTCCTCTGTAGTTTTCCAACTTAACTCCAAAATTTTTAACAACTTTGTACATCATAGTTTTTTTTTTGTTTGTTTGTTTTGTTTTTGTTTTGTTTTTTTAATATATAATACAATCTATATTTTGTAAACTTACTATTTACTTCAAGTCAGTCAGATGCCTGTGCAAATGCTTAATTATTCTACCTTATATTTTGTTCATGCTTAGCTCCCACCAGTCTCTTCTTCTTCTTTGATCTTCTTGATGAACTCCTGCGCCTCCTCTGGGGTCTTGAAGATGTGGGTTCTGCCCTCATACGTGGTCAGCAGTCTCGCAGGATAGATTACACCATGACGAATCCCAAGGTTGCGCAGCTCCTTACGTACGGGATCAAACTGCTTCCTCAATTGCTGGATTCCTGTGGCCAAATCTGGGTAGAACCGCACCTGCTGGTCCTGGTGTTTAATCTCTCCTTTTTTAGCTCGTGCAGCGTTGAAGATCTTCATCCTGTCTCTGTTGCTAAGAAACTTCATAATTAAGGTCCTCGGCGGTCCCTTATCTCTCCGTGGGCCAATACGATGTGCTTTTTCCAGAACCACTGCTGATTGCAACTCCTCGCTGCCCAGCACCTCCGGAATCCACTTTTCCAGAAAGGAACATACGTCCCGACCTTCTGATTCCTCTGGAAGACCCACCAGCCTCAAATTATTCTGTCTCGACCGAGATTCCAAATCCAAAATATTATCTTCCAGAGATTTATTTTTTTTTTCCAAAGTGCGCACCTTTAATTGAAGACGGGTGACGTCATCTTCAGCACTAGCGAGACGGAGCTCCATCTGCGCCGTTCGTTCTACACAGTCACCCAATTCCTTTCTTATTCCTTCCAACGCTGTCATAATCCCATCAAATCTAGAGGAAAAGTCCGCTCTCATTGAACTCATGGCAGCCATCAGCGCATCTGCGCCATTCCCCGCAGAAATCGCGCCGTTGCCAGCCTCCTCCGCCATATATGGAGTTTTGTTTGCTGCGTCACAGACCTGAAAGTCCGTTAATTTGGACTGTTTCGGCGGCTCGCTTTTTCCTTTTCCTGGTTTTCCAGCCTTAGGCTTCGCCGACATATCCTCGCCCAAATGCTGGGATACGTTCTGTCCCAAATGAGAGAGTTATTTGCCGATTTTTTTCTCCAGGAGCAGAGCAGAGCGAGACACGTCCGTCCTACGTGGCAGCCATAACCGGAAGTCTTTAACTGCTTTATTAATTCCCATTCAAGGCAATCCGGACTTTGTTCCTGGTATGATGGACAGTGGTTATAATATATGGGCAGTTAAAGGGTTAAAGAAAATTTATGACGTTTTTGATGGTGCACTGTTATCATTTGAACAGCTTCAGGAGAAATTTGGTCTTTCTAGACAGAATTTTTTAGATACCTTCAGATCCAAGATTTCATAACTAGAAAGACCACACTCAATGTAAATGCCACAGTGCCTGCAGTTGAGCAGTTACTTCTTTTAGGCCCAACCAAAAAATTTATAACTCACTGTTATAGTGCCTTAAGTCAGTCAGATGTGATATGTGTGTCAGTTATGCAGGATCTTAAACCGATGTGGCAAAGTGAACTTGGTGTAAATATTTGTGAGGATTTGTGGGAGGCAATCTGGGAGTGTGCCAAGAAGATCTCAATATGCGATCGTGCAAGACCACTGCAATACAAAATTTTACATCGCTTACAAATCTCTCCCAGTAAAAGATTCAACATGAATCCCCAGCTTTCACCCATGTGTCTGAAGTGTAAAATTTCAGTTGGTACCTATACTCATTGTGTTTGGTCTTGTCCTAAAATCCAAGCATACTGGCTGGACGTTGTACAAAACATGAGTCGGATATTTGGTGTGAATGTAGACATGGATCCTCGCTCTCTGCTACTGGGACACCCAAACCAGGACTTACTTTTTGGAAGCTCTGCAAGACTGTACAATATCCTTGCATACGCGGCAAGAAGGAATATTTTTTTGTCATGGATATGTGACAAGCCACCAACTAAAACAAACTGGCAGAAAAGTCATCATGGAGTGTTTCCCTTTGGAATATTTAACATGTTTACTTCATTCAACAAAGAGATATTTTATAAAAATATGGACCCCATATCTCAAATTCTCTAACCTTACGGTGGCTTCGATTTTTAGGAGCGTTAACTTGGATTAAATATGACTTCTTTTTTCCTGGACCTTGTTTGTGGTGCCATGATGGATACGCTCCTCTGTACAAGTGTACAAGTGCTGGTTTATGTATGTACATGTATGAGTTTCTAGCTCTGAAGTATATCCCCTCCCCCCCTTTTTTTTAAATTTCAATCTCTAATTTTGTGTAGATCAGTGTTGTGCTGAGCTGTTTTTCACATTTTGATTGTTGGTTATTTGTGTGTGTGTGTGTGTGTGTGTGTGTGTGTGTGTGTGTGTGTGTGTGTGTGTGTGTGTGTGTGTGTGTGTGTGTGCAAAACAAAAAATTTCAATAAATACAATTAAAGCGGTGGCGGAGTGGTTAGCACTGCGGCAGCACAGTAACTTACCCTTGGCCGGGGGATCCTTGGTTCGATCCCAGCCCCTGCCCAACAGTGATCTGTGTGGAGTTTGCATGTACTCCCCGTGTCTGCGTGGGTTTACTCCGGGATTTCTCCGGTTTCCTCCCACATGCCAAAAACATGCAAGTTAGGTTAATTGGCATCAAAAACTGGGGATTCTAAATTGTCCTTAGGTATGACTGTGAGAGTGAATGGTTGTCTGTCTCTCTGTGTTGGCCCTGTGATGGTCTGACGATCTGTCCAGGGTGTACCCTGCCTCTCGCCCAAAGATGCTGGGATAGGCTCCAGCCCCCCTGCGACCCAAAAAGGATTAAGCGGAAGAAGATGAATGAATGAAACAAAAAAACAAAACAAAATAAAAGCAAGATAAAAGGGAGACTTTGTTATAGATTAACAAATATGGAACAGTCCAGGTGCGTGTGTGACCCAATTATTTTATTCATCTTGCATCACTAATGTGTGCATGTTTGGTTAGATAAAATCCAGTTCTTTAAATGAGCTTGAAAAGAAGTATACTGTAGGTAAAACACTTTCTCACCATTGGTGGTAGATTGTTCCATAATGTGCCCCCTTTAACAGATAAAACTTAAAAATTAAGATGAGTTTTACGATTAAACAGCTTTTAAGGACCGATGCAATTTCAGGCACTATCCTGGACCACTGTTATAATAAATAAATAGTGAAGAATTATTTAGATATTACACAAAGTACTTGCATCACATATCTTTTAGCTACACACACACACACACACACACACACACACACACACACACACAAAGTGCTTTAGTTACACTTACACACACCTTCACACACCCAACTGCTCTGCTCTTGTATCAGCTCTTTGTTCCATATAGGGGCATGAGGTGAGAGTTGCACTGGAGAGACAGGATGGAAATCATAAAGAGCTGAAATGACATCTGGAGCTATTTGGACACTGAAAGGACAGGTTCTAACTAGTTTGGACAATGGCCAGCGTATTGTTGAAAAGTTACTGGGAAATGCCCAGTAAATTGAAGCCTTTTTGTAGCTGTGCTTTTCTTTGTTCTGGGTCTTTTTCACCAGAGGGGACTGGGAAAGACCCATGGCCATGTTCTCTGACTCCCTGCGTGCATCAATAAAAAGATAAACTGAGAAATTGTATTTTTTCTGAGATTATTGATTGGTCAACTGAAAAGATTCTGCTAAATGTTCAAATTAATTTTTACAGTTTCAGTGGTGGAGGATGCAGGCAGTTAGCCAACTTTATTGACGATGGCTATCGGGACACAAAGCTTTGGCTGGTTACTGCAGACAATCTGGGCCCCAAATCAAAAGGTGAGCACCTCTTTTAAAAATCTCTGTAAGATTGTCTTTGATATCCAGTCAAAGTAAGTCTTTTGTCCTGTTTTTTAAAATTCTATTGGAAAAACTTAATATAAAAATAGTGTTATATTTTGTGGCTATTTTTTGTCATGATTATAAATTGACAGCTTACGTGCACAACGCAACAGCACAGGAAGGAACCACACAAGGGGGCACGTTAGACAATTTATTAAATAGCAAAGGGTTGCACAGCTACAGAAACAGCCACTCGCCAGAGGAATCCACCTGAGGAGAGAAGACGAGAGTTGTGAGAGGAGGAACAGAGTAAGGGGAAATGGGCGAGCCAAATTGCCACTTACTTGGGGTTCTGAGGAAGGACCGGCAGGACTCCAGTGGGGAATAGACAAACCAGTAGGATGGGGAAATGAGCTGATGGTGCCTGACTGGGTGGAGGTTGACAGCCGAGGAATAATGGAGATGTGGCAGGAGAGCGCGCACAATCCTGGAGGCACACCTGCACGAAGGCAGCAACCTGAAGGAGAGAGGAGAGTAAGGTTAGACAGCATGTCCAAGCTTAACAAGTTTAACTTGCTTGTCCTTTGTTGAGGCAGTATACCCAGACAAGCCAGCATAGAATGCGTGGAGAGAGCCTCCTTAAGTATGCTGGCTGATGAGCGGGTGCAGGTGCGTCTTCTGCCTCAGGTGGAGTGATGAATTCACAAAGATGAGACAGGACGGGAGGGGCACGCTCTTGCTGCCCATGACAGGGCCCCCCCTTCTAGGAGCACCTCCTGGCGGTCAAGAGAGCTTCTCCGGGTGGGTTTGGTGGAATACCCAGAGCATCTCGTTATCCAGGACCAGAGCAGAGGGCACCCAGGAGCGTTCCTCCGGACCATAGCCCTCCTAGTCCACCAAGTACTGCCGGCCCCAGCCACGACGGCGAACATCCAGGATCCGGCGGACCGTGTAGGCAGGGTGACCGTTGATGATCCAGGGAGGGGGAGGAGGCTTTGGGGTGGGGGAGGGGAGAGGACTGACCGAGAGGGGCTTGATATATGAGACGTGAAAGGTCGGGTTCACCCGCAGGGTCGGTGGCAACTTGAGCTGAACCGACGCATCATTGATCATCTGGGATCTGGCTTGCTGCTAACCAGACCTGTTGGCCCACGACGCACTTGGGCGCGGGCACCCGCTTCCTGTCAGCTGCGGCTCAGGTGTGCTCAGTGGAGCAGGCGAGGGCGGCCCGAGTGGCTCTCCAGACGCGCCGGCAGCAACGAGTGTAGACCCCCACGCATGGAACCACGACCTCCCTCTCGGCCATAGGAAGGAGTGGCAGCATGTACCCCAGAGATGCCTCGAATGGGGTGAGTCCATGGGCACGGAGACAGCCGAGTTGAGGGAATATTCCACCCAAGTCAGGTGTGAGCTCCAGGAGGATGGATTGTCAGCTGCTATGCACCGCAGGGTGGCCTCCAAAGACTGATTGGTACGCTCCGCCTGCCTATTACTCTGTGGGTGATTCCCCAAGGAAAGGCTCACAGTGGTTCCCAGCATCCAGCAAAAGGCCCTCCAGACCTGGGATGTGAACTGTGGCCCCCAGTCAGACACAATGTCCATCAGGATGTCGTGGATCCTGATCACGTGGTCAGTCAGGAGGACCCCCGTCTCCAAGGCCGAGGGGAGCTTCGGGAGGGCAACCAGATGTACAGCCTTGGAGAAGCGATCCACGATAATGAGGATAACCGTCTTGCCACGGGAAGGGGGAAGTCCAGTAATAAAATCCACAGCAATGTGGGACCATAGACGACCAGGGGTGGGGAGGGGATGGAGGAGGCCTGATGGGGGAGAGGAGTCCGATTTTCCCCAGACACAGGTCTGGCAGGCCTTAACATATTTTCATACATCCCGTTGCAGTGCGGGCTACCAGAACGCTTGCCGAACGAAGTCCACGGTTTAGGCGATGCCAGGATGGCATGCAAAGCGACTGGTGTGACCCCACTGGATGACATCGCTGCGGAGGGCAGCAGGGACGTACATATGGTTTCGGGGACACCCTATTGGCACAGGCTCCTGGGACTGGGCCTGGCGGACCCTCCAGTCGATATCCCAAGTAAGGGCTCCGAGGACGCACAAAGGCAGAATGATGGTATGGGAAGGGGGGAGAGGGCGCTACCTCCCTGGAATCAAACTGGTGTGATAGCGAGTCCAGTTTGATGTTCCGGGCGCCAGGCCGGTACATGATGGTAAAATTAAATCGCTGGAAAAATAGAGCCCAGCGAGCCTGCCTGGCGTTAAGTCGGCAGGCCAACCGCAAGTACTTGAGATTCTTGTGGTCGGTCCAGACGACAATGGGGTGAATGGCACCCTCCAATCAATGCCTCCACTCCTCCAATTCCAACTTAATGGCAAGCAGCTCTCTGTCCCCCACGTCATAATTCCTCTCGGCCGGTGTAAGCTGACGAGAGAAATATGAGCACAGGCGGAGCTTCTGATCGGAGGGCGTGTGCTGTGACAGCACAGCACCAACCCCTGAGTCAGATGCATCCACCTCGAGGACAAATTGGAGCTGCGTTTCGACCCGAGCCAAGATTGGTGTTTCGTGAACAGGCGTTTTAATTTAACAAACACCTGTTCAGCTGCCTCGGTCCAGCGAAAGGGGACCTTATTGGAGGTCAGCTGTGTTAAAGGCAGTGCCACCCCACTTTAGTTCCTTATGAACCTGCGATAGAAGTTTGCAAACCCGAGGAAGCATTGGAGCTCCTTACAGGAGTGGGGAGTTGGCCAATCCAGCACTGCCTTCACCTTGGCCGGGTCAGCAATCAGTCTCCCTTCAGCCACTATGAAGCCCAAGAAAGTGGTTGATGTTGTGGAAAACTCACACTTCTCGGCCTTGATGTACAGTTGGTTCTCCAGAAGCTGTTGCAGAACGGCTCTGACATGGGCTTCATGTTCCTCTGGCGAGCGGGAGAAAATTAAAATATCATCCAAGTAGACGAACCTGAATTGGTAAAGCATGTCGCGAAGAACGTTATTTATTAACCATTGGAAGACGGCGGGGGTGTTAGTGAGCCCATATGGCATCATCAGATATTCAAACTGCCCCTGGTGAGTCTTAAATGTCGTCTTCCACTCATCGCCTTCGTGAATGCGGACCAGATGATACGCATTCCTAAGGTCTAACTTGGTGAACACCCACGAGCGCTGAAGGAGCTCAAACGCTGAGTTAATCAAAGGCAGAGGATACCCATCTTTGATGGTAATAGCATTGAGCTCCCAGTAGTCAATGCACGGGTGCAGCGAGCCATCCTTCTTTCCAACGAAGAAGAATCCGGCCCCGAGCGGGGCCGAATATGGCCAACTGAGGCTGGCGTTCAGCGATTCTTTAATGTATTTCTCCATCGCCCCCCCCTCTCCGAACCAGTAATATTGTACAGCCGACTGGACGGCAGCTTCGCCCCCGGGATGAGGTCAATAGCGCAATCGTAGGAGCGATGAGGTGGTAGTGACAATGCCCTAGATTTGCCAAAGACCTCCCCCAAATCATGGTATGCCCGGGGGATGAGGCTGAGGTCCGGTGGCTCGACCGGAGAGAGGGAGACAGACAGAGCTGGGGAACATTCTGCTGAACGCATGCAATTGGCCATGCAAAACAGGCTCCAGGAGGAGATGGCATTTTGTCCCTAGTTTATGATCGGATTGTGCCTCTGGAGCCATGGGTAGCCAAGAACCACCGGGGAAGCCAAAACAGGAAGAACCAGGAAGGTGAGTTCCTCCCGTTGGTTCCCGGAAAGAAGGACGGAGATCGGCGCCATGCATTCGGTGACTACCGCAACCTCCCAAGCAGATATGGTGGTTATTCTCTGGTTGTGGGGCAATTTGTGCATGGGAATACCCACATGCCGCATGGACTGGGCAGAGATGAAATTACCCTCTGACCCCGAATCAACCAGCGCCATAGTCCTCCTCTCGACCCCCAACAATTGCACGAGAGCCGAGATTGAAAAATTACCGGGGGGGGGAGTTGATTTTGCCCCGCCGGCCAGACCCCCCATGGTTACTGACGGGCCGCGTCTTTTGACCGCTGCCAGTATTCGTCCAGACTGTGGTTCACAGAACTGCAGTACGCGCACGCGCCAGCCCTTCGCTCGTCATTGGTCAGATGCCGAGAGAGCTCCATAGGCTCGGGTGAAGCACCGGCACTGCCAGTGTCAGTACCCACATCGGGTACACGCTCAGTGAGCGGGCGAGAGGCGGACTCGCATTCCTTCGCGCGCTCACGGTACCGGTTGTCCAACCCAACGGCCTAATCTATGAGACCGTCGAGAGTCTCCGGGACAGGGTGAACCACCAGATCATCACGGAGTTGAGTGTTTAATCCGTGGAGGAATGCGCTGCGCAAAGCAACCTCATTCCACCCCGAATCAGACGCAACAACCCGGAACTCCACCGAGTACTCGGTTGCTGACCGAGTTCCCTGGCGGAGCATCATCAGGCAGCTCATCACATTGCCTTGACTCTCGGTGCGGCCAAATGCACAAGAAAAGGCGTCCATAAATTGGTTGAACGTGTACCAATGCCCCTTGGGGTTATCTATCGTGGACCGTGCCCACTCCAGGGCTCGGTCCTTGAGCAGCAGAGTAAAAAATTTAATTTTGGCCACATCCCCCGGGTACTCCTCTCCGACCTGCTCCAAGTACATACGGACTTGAATAAAAAAACATTTACATTTCCCCACCTCCCCCGCATATGGGGAAGGCGTGGGAACAGAGGTAGTACGGCGCACCATGGTGCGCGGAGCAGGCTGAGGGGGAGAGGCCGGAGGAGGCACTATAGACCAAAGCATCATCATATTAGATACCTGCTGCGTAAGCACAGTGAGCTGGTGCTCAGTCACCGACAAGCGATTCAAAGCCGACAACTCTTGTGCTGCAGCACCGGCTAAGCTTCCATCCTACCTGGCTCATTCTGTTATGATTATAAATTGACAGCTTATGTGCACAATGCAACAGCACAGGAAGGAACCACACAAGGGGGCACATTAGACAATTTATTAAATAGCAAAGGGTCACACAGCTACAGAAACAACCACTCGCCAGAGGAATCAAATCAAAATCAAATCAAATCAACCTTTACTGTCATATTGCTGTACATACAACTGTAGTGCAGGGAAGATGAAATTGTGTTTCTCTCTGCATCCATATAAGTAAAAAAGGACATAATTTAAGACACACTCACACACACCCTCACTCCCCACCCCAACACAGCCATTCACACTTCCCTGAGACATACTTGAAAACTAACCAGAACTATAATATACAAATAATATACATAATGTCCATAGGTGCAGTAGTACGTATGAGAGATTCTGGATCAACTGTTCAGCATCCTAACAGCTTATAGAAGGAAGCTGTCAATCAGTCTGGTAGTTCTGCCTCTGATGCTCCGGAATCGTTTGCTAGATGGCAGAAGTTCAAAGTGTTTATGCAGAGGGTGAGAATGGTCCTTGACAATGTTCAGTGCCCTGCTCCTACAATGGTTCTGAAAAAGTTCTTGGACTGAGGGGAGGGAAACTCCAATTACCCTCTCAGCTCCCTTAACTATCCTCTGCAGGGCTTTTTTGTCTGAGATACTGCAGCTGGAGTACCATGTTGCAATGCAGTACGTCAGAACACTCTCCACCACACCTCTGTAGAAGGTCCTGAGGATGCAGATGGGGAGAGAGGCCTGTTTGAGTTTCCTCAAGAAGTGCAGTCTCTGCTGGGCCCGCTTCCTGATCCCCAAGGAATTCTTGCTCCAGGTCAGGTCCTGCGAGATCTGCACTCCGAGGAACTTGATGTTCTCCACTCTCTCCACTAAACGGCTGCCGATGCTGAGAGGGACGTGTTCAGGCTGTGACCGCCGGAAGTCGATAATCATCTCCTTCGTTTTTTCCACGTTGAGCACCAGATTGTTCTCCCTGCACCAGCCCTCCAGGTCTCTCACTTCTTCCCTGTACATTGATTCCTCATCCCTCTGAAAAAGTCCCACCACTGTGGTGTTGTCTGCAAACTTAATAATCTGGTTCCCCTCGTGTCTGGATACACAGTCATGTGTTAGAAGTGTAAACAACAGTGGATGAGCACGCAGCCTTGAGGGGATCCAGTGCTCAGCGTGAATTGGTGATGTTATTTCCAACTCGGACAGACTGAGGTCTCTCAGTCAGGAAATCCAGGATCCAGAGACATGTGGCGGTGTTCAGACCAAGAAGAAGTAATTTCTCCATCAGTCTCTGGGGAGTAATGGTGTTGAATGCTGAACTGAAATCAATGTACAGGAGTCTGGCGTAGGTGTCTTTCTGATCCAGGTGGGTGATGACAGAGTGCAGGGTGGTGACTATAGCATCCTCCGTGGAGCGATTTGAACGATATGCAAACTGGAGCGGGTCGTATGATGCAGGGACGCAGGCTGTGATGTGTGGTTTGACAAGCCATTCAAAACACTTCATCACAATTGGTGTCAGTGCAACAGGACGATAGTCATTCAGACAGGACACAACTGGTTTCTTTGCCACCGGTACTATGGTAGAGGTCTTAAAGCATCTGGGAACAATGGCCTGACTCAGGGAGATGTTATAAATGTCAGTCAGGACATCCGCCAACTCACTCGCGCAGTCTCAGAGCACACGTCCCGGGATGTTGTCCGGACCTGCAGCTTTACGTGGGTTGACCCCGGTTAGGGTCCTCAGTGTGTCTGCTGTGTTGATGATGATAGCTGGCCCAACCGATGGTGGAGATGGGCCAGCCCTCCCTCTGATTGTCGGGTTTGATGCTTCAAAACGTGCAAAGAAGTTGTTGAGCCTGTCTGGAAGCGAAGCGTCGTCATCATCAACCCCCTGCCTAGAACTTATAGTCCGTCAGCGCCCGAACTCCCTGCCACATCTGCTTGGTGTTCCTAGTGTCAAAGAGGTGTCCCTGGATTTTCTCCGCATAGGCGCGCTTCGCCGTCTTAATTCCCTTTGAGAGCGCAGACCTGGCTGAGCGGAGGGCGATCCTGTCCTTCGCTCTGAAGGCTGCATCTCTGGCTGTGAGCAGCGAGCGCACCTCTGCAGTCATCCAGGGCTTATGGTTGCCTCGTGCAGTGATAGTCTTCACTATAGTGACATCCTCTATGCACTTCGCGATGTAGCTGGTGACCGTTTCAGCATACTCCTCCACATCTGTCCTGTCTTCCTGGGAGGCTGCTGTTTTGAAGACCTCCCAGTCTGCATGCAGAAAACAGTCTTTAAGTGCAGAGGTTGCATTCTCTGGCCAAATCCAGATTTGTTTCACTACTGGCCTGCTGCACTTCAGTAAAGGTTTGTAGGCAGGCACCAGCATCACGGATAGGTGGTCAGAATGGCCGAGGTGGGGGCGAGGTGTTGCCTTATAAGCATCTGTGTTTGTGTACACCAAGTCC
The DNA here is from genome assembly GCA_020510985.1 of Pholidichthys leucotaenia. Lineage (NCBI taxonomy): Eukaryota > Metazoa > Chordata > Actinopteri > Cichliformes > Pholidichthyidae > Pholidichthys > Pholidichthys leucotaenia. The sequence goes on along the minus strand of CM035837.1, from coordinate 122,017,251 downwards.
AACATATTCTTTCCTCTGGTCTTAAAGTCTACACATTGTTTAAACTTGGGGAGCACAGTCTTTAAACTGGTGTGGTTAAAATCCCCTGCAACCACCAAAAAACTGTCCGGGTGTGAAGTTTGAATTTCACTAATAGCATTGTGCAGCTCTCCGAGTGCCTCTTTAGCATTAGCTTTAGCATTAGCGCTAGGCGCTATGTAAACAGCAGATACAAACACATTGGTGAATTCCCTCGGCAGGAACTCCGCCAATGGAGAGCAGTGTTTAGATACTAACGTGGTGTTAACGCACCAGTTCTTGTTAACATAGATGCATAGCGCCCCCCCCGCTCTTACCGGAGCTAGCAGCTTCTCTGTCCGCCCGGAACGATGTCGTCCCTTCCAGCTGAATGGCCGCGTCAGGGATGTTGTCGTGGAGTCATGTATCCGTGAACGCAAGCACACAGCAGTCCCTCCACTCTCTCCGGGTTTCTCTCAGCAGACGCAGCTCGTCCAGCTTGTTGTCGAGGGAGCGGACATTAGAGAGAAGGAGCGACGGTACTGCTGGTCTGGAGGGGTTAGCCTTTAGCCTAGCATGAATCCTGGCCCTTTTTCCTCGCTTTTGCTTGCGTTCGCTCCGCTTACGCCTCCTCCTTTCCCTGGTAGCTTCCAGCGGAATCTCCTACAGAATTCCATGCTGGCGTGGAATGTCCAAGTCACAACCGAGCGCCGCAATTCTTGCAGCGTGCAGTACCTTGATGTTTAATAAAGTCTCACGGTTGTAAGCTTTACAGAATGTATGTCTGGGATGATCAAAACACTCAAAACTCTCACACTCGCTGATGTCAAGAGGGGCCACTGCGTCCATGCGCGCCGCCATCTTCTTCGAAGAATCCATCTGAGGAGAGAAGAGAGAGCTGTGAGAGGAGGAGCGGAGTAAGGGGAAATGGGTGAGCCAAATTGCCACTTATTTGGGGTTCTGATGAAGGACAGTCAGGACTCCAGCGGGGAATAGACGAACCAGTAGGGTGGGGAAATATGCTGATGGTGCCTGACCGGGTGGAGGTTGACAGCCGAGAAATAACGGAGATGTGGCAGGAGAGCGCACGCAGTCCTGGAGGCACACCCGCACGATGGCAGCAACCTGAGGGAGAGAGGAGAGTAAGGTTAGACAGCGTGTCCAAGCTTAATGAGTTTAACCTGCTTGTCCTTTGTTGGGGCAGTATACCCAGACGAGCCAGCATAGAATGCGTGGAGAGAGTCTCCTTAAGTATTAAGTATGCTGGCTGATGAGCGGGTGCAGGTGCGTCTTCTGCCTCAGGTGGAGTGATGAATTCACGAAGATGAGATGGGTCGGGAGGGGCGCGCTCTCGCTGCCCTTGACAATTTTTTATGATTGTAAGAACACACAGGGAATATCATAAAGCATGTAAGCATTCACAGTGTTAGGGACAGATCAATGAGCCACTTTTTAAAGATACATAGGAAGTTTTAACATACTGTAAAATAAAACTTTCATATGATACCAATGAATTTTTATAGATACATAGGAAGTCTTAAGACTTTTACATGTTACTAATGATACATGGAAAGGTTTTATGTAAATAAGACTTTCATGTGTTACTAATGATGCATAAAAAGTCTTTACGTAAATAAGATTTTCATGTTACTAATGATACATGGAAAGTCTTGAGACTTTCATATGTTACCAAAAGATGCATTGGGAGTCTTAATGTAAAGCAAGGCTTTCATATGTTAATGGAATAAGAGGTTACAGTAATTGTAACCGCCAGTTTGTTAAAATTAGTTGGACTAATCTCCATAATAAGCTATCACTTGTTCTGATTCTGGACGCAGGTCAGGGAAAATAGCCTCTGTATGGAGTTAAGCTGGTCATAAAGCAGCAGGGACATATACACAATAACTCTGTAAATATTTTGCATGTTGATGCTGTAATGTGGGAAATTGTGGGTGGCTTAGCCTCTCTAATTCTCAATTTAAGGCACAAAGGTTGGTGTAGAGAGAAGGGTCAGAATTTGGACCGCAGGGCTGTAAATATCGATCAACTCTTTTTCAGTAGTATATATATAAGCAATTTAACTAAAACAGCATCATCAAAACCACTTTCCACTGTGCAGGAAACGGAGGTGAATCTGTGTATCTCTGATCACGAAGTGGAGAGGTAATTCACCCACTCACCTGAGTTGAACTGAGAAATTATGTTTAAAGCATGATAAGAGTTACTGAGAGGAGATTATTTGAGGTAACAGCACTGAATTGTACACAAAGTTGGAGCTGTAGGATTATTCTTGCATGAATTAAACTGAGTTTAAGGGAGACAGCTCTTTAGTTTCTTTGAAAAAATATGACGTGGTTTGTGGTCAATAGGCTTCGCAGCCACGTTGCACATTCATATTTGCACGTGACTGAAATGGCCATGTAACATTCCCATTGCATGAGAACTGCGCATGTGCAGATTAAGCAGTGCAAACGCCATTTTGAAAATCGCCAGGGTGAGTCATCTTGGGCACCATCTTGGAGCTGAAACAGCTAGACCACCTCCAAGCAACATCACTGTGTCTCCTCCTCCTTGAGTGCAGAAGGAACTGCCTCCATCTTGTGGTCAACTATAAGAATTGCATTCTTTTATAAATTTACCACCAAATTAAAGAAAGTGTGAATCTATTAAGCCAATTTATAACCAAATTGAGCTTCCAAATTAACTTCAGAGCAATCCATATTATTCAGAATAACCTAAATTTAAAACTAATTTAAAGTTTCTATGCCAAAAACAGCAAAGGTAGGTGAAATGCAGGATCAGTTGTCAGGGTCACATAAACTAATGCCCCAACTGTGTTTGAGTGTCGGCACACTCCACTTTGGATTCTGGTCCAGAATGAATGGTACTCCATTGACTGCTAATGCTTTTTGTCAACAAATCTGCTTAAAACTTTTACTCTGCCTGATTTTTGAATCCTTAAGAGGAAATTTTTCCAATGAAACCCGGTGTAGGGAGCTTGAAATGAGGAAGCGAAGTGATTTTATAAATCAAGTTTTATTATCAGCTTCCAGTCCCTAACATGTCTCATCTCGATGCAGAAGCAGAATGAAGAGAGAGAGTGAGAGGATGAGCATGGGTTACAATGCAGTATATATACCCAACTACAACAATACATAAAAGGGCATTCCCCAGCAGTTGGTATGATCAAAGAGATTGCAGAACAGGCATGAGACATTTGCATTTGAGAGACATACATCACAATAGGAAGATTGCTGGCCTCTGCTCCAGCTGGAAGACAAAGAGGTTACAAGGCACATCTACATATTGATCTCAGTCTCTAGGTCACAGTAAGGACAGGACGCATGAACACAATGCATGAAAGGCACATTAACATCACAGTAGTGGGCCAGAAGAAGCGGGGCTGCCTGTAGAGATTAATACACACATTTCACTGTTCTGTTAATTGCTCTAGCCGAGCGCTGTGTCTGTCCAGTCTGTTGTGGGGGTTACACCAACCCGCCACACGCTCCCTCCCAGAGGGCTCGGCAGGCGACCGAGGTCTCGATCATGTAGCTTGGGCAGCGAGCAGGAGAAGCTCTGTGCAGGCGGGGGGGGGGGGGTGGTAAGTGCCGGCCGGGAGCGGTGAAATCATCCTGGCCGCGCAAAAATTGCTTGTTGTTCCGCGATGTCGAGGGGCTGTCCCGTTGAACTTGCGGAGATCACAAGAAGAAAAATTCTCTGACTTCTCTCGTGGCCATGAAGAAAAGCAGGAGCGGCTGTAAGAAAAAAAAAAAGGAACAAAAGCAGAGGGACTTGGCGTGTTGACTTTAGATGCAGGCGCTACCCTAAAGCCTCGGGAACCGCAGACAGCTGAATTCCCCTTGTGTGCTGTGGCTAAGACCATAAAATCCAGTGAGCAAGCTGCGTGCCTCAGGTGTACGAGCAAGCCTGAAGGGCCAGTGTGCAGCAGAAGGAAGGCGGTCAGTGGAGCCGTATGTGTCCCATGCATGGTGCGCCGTCCTCGTAACTCCCCGGTGCGTGCGCCGGGGTTCTGTGATGGGTGGGCCAGCTGGAGAGGAGAACCAGGGTCAGGAATCTTGGTGGAGATCGGCGCAGATGGCACGGATAAACATCTATGATGAGCTGTGGCTGCAGATTAGTCATGGTGCGTTGGAGCGTTGAGGGGAGATAGACAATCTTTGTTCCTCAGGCTTGGGTAGATGAGTAGGATCGCTGAGAGGGAGGAGTAGCGGTGAGAGGGAGAAAACGTTCTGTGTCCCTCGGCCGGTCCAGCGTGGACATCCCGATCTCAGGCGAGGGTCGCACCATGACGTTTTCTGCAGTTTTCCTGGTCGTGGGTGATGTCCGGAGAGTAGCTCACCTGTGTTGGCTCCTCGTTGACGTCTCCCTGAAGCAGAAGGGAGGGCAGCTCGTTTGCGTCAGGCTGCTGTGTTCGCTGGCAGCGTGTTTTTTTCAGCGTCGGGTCGCCAGCGTGGCCGTCCAGACCAGAAGGTTGCGTTGCACAAAGCGTGTGCATTCTTGGGGTCACCAGTGAAGCGGCATGAAATGAAGCGCCGTTGGTGAAGGTTTTAAGCAGGTTTCTTAAATCATACCGCCTTCACGGGATCCCTGCTCCGGTGCAAGTGTGAGCAGACCAGAGCGGGATCCTCAGGCTCTCAGATGAGGGGACACAGAGTGTGTGTCCAGCAGCAGCAGTTGAAGAGAGAGAGTGAGAGGATGAGCATGGGTTACAGTGCAGTATATATACCCAACTACAACAATACATAAAAGGGCATTCCCCAGCAGTTGGTATGATCAAAGAGATTGCAGAACAGGCATGAGACATTTGCATTTGAGAGACATACATCACAATAGGCAGATTGCTGGCCTCTGCTCCAGCTGGAAGACAAAGAGGTTACAAGGCACATCTACATATTGATCTCAGTCTCTAGGTCACAGTAAGGACAGGACGCATGAACACAATGCATGAAAGGCACATTAACATCACAGTAGTGGGCCAGAAGAAGCGGGGCTGCCTGTAGAGATTAATACACACATTTCACTGTTCTGTTAATTGCTCTAGCCGAGCGCTGTGTCTGTCCAGTCTGTTGTGGGGGTTACACCAACCCGCCACACCCGGGACCTTAGTATCGCTCTGGCTGAAAGGGAGAAACTGCTCCAAGTCCATGCACGGCAAAAAAGAAAGATCTCCTCCACTTGCTCAACAGCAGGTTTGGAGCAGTGAGGCAACAGAAAGGCTACCCCAATCAGCAGGAGAGTGAAGAGGTTCAACTTTAATCTGGGCAGAGGAAAGAATAAGTAGATTTATTTCTAATTCTGAAAGGGAATGTGTTGTGAAAATCCTAGGTTGAGAATATATAACAATAGGGGTAATTCAAACAGTACTGAAGAAAAAGGGGAAAAAAATTAAAGAAATAAATTGTTGTGGAAGTTTTGTGCAGGGTATAAGGGAAAAGTATGGCTTGACCGAGGTGCAAAAGTGGTTGGAAGAAGGGAAGGAAAAAACGTAAGACTGGTACTGACACTGCAACGGTGAGATAAGAAATAATAAGTGTGACTGTCATGTCCACTGCGAGGTTACGCAGTGGACAATTGGAAGCGAGCCCAACGTGCAGTAAAGTAGACGTGTTTATTACTAACCTGCACTTATATAGCGCTTTTGTACACAGAATGTCCAAATAACAGTTACAGATGAGAATGGGAACTACAACCCACTGCAAACCTAGTTGACTTAAGGAAGTGCCTAACGCTCTCCAAACAATCAGGAGCAGAGGGAGAAGGCACAAAAAATGAGGACTTACAGAAATGTTGGAGCAGAAAGGCTCTAAGCAACAATATGATCAGTCCAAAGGAAACAGCCAATAATCCAGTGAGTCAGGATGTCCATGCATGGTTGACTGAAGCTGCCACACTGACTGCACACACTGCCTCCCTATAAGTACACAATATACTAACAAAGGCAAGTGGACACAGCCATATGGCAAGCAGGTGCGTAATTAATTGAATGAATGTGTGTATGTGTGTGTGAGTGTGTGTACATGTGTGCATGTGGTGATCCAATCGCTGGTGAATGTCTGGTGAGAGGAGAAAGGTGTGGCTGTAGGACTGGCAGAGAGCAAGGCTCAATCTGCCAGCTGGAATTAATAAGCAAGGATCAAAACCTACAGCCACAGGTCATGGACGGGGTTGAAAACTACCCCGAACATGACAGTGCCCCCTTCCTCAAGGGGTGGACTCCAGACACCCACCATACCATCGAAACAGAAAACAAAATCTGCCCCCCCCCCATCCTCCCCACCCAAAGGCCAACACAACAAACCAGGGTGGGAGGCGGGGGAAAACAGGTTAGGGGGGATCAATCAGGACAAGAAAACACCACAAAACAACACAATGACACTTCCCAACCCCAAACTAACTAACCTACCCCACCCCCAAGAGTTCCACTGTTCAGGGGGCCGGCCAGAGTCCAAGGCCCAGCGGGCAGCCCACAGCATAGTGTCAGGCGGCCTGCCAGGGCAAACAGGCCACCCAGCAAGGGAACTCAGTCTTTCGGGCAGCCTGCCCACGTGGTTAAGCCACCAGGACCGGAAGGGCAGGTGAGGCAGCTGCCTATCCACTGGGAGGCTGAGAGGTGGATGGGGTTGAAAACAACCCTGAACATGACAATGACAAAAAGTTTTTTTTTAAAAAAAGAACACTCTATACATGTACACTACCGTTCAAAAGTTTGGGGTCACCCAGACAATTATTTTGTGTTTTCCATGAAAAGTCACACTTATTTACCACCATGAGTTGTAAAATGAATAGAAAATATAGTCAAGACATTGACAAGGTTAGAAATAATGATTTGTATTTGAAATAATAATTTTTTCCTTCAAACTTTGCTTTCATCAAAGAATCCTCCATTTGCAGCAATTACAGCATTGCAGACCAAACATGATTGCACAAGGGTTTTCTAATCATCCATTAGCCTTCTGACGCAATGAGCAAACACATTGTACCATTAGAACACTGGAGTGATAGTTGCTGGAAATGGGCCTCTATACACCTATGTAGATATTGCACCAAAAACCAGACATTTGCAGCTATAATAGTCATTTACCACATTAGCAATGTATAGAGTGTATTTCTGATTAGTTTAAAGTTATCTTCATTGGAAAAAAAGTGCTTTTCTTTCAAAAATAAGGAAATTTCTAAGTGACCCCAAACTTTTGAACGGTAGTGTACATCTCAAAAAAATTTGAATATCATGAAAGAGTTCAATATTTTTTGTCACTCATTTTAGAAAGTGAAATCCATATATTATATAGATTCATTACACAGAGAGTGATATATTTCAAGTGTTTTTTTTATTTTAATTCTGATGATTATGGCTTACAGCCCATGAAAACCCCAAATTCAGTTTCTCAAAAAATTTGAATATTACATAAAATTATTTTTTTTTAAAATAGTTTTTGAATACAAATGTGGACCGACTGAAAAGTATGTCCATGTACACACTCAGTACTTGGTTGGGGATCCTTTTGGATTAATTACTGTATCAGTGTGGCATGGCATGGAGGTGATCAGCCTGTGGCACTGCTGAGGTGTTATGAAGGTCCAGGTTGCTTTGATAGTGACCTTCAGTTCGTCTACATTGTTGGGTCTGGTGTCTCTCATCTTCCTCTTGACAATACTCCATAGATTCTCTATGGGGTTTAGATCAGGAGAGTTTGCTGGCCAGTCAAACACAGTGATGCCATGGTCATTAAACCAGGTTTTGATACTTTTGGCAGTGTGGGCAGGTGCCAAGTCCTGCTGGAAAATGAAATCAGCTTCTCCATAAAGCTTGTCAGCTGAGAGAAGCTTGAAGTTTTCTTAAATTTCCTGGTAGACGACTGCGCTGACTATGGTCTTGAGAAAACACAGTGGACAAACACCAGCAGATGACCTCTGTTCAGATAAAAGTAAAATTTGCATTTCATTTGGAAATAAAAGTCCCAGAGTCTGAAGAAAGAGTGGAGAGGCACAGAATCTAAGTTGCTTGATATTTAGTGTGAAGTTTCCACAGTCAGTGATGATTTGAGGAACCATGTCATCTGCTGCTGTTGGTCCACTATCAAGACCAAAGTCAGCGCAGTCGTCTACCAGGAAATTTAAGAACACTTCAAGCTTCCCTCTGCTGACAAGCTTTATGGAGAAGCTGATTTCATTTTCTAGCAGGATTTTGCCCCCCCCCCCCCGCCACACACACACACACACACTGCCAAAAGTATCAAAACCTGGTTTAATGACCGTGGCACCACTGTGTTTGATTGGCCAGCAAACTCTCCTGACCTAAACCCCATAGAGAATCTATGGAGTATTGCCAAGAGGAAGATGAGAGACACCAGACCCAACAATGCAGACGAGCTGAAGGTCATGATCAATGCAACCTGGACCTTCATAGCACCTCAGCAGTGCTACAGGCTGATCACCTCCGCGCCACATTGATACAGTAATTAATCCAAAAGGAGCCCTGAACAAGTATTGAGTGTGTACATGGACATATTTTTCAGTTGGCCAACATTTCTGTTTAAAAACTATTTTTTAATTAATTTTAAGTAATATTCTAATTTTTTGAGAAGCTAAATTTGGGGTTTTCATGGGCTGTAAGCCATAATCATCAAAATTAAAATAAATAAACACTTGAAATACAGTATATCACTCACTGTGTAATGAATCTATATAATATATGGGTTTCACTTTCTGAAATGAGTGACAAAAAATATTGAACTTTTTCATGATATTCTAATGTTTTGAGACGTACCTGTAATGGTTTGTTTGTTTCTCCATTAATCTGAGAGGATGACATTGCTGTGGCCCTGGGCTGGATCCACCTCCCTACCCCAGCGACCGCGTGTGTTCCTCCCTGACCCGCTGTGGTCACCCCCTCCGCCTCCTCACTAACAACCCCCTCCTTCCTCTGTAACTACAGTAAAGAAATAATTTTTAAAAAGCAAGGGACATCGAGTGATGGGACAAACAGATGATCAAAATGACCACACGTAAGTAAAATACATTATAATGTTGTTTTCAATTTCCCAAAATGTGAGGTCTTAAATTTGGTCAAACAGCATTATTTTAAACAACTATGGCATAAAATACACCTAAAATTGGATTTCAGATGGACACCGTGATCTGCTTACAAAACTGTACATGTCCATGTTGCAGAGCATTATGACACATTTCAACAACTTGAATTTAAAATGTATGTGTAAAAAGCAATAAAAATTACTCTAGCTAAATTTCACAGTATATCGTGGAAAAAAGGCTACTTTTTTCCTTTTTCCATTTTTCTTTTTCCAACTCTGCACCCTAACCCAGAAGCAAACACTTCATGTCAAAGCAATAAAAATCAGAATTAGATCCATCTGATCCGATGTGAGTTGACCAGTTAGCGATCATACAAACATTACCGTCATGTACAACAATGGAGCAGTGTGCTCTTACATGTTACTGGGAAAATAACGTTTAGAATCTTTTTGCATCTGATATGATTTGGATGTAGATGAAATGATAATGTTTTAATCATTCTTAATTATTTTTACTTATAACCTGAATCAAAGTATGAAATCTTGTCAACTAATTATTAGTTTATAGAGATTAAACTTTTAGACTTGACTGAGACAAATAAAATGTAGTTATTTTGTGAGAAATGAATGAATTTGAATGAATGAATGAATTTATTTATTTCGGATAGTACATTACAGGTTAAAAGAAACTGTATAATATAACAACAAGGTCAAATTAGACAAAGACTCCTTCTACTATACAATTCCACGTGAGTTATCCGAAATGGGTGATGGCTGAAGCCGCAGCTTATATTGCCCACCCATATTCCATCCAAGAATTCAAAGGAGAAAAAAGAGAAAACAAGACAAGAGCGATTACAATTTAAAACAAGGCTAAGACAAAATATGACTGAGAGAAAAAGAAAACTGAGCTAGTCTAAGTTAAGCGGTTACTATTCAAAAACAAATCTAAGACATAGTGTCACAGAGAAAAAAGAAAAACTAAGCTATAACACAACACAGGCTGGAAATGTCAATCCTTATGTGAGTTTACATGTCGTCTTGTAAATATGTTTGGAGTATTTCTTCCTTTAGTTTTTGTTTAAATTGTCCAAGCTTTGTACATGATTTTAATTCAGGTCCAAAATCGTTCCATAATCTGACACCTTGCACTGAAATACAGTGTTGCTTGGTAGTTGTTCTCACTGTAGGCTTTTGAAATATACATGTTCCTCTGAAGTGATATCGTTTCTCCCTTGTTTGGAACAACTTTTGGATATTTGCGGGCAGTGATAGATTCTTCACTTTGAACATTATTATTGCGGTTTTAAAGTCAATCAGATCTTTCAATTTGAGAGTTTTTTTGTTTAAGAAAAAGTGGGTTTGTTGGTTCCCTGTAAGCTGCTTTGTTGATTATTCTAATAGCTCTCTTTTGAAGCATAAAGAGTGGATATATGTTTGTTTTATATGTATTTCCCCATACTTCATTACAATATGTCATGTATGGGAGTATTAATGAATGATACAAGGTGTATAGTGTGGGTTGATTCAGCAAATTTTTCACTCTGTGTAATATTGCAATTGATTTGGATACTTTACCTTTTATATAATTAATATGTGGCTTCCAACACAGTTTGTTATCAATTATTACTCCAAGGAATTTAGTTTCGGATACCCTTTCAATCTCTACACCATTTACACTGAGTTTGGGTACTGGGTAGTTGTGATGGTTGTTAAAGACTATAAATTTTGTCTTGCTTAAATTGAGCGTTAATTTGTTTGAATCAAACCACAGTTTCAGCTTTCCTAATTCCTTTCCGAGTGTATCCAGAAGTTGTTCCAAATTGTTTCCACTGCATAGCAGGTTAGTGTCATCAGCAAACAATATTAAGTCCATTTTTTCTGAAACTTTACATATATCATTTATATACATATTGAATAATAATGGTCCCAAAACTGAACCCTGTGGGACTCCACAGGTGACCTTCAGTAGCTCTGAGTTTTTGTTGTTAACACATACAAACTGATATCTATTCTTTAAGTAACTTCTTAACCAGGACAGTGCTACCCCTCTAATACCACAATTTTGTAGTTTCTTTAATAATAGATTGTGATCTACTGTATCAAATGCTTTTTTAAGATCCAGGAATACTCCAACTGAATACTCTTTATTTTCAATGGCTGTTGATATTTTTTCTGTAAATTCCATTAAGGCATATGCTGTTGTCCTTTTCTGTCTGAACCCATATTGCTGCTCACACAATAAATCATTCTTCAGTATGAAGTTGTCAATTCTCTCATAGAATATTTTTTCAAGTATCTTGGAAAATTGCGGTAATAGTGAAATTGGTCTGTAGTTGGAGAGTTCCCCTCTGTCGCCTGTCTTGTAAATCGGAATTACTTTAGCTATTTTCATTGCATTGGGAAATATACCTGATTGGAGAGACAGGTTACAGATATACGTCAGTGGTTTCACTATGCATTCGATAACAGTTTTGACTAGTAGCATATCAATACCATCGCAGTCAGTAGATGTTTTACTTTTGAACGATTTAACAATTTCAATGACCTCTCTTTCGTCTGTGTTCTTTATGAAGATGGTGTCTTTTACAGCAGTGTTATTGCATATTGAATCACCTGTTGGCACCGTAGTGGGTATTTCTCGGGCCAGTTTAGGTCCAATGTTAACAAAAAAATTATTAAATTCATCTGCAGGTGAAGCTATATTCACATTCGGAGTCGATTTATTATTTTTTGGAGTGTTAGTTGGGTAGCTGGTATTTCTGCTTTTATTTCCAAGGATACTGTTGATTATTGTCCATGTATTTTTAATATTGTCTTTGTTTTTTTCCAGTTCTTTACTGTAATAGTCTCTTTTACTACATCTTATTATATGTATATGTTAACTTATTTTTGTATGTTTTATACCGCTGCTCTGCTTCTTTTGTCCTTTTCTTTATGAAAGCTTTATATAATAAATTTTTCTTTTTACACGCCTTTTGTAGTCCTTTGGTTAGCCATGGTTTGTCAGTAAATTTGTGTTTAAGCTTTTTTTAACTAATGGGCAGTTTTTTTCATAAAGAGTGGTTACAATGTTTGTAAATGTGTCATAGGCTTCATTTACATCTGATACATAGACTTCTGTCCAGTCTTGCTTCAGCAAGTCCTCTTTAAAAGAACTGATTGCGTTTGGTGATTTGTGTCTGAACGATTTTGAGATTTTTTCTGGGTTGGGCCCCGTGTGGCCATGGATAAGTGCAAAGATTGGCAAGTGGTCGCTTATATCATTTATCAATAATCCACTTTCTATTTTCTTGTCGAGAACATTGACAAACAGGTTGTCAATAAGTGTAGCAGAGTGAACTGTGATTCTACTGGGATGTGTTATTGTGGGATATAGACTCATGCTGTACATAGAGTTCATGAACTCTGTAACTACATTTTGTTGATGTGGATTAAGTAGATCAATATTGAAATCTCCACAAATTGCTACCATTTTCTTACTAGTAATATTATTGTACAGCTCGACTAATTTATCTCTGAATGTCTCAATGCAAGTTCCCGGCGTTCTGTATATGCAGCTTATGATTAGATTTTTTGTTTTGTCTAGGTCAATCTCAACAGTAACACATTCCAGAATCCCTGGTAGTGCTGAGGACATTTCATTTACAAGCTTACATCTATATAGGTCATCAATATACAGTGCAACACCACCACCCTTTTTTTGAGATCTGTTAATGTTAAACATCTGATATCCCTCTATTGCCATCAGGGGAGCCTGGTCTGCATTAAGCCAGGTTTCAGAGACTGCTATAGCTGTGAATTTTCTGTTTAGCTGTTTTAAATAGTCCTGAATCTGTGAGAAGTTTTTGTTAAGACTTCTGCTATTGAAGTGTATTATTGACAGTTTACCATCTAATTGCACTTGACTTTTGAATTGCTTTTCAGTGTAATATTCACAGTGGTTATGAATATTATTGAAAAAGTGGTTATCAGGATCAATATCATTCTCCATCTCTTGTGGTTTATGTTCAGCATAGTGGCATATTTTTAGAGTTTGAGTTTCCTCACTCTGTGTTTCATAGTCAGTGTTCATCTGTATTTATCTAAGTCAGTAGCATCTCTGATCATTATACTTTTTGCTTGCTCAGGTGTTCCATTTAGTTTAATCCAAATTCTACAATTTCTTGTCCAGGTTGTCTGTATCTTATTATGTTTTTTTAGCATCCGTGCCTGCCGTGCTAATTCAGCGTTTTTTTTTGTCAGGTGTTCATTTAGGTAAACTTGAGTTTCCTTTAGTTTTTTGGCCTGCCTCAGTATGTCATTTTTCACCCTCCTGTTCACAAGGCGCATCACAATTGATTTCTTTGTTTTGTTATCTTTCTTCGGTAAAGCATAACAGGCTGAGATCACATTGGCTTCTACCTTAATGTCTTTATCATTAAGGAACTGAAGCACTTGGTTTTCTAAGGACATTGATTCACTTATGGAAGCATGTTCACCACTCAGTCCTGTATCAGCATGGGCATAGGACTGATATCTAAGATAAGATAAGATAAGATAAGATAAGCCTTTATTAGTCCCACAACGGGGAAATTCCAGGATTGCAACAGCACAGGGATAGCAACACTCAGAGCAACAATCAGAAGGCAAGAAAAAAAAAAAACAAAAAAAAACAAGCAAGCAGGAGCAGCTAATATACATATGTACATATTACTATAAAATATATATATACACACACACACACACACACACACACAGACACACAGTGCAGAGCATTGTAGCTGGATGGAATAAATATATGAATATATGAACACACAGTGCAGAGCATTGTAGCTAGATGGAATAAATATGGTAAATATATAAACACCCACAGTACGGAGCATTGCAGCTAGGTGGAATAAATATGCAAGTATATAAACACACACAGTGCGGAGCAATGTAGCTAGATGGAATAATATGTAGATATATAAAAACACAGTGCGGAGCATTGTAGCTAGATGGAATAAATATATAGATATATAAATATAAACACACCCAGTGCTGAGCATTGTAGCTAGATGGAATAAATATGTAAATATATAAACACACACAGTGCAGAGCATTGTTGCTAGGTGGGATGAAACAGCATAACCGTCTATTTAGTTATCCTACATGGTATGATTATGTGCCCATACATATTCTCACCCTCCATAGCGACCGGTATGTTCCTAGTTGTATGCCGGAGAGGACCATAGTGTAAGTCTATTGCATCTTTTGCATTCAAAAAACTATTAGTTTGTTACGTCTTTTTGCCATCTCTGCGAGCAACCCTGCTTAGGTTGTACAGTCTGACAGCCGTTGGTAGGAAGGACCAACGAAACCTCTCGGTTGTGCACCTGGGATGATGTAGTCTGCTGCTAAATGAGCTCCTCAGTGCATCCAGTATGTCCTGCATAGGGTGGAACTCGGACTCCAGCAGAGATGACAGTTTAGCCACCGTCCTTCTCTCTCCTATCTCCTCCATCGGATCAAGGCGCTGCCCCAGGACAGAGCTAGCTTTCTTAATCAGTTTGTTCAGTCTCTTCCTATCGGCTGCAGTAATGCCACTGCCCCAGCAGACCACTCCAAAAGTGATGGCTGATGCCACCACCGTGTCGTAGAATGACTTCAGCAGCGCCCCTTGTACACCAAAAGACCTGAGTCTCCTCAGCAGGAACAGCCTGCGCTGTCCCTTCTTGTAGAGTGCGTCAGTATTGTGTGACCAGTCTAGTTTATTGTTCAGATGAATACCCAGGTACTTATAGGATGTCACCATCTCGATGTCTGTTCCCTGTATATTTACTGGTGCTGTGAGGGGCTGCCCATGCCTGCGGCAGTCCACCACCAGCTCCTTAGTTTTCCTCGCGTTGATCTGGAGGCAGTTCCGATGGCACCAGTCCACAAAGTCCTGGATAAGCCCTCTGTACTCAGCTTCATCTCCGTTGGAGATGAGACCAACGATCGCAGAGTCATCAGAGAACTTCTGTAGATGGCAATGTGTTGTGTTGTGTGAGAAGTCCGCAGTATAAAGAGTGAACAGGTAGGGAGCCAGCACCAGTCCCTGGGGGGCCCCCGTGCTACTGATGATCGTGTCGGAAACACAGTCCCGGGTTCTCACAAACTGAGGCCGGTTCGTGAGGTAGTCCAGGATCCATGATGACAGGTGCTGGTCCACCCCTGCGCGCAGCAGCTTGTCCTTCAGGATCATCGGTTGGATGGTGTTGAAAGCACTGGAGAAGTCAAAGAACATGATCCTCACCATATTCCCGGGCTTCTCCAGGTGGGACAGAGAACGGTGAAGGAGGAAGATCACCGCATCCTCCACCCCAATGCCATGCTGGTAGGCGAACTGGAGTGGATCCATCGCTGGTTCCACCAGGGGGCGGAGATGAGCAAGGAGCAGTCTCTCCAGGGTCTTCATCAAGTGGGACGTCAAGGCCACCGGTCTGTAGCTGTTCAGGTCTTTGGGGTGGGAAGTTTTTGGTACAGGTACCACACAAGATGTTTTCCACAGCTGTGGTACCCTCCCCAGTTTCAGGCTCATGTTGAAGATATACGTCACAATCCCACACAGCTGGTCTGCACAGGACTTGAGGAGCTTTGCGCTGATGCCGTCCGGTCCCGACGCCTTCCTCGCCTTGATCTTCCTCAGCTCCGTCCTCACCTGGGTCTTGGTCAGGGTCAGGATGGGGGGCTGTGTGTTGGGAGTGGGGGGGGGTGTCGGTGGAGTGGGGAGTGGGCAGCAGGACTTGATTTCTTAGAGGCAGCAGTGGTTGTTGTGCAGACAGGGGGGAGGGCGGTTGGTCAAATCTATTGAAAAACAGATTCAGGTTGTTCGCCCACTCCCTGCCCCCCGTGGCCTGGGGGGAGGTATTCTGGAGCCCCGAGATGGTTTTGAGGTTTCTCCAGACCCCGCTGATGTCGCTCTGTTGCAGCTTGTCCTCCATCTTCTTCCTGAAGCTGTCCTTGCCTTCTCTGATCTTTCTCCTCAGCTCCCTCTGTACGGACTTCAGCATCTCCCTGTTCCCCGACCTGAAGATCCTCTTCTTCTCTCTCAGAAGTGTTTTTATCTCAGGGTTGATCCAGGGTTTGTTGTTTGAGTGACGCCGTATGGTCTTGGTGGGAACGGATTTGTCCACACAGAAGCTGAGGTAGCCCGTGAAGGTGTGAATGAGGCCATCGATGTCCTCACCATGTGGATCGCAGAGCTGCTTCCAGGCAGTGGCTTCAAAACAGTCCTTTAGAGTGTCCATTGTCTCCTCAGACCATAACTCCACAGTGTGCATGGCCGGAGGTTGTCTGTGCACTAGGGGTTTGTACACCGGTCGGAGATGAACCAAGTTGTGATCCGATCTCCCAAGTGGGGGGAGTTGTGATGAGGTGTACGCCTCCTTAGTGTTTGCGTAGAACAAATCCAGTGTTTTATTGTCTCTAGTGTGGCATGTGACATACTGGGTGAAAGTGGGCAGAATGGGAGACAGTGAAACGTGGTTGAAATCGCCTGAGATGAGGAGAAGAGCATCTGGGTGTTCTGTCTGCAGCCTGCTGGTTACTGAATGGATGACGTCACGCGCTGTCCCAGCGTTCGCCGTCGGATTTGCATAAACAACAATGCAGATCACGTGTGAGTGTTCTCTCGGGAGATATGTAGGCCTCATGCTAACAGCTAGCAACTCAATGTCTTTGCTGCAGTGTCGTTGTTTAACAGTGATATGTCCCGGTCTACACCAGTTGTTGTTAACATACATTATCACTCCACCGCCCCTAGTTTTGCCACTCTCTGGTGTTCGGTCAGCTCGTATCATGTGAAAACCCTCCAGCTCAATGTTAGCATCTGCTGCTAGTTCAGTTAGCCACGTCTCAGTAAACAAAAGGAGAGAGCACTCCCGGTAAGTGCTATCATAACGGGAGATAGCCGCTAGCTCATCTAACTTTCCCAGTATCGACCGTACATTTCCCATGACAACAGATGGAAGGGAGGGTCTGTACCTTATATTTTTTGTCCTCCGCCTTACTCCAGCCCGGCAGCCGCGGCGTTTTCGCCTCAGTTCTCTCGGTATGTCGAGTTTTTCCAGTGGGACCGGGTGGCGGTTGAATGCTAGCAGCTCTTCTCTGCTGTATCGTATCCTGCTATAAACAGTGGCTCCGTCCACCGGCTCAGGAGACATTTGGGACGATCTGTGTGTCCGTGATATAAGTGGGGTGAAAAAAAAAGTGATCAAAAGAGAGAGGAAGGGAAAAAAAACTCGGAATCGAGCCGCTGTTGCAAAAGGCAGCCTACTGGTGTGGCGCCGAGAGGAGAAAAAAAATGATGTCTAGTCCACTTATAACTATGTCATCAATGCGAGAACCTTGTTCAAGATCCTCGACGCGTTGCTCCAAAAGACGCCCGTGTTGCTCCAGGTCCATAATTTTTTTGTCTTTTTCTTTTATTATTGAATGTAGGGCTTGTACCTCCTGTATTAGGTCTAATATTTTGTCCTGCTGGCTAGTCACTTTGGCCAGTTCTTCTAACACAAAGTTCAGAGTTTTTTTAATTTCTTCCATTTCCTCTTTTTTGGGTGGCATTTTACTGACCTGTGGATAGAAATAAGCAGAGAATCCGGCTAGGCCTCAACTAGCTCGGTCGCTACTGGACCCGCCGCTCCTGCGCAGCTTCTCCGTCGAGTGACGCTGCTCAGCTCCGCAGATCACCGCCGTCTATCGCCGGCGCCTGCCTCCGTCTACCTGGCCAGTTATGTCGTGCACCGCCGGCGCAGCCGGAATCCACCGATCACAGCCACTCGTCGCCGTCTGGCTAGGCGGCTCCTCCACTGGGCCCCGTCTAGGCCCCGTCACCGACCGCCGTCAGTCTGGTAGTTCCTCGGCTGGGCCTCGCAATTGGGCACCGGTTCAGACCACTGTCCTGCTGGATCCAGGTGGCCCCCGTCTCTCACCAACGCCGCGCCCGAGCTCCCAATCGCCGCCTCGGTTGGTTCGTCCTCTTTTTAAATCCTTCTCTCCTCGGCTCCAGATGGCCAGATGTGGCCATCTGGCCATAAATAAACTTAGAATAATAGCAAACTACACAAAACTTTTAGCTTGTCTGGATTATTTGTAAATTTTGTTTGACATTGTACTAAATTTCAAGATATTAACAGATTGGTGTACTGTGTCTGAAGATTGGGATTCTAGGTATGAAAGAAAAAAAAATTAAAGAAAAACCTGCACCTATTTATGTGATTGCTGACCCACGGGGAACTGGGGCTCCCCATTAATCTGTCTTTTATCAAGGAAGCTGAGGAGGAGGGGGGGAGGCAGTGGAGGAGAAGGGGCTGTAGCCGAGGAGGGAACGCACCCCCACAGAGTGATGGCAAGACCGGAAGTTGGGAGGGGGAGGAGCCCATGAGCCACATCCACTACAACAAAACTGGACTGCATGATTAAAACTAAAACAGATAAGTGGACTCACTTCTACACATATACAGGAAATTGACATAGCAGACATTTTCCATTTAACTGACTTTGATCTAATGTTAACAATATAGTGTTTACCAGAAGTAATGTTGGAAGTTGAAGGTACTCCGATTAAATTTGTGTGACACAGGTGCATGTAGATGGTAATACAGTAATTTCAGGTGATGATGTTCAGGGCTTTGCAAAGTCAGAAGAAAAGGTAACAGTTAAATTTGCAAATGGCAAACTAAATCTGTGAAAGTAAAGGATCCTACTACCGGTGACACTGTTGAAAGGTGTTTCATTTTGTCAGAGGCCTACCCACATGTTGAGGAAGTAAACATAGTTTATGAGACTTCCAAACCAAAATACTGATACTCACTCAACCTGGTCACGGCCAGACCACGTTCAGTGATATCAGACCTGTGTAAAAGAACTACACAGCATTTTACATCCACAGTTCCTACTGATTGGCAATCTCCAGATCAGTATCATTGTACAATTTAAATGGATCTGATTCAAATTATGAACAAACGGTTTTTGCAAATCCATCCTCCAGATTGGTCATAGAAAACTTGTACTGGTCACCAAGGGGATGTGTGGGAGTATCCATTGTCTTATCTGATGAGGATAAGAGACATTTTAAACAATGGGGGGTTCCACACATCTCACTAGTCAAACCCAAACACATGGATTGGAAAAATGTTGGACATTTTGTCACCTCTGCTGAGGAATATAGCCATCCATGGGAAGCCAACATCTGACCTTAAGATAAAATATTCTCCTAAATTAGAAACATATGAATTGTCACTTAACTGTGTAACCACAGCACAAAATGCTGTGCACAATTGACACCCAGAAATTTCCTACATGACCAATCTCAACATTAACAGAAGAGGATGAGCAAATTTGAAGCAAATTCTAAATTCATTATGGTTAAAAGATAAAACAGATGTTGGTCTAATAAAAGGGGGCAGGGTATGTCACTGTAACATCAAAGTCACACTATAGCTTATATAAAAGACAATATCCTCTCCATCTAGAAGCTCAAAAAGGTGTTAAACAGGAGTAGCAGATGTCATAGTGTCATGCTCAGCCTCCCCATTCCTGTGGGAAACATCCTGATGATGCAGGACCTACAGGAATTAAAGCTATAATTCTTTGTGCTCATTGTGTACCAGGATCACACACATTGTTGAATGAACTAGAACGCCAAATGCAATTTTTCACAGTGGTAGTCATTAGCAATGCATTTTTAGCATACCAGTACACCCAGATCATCAATTCTGGTTGGCATTCACATCTGAGAACAAAACGTACACATTCACCAGACTACCACAGGGTTACTATGACTCTCCTACATTTTCTCAGGCAATGTTAGCAAATCTTACACATTTTATACCTCCTAATAGGAACCAATTGCTCCTTTATGACATACAGTAAATGGAGGATGGTGGCTCTGTAGGCATATGGTCTACTCACACCTACCTTCTAACTGGGAGGTGTCTGCAGCCCCCCCCCCTTCCCCGTATGACTGACTGACCACGCTACCATGATGTATCTGGATCAAGTCAGACAGTCAGGGCGTTGAAAGAAGGACCTGGAGTACAAACCACATGATGCAGTTTGAGCAACGGATATACCAGTAGAATTTAAACATTGGAGCGTAGGGCAAAAGTTCACACTCGCATTATTTCTTTGAACAGGGGCTGGAAAGAATATTCTTAGGACCGAGTTTGGCCAAAATACTGGGTATGAACCCGATGTCTTCACTGCTTGGCTACAATCCTTCTTTGGACAGTGGGCAGGAGTGATAAAAACCATAATATTATCCCTTATGATTAGAATTGTCATCCTTATGTGTGTAGGATGGTGCTGCATACCCTGTTGTAGAGGTCTTATTGAAAATAAGTACATGCCGTTGTTGCACGCCAGTATCTCATATAAGCTCAGCAGGAGGAGAGCAACAAGGATCCAAGTGATGAGGACAGTCAAGTTTAATATCATGTCTACCAGTGTCTCTGCAAGAAAAAATGTTATTGACAATATGCCTATAATGACTAAAGCAGAATGACTGCATTATGGAAAACTGAAAGAAGACATAAATGCATGATTTTTAAGTTTTTATTTTTGATATTGAAATTGTAATACTGAATGTTTGTAAATGATGACCCATTTTTATGGTTTCCAAAAGTAGTGGAAACGAGGTGAGAATTTTTCTTGTATAAATGTTCAAAGAATGAAGACTGAAAAGAAATTGCATTACAATGATTACTCATGAAAGTATATACTGCTTACAGGTTTTTCGCTCATCTTACATGAATATAACATCAGGTGTCTGATGCCTGTTCATAGTTATTGACTCCATGAAAATGGAGTCAAGAGAGAAAATTGTTATAATAAATAAATAGTGAAGAATTAGTTAGATATTACACAAAGTACTTGCACACACACACACACACACACACACACAAAGTGTTTTAGTTACACTTACACACACCTTCACACACCCAACTGCTCTGCTCTTGTATCAGCTCTTTGTTCCATATAGGGGCATGAGGTGAGAGTTGCACTGAAGAGACAGGATGGAAGTCATAAAGAGCTGAGATGACATCTGGAGCCATCTGGACACTGAAAGGACAGGTTCTAACTAGTTTGGACAATGGCCAGCGTATTGTTGGAAAGTTACTGGGAAATGCCCAGTAACTTGAAGCCTTTTTGTAGCTGTGCTTTTCTTTGTTCTGGGTCTTTTTCACCAAGGGGGCTGGGAAAGACCCACAGCCATGTTCTCTGACTCCCTGCGTGTTTCAATAAAAAGATAAACTGAGAAATAGTATTTTTCTGTGATTATTGATTGGTTAACTGAAAAGATTCTACTAACTGTCCAAATTAATTTTTACACCACCAACTGGGCATGTCTTTCAACCGATAAATCTTTTTTATCACAGGATTCTGTTTAATGTAGGGCCAGCCACCATTAACCTATTCACAGATCCTGGCATTTGAAGGAGGAGGAAAAGTGAAAAGATTTTGACACAAAACTGTGAGACAATGAAAAGGAGTCCATCTTTAACCCTTAAGAACCCAGACCTCCATAATTTTCCTTGAAGGAGAAAGGGGTCTGGGTTGTTATGGGTTAAGAGAAAAAAGTTGCAAATTTATTAGGAAGTAAAGAAAATTTTAATTCTCTCACAAAAAATGTTAAAGGAAAACTTGGCGGCCCCGTAATGGCTGAGGGGGCCCATTACCTTTGTGTACTCTGCTTCATAGCAAGAAACAGCTGTACATACTGCATACAAGCATAAATAAAATGGTTGGAATAATCCCAATCCCATTATTGTAGGAAGTTAATCTTAGCTTTGCATACATTGTAGTGCATAATTGCCATCAAAGTGGATCATAACCATGTCTCATTGTTTTCACCATTATGTGCATTTCAGTTTCCTGTTTCCAGCTGTTGATGGCAAACATTTATTTTTTTTGCTTTGCGGTGGGCTGGGTTGGATATTGCCACTGTGGAGTTGCACCTTGTTTATAATTCTCCAGGGAGATGTACACTGCCGTTCAAAAGTTTGGGGTCACCCAGACAATTATTTTGTGTTTTCCATGAAAAGTCACACTTATTTACCACCATGAGTTGTAAAATGAATAGAAAATATAGTCAAGACATTGACAAGGTTAGAAATAATGATTTGTATTTGAAATAATAATTTTTTCCTTCAAACTTTGCTTTTGTCAAAGAATCCTCCATTTGCAGCAATTACAGCATTGCAGACCTAACATGACTGCATAAGGGTTTTCTAATCATCCATTAGCCTTCTGACACAATGAGCAAACACATTGTACCATTAGAACACTGGAGTGATAGTTGCTGGAAATGGGCCTCTATACACCTATGTAGATATTGCACCAAAAACCAGACATTTGCAGCTATAATAGTCATTTACCACATTAGCAATGTATAGAGTGTATTTCTGATTAGTTTAAAGTTATCTTCATTGAAAAAAAGTGCTTTTCTTTCAAAAATAAGGAAATTTCTAAGTGACCCCAAACTTTTGAACGGTAGTGTATATCTCCTGAGAGAAGATCGAACCCCATGCTGCTACCTAAATCAACCCTGCTATCAGATATGTCTCTGCATCTGAATGCATTTGGGATTAATTCAGCGTTGTGAGAAGGCTGCTATGACAGTAAGAAGAGTTAGGTGACTCGTGGAGCAAAAAAGTATGACTTCCAGGACACAACAAGCAAAACTAAATCATTACATCAGTTAAAAGGATTATTTGTGGGGTGTATGGTGGCCTTGTAGTGACAGTGCATACCTCAAGAGCATGTTGCTCAACTGCAGTGCTTCAATTCCAAGCCAAATATTCTTCCCTGCCCTTCACCTTGTCTCCTCTTTCTTTGCTGTATCAGTCCAATAAAGGGAAAATGCCTAAAATAAACAATTTAAAAACAAGGTTGTTTTCTCTTGCTTCTGCCCTTCAGAGAGAACAGACGCCTTTTTCTTTGCTCCCTCTTACCCTCCTTCCCTCCCTAACTGAGAATCCCAGCTTGCTGTCTTGTCTGCGTCGCTGTTCTTCTGGCTGAATCTTGATCCAAACGAAAAAAATGGATTTGGTGAGCGGCTTTAATAAAATTAACAACATTTCACATAAATTCGGGCCAGGGGGAGCCCCTATGGAGAGACCCATGGATTGGAATGCATGTGTCTGCATGATTCGACTGAGGATGTGGAAACATCTACCTGGTTTGGCTAGGATCACAGGATTTTCTGCTGATTGGCTCTGGAGTTTTTCCTGGTGTATCGAAAAATTAACTGGAAGAGCTAATTAAAAGCGGTCCCGGCATAGCTGCTTCTCAACAATTCGACTAGACGGGGGAGTGCACTAACTATCGGCAATGATTAACATGGAAATTACTATCTGGCATGCACTGTAGAGGGATGGACTCTACCGGACATGTTTACCCATGTTCTAGAAGGGAAACATCTGGAGTCGTTTTTGGTGCCTCCAAGGAATGGATTTAAAGCCTATGTATGGAAATTATGAACACAGGATTGCAAGAGATGAAAAATTCTATGCTCTGAGTGATCTGTGTCTATCAGACCTTGAATTCGATGCCCTGTTGTCTATTTTCCTCCTGGATTAAGACAAAACAGAAGATTGTGCTTCTCTTTCATAAACATACTGGGACTGCATCTGAACTCTCATTGACATGTGACTGGCTCAGGAAATTTCCATCTGCCATGCCTCAAGGACATGCTTCCGAGTTTCAGACACTAAGACATAACATCTTGGCTGGGAGAGATTTTGCTGCCTCCAGTAACTGATAAACACCCACCTGCATTCAACATACACGAACACACTGATTCATATATACTGAATTACACCCATCCATTCACTGATCCTCTCTGACTTTTGGTCTTTTGGTTTTTTGTGGTTGATTGTTGCTCTATGCTATTGAGAGATTTTTTTTTCATTGTAATCATAATCTGCTTAAATATTCATAAGCTGTATTCTGATAACGAAGGTTTTTTTTCTCTCCTCCCTCCTTGTGTCGTTCCCTCCCCTCCCCTCCCTTTCTTATCTATCTCTGTTTGATGAGGCGCCTATTATGGCTGCCGTGTCGTTGTGTCGCACGCATGCGCACCAATGTCAAGTCAAATTCCTCGCGTGTTTTTTACATGCTTGGCAATAAAGTTTATTCTGATTCTGATTCTGATTCTGATTTGGTTTGCTGTCTAACTTGCTTTTATCATCTCTGAAGACTGCTTGTATGAAACTGAATTTTAAAAAAAGTTAGGTTTTAGAATGAAGAATTTTAAATTCTTTTACATTTTTTTTTTTAATTACTGTTAAGAGTTTAGAGACATTTGGTATGGAGAGAAGAAGAATGAAAGTCAGTAGAAGCAAGACAGAATGTGTGTGGATGAGAGAGATACATGTAATGGTAAATATGCAAGGAGCAGAGGTAGTGAAGGTAGATGATTTTTTTTTAATCATGGTCTTTTTATTTGGTTTTTCCAATAGAAAAACAAAAAGAAAACAAAAGCATTACCCCCACCAAACTGCCAGGCATATAAAAACAATGCATTTACCCAGATATCTGAATATAAAATTGACAGATACTTATGTATAACAGATGTGAAAAAAGAATAATCAAATCAATTAAAGCATAATAATAAGATTTACATTATTATGCCAACAACATTAATAATTTACATTATTATGTTGTTGGCTTCAGCTTTTTCAACAAAGGTTAATAAAGGTTTCCAAATGACAAAAAATTTCTCAGTGGATCCCTTGACAGTAAAGCTTATTTTTTCTAGTTTAAGAAGGTACAGAACTTCTCTGATCCAGTGACCATATGTTGGTGGCTTAGGATCCTTACATTTGAGTAATATCAGTCTCCTAGCCAGGACAGTGCAGAAAGCCAGCATACTGATTTCTCGCTTTTGAAGGGGAGTGTCTGTCTGATTCACCCTGAACAGGGCCAAAAGTGGTGATGGAGTTATTGTCCTTTTGCAGATCTTAGAGAAAGTTTCAAAGATAGTACTCCAATAAGTATGTAATTTTGGACATGTCCAAAACATATGTATTAGAGTGGCTGGATCCCACCTGCAACGATCACAAATGGGATCCACACTCGGTTTTATCTTAGAGAGCCTAGCCTTAGACCAGTGCAATCGATGTACTATTTTGAACTCAATAACAGCATGTCTAAGACAGACTGATGAAGATGAAATTCCCTACAATATCTTATGCCAAATTTCCTCTGAAATTTGTTCGTTTAGCTCTATCTCCCATTTGTTTTTAAGATATGCCAATGATGCCAAGTTATAGGTGTAGATTAAATTATAAATTGTGCTGACAGACTTTGTTTTTTCTGGTTTACAATTAAAAATAGAGTAGTAAAGAAGAGGGAGGGCATGATGGAAAAGAATCTAGATTTGAGGTGACAAAGCTGCGAAGCTGCAAATACTGATAAAAGTGACATTTGGGGATATTGTATTTCTGTACTAACTGTTAGAAAGATGCAAAGCTGCCATCAATAAAGAGATCTGATAATGAGAGCATCCCTGTTCTAGACCATTTGTCAAAGGCCCCATCTATCAATGATGGGGCGAACATATGATTTTTTGAGACTGGAGCAGCCAGAGACAGGCCCCTGAGAGAGAAGGATCTTCTAAATTGACTCCAGAGCTTAACTGAGTGTAATACAACTGGATTGGAGGAGAAACTGGAGATAGGCTGTGCATATGGTAACTCTGAGCATAATAAAGCTTGTAAGGAGAAATCGCCGAGTAAACCCACGCAGACACAGGGAGAACATGCAAACTCCACACAGATCACTGTTGGTCAGGGGCTGGGATCGAACCCAGGATCCCCCGGCCAAGGGTGAGTTGCTGTGCTGCCACAGTGCTAACCACTCCTCCACCGTGCTGCCCAGACAGTAGAATTCATGGTTCCATTTACCACAGCAAGTTTTCCAGGTCCTGAAGCAACAAAATAGCCCCGACCATCACACTACCACCACCATATTTTACTGTTGGTATGATGTTTCTTTTCTGAAATGCTGTGTTACTTTTACATCAGATGCAATGGGACACACACCTTCCAAAAAGTTCAACTTTTGTCTGGTCAGTCCACAGAGTATTTTCCCAAAAGTCTTGGGGATCATCAAGATGTTTTCTGGCAAAACTGAGATGAGCCTTTATGTTCTTTTTGCTCAACACTGGTTTTTGTCTTTGAAATCTGCCATGCAGGCCATTTTTGTCCAGTCTCTTTCTTATGGTGGAGTCATGAACACTGACCTTAACTGAGGCAAGTGAGGCCTGCAGTTCTTTGGATGTTGTTGTGGGGTCTTTTGTGACCTCTTGGATGAGCCGTTGCTGCACTCTTGGGGTAATTTTGGTCCACTGGCCACTCCTGGGAAGGTTCGCCACTGTTCCATGTTTTCACCATTTGTGGATAATGGCTGTCACTGTGGTTCGCTGGAGTCGCAAAGCTTTAGAAATGGCTTTATAACCTTTTCCAGATTGATAGATCTCAATTACTTTGTTTCTAATCTGTTCCTGAATTTCTTTGGATCGCAGCATGATGTTTAGCTTTTGAGGATCTTTTGGTCTTCTTCACTTTGTCAGGCAGGTCCTATTTAAGTGATTTCTTGATTGAGAACAGGTGTGGCAGTAATCAGGCCTGGGTGTGGCTAGAGAAATTGAACTCAGCTTTCCAAAGATATGATAAACTACAGGTATTTATGTTTTATTGAGGTGGGGGCAATCACTTTTTCACACAGGGCCATGTAGGTTTGGATATTTTTTCCCCTTAATAATAAACACCTTCATTTAAAAACTGCATTTTGTGTTTACTTGTGTTATCTTTGTCTGTTATTTAAATTAGTTTGATGATGTGAAACATTTAAGTGTGACAAACATACAAAAAAAATGAGAAATCAGGAAGGGGGCAAACACTTTTTCACACCACTGTATCTGTAAACAAATGTCTTCAGATTAACAACAAAGAACAAGCTTATAGTTCAGACATCTAAGGAGGACTCAGAAGCACCATCCATTACAAGTGGAAGCAAAACATTTTTTTTATCTTGTTTTTACCTGACGGAGAGGGTATTAAATTGAGGTCATGTTCTGTCATATAAAAGTCTCCTTGACGTTTAATTCTCTGACTCTGAGATGATGTGATTCTTAACGTAGGTCATGGCTTTACCAGCATCGGTGAATTCCTTCTCTTCTCCGTTGTGTGTGATACGCAGGTGGGCTGGAAACAATATTCCAAAGTGGACACCCTCGTGGTTACGGAGCAGTTTTCTGACTTCCGTGAATGAGACCCTGGCCTTGGGGACGGCTGGAGTATAATCCGGGAAAATAGCAATTGGTTCCTCATTATATCGGAGTGGGGCTCAGGAACATGCTCTGCTCAGCACCTTGACGCAATCTTGATGGTAGTGGAGCTTAGCCACAATGGGTTGCAGTCTCCCACCTGGTTTCCGCGGGGCCAAACTTCTGTGCGAGCAGTCCACAAGCACATTTTTATCCAACTGTAACACCTCTCTTAGCAGCTTTGACACCGAGGTTGTGGCGCTTGCCCTGGATGTTTCAGCCACCCCCAGTATTCTGATGTTGCATCTTCAGATTCTCCCCTCCATGTCTTCACATTTGTCTCTGAGCCCCGCCACCTCTGCTTTCAATTCAGTTATCGTACTTTGGAGGGCTGTCACCTTGTCTGACCATGTAGACAGGCCGGTTTCAACCTCCTAGATAGCAGCCTTCACTTGTCCATGTCGGAATGAATCACCACCATGTTGCTTGTTATTTCCGCCTTCACAGCCTGTATCCCATTCCTGAGAGAGTTAAAATCTTCGGCGAGCACATTTTTCATTTCTGATTTTATCACAGCTGAAATTTCAGTCATCAGTGAGAGGAGAATTTTGGTCTTTAGGGAGTCGACATCCATTTCTGACTTACAGTAAATGGCGGTGATGAAGCCGTCTCAGTCGAGGCGTCAGTGGAGCGCGAGGAGGTGTTAGGCCTGGTGTTGGATAATCTGGTATATTTGTATTTGCGTAGACTTGCTGCCATTTATCCACACTTACACCTTCACACAGCTTAATAAATAAGTTCAGAGCAGAATCCCAGCATTTGTAATGTAATGCACTTATAAAATGAGAGCAAAGAGAGGAGTTCCGACGAGAGCTCAAACCGAACACGTCCTACTCCATTGTCAGCTCAGCAGCGCCCCCGAAGGTAGATGATTTAAAATGCCTTGGGACAACCATCCAATGCAATGGAAAATCCACAAGAGAGATGAAGAGAGTGCAGGCAGGGTGAAGTGGATGGAGATGAGTGTCAGGGGTGATTTGTGACACAAGGATAGCAGCTAGAGTGACAGGAAAGATTTACTGTATAAGAAGGTCGTGAGATTGTTTATGATGTATTGTTTGGAGACGGTGGCACTAACAAAAAGACAGGAAGCAGAGCTGGAGGTAGAAGAGCTGAAGTTTGCTAAGATTCTCACAGGGAGTGACAGGATCAGAAATGAGTATATCAGAGGGACAGTTCAGGTTGAATGGTTTGGAGACAAAGTAGAGAAGTGAGGCTGAAATGGTTTGGACATGAGCAGAGGAGGGATAGTCGACAAAGGATGTTGAAGATGGAGCTACCAGGCAGGCGGAAAAGAAGACCACAGAGAAGATTCATGGATGTGAAGGGGGACATGCACATGGGCCAGTTCTCCTTCTCCACCCTTGCAGACTCTTTGACTTTAGGCACCTTCATGTTAAGTGACTGAGGGTTTAGGACTGTCCCAATCTGAAGTCGGGAAGTGGCTGACTGTTCACTCACTGACTTTTTGAGCTCTTAAATGACGTCTTTCTCTGGCATGCTGTGCTGACTTAAGGGAATTACCCACAGCTCAGAGCACTATTCTGGGGTATCTCAAGGGAAAGCTCCTGATTCGTCACCTGTTTATCACTGACTACCCCTTCAACCCTGCTCCACCCTATCAAAAAAAAAAATGAAATAAAGACTTGGAATTTATGCTGAATTACACACATTCAAGTAGTTTAAATAATTTAGGGTGGTGCTGGGGGTGGGGGTTGTAGTGATAGTTGCATGATGTAGGTCCCACCGCTGTCAGAGGACTAGGGTTGACTTCCTGTTATGTGCCCGCAAAGAAGAAAAAAAAGGAAAAAATAAACCAAGTTGGTCATGAACAGAAACCACGTTTTGTCTGCTTTTTGGGTTAGCTGATAACCCTAATATAACATGGTGTCAGAAACTTGCTGTCACAAGAGGGTAAGAAGCTAGAGAGTCACTCTGCTCATGTCACCGAGAGACAGCTCACATCGCTCCAGTAAACTTTTAGCTAAGCTAAGCTAAGGTGAGAAGCTAGCAGGCCCACCTGACAACATGGTGCATTTTCAAGTTGCGCCTCCACCAAGGTTTGACTTCAGCAGGCCGGAGGAGTGGCCGAGGTGGATCCGCCGCTTTGCTAGAGTGTGTAGGTCAGGAGCAGTCGGAGAAGTCCAGATGGGTGATGAGAACAATGATGAGGGCCATGTTGCGCTTTTAGGATTAGTAACAGCCAGTGAGACAGATAAGGCGTGGGTTACACCCGTAAAAATAAATGGCCAAATGTGCAAGCTCAAAATAGATACAGGAGCAGATGTAATTGTGCTCCCAGAGAGTGTATGCCTAACATTAGTCAACAGACTAACATTGTAGCCCACAAAAATAAAACTTCTTGGTGCTGGTATGTCTCCACTAGCAGTCAGAGGAAAATTCACAGCAGCGTTTACTACAGGCAGCAAAAAATAACCATGTCAATGTACTGTGTGTAGTAGCAGGGTTAAAACAAGGTCTGCTAAGCCATTCAGTGTGAATCTGGGGTTAGTGGCAAGAGTAGACCCCGTACAATTGAACATAGTCGGGTCAGTGAAACAGCAGTTTCCAAAATTATTCACAGGCCGAGGGAAAATGCAGGCTGAGTATAAGATAGAGCTCAAAGAGGATGCCAAGCCATTTGCTTTGTCAGCTCCTAGAAGAGTACCCTTGCCCCTCCTTCCAAAAGTGAAGAAAGAGTTAGCATGGATGGAAGAGTTAGGTGTGATCTCCAAAGTAGAGCAGCCAATAGACTGGTGTGCTGGAATAGTACCAGTGCCAAAACCAGGCGACAAAGAAGTACGCATCTGTGTAGATCTCACAAAATTGAACAACTCTGTAAAAAGAGAGACACATGCTTCCTTCATTAAAACACACTCTAGGACAGGAAGGTGCCAAAGGTTTTTTTGGGTTGTTTTTTTTTTTTTAAACTAGATGCAAATTCAGGATTTTGGCAAATTCCCCTGTCAAAAGAATCAGCCTTGCTCACCACATTTATCACTCCATTTGGGAGATATTGCTCTAATAGGGTCTGTTTTGGAATCTCTTCTGCACCTGAACATTTCCAAAAGAGAATGTCACAGCTGCTAAAAGGATTAGAGGGAGTGGTGTGCCAGATGGATGACGTTCTTGTTCATGAAGAAACACAAACCCAGCATGGCAAGAGACTTTTAGCAGTTCTTCAGAGACTGGAGCAAGCAGGCATGACACTGAAGACAGAAAAGTGAGAGTTTTCAAAAAGCATCTCTCAAATTCTTGGGACAGATCATTTATGGAAATGGTGTAAGAGCAGACTCAGACAAAATGAGAGAAGTCATTAATATGGAGGGGCCTACAGACATCAGTGGAATCAGAAGATTCCTTGGAATGATCAGTCATCTGGGAAAATATCTACCCCATGTAGCAGAAAAGACCAAACCACTGAGAGAGCTGCTGAGTAACAAAAACATGCGGATGTGAGGAGATGCACAGCAGAAAGCATTTAACAGCATTAAACAAGAGTTAAGCAACCCCCCCAGGATTAGCGCCTTGCAATGCCCAAGCAGAAACAACAGTTTCAGCAGACACATCTTTGTATGGACTCGGAGCAGTACTACTTCAGAAACAAACTGATGGCACAGTAAAATGGGTAGCATACACTCCCAGAGCACTCACCACCACCGAACAAAGATACAGTGGTGTGAAAAAGTGTTTGCCCCCTTCCTGATTTCTCATTTTTTTGTATGTTTGTCACACTTAAATGTTTCAGATCATCAAACAGATTTTAATATTAGACAAAGATAACACAAGTAAACACAAAATGTAGTTTTTAAATGAAGGTGTTTATTATTAAGGGTAAAAAAAATCCAAACCTACATGGCCCTGTGTGAAAAAGTGATTGCCCCTACCCCAATAAAACATAAATTACCTGTAGTTTATCACATCTTTGGAAAGCTGAATTCAATTTCTCTAGCCACACCCAGGCCTGATTGCTGCCACACCTGTTCTCAATCAAGAAATCACTTAAATAGGACCTGCCTGACAAAGTGGAGTAGACCAAAAGATCCTCAAAAGCTAGACATCATGCTGCAATCTAAAGAAATTCAGGAACAAATGAGAAACAAAGTAATTGAGATCTATCAATCTGGAAAAGGTTATAAAGCCATTTCTAAAGCTTTGCGACTCCAGCGAACCACAGTGAGAGCCATTATCCACAAATGGCAAAACCATGGAACAGTGGTGAACCTTCCCAGGAGTGGCTGGCCGACCAAAATTACCCCAAGAGAGCAGCAACGACCCATCCAAGAGGTCACAAAAGACCCCACAACAACTTCCAAAAAACTGCAGGCCTCACTTGCCTCAGTTAAGGTCAGTGTTCATGATTCCACCATAAGAAAGAGACTGGGCAAAAATGGCCTGCATGGCAGAGTTCCAAGACAAAAACCACAGCTGAGCAAAAACAACATAAAGGCTGGTTTCAGTGTTGCGAGAAAACATCTTGATGATCCCCAAGACTTTTGAGAAAATACTCTGTGGAGTGATAAGACAAAAGTTGAACTTTTTGGAAGGTTGTGTCACATTACATCCGACGTAAAAGTAACACAGCATTTCAGAAAAGGAATATCATACCAACAGTAAAACATGTTGGTCATAGTGTGATGGTCTGGGGCTGTTTTGCTGCTTCAGGACCTGGAAAGCTTGCTGTGGTAAATGAAACCATGAATTCTGCTGTCTACTAAAAAATCCTGAAGGAGAATGTCCGGCCATCTGTTTATGACCACAAGCTGAAGAGCACTTGGGTTCTGCAGCAGGACACTGATCCAAAATACACCGGCAAGTCCACCTCTGAATGGCTTAAGAAAAAAAAATGAAGACTTTGGAGTGGCCTAGTCAAAGTTCTGACCTGAATCCGATTAAGATGCTGTGGCATGACCTTAAATAGGCTTCCAATATGGAAAATCTTTGGAAAACCTTCCAATATGGCTGAAATACAACAATTCTGCAAAGATGAGTGGGCCAAAATTCCTCCACAGTGCTGTAAAAGACTCATTGCCAGATATCGCAAACACTTGATTGCAGTTGTTGCTGCTAAAGGTGGCCCAACCAATTATTAAGTTTAGGGGGCAGTCACTTTTTCACACAGGGCCATGTAGGTTTGGATTTTTTTTCCTCTTAATAATAAACACCTTCATTTAAAAACTGCATTTTGTGGTTATTTGTGTTATCTTTGTCTAACATTTAAATTTGTTTGATGATCTGAAACATTCAAGTGTGACAAACATACCAAAAAATGAGAAATCAGGAAGCAGGCAAACACTTTTTCACACCACTGTATGCCCAAATTGAGAAAGAAGCCCTAGCCATCACATGGGCATGTGAGCAATTTTCAAACTTCCTGGTCGGAATTGTGTTCCATATAGAGACAGATCACAAACCCCTAGTACCACTTTTGGGAACAAAGAATCTGGATGAGTTAATGTTGAGAGTACCGAGGCTAAGAATGAGACTGATGAGATATACATACACGGTCTCACACGTTCCAGGTAACAATATAGCAACAGCTGATGTGCTGTCTAGAGCGCCAGAAAAAGAGACCGCCGACAAAAATCTGGAAAGGGAGATTAACCTCTATGCATGTCAAGTGATGTCATGTTTGCCTGCAACAGAACAAAAATTACAACAAGTCAGAGAGAATCAAGGCAAAGATGAGGTCCCTCAACAAATAAAGAAATGCTGCAGGGATGGTTGGCCAGACAAACACCACATTCCAGGATCATGTTGCCCTTATCATCAACATGTAGGAGATCTGACTATTGAGAATGAATTGCTATTGAAAGGCACACGTTTAGTGATCCCTAAGTCTCTACAAAGAGAGATTCTGGAAAAGTTGCACACAGGTCATCAAGGAATGACAAAATGCTGTGAGTGATCAAAATAGTCCTTATGGTTACCAGGACTAAGCTCACAACTCCAGCAGCAGGTGAAGGGATGCGCAAAAGCATGCGCAAAAGAACAACTGAATCACAAAGAAACATTACTTCCGACTGAATTCCCAACCAGACCATGGGAAATGGTTGGTACTGATGTATTCGAGTGGAACAGTCAGTATCTAATCATTGTGGATTAGTTTTTAAGGTATGTTGAAGTTGCTAAATTGTTATCCACCACCGCGGCCTCTGTGATACATCATTGTAAGTCTACTGTATATTCGCACAACATGGCATTCCATCAGAGATGAGGATGGACAATGGACCATAGCTTTCAGCAGAAATTTTCGACAAGTTTGCTAAAAACTGGGGCTTTGTTCACTCCACTTCTAGCTCAAGATACCCTCAAAGTAAGAGGGAGGCCTAAAGACCAATATGCACTGTAAAAAGTATGCTGCAGAAGGAAAAAGACCCATATTTATCCCTTTGGCATATTGCACTACACCGCTTGCCAGTGGACGCAGCCCAACAGAATTATTAATGGGAAGGAAAATACGCACCATACTCCCAATACTTCCATCTTCTTTGGATCCAGGATGGACAAACGTCACCGTGCTGAGGAACAGGGAACAAAAAGAAAGGGAGAAACCAAATAGAAACTACAACATTAGACACAGAGCTCATGATCTTTCAGGACTGAATCCAGGAGATTCTGCGTGGGTCTCAGATATGAGGGAGGAAGGAGTAGTAGACACACCTTGATCTTACATGGTTGAGACACAAAACAGGACTTTGCATCGCAATCAAAGTCATCTTGTGACTCCTACCAACAGCTAGTGAGGAACCGGCAAGTACACAGATTTCTGATCCACCTGAAAACATCATAAAGACCAGATGACTCTGATCCACAAGCTTCGGAGTCACCACAGAGTCTACCAGAACAGGAGTTTTCCCACAAGGGAGATAAAACCCTCAAGGTACCTTAAGGACTTTGTATTAGATAGAAGGTATTCTCGGATGCCTGAGTGACCTTCCAGGGGCAGAATAATCCACTCACTCAGCTGAAGGAATGGGCAATCTACCCCACCTTCATAGAGAAATGTACTATGGTGAAAGAAATAATGAGAAAAAATTGAGTGTTCAAGAGTAATGTTGATAAATTGTTAACTGGGAAGTTAGTGAATTGACACAGAAAATAAGATCTTCCGGGGTGGGAGGCTTTAACAACACGTGTTGTACTTAGAAGGGAGGATAATGATAATAATAATGATAGATCAGATTTATATGGCGCTTCACATGTCAAGTGACATCGCAAAGCTGCACGGTGGCGCAGTGGTTTAGTACTGTGGCAGCACAGTTTTACCCTCGGCCGGGGGATCGCGGGGATCATGAGATCGTGGGTTCGATCCCAGCCCCCGACCAACAGTGAGCTGTGTGGAGTTTGCATGTTCTCCCCGTGTTGCGTGGGTTTACTCCGGGATTTCTCCGGTTTCCTCCCGCATACCAAAAACATGTAGGTTTAGGGTGCTCGCGCACGCAGCGACCAGCAGCCGGTGGCTTGTCACCAGACTGCAAACCAAATCTACCTACGGGTACAAATAAGTAACAAAAAAAAAAAAAAAAAAAAAGCGCTTACAGTGAGTCCATCATTCATTCACTCCAGACAGACATTGGTAGTGGTAAGCTACTACTGTAGCCACAGCTGCCCTGGGGCAGACTGATGGAAACGTGGCTGCCAATCCGCGCCAACGGCCTCTCCGACCACTATTGAACATTTATACACATTTATACCCAGTGTCATGGACACTGGAGGCAAATGGGATGTAGTGTTAGTTGCATGATGTAGGTCCCGCCCCTGTCGGAGGACTGTGGTTGACTTCCTGTAATGTGCCCACAAAGAAGAAAAAAAAGGAAAAAAATAAACCAAGTTGATCATGAACAGAAGCCACGTTTTGTCTGTGCTCTTTGGGTTAGCTAATAACCCTAATATAACAGGAGTGGGGAGTGAATTGTGCAGTTTAAAAAAAAAGATGATTTAATTGATTGCAAGAGACTGCAGCATATTTAATTCAGTTCATTCCTGAAGAAAGTAATATGTTTAAAACCAAAAGACTGAGACCCACAATAGTCGGACGCATGTTTTAATTTCACAGAAATTAAAAGCATGGTTAAAATAAATAGGTCTAAAAATATATTTTTATTAAAACTGTAATGCTGAAAATTAAAAAAAAAAAGTTTGAACCTCTTTATTTCAATAAAAAAAATATTCCTAAATGTACACTGTTAGACATGGCTGTAATTTCTACAGTTACATATGATACTGTAAAATGTTTTCCCCCCAGGGAGTTACTGTAATTTCTGTTGCATTATGGGAATTTTTGTTGAATTCAGCTGTAATATCCAGTCATTTACTGTACATTACTGTACTTTTTGAAAATACAGTTTCTTGCTGTCTTTAGCCTACTGTAACAGCTTTGGCACACATTTTAATTTAATTAAACAGTAGTCTGTACAACAGTATGGCCAGTAAGATCCATCTATCATTTTCTCTAAACCAGTAAAACTGAAAATTGATGAATCAGCTATAAAAGACAAGTTGTGGTAAAATTCCTATGCTACATTGCTTTAATACTACTAAAAAGGACTATTATGATTATTCTTAAAAATGCCCCATATATCTGTTTTTACCTCCACCAAGGAGGTAATGTAATCTGGGTGGTTTGTCTGTCTGTCTGTTTGTGTTTGTTAACAGGATTATGCAAAAACTACTGTAAGGGTTTTGATAAAATTTTCACCAGAGGTAGCCCTTGGGCCAAGGATGAACCTGTGGTGACCCACCACAATCAACATGGGCATTCAATCCTCACACTCAGCTAGCCTGCACTAAGCAGAGGACAATTTGCATATGGACAGAGAGCCCCTAGGAGACAATCAGAACAATGGACTATTGCTATACATCCCCGGATTAAGGAGGGGACGTCCGGGCGCCAGTTGGTCACGCAAAAGATATGTATTGACTGATATGTATATCAATATGCAAATGTTCCATGCATTCTCTCTGTTGGTATAACATGTATAAAAGAGCTTGCAATACATGCCTCATTCAGACACACAGACCACTGCAGCGCACAGTGCTACAAGTGCGTCTCATTATGTTGGAGGAAAATAAAACTGCCACCTTCCAGCTCGCCGCATCTCGCCTGAACTTATTTATCCCTCCACAAACCCATTAAATTTTGGTGATGAGTTGAGAGTGCATACCTCCACCAAAGACCTTGTTTTTATTTGTCCAACAGGATTACACAAAAACTACAGGATGGATTTGGATGAAATTTTCACCAGAGGTGGTCCTTAGGCTAGAGAGGAACCCATTACATTTTCAATTCAGTTCAATTCAACTTTATTTATATAGTGCCATTTCACAACAACAGTCATCTCATAGCAGTATCAACTGTAGGGAAAACCCCCACAATTGCAGAAAGACCCCAGCAATCAGGCGATCCCCTATGAGCAAGCGTTTGGCAATGGTGGAAAGGAAAAAACTCCCTTTTAACAGGAAGAAACCTCCAGCAGAACCAGGCTCAGGGAGGGGCAGTCATCTGCTGCGAATGGCTGGGGGGTGAAGGGGTAGAGAAGATGATTTTGGTGATGATCCGAGAATGCACACCTCCACCATGGCTCTTAGCTTCTCACAGTGTGTTAACAAGAATCCTCCAAAACTTCTGGATAGACTTTGACACAATTTTCACCAGAACTTGCTGGTGGCCTACACATGAGCCCATTACATTTTGAAGGTGATACATAAGGGATGGAAGGAACCTTGGCAGAGATATGCGCTCTCTGAGTGCTTTTCTAGTTTTAAATGTATTCCCTCCCTTAAATCACACTGTCTGAAGTCTCTCTATCGATCCTTCAGTCACTTATTTATGCACATCATGTTCTGTGCTGAGGACTGCTGCAGCTGCAGTTCTCACTCTGCACAAATCTTTGACCTTCACTGACAGATGTCCCAGAGAGAAAGACTTCATTATAAAGACATCATATTAGAGTAGCCAAATGAAACTGTCCCTAAGAACCGGACACATCCAAACATAGTTTTATCTGGCAAAAGAGAGGAGAAAGATGGCATCAGCCTTCATCTATTCTCTTCATCGTTATCCAGGTTTCTTTTAATTTGCCACACTGTAATGATCCCTGTAAAAAGATTGTTTTATATTAATGTTTTCCCCAAGAATTAAATGGCTGATTTGCTCACATAAACAACTTAGAATGTGAATCCAGTTCTTATTATCTAAATATTTTGGATACTCCTGATAATGATGAATATAAATTAGAAATTATTTAAACATAAGAACATTTTAATATATACTAAATTTTATTAAAATTTAACAAACTTGGGTTTATGAATGTAGAATTTCCCCGACAAAAATAAAAAGTACAAAGTATATTTGCGTACACCCAAAACGGAAAAAATCAAATTAACTAGCATTGTATAAATTGTTGTCCACATTTGCTCTCCCCCCCCAAAAAAAATACTGAACAATAAGAAAAAATTATAAAAGGATATGAGATATACTTTTTGCGGAGCCACCAATGGTGGGCGTCCGCGCCAGGGAGCTTGGGCCAACACCACCTGCTCGTCTGCCAACACAAAAATGGGCTTCAGCCTGTCGTTGCAGACAGTCTTCCTACGCCCCCACCCCCCCCCCCCAAGTATAACACAAAATGTTTCGCCCTAGGTTCTAACATCCTGAACAGTCCTGTTATGTCTAACAAATAGGTAGACAGGAGTCGTGTCTTCATGTAGCCAACTGACTATTTATTGCACACAACACTGGACTATATACAGAGTGGGCCATGCCCGTCTGACATCACCCTGTGGGTGGGCACGGCATCATACACACATACAGTATATTCTCAAACAACACATTCGCGGCCAGACGAATTTCGCCCCCGAAGCGTGCATTCCCGGATGCAAAAGGGAATTGACTGACTCAAAAATGTGGCGGCACCAAGAGCTCGGAGGCTGGTGGAGACGTCACAGAGCAAGGGAGGGCACCCTTCTTGCACCACCCTGCTCTCCAGCCTTAACCCAGTAGGCGGCGACTGGAGCGCACAAATGTTCGCATCCCCGGCTTGCTCTGCAGCCATAGCAGGGAAATCTATTCCCATGTAGACTGGGGAAACTAACAAGCGCAACAATCAGCCACGACATTGAGCTTACCGGCAACGTGTTGAATGTCGGTCGTAAACTCCGAGATCACGGCCAAATGCCGTTGCTGCCGGGCCAACCACGGTTCCGAGACCTTGGACATTGCGTACGCCAGTGGATTATGGTCCATGAATGCGATGCCCAGCTGCTCTAAGTCGGCAAACTCCTCGCGCTTGCGGGCCAGCTTAGCCACATCCAGGCACTGAGGGCGCGCGAACACCAGTGGGCCTTTTGTAGTTATGAAATGTTTGACCCCGTGTTTCGTTATCGTAGCCAAAAAGGTCCGAACCGTGAGTGCTGGGAACTGTGCTAGTAAATGTTGGTACTTACCCCCTGGAACTATAACGCTAGCCAGTGTTGTTGACCCAGCTCCCCGAGATGTGCAGGGGAATGAGGAAAAAGAGACAGCATCCACTAATCGCCTATTAGCAACATCGACTAACAACCCATAAGCACATAGAAAATCTGTGCCTAAAATGCGGGCAGAACATGCAGCTATCACAAAGTCCCACTGGAAATTGCGTCTGTGCAAGCATATCGTCAGTGTCCATTCGTCAAACGTCCTGATGGTGGATCCGTTGGGGCCATGAGCTTGGGACCGCTGCCTCCTGCTAACCTGTCTGCATTCAGCGGCAGGATGAAGCTCTTCTGGGAGCCTGAGTCCACCAAAAACCGTCTCCCCAAACATGTGTCTGTGACATAAAACAGTTTGTTCCTGTCGCCAGCGGTTGCAGCTGCACCTGAATGCCGAACATACCATCTTCTCGGCTTTTTGAATTGGCATGGCAACAGGCAGCACTGGGCATTCGAGCCAAAACGGTGATGATAAAAACAGATTGCCCCATTCCTTCATCTCCTGGTGTCCATCCCAGCTACCACCAACAGCTTCTCGACTTCGCTGGAGGCCCTCAGCGTGCAGGCAGTGGCCTGCACGCTGAGAGTTCTGGTCGCCAAAATGATGCGGTCCGCTGCCTGCCCCAGGGCGCTGTTGTCCTTGGCAACCAGCCGCGGCGAGTTGGCCAGATCACCCTCGCCGTAGCCGGTAGGTTCCTGAGGAACAATTGGGCAAACAGGAAAGATTTATTGTCCTTCCCCCTCAGCGCCAACATGCTCTCCATGAGCTCCACTGCTGATCTGTCATCTAACTCCGAACGCGTTAGGAGTCTCTCTGCCCTCTCACTGTCAGAAAGGGTATAGCGCTGGAGTAGCATCTTCTTGAGCGCTTCATATTTCCCCTGGGCCAGCGGCTCCTGGAGCAGGCTCGTCCAGCGCGGTGACCACATAGTAATACTTGGTAGCGCTCACCTCTGTAGTCATGAAGTCCTTTGAGCGCCTGGTCCTGTCTCACCTCAAGTCCATCACCACACCCCTCCTAGACCCGCTGCAGTTTGCCTACCGTGCTAACAGGTCTGTGGACGACGCAGTCAACCTGGCCCTCCACTCCATCCTGCAGCACCTGGACTCCCCGGGAACCTACACCAGGATTCTGTTTGTGGACTTCAGCTCCGCATTCAACACCATCCGCCCCGATCTGCTCCAGGACAAGCTGTCCCTGCTCAACGTGCCTGACTCCCTCTGCAGGTGGATCACCGACTTCCTGACGGACCGGAGACAGCATGTGCGGCTGGGGAAGTCTGTCTCAGACTCTGTTAGCATCAGCATTGGATCACCCCAGGGCTGTGTACTTTCCCCCCTACTCTTCTCCCTTTATACCAACTCCTGCACCTCCTCCCACCAGTCTGTTAAGCTGATTAAGTTTGCGGACGACACCACCCTCATCGGGCTCATCTCCAACGGTGACGAGTCCGCCTACAGGGAAGAGGTGGCCCAGCTGGTGTCCTGGTGCAGCCACAACAACCTGCAGCTGAATGCTCTGAAGACAGCGGAGATGATTGTGGACTTCAGGAAAGTCACATCCCCCCTGCCCCCCCTCACCATCACAGGCTCTCCCATCACCTTTGCAGATTCCTTCCGCTTCTTGGGCACCACCATCACCCGAGACCTCAAATGGGAGCCAACCATCAGCTCCCTCATCAAAAAGGCCCAGCAGAGGATGTTCTTTCTGCGGCAGCTGAGGAAGCTCAAGCTACCCACCAAGATGTTAGTGCAGTTCTACACGGCCATCATCGAGTCCATCCTCACCTCCTCCATAACTGTGTGGTACGCAGGAGCCACTGCCAGGGACAGACTAAGGCTGCAGCGCGTCGTGCGCACTGCTGAGAAGGTGATAGGCTGCAAGCTCCCATCTCTCCAGGACCTGTACATCTCCAGGACCCGGAGGCGTGCTGGCCGGATCATAGCCGATCCTTCACATCCTGGTCACGTGCTGTTTGCCCCCCTCCCCTCAGGTAGAAGGCTTCGGTCCATTCGGACTAAAACCTCTCGGCACATGAACAGCTTTTTCCCCTCTGCCATCAGACTGCTGAACACTAAGTGACTTTTGTCTCTCGTGCACTATGTACAGCAGCTCAACCAGACTCATGTCATTCATCACTGTTTTTCTGTTGCATTATTGACTGCACTATGTGGTACTTCACATTATCTGCTACATGCTAATTTTTTAAACTGCCTTGACTAGTACTACTCA
Organism: Pholidichthys leucotaenia; assembly: GCA_020510985.1. Classification (NCBI taxonomy): domain Eukaryota; kingdom Metazoa; phylum Chordata; class Actinopteri; order Cichliformes; family Pholidichthyidae; genus Pholidichthys; species Pholidichthys leucotaenia. The sequence continues at coordinate 121,976,156 of CM035837.1, read as the reverse complement.
TTATTACTAGTATTATTATTATTATTACTTATTATTACTTATTTTTCTACACTTATGGCACGTTTCTAGTCCTTTAGTTTTTTAGTTTATCCCTTTTTCTCATTATGTTTTTAATGTTGCAGCATGGCACCGAGACAAATTCCTAGTTTGTGTATCACATGAACAATGGCAATAAACCTGATTCTGATTCTGATTCTGATTCTGGTATCGTCCATTGTTATCCTGCGGAGTGCGAACTGGGCTTCTATGTGCCAGAACCACGCAGTCGGGTTGTGAAGCCAGAAGTCTGGGAGCTTGACTGAGACAGCACACGCGGTGTTGGTGCTCTCCCTCCAAGTAGTCTCCGGGGCGGCGCTCAGCTCGCTTTCCATGGCACGTCTTGGGGTCACCAATGTGGAGAAAGGAAACAGGCGAGGCAGCAAGTTAGATGACACACGAACTTTATTCTTTCTCCAACATCAAGTATAGTAGAAGAGCTCCCGGGTCTCTGCACATTCCTCTTTTATACCTTTAATTCCATGCATTGAGACCCGGAACTTCCGACCATAATAAATTGTTTGGAACAAAGACCTGTGTGGCACATTAACATGACATCTTGGATCTTTGATCCAAGATGGCGCCCACAGTGGTCGCCATGGTGCTTCGCTGCGTTTTTCTTTAGCTGTTTTTGTTCATCAATTGTGTGTCTGCCAGCTCTTACACCCGTGAAGAGCTACTAAATATCAGGACTTTCACTCCCACGGACCTACTTCCAGTTTTTTTGTCTCCTGCCGCCGATCTGGTTCACTTTTTAGCCCAAAAAGTGAGACGGCGAAAGAGAGGAAGGCGAGCGGGCGCTCTCGTGCGGCTTCGCAGGAGAGGCATGCACACGGCTTTGCCTGGCATATTTCTGTCCAATGTCAATTCTCTCTTTAACAAGGTAGAGGAACTGAGACTGCTGATGCGATTCAAGGACCTCTCCACCTCGTGTGCTCTCTGTTTTACTGAGACCTGGCTTAAGGAATCAACTCCGGACAGCGCGCTCCTCCTCGAGGGATTTCAGCTGTTTCGTGCTGATCGAGACACAGAGCTCTCCGGTAAGACCACAGGAGGAGGAGTCTGCTTTTACATCAACAGCAGCTGGTGCTCTGATTTAACGGTGATCTCCCAACACTGTTCTCCCGCTCTGGAATATCTATTCATTAACTGCAAGCCTTTTTATTATTATTCTTTTTATTTTATTATTATTTTATTATTATTATTCCCCGCGTGAGTTTGCTTCATTCATCCTCGCCGCTGTTTACGTCCCGCCCGACGCGGACGCGGGCGAGGCTCAGCGGCGCTCGCGGATCACATTCAACAAACGGAGCAGACTTTCCCGGACTCTCTGGTTATTGTGGTTGGCGACTTTAACCAGAGTAACCTGAGCCATGATCTCCCCCGTTACAAACAGTTTATTAAATGCCCCACCAGAGGAAAGAACGCGCTGGATCACTGTTACACTACAGTGAAGGATGCGTATCGTGCTGTTCCCCGCGCTGCGCTCGGACTATCTGATCACGTGATGGTCCACTTGATTCCCACATACAGACAGAGACTGAAGCTCACTAAACCTGTTGTGAGCACTACGAGGAAATGGACCAGTGAAGCTGGGGAGAAGCTGAGCACGTGCATGGAAATAACTGTCTGGGGCATGTTTAAAGGAGCCACGCATGATCTGGATGAGTACACGGACACTGTGAACTCATATATCCACTTTTGTGAGGAGAGCATTCTTCCATTGCGCACCAGGGTGAGGTACTCCAATGACAAGCCCTGGTTCACTGCTAAGCTCAGACAGATCAGGAAGGAGAAGGAAGCAGCGTTGAAAAGTGGAGACAGGGACTGCTACAGGGAGGTCAAATATCGGTTTAGCAGAGAACTGAGGAGAGCTAAATCTGTGTACTCTGAGAGACTCCAGCAGCAGTTCACTGCTAACGACTCTGCTTCTGTGTGGAGAGGACTGAGGCAAATCACCAACTATCGGCCTCAGGCTTCTAAAGGTCAAGATGACAAAGCCCTTTGTCAAAGACTGTCCCAACACTATGCCCGTTTTGACACCTCGTCAGCTGTGTCCATCTCCCCCCCTCCCCCCAGCGCCACTGCCTCCACGGTCCCCACTTCATCAAACACGGCCCCCCCTCCTCCCCCCCTGCCCTTGTCATCAGTGAGCAGGACGTGCACAGACAGTTCTCCAGACTGAACCCGCACAAGGCCCCCAGCCCGGACGGCGTGTCTCCCTCCACCCTGAGACACTGTGCGGAAGAGCTGGCTCCTGTCTTCACAGACATTTTTAACACCTCCCTGAAGTTATGCCATGTGCCGACCTGCCTCAAAACCTCCACCATCATCCCTGTCCCCAAGAAGCCACGGATCACTGGACTTAACGACTACAGACCTGTAGCGCTCACCTCTGTAGTCATGAAGTCCTTTGAGCGCCTGGTCCTGCCCCACCTCAAGACCATCACCACTCCCCTCCTGGACCCGCTGCAGTTTGCCTACCGAGCCAACAGGTCTGTGGACGACGCAGTCAACCTGGCCCTCCACTCCATCCTGCAGCACCTGGACTCCCCGGGAACCTACGCCAGGATCCTGTTTGTGGACTTCAGCTCTGCATTCAACACCATCCGCCCCGCTCTGCTCCAGGACAAGCTGTCCCTGCTCAACGTGCCTGACTCCCTCTGCAGGTGGATCACCGACTTCCTGACGGACCGGAGGCAGCATGTGCGGCTGGGAAAGACTGTCTCAGACTCCGTCAGCATCAGCACCGGATCACCCCAGGGCTGTGTACTTTCCCCCCTACTCTTCTCCCTGTATACCAACTCCTGCACCTCCAGCCACCAGTCTGTCAAGCTGATCAAGTTTGCGGACGACACCACCCTCATCGGGCTCATCTCCAACGGCGACAAGTCCGTCTACAGGAGAGAGGTGGCCCAGCTGGCATCCTGGTGCAGCCACAACAACCTGCAGCTGAACGCTCTGAAGACAGTGGAGATGATCGTGGACTTCAGGAAAGTCACAACCCCTCTGTCCCCCCTTACCCTCACAGGCTCTCCCATCACCACTGCAGATTCCTTCAGCTTCCTGGGCACCACCATCACCCGGGACCTCAAGTGGGAGCCGACCATCAGCTCCCTCATCAAAAAGGCCCAGCAGAGGATGTTCTTCCTGCGGCAGCTGAGGAAGCTCAAGCTACCCACCAAGATGTTGGTGCAGTTCTACACGGCCATCATCGAGTCCATCCTCACCACCTCCATAACCGTGTGGTATGCAGGAGCCACTGCCAGGGACAGACTAAGGCTGCAGCGCGTCGTGCGCACTGCTGAGAAGGTGATCGGCTGCAAGCTCCCATCCCTCCAGCACCTGTACATCTCCAGGACCCGGAGGCGTGCAGGCCGGATCATAGCCGATCCTTCACACCCTGGTCACGTACTGTTTGCCCCCCTCCCCTCAGGTAGAAGACTTTGGTCCATTCAGACTAAAACCTCCTGTCACATGAACAGCTTCTTCCCCTCTGCCATCAGACTACTGAACACTAAGTGACTTATTAGACTCTCGTGCACTATGTACAGCAGCTCAACCAGACTCATGTCAATTCACTGTTTTCTTTTTGCATTACCGACTGCACTATGTGGTACTCCACAATATCTGCTACTCGCTGATATATTTAAAATTGCTTTGACTAGTATTACTCATTCATATTCTACATTTTATTGCATGTATAGTTTTATTTCTATCTTTTATTTTTTCATGTTTAATGTTGCAGCATCGCACCGAGACAAATTCCTAGTTTGTGTACTACATGAACAATGGCAATAAATCTGATTCTGATTCTGATTCTGACATAACGCTGGCACTGCTTTCACACCCTTTCCTCTTCCAGTGGCTCCAGCAGTTCCTCCTCTCCCCGGGAGGTGCAAAGTCCTTACTGTCCTGTCTGATACCCCCCGGTGACACTTCCTTCTTCTGTCCATTGTTCCCTCCTTCTTCAGCTGCCTTCTCTGGGTGGAGAATCCCCCATCTGTACCACCACAACAGCACTGAAATGAAGCATTCTCAGAAAGGCTGGAAAAAATTGCTGAAAAATTAAATATTTTTAAAGAAAATTTGAACAAAATATGTTACAAGCATTTCATTAAAGACGCACTCCGGTGGATACAAATCCCTTATAAAAACAAACCTACATTGTCTAAAATGGTATCTTATGCCCCTTTTTCTACACAAAAAAACCTTTCATTGTCTTACAGTTAAATGTCAAAATCAAAAAAGCAAAGCAAAAAATAAATACTTGCCATCCACAGCTGGAAAAAGGAAACTGAAATGGATATAATGGTGAAAACAATGAGGCAACTTCCTACAATAATGGGATGATTGGGATTATTCCATCCATTTTATTTATGTTTGTATGTAGTATGTGTTTTGTCCACAAACCTGGTAATGAAGACAGATGAGTAGGCTGTGCTGGAACTGAACTTTATTTGGTTGGTGTCGGTTGGTTGGTGAACTTGTTTGGTGTTGGTGTCGTCCTTTGTAAACATGTCCCAATTACCGTAGCCCGACAAGTTGAGCCCATTGCTGTCGCGGATGGTGAAGCTCAGTCGGAAGAAGAGGTCACATCCCATAATGTTTTCACCATGTGTAGCCGCTTGAAACTTGAAATCATAAGCAATCTTCAACTTGTAGTAGACCGTTTGCTCGATTGTCCCAACGTTGCTAACTCTGTGACCACCATAGTCATACAGCGCCACTGTTTTTTTTTTTTCTAATCGGGTGGTTGGGGAAAAATTTCTTCACTGTGGCCCAATTCAGCATCGACTTAACCACCGCAGTGTCGAGCAACAGCGGCACAGTCATGTCATCCAATTCAATCATGCTGTATGTGCATGAATTACATAGCACGTAACAATTGATTATAAGTGTGATAAGGTACAAGTGTGGCACATATGTTGGGTACATATTTTCCACAAATGTATTGCTGTATGTTTATTGTGTGCTTCACGTCTCGAGGGACAAAAGGACTGAGTCTGCAGGAGATATCGAGAAGGTGTGAGATTTGGCCTTTGTCTCAGAGAGATGCCCTGGAGGGATTTCCGGACCATCGAAGGCTAAGGGACAATGGTGGAAGATCAAAAGGGTTACAGTGTGACTGGGATTAAGTACCATGTGACTGTATGTTTGCTTAGACACCATGTGACTTGAGTTTCGATGTTCCGGAGTATAAAAGAGTGATGTGATATTGATCTGCCTCTTTTCTTGCTTGGAGATTGTTAGAGTATGTGTTCTGTTAATAAAGCTGAACCTGAGAAATAACTCAGCCTCATCCTTGAGCACATCCTCTACATGAGGATTATTTAATTTATATTTAGAGCTGTGTGTGTGGAGACGGAGGTTCACTTCGAGTCCACGCACACACTGGAAAAAACTCGTTTTTGGGGCACCAGTCTAACGTGGACAATTTATTAATAAATAATCCTTGAACCTGTCATTAACCAGTATCAATATTCGTGAATTCCTCTGCCATGACTCAGAAAAGCACACATGCAAAAGAAATCAAGCAGAAACTTCTCTATCCCATTAACAGTTTTTATAATCAGACTCAGGTTAAATGACATTACATTCAATTGATTTGTAAGCAGGTGAAATTATCAACAACTGTCCAATATCATATTAACTGGTAATGGATTCCTGAACATAAAGTCTATAGTTAAACTTTTGTGGAAACAAGAAAAAACAGATTTTGAATTTGTGACTGTAATGCAGTGGGAGACTCTGGAATAACTGTAACAAAAATATGTATAAAATTGGACACAATTCTATGGGAAAATGATAAAAGCTGATTAAATGGAAAAGAAAATTCTGAGTTACTCTACAAAAAGAACGGAGGTTATTGAAAAGGAAATATTAATTTTCCTTCAGCTTATAGCTCCTATCGTAGCTTATGGACTAGCTTTAACATGAAAAATTGGTCATATTCAATCATAATTAGAAATTACATTTAGCCCAGCATATAGGAAGTGGAAGTATGGCTTACGAACAGCTGTGTCTTCAGAGTCCAGCATTGATCTTGAATGCCAGCAGATGGCACAAAGAAGGAAAGATTGCCAGCAGTCCTTTCAGTTACAGCGGTGATGGCACAGACTTAGCAGTGGGTGTCCGGAGAGTGGAGCCGGCAGGAGAATGAACGGCTGGCCCCAGGGCAGGTGTGATGTCTTTTTTGTGCAACAGATCCATTTCTGGCCCACAAATTTAGAATGTCCAGCAGCCGATAAGAAAACACACAGGCTGAAGGAAAATGGATGTAAACAGGTCCACCCATGAAATCGTAGTTCTCCTGACACCGTGGTACGTGGGTGAGGCAGGGAAAAAGTCCAAAAATCACAATCAGTCCACTTTAACGGTGAATTAAAGTAAATCAATAGAAAATGTTCAGCAGAATAAACACAGTTTCTGAGGAGAGGGAAAAAGGCATTTTGGAGTTTCACTCCAAGTAAGAAGGTTTGAGCTCAACAAGAAAAGATGATCTCTTCTCAGATGCCAGAAAAACAGAAAAAGACTTAACAAAAGACAACTTTAAGAACTTTAGAAAACTCGACAAAGACTAAAACAAAGACTGAACAAAGACTGAGCTGAACTGAAACAAAAACTTAACTGAACTGCTAGGTCATTTTCTCTATTTAACAGAGCGCACTCCTTGGATAATAAAACATGACTGGCAGCAGGAAGAACCAATTATCAGCCATCATGGGAGATTCGAATGGGCTATTGTCCAATAAGAAAGCAGTCCTTTGTCTATAACCGACCAATAGAATGAAAGGGGCATCATCCAACAGAGACGACCTGGGAATTGGCTGGTATCAGTCAGATGACTGGCATAAGTTTCAGAAGACATATACACATATTAACTGTGAAATTTATTATATACTTAATATGAAATGTAAGCTAACTTCAGTGATTCATGACTTACCTTCACTGAGCATGCACTTTTATAAACTTGTCCTTCTATAATTAACATGCTTTAGAATAAGGTTCATTTAAGCATTTTCAAACATGCAACACATTTAAAATCAATGATTAATGAAACATTTCAAACCCATCATTGTCCAACACAGAGGCGGTCATCTTCAACAGTTGTTCTAAGCAGTATTTCCTAGAAAAATAAAGTCTTGAGGAGAAAGGATTATTTCAGCCTATAAAACCCAAAATTCCAATGTTGATAAAATCCAACATGTCCCTGAGTTGACGGAAGGGGGCAATGTTGAGCTGTGGATAATTCCTAGCGACTTGTGGAATGCAGTCAAGGGATCTGGGGTATCTCACAGAGTACTCTAAGCATAAAACTGCCTGGTTGGGAAGGAAGCTTCGGGATTTATGACTCGTAAAAGAATCCATCCGTTCCTGGCATGAAATGTGATCTTTATCGGCCCTTTTACCATGGAATGTGTTTTCAAACTGTGGTCCTTAGGTGAAGGAAACAATTCTTGACCAGACTTTTGGGTGAAACAATTTCTTTAAGGTGAAGAGTGATTTTCCAGATTGGAGCCACACATGGATTGATACTACAATTAATTTCCGGGCTTACTGCGTGGATGGTGGTCACTGGCGGGTGGTTTGCTTGCTTGGCGGGTCCCACAGCATTGGCAACCGGCACACTTTGGCAAAATGATTGTAGCTTCCACACGTGTTTCACCATTGTCCTCTTGCCAGGCAAAAACGTGCTCTCTCATGGTGCATCGGGGAACCACAGTTACCACACACGGGGCCTCCGGTCCTCCAGTTCACAGTGTTTGTCTCAAACTCCACTGCCGTATCTTTGTGTTCCTCTGTGCCCACCGCGTTGGCTAACGTCGTCTGTCCTGGTTGTCTCTGTTGTTGGCGCACACCCAACTCCGATGCTAACCTGTCCACTGATTCAAATTGGGATGCTAGCTAGCGTTAGCTAAAGTCATGTTGTTTGGTGCAATTAGCATCTTAGCCCTTAGCCTCAGGTTACTTGTGTGCTCGGCCAATTGGTTCCGCACCATCTCGTCTTCTAACAGTCCAAATCTGTACATGCTAGCCAGTTGTCTCAAATTAGCGACAAATTTTTGGGTGGACTCACCAATTCCCTGTCGCCTCTGGTGGAATCTTATACGGCGTGCTAGTATGTTGTCCAGCGTAGCAAAGTAGCTAACAAGCAGCTCCACAGCATCTCCATACAAGTCCGTCGGACCAAGCATGTAAAAAATCCTCTGACCTTCTATGCCCAGGTTGTAGACAAGCAGTGCCTACTTCCTTCCTTTATCCAACTTTCCCAGGTCCAACGCTGCAACATAGGTCTTGAACGCATCCAGCCAACATGGCCACGGGACAACCAGTTCACCTGGGGACTCGAGGAAAGGCCTCAGCGGTCCTAGGCATGCTTCCATGGTTCGTTAATTCTTGTCACCAAATGTTTTGTCCACAAACCTGGTGATGAAGACAGACAAGTAGGCTGTGCTGGAACTGAACTTTGTTACATAAATACCAAATATACAGAGCACATTAATGAGCACTCAGCTCCTGACTATCCCCTTAGTGAGAGTGCCGGCAGAAGAGACATACTGTAACATGGCCTACCCCTTCCTTATGTATGTCGGCGTGATGACGACACCAGCCGGCTAGGTCATTATGCCACTCACTGTTATAAATCCCTTTTATAACAGTACATACAGCTGTTTTGGGCTATAAAGCAGAGTACGCAAAGGTAAGGGGGCCCCTAAGTTCACCCTCAACATTTTTTGTGAGAGAATTAAAATTACCTTTAACTTATTTCCTCATACATTTGCAACTTTTTTCTCTTAAAGACAGACTCCAGTGGATATAAATCCCTTATAAAAACAAACGTACAGTGGCTATAAAAAGTCTACACACCCCTGTTCAAATGCCAGGTTTTTGTGATATAAAAAAATGAGACTGTCATGCGGTGGCTCTCGCAAGCCACCATAAGACGCCACACAGTCACCAGTGAGTTTCAGTGAGTTTTATTACGGTGAAAAGTAACAACACAAGATGCAGGGGCAATGACACATAAGTCTACACACATCCGGAGGCGTAAGGCTAAACAGCTCTCATACAGGTCCATAGGAGGAGACGGTCATACACAGGCAAGGTTGTTGGAGTAATGACTACACAGGCTGCTGAGGCAGAGACACACAGAGGTCTACTCACACCGGGAGGGGTAAGGCTAACAGCTCACTTACTGGTCCTGGGGAAGCGACGGTCAACCACAGGCAGACGAGGTAGGTAACAGTCCAAAGCATCCGTAGCTCAGACGAAGAACGACTGACACTATTGCGTCTTACCGCCGCCAGTGCCGGGCTTAAGAAGGCGAAGCACTAACGACGATAATTACAATCAGCTGACCGACCGTTGACAGGCGGAAGCCCCACCGAGCACTTTCACAATAAGAGCCCGGTGAGGCCAGAATACAGCCCGCAACTGTCAAGGCCGGCAGCGAAACATAACTTAGCCCGAGCGCCATCAGAACCGGCGCTCGGGTCATAACAGTACCCTCCCTCCACGGGCGGACTCCGAACGCCCCAAGGAACCACCCTGCCCCCCCACCCCCCAGGGTGGGAGGTTGGGGGACAGATGTGGAGGGAGAGAACCAACCCATGAACGAGACCTTAAACCAAAAGGAAAAAAAATACATCAATTTCCCCCAGAACCATGACGAAACCAGAAAAAACAAGACATGACTAAAAAATATACAAGGGATACAAAACCATAAAGAGCATAAGCACCTGACACCGAACGTCTTCCCACAGGGACAACAGACAACCCGTCTAACTCCAAAGTACATAATCCCACGTGGTAAAGAACTCAAAGGATCTCTTCAAAAACCCAAACTAAACATGCCAAAATCATACTCCCAAACAACCTCAATACATGATAACTATGAAACAAGAAATACCTGAAAACACACGATAACTATGGAACAAGAAATACATGGAAACACACTATAACTATGGAACAAAAAATACATGGAAACACACGTGGAGCAATCTAAAATTGCTTGGCATAACGTGACTATGACTAGACTGTGACTTTCAAAAAACACATGAGGCAACCTAAGCACAAACAAAACAAGAAATACATACAAACACACCTAGAGCAATCTAAAATTGCTTTAACATAACTTGGCTATGACTAGACCGTGGCTTTCAAAAAAAAAAAAAACATGAGGCAATCTAAAATTGCTCTGACATAACTTAGCTATAGATAGACAGTGGCTTACAAAAAAAAAAAAAAAAACATGGAGCAATCTAAAATTGCTCTGACTTGACTTAACTATGACTAAACTATGGCTTAGAAAAAAAAGGAAACATGAGGCAATCTAAAATTGCTTTGATTTAACTTTGACCAGACTGTGGCCTTCAAAAAAAAACATGAGGCAATCTAAAATTGCTTTGACTTGACTATGACTAGACTGTGGCTTTCCAAAAAAAGGAAACATGAGGCAATCTAAAATTGCTTTGACTAAACTATGACTAGACTGTGGCCTTCAAAAAGAAGAAACATGAGGCAATCTAAAATTGCTTTGACTTGACTATGACTAGACTGTGGCCTTCAAAAAGAAGAGACATGAGGCAATCTAAAATTGCTTTGACTTGACTTGACTATGACTACATGAAACAACAAAAAAAAGTTGCTAAACGTACTTGACATGACTAGGCACCGTATGGGCCCACAGATAGTCCCACAAACACAGTACATGATCAGGTGGCCTACCCCAGTCCCAGGCCCCCAGAAACAAGTCCTCTGGTGGCAGAACCAGGTCACCCCGTAGCAAACACAGTTTATTGGGTGGTCAACCCAAGACGCCGAACGCACGAAGCAGTTCCTCGGGTGGCCGACCCGCATCCCACAACCACCAGGACCGTGGAGGAAATGCATGCAGCCACCCACCTGAAGACGACAAGACAGGAGAGCGCCAGTCTGCCAAACACAAACCTCTAACGGCCCCCAGCTGGTGGCTCCTGAGAGGGGAACAACCAAAGACTTGGACCCCCTCGAATCCTGATTGGGTCACAGCTGCACCTGCGCTGGACCCCCACTGGACCTCGTCGGACCCCGATTGGGTCATCGCTGCACCCACGTCGGACCCCGATTGGGTCATCGCTGCACCCGCGTCGGACCCCGACTGGGTCACCTCGGCCCACGCGTCGGACCCCGACTTGGTCACCTCAGCCCACGCGTCGGACCCCGACTGGGTCACCTCAGCCCACACGTCGGACCCCGACTGGGTCAGGACTGCACCGGCGACGACCTCCATCTCCGAACCTGGAACCCCCAGTCCCGTGACCTTGACTGGCTCCGGACCGGTAACGCTGTGGAGGTGCTCAGAAAACAGAAGAGGACCGGGATCAGTTCCACCGGCAGCGCCAGAGCCCAGCGAGACGAGCTCGGGTGCAGCGGACGGCTGCCCCTCACTCGCCTCCCCATGAGGCAGGCAAAAATGCTCTAACACACCATACAGGAAAACAAGGAAGAGCACTTGCCTGCACTCGGGCTCTGGAGCCGTCCAGGACTTCGCCGATCCAGGTTCAAGAAGACGCTCGTCGTCGGGCTCCCACTCGGCTGCGTCGGGTTCCACAGCCGGCCTGATGGTCTCTGCAGCTGGATCCTCTCGCGCTGGCGTCCACGCCAATAACCCGTCTGGCGTGGAGGCAGAGGACCCTGGACCTGCTGACTTGGGCTGCATCCCTGAGGACCCCTGGGGACGCTCTCTCGTCGGCACTGGCTCCTCATCGCAGTCCGTTCTCCTCCTCTGTCCAAAGCAAGGCTGCAGGGCCGGGATATTTCCCAGAGCCGCAGGCCTCCCCCTCGTACGACGGTGTGGGACTGACGCCGAGGACCGCTCCGCAGGAGGAGACACAGAGGCAGCAGGTTTAGTACAAATGGCTACAGCTGGGGAAAGAAACTCAGGGAGCTGCGAACCCCGAGCTTCACCCCCAGGAGTCAGACAAGACAGATCACTATGATCAATAGGAAAGTGAACTTGAACTTGCCTGTCTCCCGGGGGGAGGATGGTGTCAGCTGTAGCGGACGTTGCTCCTTCCCTCGCTCGCTGGGTGGTAGAAAAGGATCCATGGACAGAGCCCACCGGCACAGGACTCCGCTCACTCACAGCAGCTGGCTGGTTGAGGGGGTCATCCCGGCGGCCCGGAACTGGATCCGGAGCAGGAGCTTGCTGAAGATGCGCCCGGCCGTGGCGCCGACGCCTTCGCCGGCCCCCAGATGGTGCGAACTCCCAGAACAGATCGAGGACAGGATCGGGATCCATAGGCAAAGAGCAGGAGTGCCTCTTCTCCTGCTTCATGCCACGTTCCTCCTCCATCATCAGGAATATTTCGCGTTGCGCGGCGATGTCTTCCCTCCTCGCGTCGACTTCCGGGTGGTCGGCGTAGCGGGGAGAGAGATGACAAAGAACATCTTCGGCGGCGTCCAGGTACCAGTGTATGCCGTGGTCATAATCCAGCAGGGAAGCGGAGATGAGCAGCTCATCCACGACTTCCAGCTCACCTGTCAGCTCGTGGCTCGGACTCCAAACGTGGCCCCTCAGCGACGGCATTCCTCACATACACCATACCCAGACAGGAAAAAGCAACGTCCAAAACTCGAACCCACTGGTGAATTGCGTCTCGGGTTGGCATCACCGTAAACGCCGTTTTGGCAGCAGTGTACTGTCATGCGGTGGCTCTCGCGAGCCACCATAAGACGCCACACAGTCACCAGTGAGTTTCAGTGAGTTTTATTACGGTGAAAAGTAACAACACAAGATGCAGGGGCAATGACACATAAGTCTACACACATCCGGAGGCGTAAGGCTAAACAGCTCTCATACAGGTCCATAGGAGGAGACGGTCATACACAGGCAAGGTTGTTGGAGTAATGACTACACAGGCTGCTGAGGCAGAGACACACAGAGGTCTACTCACACCGGGAGGGGTAAGGCTAACAGCTCACTTACTGGTCCTGGGGAAGCGACGGTCAACCACAGGCAGACGAGGTAGGTAACAGTCCAAAGCATCCGTAGCTCAGACGAAGAACGACTGACACTGCTGCGTCTTACCGCCGCCAGTGCCGGGCTTAAGAAGGCGAAGCACTAACGACGATAATTACAATCAGCTGACCGACCGTTGACAGGCGGAAGCCCCACCGAGCACTTTCACAATAAGAGCCCGGTGAGGCCAGAATACAGCCCGCAACTGTCAAGGCCGGCAGCGAAACATAACTTAGCCTGAGCGCCATCAGAACCGGCGCTCGGGTCATAACAGAGACCAAGATAAATCATTTCAAAACTTTTTCCACCATTAATGTGACCTATAACCTGTACAACCCAATTGAAAAACAAACTGAAATCTTTTATGGGGAAAAATAAAAAATAAAAAACTTACAATAACCTGGTTGCATAAATATGCACACCCTTAAACTAATACTTTGTTGCAGCACCTTTGTCTTTTATTACAGCACTCAGTCTTTTTGAGTAGGAGCCTATCAGCATGGCACATCTTGATGTGGCAATATTTGCCCACTCTTCTTTGCAAAAATGCTCCAAATCTGTCAGACTGCAAGGGCATCTCCTGTGCACAGCCCTCCAGATCACATCACAAATGTTTGATCAGATTCAGGTATGGATTCTGGCTGGGCCATTCCAACAGCTTAATCTTCTTCTGGTGAAGCCTTTCTTTTGTTGATCTGGGTGTGTGCTTTGGGTCACTGTCATGCTGAAATATGAAGTTCCTCTTCATCTTCAGCTTTCAAGCAGAAGCCTGAAGGTTTTGAGCCAACACTGACTAGTATTTGGAACTGTTCATAATTCCCGCCACCTTGACTAAGGCCCCAGTTCCAGCTGAAAAAAAAAATAGTCCCAAAGCATGATTCTGCCACCACCATGCTTCACTGTAGGTATGGTGTTCTTTTGGTGATGAGCAGTGTTGTGTTTGCACCAAATATACCTTTTGGAATTATGGCCAAAAACTTCAACCTTGGTTTCATTGGACCATAACACATTTTCCCACATGCGTTTGGGAGATTTCAAATGTGTTTTTGCAAAATGTAGTTGGGCTTGGATGTTTTTCTTCGTAAGATAAAGCTTCCATCTTGGCACTCCCATATCCCAGACATATGAAGAAGATGGGAGATTGTTGTCACATGTACTAAACAGCCAGTATTCGTCAGAAATTCCACAACTCCTTCAATGTTGCTGTCGGCCTCTTGGCAGCTTCCCTGACCAGTTTTCTTCTCGTCTTTTCATCAGTTTTGGAAGGATGGTCAGTTCTTGGTAATGTCACTGTTGTGCCATATTTTCCTCCACTTGATGATTACTGTCTTCACATGGTATATTTAATGGCTTGAAAATTCTGTTGTACCCTTCTCCTGACCAATACCTTTGAACATCGAGATCCCTCATGTTTTGAAAGCTCTCTGTGGACCATGGCTTGTGCTGTAAGATGTGACTACAAAAATGTCAGGAAAAGCCTACTACAACCGCTGAATTTTATTTGGGGTTAATCAGAGGCACTTTAAATGGTGGCAGATGTGTGCTGACTCCCATTTAACATGAGTTTAAATGTGATTGGTTAATTCTGAACACAGCTGCATCCCCAGTTATAACAAGGTGTGCATATTTATGCAACCAGGTTATTGTTATATGCAAGTTTTTATTTTTTTATTTTTCCCCTTAAAAGATTTCAGTTTGTTTTTCTATTGGGTTGTACAGGTTATAGGTCACAGTAATGGTGGAAAAAGTTTTGAATTGATTTATCTTGGTCTCATTTTTTTACATCACAAAAACCTGGCTGTCATGTGCGGGGCTGATGTTCAGCTCAGACCATGATTGGTGGCTGTAGTTCCTGATTTACTGTTAATTGGTTTCAGCTGCCAGGTGATTATTGCCTGAGCCGGGCTCCCTGCCAGCCTAGTCACACCCCTCTTTCTCTCCCCTTGCCACTCACCAGCTACTTGTCATCACCACAAACATTTACACACATGCATGCACACACACACATATTCATTTTCACTCACTTACCCTGACACGTACTCATACACAGACTCCCGCCACACACCTGTGTCCACTTGTCACTCATTAGTCTGCCTGGTATTTATTGGGTGACAGTGGGGGCATTCAGTGTCGCACCGTAAGTCAGCATTGCACATCAGTCTGTAGTCACCTGCTTATGTTGCTGTTCTGGAGCTGTTGGTGTTTTTCCCCTTTTGGACTACTTCTGCGTTGTTTTTTTCCCAGAGTCGCTGAGCTCTGACAGCCACTGTAAGTCTTCCTCATTATTATTATTACTGCCTTCTGTCTCCACTGCCCAGTTCCGCCCTGGGAGCGTGTGGGACCTTTCCCTTGCTAGCTGAGCTCGGACGTCCATCGCTTGTGTACCAGACTGTGTAACCATTGAACGTTTTTCTTGTATTTTGTGTTACCCCTTTTCTGTTAATAAACACGTCCTCTTCACCTGCATTTTGGGCTTGAACTAATTCTTTTGTTCATTGCGAGGTTACGCAGTGGACATGACAATGGCATTTGAGCAGGGGTGTGTAGACTTTTTATCAGTCCCTCCAGGATTTCGCGATGTTGCGATCGCGTCAATTCACGCGAAATCAGCCAATCAGCACAACTATTGTGCGACCTTGCAACTTTATCCAATCACTGCAACTTTCCTGCAATTTTGACCAATCCTCGTCAACTTCTGCCAATTTCACTAATCAAATTTCAGCTGAGTGGCGCTGAAACGCTCACTCTAACCAGTCAAATGCATCGCTACATCATGTTCACTTCCGTGTTTACAGTAAGTATTAACGGAACGCTTCAGCAAAAACCAGTGTGTGATTTAAAAAAAACACTCACCCTCGAGGTTTCCAACACCGTCCCTTCCTCCGTGTCCCCCAGCCTGCCGGTGGACATCTCCATCCTGACCACGTGTACGAAGTGCTGGGTTTGTGTTGAAAAACGTACACTTGCCCCAAAAGCACCCCATTGTGGGAGCGCTTGTGACAAGAGACTCCATAAAATCACAATCGAGCAAGTCTAATACTACAGCCAGTGTTTGATCATTTCATACGTCTTTAGAGGTAAAATCATTACTATATCTTGTCAATGAGCTTTAAAGCTGTGAACCTCTGAACACGGACAAAGCCCCCCTCCCCCCGTAAATGAAAGATGTGTGTCTGATGAGATGTGTGTGCGTGTGTGTGTGTGTGTGTGTGTGTGTGTGTGCGTGTGTGTGTGTGTGTGTGTGTGTGTGTGTGTGTGTGTGTCAAGATGCACAGCAGATAGACAGGTAGGAGTTAGACAAAGGAATATTGTCTGCATTTTTTTTTTTCAGAAAAACACAGACTCCAACAGACAATACAGACTAACAGAATAAATTATTTATTTTTTCCTTTACGCTCGGTACCGAGTGGTTGGGGACCGTAGGGAGTTTTCAAATGAAGGCGCTGCAAATAATTTCCACATCTCTACTCTTTAACATGCATTCAATGCAATTTAGCTGTTGTAATGGATATCGTGTTAAAGTCTGTATTGGCTGTTGCACAAAAGAGTTTTTCTGTATAGCAGAAGTTTCTGCTTAATTTACAAATCACTGTTAATAGGAAATGTTTGACAATCCCGTGCTCTTCTTGTATTGTTATATAGAATATCACTGTAGTAAGCTGGAAAAAAACATCTGCTTTAAAAATTTGTAATTCTTCCCACAACTTTTAGTGCAAAAAAACCTCTCCAAATATCACAACTTTTATTGCAACTTTTAAAAAAGCTCCCACGAATTCAGGCTTTTTGGGCCGCAACAGTCATAAAAGCATTCCGCTAAATCCTGGAGGGACTGTTTTATATCCACTGTACATTGGCTAATATAGTATCTTTTGTCCTTTTTTCAACCAAAAAACCCCTTTCATTTTCTTACAGTTTCGCGTCAAAATCTTCTTGCTTTTCCTCCACCTTCAAACACCAGGATTTGTGAATAGGTCCACATCCCACAAGGCTAATAGTGGCTAGCACTACATTAGCAGAATAAATCCTGTAATAAAAAGACTTACCGGTTGAAGGACATGCCCAGTTGTATGCACGGTGGCCCAGGATAATGACTGAAATTGTATCAGTCCTTAAAAGCAGTTTAATGGTAAAAACCCATCTTAATTTGTGTCAGTTTTTGAAAGCAGCTGGTTAAAACATGCTAACTGATCTGCAGGCTAATTTCAGTTTGGCCAGAGACTCCTGATTGGCTCAATACTACCGACATGCCAGTTTGCATGCATAGTTACGTCACTAAAAACGTTGTCTAAACCCGCCTTTTTTCAGGGGGAGGGGTTTAAGTGAGACTTTAAAGTAAAAAAAACTGAGACATGAAACAACTGAATGATTTTGCTCTTGATATGTCTTGTATGTCATAAAAAACATGTTACAGACATGTTAACAAGAAAAAAAAACCTCAATTTTTGGCAGACTGTCAATTTAAGACATGCGTGAGCTATTAAAATGTGGGGGAAAGTGCAATCAGTGACCACATGGCCACATTTGGCTCCCAGGCAAGTTTGGACATGCAACTGTGTCATATATCTATAGATCTCACTCTTTCAACATCATAATTATTATAAGATGTGGTTACCTTTCTTTAAAATTGTTTGCTGTTTTCATGTTTAACCTGTCACTGAGTGTAAATGACAGACTGTAGGTGCCAATCAGAGAGGGGGAAGACTGTGGCACACCTCCTCCTCCTCCTCCTCCTCCTCCTCCTGCTGCTGCTCCTCCTCCTCTGCTTTGCGCCTCTCGGATAACTAACAGATGGTTGCATTTCCTCTCCTCACCGCAGACTGGCTTTTCCGGGGTCAGAAGGACAGAAGAAAATGTTGGCTGCTGTGTAGACTGTTGACTGGACTGCCAGGAGACTGCTGTGAGGAGGAAGAAGATGCAGCTGCTCTGTTGCGGATCTCTGTAGACCTCCTTCCTCCCTTCGGATGTTTAGAGACCGACTCAAAGGTAAAACACCGCTGCTGTCTGCTGGGACAGATGCCGTGACACCGGTGATATAACGGGATGTGTGAGGGACTTAATAAATCAGAACTGTTAACACCTTAACCAGCTGCACACACTGCTGTGCTATTAATTAAATAGCGTGCTTGACCACGTTAATTTACTGGTAATATTACTTAGATATGACATAGTGTTGATTTCATAACTTTTGGAATCTAGCTCCTCCAGTGCCCCACGCCTGGATGCATTATAGAGCATTAGTGGGTGTGAGCATTTATGCCATTAGTCTGCATCATCATCATCTCATATAATGGATTTCTATAATTCATGAAGCTCAGAGGTGGGCAGACAAATTGTTTGCTTGTTTATAAGGATCCCCAACAGCTACTGCATTGCAGCACTTATTTTTCCTGGACTGCACAACAGGTTTACATTTTTAACACAATATATCTCAATAATCTCTCATATATATATATAACCCATAAAATAACTAAATAAAAAGACTGAAATAAGGTGTTAACACAGATAAACAAGAGTAACGCAATTATTAAGATAAATATAGTTTCACTATTATATTTACTGTATACCCTCCAGTGTGGGGTAAGGGGCCATTCACTGACTGGAAAATTGTGGTTTTGTAGGTTTTAACCTTCTGAAATGCATCTATTGGTCCCATGATTATATAAAAAAATATATCAAAACATTAATTTCTCTTAAAAAAAAACACAGCCTCCACAACGGTTATGACTCTTTTGGATTTGCTACAGAACTCATAAACATAGTAAACCCAGCCTTGATACCTGCTTGCTACTCTGTTATTGGCCAGCCTAGCTGTCTGTCATGTAGATGGGCGGGGAGCTAAAGGCATTAGATTCAGAGCTGTTACTAGAGAGTTCACCTACCAAACATGGTTTATAGTGTTATTTTCTTGAGATTCAGTCACTCTAATAGACATTGGTGTTTCCATCAAGTTCACTGATCCATATTCGATAATGTACGGTGGTGTGAAAAAGTCTTTGCCCCCTTCCTGATTTCTCATTTTTTTGCAGATCATCAAACAAATTTAAATATTAGACAAAGATAACACAAGTAAACACAAAATGTAGTTTTTAAATTAAGGTGTTTATTATTAAGGGGAAAAAAAAACTCTAAACCTACATGGCCCTGTGTGAAAAAGTGATTGCCCCCTAAATCTAATAACTTGTTGGGCCACCCATAGCAGCAACAACTGCAGTCAAGGGTTTGCAGTAACTGGCAATGAGTCTTTACAGTGCTGTGGAAGAATTTTGGCCTACTCATCTTTGCAGAATTGTTGTAATTCAGCCACATTGGAAGGTTTTCATGAACCGCCTTTTTAAGGTCATGCCAAAGCATCTTATCGGATTCAGGTCAGGACTGTGACTAGGCCACTCCAAAGTCTCCAAAGTCTTCATTTTGTTTTTCTTAAGCCATTCAGAGGTGGACTTGCTGGTGTGTTTTGGATCATTGTCCTGCTGCGGAACCCATGTACGCTTCAGCTTGAGGTCACGAACAGATGACCGGACATTCTCCTTCAGGATTTTTTAGTAGACAGCAGAATTCATGGTTCCATTTACCACAGCAAGTCTTTCAGGTCCCGAAGCAGCAAAACAGCCCCAGACCGTCACACTACACCACCATATTTTACTGTTGGTATGATGTTCCTTTTCTGAAATGCTGTGTTACTTTTACACCAGATGTAACGGGACACACACCTTCCAAAAAGTTCAGCTTTTGTCTGGTCAGTCCACAGAGTATTTTCTCAAAATTCTTGGGGATCATCAAGATGTTTTCTGGTAAAACAGAGACGAGCCTTTATGTTGTTTTTGCTCAGCTGTGGTTTTTGCCTTGGAACTCTGCCATGCAAGCCATTTTTGCCCAGTCTCTTTCTTATGGTGGAGTCATGAACACTGACCTTAACTGAGGTAAAGGAGGCCTGCAGTTCTTTGGATGTTGTTGTGGGGTCTTTTGTGACCTCTTGGATGAGTCGTTGCTGCGCTTTTGGGGTAATTTTGGTCGACCAGCCACTACTGGGAAGGTTCACCACTGTTTCATATTTTCACCATTTGTGGATAATGGCTCTCACTGTGGTTCACTGGAGTCCCAAAGCTTTAGAAATGGTTTTATAACCTTTTCCAGACTGATAGATCTTAATTACTTTGTTTCTCATTAGTTCCTAATGAGAAATTAGTTCTAATTAGTTTCTAATTAGACAAATGGGCGCATGCGCACGCAGCGACCGGCAGCTGGTGAAAAAGCACGTCATCTGTGTGTTTTGTTTTATGCACTTTAATGTGTTTTTACGATATTCTCTGTGTCATTTCTGTCCTGGAATGTTTGTGGACTGTATGGTGAGGAGCTCCCTGGTTCCATCAACATGGACTACCTCCCCTTTTTTACACTGCTGCTGATTCTCCTCTGGCTCTTTGTCTCTGAAGTAAACGCGTTCGGCACCATGGCGGGCAGGATACATTATTCCAGGCACATGTTGCTGCATTTAAACACGGTTGATGCAGCGGCTGTGATTGAGCCTAAGCCGCAACTGCCGGACTTTATTTTGAGAGACGTTCATGGACACAGAGGTGAAAAGAGAGACGGAAGAAAAAAACGCGGAAAACGTGGAGGAGTGAAATTGCGCCTGAGAAGACGTCAGTTTGGTAACATTCCTCTTCCTTCAATGATTTTTGGGAATGTACAGTCTCTGAGAAACAAGGTGGATGAAATTCAAGGGAATGTACGCTACCAGAAGGACTTTAAGAACTGCTGCGTCATGGCCTTCACCGAATCTTGACTTACTGCGCATGACCGAGATGCAGACCTGTGGATTGACGGCTTTGGAGCCCCGCTGCGCTCGGATCGGCAGGAAGAGGTAATGGGGAAACGTCAGGGGGGCAGTGTATGTTTATACATTAATAAGCAGTACTGCACATCTGTCACGGTCAGAGAGCACATCTGTACACCCGATGTGGAGCTGCTGTCTGTGTCACTATGCCCCTTTTATTTGCCTCGCGAGTTCCCCCAACTTTTCATCACAATTGTGTACATTCACCCGAGGGCAGACGCTGACTCCGCCTGCAGCACAATCTTTGATGTGATCCAGCAGCTGCAATCAATTTCTCCAGAGGCGCCAAACTTCATTCTTGGGGATTTTAACCATGTTTCTTTAAAGAAGACACTTAAAAACTTTTATCAGTATGTCTCCTGCCCAACCAGGCGAAAAAAGACATTGGACCTGTGCTATGGATCCATAGAGAGGGCCTATAAATCACTCCCCCTTCCTCCTTTAGGATCCTCAGATCACAACTGTGTACATTTGCTGCCCACATATAAAACTGCTCTCAGAAGAGGCAAGGTGGAGACGAGAGACATTGATGTGTGGACAGAAGATTCAGTGCACAGCCTCCAGGAATGCTTTGACTGTACAGACTGGGAGATGTTCACACTGGCCTGCGGGGATGATTTGGACTTTTTGGTGGACGTCACATGCTCATACATGGCTTTCTGTAAAAATAAGATCGTTCCACGTAAACGTGTCAAAATATATCCCAACAACAAACCATGGGTTACAAAATCAGTTAAATCCTGCTTACAGAGGAAAGCACTTGCCTTTAAACAGGGGTCTGTTTCTGAGCTACAGGTTGCCACAAAAGAGCTGAAATCCGAAATTTTAAGAGCAAAACAGAATTATAAATCAGAACTGGAAGGCAAGATGGCAACAAAGAAACTTGGTTCAGCCTGGGCCAGTATGAAAACTATTGCAGGCCTTCAGAGCACAGAGCGCAGTAATCGTGTGTTTTTAGATGGTTTTAATTCAGACACAGAGCTGGCTAATGCTCTTAATTGTTTTTATGGTCGTTTTGACTCCTTTGATTTTAGCACTGAAACCCAAGATTTGAAACAGAAACTCAAAGACAATCAGCACTTTAATATTGAGGTGCAGGATGTTAAAAGGGAGTTCTGCGCTGTGAAAGTGAACAAAAGTCAGGGCCCTGATAATATATGTGGGCGCTTGGTAAAGTCCTGTGCACATGAACTGAGTCCTATATTTCATTACATTTTCAATAAGTCCTTACAGACACAACATGTGCCTAAGATCTGGAAAGAAGCCGTGGTTGTTCCCGTTCCAAAATCCAGCTGTCCTAAAACGGTAAACGACTTTAGACCAGTTGCTTTGACTTCAATTTTAATGAAAATTTTTTGAAAAACTGGTCAAATGTGAGGTCCTAAAGCAGACTGAACATGCATTGGATCCTCTGCAGTTTGCCTATAGGCCTCACAGAGGAGTGGAGGATGCCACTGTCACTCTGTTTAACATGCTTTTTAAACATCTGGATTTTAATGGGACACACGCCAGGCTTTTATTTGTGGACTTTTCCTCCGCCTTTAATACAATCCAACCTCATATCTTAGCTGAAAGGCTCCTGCAACAATTTGATTTGAGCAATAATCTGGTGGGTTGGATTCTGGATTTCTTAACCAACAGGATGCAGAGAGTAAGGGTCAATGGTACATTGTCTGACCTAAAGTGCTCTTCTACTGGCTCTCCTCAGGGGTGTGTGTTGTCACCACTACTCTTCATCCTGTACACAAACATGTGTCGGAGCAGACATGACAACAGACATATCATAAACTATGCTGATGATTCAGTTATTGTCAGTCTCCTCCAGGATGGTGAGAGTGGCCACAGCCCAGTAGTTGATGATTTTGTTCACTGGTGTGAGGATTCCTACCTGCAGCTGAATATGACAAAAACTAAAGACATGATTATTGACTTTAGAAGGAAAACTCCCAGGCACAAAGTCACCGTACTAAAAGGCCAGACCACCGAATGTGTACAATCCTACAAATATCTTGGGACGATTATTGATAGTAATTTAAAGTTTGAGGAGAACTGTGAAAGGGTGTGCAAAAAGGGTCAGCAACATTTGCATTGCTTGAGAAAACTTGCACACTTCCAAATTGACCGAACCATAATGACAATGTTTTATCGGGCTTTTATTGAATCTGTTTTATCCTTTTCTTTAGTGTCATGGTTTGGTCAGATAAAACTGAAACAGAGGAAATCCTTGGATCAGGTAGTTAGATGGTCCAGTCGTTTGCTTGGTGAGTCACAGCTGAGCCTGACATCCCTGTACACCAGACAAGTACAGAGGATGGCTACCTCCATTTTAAATGATGACTCCCACCCTTTGCACTGCCACTTTCAGCTTCTTCCCTCAAGACGGAGGTTTACTGTCCCAAAAAGTAAAACCCAGCGCTACAAAAACAGCTTTATTCCTGCTGCTGTCAAAGAGTTGAACAAGCTGTAACAATATATTGCACATAATTTAGGTACCTATTTATTAACTCCATTTTATATTTACTTATTTTTGTAGGATGTAACTTGGGTTCTAAATATTTTATTGAGTTTTAGACCTTTGAGTTTTTAACCTCTTTGACTAGTTTTTAACTTTTAATATGACTCTTCTCTCTTACCTGTGGTTTTTCTCTCATCTCTTTGTCTTTTTATACCCTGATTGATGGAGCCTTGAGTATTTTTATCATGTTCATAGTCAATTTCATGTGTGCCTGTGTTTGTGTCTATGTTGAATGTAATTTGTGGCTTGTAAATATGGATATCACCAGACTGCAAAACAAATCTACCTACGGGTACAAATAAAGTAACCTGAACCTGAATTTCTTTGGATCGCAGCATGATGTCTAGCTTTTGAGGATCTATTGGTCTACTTCACTTTGTTAGGCAGGTCCTATTTAAGTGATTTCTTTATAGGTGTGGCAGTAATCAGGCCTGGGTGTGGCTAGAGAAATTGAACTCAGCTTTCCAAAGATGTGCTAAACTGCAGTTAATTTATAATTTATGTTTTAATGGGGGGTGGGGGGATCACTTTTTCACACAGGGCCATGTAAGTTTGGATTTTCTTTTTTACCCTTAATAATAAGCACCTTCATTTAAAAACTGCATTTTGTGTTTACTTGTGTTATCTTTGTCTGATGATGTGAAACACTTGTGACAAACACAAAAAAATGAGAAATCAGGAAGTGGGCAAACACTTTTTCACACCACTGTATCTCACATCCTTCTGGTTTATTTTGTTATATTTTTGCTGTGATGCTACATCAAACCGTTAGCAATAGCTTGGCCAGGCAGTTGGACAGGCTCCCTGGTGTTATCTTAAAACTGTCAATCTGGCCACTTTTGATAGCTCTTTTCTCTTCACCCCCCACTGGAATCCTTGTTTATCTTCCAACTCTTGACCTACAGTTTCCAACTTTTCAGAAAAGCTTGGAGTGTGATTTAGAGAGGATTGGACATGGAGAAAACTCGGGGGTAGGGGTGGAGTGAGCATGCATGTGAACAATACACATAAACTGTTTTTTTTTTCAACACATGTGCACTTCTTTACCTCAGAAAAGTTTTCGAACATGTTCAGTCTGCTTGCCATGGCAATCAGCTTTGATCATACCTTGATAGCACTGCCTTGAGAGCTGTTATTAGAATGAATAGAATAGAATAGGCTTTATTGTCATTGTACAGTTGTACAATACAACGAAATTGTGGGTGCTCCACCAGTCTACTGCACAAAGTAACAGAGAAAGATTTGATAAAACGCATTACAGAATACACAAACATACGCCTGAAATAAAAATAAAAATAGCCCACAGGTATATACACAGGTAAGGTAGTGGCTTCACAGATGGAACTATGTACATAAGAGTGCAGAACACACGGCTGAATAAAATGGCTCAAGGATTTTGGAAAATATACACAGGAATGGTAGTGGTTTCACGGATGGTTCAATGTACATGAAAATGCAGAGTGCAAAGACAGGTGTGTTATCTATCTATAAATTCAAGGGATATCTGTCTGTTTGTGTGTGTGGGTGTTCCTCAGATGTCTCTCAAACCGTTACTTAGACTGCCCTAAGGTTTTATACATGGTTTCCTGAGGTTACGAGGGTGTGCATCCCCGAATATGGAGTCGCTCAGTCAAAATCTTAATTTTTATCAATAAAAGTTTAGCCACCATTCTGTGACTGCTGTGTCTTCATGTCCTGGCTTCAAGAAATGTGGGCGGGGTTTCGGATTGACTCCCTGCTCATTGGACAATACGGCTTCAAGAAGTGTGGGCGAGGTTTCGGATTGACTCTGTGCTCATTGGTCTTGGTTGTCCATCGATCCGATGATGACCGTCCCTCATGTGTTAAGTCCTCTTCTTGCGTGCACACGGAGATGGCTGTTTAGGCCGATCCTCGGTCAGCAGACACGGCTGCAGTAGGGGCAAGGCCCAGGTAATAACGCCTTTCTTCATGCCCGTGCTTCAGCTACATCAGCTCGCCTCTCCTCTTCAAAATAGTCTCGCGCCTGGGTAGTGAGGGCACGCCAGCCTGGCCTGTCTATAGTCCGCAGCTCTAATTGTTTGGGAAGGATGCTAATGTGTCTGATGTTGAGCTTCACACAGTCTTTGAATCTTTTGTGTGGTTTTCCTTGGTTTCGCTTCCCAGAGCAGAGTTTGCCGTACATGAGCTGCTTGGGCAGCCTGTGGCCATCCATCCGGATCACATGACCAACCCATCGGAGCTGGGCTTTCAGAATCATGGCCTCGATGCTGGTCATCTCAGCTCTGTCCAAGACCTCAAGGTTTGTGACCCGGTCTTGCCAGTGAATGTTCATGATCATCCATAGGCTTCTCATGTTGAACTTCTCCATCTGCTTCAGGTGTTTTTTGTACATGGTCCACGTCTCACATCCATAGAGAAGGCTGGTGAGGACAACGGCCCTGTACACTTTGAGCTTCGTGGACAGCTGGATGTTGTGCTGGTTCAGGACGTGAGCTCGAAGACGACCGAAAGCTTAGCTGGCCTTGCAGATTCTGGCGTTGATCTCCTTATCCAGGCTGCCATCATTGCTGATGGTGCTGCTGAGGTACTTAAAGTCATCTACCGTCTTCAGTTGGGTACCCTCGATGGCGATAGAGGGGAGAGGGACGGTGGAGACGGGTGCTGGTTGGAACAGTACCTCTGTCTTGCTGAGGCATCAAGCCGTTGGAGTTCAATTTTCCAGTGCTGTGTGGCCCCAGCATGCCTTTCGAGTTACAGCAGTCTGTTCCAATTCTGCCATTGAAATCACCTAGCAGAATGAGTTTGTCATTGGGAGGAGTGTCCTTCATGAGGGTACTGAGCTCCTAATAAAAGGCTTCCTTCACTTCATCACTGCTGGTGAGAGTTGGGGCGTACGCGCTGACGAGGGTAACGTGCCCGTTACAGTTGAGGGGGAAATGGAGTTTCATCAGCCATTCATTAACTGATGTTGGTAGGTCAGGAAGTTGCTTGAGAACCAATGTCTTGATGGAGGATCTTCAGGTCGGGGAACAGGGAGATGCTGAAGTCCGTACAGAGGGAGCTGAGGAGGAAGATCAGAGAAGGCAAGGACAGCTTCAGGAAGAAGATGGAGGACAAGCTGCAACAGAGCGACATCGGTGGGGTCTGGAGAAATCTTAAAACCATCTCTGGGCTCCAGAATACCTCCCCCCAGGCCACGGGGGGCAGTGAGTGGGCGAACAATCTGAATCTGTTTTTTAATAGGTTTGACCAACCGCCCTCCCTCCCAACTGCACAACAACCACTGCTGCCTCTAAAGACATCGTCCTGCTGCCCACACCCCACTCCACCAACACCCCCCACTCTCAACACACAGCCCCCCAACCTGACCCTCACTAAGACCCAGGTGAGGATGGGGCTGAGGAAGATCAAGGCGAGGAAGGCGTCGGGACCGGACGGCATCAGCGCAAAGCTCCTCAAGTCCTGTGCAGACCAGCTGTGTGGGATTGTGGAGCTCATCTTCAACCTGAGCCTGAAGCTGGGGAGGGTACTACAGTTGTGGAAAACATCTTGTGTGGTACCTGTACCAAAGACTTCCCACCCCAAAGACCTGAACAGCTACAGACCAGTGGCCCTGACGTCCCACATGAAGAAGACCCTGGAGAGACTGCTCCTTACTCACCTCCGCCCCCTGGTGGGACCAGCGATGGATCCACTCCAGTTCGCCTACCAGCATGGCATTGGGGTGGAGGATGCAGTGATCTTCCTCCTTCACCGTTCTCTGTCCCACCTGGAGAAGCCCGGGAATGCGGTGAGGATCATGTTCTTTGACTTCTCCAGTGCTTTCAACACCATCCAACCGATGATCCTGAAGGACAAGCTGCTGTGCGCAGGGGTGGACCAGCACCTGTCAGCATGGATCCTGGACTACCTCACTAACCGGCCACAGTTTGTGAGAACCCGAGACTGTGCGTCCGACACGATCATCGGTAGCACAGGGGCCCCCCAGGGAACGGTTTTGGCTCCCTTCCTGTTCACCCTTTATACTGCAGACTTCTCACACAACACAACACACTGCCATCTACAGAAGTTCTCTGACGACTCTGCGATCGTCAGCCTCATCTCCAACGGAGATGAAGCTGAGTACAGAGGACTTATCCAGGACTTCGTGGACTGATGCTATCGGAACTGCCTCCAGATCAACGCGAGGAAAACTAAGGAGCTGGTGGTGGACTGCCACAGGCAAGGACAACCCCTCACAGCACCAGTAAACATACAGGGAACAGACATTGAGATGGTGACATCCTACAAGTACCTGGGTGTTCATCTGAACAATAAACTAGACTAGTCACACAATACCGACGCACTCTACAAGAAGGGACAGCGCAGGCTGTTCCTACTGAGGAGACTCAGGTCTTTTGGTGTACAAGGGGCGCTGCTGAAGACATTCTATGACACGGTGGTGGCATCAGCCATCACTTTTGGAGTGGTCTGCTGGGGCAGTGGCATTACAGCAGCCGATAGGAAGAGACTGAACAAACTGATCAAGAAAGCTAGCTCTGTCCTGGGGCAGTGCCTTGACCCAGTGGAGGAGATAGGAGAGAGAAGGACGGTGGCTAAACTGTCATCTCTGCTGGAGTCCGAGTCCCACCCTATGCAGGAAATACTGAACGCACTGAGGAGCTCATTTAGCAGCAGACTACATCATCCTAGGTGCACAACCGAGAGGTTTCGCAGGTCCTTCCTACCTACGGCTGTCAGACTGTATAACCTAAGCAGGGCTGCTCGCAGAGATAGCAAAAAAACGTGACGACCTAATAGTATTGAATACAAAAGACGCAATAGACTTACACAATGGTCCCCTCCAGTATACAACTAGGACAATATCGGTCGCTACGGAGGGTGACAATATGTATGGGTACATATTCATACTATGTAGGATAACTAAGTAGACGGTTATGCTGTTTATTCCATCTAGCTACAATGCTCCGCACTGTGTGTATATATTTATATATTTATTCCATCTAGCTGCAATGCTCCGCACTGTGTTTATATATTTATATGTACATATGTATATTCGCTGCTCTTGTTTTTCTTGTCTTCTTGATTGTTGCTCTGACTGTTGCTATCCCTGTGCTGTTGCAATCCTGGAATTTCCCCATTGTGGGACTAATAAAGGCTTATCTTATCTTATCTTATCTTATCAAATAAACAAGGGATCTGAAACAGTTGCTAATATTGGATGTCCCATTCATTTTCAATAATTAGGTATTCTGTAATTAATATTCACAGTCAAATAAATCTTAGTGCCATTTAGTCCTTTTATATTTGTCAAAGTCTATCGTGATTGCCTACATACAGACGTGGACAAAATTGTTGGTACCCCTCTGTTAATGAAAGAAAGACCCACAATGGTCACAGAAATAACTTGAATCTGACAAAAGTGGTAATAAATAAAAATTCTATGAAAATTAACCAGTGAAAATCAGACAATGCTTTTGAATTGTGGTTCAACTGAATTATTTTAAAAAACAAACTCATGAAACAGGCCTGGACAAAAATGATGGTACCCTTAACTTAATATTTTGTTGCACAACCTTTTGAGGCAATCACTGCAATCAAACGATTTGTGTAACTGTCAATGAGACTTCTGCACCTCTCAGCAGGTATTTTGGCCCACTCCTCATGAGCAAACTGCTCCAGTTGTCTCAGGTTTGAAGGGTGCCTTCTCCAGACGGCATGTTTCAGCTCCTTCCACAGATGTTCAATAGGATTTACACTACCGTTCAAAAGTTTGGGGTCACCTCAGACAATTTTGTGTTTTCCATGAAAAGTCACACTTTTATTTACCATCATGAGTTGTAAAATGAATAGAAAATATAGTCAAGACATTGACAAGATTAGAAATAATGATTTGTATTTGAAATAATAATTTTTTCCTTCAAACTTTGCTTTTGTCAAAGAATCCTCCATTTGCAGCAATTACAGCATTGCAGACCTAACATGATTGCACAAGGGTTTTCTAATCATCCATTAGCCTTCTGACACAATGAGCAAACACATTGTACCATTAGAACACTAGAGTGATAGTTGCTGGAAATGGGTCTCTATACACCTATGTAGATATTGCACCAAAAACCAGACATTTGCAGCTATAATAGTCATTTACCACATTAGCAATGTATAGAGTGTATTTCTGATTAGTTTAAAGTTATCTTCATTGAAAAAAAGTGCTTTTCTTTCAAAAATAAGGAAATTTCTAAGTGACCCCAAACTTTTGAATGGTAGTGTAGATCAGGGCTCATAGAAGGCCACTTTAGAATAGTCCCAATGTTTCACTCTTAGCCATTCTTGGGTGTTTTTAACTGTGTGTTTTGGGTCATTATCCTGTTGCAAGACCCATGACCTCCGACTGAGACCAAGCTGTCTGACACTGGGCAGCACATTTCTCTCTAGAATACCTTGATAGTCTTGAGATTTCATTGTACCCTGCACAGATTCAAGACACCCTGTGCCAGATGCAGCAAAGCAACCCCAGAACACAACAGAACCTCCTCCATGTTTCACAGTAGGGACAGTGTTCTTTTCTTGGTATGCTTCATTTTTGCGTCTGTGAACACAGAGCTGATGTGCCTTACCAAAAAGTTGCAGTTTTGTCTCGTCTGTCCATAGGACATTCTCCCAGAAGCTTTGTGGCTTGTCAACATGCAGTTTGGCAAATTCCAGTCTGGCTATTTTATGATTTGTTTTCAACAGTAGTGTCCTCCTTGGTCGTCTCCCATGAAGTCAACTTTGGCTCAAACAACGACGGATGGTGCGATCTGACACTGATGTACCTTGACCTTGGAGTTCACCATGAATGTGTTTAGAGGTTGTTCTGGGCTCTTTTGTTACCATTCGTATTATCTGTCTCCTCCTGTGGCCATGTCCAGGGAGGTTGGCTACAGTCCCGTGGATCTTAAATTTCTGAATAATATGTGCAACTGTAGTCACAGGAACATCAAGCTGCTTGGAGATGGTCTTATAGCCTTTACCTTTGACATGCTTGTCTATAATTTTCTTTCTAATCTCCTGAGACAACTCTCTCCTTTGCTTCCTCTGGTCCATGTTTAGTGTGTTACACACCATGTCACCACACAGCACAGTGACTACTTGTCACCCTTTAAATAGGCCGACTGACTGATTACAAGTTTGTAGACACTTGTGATGTTAATTAGAGGACCAATCTTGGTTGAACATGTCCCTATGGTCACATTATTTTCAATCTTTTCTAGGGGTACCATCATTTTTGTCCAGGCCTGTTTCATGAGTTTGTTTTTTAAAATAATTCTGTTGAACCACAATTCAAAAGCATTGTCTGATTTTCATTGGTTAATTTTCATAGAATTTTTATTTATTACCACTTTTGTCAGATTCAAGTTATTTCTGTGACCATTGTGGGTTTTTCTTTCATTAACAGAGGGGGACCAACAATTTTGTCCACGTCTGTATAGGCTACACCTCTTTGTATTCCACTTTCAAACACAGCCTGCATGTGGACCTGTAAAGCCTGATTGGGATACCTGTTTCAGACAGGAATACTTGCGTTCTACGGGCAATGCACTAGTTATGATAATTAAAAAAGTCCTCAGTGCTGTGCGTGAGAGCGTTCGGAGGGAGCGGGGTGGGGCCTCTGACTGTTTGCAGTCCGAATGTCCCAGGGGAAGAAACTGTTTGTCAGTCTGGAGGTGTGGGACCTGGTTGATCTGAACCGTCATCCAGAGGGGAGCAGGTTAAACAGGTGGTGGGCGGGATGTGAGGGGTCTCTTGTGATGGCCTTGATCCTTCTGAGACAGGAGGATCTGGAGATGTCTTCCAGGGAGGGCAGAGGGCCGCCGATGATTTTTTGGGGGGGCAGTGTTGATGACCCTCTGCACAGCTTTTATTGTGTAAAAGTCTTAAGGAAGTCAACACGATATTGGCAGTTTTTCCTTATCCTTGTTTTGGGGTGAGAAATAAGGTTTATGGTGTGCAGAGGTTGCACTAGACTTTTGTTATCTATCATTTTGACAGACAGGGTTGTAAAAATTCTTTCAATCTATTTTGGCCCTCTCCGCCAGTGCTCGTCCTCCCCCCCAGGCTGGCATCGCCCCCGAGGTTGGCCCAGACTATCTTGGATGACCCAGGTTGCAATGATAAGACCTCTGACTGACCTCATTGCCCTAGCCCAAGATCACCCTGCCTTCAGATGATTGGCCGCAGCGGTCACTTAAGTGGCCAGACAAGGATTAACTATTTTTACCTGGTATTTTAATTGATTTTAATTACAACACCCTCAGTGTAATCTGTCAAAATGCCAGGCAGCTTTCAGATTTTTCTGTCACTGCTATGAAAATCTGTCAGTGAAGGACAATTTTCAGTTAATGCAACCTCTGGTGGTGTGAGACAGAAGGTAAAAGACAGAGTTGGCAACACTGCTCCAACATGCGTCACTCTTAGATGTCATTTTTGCTAGGCAGGTAGGCACTTTGGGCCACTGTTCACTCATTCACAAATGTTTTTGTGCTTTTTGTACTCCAGGCACTGGTCATGTCTGACTGACCACAGAAACCACATACCCATGTCCAGTGATACTTCATTCATTCTTTAAGACAAATTTATTATCCAAGCTAGAAGCTAACCAGCTCAAATTAGCAAGAGGGAGGCCGGGGTTAACTGCAATTTTTGGGCATTTAAAGAGACGTGCACTGAAACAAGCCGTTCTGAGGATTGCTGCAAAAGAGGATTCACAATGATGCTGCAATAATTAATCAAAGAAAATTTGACCAAAATCTGTCATAAACATTTGATTAATAATGGATTGCATTTATATAGCACCTTTTATGATACCCAAAACGCTTTACAGTGAGTCCATTATTCATTCATTCCACAGACTGACAATGGTAAACTGCTACTCTAGCCATGGTTGCCCTAGGGTAGACTGACGGAAACATGGCAGCCAATCTGTGCCAACAGCCTCTCCAACCACTACCAAATATTTATACACATTCATACCCAGTGTTATAGACACTGAAGGCAAGGTGGGTAAAGTGTCTTGCCCAGGGACACAACAGCAGGATGGCTGGGGAGAGCGCGATTCAAACCACCAACCATCTGGTTATTGGACGACCTGCTCTACCTCCTGAGCCACTGTCGGCCCAAGACCTGTGGGAGCTGTAAACATGTGGAAAAGTGCAATGACCCTTTTAAATGCTGATCAGATTATGATTAACAATCATTTTAATGATATTTTCAGTTTTCCATATTCACATTCTTCTACTTCAATACACATTAACTCATTCAAAGGAATACTTCCCTTTAAAACAAAAGTTTTGCAATTGCATTATTGCATGTACCCTTTTCTTTTGTTCTCATATGAAACATAAAAATATGATAAGCAGGTAGACAAACATTGCAGTTTCAGTGTCCATATACCATAAACACAAGCAGAACTATCACATACTCTGACCAATCTCACAGACAAACTTATTCTTTAGAATAACTATGCCTGGAAGGTGAATTCCAGCATTCTAAACAAAGATTTGGTTGAACATTTAAGATTGAAAATAGAGGAATATTTAAGGTATAATGATAACGGAGAAGTGTCACCAACTGTGGTGTGGGATGCATGTAAAGCAGTGATGAGAGGTAAATTAATCGCTATTGCATCCCACCTTAAAAAGCACAGTGTGGCGGGTTTGGGAAAACCCCCACAACAGGCTAAGGACAGTCAGCTCGCTACTCCTGGTTTTTTCCGCTGCACTGCTGTGATGTAATGTGCCATTCATGCATTGTGAAGTTAATGTGCCATTCATGCATTGTGTTCATGCGTCCTGTCCTTACTGTGACCTAGAGACATGCCCATACCAACTGCTGTGAATGCTCTTTCATGTATTGTTATAACTGGGTATATATGCTGCACGACTCTGTAACTCATTCTCTCACTCCTGCATCTGCTGCTGACACGCACACACTGTGTCTCTTCTCTGAGAGCCTGAGGATCCCGCTCCGGTCTGCTCACACTTGGGCTGGAGCGGGGATCCTGTGACGGCGGTGTGATTTAATAAACTCTACTTAAAACTCTCAGTTCACAGTTTATTTCTTTGCCGCCGCAACAGGAAGGAAAAAATTGGAAAAACTGAATAGTGAACTAAAAGAACTAGAATTACAACATAGGAATTCATTGAACCCCAACCTAAAAATAGAAATGAAAAGGAACAAAAATGAGATGGATGAAATATATGCTCAAGAAATTCAGAAAAAAATTAACATATACTAAACAAAGATACTATCAGAATCAGAATCAGAATCAGCTTTATTGGCCAAGTATGCACAACACATACAAGGAATTTGACTTTGGCTAAAAACTTGCTCTCGTTGTTCAGGTGAGGATTTAAATAAGGATTCAATGACAACCACAGTATGTACAGTAAATTACAGTCTGTCCACGTTTCTATAAAAGGATGCAAATATATACAGGAATATATGCAGTTATTTACTCGGACTAACCACACTTTGCAGAAATATATGAAAAAATATACAATCACACAGTATTTCAATGTGGACTCAGATTCAGTGATATAATGTGAATGAAGTAAAAAGCAGTGTGAGAGTTATGTGCAATGTAATAATGGATGAAAAGTCATGAGTACAGCAACAGGTAGGACTAGGTGAATGTTAGGAGTTCATCAGAGTGATGGCTTGAGGAAAGAAACTGTTCCTGTGACGGGTGGTTTTGACCTTCAGTGATCTGTAACGACGACCAGAAGATAGAAGTTCAAACAGTTTGTGGCCGGGGTGTGATGGGTCAGCACAGATGTTTCCCGCCCGTTTCCTGGTTATGGACCGATATAAGTTCTCAGTGGAGGGTAGGTCGGTACCAATGATCCTCTCCGCAGACTTAATGATCCGCTGCAGTCTGGTCTTGTCCTGTTTAGTGGCAGATCCAAACCAGACAGTGATGGAAAAGCAGAGGACAGATTGGATGATGGCGGTGTAGAAGACAACCAGCAGCTCCTGAGGCAAATCAAACTTCTTGAGCTGACGCAGAAAAAACAACCTCTGCTGGGCCTTTTTCCGGACAGTGTCAATATGGGAGGACCACTTCAGGTTCCGGGAGATTGTGGTACCCAGAAACTTGAAGGAGTCCACAGTGGACACTGTGCTGTTGAGGATGGTGAGTGGGGGGAATGAAGGGGGGTGTCGCCTGAAATCCACAGTCATCTCCACCGTTTTGGCTGGGTTAAGTTCAAGATGGTTCTGGCTGCACCAGAGGATCAGCTGCTCCACCTCCCGCCTGTATGCAGACTCATCATCATCCCGGATCAAACCGATGACTGTGGTGTCGTCCGCAAACTTCAGGAGCTTCACCGAAGGGTCCTCTGAGGTGCAGTCGTTGGAGTAGAGGGAGAAGAGCAGTGGGGAAAGGACACATCCTTGGGGGGTGCCAGTACTAATTTTTCGGGAGCTGGATGTAAATCTCCCTAGCTTCACCTGTTGCCACCTGTCAGTCAGAAAGCTGGAGATCCACTGGCAGGTGGAGGGGGGCACCTTGAGCTGGAGGAGTTTCTGATGAAGAATGCCTGGGATGATGGTGTTGAACGCTGAGCTGAAGTCGACAAACAGGATCCTGGCGTACGTCCCTGGGGAGTCGAGGTGTTGCAGGATGTAATGTAGTCCCATATTCACTGCATCATCCACTGACCTGTTTGACCGGTAGGCAAACTGCAGTGGGTCCATCAGGGGGCCTGTGATGACCTTCAGGTGGTTCAGCACCAATCTCTCCAAGGATTTCATGACCACAGAGGTCAGGGCAACAGGTCTGTAGTCGTTTAATCCTGTAATAGAGGGTTTCTTGGGAACTGGAATGATGATGGAGCGTTTGAAGCAGGAAGGCACTTCATGCAGCTCCAGTGATCTGTTAAAGATCCGGGTGAAGATGGGGGCCAACTCGTTGGAGCAGACTCTCAGGCAGGACGGAGACACACCATCAGGTCCTGCAGCCTTCTTGATCTTTTGTCTCTGAAAGACCCGGCGCACCTCCTCTTCACAGATCATTAGTGCTGGTGGGAGGTCAGAGTGGAGGAGGGATGGAGTTCCTGGGGCTGCAGATAATCCTTTTGTGTGGGTGGGAGGTGAGAACTGTAGGTTCTTTTCAAACCTGCAGTAAAAGCTGTTTAGGTCATTAGCCAGCTGGAGGTTTTCCGCAGGGTGGGGGGATGGTCTCCTGTAGTTGGTGATATTCCGTAGGCCTCTCCAGACAGAAGCAGAGTTGTTAGCTGAGAAGTTTTTTTGTAACTTCACACTGTAGCTCCTCTTAGCAAGCCTGGTCTCCTTCGTCAGCATGTTTCTGGCCCGCTTGTACAGAGTCCAGTCACCAGTCCTGTAGGCCTCCTCCTTGGTCTGACGTAGCTGCTTCAGTTTAGGAATGAACCAGGGTTTATTGTTGTTGTATATGCAGAAGGTCTTGGTCTGCACACACATGTCCTCGCAGAAACAGGTGTATGATGTCACAGTGTCAGTGAGTTCATTTAAGTTAATGGCTGCAGCTTCAAAAACACTCCAATCTGTGCAGTCAAAGCAGGCTTGTAACTTCAGCTTTGATTCCTCAGTCCATTTCTTCACAGTCCTTACAACAGGCTTGGAAGTTTTTAGTTTCTGTCTGTATGTTGGAATAAGATGGAGCAGGCAGTGGTCAGAAAAACCCAGAGCTGCACGGGGGACGGCATGATAGGCATTTCTTAAAACTGTGTAACAGTGGTCAAGTGTATTTGTGTCCCTGGTGGGACATTTAATATGCTGTCTGTATTTAGGAAGCTCATTTGTGAGATTAGCTCTATTGAAATGAAGGAGGCAGTAAACATGCTCGACTCTTAACTTTCAAATTACAAAAACAAGCGCATGCAATTCATTCCATAAGGGATCCTATAACTAAACAAATGTATTATGACACTGATGGTATTAAAAGATGCTTTAAAAAAATTTTATGAAAAATTGTGTACTCAACCACAGATAGATGACAGCTGTAAAATGGAAGACTTTCCAAAATCAGTGAATCTGCCGGTACTTTCAGAAAATCAAAATAATGCATTGACTTCAGCAATAACAATAGAAGAGGTCAATGCTGCCATTCATTCATTCATTCATTCATTCATTCATTCATTCATCTTCTTCCGCTTAACCCTTTTCGGGTCGCGGGGGGGCTGGAGCCTACAAGACTAAAAACAAATAAATCCCCAGGCCCTGATGGATTCACAGCACAGTTTTCTAAAAGCCTAAGAGATGTCCTGACTCTTATCCTAGTGAAGATTTTCAATTGGGTGATGACGAAAAAAGAGATTCCAATTTCCTGTAGGGAGGCAACAATATTGGTTAAAATATTGTTAAAAAAAAAACCAGGAAAACCAGGAAAAAACAGGTTAGAATGCACCAACTATAGACCAATAAGTGTACTAAATTTAGATTATAAATTGTTTACTTTTATATTAGCTAGAAGAATTGACAAGATTCTACTTCTAATTATAAATCTAGATCAAACAGGGTTTATCCAGAGTCGGCAAACTCAAGACAATATCAGAAGAACATTACAGATTATCAGACATATCACTCAAAATGGCTGGCTGCACGGTGGCGCAGTGGTTAGCACTGCGGCAGCACAGTTTACCCTTGGCCGGGGGATCATGGGTTCGATCCCAGCCCCCGACCAACAGTGATCTGTGTGGAGTTTGCATGTTCTCCCCGTGTATGCGTGGGTTTACCCCGGGATTTCTCTGGTTTCTTCCCACATGCCAAAAACATGCAGGTTAGGTTAATTGGAGACTCTAAAGTGGCCCTAGGTGTGAATGTGTGTGTGAATGGTTAAGGGATAGCGCCGTATCATGGCTGCTTCATCCATCCAGGTGGTGGATGACCCTCAATTTCCCCTCTGGGGATCAATAAAGTATACTAAATCTAAAAAAAAAAAAAAAAATGATGTCCAAGCTATGATAGTGAGTTTGGCTGCAGAAGACTCTGTGAGATGGAACTTCCTATTCAAAGTAATGGAAAAATTGGGCTTTAATGAGAAAATAACACAAACAATAGAAACATTATATAGAAGTCCATCAGCACGGCTGAAGATAAACAGAGAACTTTCAGAATCCTTTATAATTGAACGATTGACTAGACAAGGATGGGCATTGAGCCCTCTTCTCTTTGCCATTTTTATTGAGCCCATGGCTCAAGGAATAAGACATAATGAAATGAAGGAATCCAAACAATAGATGAACAGAAACTGGCATTATGTGCAGATGATGTATTAATATATCAAGGTAATCCAACACAATCTTTAATCAATCAATCAATCAACCTTTATTGTCATGATGCTATGCATACAACTGTAGTGCAAGCAAGATGAAATTGTGTTTCTCTAGGCATCTGTATTGTAAAAAGAACATAATTTAAAAACACACTCACACTCCCCACCCCGACAGCCATTCACACATCCCTGAGACACATTTGGATATTACAGTAATGTTAACTTACTGTATTACAGTTGCAGTTAAAATGATAACTGCCTATGTATATATAAAACAATTAAAATGGCTAAGTGAATCTAAGTAGCTAAGAGAAATAGATACTTAAAACTGACTAAAACTACTATAATATACATATAATATACATAATGCCCATAAAGTGCAGTAATATGTGTAAAGGATTCCGGATCAACTGTTCAGCATCCTAACAGCTTGTGGAAGGAAGCTGTTGATCAGTCTGGTAGTTCTGCCTCTGATGCTCCGGAATCGTTTGCCAGATGGCAGCAGTTCAAAGTGTTTGTGCAGAGGGTGAGAGTGGTCCTTAACAATGTTCAGTGCCCTGCTCCTACAACGGCTCTGAAAAAGTTCTTGAACAGAGGGGAGGGAAACTCCAATTACCCTCTCAGCTCCCTTAACTATCCTCTGCAGAGCTTTTTTGTCTGACATACTGCAACTGGAGTACCATGTTGCAATGCAGTACGTCAGAACACTCTCCACCACACCTCTGTAGAAGGTCCTGAGGATGCAGATGGGGAGAGAGGCCTGTTTGAGTTTCCTCAAGAAGTGCAGTCTCTGCTGGGCCCGCTTCCTGATCCCCAAGGAATTCTTGCTCCAGGTCAGGTCCTGCGAGACCTACCGCCACTAATGACATCCCTAAACGACTATGGTTCATTCTCAGGCTATAAATTAAATGTCAAATAAACACAGGTTCTTAGTTTTAATTACAATCCTCCTCAAGACCTTCAGAAATACCAGCTAAATTGGGATGAAAGATCTATAAAATGGGCAGCATGGTGGCAGAGTGGTTAGCACTGCAGCAGCACAGTAACTTACCCTTGGCCGGGGGATCCTGGGTTCAATCCCAGCCCCCAACCAACAGTGATCTGTGTGGAGTTTGCATGTTCTCCCCATGTCTGCGTGGGTTTACTCCAGGATTTCTCCGGTTTCCTCCCACATACCAAAAACATGCAAGTTAGGTTAATTGGCATCAAACTGGGGATTCTAAATTGTCCTTAGGTATGACTGTGAGAGTGAATGGTTGTCTGTCTCTCTGTGTTGGCCCTGCGATGGTCTGACGATCTGTCCAGGGTGTACCCTGCCTCTCACCCAAAGACACTGGGATAGGCTCCAGCCCCCCCCGCGACCCGAAAAGGATCAAGCGGAAGAAGATGGATGGATGGATGGATCTATAAAATATTTAGGAATCCACATCCCTAAAGATTTCTCAAGAATAGCGGAAATTAATCATAAACCCCTCAACAAAGAAAATAAAGAAGATATTCATAGATGGAGTTTGATACTATATTTAAGCCTTAGCTCACGTATAGAGTCCATCAAAATGAACATTTTACTAAGGGTCATGTACTGTACATTTTCTAGTCAATACCCATAGATGCAGTGAATAAACAATTTCAAGAATGGGACAGATTAATATCTAGATACTTATGGACCGGGAAAAAGCCAAGGATACGATGTAAGATATTACAGCTGCTAAAAGATAAAGGCGGACTAGCTCTCCCAATTCTAAAAGACTATTACAAGGCAGCTCAACTCAGGCCCTTAACAGGATGGTGCACCCCTAGCTACAAAGCCAGATGGAAAGATATTGAACAAACAATGGGAAAGGGAATACCAGTTAATGCAATGATTGGAGAGCTATCATTATATAAATACCTTACAGATAAAGACAACCCATGGATTATTAACTCATTACAGTTTGGGGGCGATTTATTAAAGCAATTCAACCTAAAAAAAAAATCATTTACAATCTTGGAATGGCCTTCATATGACCCGGAATTTACACCCAATAGACTCGATCATAAATTTTAAAAATGGATCTCCTTAGGACTCAACATATTACTCATTCATAAATCAAGGTGCAGTTAGGAGTTTCCAGGATCTTAAGGACAAATTTGGCATACAGAACCAGGACCATTTCAGATACCTGCAAATAAGAGATTATATTGGGGAAAAAAAATTAAAAAATATGAATCTGGAAACGAAATACTACAGGTATTTATAAAGGCTTATGAAGATGGACCTTGTAAGAAAATAATCTCAAAATTATACTCAAGTCTCCAATCACTTAACAAAGAGAATGCACTTGATGTTAAATCAAGATGGGAAACAGAGGGCAACACTACAATTACACAAGAGAATTGGACAGAAATGTTTAAACAACAATGGAAAACAACAAATTCCCCACTGTGGAGAGAATTTACATGGAAAAATGTCATCCGTTATTTCTGCACTCCGTATCAGGAGAAATCATACTCAAACCAGATAGATTGTTGGAGATGCCGTGGAAGCAAAGAAGCAAATCATTATCATATATTTTGGAGTTGCCCTGCTGTGATCCAATTTTGGTTAAAAATACATCGAATTCTAGAAACTGTGTTTTCAACAAAAGTTACTTTAAGTTTTAACCTACTGTATCTGGTTGATCTAGAAGAACTTGAATGGAGGAACAAAGATAAATATCTGTTAAGAATACTATTGGTGGCCTGTAAAAAGTCCATAACCAAGAAATGGCTGAAAAAGGAAGCACCCAGGGGAGATGAATGGATTGACTTGGTACATATGATATTTTTGTGATGGAAAGAATTATTTTTAATCTAAGAACACAAAAAGACATATTTATTGAAAATTGGCAGAAATGGATTACATATGTATCTACTGTTAGATGGGACTTCATTTAAAGTCATTTCATCCTTGACCCGCTGGCTGTCTGTGTGGTGTCCTAAAAATGACGTGGGCTACATTGACAATTGGAGCTCTTTTTGGGGAAAACCTGGTCTTATGAGACGAGACAGCATTCATCCCACTTTGGATGGTGCTTCTCATTTATCTAACAATCTGGCATCTTTTTTATCCAAATTTCCAAAACCATGACTACTCAGAGTTGGGACCAGGAAGCAGAGTCGCAGTCTTACACACCTCTCTGCAGCTCCTCTTCATCCGTCACCCCTCAGCTTAGCCCCTGTCTTCCCCATCAGAGAATCATTGTCTGCTCCCTCCAAAGTGAATAAAAATATAATGTATAAGCATCCCAAAGTGATAAAGCAAAATATTGGTAAAACTCAAATTAAACATAAAGCCTCTACATTGAATGATTTGGCCTCTGTTCCTCCTCATAATTTAAAAATTAAATGTGGTTTATTAAATATTAGGTCTCTAACTCCCAAGTCTCTGTTAGTCCATGATTTGTTAATTGATCATCAGATTGATTTAATTTCCCTTACAGAGACTTGGTTAGGGCAAGAGGATTATGTTGGTTTAAATGAATCAACTCCCTCTGGTTATTTAAACTGTCAAAATCCCAGAAGTTCTGGTCGTGGAGGAGGAGTAGCAACAATTTACCATTCCAAATTACTAGTTAATGTAAAGCAAAAAACATGTTATAATTCCTTTGAGGGCCTGGTCCTCAGTATTGGCCACTTTAGCAATTTTAGGTTAAACCCAATTTTATTTGCCATAGTTTATCGTCCCCCATCAACCTACTCAGAATTTTTATCCGAATTTGCTGATTTCTTAGCTGATTTAGTGCTGAAATCTGATAGAATAATTATAGTAGGGGACTTTAATATACATGTGGATGTAGATAGTGACTGCCTTAATGTGGCATTCAATTCAATATTGGACTCGATTGGGTTTTCTCAGAAAGTAGGAAATTCTACTCATTACCTCCACCATACATTGGACCTTGTTTTGACATATGGCATAGAAATAGAAAATCTTGTAGTGTCTCCTCATAACCCTGTACTGTCAGACCATTGTCTGTTAACCTTTGATTTTACTATTTCTGACTATTTGGCTCCTAAAGAAAAATATTATTACAGTAGATGCCTCTCAGATGATGCTGTTTCCAAATTTATGCAGATTGTTTCCTCTATGCCATGTGTCAACACAACAGAAATAAGCTATAGACAGCTTGCTCCTTTTGTAATTGATAACATGGTGGATAGTGTTTCAGCTTCTCTGCATCAGACTCTAGA
Organism: Pholidichthys leucotaenia; assembly: GCA_020510985.1. Taxonomy (NCBI): domain Eukaryota; kingdom Metazoa; phylum Chordata; class Actinopteri; order Cichliformes; family Pholidichthyidae; genus Pholidichthys; species Pholidichthys leucotaenia. Next base: position 121,934,275 of record CM035837.1, on the reverse strand, counting down.
CTTGGTGGCCCCCTTAAAAAAGAAAAAGTCTAATCAGAGATTTCTAACTCCTTGGTTCAACACAGAAACTCGTACCTTAAAACAAAAGACTCGTCAATTAGAAAGAAAATGGCGCTCCACTAATTTAGATGAAATCTATTTAGCTTGGAGAAATCATCTTTTAATTTATAAAAAATCTCTTAGAAAAGCTAGAACGAGTTATTACTCTGCATTAATAGAAGAGAACAAGAATAATCCCAGGTTTCTTTTCAGTACTGTAGCCAGGTTGACAAAGAGTCAGGACTCTGTCAATCCTAGCATTCCCTTAGAGCTTACTAGTCAGGACTTTATGAACTTTTTCAATAATAAAATTTCATCCATCAGAGATAAAATCAATCAGATTCTTCCCACAGTTAACTTAAATACTGTAACTACTACAACTCCTTCTATTGATCTCTGTCTTGATGAGTTTACTCCAATCGACCTTTGTGAGTTAGACAAAATAGTTTCCTCATCCAAACCTTCAACTTGTCTTTTAGACCCCATTCCTACCAGGTTATTTAAAGAAGTCTTCCCACTTATTGGTAGCTTTATTCTTCATATAATCAATTCTTCATTAACTTTAGGCCATGTACCGCAGGCTTTTAAAACGGCTGTAATTAAACCCTTACTCAAAAAGCCAACGCTAGATCCAGGAGCTTTAGCTAACTATAGACCAATCTCTAATCTCCCTTTCATTTCAAAAATCTTAGAAAGAGTTGTTGCTACGCAATTATTCGACCACCTGCAGGGAAATGGTTTACTTGAAGAGTTTCAATCTGGGTTTAGAATCCATCATAGTACTGAAACAGCCTTAGCGAAGGTCACTAACGACCTCCTCATTGCATATGATAATGGACTAGTTTCTGTACTTGTCCTTTTAGACCTTAGTGCAGCTTTTGATACTATCGATCATAATATTCTACTTGATAGATTAGAACACTATGTTGGACTTAATGGAACTTCATTGCAATGGTTTAGATCTTATTTATCTGATAGGTTCCAGTTTGTTCATGTAAATAATGAGTTTTCTTTCAACTCAAAGCTTAGTCATGGAGTTCCACAGGGATCTGTGCTAGGCCCTACTCTTTTTAGTTTATATATGCTTCCATTAGGCAACATTATTAGAAAGCACTGTATACATTTTCATTGTTATGCAGATGACACACAATTATACCTGTCAATGAAGCCAGATGATGGTAATCAATTAGCCAAGTTAGAAGCCTGTCTTAAGGAAATCAAAGCTTGGATGACTTGTAATTTCCTGCTATTAAATTCAGATAAGACTGAAGTCATTCTTGTTGGTCCAAAAAACCTTAGAAATTCCTTTCCAAATCAAACTTTCAGTTTGGATGCGGTTACTCTTTCTCTTAATAGCTCTGTGAGGAACCTTGGAGTTATTTTTGATCAGGATTTGTCCTTCAATTCACATATTAAATTTGTTTCTAAGACTGCCTTCTATCATTTGCGTAATATTGCCAAGATTAGGAGCATCTTGTCTCAGAGTGATGCTGAGAAACTGATCCACGCTTTTGTTAGCTCGAGATTAGATTATTGAAATTCTTTATTATCAGGCTGTCCTAAAACATCTTTAAAAAGTCTTCAGCTGATCCAAAATGCTGCAGCAAGAGTTTTAACAGGTACTAGAAAGAGAGATCATATCTCTCCGGTTCTGGCCTCCCTTCACTGGCTTCCCATACAGTTTAGAATTAAGTTTAAAATCCTTCTTCTTACTTACAAAGCTCTAAACAAGCAGACTCCTTTTTATTTAAAAGATCTGATACTACCGTATTATCCTAACAGAGCACTACGCTCCCAAAATGCAGGATTACTTGTAATACCTAGAATCTCCAAAAGTACAATGGGAGGCAGAGCCTTCAGTTATCAAGCTCCTCTCCTGTGGAATCAGCTGCCAATCTGGATTCGGGAGTCAGACTCGATCTCTGTTTTTAAGAATAGGGCTAAAACCTACCTTTTTGATATAGCCTACAATTAGGGAGGGATCATGTGTTTCTGAACCCTCCCTTAGTTATGCTGCTAATAGGTTTAGTCAGCCGGGGGACCTCCAGTAATGCACTGGGCCTCACTCCTTTCCTCACTCTCTATGAAATATTTTTTTTTTTTGCTGGTCATTAACATCTGTTTGTTCTCTCCCATAGATTGAGTCCCCATCGTGCTGTTTGCTCTCTACATGTCTGTTCTTTTCTTCTTCTCTATCCCCTCACCCCCCAGCCAGTCGCAGCAGATGACTGCCCCTCCCTGAGCCTGGTTCTGCTGGAGGTTTCTTCATGTTAAAAGGGAGTTTTTCCTCTCCACCGTCGCCAAGTGCTTGCTCACAGGGGATCGCCTGATTGCTGGGGTCTTTCTGCAACTGTAGGGGTTCCCCCCCTACAGTTGATAGTGCTATGAGATGACTGTTGTTGTGAAATGGCGCTGTATAAATAAAGTTGAATTGAATTGAATTGAATTAAACCAGGTTGAAATCTTTAATTCTCATTCCCTCATCATAATTGGTGGGGTCAACCAATAATTTTTATGTGCTTTTCCATCTTGTACGGTACAAATCTCCCTTGTATTGCACACTTCTTAAAAAAGGTCTTTGTGTTCATGTTTTATGTTTGTTGTTTTGTCTATTTGTTTGTATAATTAAAAATCAATAAAAAGAAAATGACAAAAAAAAAAGAATAACTATGCCTCTGTGAAAATGGAGACATACGGTAATCAGTCAATGTGTCTGTGTGTGTGGGGGTGGTTGTATCTGTCCATTTGTCTGTTACCAGCTTTTCAGCTCACCCGGTCAAAATGAAGTGCAACTAAAGGCTTGTATCATGGTATGGACATATTTTCTCGACTTTTAATTTGACAGAATTTCAAGATAAGGCTTTGTTTTTGAAATAAATACAAATTTAACTCACCTTTACCATCAGTGGAGCCAGGGAAAATGGTGCTGTAATAACTATGCTGGGCCACTAGAGGTGGCAGTGCGACTTTTTTGCAGTACATGGATGACTTCCTGTCACATTCGATCTCTAGGTGAGAGATAAATAGCGGTTATAAAATAGAGGTTTCTGAAAAAAAAAAACATATTCAGCAACTATACCATTTAAGATAAGATAAGATAAGCCTTTATTAGTCCCACAACGGGGAAATTCCAGGAATTTATTCATTGATTCATTCATTCATTCATTCATTTATTCATCACATTGTTTTCACACTGGTTTTGCTGTTCAGTTTTGCAGAGGAAGGATGAGGTATTTTTATCCTGGAGTTTTTAGTTCATTGCCAAAAACTACAAGTCCCAACATTCCTTGCCTCAAAAACATGGCGGACGACAGCAGACGGCTGTGCGGAGGAAAAAGCATTTAAAAGTAAGTTTTGCACATAAATTATGCAGTGATTTCAATATTAAAACACTAATAACTCCTACAGCTGCAATATTTGATTCTTAAAGCTTATGTTACGTCACTTTTTTCCCCAATGTGATTTTTAAAGCTTATGTTACGTCAGTTTTTTCCCCAGTGTGATTTTTTTTTTTTTTTTCCCCATACGGGGACTGCTTGGTTCCATTAATTTAACCTGTTAAATTGTTTTCTCTAAAGTTCAGCTGACTTTTTTTTAAGTCTTAATACTAATGTCAGTCACACTGCACCACCGGGCTGCACGGTGGCGCAGTGGTTTAGCACTGTGGCAGCACAGTTTTACCCTCGGCCGGGGGATCGCGGGGATCATGAAATCGTGGGTTCGATCCCAGCCCCCGACCAACAGTGAGCTGTGTGGAGTTTGCATGTTCTCCCCGTGTTGCGCGGGTTTACTCCGGGATTTCTCCGGTTTCCTCCCGCACACCAAAAACATGTAGGTTTAGTGCGCTCGCACACGCAGCGACCAGCAGCCGGTGGCTTGTCACCAGACTGCAAACCAAGTCTACCTACGGGTACAAATAAGTAACAAAAAAAAAATATAGAAACACCACAGTGTGACATGCTTCATTCACTCACTTTAAAATGATTCACTCACTAAACCAAGCAATTTATTAAGCTGAGGAGGAACATGACATCTGTATTTTATATATATCACATCTGTAACAATAATCACATTTTTATACTGTTTTTCCTCTTTGTCTCTCTGAGGTCCACGGTGATAAACCTGAGGGTCAGCAGTCAGCAGCTGTGAAGATAACAGGCTGGAAGCTAAATAAGCATATTACATGTTTATTGTTTATACAAAAAACTGCTACTGTATTTCAATAAATTAATGTTTGGACAAACAGTTTTTTGCAAGATTATTTAAGAAAATGTGAAACATTCCAAACCGTTCTGATTAAATATTTGTAATTATGCTTTTACTTTTGGAAATTTTGATATGTTTACCTGCTATTGTACGGCATTGTCTAACTATACATGCATTCAATTAATAAAATCTTTTACTCCAGCATTTTTCTTTGTGCTCCTAATTTTATTCTTGTGTTTCTGTATTTTTATGCCTCAGCGCAAAGGCAACGTAGGCATACAGTAATCACTCAATGTGTCTGTGTATGCATGTCTGTCTGTCTGTTACCAGCTTTTCAGCTCATCCGCTCAAAATCAACTAGAACTAAAGGCTTGTATCATTGTATTGCCATATTTTCTCGACTTTTAATTTGCCACAATTTCCAGACAAGGCTTTGTTTTCAAAATAAACACAAATTTAACTCAGCTTTACCATCAATGCAGCTGCAAAAAAAAGGTAGTGCAATTACTATGCTGGGACACTACAAGTGGCAGTGTGATTTTTTTTTTTTTTTTTTTTTTTTTACAGCCCCCCATGCTACCATGCTACAGGCACCGAGGCATCAGCACCTTGGTACTTTCATTGTATCAAGAATTCAGTATTCAGCCTCTGACAACCATACTGTTGTATATTTGAGTATTCCAGTCTTTGTGTCAGAGGATGTTTCTTTAAAAGCCTTTTAAATCCAGCTTTAGTTTTCTTGTGACATTTTCTTATAGTCAAGTCAAAGCATTGTTCCTTTATGATAATATTTACTCAAGTATAAGAGTAGTCACCAAAAAAAAACTAAAGCCCTAGTCACACTAGAGGTGGAATGAGTCAGAATGCCGTCAGAATGAAAATTCCTTGTATATTCCTAGATATTCAAAGAGCATTCGAAAAATTCTGACTGCATTCTGAGTTCATTCTAAATATCCGGGCCCATTCTTGTGGCTAGCCTGAATGTTTTGCTCATGCTCAAAACTTTCCAGGTGCATTTGAATTGGGGAAATATCAAACAGGATTCGAAGTGTATTCTAATGGCACTATGACTGCATTCTTAAATATTCTTATGGCCTTCAAACAGCATCCAAAACATTACAGGGAGAGCCGAATCGCATAAAAATGTGGCCAGCTGCTGCTGAAACATCAGTCACCTGAGTCCACAGCCCCTCCCCCTGGAAGAATTTAAATCAGTTTGAAATTCCCTCTGGAATGCGGCACAAATTTTAAAAATTCTTCATTCCGGCTGGTTCTGCTTGATTCCTGCTGATTCTGAATAAGTGTGATGGGGGCACAAGAGACAGAGTATGAAAGTACAAAAATTATTACTTTTGTTGTGAGAAGCTTTGATCATGTTTAGTCATGTGAATAATGAACAATTTTTTGTTTGTCTTATGAAATCAGTAAGTAAACTAGCCACAAGTCAGCTCTAGTATGAATAATGCAATAGCTAAGAACATCAGTTTCAACACTGATTTTAGCATAAAATAAAATCATAAATTCACCAACTCATGAAACTTAACAAATTCTTTTTGCAAATACAAATCTTTTCTGTGTGTGCACATTTATTTTACAATGTAACAAGCCTGCTCCATTTACAACTACAAAGTGTGGAACCATGTGAGCACTGACATACAAATTTTGAACATTGATGTACAATATAAAAATGTTATTGACTCCAAATTAAGACCACAAAATGCTTGATTTTAATGTCATATCACAGCACTAATAAACAATGTGAAAACCAGCCCTGGTCTTTCTTAAAATTATGTGGAAAAGGTTATGGCAGTACATGGAATTGAGTAAATGCAGATTGTCCTTAACCACCTCTGATGAAGTTGTTGATTTTTTGCTTTGTTTGTTTTCTGTTTTACAGCTTAATGACTTTCAAGTGTGAAGACTAAGTGAACATCCAGAAATCTGTACTTTATACTCCTGACATAATGAGGGGCTTTACCTGCTTCCTCTGCCCTGCCTGGTTAAGAAGAGGAGGCTTGTTTCTACATCTGACTTTACTGTTGCCCGCAGTGGGAATCAAACGGCAGTTAATTGGACCCCCCCTGGACTGCAAAAAGACATGTGTGTGTGCCAGCAACATCATCAGCTGCTCCAAGAGGAACCTAACAAGCATTCCCTCCGTTCTTCCTAATTATACAGCAGTTCTGGACCTTAACTTCAACTCCATCGAAAAGCTACATGCTGAGTGGACCAACATCAGTCTAAGCAGGCTGCACAGTCTACATCTTAGCAACAACAACCTCAGCTTCCTCTCCACAGAGGCCTTTGTGAATGTGAGAAGCCTCCGTTTCCTTGACCTTTCTTCGAATAGTCTGCGTCTGCTGGATGAGTCCATCTTTGAAGCTCTAGAACAACTGGAGGTGCTACTGCTTTTTAACAACTCCATCTCACAGATAGATCGCACCGCCTTCTCCGGCCTTGACAACTTGCAGAAGCTCTATTTGAGCCTAAACCAAATCTCACGCTTCCCTATGGAGCTGGTGAGGGAGCGAAGCAGGCTACAAAGTCTGAGACTTTTAGATGTTTCCTCAAACCGTATTAAAGGGCTGCAACTGGATGAACTTCAGGCTCTGCCCGCATGGATGAAAAATGGTCTGTACTTCCATAACAACACTTTGACATGTAGCTGTGAGCTGCATGAGCTGGTGGCACTGTGGGAAATAAGGGAGCTCAGCTCTGTCACAGACTTCAGGAGCAGCCACACATGTATAAAACCAGGCCCCCAGAAGGAAAGGCTGGCCATACTGGATCTGGACAAGGTCTATTTGAACTGCAGTGAAGTCAAAGCTTTAAGTGAAAAAGCTTATCTGGAGCAGTACCTGGTTCTGGAGTGCGACACCAGACAAAAGGACATGAAGAAGAGATGGGAGCTGCCCGGAAATGGCAATCTGTCCCCATTAAACCAGACTGATGTGATGCGTAAGGAGGGTAAACTCAAGATTGGACCCCTGAAGGTGGAAGACTCAGGGATCTACACCTGCTATGCAACAAGTGACTCCTTTAATGAGACTTTGTATGTGAACGTGGTGGTTTTTAACACCACCAAGAGTGGCGGACTGGAAAATCTAAATACAGCCTACACCACCCTCATTGCGTGTCTGGTCAGTCTTGTAATGGTACTCATCTACATCTATTTCACACCCTGTCGCTGCGCTTGTTGTCCTGGACAGGGGATGGAGAAAAACAACCCCAAAGAGAGCCTCCACTCTTCAACCGTCAGTCTCTCTCAGGCACAGGAGGAGGCAGTGCAGGAAAGAGGGGAAGGCTTCCCGTACAGACATGTGGCCTTTCTGGAGCCTAAGGATCAGCTGGAGCAGAATGGGAGGTTGAACCCAATAAGTGAGGAAGATGAGGAGTGGCAGGGGAGCAGCAGGGGCAGAAGAAGGTCTGATGTCAGCTCTGTGTGCTCCAATTCCCCCATGGTGGTATAAAAGTCACAACAGTTGGTCATAGTGTTCCTGTTACATACCTACATAGTTCATAGTCAGTAAATTCAAAATGCGGTGTCTCTAATGGCAACATTAAAACACAAACACCAATGAAACATCTACGTAAATTATAGTCTGTGGTATTTCAATTAATAGTTCAAATGAAGGAGGGTTTTTTTTTCAGTGATCGAAAAAGATGTCAAAAATTTGCTAATAGCTACATTTTTTATGAGGGGGAGCTAATTTTCCAAATTTAGGGTTTGATCACTGTGTATTTAAATAGAACATAGAAGCTTTAGCAGAGGTCCCAAAAATATCATAAAGCGGACAGAAGCCATTGAGTAGGACTGATTATTGAAAATATGGGCAGCATGTTAAAATACACAACTTGTTATACACTAAGGGTAGTCTGCTTTAAATACAGCTCTGGGAAAAAAGAGACCTCTGCAAAATCTTTCCTAATTAGCATCTCTACATGTATGGCAGCCATTCAATTTGAGTATCATTTGAATTCCAACACAAGGACACAAGGATATGAGCTGTGACTTATTTCACAAATACAGATTACGGACTTCTTTCTAAGTTAAAACTTAAGTATTGTAATGTTTAAGAATGAACATGAACTTGTTTTCTTTGCTTTATTTGACCTAAAAGCAAACCAAATAGCAACATCTTTTTTTGTTGTTTTGGCCAGTTGTAATTTTCTGTAAATAAATGCTTTAAATGACAATGTTTTGACTTGAAATTTCGGTGAGTTGTCTTCAGTAGGTTAGAGACTAAAACAAAATAGTTCATTTTACTCAAATACATACATATAGTTAAAGCAGATAAAGTGATAATTTTGCAGCAGTCTCTTTGTCTCTTCATTTTTTCCAGAGCTGTATGTTTGCCAGAAGTTGCTTTTTAAAAGAGAAGCTAATTTTATGCAAAGTCTAAAGAGCTCAATATAACTGTGAGTTTAATAGTTATGCTATATTTTACATTCCTTATTTTTTTATCTTTATTGAGCATGATGCTGTAATGATTGTAATGATTACTCTTATGCAATTTTATAATTTCATTTATGTTAAATATTATTTTAGATATGAATGTGGATTGAACTATTATGTGCTTTTGCAGTAAGTGGCCTTTTATTGTTTTTAAATGAAAAAAATATGCTTCAGGAATGTGGGGTTATTTGGCTTGTTGCTATGAGCTATCTGATTTCTATATGACTGTTGTGAGAGTTTGGTTCGTATTGCCAACAGTCAGTCCAACTTGTTCCCAGTGAGAATTGGACTCTGCCCTTTGTCACTGATATTGTTACCCCTCAGCCTCTAAAAGGCTGAAGGGGTATTGTCTTCACCCTACCGGGTGGTTGGGTGACAGTGGCCGCGGCGGTGGTGGTGGTAATGTCAACACCTCAACACCTGTCTTGTGAATGTGATAACTTGAGATTATCGATATGGTATTGATTTTCAAATTGATACCATAATTATATCTATGAAAAATCTCAGAAGTTTGAATTTGCTTGACCTCTGACCTTCAGGTCAAGGTCCGAGGTCATTTTTTTCCCAAATCATGTGAACCCAATAACAGAAACAAAGAAAGAAAGAAATAACATAGGCTTTCCAAATCAATACCATACTTATATTTAAGATAAATCTTCGACAGGTTAGATCCTGACCTCTGACTATGGGTTTGGGGTCAAAAGGTCACAGGTAAAGGTTAGCATTCCCTATACTCTTTTACTATAAAATGAATAAAGCTAGGGTCACCAAACTTTGTACACAGGGTCACCCTGTGACCCTGAACTGTGACTATGGATTTGGGATCACAAGATCACAGATCAAATTGAACTATAAACTTTATCTCAGCAACAAAGAAAGAAGCTGAGGGGTACCACAGTCAGCAACCAGTATTTTTCAAAATGTTATTGACAGGTTTCAAGGTGTAGCCAAAAAATGGAGGGTGTCATGTTCGGTGACCACAATATCTCATCTCTGCTGTTGCAGATAATGTAGTTCTGTTGGCTTAATTGAGGAATAACCTACAGGTCTTACCGGGGCAGTTTGCTGTTGAGTGTGAAGTGGCCGGGATGAGAATCAGCACCTCCAAGTCTGAGCCGATGGTTCTCAGCGAGAAAAGGATGGATTGCCCTCTCCAGGATGAGGGCAAAACTAGTGCCCCAGGTGGAGGAGTTCAAATATCTTGGGCTCTTATTCATGAGTGAAAGACAAATGATTGAGAGCTTGACAGATGAATTGGAGCAGCATCTGCAATATTATGAACCAAAGCTGTTGATTTAATTCAATTTACATTTCTACCTATGGTCATGAAGTTTAGGTAGTGACAGAAAGAATGAGATCACAGATATAAGCAGTTGAAATGAGCTTTCTCTGTAGGGTGACTGGACTCACCTTTAGAGATGGGGTGAGGATCCCATAATCCAGGAGTGGCTCAGAGTAGAGCCACTGGTCTTCCGCATCAAAAGGTAGTCAAGTGAGGTGGTTTAGGCTTCTAACCAGGATGCCTCCAGGACACCTCTCATGTGACGTGTTTCAGGCACATCCCATTGGAGGAGACTCTTGGACAGACCCAGGACACGCTGGAGAGACTATAGCCGGTTTCGGACAGAGAAGTTCTAAAAACACAGTTCTAAGACCTGTCCACCTCGAATTTTGCTCTAGAAATTATTGTCCCCCAGGGGAACTTTTCCATTTTGCATTCACACAGGCAGTAAGGGACCATGGTAGGGACTGGTGTGACTCAAGTGTCTGCGATAGTGACGTGTAATTTAAGTGCCACATGCAGCAACAACACTACAACAAAGCTAGCATGGAGAGCAAAGAGGCTACAGTGTTCATATTCTGCATCGCGGGAATCTTAATGATGGATTATTGTGAGTGTTTCTGTCCACGTTTATGTTCATGTTCATATTAAAACTTCTCTGTCCAAAAGCGATTACAGGAAAACCAGTGCATCACAGCTGCTTTTTAAAAATGGTGCTGCTGCAAGAAACGGAAATCTGGTTATGGCCATAGCTTATGAGTTCTACCAATCACCAAACACCTATGATCCTATGGAAAGTTCAAAAGACCGTGCCTCGGAGTAGGAGCTAAAATGATTATATAGTCCCTAGTTCCTATGCTGTCTGAATGCAATAAAAAAGCCCAGTTCCTGAAAAGATTCCAGGAACAGCAAAAAGTACCTGCAGTGCAAAAGGGGCTTATGTCTCTCAGCTGGCCTAGGAACGCCTCGGTATGTTCCCTGAAGAGCTGGAGAAGGTTGGCAAACTTTAGTTTAGGTTGTGTAAACTTAAGCAACCTTAAGTTGTATAGCAACTAAGGTTGTTGCTACACAACTTAGGCTAGTGTATGTGTAGCTGTTGCCAACTTAGGTTAACTTAAGCAAACAAATACTCAGGGCAGGTCAGCTGACATCAGCGTCAGGCGACGCTCATATAAAGATCAGCATTTGTGGAGGCTTCCTGTCATCTTGGACCCGCTTTTTTGGGTGGATTCACACTACAACATTTGGACCAACTTTTACTGACGTTTTGGCAAACATCTGGCTCTGCTGGCAAAAGTTGATAAAAGTTAATGATTGTTGGTGTTTGTTGGCAAACACTGGCAAAAGTTGTATTCCTTGAAAATTTTCAGCATGCTGAAAATTTGCCGACATTTGGAAATAAACGTTGGTGGAAGTTGTGCTCAGTTTGTAAAAGTTCCTGAGCACTGGGCTAAGTTATGCAGAGTTCGCCTAAGTTGGCCTAAGTTAAGCTCCATTGGCAAACAGTGACCATGTTTACATGTACACAAATAAACCGGTTATGATTGGATTTTTTGGAATTATCTGATTATTCAAGTGACCATGTAAACAGAATAATCCGATAAAGGGCATGTAACTGCTGTCACAAACTCAAATGTTTTACCACCCAATAATCAGTTTATTCAGTACATGTAAACACGAGAAAACTGATTATTGCCAGTATCAGTTTATTCCCAGTAATCGGTTTATTGTGACCATGTAACTGGGGTCAAAATTGACTGAAATGCCAGTGGAAGCAGATGTTTTTAGACTGAAACTCGCTTCAGACATGCACGGGCACAAGCAAAATGGAGAGAAGGGGGAATTAAAAAAAAAAAAAAAAATATATATATATATATATATATATATATATTGGGCTGTCACATTTTTTGTCCCAAAAATGTGACAGCCCAAAAGAGAAAAAAATCTCATTGAGAAATTTACTGTTCTTAATTTTCTGCTCCATGCGTAATCATTCTCCAGGATTTATTTGTTCGGCTTCCATTGTGGGGAATCAAACAATGCTGATGTGGTGCCAAAAAGTAAATGACATTTAACAGGATTTTATGTTATTTTAATGGAGAGAGTTGTAACAGTCAAAATATAATCACCTGTCATTTTATTTATATGATGATACACTAAATAGTTTTTTATTCCATCCACATTCACATTTTAATTGCGGACTTAGTGTTGGAGTCTAGGCATTAATGTATTTTTTTTTTTTTAGAGGAATGAATGAATGAACAGGGGAAAAGGGTTTACAGAAGTAACTACATAGGAATATAAAACAAAAATAAGTACTGAAACATATACCCAAGGGAGATGTGTTCACTCCAAAAGCAGGTCCAGAATGGCAGGAAGCCTTCACAAACGCTGATCTTTATATGAACGTCGCCTGATGTTGATGTCAGCTGACCTGCGCTGAATATTCATTTGCTTACGTTAACCTAAGTTGGCAACAGCTACACATACGCTAGCCTAAGCTGGCCAAAGTTTGCCAACACTGAATGCAATGCTGGCAAATGCTAGCAAAAGTTCGTAAAAGTTGACATACGCTGGATTCAAAAAAAAAAAAGCTGCTCACGAACATAAGCCAGAACCCGTGCGGGCTGGAGGCTCCTAGCTGGATGGTAAGCTGAGCTGCGGCCACTAGCTGGGACACCAGCTCCACCGTCCTGGAGAGCGGCAGGTCGTCCGGCGCCATTAGCAGCTTCTCCCGCAGCTTCAAGTTGGTGGTGTGCTTCATTAACTGGTCCCACACCATCTCGTCTTCCAGTTGTGCAAACCTACACATGCTGGCCAAAAAGCGGAGGCTGGCGACATATTGCTGAACCCATTCACCTACACGCTGTTGGCGTTGGCGAAATCTAATCCTCCTGACCAACACACTCTCTGAGGTGGTGAAGTGCCCAGCTAACAAAGCAACACATTCATCGTAGCTATCCACAGATCCGAGCGTCCTAAAGACACGCTGTCCCTCGTTGTCGAGGCAGTGGATTAGCATGGTGCACAGCCTTAGCTTGCTAGTTTTAGCTAGGTCCATGGTGGACACAGACATTTGAAACGACTCATGCCAACGTTGCCAAGGAATGGGTGGCTCACCGGGCAAAGCGAGAAACGATGGTAGAGGTGTCAACAGCGTTTCCATCTTGATGTTGTCCAGGTTTCTCCTCGTCGCCAATGTTGTGTTTGGAAATAATGGATGCAGACAGGTATACATGTTGAGGTTATCGTTATTAAACGTTAGCTCGAACCGCTAGAAGGGAGCACACAGTAAAGTAACTGGGAGGTGGTACACCCAAGATGAAGAGCAAGACAGAGAGCCCACAAGAGACCGGTTAGCCCTGGATAGCCTGCTATTATACCTGCAGTGTGATGACTTCACGCATGCATACGTGCGACCACAGCGTCGTGCATTGTGCCATTTCCCATATATCAAACTGCGTCCGTGCTGGCCTCGTCCAAAGTGGACGCGGACCAAAGTGGACCAGAGAAGAAATGGAGCATGAATCCAGCTTAACCGTTAATTACTAACAATAATTTACTATCAACTCTCTGAGATTTACAATACTGTTTTGGATACCTTAATTTCCACAATGAGGCGCTATCTGACAAGAAATTATACACCTGTAACCCAGAAGTCCCACTCTTTTGAAAAAAACTTTTACATTGGCCCTTGTATAAACATCAAGCTATTTCACGTCTGTTTAAAAAAAATAGGCAGTGCTAGAGTTGGATTTATTGCCTCGATTAACAAACCACAATACCTTTGTGGTGATGGACTCTTTGTTTCATCTGAAAATGCCAAGGAAAAGTGAGCAAAGTGTGCTAAAGCCAAATAGCTAGCATGCTAACTAGCAACGCATTGGCCACGGTTTGACCTGGGCCTTTTTGGTACTGACTCAACTGGTGACCGGTATGTATTAATAAACAATGACTTTTGCACTTGACAATATTTAATTTGTTTGCACGTGCGTGAAATGACAATAGATGTCTTCATGCTGATTGAGATGTTTAGCAACAGTTACTGGCTACATTTAGAAAAGATTATTTTTCTCAGCTGTGCAAAATGACTGGTTAAACAAGCAAATCATTATATTTTGTCCAATATTGCGGTCATTTAATAAATTGTGCTTGCTGGAACTATTGTATAAAAGCAATATTACACTCGAGGTTGTTACGGTATCATGAATATACAGTACTAGCTACGGGTGTAATACACTATATTCATTGATATTGTACTCCCGCTTGTGTAATATTGCTTAATTCTAGGATTTCATGTCATTCAAGTGAGCTTTAGAGTTTTAGGCCTCTTATGAAAAATTAACACCATTGTGTTTTATCTAGCTTATTTATTTCTTGTTGTAGGAAATTGTAGTTTGCATTCTGCTTTCTGCCTGTGATTCTGCCTCCAAGAAAAAATAATCCAGATTGGATTCAATATTTATCCTTTAGACAATTAAAGAAAGTTCCAAATGTAGTGAAGACTGCTCCATTTATGAAGCTGCGTAATATTTGGATTTACAGACCCAACTTTGGTCATGTTTACATGCACATAAATAAAGCTATCTCTCTTGTCATTCAGTCCATACAGCCAATCATGTACAGTAGAACAAAATTACATTTCTCCTATCTACCATGTTAATCACAGGGGTCTCTGCCATGCAAGGCACTGCCACAAACAACTTCTCCTTCCCCCATTCTATTACACTGAGCACCAAACTAGAAGGCGGTAAGTACCATTTTTATATGGTCATTGGTATGACCTGGCCAGGACTTGAACCCCCAACCTCCCGGTTGTGGGGTGGATGCTCTATCAACTAGGCCACCACTCTGGTGATGAACTGAATATAATTGGATTTCAGGATTTATGTGATTATTCAAGTAGCATGGTGGTACAGTGGTTAGCACTGTTGCCTCACAGCTAGAAGGTTCCAGGTTTGAGTCCCTAGGCTGGCAGGGGTGGGAGCATTTCTGTGTGGAGTTTGCTTGTTCACCCCATGCTCCAGCTTCCTCCCACAATCCAAAGACATGCATGTTAGGTCAATGAGTGACTCTAAGTTGTCCCTAGGCATCAGTCTCTGATAGGCCCTTAGAATAGCGAGTTAGTGTACCTACTAGTTGAGCACTATGAGTGGTCTTTGTGACTAGAAAAAGCATTATGCAGCGGGGAAAAGAAGTGCTGAACGCATCAACATTTTTCTCATTAAACATATTTCTGATGGAGCCATTGACCTGAAATTTTCACCAGATATCAGTAATAACCCAAGTAATCCATACGTGCAAAGAAATCAAGACAACTGTGTTCACAAAACAAGTTACATTTAATAAAGTGGAATGACACAGGGAATAAGTACTGAACACGTTTGGTGAAATTCATTTAATATAGTAGAAAAGTCTTTGTTGGTAATAACAGCTTCCAGACGCCTCCTGTAGGGAGAAACGAGCCACAGGCATTGCTCAGGAGTGATTTTAGCCCATTCTTCCACACAAACTGTCATCAAATCTTCAAGGTTCCATGGGTGTCTTCTATGAACTCTGATCTTCAGTTCATTCCATAGATTTTCAATTGGATTCAGGTCAGGTGACTGACTGGACCATTGTTATCCAAGTTTATTTTCCTTCTCTGGAGCCAGTTGAGAGTTTTCTTGGCTGTGTGTTTAGGATCATTGTCTTGCTGAAATGTCCACCTTCGTTTCATCTTCAGCATCTTGGCAGATGGCAACAGGTGCTTATCAAGGATGTCTCTGTACATTTGCCCATTCATCTTTCCTTCAATTATATGAAATTTGCCTGTACCATGTGCTGAAAAACATCCCCACACCATGATGGTCCCACCTCCAAACTTCACTGTTGGTATGGTGTTTTGGGGCTGATGTCCAGTGCCATTTCTCCTCCAAACATGCTGCATGTTGTGGCATCCAAAAAGTTTAATTTTGGTCTCATCTGACCAGACTATATTCTCCCAGTATTTTACTGGCTTGCCCAAATGTTGTGCAGCAAACTTTAAATGAGCTTCAGCATGTTTTTTCTTAAGCAATGGAGTCTCATGAGGTGAGCGGCCATAGAGCCCATGCCGGTTGAGTGCATTACTTATTGTTTTCTTTGAAACAGCAGTACCTGTAACTCCAGATCTTTCTGGAACTCTCCATAAGTGATCTTTGGCTCTTGGATAACTCTTCTGATCATTCCTTTGACTCCTCTGTCAGAAATCTTGAGAGGAGCTCCTGGTCGTGGCCGGTTTATGGTAAAATGATGTTCTTTCCACTTCCAAATGATGGTTCCAACAGTGCTCACTGGAACATTCAGCAGTTTAGAAATGCACCTGTAACCAGTGCCATCATTATGTTTTGCAGCACTAAGGTTGTGAAGGTCTAGAGAGAGCTCTTTGCTTCTACTCATCATGAGTTCTTTGTGGTGTGACAATCTGATATTCATAGACCTTTTTAAAGGCTATTATTCAGGACTTAATCAGCTGAAATTAATTTGCACTGATGGGGGATGGGATGGCTTCCTAAATTCTGATGGATTTCAGCTGGTTTTTTGGCTTTCTGTGCCTTTTTGCACCTCTTTTTCTTCATGTGTTCAGTACTTATTCCCTGTGTCATTCCATTTTATGAAATATCACTTGTTTTGTGAACACAGTTGCATTGATTTCTTTGTATGTATGGATTACTTGGATTGTAACTGATATCTGATGAAAATCTCAGGTCAATGGCTCCATCAGAAATAAGTTTAACTAGAAAAGCACTCGGAGAGCGCAGACCTCCGCCAAGCGGCACAGTTCCCCCCATACAGTGTTTGTGTGTACGTTTTCAGATTCCCTGAGCATGAAAAGATATGACTAGCAATTGGATTGACAATGATTATTTGTTTATTTGACATGGACAGTGCAATAAACAGACAATTAATGAATGACAATCAATGTGATAGTGATAGGATTAGTGGTTCAGTAGTGTAAAACGGGGCTATAAGGGACGGCGGGTTGATAAGGGACACTTTTCTGGGAAATGTTTTAAATGTAATTGTGCTTTTTTTATTTTGAGCAGGACGCTGAGTTGTGTTTTTATTGTCAAATATCCATGAATCCTTCATCAAATGTAGGCGGAAGCAAAATTAAAAAAGCGGAATTACATTTAGAAAAGTGTCCCATATTACCCCGCCGTCTCTTATAGCCCCGTTTTACGGTTGTAAAAGCATTGCCTCCTTGGCGGAGGTAATAAACTGAAGTGTTGGTGTGTCCATCTCCTCCACTGACGGATGCAGATTGGTTAGACAGGTTGCCGTGGGTTTTATATTATATTGGGGTTGTGCTCCGTGGCAAAACAGAATTTAGAATTTTCCCCGGCAGAGAGGTCGTTTTTACGCAGCGCCTATAGCTGGGCGGGGAATTTGTGGCAAATAATCGGGCGGCGGACAGGTGTCCGTGTCAGGTTTTGCAGCGTGGCGCAAAAACACGCACGCTGGCGGGCCCAGGCCAGCAGAGTTTTCCGCATGCTTTTGTGCCTAAAACGTTGAAGAACGCGGAGTTTGTGTTGGTCAGACACGACGACCAGCGCAATGTGCGCAGCGCCTATGGCTGGCGGGCCCAGGCCACCAGTGTTTTCCGCATGCTTTTGTGGCTAAAACGTTGAAGAAGGCGGAGTTTGTGTTGGTCAGACACGATGCCCAGCGCCCTCCATTGCGCCTGCGCACATGTTGGAAATGGCCATATGTCACAGTGTGGAAAAATGCTTTAAAAAATTCCTGTATGCAGACGGTGATGCGGATCATCCCCAAAATTTAATCAGTTCTTCCTTGTACCATTTCCAACAACGCCTGAAAGTTTCATGGAAATGCGTCCAAGATTTTTTGAGTTATCTTGCTAACCAACAGACAGACAGACAGACAGACAGACAAACAAACAGACAAACCCCGGCAAAAACATAACCTCCTCCTGGCCTTTTCGGCCTGGCGGAGGTAATTAGAAAAATGCTGATGTGTTCAATACTTATTTTCCCTGCTGTATAAGTACAGGTCCTTATCCCTTATCCTTAGTCATATAATCAGATAAAGGCCATTATCACGTTGTGAGAAATCACATTAACTCAAGTATTTTACTGCCCAATAATCCACTTATTCAGTGTGTGTAAATGCATCAAATCTGATTATTACCATTATCTATTTTTTCCAGTTATTGGATTATTGTGGCCATGTAACTGGAGTCATTACTGATTTAGCCTTTAAATATTCTTTGTCTGAATATATTTTACAGCATAATAATGACACCCGTAATCCCTGTGTCAAATTCAAAATAATCTGTATTTTTATTGTGTTTAAAAACCAGTGAGGACTTTTTCATGGATCTTTCAGTCTTATGTGGATATGGACTGAATAAAATTGAATAAATCTACTTTTATTTCAGATTGTTGATATTTCATAATCTGGAATACAATTTTTATATACATCCTGATCCAAATTCTTTAAATTGCTGATATGGACAGTGTCCTTGAAAATGAACTATTAGAAGCGAATCTGCTGAAATACATTAGATTCAGGATCTCATGACAACTCAAAGATCAAGGCTCCCAAAAAGGCACTGCGATAGGGTAAATAAATCAAATGTAATCTTAAACAAACATCCAGGAGGCAATAAATTCCACCTGCTGTCAGGCAGCCGCCTGGGGTTTTGCTTCCTGATTGATGCCACTTCTCGAATGCAGTGTTCACAATCTCACACTCCTTCAGTGCAAAAATAAGACAGAAGATGCCCTCATAAACACCTTGGCCATGATCTTCTTGACTTTAGCCACAAAATGGCTATGTCGATCTGATTTAGGCCTCACAGTGAGTTTAGAAGAACAAAATTTAGTTTTGATGTGGTCATAAGGATGGGCTCAGTGTCAGAACGAAGCTACATCACTTACCCTACTGAAGTGTTAATGGCAGCCAGAAAACATTGCCAAGGGGAAAACAACTGTGAGTCTCTTCCATCAGCCGAATACTTCAGGGCATTAGTGTCCAACCCTGAGCAAATCACCCAATACCAGCCAGCCAATCAGACGTCTCATAAACACTGTCAGAAATAGCAGTGAGCAGCAGAGCCAACATACACACCCCGCTGGCTGCAAGACAGAACTAAAATATATTCCTTTAGAAACAGCATTTTTTTTTAAAAACGTGGTCAGCATTTTAGTAAAATATAATACATTAAAATTTACTAACAACAAACAGTATTAACCTGAATGATGTCCATTCAAACACATGGTATAAACACTGTTCACAACTTATAATAAAGCATTGTTGCATTATAATGTTTAAAACCATACTGATTTTAAAAAAGGACAGTCCTACACTATGAAAATTTACTTTTAGAAATCTGATCATTGCACGTCATGAACACAATAACAGCAACACAAATAAACTAAAAAAAACACTACCTGTGTCAATATGCGTTTATTTTGGAAACCACAGTGTAGTCTTTCACTTCTTTTGGTGCTTTTTCATAAGTTATATCTACCTTTCTGTTATTCAAATGTGGAAGTTCAAGCAGTACAAATGTCATGTTATCCTAATCATCTGCAGTAAAATGTTTTAATGTCATTCAGCAAGTAAGAAACTTTAAGATGTTTGTCAAAGGGCATGCATAT
This sequence comes from Pholidichthys leucotaenia, assembly GCA_020510985.1. Taxonomy (NCBI): domain Eukaryota; kingdom Metazoa; phylum Chordata; class Actinopteri; order Cichliformes; family Pholidichthyidae; genus Pholidichthys; species Pholidichthys leucotaenia. The sequence goes on along the minus strand of CM035837.1, from coordinate 121,914,645 downwards.
CTACTATATCATAGAGCTGTACTTATAACCAAAGATTGTGTTACATGTTTGTGTGTAATGTATATGTTAAGTGTTTGCAATGACTAATGTAAGTCACAAATATATATTTGGGTATACAGTGGTGTGAAAAAAGTGTTTGCTCCCTTCTTGATTTCTCTTTTTTTTTTGTATATTTGTCACACTTAAATGTTTCAGATCATCAAACAAATTTAAATATTAGACAAAGATAACACAAGTAAACACAAAATGCAGTTTTTAAATGAAGGTGTTTATTATTAAGGAGAAAAAAATCCAAACTTACATGGCCCTGTGTGAGAAAGTGATTGCCCCTAAGCCTAATAACTGGTTGGGCCACCTTTAGCAGCAACAACTGCAATCAAGCATTTGCAATAAGATAAGATAAGATAAGCCTTTATTAGTCCCACAATGGGGAAATTCCAGGATTGCAACAGCACAGGGATAGCAACACTCAGAGCAACAATCAGAAGGCAAGAAAAAGAAACGAGCAGCGAGTATACATATGTACATATAAACATAAATATATAGACACACAGTGCGGAGCATTGTAGCTAGATGGAATAAATATATAAATATATAAACACCCAGTGCGTAGCATTGTAGCTAGATGGAATAAATATGTAAACACCCAGTGCGGAGCATTGTAGCTAGATGGAATAAATATGTGAATATATAAACACACATACAGTGTGGAGTGTTGAAGCTAGATGGAATAGATATGTAAATATATAAACACACAGTGCGGAGCATTGTAGCTAGATGGAATAAATATGTAAATATATAAACACAGTGTGGAGCATAACTGGCAATGAGTCTTTTACAGTGCTGTGGAGGAATTTTGGCCCACTCATCTGTGCAGAATTGTTGTAATTCAGCCACACTGGAAGGTTTTCGAGCATGAACCACCTTTTTAAGGTCATGCCACAGCATCTCAATCAGATTCAGGTCAAGATTTTGACTAGGCCACTCCAAAGTCTTCATTTTGTTTTTCTTAAGCTAGTCAGAGGTGGACTTGCTGGTGTGTTTTGGATCATTGTCCTGCTACAGAACCCAAGTGCTCTTCAGCTTGAGGTCATGAACAGATGGCCGGAGAGTCTCCTTCAGGATTTTTTGGTAGACAGCAGAATTCATGGCTCCATTTACCACAGTGACAGCAAGTCTTCCAGGTCCTGAAGCAGCAAAACAGCCCCAGACCATCACACTACCACCACCATATTTTACTGTTGGTATGATGTTCCTTTTCTGAAATGCTGTTACTTTTACACCAGATGTAATTGGACACACACCTTCCAAAAAGTTCCACTTTTGTCTCATCAATCCACAGAGTATTTTCCCAAAAGTCTTGGGAATCATCAAGATGTTTTCTGGCAAAACTGAGACGAGCCTTTATGTTCTTTTTGCTCAGCAGTGGTTTTTGTCTTGGAACTCTGCCATGCAGGCCATTTTTGCCCAGTCTCTTTCTTATGGTGGAGTCATGAACACTGACCTTAACTGAGTCAAGTGAGGCCTGCAGTTCTTTGGATGTTGTTGTGGGGTCTTTTGTGACGTACTGGATAAGTTGTCGCTGCGCTCTTGGGGTAATTTTGGTTGGCCAGCCACTCTTGGGAAGATTCACCACTGTTCCATGTTTTCACCATTTGTGGCTAATGGCTCTCACTGTGGTTTGCTGGAGTCCCAAAGCTTTAAAAGTGGTTTTATAACCTTTTCTGATAAATCTCAATTACTTTGTTTCTCACGTATTCCTGAATTCTTTGGATGATGTCTAGCTTTTGAGGATCTTTTTGTCTCCTTCACTTTGTCAGGCAGGTCCTGCTTAAGTGATTTCTTGATAGAGAACAGGCGTGGTAGTAATCAGGCCTGGGTGTGGCTAGAGAAATTGAACTCAGCTTTCCAAAGATGTGATAAACCACAGTTAATTTATGTTATGTAATGTGGGGGGGGGGGGTCACATTTTCACACAGGGCCATGTAGGTTTGGATTTTTTTTCCCCTTAATAATAAACACCTTCATTTAAAAACTGCATTTTGTGTTTACTTGTGTTATCTTTGTCTAATATTTAAATTTGTTTGATGATCTGAAACATTTAAGTGTGACAAACATACAAAAAAATGAGAAATCATGAAAGCAGGTAAACAGTTTTTCACACCACTGTAAGTAGTCATGCTTAAAACTGTGGATTTTTATTTGTATTTGTCTTTTGCTTTTTGTCATTCTGTTATTCTTGTATTTCATAAACAACTGCATCTTTTGTATAATATGCTTGAAATAAATGCACACTCATGTACAACTAACAGTTGTTCAGCACAAATCCATCCACAGTTGTTTTAATAAGTTGTGATGCCTTCTTTCTTTTTCGTGTATAGATGCAAAAGAGTAAAATAAGTTCTGGTGTTATGGAAAATTATGTGATAAACATGGGCATGCAGAACTCAGTGATAGTTTTTAAATATGACATTTTGGGCTTTATTACTACAATGTAGTCAAAAGTGCATTGTCCATTGTCATGGGCATATCCATTTCAGTGTTGCTATTATGGCGGCAGAAACAACAGACTTTGTGCTAACTCTTAAATATTCAGAGGTGTGTTTTGGACATAACTTGCAGTAACCCACTCAGAATGGCTCCTCTTCTCACCTTTAACAGGCAAGGATGCTTCATCTAAGGCAATCCGCTACAGTGATGCCGTATTTACCTCAGAGGGCAGATCAGTTTTGTGCTGAGGAAAGGATTTGCTCTTGCAAAAAGTGAAAATGCATCGTTGATTTGCATTGCTTGGCATTAAGCCAACAAATACAACAACTACTGACAAATTCAAATCTTGACTACCTATGCTTCTCAGAAACCTGATTAACCCCAACTACACCTCCATCTCTTTTCAATGTACCATGGTACAATACCTATAGATAAGACAGAAAAGATGGCACGGAAGAAGGGGTCATGATTTATGTAAAGGATGGTTATCAGTGTGCACAACTTGACATTGCTGAAAATATGCTGGAATGTGTTGGAGTTAAAGTTGTGCTATCACCTGAAATGTCTTTTGCTTTGATTGTGATCTATCGACCTCCATCCTCCAAGGATGCTTTCTTTGTCTATCAAATGTACTGAAACAGTTTGGCAGCAAAGAGTTAATCCTCATGGGTGAGTTCAACTTAAATTGGCTTTGTAAAACAGGCAGACAGAAATTAAAGGACATCCCACTAAGTTTCATATGGATCAGATGATCAGTAACCCAACTAGAATAACTCGTTCATCTCAAATTTTCCTTGATATGATTTTTACAAACAAACCTGACCGCATAACAAAAAAATACAATCTAATTACTGGCATGTCTGATCATAACCTCACTTTAGTAGTACCAAATTGTCAAAATCACGATACAGAAAGCCTACTGATGGTGGAAAATATATCTCGTACATATCAAAGAAAAACACAATCATTTGAAAATGAGTTACAGCACATAAAGTGAAATGAAATAAATTGTGATTCAAATTGTGAACAGACGTGAAAATATGATATCAACAATCAAAGAAATTGTTATGATTCCGAGCGCGGGTCACAGTCGTGCTCTAGTCTCTAGGTTGCTGGTGATTTTCTGTTTATGTATTTGTTCTTGTTTTTCATCCATTATGGTTTGTGCTTTTATTTTGACAGCACCATTATATTACTTGCTCCTGTCAAATCTGTTCGCGGGTTGTCCCAGCTGTTTTGTTATTGCTGATTACTTTCTCACTCATGCATCCACACCTGATCCACATTTTGGTTTTTCCCTGTCGTATTATTTAAGCTCACTTGCGGGGTTTATTCCTCGCTGCGACCTCACCCTGTTCTCAGACAGGAATCCCCCCGTCTGAATCCCGTCTATTTTCAACTCAGTACTCAGCCTCTCTTGAATAATTGTATGAAAGACCATGTTTACATGTACACTAGTAAACGGGTAATGATTGGGTTTCTGGAGTTATCTGATTATTGAAGTGGCCATGTAAACAGAGTAATCCGATAAAGGCCATGAAACCAGGGTCATTAACTCAAGTGGTTTACCCTCCAATAATCCATTTATTTTCGTACATGTAAACACAAAAAAAACCCCAGATTATTGCCATTGTCAGTTTATTCCCAGTAATCGGTTTATTGTGACCATGTAACCAGGGTTTATCCACTCACTTTTCTTGGATATAAACTTTTCAAAACTTTAGACTTTAACTCGTTATGCAGTTTTTGTGCCACATATTTGATTTTGATATCAGCACGGTGGCGGAGTGGTTAGCACTGCGGCAGCACAGCAACTCACCCTTGGCCGGGGGATCCTGGGTTCGATCCCAGCCCCCGACCAACAGTGATCTGTGTGGAGTTTGCATGTTCTCCCCGTGTCTGCGTGGGTTTACTCCGGGATTTCTCCGGTTTCCTCCCACATGCGAAAAACATGCAAGTTAGGTTAATTGGCATCAAACTGAGGATTCTAAATTGTCCTTAGGTATGGCTGTGAGAGTGAATGGTTGTCTGTCTCTCTGTGTTGGCCCTGCGATGGACTGGCGATCTGTCTAGGGTGTACCCTGCCTCTCGCCCAAAAGATGCTGGGATAGGCTCCAGCCCCCCCACGACCCGAAAAGGATTAAGCGGAATAAGATGGATGGATGGATGGCCGTTCAGCTTTTTCTTATTCCGAACTTTTATACTTTTCATGAAAATTACAATTTTTCAGCTTTTTAAATCTTATTCATTCCTGTGGGAGACTTTCTTCTTTTTTTCTGCTTAATAACTTCTGCAATTTTGAAGTTACAGAAACTATTTTGTACCGTTTATTTTGTTTCCGCAAATGTCAGCTACTTAACTTCCATTCAGCTTTTCGATAACTTCTACGGTTTTTGAAATATTCATCTAAAGTCAGGAAGGTTTTTCTGCAAAAATCAACGTTTAACATTGAAGTCAAAGGGAGGGGCTGCTGGAAGCTTAGAGTGCGTGATGTCATCGCTAGAGTGTGAAGCATTTACAAAATATTTCTGGATAAATCGCGATTGTGGCCACAGTTTTCACTCTACTGACTAAATTTTTTCCAAAAACGTAGCCACAGATGTCCTGACGCTTACAAACTTTTTGTCTAAGCCATAGTTTTTGTAGTTTTATCTCCAGAAGCCCTGAAGAGGAGGAAAAACTGGTGAATCCTGCCATACCTTTGAATGGGACAGAAAAATATTGATCCAAAATTTTTCCCGGTTTTTAACTCGCAAGTGTGAGCACAGTTTTGCGTTTCGGAGCATAAAATTTACATCACTGTGTAGCTCAGAGTCTCAGGATTCTCACGGTGCCAAAATTAGATCTGTCAGTCTTACGGTTTCTGTTCTATTCACGGTTGTTAGAGGGGTGGGCTTCAAGATTTTGCCTGCATTATTAATATGATCCTCTGACTGGATGAATCCGGATTTATCCAGAACTTTCTCTCCCCAACTGCTGTGTGTATGTTGCTATGGTAACCCAGCACATTTGCTGACACAGCTGCATGAATCTGTATAAATTGTTTTATTTGTAATTCAACAACCAGTTGCCGTAATGACATGAAATTTTCTGAGGTTTGTCACAGTGTAGGGATGATCCTAAATGTAACTCATGCTTACCAATCCGTTACTGTTGTTGCCATGGCAACACCATCCTTGCCATCAACTCCGTGATTTTGTTTGGAAAGTTACGAAAATCGTGGAGTCACGAAATTTGGAACATATGTCAAGGTGACCGCCCTCTGTAGTCCGATATGTGTCTTGAAGATGTACCTACTATTTTACTGTTTCCATGGCGACAGCCTATTTTTGATGCTTCGCCATTTTCCATGTTACAGCTGTATCTCACACAGGGAATTTCCGATTTGCCCCCAAATTTTTATGATGGATAGTGATTGGACCCTTGACAGACCTACGAAGTTACTTTTTATCTTGGGGTTCTGAATTTTTCTTTAAAAAATGCTAATTTCTTCCCATTATGGCGACTACGGTGTTCCCATTAAAATCAATGTAAATTAAGATTCTCATAGAAACCGATGTAAATAACCACACTGAGTATAATATCATTGATGGAGCAGGATTTAAAGGGTGGCCATCTGCTAGGACTCATTAACAGAACATGTACATAGTAAAGAACTGTTTCCATGACGACTGCCACACGTTGACAGCGTGCTCACCATACAAAACATGACAGGTACAGCTCAGACAAACCTTGTCAGATTTGGACCAAATTTTGCACAATGGATTCTAATCCCACTCTTAACACGTCTATATAATAATATTCAAGAAATATTCACAGCGGACATGAGGTACTGCACAAAACTGTTTGAATTTTTACTCAAAAACCAGAAGCCACAATGACATGAAATTTTCAGAGGTTTATCACAGTACACTGGATGACCCTCAATAGAAGTCAAATTTCTCCTGTTATCACTGCTGTTGCCATGGTAATGCATTTGTCACCATTCAATCCATTTTTTACATTCAAGGATTACGAAAGTCATGGCTTCATGAAAATTGGAACATAAGTCATGTGGGCGGCACTCTATAGTCCTATATGGGTCTTGAACATGTATCTATTACATAACTGTTTCCATGGCAACGAACTACTTTTGATGCTTCACCACAAAATATGTGACAGTTGTATCTCAGATACGTAATTTCTGATTTGCACCAAATTTTTTTTATCATAGTCAATAATCCCGCTGCCAATGATAATATGCACATTGATTTTCCCTCGGGTTTCAAATTTTTCGTAAAAAATTACGAACTTTCTTTCCCCTGTTATATTCAGGGGTTTTCCATTGAAAACAATGTAAAATGGTCTGGGTTTTTAAGCATGAAGCTGCATAAATTGTTTAATTTATAATTCAACAATCAGTTGCCATAATGACAAGAATTATAACCCACACACAAAAGGATGTTAGACAGACTTTCAAAATAAAAGCCTCCAAAACGTAAAACCTTTAAAAGTGCATAATTTTGCCCCAATTTGAATATGAGAGATAGTATCACTACCATGTTACTCCATGACAGCCATTCAACAACCACACAACACTGAGCTACACTGGTTTTTCAAAATAAAAGCTTCTTGATAATCAATTTGTCAGTTATTTTCTTGGAATATTTGATGACTATATCGCTCTCATTTTCTATATTAAGTTGAACCTGTAGCAGGAAGGAATGGAACCCACACACAGCAGGATGTTAGACAGACTTTCAAAATAAAAGCCCCCCCCCCCAAAAAAATTTTTTTTAAAAATTAACGGCCTTAAAAAGTGTGTGGTTTTGCTCCAATTTGAATATCTGAGGTGCTATCACTACCATTTTACTTACCGGTGGCTGTTGGAACAAACACTTCGAAATACAGTGGTTCTTCAAAATAAAAGTCCATTTTTATTGAAGTAGCTAGTCCTTTGCTGCAACATTTTGGGATTTTACCCTTTCAGCTAGCTTTTTTTTCCAATGAATTAAGGTTGTATTTAGCATCTTTAAGTTAACTTATGCAACATTAAGCAAGTTCTGCTTTTATGCTAATGTTTTTTAAGATTAGGCTCTTTTAGCTTGGAAGCTAACTTTTTTTCAGTTTTATACTTACATTTACCATCTTTAAGCTAATTTCCTACAATGTTAAGCTATTTTAGCTATTTGCACTATTTATGCTACTTCTACTTCTTCTGCTTTATGCTATTTCTACTTTTATGCTAATGTTTTTAAAAACTAGGCTGTTAGCCATTGAGCTATCCTTTTTTCAATTAATTAAAGCTGCATTTAGCATTTTTAAGCTGACTTCTACAACCTTAAGCTATTTTATACTTTTATGCTAATGTTTTTATGATTATGCTAATTTAGCCTTTCAGCTGGCATTTTTTAGTTTTTAAGCTTATATTTAGGAAAATTACGGTAAATTCAGGCAACAAGGTGCTATCTCTACATATATACTTTTCAAGCTATAGTATGCCAGCATATTTCTGCACTTTTAAGCATTTCAGGAATGCATTCTACATTTTTAAGCATTTCAGGAATGCATTTTCAGCTAACAGCATTCACACCGCATTTCTGCTAGGAAATGCAAATTTTCTAGTTGTAAGTTACCCTTTGTGGTTTTCATTGATTGCATTTTTCTGTAAGTTACCCTTTGTTTATTATTTATTGCCTTCTTGTATGTTACCCCTCATGATTTATTTCTGTTCATTATTATTAAATATGCAAACTCACAGCTGGCGAGTGGGGTCTTAATTTCTGCCCTGAAAGGGCCAATTATGACAGTAGGTCACAGCCAGTAGACACCAGCGGCTGTGGGTTTGCTCTTTTTCTTTTTTCCACCATTGTTCCATTTTTCCCCTTTTCTGGGTGTCCGCTTTCGCTGAGATGTCAGCGAGCGGGAAATGGTACCCTATGAGCCTGGGGTGGGAGCTCTGTCAGGTTTTAATGGACATAGATGGACTTATAGATGGACTTATAGCAAGAGCTCATAGATATTCCACCCCGAAGGACGTTTTGTGGCACCTGAACCTCGCAGAGGCGGCTGTGCTGCGTCATCCTTGCCTCTCGGAGCATGTCGAGGGAAGAGAGAGGATATCCCTGGTGTTGGCTCTGCAACGGGACAACTGTGAGTTGGAGAAGAGTTCCACCAGGAAGACTAGATTGGCGCCAACGGGGAGGCACTCCCGGACCTCAGTCCAATCAGTTCCTCACCAGGCTCCGGCTCCGGCTCCCGCTCCACCTGCTCCAAGATGCCGTCTGCTGGTGCAGACCTCTACTCCTCAACGAGACACGGCCATACTGAAGCGAATGGAGGGGAGTCACCGGGTCCAGACGCCCCAAACCTCCCGCTGTTATCCAGCTACAGGCCACTGGAAGAACTCCTCCGCCTCTCAGCCAGCAGCTTCCTCATCGCCGCATCAAAAAGGTACCACAGCAACTTCCTCCCCTAGGTTTTCCTCACTGGCTGTCTCGTCAGCTCCCTTTCCCTTTTGCTGTTGTCCCCCTCTTCTCCATGGCACCTCCTCTCACTGCTGAGAGCCTGGCTGTCTCCTCCCCAGTTTCGCCTGTCATCGAGGCTGCAGGGGTGGCTCCTCCATGTTCTCCAGGGGGACCCACAACCACCGCAGCCACAGAGAGGGATGATACTGGGCCTGCTGCAGCAGAAACCACCGTGCCCCGGACAAACAGGCAAGTGCTTTTTCATTCTTTATTACCAACATATGAACCTTGCCTGCTTCCCAGTGGTGAGGCCCAGTCATTGCAGTCCAGTGAGTCCTCACCACCTACTGCAGATAATGTTCCTTCACCTGCCCCCTCCGTGTCTCCTCCAACTTCCCCTGAGTGTCTGCTGGTCCCAGGATCGAGCAGTCAGACAATGAAGGAGCCTGCGGTCCTGGAGGACCTGGCCCCAGCCCCGCAGCCACGACCCAGACGGGGGGAAAATGGAGCGCTGCCTGCGAGCTGAAGCTTGTGCTGACGACTGAGCATCCCCTGGTTTCAGCTACGTGGGAGGCTGTGCCAGCGGTGAGACAACCTCCAGCTGCCCCGCTGGACGAGCCACCTGCCTCAGTCGCTTCACCTGGAGGTCCTAGGACTGCACTAACCACCATGCTTGCTGTAGGGGCTGCCACAGCAGAGTCCAAGCTGGACCTCAAGAGGACCTGGCATGAGATATCCCCACCTGGATCGACGGAGTCCTGGACGGCGGTGGAGCTTGAGCTCAGGCAAGTGCTCTTCTTTGTTTTCACTTTTTCTGTTTTGGAGAGATCTTGCCTGGCTCTTGGTGGGGAGGGCCAAGTGCAGCCATCAGCTGCACCTGAGCTCACCTCGCCGGGCTCCACTGCCACCGGTGACCCTGATTCTGTATCTTTGTCCTTCTTGTCAGAGCCTCTCCTCAGGGTCACCGAGGGTCACCCAATATCACCAGAGGTCTCCATGGGTCCAACCTCGCTGCCCAAGGTCTCCGTGGGTGCTGCCCCTTCGGCTGAGGTCTTCGCGGATGCATCTGTGTCCCAGTCCGGAGCCACTGGGGATGCTGCTATGTCTCAGTCCGGGGCCACCGGGGGTGCTGCTACGCCTTAGTCTGGGGCTACCAGGGGTGCCGCTATACCTCAGTCCAGAGCCACCGGGGGTGCCGCTATGCCTCAGTCCGGGGCCACCAGGGGTGCCGCTATGCCTCAGACCGGGGCCACAGAGGGTGCTGCTTCGGCCAAGTCCGGGGCCACCGGGGGTGCTGCACCTGTGTCCAAGGTCACTGCAGGTCCTCAATCTACATCTGGTTCCATTGTAGTTCCTTCTCTGCCATCCCCTTTGTCGGGTGCCCATCTCCTGGCTTCCGTGGTCCACGGTAAGCACGGGTTCCAACTGTCGCCTCCGGGGGAGGTGCGTGGTGATCCGTGGCCCGTTGGCCCAGAGATTTGGGGAGACCGCCCGACGAACTGTCTTGTTTGCTTGGGTGGCTTCTGAACTCTGGAAGACCACCCGATGAACACTCTCTTCCATTTTGGTGGCTTGGGAGACCTGGTAGGCCACCCAACCTTTTCCACCTGATGGTCGGGTGGGGCCGGGACTCTGGAAGGCCATCTGAACTGTTCCCTCAGTCACCCAGTATTACAAGGTTTTCTTAGCACTTTATTTTACATTTTATTTTATTTTACATTTTTTTTTTTTCTCTCGGCGCCACACGAGTCGGCTGCCTTTTGCAACAGCGGCTCGATTCCGAGTCTTTTTCCCTTCCTCTCTCTTTTGATCCGTCTTTTTTTTTCACCCCACTTATATCACGGACACACAGATCGTCCTAAATGTCTCCTGAGCCGGTGGACGGAGCCACTGTCTATAGCAGGATACGATACAGCAGAGAACAGCTGCTAGCATTCAACCGCCACCCGGTCCCATTGGAAATACTCGACATACCGAGAGAACTGAGGCGAAAACGCCGCGGCTGCCGGGCTGGAGTAAGGCGGAGGACAAAAAATATAAGGTACAGACCCTCCCTTCCATCTGTTGTCATGGGAAATGTACGGTCGATACTGGGAAAGTTAGATGAGCTAGCGGCTATCTCCCGTTATGATAGCACATACCGGGAGTGCTCTCTCCTTTTGTTTACTGAGACGTGGCTAACTGAACTAGCAGCAGATGCTAACATTGAGCTGGAGGGTTTTCACATGATACGAGCTGACCGAACACCAGACAGTGGCAAGGCTAGGGGCGGTGGAGTGATCATGTATGTTAACAACAACTGGTGCAGACCGGGACATATCACTGTTAAACAACGACACTGCAGCAAAGACATTGAGTTGCTAGCTGTTAGCATGAGGCCTACATATCTCCCGAGAGAACACTCACACGTGATCTGCATTGTTGTTTATGCAAATCCGACGGCGAACGCTGGGACAGCACGTGACGTCATCCATTCAGTAACCAGCAGGCTGCAGACAGAACACCCAGATGCTCTTCTCCTCATCTCAGGCGATTTCAACCATGTTTCACTGTCTCCCATTCTACCCACGTTCACCCAGTATGTCACATGCCACACTAGAGACAATAAAACACTGGATTTATTCTACGCAAACACTAAGGAGGCGTACACCTCATCACAACTACCCCCACTCGGGAGATCGGATCACAACTTGGTTCATCTCCGGCCGGTGTACAAACCCCTAGTGCACAGACAACCTCCGGCCATGCACACTGTGGAGTTATGGTCTGAGGAGACAATGGACACCCTAAAGGGCTGTTTTGAAGCCACCGCCTGGAAGCAGCTCTGCGATCCACATGGTGAGGACATCGATGGCCTCATTCACACCTTCACGGGCTACCTCAGCTTCTGTGTGGACAAATCCGTTCCCACCAAGACCATACGGCGTCACTCAAACAACAAACCCTGGATCAACCCTGAGATTAAAACACTTCTGAGAGAGAAGAAGAGGATCTTCAGGTCAGGGAACAGGGAGATGCTGAAGTCCGTACAGAGGGAGCTGAGGAGAAAGATCAGAGAAGGCAAGGACAGCTTCAGGAAGAAGATGGAGGACAAGCTGCAACAGAGCGACATCAGCGGGGTCTGGAGAAACCTCAAAACCATCTCGGGGCTCCAGAATACCTCCCCCCAGGCCACAGGGGGCAGGGAGTGGGCGAACAACCTGAATCTGTTTTTCAATAGATTTGACCAACCGCCCTCCCCCCTGACTGCACAACAACCACTGCTGCCTCTAAAGAAATCAAGTCCTGCTGCCCACTCCCCACTCTACCAACACCCCCCCACTCCCAACACACAGCCCCCCATCCTGACCCTGACCAGGACCCAGGTGAGGACGGAGCTGAGGAAGATCAAGGCGAGGAAGGCGCCGGGACCGGACGGCATCAGCGCAAAGCTCCTCAAGTCCTGTGCAGACCAGCTGTGTGGGATTGTGACGTATATCTTCAACATGAGCCTGAAACTGGGGAGGGTACCACAGCTGTGGAAAACATCTTGTGTGGTACCTGTACCAAAAACTTCCCACCCCAAAGACCTGAACAGCTACAGACCGGTGGCCTTGACGTCCCACTTGATGAAGACCCTGGAGAGACTGCTCCTTGCTCATCTCCGCCCCCTGGTGGAACCAGCGATGGATCCACTCCAGTTCGCCTACCAGCATGGCATTGGGGTGGAGGATGCGGTGATCTTCCTCCTTCACCGTTCTCTGTCCCACCTGGAGAAGCCCGGGAATATGGTGAGGATCATGTTCTTTGACTTCTCCAGTGCTTTCAACACCATCCAACCGATGATCCTGAAGGACAAGCTGCTGCGCGCAGGGGTGGACCAGCACCTGTCATCATGGATCCTGGACTACCTCACGAACCGGCCTCAGTTTGTGAGAACCCGGGACTGTGTGTCCGACACGATCATCAGTAGCACGGGGGCCCCCCAGGGAACGGTGCTGGCTCCCTTCCTGTTCACTCTTTATACTGCGGACTTCTCACACAACACAACACACTGCCATCTACAGAAGTTCTCTGATGACTCTGCGATCGTTGGCCTCATCTCCAATGGAGATGAAGCTGAGTACAGAGGGCTTATCCAGGACTTCGTGGACTGGTGCCATCGGAACTGCCTCCAGATCAACGCGAGGAAAACTAAGGAGCTGGTGGTGGACTGCCGCAGGCATGGGCAGCCCCTCACAGTACCAGTAAATATACAGGGAACAGACATCGAGATGGTGACATCCTATAAGTACCTGGGTATTCATCTGAACAATAAACTAGACTGGTCACACAATACTGATGCACTCTACAAGAAGGGACAGCGCAGGCTGTTCCTGCTGAGGAGACTCAGGTCTTTTGGTGTACAAGGGGCGCTGCTGAAGTCATTCTATGACACGGTGGTGGCATCAGCCATCACTTTTGGAGTGGTCTGCTGGGGCAGTGGCATTACTGCAGCCGATAGGAAGAGACTGAACAAACTGATTAAGAAAGCTAGCTCTGTCCTGGGGCAGCGCCTTGATCCGATGGAGGAGATAGGAGAGAGAAGGACGGTGGCTAAACTGTCATCTCTGCTGGAGTCCGAGTTCCACCCTATGCAGGACATACTGAATGCACTGAGGAGCTCATTTAGCAGCAGACTACATCATCCCAGGTGCACAACCGAGAGGTTTCGTAGGTCCTTCCTACCAACGGCTGTCAGACTGTACAACCTAAGCAGGGCTGCTCGCAGAGATAGCAAAAAAGACGTAACAAACTAATAGTTTTTTGAATGCAGAAGATGCAATAGACTTACACAGTGGTCCTCTCCGGCATACAACTAGGAGCATGCCGGTCGCTATGGAGGGTGAGAGTGTGTATGGGCACATAATCATACCATGCAGGATAGCTGGGTAGACGGTTATGCTGTTTCCTTCCATCTAGCGGCAATGCTCTGCACTGTGTGTGTTTATATATTTGCATATTTGTTCCGTCTAGCTGCAATGCTCCGTACTGTGGGTGTTTATATATTTATATATCTACATGTTATTCCATCTAGCTACATTGCTCCGCACTGTGTGTGTTTATATACTTGCATATTTATTCCACCTAGCTGCAATGCTCCGTACTGTGGGTGTTTATATATTTACATATTTATTCCATCTAGCTACAATGCTCTGCACTGTGTGTTCATATATTCATATATTTATTCCATCCAGCTACAATGCTCTGCACTGTGTGTCTGTGTGTGTGTGTATATATATATATTTTATAGTAATACGTACATATGTTTATTAGCTGCTCTTGCTTGCTTGTTTTTTTTTTTTTTTCTTGCCTTCTGATTGTTGCTCTGAGTGTTGCTATCCCTGTGCTGTTGCAATCCTGGAATTTCCCCGTTGTGGGACTAATAAAGGCTTATCTTATCTTATCTTATCTTATCTTATCTTATTTGGTCAGTGTTGTGGGTCATGTGTGTTTTGTTTTGTTTGTTTTTTGTTTCTCTCCCTCCGGGCCTGGATCCCCCCACCACCCTCCCGGGGTCTGTTTTTGGGGTTATTCCTGTTGGGGGGGGGTACTTTCTTTCCTTTTTGATGTTACGTCAGGGTGTCTGGATCGACCCCTTAAGGTAGGGGCACTGTTATGATTCCAAACATTGGTCACAGTCGTGCACGGGTCTCTAGCAGCTCTGTACTCAGCCTCGCCTGAATAATTGTAAGTTACCCTTTGTGGTTTTCATTGATTGCATTTTTCTGTACGTTACCCTTCGTGGTTCTCATTTATTGCCTTCTTGTATCTTACCCCTCGCGATTTATTTCTATTCATTATTATTAAATACTCAAACTCACAGCTGGTGAGTGGGGTCTTAATTTCTGCCCTAAAAGGGCCAATTATGACAGAAATTATCTCAAAATATAAAATAACAACACTATCTAAGCACAAGAGAAAACAAGATTTACCTTGGCTAAATGAAAAATTATGGCTTCTCATAGAAAAAAAAAAGGGATTTGGCTCTTAAAAATGGCTAAAAACTGATTTAAATACAGATAGACTGATTTTTAAAAGCCTCAGAAATGAAGTCATCATGCAGCTCCATAAAGCAAAAGCAAATTTCTTCTTAGACATAATCAAAAATGCAAAAGGGAAGAACAAAAACCTCTGGAAATGTATTAATAAACTCACAGTGAAAATATGCAAAAAAGTGAAGTCATACAATTCAGTTTGAATGGAAAACTTCACTCAGATAGTATAGGGAACCCACCCTGGGATATTCATCTGACTGGAAGCAGAGGGGAGGGGAATATTACCTCTGCCGGGAGAGCGTGGGGGATCTAACAGAGAAGGACAGTACGTACTGTAATGGGAAAAGATGGTAATGCAGCAGTAAAGGGTGAATGTGTGAACGTATTGTAATGCAAGATTTCAGGCAGCAGGGGGAAGGAATGGAGTGGTATAAAAGGAGAGACCCTGGTGTATTGAGCAAGTCTTTTCCTGTGTATGAATGAAGTGGGAGTGAGAAATAAAGTTTGTCTGTCGTGTAAGTCTGGTTCCTTTATTTGCACTCTCCACACTGGTGACCCTTGACGAATTATGGAACACGAGGCAAGAACCCCAGAGTCGGCGTGGACGGGAAGCCCCAGCAACGCAGCAAGCATCCCAGAGACGGCCCGAACTGAAAGCCCCAGCAACGTGTGCGCTGTTTCGGTCAAACTACCGGACTTTTGGCTGCACGACCCGCGGTCTTGGTTCCTCCACACCGAGACTCAGTTCGCCCTCCGGGGAATAACGGCAGATGACACGAAATATTACTATGTGATCGCAGCGCTGGACGCTCGCACGACTCAGCAAGTAGCGAGCCTGCTCCAACAGCCTCCAGCCCACGATAAATACGGGGCTCTCAAGATCGCGCTGACCCAGCGCTACACACTCTCGGACTGTGAGAGAGCAGAGAGGCTCCTGAGGCGCTCCGAGTTAGGAGATGGGTCGGTGGTCGAACTGATGGAGAAGATGTTGGCGTTGATGGGCACGGACAACGGGCATTTTCTGTTTGTCCACCTTTTCCTCCGGAACCTCCCAACAGAGGCAAGAGCGGTCCTGGCCAACTCGCCATTGCTGGCCGCACGCAACTACCGTGCGCTAGCCCAGGAAGCAGATCGGATCATCCTCTCCACCAGAGCCCTCACAGTGAACGCGGCGGCGTCAGAACCCAGCGAGACGACCAGCGGAGGCGAGGAGCCGGCGACGGTAGCGGCAGCGGGGACCAGAAGGCACCAGAGAGACACGCTCTGCTCCTACCACCATCGTTTTGGAGAAAACGCATGCAGCTGTGTGCCACCGTGCCAATTCAAGCGCTCAGGAAACGCCAAGACCGGCAGTCAGTAGCAGCTGCGACTGCCGGTGAAGAGAACAAGCTGCTCTACGAGACAGACTCGTGCTCGGGGAGACAGTTCCTCGTGGACACCGGCTCCCAAAAGAGCCTCATCCTGCCGTCCTACGCCGATCGGCTAACAGGAGCTAGCGGCCCCGAGCTGATAGTCGCAAACGGCTCAGACATTAAGACTTTTGGTGAGAGGACACTGACTGTATTCCTGCACGGCCATATGTACGAGTGGACTTTCATCATAGCAACATGCAGTTTCCCAATCTTGGGAGCTGATTTTCTGTGTGCACACGGGTTGCTAGTCGATGTTGCTAACAGACGCCTGGTTAATGCAATGTCTTTTGATTCTCTCCCCTGTACAGCTCGAGGGGCCGGGCCAACAACACTAGCCAACGTCACAGCTCCAGGCGGTAAGTTCCACACACTGCTCACTCAGTTCCCAGCACTCACGGTCCCAACATTTTCTGAGGCCATCACTAAACACGGGGTGGAACACTTTATCACCACCACTGGGCCACCCGTTTTCGCATGACCTCGGCATCTGGACACAGCTAAACTGGCCATAGCGCGCAAGGAGTTTGCCAACGTGGAAATGTTGGGCATCATCGGGCGCTCAAACAGCCCATGGGCATCCCCGCTACATATGGTTCCTAAGGCCGAGGGATTGTGGCGACCGTGTGGACATTTCCGCAGATTGAATAACGCCACAGCGCATGACCGCTACCCGATTCCCCATATTCAGGATTTTTCCGTTCACCTCGCCGGGGCACGCATTTTTTCTAAAATAGACCTGGTCCATGGTTACCACCAGGTCCTGGTGCGCGCGGAGGACATACCCAAAACGGCGGTAATAACTCCGTTTGGCTTGTTTGAGTTTTTACACATGCTCTTCGGATTAAAAGGCGCGGCATAGACATTCCAACGCATGATGGAAGCGGTGTTGCATGATCTGCTGTTTGTGTTTGTCTACCTGGATGATATCCTGGTGGCCAGTGCGTCCGAGGACGAACACGAAACCCACCTCAGGACGGTTTTCCGGAGGTTGGAAGAGCACAGGTTAATAATCAACCCGCCGAAATGCCAGTTCGGCTTGACAGGGATTGACTTTTTGGGGCACCGCATCTCAACGGAGAGAGCGATACCCTTGCCCAACAAGGTGCGTGCCGTGGCGAATTTTCCCCAGCCTCAGACGGTCAGGGCGCTGCAAGAGTTTTTGGGGATGGTTAACTTTTATAACCGGTTCCTCCCCCGCACAGCTCAGCTTATGCAGTCATTGTACACCACCCTCAGGAAACGGAAGCCGGCGGACAGAGTTGAATGGACTCCGAAGCAGGAGCAGCAATTCTCTGAGGTTAAAACAACCCTGGCAAACGGCGCACTGTTGGTGCACCTGGACCTGGCGGCCCGGATAGCGCTCACTACCGACACCTCGGACGTGGCTATAGGGGCTGTCGTGGAGCAACGTGTCGCCGGTTCTTGGCAGCCACTCGCTTTTTTCAGCAGGGCTTTGCGCGACAGTGAGCGTAAATACAGTGCGTTCGACAGAGAGTTGCTGGCTCTCCACCTGGCCATATGCCACTTCCAGTTCTGGCTGGAAGGGCGCAGCTTCACTGCATTCGTGGACCACAAGCCGCTAACGTACGCGATGGCCAAGGTTTCGGAACCATGGTCGGGCTGGCAGCAGAGACAGTTGGCCGCGATCTCGGAGTTTACGACCGATATTCAGCATGTGGCAGGTAAATTGAATGTGGTGGCGGACTGCCTCTCGCGTGCAGTAGTGGCCCCAGTCTGCGTAGGGATAGATTATGTAGCCATGGCCGCAGAGCAGATCGGCGATGCTGATGTGTGTGCGCTTCAGTCTGGACCAACAGGGTTAAGGCTGGAGAGCAGAGTACTGCAAGACGGAACCCCCCCAGTCTGTGATGTCTCCACGGGACGCCCGCGCCCGGTGGTCCCAGTTGCTTGGCGCTGCCGAGTGTTTGAGTCAGTTCACGCTCTGGCGCACCCAGGAGAGCGCGCGTCAGTCAAAATGGTGGGAGCGAAGTTCATATGGCCAGGCCTGCGCAAACAAGTGAAAGAGTGGGCTGCAGCCTGTGTAGCGTGCCAACAAGCCAAAGTACACAGACACATGAAGGCCCCTTTGGAGCCGTTTCGTATACCCACTAAGAGATTCGATTATGTTCACGTGGACCTCGTGGGCCCCCTCCCGCCATCGCAGGGGTTCACGCACCTTATGACAGTGGTGGACCGCACCACACGATGGCCAGAAGCAGCCCCATTAGCGGCAACCACGTCCGTGGACGTGGCGTGCACCTTTTTGACAACATGGGTGGCACGTTTTGGCATCCCGTCGGACATCACGTCTGATAGGGGCCCTCAGTTTGTTTCTGACCTCTGGTCCGCGATGGCCCATAGCCTGGGTGTAGCAATTCATCGCACAACCGCGTACAACCCACAGGCCAATGGGTTATGCGAGCGTTTCCATAGGTCGCTGAAAGCAGCGCTCAGGGCTTCGCTTACGGATGCAAATTGGGTGGACTGGTTGCCGTGGTTCTGTTAGGGTTGCGTTCCGCACCAAAAGAGGATTTGGAGGCTTTCCCAGCGGAGCTTTTTTTTTCTCAGCCACTGCGGCTCCCCTGGGAATTTTTACCAGATAATCGCGTGCCAGACAACTGATTGTCTCAGCGTTTGCAGCATAGCGCAGATACAGGCACGCTACCGGGCCAGGCCCACCACTGTTTTCCACGTGCTTTTGTGCCAAAAACTTTGAAGAACGCAGCGTTCGTGTTTGTCAGTCACAATGCCCACCGCCCCCCATTGCGCCCACCCTACAATGGCCTGTTCAGAGTGCTGGAACCAGGGGACAAACATTTTTTGTTAGACTTGGGGTGTCGTCGGGAGAAAATATGTATAGACAGACTTAAGCCTGCCTTTGTGGTGGCGGACGAGCAAGTGATGTTGGCTCAGGCCCCTTGGCGTGGAAGATGCGCCTAACGTGCGCGTCCAATGTCAAGTCAAATTCCTCGTATGTTTACTTGTAAATATACTTGGCAATAAAGCTGATTCTGATTCTGATTCTGACCCCCACTGAGAACTCCCCAGGTAGAAGATTCATCAGAGCAGTCACACGGGTAAGTAGAATGCACCCCCCCCCGCCATTGCCCAACCGCAGACAGACACACCCCCAGGAGCCCCCCACCGGCACAGCAGCGCCGCGGACCCTCGTTACAGCAGATATGGGAGGAAACTGAAGCCAAAAGGACGTGAGGGTTGAAGCTCAGTCTGAGACTCTGGGGGGGAGCAGTGTAGGGAACCCACGCTGGGATATTCATCTCGGACTGGAAGCAGAGGGGAGGGGAATATTCTCTCTGCCGGCAGAGCGTGGGGGATTTAACGGAGAAGGACAGTACGTATTGTAATGGGAAAAGATGGTAATGCAGCAGTAAGGGGTGAATGTGTGAACGTATTGTAATGCAAGATTTCAGGCAACAGGGGGAAGGAATGGAGTGGTTTAAAAGGAGAGACCCTGGTGTATTGAGCAAGTCTTTTTCTGTGTATGAATGAAGTGGGAGTGAGAAATAAAGTTTGTCGTGTAAGTCTGGTTCCTTTGTTTGCACTCTCCACAATAACTTAATTACAGCCAGCAATTTTAATGAGTATTTTATCAAATCAGTACAAGAACTAGGCCTGAATTTTATCCCAACATACCAGCACCAAAAGAAATCATGAAACTGATCTAAAACCTTAAACCCACAAATGAGGTAAAGCTTAACAGAATGTTAACATGTCTATCAAATTCCAAAGCTAAGGATATTCATGGACTAGACCAGGGCTATTCAATTACAAAATCAGTTGGGCCACAATTTGAAATCAAGACAGGTAACTGGGCCACACATGTTCAGTGATCTGTTGAATGACAAATTTCAAATCAACAAAGATCAATATGATGAAAAATACACACTTTTTATTAATTGTCTTGGTTTTAAATGTGTGCTTGGCACATGACAAAGGCACATCAAAAGTGCATAAAAACACAAAAACAGCACTAGAGTTGAGCAGAACTTGAAGTAGTAGAAATATTTTTCCTCTTGAACAACAATTAAATAAATAGAATGAAAAAAATTCTGTAAATAACAATTTTGGTCACATCTTACTCAGGCATATCTCGAAGTACATAAAAACTCAGTGTGCACTGTTAGTAGCATTAACATTTATTTCCATCCATCTTCTACCACTTTTCCGGCTGTCCCGTCACAGAGGCAGCAGTTCAAGCAGTGAAGCCCAGACTTCCTTCTCCCCGGCCAATTGCTCCAGCTCTTCAGAGAGGATACCAAGGCATTCCCAGACCAGCTGAGAGACATAGTCTCTGCAGCGAGTCCTGGATCTGCCCCGGGGTCTCCTCCCAGAGGGACGTGCCCGAAACACGTCAAGTGGAAGGCGTCCAGGAGGCATCCTGATTGTTGAGCTGAGCTGCAGGCCACGCCCTCTCTGCCTGAGTGCTTCAGGTCTGGGTGTGCTTCCCAGCCTGAAGGCAGTTGATTGATTGCACCAGCTGGGAATGATCTGGTGATTAAGGAAGTTTGGAGGCAGTTACTCACAGGGCAGTGGGGAGTAAGCAGTGTGTGAGAGAAATGGTTGGAGAGTCTGGACTTGGGAAAAGGAGACTGCAGGACTAAAGCTTGTTTCAAGTAAGGAAGAGGAGTCGGTGAGCGTTCATTTATGATATGTGTCTTTGTAGCTGCATTTGGAAAATCATTTGATCAAATTTAGGTTAAATGTGACGTTGTGGTGGACACACATACATGACCTGCTTTGTGACTCACATTTTAGATCAGAACAAAGGCAGAGCTTCCTTGGGGATTACAGGAAGCTGCAAGAGTGTTAGCTTTGGGATGCAAGGCTTGAGACTGTGGGGGTATAATTAAAGGATTAAAGAGGGGATGCATTGTAGACAGTGGGGGCGATATCACGGAGAGAGGATGCATTGTTACTGTCATTATAATGCATCGTGGTCTGTGATACATGTGACTTGTGAACTGTAAGAGTCCTGGTATTAAAGGACGAGAGTTCCCTGCGTGGCTCTCTTTTTCTGCTCCGAGATGTTGGAGATGTGAATAAAGCTGACTTGAGAGAGAACTCTGTCTCGTCATTCACCCATTCCCACACTGGTGACCCAAGACGTATCATGCAAGAGGAGAATTCCCCCGGGCCAGCCTCGTCAGGAGCCCCCAGCCAAGCGAATGCCGCTGCAGTCCAGCTACCGGACTTCTGGCAGAACAATCCGCACTCCTGGTTCAACGCGGTTGAGGCGCAGTTCAACCTCCGGGGGATATCGGTAGACGCCACAAAATTCTACCACGTAGTCGCAAAGCTGGACAACAACACGGCCCAGCATGTGGAGAGCCTGATCGACCAGCCGCCTGGCAGCGACAAATACGGCACGTTGAAGGCTGCACTCATCCAGCAATTCACCCCCTCGGCGGAGGAGCAAGCAGAGAGGCTCCTGGCGCTGACAGAGTTGGAAAATGACATGCCCGCAAACCTGATGGAGAAGTTGTTGAGGTTGAAAGACTCTGACCATGATCACTTCATTTTCACCCACCTCTTCCTCAGGACTCTACCGTCAGCAGCGAGAGCGACCCTGGCCAGTTCGCCACTGTTGGCACAACGGGACTACCGCGCGCTGGGCCGAGAGGCGCAGCGTATTGTCAACGCCACCAAGCGGCGCGCAGCCACCGCCGCTGCAGCGGAGCTCGGCGCGACGACCAGAGACGACAGGAGGCCAGAGGCAGTGGTACGGCGGCAGCAGGGGCCAGGGAACGTGGATCGGACGTCCTTTGTTTCTACCAGCGCCGCTTCGCAGAGAGGGCACGCAAATGTGTACCACCGTGCCAGTTCGGGCGTTCGGGAAACGCCAAGACCGGGGGTCGGTAGCAGCTGCGGCCCTCGGGGAGGAGAACAAGCTGCTCTACTTGTCGGATGCACGCTCGGGGAGGCAGTTCCTTGTCGACACAGGCTCCCAGTTGAGTTTCATCACACCTTCCTACGCAGACAGACTAGCTGGTTCCGGAGGTCCCCGAGTGACAGCAGCAAACGGCTCGGAGATTAAGACCTTTGGTGAGAAGACTCTGCTTCTGTCTCTACACGGCCGTACATTTGAGTGGACTTTTGTTGTAGCAGCAGTAAATTTCAATATGTTGGGGGCTGATTTTTTGTGCTCACACGGTTTGTTGATTGATCTCGCTAAAAGGCGCCTGGTTAATGCACTTTCTTTTAATTCTATCCCCTGTACAGCGCGAGTGGCCCCGCCAACAGTACAAGCCAACGTCACAGCTGCAAGCGGTAAGTTCCACACACTGCTCACTCAGTTCCCAGCACTCACGGTCCCCACATTTTCAGCGACAGTCGCTAAACACGGGGTGGAGTATTTTATTACCACTACCGGACCGCCCGTTTTCGCAAAAGCTCGGCGCTTGGACGCAGTTAAACTGGCCATAGCGCGCGAGGAGTTCACCAACCTGGAGAGGTTGGGCATTATCAGGCGTTCAAACAGTCCGTGGGCTTCCCCGCTACACATGGTCCCGAAAGCTGACGGATCATGGCGCCCTTGCAGGGATTTCCGCAGGTTAAACAATGCTACAGCGCACGACCGCTACCCAATCCCGCATATCCAAGATTTTTCTGTTCATTTGGCAGGGGCGCGCGTTTTTTCTAAAATAGACTTGGTCTGCGGTTACCACCAAGTCCCAGTGCGCGCTGAGGACATACCCAAAACAGCGGTAATAACTCCGTTTGGCCTATTCGAGTTTTTACACATGCCATTCGGACTTAAAGGGGCTGCTCAGACGTTCCAACGCATGATGGACACGGTGCTTCGCGATCTCCCTTTCGTGTTCGTCTACTTGGACGATATTTTAGTAGCCAGCGCGTCCGAAGACAAACACGAAAAACACCTGGCCACAGTTTTCCGAAGGTTGGGAGATCACGGGTTAATAATCAACCCAGCGAAGTGTCAGTTCAGGGTGGCGCAGATCGATTTTTTAGGACACCGCGTCTCCCCCGAAGGAGCAGTTCTGCTTCCTGACAAAGTGCGCAGGGTGGCAGATTTTCCCCGGCTGCAGACGGTCAGGGCATTGCAGGAGTTTTTGGGAATGGTGAATTTTTATAACCGTTTTCTCCCTCACGCGGCGCAACTCATGCAACCGCTGTATGCCGCGCTCAAAAAAAAGAAACCCGCGGATAAGGTCGAGTGGTCCCTGGAGCGGGACCAAGCGTTCTCGGAGGTGAAAGCAGCCTTGGCAAAGGCTGCGTTGTTGGCACACCCAGACCCAACGGCCCGCATAGCGCTCGCCACTGATGCATCAGATGTGGCCATAGGGGCGGTCGTGGAGCAACATGTAGCCGGGGTTTGGCAGCCCCTCGCCTTTTTCAGCAGGACCTTGTGCGATAGCGAACGTAAATACAGCGCGTTCGACAGGGAGCTGCTGGCTCTCCATTTGGCCATCTGTCACTTTCAGTTCTGGCTAGAAGGACTCTCTTTCACCGCATTCGTTGACCACAAACCGCTAACATTCGCGATGGCCAAGGTTTCCGGACCGTGGTCAGGCCGGCAGCAGAGACAGCTGGCCACGATATCAGAGTTTACCACTGATATTCAGCATGTGGCGGGCAAACTCGATGTAGTGGCAGATTGCCTCTCGCGCCCCGTGGCGGCCCCAGTCAGCGTAGGAGTAGATTACGCAGCCATGGCCGTGGAGCAGGTTGGTGACGTGGAGGTGCGCACACTTCAGTCTGGACCAACAGGGTTAAGGCTGGAGAGCAGGGTGCTACAAGACGGTATGCCCCCCCAATCTGCGATGTCTCCACTGGACGGCCGCATCCAGTAGTACCGGCCGCGTGGCGCCGCCACGTTTTTGACTCGATTCATTCTTTGGCGCACCCGGGAGTGCACGCGTTGGTCAAAATGGTAGGAGAGAAATTTGTGTGGCCAAGCCTCCGCAAACAAGTTAAAGAGTGGGCAGCAGCCTGCACGGCGTGTCAACGAGCCAAAGTACACAGGCTCACGAGGGCTCCTTTGGAGCCGTTTCACATTCCGGCCAAGAGGTTCGATCACGTTCATGTGGACTTCGTGGGCCCCCTCCCGCCGTCACAAGGGTGCACACACCTTCTAACAATGGTGGACCGCACCACGCGCTGGCCTGAAGTGGTCCCGCTGGCATCAACCACGGCCGAGGAGGTGGCGCACGCGTTGTTAACAGCTTGGGTGGCGCGCTTCGGCGTTCCGTCAGACATTACGTCCGACAGAGGCCCTCAATTTGTGTCCGAGCTTTGGTCGACAATGGCCCGCAGCCTGGGTGTCACAATTCACTGCACGACCGCGTACAATCCGCAGGCTAACGGGTTATGCGAACGTTTTCATAGGTCATTGAAAGCAGCTCTCAGAGCGTCACTGACGGATGCAAATTGGGTAGACAAGTTACCGTGGGTGTTATTGGGGTTGCGCTCTGCGCCTAAAGAGGACTTAGAAGCCTCCCCAGCGGAGCTTGTGTTTGCGCAGCCACTCCGGCTGCCTGGGGAGTTTCTCCCAGATAACCCTGTGCCAGACACCTCCCCGTCTCAGCTGTTGCGGAGTAACATAGAATCAAGCACGCTGCCCGGCTCCGCGCACCACAATGTATTAAAAAAATCGTGATTGAAATGTGAGTTAAAATGTCATATATTTAATATCATGTGGGTTTAAAAGTATAGTTAAAAATGGAGTGTATTTTAAAAGAGTTAAAAGTTGCTAAAATTGTAAGGTTAAAATGATTATCGAACAGTGTTTTAAGATGTATTTAGTATTTGGGGTGCTTTTGATGTGGGTATTTTCTATTTATTTCAAGATTAATTTCTAGTAGTTTAGAAACTGAGTATTTGATTTTGGGTTATGTTGATTTATAATTTATCCGACGGCGAACGCTGGGACAGCACGTGACGTCATCCATTCAGTAACCAGCAGGCTGCAGACAGAACACCCAGATGCTCTTCTCCTCATCTCAGGCGATTTCAACCATGTTTCACTGTCTCCCATTCTACCCACGTTCACCCAGTATGTCACATGCCACACTAGAGACAATAAAACACTGGATTTATTCTACGCAAACACTAAGGAGGCGTACACCTCATCACAACTCCCCCCACTCGGGAGATCGGATCACAACTTGGTTCATCTCCGGCCGGTGTACAAACCCCTAGTGCACAGACAACCTCCGGCCATGCACACTGTGGAGTTATGGTCTGAGGAGACAATGGACACCCTAAAGGGCTGTTTTGAAGCCACCGCCTGGAAGCAGCTCTGCGATCCACATGGTGAGGACATCGATGGCCTCATTCACACCTTCACGGGCTACCTCAGCTTCTGTGTGGACAAATCCGTTCCCACCAAGACCATACGGCGTCACTCAAACAACAAACCCTGGATCAACCCTGAGATAAAAACACTTCTGAGAGAGAAGAAGAGGATCTTCAGGTCAGGGAACAGGGAGATGCTGAAGTCCGTACAGAGGGAGCTGAGGAGAAAGATCAGAGAAGGCAAGGACAGCTTCAGGAAGAAGATGGAGGACAAGCTGCAACAGAGCGACATCAGCGGGGTCTGGAGAAACCTCAAAACCATCTCGGGGCTCCAGAATACCTCCCCCCAGGCCACAGGGGGCAGGGAGTGGGCGAACAACCTGAATCTGTTTTTCAATAGATTTGACCAACCGCCCTCCCCCCTGTCTGCACAACAACCACTGCTGCCTCTAAAGAAATCAAGTCCTGCTGCCCACTCCCCACTCCACCAACACCCCCCCACTCCCAACACACAGCCCCCCATCCTGACCCTGACCAGGACCCAGGTGAGGACGGAGCTGAGGAAGATCAAGGCGAGGAAGGCGCCGGGACCGGACGGCATCAGCGCAAAGCTCCTCAAGTCATGTGCAGACCAGCTGTGTGGGATTGTGACGTATATCTTCAACATGAGCCTGAAACTGGGGAGGGTACCACAGCTGTGGAAAACATCTTGTGTGGTACCTGTACCAAAAACTTCCCACCCCAAAGACCTGAACAGCTACAGACCGGTGGCCTTGACGTCCCACTTGATGAAGACCCTGGAGAGACTGCTCCTTGCTCACCTCCGCCCCCTGGTGGAACCAGCGATGGATCCACTCCAGTTCGCCTACCAGCATGGCATTGGGGTGGAGGATGCGGTGATCTTCCTCCTTCACCGTTCTCTGTCCCACCTGGAGAAGCCCGGGAATATGGTGAGGATCATGTTCTTTGACTTCTCCAGTGCTTTCAACACCATCCAACCGATGATCCTGAAGGACAAGCTGCTGCGCGCAGGGGTGGACCAGCACCTGTCATCATGGATCCTGGACTACCTCACGAACCGGCCTCAGTTTGTGAGAACCCGGGACTGTGTGTCCGACACGATCATCAGTAGCACGGGGGCCCCCCAGGGAACGGTGCTGGCTCCCTTCCTGTTCACTCTTTATACTGCGGACTTCTCACACAACACAACACACTGCCATCTACAGAAGTTCTCTGATGACTCTGCGATCGTTGGCCTCATCTCCAATGGAGATGAAGCTGAGTACAGAGGGCTTATCCAGGACTTTGTGGACTGGTGCCATCGGAACTGCCTCCAGATCAACGCGAGGAAAACTAAGGAGCTGGTGGTGGACTGCCGCAGGCATGGGCAGCCCCTCACAGTACCAGTAAATATACAGGGAACAGACATCGAGATGGTGACATCCTATAAGTACCTGGGTATTCATCTGAACAATAAACTAGACTGGTCACACAATACTGACGCACTCTACAAGAAGGGACAGCGCAGGCTGTTCCTGCTGAGGAGACTCAGGTCTTTTGGTGTACAAGGGGCGCTGCTGAAGTCATTCTATGACACGGTGGTGGCATCAGCCATCACTTTTGGAGTGGTCTGCTGGGGCAGTGGCATTACTGCAGCCGATAGGAAGAGACTGAACAAACTGATTAAGAAAGCTAGCTCTGTCCTGGGGCAGCGCCTTGATCCGATGGAGGAGATAGGAGAGAGAAGGACGGTGGCTAAACTGTCATCTCTGCTGGAGTCCGAGTTCCACCCTATGCAGGACATACTGAATGCACTGAGGAGCTCATTTAGCAGCAGACTACATCATCCCAGGTGCACAACCGAGAGGTTTCGTAGGTCCTTCCTACCAACGGCTGTCAGACTGTACAACCTAAGCAGGGCTGCTCGCAGAGATAGCAAAAAGACGTAACAAACTAATAGTTTTTTGAATGCAAAAGATGCAATAGACTTACACAATGGTCCCCTCCGGCATACAACTAGGAACATACCGGTCGCTATGGAGGGTGAGAATATGTATGGGCACATAATCATACCATGTAGGATAACTAAGTAGACGGTTATGCTGTTTCATTCCATCTAGCAACAATGCTCTGCACTGTGTGTGTTTATATATTTACATATTTATTCCATCTAGCTACAATGCTCAGCACTGGGTGTGTTTATATATTTATATATCTACATATTATTCCATCTAGCTACATTGCTCCGCACTGTGTGTGTTTATATACTTGCATATTTATTCCACCTAGCTGCAATGCTCCGTACTGTGGGTGTTTATATATTTACATATTTATTCCATCTAGCTACAATGCTCTGCACTGTGTGTTCATATATTCATATATTTATTCCATCCAGCTACAATGCTCTGCACTGTGTGTCTGTGTGTGTGTGTGTATATATATATATTTTATAGTAATACGTACATATGTATATTAGCTGCTCTTGCTTGCTTGTTTTTTTCTTGCCTTCTGATTGTTGCTCTGAGTGTTGCTATCCCTGTGCTGTTGCAATCCTGGAATTTCCCCGTTGTGGGACTAATAAAGGCTTATCTTATCTTATCTTATCTTATCTTATTATGGGTTCTTGGGTTACATTTTCCTTGACCTTCTATTTGTGTTTGTATTTAAAGGTTTTTCACCTGTGCTTGGCCTTGATGACTTTTCAAAATAAAAGGAAAGAAAAGGAAAAAATTGAGTCTTGGTCACTGAGTGACTTCCAGTTCTATCTTCCGAAGCAAGCTTCCCATTCAAGTGGGAGAAACTGCTGGTCAAACCTCACAAGAGTGAGGGCCACTTGACACTGATCAGATGCCCAAACCACCTCAACTGGCTCCTTTCAATGTGAAAGAGCAGTGGTTCTACTCTGAGCCTCTCCAGGATAACTGAGCTCCTCACCCTATCTCTGAGGGTGAGTCCAGCAATCCTACGAAGAAAGCTCATTTCAGCCGCTTGTATCCGCAATCTCGTTCTTTCGGTCATTACCCAAAGCTCATGACCACAGGTGAGGGTAGGAACATAGAATGACTGGTTAATCGACAGCTTTGCCTTAGACCTTAGCTCCCTCTTCACCACAACAGACTGGTACAATGTCTGCATCACTGCAGATGCTGCCCCAATCCGTCTGTCAAACTCTCGCTACATTCTCCCCTCACTTGTGAATAAGACCCCAAGATACTTAAACTCCTCCACTTGGGGCAGGAGCTTGTCCCCAACCCGGAGAGGACAATCCACCTTTTTCCAGCTGAGGACCACGGACTCGGACTTGGAGGTACTGATTCTCATCCCAGCCGCTTCACACTCAGTGGCAAACCATCCCAGTAAGACCTGTAGGTCATTGCTGGATGAAGCCAGCAGGACATCATCATCTGCAAACAACAGAGATGAGATCCTGTGGTCACCAAACATGATACCCTCCATTCCCTGGCTGCGTCCAGAAATCCTGTCCATAAAAATTATGAACAGGATCGGTGACAAAGGGCAGCCCCTTTGTCAACATTTATTTCCCTTTTGAAATAAAATATACTACATCCTGGTCATAACTGACCTTGGCACATCACAAAGTGCATTTAGCTGAATAAAAAATGAACTGTCAAACACATCAGTGCACAAACCCCCAAGAAAAGATTGATAACATTAACAAACATTGCACATCCACCATTGTAGTTTGTTTTGTTTTAACTCACCACATATGTGAGTAGGAACCTCTTTTTATAACTACACATTCCATTACACACATATATCAGTCACCCATACATTTCTAGTAGAGTTAAGGATACAAAGAGCAACCACTTAAAAACTTGAGTAATGACTTCAGTCTTGAAGGTCTGAGGTTTTTCTCCAAAATTTATAGCAATTTTCTTATCATTTTCTACTTTTCTCTTTAAATTTATCTAAATTTGAAACCATTTTCCTCAAATTTGTAATTTCCTCTTGTACATTTGAGACTTTATTATAAATTTGTGGATTTTTTGTGGTTAATTTTTGTTTATTTTTTAAATAAAATTACTGTTTTTATGAATAAATTTGAAACAGATTGTGGTAAAATTTTGACTTTTTTTCCTTATGTAAGTTACCCACTTTTGGCCCTAAGTTTGCAGAGCCAGAACTGAACAATAATTTAACTCTGATTTTAAAGAAAAATATTGATAAAATTGTATTTAATGAAATGAATTAACTTAAATGACCAAAAATGCAGTTATTTCTGTTATAATATTTCTATATATTTATAGTTTTTTAGAAATCTCCTCACCACCCAGACAGCAGGAAAAACCTCCCTTGTTTTGAAATCCAAATGTTGACACGTTTAGTTTGTCTGAAGGCTGTGGACGGATTAAAGTCATTGACTTTGTGAATTTCAGTTCAGTTCAATTCAACTTTATTTATATAGCGCCATTACACAACAACAGTCATCTCATAGCACTTTCAACTGTAGGGGGAACCCCCACAATTGCAGAAAGACCCCAGCAATCAGGCGATCCCCTGTGAGCAAGCACTTGGCGATGGTGGAGAGGAAAAACTCCCTTTTAACACGAAGAAACCTCCAGCAGAACCAGGCTCAGGGAGGGGTAGTCATCTGCTGTGACTGGCTGGGGGGTGAGGGGTTAGAGAAGATGAAAAGAACAGACATGTAGAGAGCAAACAGCACGATGGGGACTCAATCTATGGGAGAGAACAAACAGATGTTAATGACCAGCAAAAAACCCCCATTTCATTGAGAGTGAAGAAAGGAGTGAAGCCCAGTGCATTATTGGAGGTCCCCCAGCTGTCTAAACCTAATAGCAGCATAACTAAGGGAGGGTTCAGAGACACATGATCCCTCCCTAATTGTAGGCTATATCAAGAAGGAAGGTTTTAACCCTATTCTTAAAAACAGAGATCGAGTCTGACTCCCGAATCCAGATTGGCAGCTGGTTCCACAGGAGAGGAGTTTGATAACTGAAGGCTCTGCCTCCCATTGTACTTTTGGAGATTCTAGGTATTACAAGTAAACCAGCATTTTGGGAGTGTAGTGCTCTGTTAGGATAATAAGGTAGTATCAGATCTTTTAAATAAAAAGGAGCCTGATTGTTTAGAGCTTTGTAAGTAAGAAGAAGGATTTTAAACTTAATTCTAAACTCTATGGGAAGCCAATGAAGGGAGGCCAGAACCGGAGAGATATGATCTCTCTTTCTAGTACCTGTTAAAACTCTTGCTGCAGCATTTTGGATCAACTGAAGACTTTTTAAAGATGTTTTAGGACAACCTGATAATAAAGAGTTACAATAATCTAATCTAGAGCTAACAAAAGCGTGGATCAGTTTCTCAGCATCACTCTAAGACAAGATGCTCCTAATCTTGGCAATATTACACAAATGATGGAAAGCAGTCTTAGAAACGAATTTAATATGTGAATTGAAAAACAGATCTTGATCAAAAATAACTCCAAGGTTCCTCACAGAACTAGTAAGAGAAAGAGTAACCATATCCAAACTAAGAGTTTGATTTGGAAAGGTATTTCTAAGGTTTTTTGGACCAACTAGAATGACTTCAGTCTTATCTGAATGTAATTGCAGGAAATTAGAAGTCATCCATGCTTTGATTTCCTTAAGACAGGTTTCTAACTTGGCTAATTGATTACTATCATCTGGCTTCATTGACAGGTATAATTGTGTGTCATCTGCATAACAATGAAAATGTATACAGTGCTTTCTAATAATGTTGCCTAACGGAAGCATATATAAACTAAAAAGAGTAGGGCCTAGCACAGATCCCTGTGGAACTCCATGACTGAGCTTTGAGTTGAAAGAAAACTCATTACTGACATGAACAAACTGGAACCTAACAGATAAATAAGATCTAAACCACTGCAACAAAGTTCCAATAAGTCCAACATAGTGTTCTAATCCATCAAGCAGAATATTATGATCAATAGTATCAAAAGCTGCACTAAGGTCTAAAGGGACAAGTACAGAAACAAGTCCATTATCAGATGCGATCAGGAGGTCATTAGTGACCTTCATTAAGGCTGTTTCAGTACTATGATGGATTCTAAACCCAGATTGAAACGCTTCAAATAAATGATCGCCTTGATCCGATGGAGGAGATAGGAGAGAGAAGGACAGTGGCTAAACTGTCATCTCTGCTGGAGTCCGAGTTCCACCCTATGCAGGACATACTGGATGCACTGAGGAGCTCATTTAGCAGCAGACTACATCATCCCAGGTGCACAACCGAGAGGTTTCGTAGGTCCTTCCTACCAACGGCTGTCAGACTGTACAACCTAAGCAGGGCTGCTCGCAGAGATAGCAAAAAGACGTAACAAACTAATAGTTTTTTGAATGCAAAAGATGCAATAGACTTACACAATGGTCCCCTCCGGCATACAACTAGGAACATACTGGTCGCTATGGAGGGTGAGAATATGTATGGGCACATAATCATACCATGTATGGCTGTGTTGTGAGACATGTATATGTTGGACACTGCATATGTGATTTAACCACGATGAAGGAGAGCCAGCCCCCTGCGGTGCGGAGCCACAGAGCCTGGACCCCCTGCGGAGGACAGGGGACAGAAGACTTCCTGACCACTGAGGCTCGGGAAGAGAGAAGGGGGAGTTATGTAAATAAAAGGCTAATGAATGTGAATAAAGAGACTTTGATATAGATGTGTGATTTCCCCCGCGAGGGAAATGGTTTGATGTGAGAAGGTTTAAATGAGAGAACTTTGGTGTGTTCACTCCTCTTTGTTCGCTGCTCAAGAATAAGAGCAGACAGTGGAATGATTTCTTGAATAAACTGAAATGAAAGACAATTCGGTTTCGTTATTCAAGTCTCCCCACATTGGTGACTGACGACGTTGAGAATGAACGAAGAAATTCTCAGGGTCCCGGACTCACAGCGCTCAGAGCTGGCGAGCGCAGTGGCCGTTAAGCTGCCTGATTTCTGGCAGGATAACCCACGGTCGTGGTTTCTGCAAGCAGAGTCGCAGTTCGCGCTCGCAGGAGTAACGGTGGATGACACTAAGTTCCACCATGTCATCGCTAAACTGGACAACAGCACAGCTCGGTGCGTGCAAAGCTTGGTGGAGCAGCCACCCGCGACCGACAGGTACAGCAAGCTGAAATCCACCCTCATCAAGTTTTTCACCCCCTCGGCTGAAGTGAGGGCGAGGAGGATCCTGTCTTTGCTAGACCAAGGTGGACACAGGCCGAGCGCCCTGATGGAGGAGATGATACAGCTGAGAGGGTTGGACAACGATGATTTCATTTTTCAGTTCATCTTCCTCTCCAACCTCCCGGCGCATGCGAGAAGCACGCTGGCCGGCAAAAAGTGTCACACCCTGGAGGAGTTCCGGGAGCTGGCCCAGGAGGCAGACGGGATCCTGGACGCCTGCGGCGGGCAAGCAACCACAGCAGCGACCCGAGACAGCGGGGAGCCAGAGGCGGCAGAACCAGACTGGCCGACGATGGCGGCAACACGGCCGCGACGAGGGGGAGCCAATAGCCCGGCGACAGAGGCGCGGGCACGACACAGCGGAGGAGAAGATCTCTGCTTTTACCATCGGAGGTTCGCAGAGAAGGCACGCAGGTGTGTGCCGCCCTGCATCTTCAGGAGTTCGGGAAACGGCAAGACCGGGGGTCGCTAGCAGCTTCGACCCTCGGAGAACGCAACAAGCTGCTCTACATCACAGATGCGCGCTCCGGACGAGTGTTCCTCATTGACACCGGAGCACAAGTGAGCTTCATCACCCCAACATACGCGGACCGGGTAGCTGGACCCCACGGTGACGGAGCTACAGCGGCAAATGGCTCGAACATCAACACCTACGGGAGAAGGACCTTGCCTTTATGCTTACATGGCCGCACATATGAATGGACTTTTGTAGTAGCGGCGGTGAGTTTCAACATGTTGGGCGCGGATTTTTTGTGTTCACACCATCTGTTAGTTGATCTTGCTAATAGACGGCTGGTAAATGCACTCTCTTTTTACTCTCTCCCCTGTTCAGCTCGAGTGTCCCCGCCACCAGTACAGACCCACGTCGCTACAGCAGGTGGTAAGTTTCACACACTCCTCACCCAATTTCCAGCGCTCACTGTGCCCACTTTTTCAGCGACGGTCGCGAAGCACGGGGTGAAACACTTCATCCCCACTTCTGGTCCTCCCGTGTTTGCAAAAGCTCGGCGCTTGGATGCAGTTAAGCTCGCCATTGCGCGCGAGGAGTTCGCCAGCCTGGAGAGGCTGGGCATCGTTCGTAGGTCGAAGAGCCCGTGGGCTTCGCCGCTGCACATGGTACCGAAAGCCGATGGCTCCTGGAGACCGTGCGGGGATTACCGCAGGCTAAACAACGCTACGGCACACGATCGTTATCCCATCCCGCACATTCAGGATTTTTCGGTGCACCTGGCGGGGGCGTGCATTTTTTCAAAGATTGATCTAGTTCGCGGCTATCACCAAGTCCCGGTCCAACCGGAGGACATTCCTAAAACAGCGGTAATAACCCCGTTCGGACTTTTCGAATTTTTACGCATGCCGTTTGGTCTCAAAGGGGCGGCGCAAACATTTCAGCGGATGATGGATGCCGTGTTACGCGATCTCCCTTTCGTGTTTGTGTACCTCGACGACATTTTGGTCGCGAGTACTTCAGAGGACGAACACGAAACGCACCTCACAGCAGTTTTTAGGAGGCTGGGAGAGCACGGCTTAATAGTTAACCCAGCCAAGTGCCAGTTCGGCGTTGAGCGGATTGATTTTTTGGGTCACCGCGTCTCCCCGGAGGGAGCGGTTCCGTTACCAGAGAAAGTACGCGCGGTAGCGGATTTTCCCCGTCCACAAACGGTCAAATCACTACAGGAATTCTTGGGGATGGTGAATTTTTATAACCGGTTCCTGCCCCACGCAGCTCAAATCATGCAACCGTTATATGCCGCGCTCAAAAAACAAAAGCCGACCCAGGCGGTCGAATGGTCCCCGGAGCGGGAGCGCGCGTTCACAGAGGTTAAACAAGCCTTGGCTGACGCTGCGCTCCTGGCCCACCCAGACCCTGCAGCACGTATCGCGCTGACGACAGACGCTTCAGATTTAGCCATAGGGGCCGTTATTGAGCAACAGGTAGCCGGAGTTTGGCAGCCTTTGGCTTTCTTTAGCAAATCTTTAAGCGCGGCTGAGCGAAAATACAGCGCGTTTGACAGAGAACTGTTGGCGCTGCATTTGGCTATTCGTCATTTCCAGTTCTGGCTGGAAGGACGGTGCTTCACCGCTTATGTGGACCACAAGCCGCTCACATACGCCATGGCCAAAATTTCAGATCCGTGGTCCGGCAGGCAGCAGAGGCAGCTGGCCGCAATCTCGGAATTTACCACTGACATTAGGCACGTCGCGGGCAAATTCAATGTAGTAGCGGATTGTCTCTCACGCGCGTTCATGACCCCGACACGCGCAGAGGCAGAACGGGCCACCGTGACCGCGCCGCAAGGGAGCGGCACGGTAGCGCGCGCAGCCCCGGTGCACGTGGGTATAGATTACGCAGCCATGGCAGCGGACCAGGGGGCGGACGCAGACGTGCGCGCGCTCCAGTCTGGACCAACAGGGTTGAGGCTGGAGAGCAAGTGTTTACAAACCGGTATGCCCCCCCTGATCTGCGACATGTCGACGGGGCGCCCGCGTCCGGTGGTTCCGGCCACGTGGCGCCGCCGTGTTTTTGACTCGGTCCACTCACTGGCGCACCCGGGGGTGCGCGCGTCGGTGAAACTAGTGGCGGAAAAGTTTGTTTGGCCGTGCCTGCGCAAGCACGTGAAGGAATGGGCAAAAACCTGCATTTCCTGTCAACGGGCCAAAATTCACAGGCACACAAGAGCCCCGTTAGAACCGTTCCGCATTCCGGCCAGAAGGTTCGACCATGTGCACGTCGACCTTGTGGGCCCCCTACCGGCATCACAGGGGTTCACGTATCTTTTGACAATGGTGGACCGCACCACACGTTGGCCGGAAGTGGTCCCACTTGCGACGACCACGGCCGCGGAGGTGGCTCGCGTTTTTTTAACGGCTTGGGTGGCGCGCTTCGGGGTTCCGTCGGACATTACGTCCGATAGAGGACCGCAATTCATCTCTGAGCTGTGGTCAGCGATGGCCAACGGCTTAGGAGCCAAAATTCACCGCACTACGGCTTACCACCCTCAGGCTAATGGTTTATGCGAGCGTTTTCATAGGTCTTTGAAGGCAGCACTCAGAGCGTCGCTCACGGATGCAGATTGGGTAAATAAACTCCCATGGGTTTTATTAGGGTTGCGTTCTGCGCCTAAAGAGGACTTAGACGCCTCCCCAGCGGAGCTGGTATTCGCACAAACTCTGAGGCTGCCGGGCGAGTTTTTACCAGAGCACCCAGAGCCCCCACCTCTCTCTGCTCTGGGACCGTTAGTCGGCACGGGGGCAGACACGCTCCCGGGTCCGGTTCATCACGCTTTTCCACGAGTTTTCGTCCCCAAGGCTTTGAAAAATGCCGATTTCGTTTTTGTCAGGCGCGAAGCCCTTAAAGCAACGCTCAAACCACCTTACGAAGGGCCATTTCGAGTGCTGGAGGCAGGTGATAAGCAATTTGTGCTAGATTTTGGGGACAGAAAAGAGACAGTCAGTATTGACAGACTAAAACCTGCTTTTGTCATGAAGGACGTGTCTGTACCGGTCGCGGTGGCGCCTCGACGAGGCAGGCCCCCGCAGAGGGCAATTAACCACTCTCTTCCTCAGTCAACAGACCCGGAACAGAACAGCACCGCAGGCAAGGCGGGGCCAACGCACAGCAGATTCGGCAGGCGGCTGAAGCCCAAGCGGCGCACAGACTGAATGTTGGTGTTGATTATTTAGTAGTGAGTAAGGTGCTATTAAATTTTGGGAATTAGTCTGTTCTTCATCGTTTGGGGGGGGGTTATATGGCTGTGTTGTGAGACATGTATATGTTGGACACTGCATATGTGATTTAACCACGATGAAGGAGAGCCAGCCCCCTGCGGTGCGGAGCCACAGAGCCTGGACCCCCTGCGGAGGACAGGGGACAGAAGACTTCCTGACCACTGAGGCTCGGGAAGAGAGAAGGGGGAGTTATGTAAATAAAAGGCTAATGAATGTGAATAAAGAGACTTTGATATAGATGTGTGATTTCCCCCGCGAGGGAAATGGTTTGATGTGAGAAGGTTTAAATGAGAGAACTTTGGTGTGTTCACTCCTCTTTGTTCGCTGCTCAAGAATAAGAGCAGACAGTGGAATGATTTCTTGAATAAACTGAAATGAAAGACAATTCGGTTTCGTTATTCAAGTCTCCCCACACCATGTAGGATAACTAAGTAGAGGGTTATGCTGTTTCATCCCATCTAGCAACAATGCTCTGCACTGTGTGTGTTTATATATTTACATATTTATTCCATCTAGCTACAATGCTCAGCACTGGGTGTGTTTATATTTATATATCTATATATTTATTCCATCTAGCTACAATGCTCCGCACTGTGTTTTTATATATCTACATATTATTCCATCTAGCTACATTGCTCCGCACTGTGTGTGTTTATATACTTGCATATTTATTCCACCTAGCTGCAATGCTCCGTACTGTGGGTGTTTATATATTTACATATTTATTCCATCTAGCTACAATGCTCTGCACTGTGTGTTCATATATTCATATATTTATTCCATCCAGCTACAATGCTCTGCACTGTGTGTCTGTGTGTATATATATATTTTATAGTAATATGTACATATGTATATTAGCTGCTCTTGCTTGCTTGTTTTTTTTCTTGCCTTCTGATTGTTGCTCTGAGTGTTGCTATCCCTGTGCTGTTGCAATCCTGGAATTTCCCCGTTGTGGGACTAATAAAGGCTTATCTTATCTTATCTTATCTTACCATGCTATCAATTACAGAAGGAGCAAGCTCTCCATAGCTTATTTCAGTTGTGTTGACACACATTTCAATCATCCTAACTTGCCAGGTACAATATATGATATCTGGCAATATCTGGCTGATGGATATTGTGATTAAAATTTTGACTTTTCTATGGATGGATGGATGAATATTGTCGTAGCTGAAGTCAGTCCTAAGCAGTTCAGTCACTCTTGCCTTTCCCTGCATACAGTATGAAGTCTCACCACACATTTGCTAAGCGACTCTTCATTATTGCTCCCGTTTCCAGCGGGTTAAAACCACCAAAAATTCCCCCACTGCTTACAAATCTCTTCTGCTTTTTTCCATGTTTAAAGTACTTTAATAAGCTCATGTTTCTCTCAGACAGCAACGCTTGAAAACCTCTCTGGCTGCTGGCTGCTGACTGGAATGCTTACATGGGCGGGGCGCTTCTGAACTCCTCGCAGATGACGGTCATACGCATTGTTCGTGTGCGTGCTTGCGGACCATTCCTTCATATTTTTTTCTTAAATTTATATTTTCTTGCCATGGTCTGGGCCACTCGGAGGTTGGTTCTGGGCCGCATGTGGCCTGCGGGCCACTAATTGAATAGGCTTGGACTAGATACTGTATTCTGGAAAAAACATAAAGATACTTTAATAATTCCAATTACAGAACTAATAAATCAATCAATGCATGAAAATATCTTTAATGATGCATTGAAACCTGTCTTTGTAACCCCCATACACAAAGCTGGAGACAAACAGGAAATTAGTAATTATAGGCCAATAAGTATACTTCCTGTTTTATCAAAAGCCATTGAAAAGGTGGTAGTAGACCAACTGGTAGAACATCTCTAATCTGCTCAGCTGCTGCATGCAGTTTGGTTTCAGGCCGAACCACTCAACAGAGACTGCATGTTGTTACTTTACTGAAATGATTCAAGAAAATCTGGACAGGGTGGGGAGGTAAGAGCCATCTTTTTAGACTTTCTAAAGCCTTTGATACAGTCAATCACTCAGTCCTTCTTTCTAAACAATCAGGATATAAACTGTCCATGATTACCTTTAGCTGGTTAAAATTTTATCTATCTGGTCACTCCTAGTGTGTGCACATACTGTATCCCAATCAAAGGCATGCACCATGGGAGTACCACAAGGTTCAGTTTTAGGCCCTCTGCTGTTTAAAAAAGGATTTCTTTTCATTCATTGTACCAACTCTCTGTGTGTGTGTGTGTGTGTGTGTGTGTGTGTGTGTGTGTGTGTGTGTGTGTGTGTGTGTGTTCTATAGAACATACTGTATATTTAGACATTGGTTGAATGGAAACTGGAAACAGCAGTCAGCTAAACTGAAAATATGGCTTTTGTTTTTCTGAAAAGGTGGAGAAGGAAGCAGCAGCACCAGAGCTGCTTCTACAGAGGCCGAGTATCCAAGTTCAGTGTCAGACACAGAACAGGGGCCTTCAGGTGCAACATAGAACTACAGTCCTAAATATGTAGGTATGCTGTTGGATGGAATGTAATCAGGGTGCACTGAATTACTGTTTGCTCAAGAAGTATGGGTTTTTTTTACATTTTTATTTCATTCTGCAGAGCAACAAGATGTGCAGAGAAATAGGGAGAGAGGCCCAGATGAGAAAATTATTAATTAATTGACTAAAAAAAACTAAAAAAAAATGATATTTATCCTCACACCTAAAGGTTGTAGCCACATTTATAACTAGTTTGACACCTGATATGTCAATATGACGGTCTACAAATATAGCAGCAATGGTTTGTGATTTATAACAATAGGGTGGCCTCGGATGGAGTCAAATTCCTGGCCTGAATTTTTGTTCCAGTCCACCCCTGGTAATTATCAAATTTTTTAATTAAAATCAATGTTGAAAATCTTGTTCTTCCAGCCAGTTCAGGTAATATGCAATTTATTACTGTCTATTGTTTCTTCACATGATTTGGATTATATTACAGGGTAAAAGTGGATATTCATATTTAATTTTCCTCAGATTAACACATTTGAAGGAAAACAACAGCCAAGTTTGAGGAGTTTTATTCCACCCCTCCATTCACCCAAGATAGAGGAGTGGGTCTCCTTCCACAAGGGAGTGAACAGGATAAACTGATTCTTGCCACAAGTGCATTTCCGCTTCTCTCTGAGCAATGCTTTTAAATTAATCCTCTCATGAACTTCTGAAGTTAATATTCAGGGGAAACATGTCAGTTCAGCTTGGGACAGCGTCTCTGTTGGGCCCACATGAGACGGCGGCTCACTGTCATTAATTGTACATCTCCACACCAGTCCTGAATGTGAAAAGTGACAGATATGGTCTCTGTTCATACATTCTCTGCAAATAACGTATTGTCTTTTCTATAAGCTATACTCCTCCTATAAGGTTGTGATTAAAATTAAAATGTGAATGAAAACAAAAGCTATTCAGTGTCTTATCGTATAAAAAAATAAAATGATGGGTAATGACACATGATTATAATTTCAACACCTCTCTCCGTCATAACTGGACAATGAGAAATTCTAGTGCAGCCTCTGATTATGTCCTTGTTTATCTGTGTCAAGGATGTGCACAGGTGCATTTTTAAAATGATCCACTTAAATAGTGATAGTTGTTAATGCACCACTGACCACCACATATGTTTTTGGTTGATTAAAAATGCCATAAAACAGCAAGTTGCTGACTGCAGCCTATCCCAGCATCTTTGGGCGAGAGGTAGGGTACACCCTGGACAGACAACCTCACATTCATACCTAAGGACAATTTACAATCTCCAGTTAATGCTAAGTAACCAAACCTGCATATCTTTGGCCTGTGGGAGGAAACCCACACAGACACAGGGAGAGCATGCAAACTCCACACAGAAGGGTCACTGATGGTCAGGGACTGAGATCGATCCTGTGACCTTCTTACTCTGCTGCCACAGTGCTAACCATTGTGCCACCAAGCTGCCCGGAATGCAGATAGTCAGTCTTTATTAGGAGGAAGAGGACATAAAGTGTGAGAAATGGTATGGGTAATGGCACCCCCAGAAACTATCTGTACCACTGGTGTGAGATGGAAAGCACATCACAGATTTATGTTTTAGATCACAATCACTCACAAGCAAAAGCATCTTTTCAGTCACTGACAAGACAAACCTGCACTGAAAAAAGCATTTCTTAGTAAAGAAATGTCACATATCTATGTGTAACCTTGTTTTTGTTTTTATTTGCATTTTTAACATTTATTTTAGCCATTTTAAGTGGGAATGAATGTGGGGGTGTCCTTAAAAAGATGGGGGGGGGGGGTGTCCTAATTTATTCCTCACTATATGTTTAAAATTACATTTTACAGAAAATTTGGAAAAAAGTCTTCAATTCATTTTAAATTGTTTAGTTGTATTACATGAATCTCCCAGTATTTTTAACATTGATATTAAATATCCACATGTCCAAATATGTTTTTTGTTTTTTTTTAAACAGGCTTTTACAGGGTGTCCTAATTTTTTCACATGACTGTATACTGGCTCACCAATGTTAATAGGCAAGTGTTCACCTCTAAAATATGCAACTTTTCTCTTTTACATTTTTTACTTTTCTTGTAATTTTTCAGCCTTAAAAATCAGTTATCCCCCTTTGTCTCTATTTAATTGGTTACTTTTTTCTCCTAATGAATTACATCTTTTCTATAAAAATTTGCACTTTTTTTTTTCTTTGTGAGTAACAGAGCAGCATATGGCTCCTGAGCCACTAGTTGGAGGCCCGTGAACACTTTACTTTAAAGTTAATAAGCCTGAACACTGCTGGCTCCAGTTTCACCCTAATGCCTTGTTACCTGGTGTGTGAAATAGGAGACCACACAGACTGCTGAAGTGAAAGCTGGGAGTCATATTTAATGCACCTGTGTTTCAGATGTACTTTCTTCTTCCTCCTGGCAACATTTGCCATCACCCTTTTCACCTCTATTTGGCTTGTTGACCGTAGGATCCCCCAGAGCAGAGGGAGCTGCTGGATGAATGATTGACAGAACACTGCAGGGATGAGCCATATTTTTTTTGTGCCTGCTTTCTCACATTTCCATGTTTACACACAGTATATCCAACACCAGCCAGGTGTGTTTTTACCCCTAACAATAAGGACATATAGCTCAACAGTAAAGTATTGCATTCCAAGCATAAAGCGTTTAATAACTGCTGGTCTATGTGTTGAAACAGGTTTAAATAGAAAACTGTATTTATAGAACTAACAGAGGTGCCTGAAGAAAGTCTCAGCTCTCTGAGCATCGCACGCAGATGATACCAGTGTGAGCCAGGGCCTGTTGAAAGAATGAATGGTATTTTTTGCTGTGTGTTTCGAAGACTGAATTCTAAGTAAGATGAGTCATCCTCTCCTCAGGCCCCTCCCAGGAGAATCACATGAATGATGAGGTGACTAGAAGAGCAGCTCAGTTAGTACTCTGCCATCTAGTGGTCATCACCATCATCAACTGTAGAGCAAAGAAGGAAGGGAGCTCCACTCAAACTCTTTGAAGTCAATCACACTCAGTCCAAGGCATGCACATCAATTGGCTTAGAAAACCAAGACTTTATAGCAGCATGTAACTTTCTTGTTCCTGGTAGAAACACTGAAAAGTCTACAACTATGACGCCTATGACCTCAGTCCCATCAACCAATCACAGAGCTCTTATTTGCTTGTGGCTAAAGTTGTGCCCTGTGATTGGCTGCTGGCAGTCAGGTCATAGTTGTAGTACTTTCAGTGTTCCAAGAGAGCTCCTGCAG
Source organism: Pholidichthys leucotaenia (assembly GCA_020510985.1). Taxonomy (NCBI): domain Eukaryota; kingdom Metazoa; phylum Chordata; class Actinopteri; order Cichliformes; family Pholidichthyidae; genus Pholidichthys; species Pholidichthys leucotaenia. Next base: position 121,872,326 of record CM035837.1, on the reverse strand, counting down.
GCCCACTCAAGCTATGATGGAAGTAACAATCACCCAGTCAAAGGGTGGTGTTGTGGAGGCACAGTGTGGGGGTCTTCTCCACCCAGAAAGGCAGGGGGAAACAGGAGGACAATGGATCGAATGAAGAGGTGTCACCGGGGGGTATCAGACGGGACAGTTAGTTTTATGCACCCCCTGGGGAGAGTAAGAGCCGCTGTGGCCGCTCAGAGAAGAAAGGTGTGAAAATGGCGCCTGTGTATGTTGTGTTAATGTGTCACGCATTCTTTTGTTAAACAACAATGTATGATGGTCGGAAGCACCAGGTCTCCATGCATGGGAATAAAGATATAAAAGGGGAATGCACGGACACCTGGGTGGCTGTAGCGCTGTAGCGCTGTTTGCTGTTATGTTATTGGAGAAAGAATGAAGCCTTGTGTCGTTCAGCTCGTTGCCTCGCCTATCCCCTTCTCCACACTGGTGACCAAGACGTGCCATGGAGAGCGGGCCTGGAGACTACCTGGAAAGGGAGAGCACCAGTGCCACGGGCGCTGTTTCAGTCAAGCTCCCGGACTTCTGACTTCACGACCCGGCAGCGTGGTCTTCACACAGGGAAGCCCAGTTCGCATTCCGCAGGATAACTATGGATGACACAAAACACTACTACGTGGTCACGGCATCGGACAAGCGTACCACGCAACAGGCGACAAGTCTGCTCCAGGAGCCGCCAGCATCTGAGAGGGATACCGGCGAGGTCAAGAAGCCATTGGTGGTAGCTGGAGCACACGCCAGGAGACGCAGGAACAGAGCAATCTGTGATGCATGCCACCATGCCAATGCAAGTAGTCAGGAAACGGCACGGCCAGAGGTCAGTTGCAGCTGCGACTGCTGGAGACAGAAACAAGCTGCTGTATGTCACAGACACACGTTTGAGGAGACGGTACGCTCATGGAAGCAAATTGGGTTGACCACTGGCCCTGGGTTCTTTAGGGCTGCGCTCCGCATCTAAGGAGGATTTAGCAACCTCCCCAGCTTAGGGCTGTGCTCCACACCTTAGGAGGATTTGGCAGCTCCCCCAGCAGAACCCATTTTTTTCTCAGCCATTGCTGATTCCTAGAAAGTTTTTACCGGAAAACCCGACGCTGAGGCTGAACCGCCCGTGCAATTTTTACACAGATGGAGACTGGGAGCAACCCGACCTGGCCCACCATTGTTTTCCCCGCACATTCATCCCAAGAAGCTTGCAGAAGGCCTGTTTTGTTTTTGGCAGGCACGATGTGCACCTGACCCCGGCGTGGATGTCCACCGTTCCTGGCTCCGCAAGTTGGTGATCCTTTGCTCGCGAAGCTGATGTGTTCCCCCCCCTCCCCCTTTCCCTCCACAGACTGACGTGCCCTCCAGTACACCTCACCAGCAGGTCGGTTCTACGTTCTACTGGATCGGCAACCCCCCGCTACAGTCGCTATGGGAGCCAGCTCGAGCCCAAAGGACAGGCGAGTTAGAGCCCCTTCTGGGTGTTTGGGAGGGGGCTGTGTGGAGGCACACTGTGGGGATTTTCTCCACCCAGAAAGGCAGGGGGAAACAGGAGGACAATGGATCGAATGAAGAGGTGTCACCGAGGGGTATCAGACGGGACAGTTAGTTCTATGCACCCCCCGGAGAGAGTAAGAGCTGCTGTGACGCTCAGAGAAGAAAGGTGTGAAGGCAGCGCCAGTGTATGTTATGTTAATGTGCCACACATTCCTTTAACAAAGTATGATGGTCGGAAGCTCCAGGTCTCCATGCATGGGAATAAAGATACAAAAGGGGAATGCACGGAGACCCAGGTGGCAGCAGCGCTGTAGCACGGTAGTGCTGTTTGCTGTTATGTTGTTGGAAAAAGAATAAAGCCTTGTGTCGTTTAGCTCATTGCCTCGTCTATTCCTTTCTCCACAGTGTACCATCAAAACAATTTTTTTTAAACTGAAAATCTTGCATAGTACTGCTTTAAAAGCGAATGGCAGAATGTTTTATTTTTTTACATAAAGGGTAAACCTATAGTGTTTTCTTTGTGAATTTTTCCCTTTAATCACAGGTTAACTGGAGTGGTGTCCTAGTTGATAGAGCATCTGCCCCACAACCAGGAGGTCATGGGTTCAAGCCCCAGGCGGGTCATACCTAAGACCATATAAAAATGGTACTTTCTAGCTTGGTGCTCAGCATAATAGACTGGGGGAAGGAAAAGTTGTTTGTGGTGGCACCTTGCATGGCAGTGGTCCTCCTGATTCTAGATATGATTAACATTGTAGATAGGCAAAATGTGATTTTGTTTGGCTGTATGGATTGAATGACAAAGTTGGCTTCGTCTTCTAAACATCACCATTGGAGCCATTTTTCACTGAAACCCGCTTACCCACTTTAAACCCTTGTGGGGCCCAGATAGGGTTAAGGCAGGTAAGCATATTACCTGCTTACCTGTCCCACAGGCCAACATGGAAACCATGGACAAACCCACATGGCCCCATAACACAGCCTAGATTTAACCACTGTTGGATCCCACATGTACATGCTGGCTGGGTAGCTTTGTGTTTGAAGTATTTGCACATCCACCACTGTTGATAACAATTTAAGTGTTTAAATTTTACTTTGCATTTTTTTTTTAAAAAAAACAGTTTTACATTTTCCCTGAGGGGAGAAATAGTTTTCTGGCTGTTTTTGATCACTTAACTGGAGGTGAAATTATAAATATTAGCATGCTGATAAATCTTTTTTTTTTTAATATCTCTCATTTCTTCTTTTTTTTCTTTTTTCCATCATATACTTGGTTTTTCTGTATTCTGTAAGACTTCTTGGGACAGTTCAGTTCTTGTGACCATCTCAATTATTTCTCATGATACTGCTGTCAACAAGAAGCCAATTTAGGTTTGTTTTACAAAAAATATTAACCTTCTTAGCTTTTGGCTTCAGTTTTTAGCTTTGGCCCCCCTCTTCAACTGAAATTGACACCCATGATCCAATGGCTACCAAGACAACCATTTTATATATTTAAAGGATTTACAGCTATTCTATTCATGAAATTTCCAGTTGCAGCTTTTAAAATGTGTGTTCATACTTTAAGTAAACTAATTTATGATGTTATCAGTTCCATAATAAGTCCTGCTTACAGGTGTTTTCTCATGTTTAGACAACCATCACAAATATGTGGGAAATAACATAAGCATATTTACACGGGCACTTCTCGCACTGTGCTTTTTGCTGTATAATAAACTGAAAAGTGAGCGTGTTGACAGGTCTGTGTGGAAGCTACATGTTCTTCCTGTTTCTGCAGATGCTTCAAGTTTTCCTCCCACAGTACAAACATATGCATACGAGTTTAATTGGTGGCTGGACTAGTGTCTGTGGCCCAGAGCCACATGAGGCTCATTCGTCCGTAACCATGGCTCCTTGTGGCTTTGGCAATAATGTGATGTGTTCTCAGTTCAGTTTCTAAGTATGGGTCTTTAGTTCCCTTTGCTCTTTGTGTTCTTAGTTTTATTTTGTATTTATGTGTTTTAGCTCCAGTGTTTCCTCAGGATGGTTGCTCCTTCACGTGGCATCTCGGTGCTGAGCAATGTCTCCTTTATTTTGTATGTGTGTAAGAGAAGTAGGGGGTGATGTTTGTGCCTGTGTGTGTTGTGTTTTTGGGTATGTCTATGGAAGGGTTGGAAGGGGTGGGGCAGTGTCATGTAAAATATGTAATTAAATGTGTCTACTGTTTGTATCTATGTAAAGCACTTTGCGCAGCATCTAATGTTTTAAAAGTGCTATACAAATAAAGATTGATTGATAAAATAAATTTTAGATTTTATACAGAAGAAATGTGTTGCAAATTTACTTGGAGAGAAAAAAGAGTGCAAATCTACTGAGAAGTTTCAAATGTATGTGGAAAAAGTTGTAAATAGGAGAAGGAAGAGATCAAATATTAGCAAAAAAGGTGGCAAATTTTCATTAAAAAATTGCCCAACTTTTAAGGCAAAAGTTTTAAAAATTGCAAAAGAAACAGTTACAAAAATATTACAAAACAGCTGCAAAATTATATGGAAGTTATAAATTCACAGAGGCAAACACTGCTTATTAACCTCCTGAGCCCCAGGCCTATCTTTCTAGATCCTGCTCAAAAATAGCATGCCCCAAATTAATTGAGTATATCTCAGCAAACATAAGGTTTATTTGTATAATCTTGGTGTCCTAATAAAGGTAACACTTGTGAGAATTTGTCAGAGGTGTAGAAGAATCATTGAATATATGCCGGGTCAGAGTATGAAAATGGCACACAGCAGAAAATGAAAAATTTCATTCTCACCGAAAAACATTGACATCTTTCTCTAAATATCCTTTTAGAATGATGCTGTAGCCGTCCAGAACCCCTAGAAAATCAAAAATGGAGCATGTAACCATTACCTACACCAAAATTCATGCAGGAATAATGAAAAATAGATTTTAGAGAGGCATTAGTGAAGAAACATTTAGGCGGACTGTGCCATCTGTGCCACTGGACACAGTTGGCACCAGTTGTGCCATTTTTGATTTCACAGGTACCAAACAATAAACAATAATTACATTAAACTTATATATCACGACAGATATCCATTCCATATAAGTGATTTTAGATTTTTTTATGAACAGTGATGCCAAGCCCAAATTTGAGGCCTTTGGGGCTTAATGGGGGGAATTAAAGTTCACACATTTTCTTGGGGGGGCTGCAAGATCCCAAGAGAAAAGTCTCTAAATTGCAGGGAAAACTTTGCAAATTTATAACAAAAGAAACTGCTAATTTATTAGAAAAACTTTTCAAATTTACAATGAAAAGGACACAAATTTACAAGAATGTATGAGAGTTAAAAGTGGTACATTGAAGATTACTAATATTGACAGGCCAGTATATACCCAAACCTCTTTTAAAGCAATGCTATGTAAGACTTTCACCTTAAAATAATGTTTCCAGAAATATTTTGATGGTACATCAACCTTTGTCCAGGTGAATGTCACTTCCTGCATAACCTGCAGCAGCTCTGTTCTTGGTAGGAAAACTGAAAAGACTTCAACTATGGCAACTAGTACCAAGTGTTTTGAGTGGTCTTGATGTTATGTCTGAATATGGAGCCGAGGACGAGACCAGGTGTCGAACTGAACACACGTTTATTAAGGAGGCACTATACAGCACATGGGTGCATCCACCAGGCAGAGAGGTGGCAGAGACCACCCCTCCTGCCCACTGCCTTCTTATAGCCGCGGGTGGTGGCGGAACCGGAAGGTGGAACCGCCACCCGTGCCACACAAATAAAGGACCAAAGTCTAACATAACATTCTCCCCCCCTTCACAAAAGCCAAAAAAAACCACACAGAATTTGGACCCACACCAATTTGGAACCTGAATCACGCACTAAAAGTAATGATATGACACAGTACAAATGGCTTAACGCAATCGCTCCAAAATAACCAAAACTAGGGGGAGATGGGTAGACTGCCACCTCGCCCCACACAGCAAAGCAGGTAATTCTGCCACTTGTACTTCAAACAAGTCCACTTAACACAAAATACTGCCATGTCCTAATCGAAACATAACATCAAATTAATCCCCATGAACATATACAAATATACACACATGTACAACAATTAAACCAGATACCAGCCATCAGTTTATGACACACACATAACTGATTCAAACACACGTACAACAATTAACCTATAAGCAAACGGCTGGAGAACACAAGTCCATGGGCCGCCTGACCTGCCCTGTCATCAATCCACCACTGGAGGCAGCCAGCCTCCTGGGCCACAGCAGGTCGCTTCAACACCGGTGCACCTCCTCTTCATCACCACCAGCCGCTTCGCTCGTCCAGGCCCAGGTCCCACAGTTCTCTCCCGGGCACGCCGCAGCTCGTTCAGTTGTCCCCACGAACCGTCTAGCCGCCAGAGATGAGCGTCCTCCCGTCTGGCCACAACTTATGACCGTTCTTGGTGCTCCTCCGACCGTAGACCGGCCCGTACCTGCCGTGGTCGCCTCTCCTCCCGAATCCAGTCCTTGACCCCCAGAGAGGTCTGCTTGGCACGTCATTATACCATGCCTGACGGTCCGGCCGGACCTCTTTTAACTCCGCTCCTGCCATCACCATTGTGGCCCCCTGTTCACCCGCCCACTTCAGCTGAGATCCAGGAACAGGTGAAACCAGCCTCTCAACGTCGTCCGTCATCACAGGCTTCCCGCTGTGCCGCCCAGTACCCTTGTCCAAAGCACTTGAACTCTGGCACAGGGACCCTCCTGTGATGACCCTGAGCGATACTGGTCTTGCTCACTCTCCAGGGTGCCAGGCAGTTCCTCATCCCACACTGCGCCGTCTACCACTCTCAGGATTGGACGGTCCCACGTCTCGGCCGATTTGCACTGAGCCGTCAGTTCCAACGTTCCCACCATGGCCAGCCGTGCTCCTCCACAACCAGAAAGCAGCACCGGGTCACTCTCAATTCTGATGTGCGGGGAAAAACATCTCACAGTCGTCCAATCCAGCATGGAGCCCACCACTCCCGCATCGATCCACAAAAACACTTCCACCCCATCCAACCCTACCATATAGTACGCGTGTCTGATGGTGCTCGGGGACACAGCATGGACATCCATGGGGACGCGAGAATCCTCTTTGTGCCACAGACCTCCTCGCTCGGATCTGTGGCATGCCCTGGTGACATGGAGCAAGTGGCCACACTTGCCACGGCGCTCCGCTCTTGCCTCTGGCCTTGGAGCAGTGCTTCGTGGACCCACAGCCCTCACCTTTGGGTTTTCCCGGGGCGGACCTAACATTCACAGCGCTGGCGTCATCCTCCATGCTTCTCAAGCTGACCGGATTCACTGCATGCATGATCAGCGGTGATCCCAGATGTTGGTGTGGCAAGCTGTCACTCAGCTCCCGTGACAGTTCATCCGCAGCTTCCAGCAGTTGAGCTAACTTGATGGCTTTGGGCTGTGTCAGTTCACCCAAAAATGTAAGCAGCTTCGACCTAATCGCAGCGCCGTTGATGTACTCCGCCAAGTGACCTTGGAATTATCTCCTCTTCCAACGGTCCGAGCTGGCACCCGCCAACCAACAGCCCCAAGTCCGCCATGAACTGCTAAATAGACTTGCCCACCCGTTGGCGGCGCAGACGAAACCAAATCTTGCAAACCATGACGTTTTCCAGGGCGTGAAAATAGCGCGCCATTAGCTCAACCACTTCAGCAAAACTGTCACAGTCACCCAGTGTGCCCAGAACACGCTGTTCCTCCACCGTAAAATTGTGCACCAACAACTCACGTGCCCTCTGTGATGTATTAAATATGATATATTTCATATTGTTGTGTGTTGTGGGTGGCGGCTCCACCTTTCCAGTTCCGCCGCCGCCCTAGGTATAAAAGGCGGATGTGGAAGAGGCACAGTCTCTTTACAACCAGACCTCTGCCTATACGGGAGTGCCTGTGACACACTGTGAGTGCATCAATAAAGTTACGTTCTACTGCACCTCCGGCCTCGTTATTGAAGTACAGGTTAACACTTGGCGACGAGGATAAAAGTATGGATAAGGGTGTTTCTAGTATTCGACCATTTTTGGAGCTCCCGGGCGAGCCGCCGGTTCCCTGGGTGAGGTGGTATGCAGCATTCCAGAATTATTTGGTGGCTTTAAACCTCGGCGAATTGGAGAAACTATGTGCACAAGCGATATTGGTCCATAATCTCAGCATGGAGGGACAGCGCATTCTCAGCACACTGGGTGAGAGTGATAGTTTTGAAGACGTGGTTGGGTTAATGACGCGCTACTTAGTCATAATACATCATATTCCGAAGGATTCAGTTTCGACAGCGCCGCCTGCAGACTGGAGAGTCGGTGCAGCGATACGTCGCAGACCTGCGTCAGCTGGCTGGGAAATGCCAGTTCGGGGCTTTGGAGGAAGAAATGGTCCGCGATCAGTTGACGGAGCACACGTTATGTTCTGCGGCACGGTCAAGGCTCCCCACACACTCCGGTGAACTGACGTTAGCCATGGCGATCGAGATAGCTCAACAGTTTGAAGCAGCGGATAAACTATCTAAGAACCTTGGTGAGAGAACTACATTGAGGCAAGCTGAATCACAGTCAGCGGAGCAGGCCTGTGGACCCGGATAGCAATGATAGCACAGAAGCCACCGAAGAATACGCTACCGCTATTAAAATAAGGTCCGCCCCGGGGTCGCCCAGATGTATGGGCTTATATAGGTGCTTGGTCCACCAAGCACCTATATAAGGCAAGACAGTGTCCAGCGAGGGGCAAACGCTGTGGCAAGTGTGGACTCCTACATCATTTTGCCAGGGCCTGTAAAAAATTTGAGTGAGGGAAACAGCAACGCGAAGTGGATTCCCCCGCCACGACTCCTACGGTTGTTCACACCGTCTCACCGAGCACAGATGGGCAGATTTATTGTGACATGATGCTGGACAGCCTGGAAGTGCCGTTGTTAGTGGACACGGGAGCAGCGGTTTCCATGTTGAACTGGCCTACTGTGAGGAGTTTGTTCCCGTATTACCAAGTGAGAGGACTGTCAACGCCATATTGGGGCTACAGAGGTAATAGGTTGGCCATTGTGGGTTTGCTGGAGTTGACGGCAAGCTAAAAGTCAGCAGTGATGTCCAACGTCCAGTCTGTGGTGACCGTCAGTGGGTCGAACGTGATGGGCTGTGACATGTTCTACGGCCTGGGCTTCACGATCACCAGTGATGTAAGAGAGGAATGGTCTGGCTGTGGTTTGTGGGACCGACCGGTTCCAAGTGTGGTGGACGATGCGATATGGGACAAAGACTGGCCTAGTATTCTGGGAGATGATCAGGACCAATTCCATCCAGAGCCATCGCGGGAGGGTTCCGGTGCCAGGACCCAAGTTACCCTGGATGTGGGAACTGGGTGGCATGGTGGAATGCCCGTAATGGCGGACGGAGCCGAGACGATTGCTCCCTCTGCTTCCGAAGTTCGGCCTGGAGATACCGAGAAGCAAGGGGCTGCAACGGCTTCACCGGCGTTCAAAATGAAAGACAGCGGGGCAGGACCGGCTGGCACAGTGGACAGACAGGCCACACAGCAACACTGGAGGCCGTGTCGGGCTTCACATGGGGTCAGTGTAGCGGTTTGACCCAGAGAGGAAGCCCGATCTAGACGTCGTGGATGTTTGAAGCCGAGTCAAGCTCCCCTATGGGTCGCTGACGTGGTTCGGCCCAGGGAGGAGGCTCGGTTAAGGGGGGTCCATGACAAGAGGAAACGACGGAATGACCAGGGGCGGCTGCAGGTGGTGGCCATTTGGGAGGACGGTTACCTCCAGCTGTCCAATGACTCATGGAGACACCCCAACGAGCTGCGGCGCACCAGCGACGAAAAGGAGGTGTCGAAACTCTGACGTGGGTCGTCTCCAGGGGTGAAGAGATGAAGACGCTCTGGGCGGGATCCACCAGACGGGTCTCTGGGGGTGGCTTCTCCAGCGGGACTGTATGGTAGCAAGGGGGCGATGGGTTAAATTGCATGTTGTGTTGTGAATTGCCTAGGCTACGTAGTCAATATGTTCCTTATATTGAGTGGTATGTGAGTTGCCCATGCACAAAACAAAACAAAAAAAACACTAAATGATGTTTAAAGAGTATATATTTCTGTGTGGTTTGCCCAGGTTATGGGGGTGGTTTTTAGGGTGTGCCAATAGCACTGTGCAGACGTAAATATTGACTGTTTAACTGTTGAATGGGAGTTTGCCTGTATGTATAAAAGTTCATGGGATTATTTTCAGTTATATTAGGAACACGGCAGTTTTTATTTTCATGGACTATATACATATATATCGATAAAGACGGCAGAATAATGCATCTAGCAGCGTGGGGGTGGGACAGTAGTCCACCTGTCCCCCTCTAGTTTTAGTCATTTTGTGTGCATGGATAGGCCTAAATATTCTGTTCATTGTTAGTGTGTGATTCAGGTTGCAAATTTGAGAGGGCCTAATTGGTGTGTTTTGGACTTTTCTGGTGTGGGGGGGTGATGTATTAAATATATGGGCTCCACCTTTCTGGTTCCATCGCCAGCCTGGGTATAAAAGGCGGATGCGGAAGAGGCACGGTCTCTTTAAGACCAGACCTCTGCCTACACGGGAGTGCCTGTGACACACTGTGAGTGCATCAATAAAGTTACGTTCTACTGCACCTCCGGCCTCGTGATTGAAGTACGGGTTATGGACATAACTTCCCAGCTTCCCAAGGTTCAGTGTCACCATGTGCATCCGGAAAGTGGCACACCACCTCAGCCAGGGAACTGATGGCACGCCGGGAGGCTCCAAAAACAGCCAAAATTCAAACCTACACACTTCCATGCCTCGTTTTAATCCACTTTTATTCTCATCGCCAAATGTTATGTCTGAATATGGAGCCAAGGACGAGGCCAGGTGTCGAACTGAATGCACGTTTATTAAGGAGGCACTATATAGCACACGGGCGCATCCACCAGGCAGAGAGGTGGCAAAGAGACCGTCCTCCACCTTCCGGCTCCGCCACCACCTGCACCACACAAATAAAAGACCAAACTAACACAACACTTGAGACTAGAAAAGCACTTTATAACTACAGTTCCTTATCTATTAACTGTGACCTCATCCCCAACAGCCAATCACAGGGCACGACTGTAGCATCCCCACCAACAACAACGACTAAGAACCCTGTGATTGGTTGTTGGGACTGAGGTCATAGTTTCCTAGTTGTAGTCTTTTCAGTGTCCCTACCTGAGACAAGAAAGTTACATGCTGCTTTAAGGCTTAAATATATCTTGTGGTTCCATGCTGCATTTTTTAAGGTTCAGGTGCTTAATGTAGATAGATAGTTTATTTCGAACACAAAAATATAACAAAAACAAGCAAATGGCAAATGCAATAAAGTAACAGTATACACTGTTCGAAAGGGAGAATGAAGAAGTGAACACTTATTAATTCCATCTCCTCTTTTCCATAGATACACCCATTTGAATTTTATACAAATCACCACCTTTAAGACCCCAAGTAAACAATTTACTGTATTTTTTACAAATCAACATTAACACCCATCCATTCTAACATACAATGACGTCCATACATCAAAACCAGCCTCAAACAACACAGATATACACAGTGCTGTCCCACCCACCATTCCATAGTGTCCCATAATGTCCCAGAGTGAGCATAGTGAATCGTACATATAAATACTACCCTTCTAACATATATCCTTTCAGCAAATAATGTTCATACCTCTTTTTGAATTGATTTCTGTTTGTACATAGTTTCAGTTCCGGCTCCAGACTGTTCCACAAATCCACCCCACAGACAGATATGCACATACTTTTCTTGGTTGTTCGTATCTTGGGTTTTGTAAAGTTTAAGTCTCCCCTCAAATTATGATCATTGTCTCTTTTTTTAAATATTTTTTGTATATTAGTTGGGAGTTGATTATTAATTGCCCTGTACATTACTTGTGCTGTCTTAAATTTAACTAAATCGATGAACTTTATGACATGTGACTTTAAGAACAACGAATTGGTATGGTCTCTATATCCTGCATTGTTTATTATCCTTATAGCTCTTTTTTGTAATGTGCATATTGACTGTAGGTTGGTTTTGTAGGTGTTTCCCCAGACTTCTACACAGTAGTTAAGATAAGGTAAAAACAGTGACTTGTACAATAAGACCAATGATTTATAGTCCAAGAAGTGTCTTGTCTTCCCCAGTATGCCTATACATTTTGCTAATTTGGCCCGGATGTGACTGATGTGAGGTTTCCAGCAGATTTTATTGTCTAGCGTCACCCCCAGAAACTTATTTTCCTGTACTGTTTCTATTCTGGTATCATCTATCGTTACCATTATTTCATGATTTTTTCATGACTATTTCACAATGTGACTTTTTTTGACAGAAATTGTCCAGACTGCACATTGATACAATTTAAAAGTAAATCAAATGTTGATATGTTAATATTTCTAAACATTTAATGGAGTGTTCTTGCTTCTTCTCATGAATGAAAGCCATTTTCTATTATAATCACTAGACATTAAGTGTAATTTAACAGATTTAAGATTCAGTTTATTTAACTTGCAAAGCTGCAATTAATCTGAAGCATCTTTTCCAGCCAGGTGGTCTAATCTATGTCACAACAGACCTGCAGAAACATTGAACAACGAATTTCTGTTGACTTCACATGTTGAGGTCTCTGTACCCCCCCCCCCGAAAAAAAAAACACCTTTTACCTGTGCAGCAAGGCTAATATAAAACTGAGTGTTTAGGTTTGAAGCTCAACATTTAGGTGAGTTGTCACAGACTCTCATAATTCATTCACTCCCTGTCAACTATAGAAATCAACTTGACTTTTCCCTCTCAGGTGACTTGGCTGTTTTAACATTACTCAGCCAACACTGCCCTCTAGTGGAGCGAAAGTCTGAAGACTGCTTTAGACTCGACTGCACGGATGTTGACAGAGACGGGGTGAAAGAACCACAAACACAACGCCAGTAAGTTATTAAAAACCAGCTGTCTTTATTGAAACATCAATAAAATCCAGTCCACATCACTGATAGGACAATATAAATAGAAAAGTGGAAAAAAAAAATGTGAGATAAATTTTGAAAAATATACTCACCCATGGAGGTTCTTCTAGATGCGTGACGACATCCTGGAATGTGGGGTCACAGTTATTAAAGCCGCTTCTCTTTCATGTTGTAGGAATGACCTGAAACACTCAACACTGAATCATGATCAGCTTTAAAAGCAAGTCTGACGTCTAAAATAAACTGGATTAAAAGATGTAGTACAGAAAACACTCCCTACTGTTTGAGGCTCCAACTGAATGTGCACGCTCAAAAATCCAACAAAATGTTCACTTTCCATTCTAACACATAATAGTCTGAAATCACCTTTTTTTCCCCCCATTCTGCACATTTGCAGCTTTTGCACAAAATACTGTTGAAACGTCCCCAATTCTACATGAATGAGATCATTCTACTTCCTCCTTAACTACACACAGGTGAGTCTCCCTGCTGTCAGCTCGGCTTTAAGTTAGTGGAAAAAATTATTTTTTTAATCACCTCCTGGTTCTAACAGCAGATCAATAATCACCATCATTTTACTCATTAGGCTGAAAATGTTTTAAGATACTGTGTTGGCCAGGACTGCAGATTCACAGCTATGTGCAAGTGGGCCTTAAAATGACATTTGTCCCAATTTACTTGTTCCTTATGTAAATAATAATCTACAGCTGCAGCCTTTCATTGTTTCATTGCCTGTGTTTACTGCAAAAAAATATTTTAAGTCACACAAAGGTTTTGGCCTGTGGCTCCCTCACAAGGGATTAAAAACATCTGACCGTTCTGTGGTTTAGGTCACACGCATAACACATTTTAATTTTTTTCTTGGAAAAGTATAAAGTTCTGTTAAAGACAAAAGACTCAGTGCTCTGTACACAGCCACCCTCCCCACACCTCAGGCCTATTTAGAGCCCGAAAACACCGTACTTTGGTGCTCATATAATAAATACATATCTTACACTTGTGATTGGCCCAGTGGACTTACTATGCTCCTCAATACTTCTATTCCCCCCCCCTTTACTATTAACTGAATTTTTGCACTCTTCTTGTTGCACATTCATCTGACTAGGGCTGCAGCTATCGATTAATCGGATAAGGGTTTTTTTTTTCCTTTTGATGGAAGAGCTTTTGACCAAAATCTCGCCGTTTATGTATTAAGCAAACTTGCACGGACCAATCTGTGCTGAACTTTCTCCCCTAAAGTGTGTGTGTGGGGGGGGGGGGCAGGAGGGAAGGGCCTGATACCACGCTTTAGGGAAGAAGGGTCAGCACAGATTAGTCCGTGCAAGTTTGCTATTTTGGTCAAAAGGTCTTCAATCAAAAGAAGAAAAAAACAAGACAAAAATTTATCTGATTAATTGATAGCTGCAGTCCTACATCTGACAGCCAAGTAAGTTGTTACATGGAAAACTATAAAATATTATACAGATTAAACTATCTGACCTCAGTGTCATCACAGTTTATAAATCGAGATGATTAATCTCTTAAAATTCTGATGTTCCGCCCATGGAACATTTAACATTGGCTGGAAAATGGCTGGAATGCTAAGGGATTAAATCAGTAATAATAGTTTAACGCTACAGTATAAGATCCCACTTCTGTCTCTTGCAGGAACACTTATTAAAACAGAGTTCTTTGAAGATTCTCAGGCAAACGGCCAAGTATACTGTATGAAAGCTCAGCTGGATTCAAGGTGGTTGGGGTTTTTTACTTGAGACATTTGACCATTCATCCAAATGGCTTCGTCAGTCAAGAATGAATGTACAGGATGTTAACAGACATACCAGGAACTGCCATAACTATTGTGACAAGGAGTAAAATTCTCTGAAAAAAGAAACTAAGCATTATTCAAGTGTGTGTATGTATATATATATATATATATATATATATATATATATACATACACACACATACATACACACACATTTTCTCCAAATAATTTTACTGCTTGTCGCCATAGTTACAACAGTTAGCCGTGTCTGACATCCTTCTGTACAGTCATTCTTGACTGAAAGCCATTTGAATGGTGAAATGTTTCAAAAGTTAAAAAAAAAAAAACCCTCTGAATGCAGCTGACTTGACTGAGCTTTTATAAGTGCATTAAAACAGGGTTCCTAAAATGTTTTACAGCATATTGTCCATTTTAGATCACGGGACTTTGAACCAATTGCTCAATTGCAGTAGTTTTAAGTTTACGATGCTTTTGGCACCAATTAACAAAATGCACATAATTTGGATTGACACCAAACCTTTAAAAAAAAAAAACTCTGGACCAGAAGATGCAGGCCCTTGAAATGAAACCGTTTCCGTAACACCCAACTCCTGTTTTTGTCTTTAACAAAAACTAAAAATACTTTGCACCTTGTGAAGCTGATGGAACATTTGGCTAATTCATTGTTTTTAAACCACCCTTTAAGTCAGGCAGTGAGTCCCCAGTGATCCTTTACACTACAATACGTACCCCATCACACTGCTGAGGCCGTCTGAATGCGTTACCTGAGGAAGTGAGGAGAGCTGCTGCCCTCTGCACCACATGGACGCATCTGCAGGGCTGCCGCTTGTGTCCCTTTTGTTGTCAGAAGAGCAGCGCAGGAGGAGTGATCGGCAGGAAGAGGATCGTGTTCATGAGGGACATCCTGCAGCCGTCTGTCTTATCAGGATGCTCATCACTTTCATATTCATCGTTTCAGAAAGTACACAAACCAGACCATTAAATCAGCTAAAGCTTTTCAATTTGTTGCACTTCCTGTGCAGATGCTGCCTCAACCTTTGCTCCAACACAGGCTGAGGCACGTCTGACGAGCTCTGGCCCTGAACACAGACATCTTCTTTCTTTGAAGCTCCAATGCAAGAACAAAAAGAAGAAGAAAAAAAAGGCAACCACGCATATCAACACTGCTGCTCCGCAAGCTGCTGCAGGTGCCAAACCAAATACTCTGCATCAGAGCGCTGGCGAACCAATGGAAGAGAAGACCCCCGTCTGACAAGGAAATGCTGCTGCGCATCCGCTGAGGGGCCGTGTGACGGAGGCGGGAGGGTGTGGAGCAACTTGTGCAGGTTTTCAGTCACCACTCCACACAAAACAGGAGCTGACCGAGGACATAAGCCACACGTGCGTGAGTCAACTTGGGTGACGCTACATTTGCCCTGGCAGCGGGCTGGGAAAAAAGTATTTTAGAATGGCCAAATTTCAATCAGCATCAAGCTCAGGTTAAAAGCTCTTCACAAAGAGGTCACTGAACAACGGTTGAGCAACACAAAAACACAGAACTGATTCTTCCTCACACTTCCTCTCCCTTCTGTCGAGAAGACTCGCGCTGTCAAAAGTGAAAGCCTTTAGAGCTTGATAGACAAATTCCAAGAACAGAAAAGGTCACAAAAGTTGTCTTCCGAGGCACTCGTGTTTCCCACGAAAGAGTAAATTTATTAAGACAAGATCTACAAAGTGCGTGTTGCACTTTGTGGGGGGTTTTTTTTCTGACAGTTAGGCATACTTCTTAGGCCCATGAGCAAATGATGTTCTCCATTTCTCTCTCCAGATATCCTGAGTATACAGCACAGATCACTTTTTCATTTGAAACAGTACTTAAATCAAAGCACGAAAAAAAAAAAAACACAGTCATTAACAGTCCATTCAGAAGGCGGCATTTAAGGCCGCCAGGGCGCAGCCTCTTCTCCTCCGTTTGCATCACAGTCCACTGCTAGTTGGCCCACATTTCCCACGTACAGGCTCCTGATCAATAAAGATGTACAAGGCATACACAGTCTTCATTTCCTGTTACATCAGCTTTGTTACACATTACATGCTTTATCATAGTTGTTGGCTGTAATCAGTGGATTTTCTTTTGTGGATTATAACAAAAGTGAACAACTAGCCTGAATAGCAAATGCCCAAATAAGCTGAACATGACTGCAATTTTTTTTTTTAATTAAATGGGATGGACACAAAAATGCAACCCCATTTTTTTTCCTGCTGAATTTCAAGACATGGGACTATAAAAGTTTGCCAAGACTGAAAGGAATCAATGAATCCTAAAAGAGAATATTAAGCAGAACATGTCACCCGATTAACTGAGAAATGTATTTACTTGAAAAATCTTCAAAAATATGTTTGCGATGTCCCAGTTTTAATTTGTACACCTCTCCAAGTTGTTACACTAAGTTGAAGCTCTAATTACTGTATTTATCACATCTAGTTATGGTGTAGTTTACCATCCCCTTAAGTAATGCAAATACATAAATCCTCAGAGCTCGCTGCTTGTAACTAAAATAACAAAAAAACAAGTTTCATGATATAAAGCCATAGAACCTGGAGAGAAAACAGCATTTTAAAGCGTATCACTGTAATCTATCATGCTCTTCTGTACTTTATATTACATGGACAGTCTTTATCAGGATGTCGGACACCACAAAGAGGTTTATGATTATTTTTCTATGAAATTGCTTCCATTAAGGTTAAGACAAACTGGCCCCAAATTGAAAAAAAAAAAAAGTACTGTTATAGTGAAGACTGAATTTGGAAATC
The DNA here is from genome assembly GCA_020510985.1 of Pholidichthys leucotaenia. Taxonomy (NCBI): domain Eukaryota; kingdom Metazoa; phylum Chordata; class Actinopteri; order Cichliformes; family Pholidichthyidae; genus Pholidichthys; species Pholidichthys leucotaenia. Next base: position 121,855,230 of record CM035837.1, on the reverse strand, counting down.
TTAAAAAATGTTTACTTGGTCAGAAAAAAAACAAAACACCTGGAATAAGTATGTTCATGAGCAATGGAGAAGGCTTCAGAGCAAACAGCTATGATTAGTCACGACAAAAATCACAATGCATACAAATGTCAGACTAAATTAAGGCCAGCAGCTCTGCAGTGGATCTTGCGATTTTGTTGCAAAAGGTCAGGGTTGCATGAGGTGTAAAAATGACATGTGAGCGTGTTTAAAATGAGCTAAGGCATCATACAGTACTGAGTCACAGAAATGTAGCTTGCTCCAATTAATTTAACTACCCTTCAGGTAATGTGCATTTATCTGACCGCTTGAATTACTCATTCAAAAAATTTTCAACATATAAAAGTCAATTCAATGTGACTTTATAATTCATGTCTAGAAATCATCAAAAGAAGCCACAGAGCAGAAAACTCAACTCCAAACGCTGACATTTTTTTTTTTTTTCCTGTTATGCTTTATCACCATCACCTCTCACTATTAAACAGCTGACAGATGGGACATAAAACATTTACACTTTGCCCTCCTTTCTTTATCACGACGCTCCTCTGATAATAACCATGACCATGTAATCGTCCTCTGACTGGGCAAAAGCTTTGGCAGAGGCATCCAAGAACTGCTGGGAAAACTCACACGGGGGGAAAGCGTGAAGAACTCCTCCCTGGTCCTTTTCACGGCTGCCCCCCACAGGGAGGCTGATGATGCCGGCTGCCTCCTTCTGCTTCAGGTAGGAGACCAGATTCTTCAGTGGTCTCTCAGTCAAGCTGGCGTCCTGGATTCCGCCGTCCTCACATTTCCTGGACACAGCCAGGAGGATGGAGTACCCGCTGGCGCCGGCGGCCTTGATGCGGCGGGACACTTCATCCAGTTTGGGCTGGTCCAGGCGCAGGCGCTGGCTTATCTTCAGCTCTGACACTGGCCCGCCTGTGGCGCCCTCCACAAGCAGGCCGGTAGCCACATTCATGTCCCCATCCAGCAGGTGCAGTGCTGCGGGAAAGCTGCTATTCTTCAGCAGGAGGACGCCCTGCCAGACATGACCCAGCTTCTGGCCTGACTTGGAGGAGGAGGAGGATGAGGAGGAGGAGGAAGGGGGATGGTCTGAGCGATCCTCCTTCTTGGCTGGGCTCTTAGATGAGTCACTTGCTTTTGGTTTTCTAATTTTCTCAGACCCCGACTCTGATGGGACAAGTGTTCTCCTTTTCTTCTCTGCACTCCCCATGTCCTGGTGGTTCTGACGCTCTCTGGAAGAGGAGGTTCTGCCAGCCTGAGACACACGTTCAGGGTCACTGTAGCGCCCCCCATCTCGGCTGCTCCCTCCGGGGCTGCACTCCAGCGAATTGCCGTGACGACGCACACCGTAGTCATTGCAGTCGGGTGAGCGCTCTGGCCGCCAGCCATCATCTGCGTGTCTCTTTTTGCGGGACAAGTCCCTGTTTTGCATCTCTCGCTCACCCTCTGAGCAGCTGTCACGGGGACGCCTCTCCAGACGATCAGTGGAATCAAAGCCTGCTCCTCGCATCCTGTCATGGCCACCGACACCAGGCCATTCAGTGGAGTGGTAGAGGTCCCGGTCTCTGTAGCGAGCATGAAGAGGCGGGGACCGCTCTCTCACTCGCACTGGGTCTCCAGGGCGGTGAGAGAAGGACTCGGGGACAAAGTCATAGTGTGGCAGCGGGAGATGGAGCTGCACGTACTGCTGCTGCTGCTGCTGCTGGTAATTGTCTGTGTCTGCAAAGTCCACCCTGAGTCTCCTGTTGGGGCCCCCGAGGGGGAAACCTCTCATGTGAGTCCATGCAGCCTGAGCAGCGTCCAGGCTTTCATACTGGATGTACGCCCACGCCTCACCTTTCCTATAATCTATAGTCCTGATGGTGCCAAAGCGGTCAAACTCCTTAGCGAGTGCAGCGAGTGGAACCCAGGGTCCGAGGCCCCCCACCCACAGCTTGGTAGTAGGTGTAGCTTTACCGTAGCCAATTTTAATAGGGCTGTGGCCCAACACTTTACCTGCCATGGCTATTTTGGCCCGATGAGCCATGTCGAGATTCTCAAACTTGATGAATCCAAAAGTATTACTCTGGCTCCTCGCTGTGCGCTTGATGTCCACCTCCGTAATCACGCCAAACCTGTCAAACGCCCTCCTCAGGTCACTCTCGGTCAGACTGACGTCCAAATTGCCCAAAAACAACGTCCTGTTGGCTCTCTGGTCGTCCTCCGGGCTAACCAGCACCTCATCGCGGAAACATTCGGGGATGTAGGAGGGTCTGTTTCTGGCATCATACACCGGGAAGTCTCGGTCTCTGTCCAGATCTCGGAGATGAGGCGGCGGAGGCGGCGGCGGAAGGCGGCCCATGGCCAGCTGCTGTAACCGGTAGTCTCTGTAGCCCAAACCCGAGGGTGACGGCGCCCTCTGGGACTGGAGGTGTCTGTGTCCCGGGGTGAAGTGCTCTTTAAAAACAGGGGAGCGGCTCCTGCGTCTGTTCATGTACACGGTTTCTATCTTCAGAGGTCGGTCGTACAGCACCAGTTTGCCGCGGGCGTGTTTGGCCGCCCGGGCGTCATCGGCCCTCCTGAAGTTAACAAACGCCACCTTCCCGTCGTCCTCTCGGCTGATTTTAATGCTCACTTCCCCGAACTTTTTAAACTCGTGAAATAGTCCGTCTTCTATCTCATCGTCGTTCAACTGCGAGCCCAGCTCGCTTATTTTCAGAGTCTTGTACTCACTAACCGGGCTTGGCGGAGGCCGCGAGTCGCTGCGTAAGCCGGACCTCGACGTTTCGGCGGCGATGTCGGCGCCGCTGTGCGTCTTGCTGCCCGCAACAACCCCGTAGTCGTAGCTGCTGCTAGTCCGACTGGAGCTGCTGTGTCCGTCCGAGTCCCTGTCTCTTTTCTCGACGTGCAAACGCCTCCTGGAGGAAGCGCCGCTGTAAGCTGAGCCGTTGCCGCTCACCGTCGGTGGCGCTCCGGTCCTCTTGCCGCTCGGGTGACTTCCTCCTCGGTCTCTTCCGTCATCCGAGACGCGAGGACGTTTCTTCACCGGCGATCGCTCTTTCCCCTTCATTTCCGAAAAGAAAATATTCAAGCTCTTTGAACGTACACTGTCACTGCTACGGAACACAACTTGTCTCGGTGTCAAACTGTACTGTCACATCAGCGACGTAGACGCCATGTTGGATTACTTGCGTTACCACGGTGGGGCAAATCCCGCCTCTCATTCTGTAGAGGAAACTGATTGGCTGAGCGGGTGGTCAATCATTTCAGCAGGAAGGCAGGTCGCCTATGATACAAAAAATAAGGGTGCGGTTCTGCTGACGGGTCAGAGTACAGCGCTACGGGCTAAAGGTGGTGTCAAATGGAGCAGAGGAAAGAAGTTCACCGTTTAGACATAACTTCACAAAGAACACAAATTTAAAAGAAAATCAGGCAGGTGTGTTATAACGAAACTAATAAACTCAGTGCATACCAACTAGGAATATTACAGTGATGTTGACAGCTGAGCACTGACAGCGTCCTCTCCATGATCACTGCAGAGCAGGAAACAGTCTTTCCATTGCAGTGGGGTGGGGGAAGGACTTTTGCATACAAAACAACCTGTTTGCATGTATTGCAGTCAAGGCCTGCTAAATGTCAAGCACAGAAATAAAAGGGAAAAAACAATACAGTAAAAAAAAAAAAAAAAATGTAGCCTCACCTTGATCAGGTAGCATCTACAGACTTAAAACGCTCCCTCAGAGACACTTCAGCACAAAAGAGTGGAATAAAACAAACCTTGTCCATAACACTTCTGTCAGCTGTTTAAAAAAAAAACATGACAAGTTGAGTTCTAGAAAAGTGCTAAAAAGTGCTGTTTTTTTGTTTGTCTGTGTGTGTTTTTTATAAAATGGATTTTGGATTTCTCCATAGGAAGTACAAGGTTCAAAGTTTGTTTAAGGGCAGATCTTTTTTCTGAACATATAGGCAAAAAAAAAAAAAAAAAGCCCTCTGGAAGAAGCCTTAAATTCCTCCCTTCATGACCACCCTGTTTAGAAACATCACTTATGACTAAGCTGTTAATCCCAATTCATGTGTTTTTCTCATCTTAGCATTTTAATTTAATTACTTTCAATCTATAGGATTTATGCAGTAGCTATATGAGTGAATGAATGTGTGCTGCATGACTGGTTTAACATGCAAGCACACTAAAATGAATTCCTGTCAGCTAGATGACAAAGTATTGAGTTGAATTAATGATAATGGGTTTTCAAAGGCATAATAAAATATCAGCAAAAGCCAAGTGCACAGAAAGAGCTGTATGCCATTAAATTTGAGTCTAACTGCAAAACAAAAATGTTCCTTTCGCTGTCCCTTACAACAGACATTGATGGTCAAAGAACAGTGACGTGTACAGACATTTCAGAGTGCACGTGCTCAACCAAAAAAAGGAGGCACTCCAAAATACTGGAAAAGGTAACATCACATACTGTAGTGCAAATTTTACTACTTACTTGGTATATGTATTTTATTTTAATACCTATAGGCACAAGCGGGCCACATACACCGGTCACAACAGATTAAATGGACGTCAAAAATATAGTATATATATAGGATATTGAAACACATTTGATCAGCAATTGGTGTCCTTATGGGGGAAATAAAATCTATAATACCTTTTAAAAAAACACTCCCCAGAAGGGGGCAAAAGCGCAGGTACTAGAGCACCACCTTCGGTCTACCTGTGTGCATGCCTGTCAAAGAATGTATTAACAATAGAATTAGTACCAATTACCAATGTAATCCACCATCATGTGCACATTTTACAAATACTAATCGACAGTGTTGGGTGTGGGCAGCAGCCTTGTAAACAGCTGTTCAGCTCCACTGCTGGTTTCATCCTTGATTCCAATTTACAGACGTAACAATATTTTCTCTACTTGTGATGCAAAATAAGTCAATAGGCTCAAGGCCAGGGGTGTTCAATCGCTTTCCATGGGGGGCTATGGCACATGATACCTCCAAGCAGCATCTAGAACAGCTAATTTCACTGAATTTCTTCCCAACTGCTGATCGGTGAAAACTCATGCTGAAGAAAATGGCTGGGAATAAAACCTGCAGGGCCTTGACCCTTCATGGCACATGGTTGGACACCCCTCAAGATGATGCAAGTTAAGGTGTGTTGTTTTTTTTTCCGAGAGTGCAAAGTATTCAAGTTCTAGCATGCAGTATAGCATGTTAGACCAGTCCATATACCAGTCCATTTTTTTTAAATTTCTTAGCTAGTGTATTTTGTTGCCCCTGCTGCTGACATGTGAGCCGTTTAACCACAAGGAGGCAGAGTGGTCTTTTCTAACTGCCACCTGAGTTGCAGTTTATCACTGAAATCAAAAGGTGGACTGACTTTGCTGTAAGAAAAACTTCAAGCTGTTTGACCTGGAGTGCAACTGTTTTCGTTCAAACTTCAGCCTGTGTGTCTTCCTCCTAGCAAGATTCCTTATAGATTAATCAATCAGATTATATATGAGGGTTGCTCATTGAAGATTTCTCTTGACTTATTTCTCATGGACTGAGAGGAACTAAACTTGACACAGTTATTAGTCTTTGTCTACATAGGTACCACCAAGGATCACACGCTTTTCCCATCGCTTTATGCAGCTGTGGAGACCTTGCCTGTGTCTGTAGGTTTCGTCAGAAGCCACAACTTGACCTCGGAAATCAGGATTTCATCGTCTTGAAAGCACTTGCAATTCAAAAACAACTTCATGGTTGGAAGGAGGTGGAAGTCAGGGGGTGTGAGGTTAGGAGAGGAAGGAGACTGAGGAAGGATTTAACCTTGAAGCTGTGTGACTTCTTGTTCCCCTAGTGGCACAGTGCAACACTGTGCCTGTCAACGGATATGTGCAGAAACACTGCCCAGCTGTATTGAGGATTTGTATTGATCATGCCAATTCACAAGGTTACAGACATGCATTGGAGGACTCATGGATGACACGTAATACACCAAAGAGGAAGAAATCTTCTTCTTCGTCGTCTTTGAGATTAAAAAACAAAATGGACGCTACCAATCGCTGGACATACTGAAATCGCAGACGGAGGAGGAAATTCAGGAGCATTTTCGCCAACTAGGATTCTAAAAGGAGATTATTTAGCTTATGAAGGTAAATGTTTACGTTTTCTTATAACAGAGGGAGCGCAATGTTGCCTGGTATTCACCTGCTGCCCCAGCGCCATGTGACTAGAGAACAATCAATCGCCCCGGTTGCATGTCCTCATATAAGATAAATTGCCGCGGAATAAAAGCAAAATTCAGGTGGAATAATCAATAACAGTTTCTGGATGTGAGGGGGGAAAATAAAAGGACCAGGAGAGGACAAAATACCGTCCAGAATGTCCAGAAAGGACCAAACAAGTGAGCCGCCTTTGCCAGGGGTAAGTGACGAATATGGCTTGTTTTATTTACATTGTACTGCATTGTACTGATTTTCTGGTTCATATACTTTGAAGATTCATTCATCTTCTTCCGCTTAATCCTTTTCGGGTCGCGGGGGAGCTGGAGCCTATCCCAGCATCTTTGGGCAAGAGGCAGGGTACACCCTGGACAGATCGCCAGTCCATCGCAGGGCCAACACAGAGAGACAGACAACCATTCACTCTCACAGTCATACATAAGGACAATTTAGAATCCCCAGTTTTTGATGCCAATTAACCTAACTTGCATATTTTTGGCATGTGGGAGGAAACCGGAGAAATCCCGGAGTGAACCCACGCAGACACGGGGAGAACATGCAAACTCCACACAGATCACTGTTGGTCGGGGGCTGGGATCGAAACCAGGATCCCCAGGCTAAGGGTGAGTTGCTGTGCTGCCGCAGTGCTAACCACTCCGCCACCACGCCGCCCACTTTGAAAGATAAGATAACAAAATGCCCACAGCAAGAAACAGTGACAAAAAGCAGAACGATTCTTTGTGTAAATATATCCAAAGTCTACTTTTGACTGACAGTTATGTTATTCGATATGGGTGCTGTGGCATTATGCAAATTAGATGTGTAAATTTACTCCTATCTGAAACTTTGGATCATATTCTACATCTTTCTAATTGACAGTAAGCCATTATCTCTTACCACTTTCAAGTTATAGCCTTGGAAATCTATGACACCTGAACTGAATATTTTCTTGAAAAAAATCTTTACCACTCTTGATCACTAGGGGTTATGTCGCAGTTTGGCGACATACACAGTTAAGAGATTAAATGCCGCAGGACTGTGCTTCCATCTGGGTAACGTGATTTGTGAACTCGGGCATTGTCTTGCAGGAGGTAGACACCTTTGGTCAGAATGCCACACCACTCAGTTTTGATGGCCTTCTGCAATTTCTGCTGCAGTAAAGTGTAATAAGTCCTGGTAATTGTGGTACTCTTTGCCAGGGAATCCATTATCAATACTCCAAGCTGGTCCCATTAGACCGTGAGCATGACCTTGCACACCAAGGGTTGGACATGTGCCTTCTTCGGAGGTGGTGAGTCATAATGCTTCCATTGCTTCAAATGGGCTTCAGTCTCTGCATCATAGTGATGGACACATATTTCATCCTGTGTGATTAGTCTGTTGAAGAAGTCCTGGTTTTCTTGGCACATGACCAAAATAGTCTGGGAACATGTAACTTGCTCCTGTTTCTAGGCAGGTATGAGCAACCAGGGAGTCCACTGTGCAGGCAACTTCCACAAGTGTGTCATGGTTGATCCCCCCCCCCCCCAAGATTCCACACTGATCTTGACATTTTAGGCTAGTTGACAAATGATTATGAGGTGATCCTCCAAAATGCTGGCCTCCACTTGCCGGATGGTGTCTTCATCAATGGCACACTGTGGTTGCCCAGGAATGGATACCATTTCCACCAATGTCCGACCACACTTGAACTGTTGATGCTAGTGACTGACTATGCCATATGATGAGGCATCCTCCCCATAAGTCTCTTTCATCTCAGTGAGCATCTCCTGTTGTGTGTGTCCTCTCAAGCAGAGGAACCTGATGACCACTCTACATTCAGCTGGCTACATTATCACACCTTACTCCACCTTAGCACCTGTAAAAGAGAAACTCTTAGGAGTTCAGAGCTGCAAATTACTGCCTGGCCTATAAAGATACAGTCATCTGAAAAAATTAGGACACCCTGTATAAGCCTGTGTGTTTTTTAACATACTGTATTTGGACATATGGATATTTAATATCAATGTTAAAAAAATACTGGGAGATTCATGTAATACAACTAAACAATTAAAAACGAATTAAAGACTTTTTTCAAATTTTCTGTAAAATGTAATTCTAAACAAATAGTGAGGAATAAATTAGGACTCCCTCACCCCATCTTTTTTAGGACACCCCCACATTCATTCCCACTTACAATGGCTAAAATAAATTTTAAAAAATGCAAATAAAAACAAAAACAAGGTTACACATGTCATGAATTGCCCCTTCTGGGCAGAGAAGAAGTCCCAAACGCTGAACTGCAAGTTGTGCAATTTAATAAACAAAACACAAAGTCTATACAGTGAGCAAAAACAAACTTACAACTGAGGAGTGCAGGAAAACAGTGAGATGAAAAAACAAGGGAATGCATGTCGGAACAGGGAAGGGATTCCGATGGAGTAGAGGAAACAATGTTGACAACTATGAGGCACTGACAAGTGAGCAAACGGAAAGGCAGTCTTAAATAAGGCAGGCAATCAAACACGGCAAGTGCCATCAGGTGTGAATCACACGAGCGGGCAGGAGGAGAGAGTGATTACACAATACAGATCAGCTGTGAGCCATGAGAGGGGAGGAAACGGGACTGACAGCTTGACAGGAGCACCGCCCACAACCAGAGCAAAACCCGGAAATGCCCCAGACAGCTGCAGCCCCGGAGAGAGAGAGGGAGAGAGAGAGAACACAGGATCAAAAGGGTGCTGGCAACAATACAAATATAAGGCAAAAATTACAATATGGGCAAACAATAAACTGAAGGATAAATACAGATAATACAAATTATATAAATAACAAAACTGTGATAAACGTAAACAGGGGAATGAGGAGAACTAAGAAATAATACAAACCAACCAAGGATAAAATGACAGGAACCTAGGAACCCAAAAATACAACAAATATACAAATATGGAGAAAGACAATGAGGCTGAGCACAGCGGAACCCCTCATGCTCAGATCATGACAATACATAGATATGTGTGAACATTTCTTAATAAAGAACTGAATATTTAAAGGGATGTCCAAATTTTTTCACATGACTGTATGTATTAGTTATACATGTGCAAATTCAGCCTCTTATAGTAACTGGAAGTGTGTCAGGAGAAATCTTTAATGAACTGCCCTCAGTGCCTCAGAAATAAAAATCAGTAGAGGCAGCCTTGAGTTGAGTTTAAGTTGAATGAACCCTTCAACTTAAACAGGAATTTTCTGATGTGCCACAAGTTTGAAAAAAAGAAAACAAAAAAACCCACTTCACTTTCAGTCCACTTTATTTCCCTAATGACAACTCATGGGCGGCATCAGATCAGGTTGCACTGCAGCTCAAGCCATCATCTGCACAGTACCATAATGTGGGCTATTTGCAGTGGTTCATTATTTTTAATAGTTATAAAACACTGGGGCATGTATGTAGGGCACTCCCACACATAGGATTAAAAAGCTGTGACACAGCAGGGGGAGAGGTGGTCATGCAATAATTAAATTGACAGAAAAGCTGCATATTGCCCATTGAGAAACTTCTTTATCTTCATCTTTGTTCATGGGAACATGTATTATCATATGATACATGCTTGTCCTAATGTAATTGTCTCAAAGGTCTGATTATCTTTGAGTTGAAATGGGAAAATTATGTAGAATCGCTATTAGAGAGGGGAAAAAAATCTGTATCTCTGTTTTGCGTCACTGTTAGTCTGACCCTATTATTCGCTGCATCATCCTTGTTGCAGCAACAATACCTACTAAAAATGTGTGTGCTTTGCTGTAGGGGTATTTTGAAAGGGTTATGTCATCCATTAAAAATGGGAACAGGAGCTGTGCCCTCTACCCAGTGAACTGGACTGGCCCTTCTTTGAGAGACCATCTGGTAAAGTTCTTCCATAAACTGTCACATGTCCCCTCGCAGGACAATCTGTGGCCCACTATTAAAATTAAGTGTGTCTAAAAAGATAGAATGAGCAGGGAAATTTGATCCTGCTTCAAAGCTCCTTGATATCCAGGTCAGTGTTTGTCAACCACAAAAGGAGCTAACAAGAGAGCCAGGACTCTGTCAAGCCTTGCATTCCCTTAGAGCTTACTAGTCAGAACTTTATGAACTTTTTCAATCATAAAATTTCATCTATTAGAGATAAAATCAGTCAGATTCTTCCCACCGTTAACTTAAATACAGCATCTTCTACAACTCCTTCAACTGATATCTGTTTGGATGAGTTTACTCCAATTGACCTTTTAGAGTTAGACAAAATAATTTCCTCATCCAAGCCTTCAACTTGTCTTTTAGACCCTATTCCAACCAGGTTATTTAAATAAGTCTTCCCACTTATTGGTAGCTTAATTCTTCAAATAATCAATTCTTTATTAACTTTAGGCCATGTACTGCAAGCTTTTAAAACGGCTGTAATTAAACCCTTACTCAAAAAGCCAACGCTGGATCCAGGAGTTTTAGCTAACTATCGACCAATCTCTAATGTGCCTTTTATTTCAAAAATCTTAGAAAGAGTTGTTGCTACACAATTATTTGATCACTTGCAGGGAAATGGTTTATTTGAAGAGTTTCAATCTGGGTTTAGAATCCATCATAGTACTGAAACAGCCTTAGGGAAGGTCACTAATGACCTCCTTATCACATCTGATAATGGACTTGTTTCGGTACTTGTCCTTTTAGACCTTAGTGCAGCCTTTGACACTATTGACCATAATATTCTACTGGATAGATTAGAACACTATGTTGGACTTAATGGAACTTCACTGCAGTGGTTTAGATCTTATTTGTCTGATAGGCTCCAGTTTGTTCAAGTCAATAATGAGTTTTCTTCCAACTCAAAGCTCAGTCATGGAGTTTCACAGGGATCTGTGCTAGGCCCTTCTCTTTTTAGTTTATGTATGCATAACAACAACAACATTATTAGAAAGCACTGTATACATTTTCATTGTTATGCAGATGACACACAATTATACCTGTCAGTGAAGTCAGATGATAGTAATCAATTAGCCATGTTAGAAGCCTGTCTTAAGGAAATCAAAGCTTGGATGACTTGTGATTTCCTGCTATTAAATTCAGATAAGACTGAAGTCATTCTTGTTGGTCCGAAAAACCTTAGAAATACCTTTTCAAATCAAACTTATAGTTTGGATGTGGTTACTCTTTCTCTTAATAGTTCTGTGAAGAACCTTGGAGTTATTTTTGATCAAGATCTGTTTTTCAATTCACATATTAAATTTGTTTCTAAGGCATAATATTGCCAAGATTAGGAGCATCTTGTCTCAGAGTGATGCTGAGAAGCTGAGAAACTGATCCACGCTTTTGTTAGCTCTAGATTAGATTATTGTAACTCTTTATTATCAGGTTGTCCTAAAATATCTTTAAAAAGTCTTCAGTTGATCCAAAATGCTGCAGCAAGAGTTTTAACAGGTACTAGAAAGAGAGGTCATATCTCTCCGGTTTTGGCCTCCCTTCATTGGCTTCCCATAGAGTTCAGAATTAAGTTTAAAATCCTTCTTCTCACTTCAAATCAAAATCAAATCAAATCAAATCAACCTTTATTGTCATGTTGCTGTACATACAACTGTAGTGCAGCCAAGATGAAATTACGTTTCTCTAGGCATCCATATATGTAAAAAGAACATAATTTAAAACACACTCACACACCCCTCACCCCCACCCCAACACAGCCATTCACACATCCCTGAGACACCTTTGATTATTACAGTAATATTAACTTATTACAGTTGCAGTTTAAAGTGATAGTGACTGTCTGTGTATAAAATACCAATTAAAATGGCTAAGTGAGTCAAAGTGGCTGAATGAAATAAATACATAAAACTAACTAAAACTATAATATACATATAATATACATAATGTCCATAAGGTGCAGTAGTATGTATGAAAGATTCCGGATCAACTGTTCAGCATCCTAACAACTTATGGAAGGAAGCTGTTAATCAGTCTGGTGGTTCTGCCTGTGATGCTCCGGAATTGTTTGCCAGATGGCAGCAGTTCAAAGTGTTCATGCAGAGGGTGAGAGTGATCCTTAACAATGTTCAGTGCCCTGCTCCTACAACGGCTCTGAAAAAGTTCTTGGACAGAGGGGAGGGAAACTCCAGTTACCATCTCATCTCCCTTAACTATCCTCTGCAGAGCTTTTTTGTCTGACATACTGCAACTGGAGTACCATGTTGCAATGTAGTACGTCAGAACACTCTCCACCACACCTCTATAGAAGGTCCTGAGGATGCAGATGGGGAGAGAGGCCTGTTTGAGTTTCCTCAAGAAGTGCAGTCTCTTCTGGGCCCACTTCCTGATCCCCAAGGAATTCTTGCTCCAGGTCAGGTCCTGCGAGATCTGCACTCCGAGGAACTTGATGTTCTCCACTCTCTCCACCGAACGGCCGCCGATGCTGAGAGGGACATGTTCAGGCTGTGACCGCCGGAAGTCGATAATCATCTCCTTCGTTTTGTCCACTTACAAAGCTCTTAACAATCAGGCCCCTTTTTATTTAAAGGCGTCGGCCGGACGAAAATTCAATATCGCTAAATCATATCTTAAATTTTTGTGTGAGACGAGCTAATTTGAACCGCACATGTTTTGGTGTCAACAAATGTCGCATAAGGTGACAATGCGCTCTTGAAGTACGCTGTCCTTGAGAGCTGTCTGACTCAGCCGAGCGATCAGCGGCTAAAATGGCCACTGACTGTGTGACATCATCACAGGGAGAGACACGCACACGCTCGGCGGACATTGTTTGTTGTTTACGTTTTAAAATCGGCGAATACGGATATTTCTCAGAGTACTTGTGGATTACAAATAGATTATTTATTAAGATTAGGATTTCAGGAATTGAATTAATTATGGTTTGGCGTTGTGTTGTCTACGGGTGCGACGTTATACCAGCGGAGCATGCGGTGAGTGTTTTTGAATTTCCCGTCCTTGGGAAAATCAGAACGGCATGGGTGAAATTCGTTCAGAAAACACGAAAAAATTGGAATGATGTCGGTAACTCACCCAACATGTGCAGTAGACATTTCGTTGACAGCGATTTCGAGAATAAGATGCAATTTGTGTCACGACTCGCCGCTCATCAGCGGCTTCAGCTGCGCGCACACCTGCCTAGTACAAATACAAAGATGCGAGCACTACATACGATCCCGCAGCTCCTGAGAGACTGCAACCTAACACAAAAAACAGTTTCACACAATGAAACAACAGTGCATGTATTATATATATATAAAAATTATTATCCCATTGATTTTCATCATTTTTGGTCACATATCTCACACCTACAATTTATTTATTTCAGGGACAAAGGGCTGTGAAAAAGTTGTTGATATGATCAACAAAACACGGGTCCTCAGGGATGTGCGAAAGCTGAGTCCAGGGCAGCAAACTTCAAATGTGGAGGCTTTCCACAGTCTGATTATTCATTTTGCACCAAAGAGTGTACACTTCTCATTCCTTGGAATGTTGACAAGGTGAGGAGATGCAATATGTGACCAAAAATATGAAATGCAATTATAATAACAGTGCCATTTACATAGAGTTTCTGCTGATAGACAGATCACTTATATGTCCAAAAATAAATCATTGTGATAATATTCTAATTACAGACTTTGTTTAGCTGCAATGCACTTTAATGAAAATGCAGGCCGCAAGCAGGCACAGAATCGTGATGGTGAGCCGGTCTTCATCATCAGGTACCCAAAATTCAAAAAAGGCGGATATACACTGCAAGCAAAGAAAGTTAATCCAACTTTTGGGGAGTATAAGAAATATTAGTATCATTTTCTAGGCTTGTATATGATATTTACAGTGGGTGGAGGGTTGGTCTTCATTCAACTTTCACATTTCATAGCTTTTATCAAATTATGTTAATTTGGGTCAAATTTGTATTTCATACTGTAGTCAAATGGATGTCTAATTTTTATTGAATATATTTTTTTTCAGAATATGTGGATGATCTGATGAATACTCTGTTCAACAAAACCTTGGTTGATCCAACCCACTTATGGAAGCAGTGGCACTATGTACAAGCCAGAGTTCCCACCACATTGAGTGCCGAATTGAACCCGAATTTTATACCATAAAATGGTAGAAAAATTATTCAAATGTATATGACATGCAACTTTGATGAATGCTGAAATATTAGAATTATAAAATTGACATGAACATTAATAAACTCAATATATGATTTTACAAAACTTTATTTAAATATCATTTTTCACAAATCTAATCTTGGTAGGCAAAATCCCTTGTAGTGATCCGATGGGAATGTTTCTCTGATGAGGTTCACAGCACAGGCAGGCAATATCACCCTCACTTCTTCCTGAGCTGACGTCACTGCTGCCTGCCCCTATCGACAGATGGCAGTACTGCAGCATCACTAAGTGAAAGATGGGCTGTTACCAAATAAAGTCATTTATGGAGGCTGGTGACACATATTAAATCACGGGAATGGCCAGAATGGAATATTTTCATACAATCAGTTTATTGGTTCAATAAAAAAATGTCATCGTCCGAGGACTTTAAAAGATCTGATACTACCCTATCATCTTAATAGAGCAATACACTCCCAAAATGCTGGATTACTTGTTATACCTAGAATCTCCAAAAGTACAATGGGAGGCAGAGCCTTCAGTTATCAAGCTCCTTTCCTGTGGAATCAGTTACCAATCTGGATTCGGGAGTCAGACTCGATCTCTGTTTTTAAGAATAGGGTAAAAACCTTCCTTTTCAATATAGCCTACAATTAGGAGGGATCATATGTCTCTAAACCCTCCCTTAGTTATGCTGCTAATAGATTTAGACAGCCGGGGGACATCCAATAATGTACTGAGCTTCTCCCATTTAATGTTTGCTCTCTACATGTCTGTTCTTCTCATCTTCTCTATCCCCTCACCTCCCAGCCAGTCGCAGCAGATGACTGCCCCTCCCTGAGCCTGGTTTTGCTAGAGGTTTCTTCCTGTTAAAAGGGAGTTTTTCCTCTCCACCATCGCCAAGCGCTTGCTCACAGGGGATCGCCTGATTGCTGAGGTCTTTCTGCAGTTGTGGGGGTTTCCCCTACATATGAAAGTGCTATGAGATGACTGTTGCTGTGAAATGGCGCTATATAAATAAAGTTGAATTGAATTGAATTAACAAATATTGTATCATCCCTGAAGTAAACCAGCACATTTTGATTACATGCAGTGGTGCCAGTTATACCAGTAGAAAACCAACAGCTCACAGTCTGTAACTTTTAAGCTTATTTTTGAAAGAACATCTCAATAATCTATGTCAAATTTATTAAGTTCATCAACAAATATTCATATCTAAAATAGAATGCAACACATGCAAGTTTCATCGCAAATAGCTATTAAAAAAGAGGATGACCTCAAAACATTTTTATTATTGAGCATTCAAACAGCAAATCTGGACAGGATTAGTAAAGGGGAAAAAAAAACCTGCTTTTAATTAGTTTCTATTTTTGTGTGTTGTATTTTAGGTTAGCAGTGCGGCCTGATACACTGACACAGCTTTCATGTGAAACAGGCCCTTCATAAAAGATATGTTCATGCATTTCTGGAATCGCCCATCTAAACAACAACCAGCCTCTCCGGTTCACGTGGGTAACCTGAGCCTGTGTAAAGTCAGGATGAATGCCCAGTCATCATTGGAGACGGTGAATCTCTGAACTGAAAACCAGCATTGTCCTCAAAAAAGATTGTCTTGAATCAGTCTCACAAGTTGCATTTACTGATGAGAACAAACTCATACAGTGGGATTAGATGAGAATCTGTGAGAATACAGAGTCAGAGTAGTGTCAGTAGAGCATCGCAGTGTTATCTGTCACAGTTCAGCATGACCCAGTTTCTCTGCTGTGTGAACACCTGCACACACTGGACACTGAAAGCAGCTGTATAGGTGAAGGTGCCTAACAGCCCAGGAGTGTTGTGTGTTTTTCTGACATACGTATACAGTATAAATGAGCATGTCCTCCATCAAATACTGCATGTAAAAACGTGTCATGAGGTCCCAGGTTCTGAATATAACCAAGTGTGCTGTGTCAAAGATACACCATCACATTTGAAACAACCCATAATCATGGCCACAAGTATAACTGACCCACTAGTCCACTGCAGGACACTGCATCTCTGCCACAGCTTCTCTCTGAAATGTGTGAGGGTCACACGTCTATGCGCCACTGTCCTGATGTGTCATCTTCTTCACCATCTCAAAAACTCTTAATTCCTCATACAGAAGCAGGTGGGTTGGTGGAATCAAAGACCGCACTCTCACTTTAAAAGCCAGAGTTCACCTCCAGTCCCATCTGTGTTCACCTTCACTTCTGTCTTTGCCTTTCACTTTATTTTGGAATTCAGTACACATTTTGACATTGTTCAAGTTAAGTTGAGGTTTTTAAACGTTTCTAAGACTCCTGTCACACCACTCCACTCTGCCGTGTAGCTGCATGTAATTATTTTCAGAAATACTCCCTGGCAGTGTTTCCACGTTTATTTTCTCTAGTATTGCACCACTGAAACGTGTATCCATTTCACACACACACACACACACACACACACATATATATATATATATATATATATACACACATACATGCATATATACACACACACACACACACACATATATAGTGTGTATATACTGTATATATATATATATATATATATATATATATATATATATATATATATATATATATATATATATATATATATATATATATATATATATATATATATACATACATACACATACATAAGATAAGATAAGATAAGATAAGATAAGTCTTTATTAGTCCCACAATGGGGAAATTCCAGGATTACAACAGCACAGGGATAGCAACACTCAGAGCAACAATCAGAAGGCAAGAGAAAAACAAGAGCAGCGAGTATACATATGTACATATAAATATAAATATATATATATATAGACACAGTGCGGAGCATTGTAGCTAGATGGAATAGCTATATGAATATATAAACACAGTGCGGAGCATTGTAGCTAGATGGAATGAATTTGTGAATATATAAACACACAGTGCGGAGCATTGTAGCTAGATGGAATAAATATATGAATATATAAACACAGTGCGGAGCATTGTAGCTAGATGGAATAAATATGTAAGTATATAAACACACACAGTGCGGAGCATTGTAGCTAGATGGAATAAATATGTAACTAGAAAAGCACTCGGAGAGCGCAGACCTCCGCCAAGCGGCACAGTTCCCCCCATAGAGTGTTTGTGTGTACGTTTTCAGATTCCATGAGCATGAAAAGATATGAGTAGCAATTGGATTCACAATGATTATTTGTTTATTTGACATGGACAGTGCAATAAACAGACAATTAATGAATGACAATCAATGTGATAGTGATAGGATTAGTGGTTCAGTAGTGTAAAATGGGGCTATAAGGGACGGCGGGTTAATAAGGGACACTTTTGTGGGAAATGTTTTAAATGTAATTCTGCTTTTTTTATTTTGAGCAGGACGCTGAGTTGTGTTGTTATTGTCAAATATCCATGAATCCTTCATCAAATCTAGGCGGAAGCAAAATTAAAAAAGCAGAATTACATTTAGAAAAGTGTCCCATATTACCCCGCCGTCCCTTATAGCCCCGTTTTACAGTAGTAAAAGCATTGCCTCCTTGGCGGAGGTAATAAACTGAAGTGTTGGTGTGTCCATCTCCTCCACTGACGGATGCAGATTGGTTAGACAGGTTGCCGTGGGTTTTATATTATATTGGTGTTGCGCTCCGCGGCAAAACAGAATTTAGAGTCTTCCCCAGCAGAGAGGTCGTTTTTACGCAGCGCCTATAGCTGGGCGGGGAATTTGTGGCAAATAATCGGGCGGCGGAAAGGTGGCCGTGTCAGGTTTTGCAGCGTGGCGCAAAAGCAGGCACGCTGGCGGGCCCAGGCCAGCAGTGTTTTCCGTGTGCTTTTGTGCCTAAAACGTTGAAGAACGCGGAGTTTGTGTTGGTCAGACACGACGACCAGCGCAATGTGCACAGCGCCTATGGCTGGCACAGGCACGCTGGGGGTCCGAGGCCAGCAGTGTTTTCCGCATGCTTTTGTGGCTAAAACGTTGAAGAAGGCGGAGTTTGTGTTGGTCAGACACGACGCCCAGCGCCCTCCATCGCGCCTGCGCACATGTTGAAAATGGCCCTATGTCACAGTGTTGAAAAATGCTTTAAAAAAATTCCTGTATCCAGACGGTGAACCGGATCACCCCCAAAATTTAATCAGTTCTTCCTTGTACCATTTCCAACAACGCCTGAAAGTTTCATGCAAATCCGTCCAAGACTTTTTGAGTTATCTTGCTAACCAACAGACAAACAGACAGACAGACAGACAAACAGACAGACAAACAGACAAACAGACAAACCCTGGCAAAAACATAACCTCCTCCTGGCCTTTTCGGCCTGGCGGAGGTAACTAGAAAAGCACTCGGAGAGCGCAGACCTCCGCCAAGCACCATAGTTCCCCCCATACAGTGTTTGTGTGTACGTTTTCAGATTCCTTGACCATGAAAACATATGACTAGCAATTGGATTCACAATGATAGGATTAGTGGTTCAGTAGTTATTCACGAAAATCGCATTTTCCGTAATGGCGGTTTTCTTCTGGATGGTGATCCGGATCACCACCAAAATCTAATCATCTGTAGGATACCCCATTTCTGACAATCTGTGAAAATTTCATGAAAATCCGTCCATAACTTTTTGAGTTATCTTGCTAACAAACAAACAGACAAACAGACAGACAAACCAACGCCGATGATCACATAACCTCCTTGGCGGAGGTAAATATATAAACACACACAGTGCAGAGCATTGTAGCTAGATGGAATAAATATATAAATATATAAACACGCACAGTGTGGAGCATTGTTGCTAGATGGAATAAATATGTAAATATATAAACACACACAGCGTGGAGCATTGTTGCTAGATGGAATAAATATAAATATATAAACACACACAGTGCGGAGCATTGTAGCTAGATGGAATGAAACAGCACAACCGTCTACTTAGTTATCTTACATGGTATGATTATGTACCCATACATATTCTCACCCTCCATAGCGACCGGTATTTTCCTAGTTGTATACCGGAGGGGACCATTGTGTAAGTCTATTGCGTCTTTTGCATTCAATACTATTAGGTTGTCACGTCTTTTTGCTATCTCTGCGAGCAGCCCTGCTTAGGTTGTACAGTCTGACAGCCGTAGGTAGGAAGGACCTGCGAAACCTCTCGGTTGTGCACCTAGGATGATGTAGTCTGCTGCTAAATGAGATCCTCAGTGCATTCCGTATGTCCTGCATAGGGTGGAACTCGGACTCCAGCAGAGATGACAGTTTAGCCACCATTCTTCTCTCTCCCATCTCCTCCACTGGGTCAAGGCGTTGCCCCAGGACAGAGCTAGCTTTCTTGATCAGTTTGTTCAGTATCTTCCTATCGGCTGCTGTAACGCCACTGCCCCAGCAGACCACTCCAAAAGTGATGGCTGATGCCACCACCGTGTCATAGAATGACTTCAGCAGTGCCCCTTGTACACCAAAAGACCTGAGTCTCCTCAGTAGGAACAGCCTGCGCTGTCCCCTCTTGTAGAGTGCGTCGGTATTGTGTGACCAGTCTAGTTTATTGTTCAGATGAACACCCAGGTACTTGTAGGATGTCACCATCTCGATGTCTGTTCCCTGTATATTTACTGGTGCTGTGAGGGGTTGTCCTTGCCTGCGGCAGTCCACCACCAGTTCCTTAGTTTTCCTCGCATTGATCTGGAGGCAGTTCCAATGGCACCAGTCCACAAAGTCCTGGATAAGCCCTCTGTACTCAGCTTCATCTCCGTTGGAGATGAGGCCAACAATCGCAGAGTCGTCGGAGAACTTCTGTAGATGGCAGTGTGTTGTGTTGTGTGAGAAGTCCGCAGTATAAAGGGTGAACAGGAAGGGAGCCAAAACCGTTCCCTGGGGGGCCCCTGTGCTACCGATGATTGTGTCGGACACACAGTCCCGGGTTCTCACAAACTGAGGCCGGTTTGTGAGGTAGTCCAGGATCCATGATGACAGGTGCTGGTCCACCCCTGCGCACAGCAGCTTGTCCTTCAGGATCATCGGTTGGATGGTGTTGAAAGCACTGGAGAAGTCAAAGAACATGATCCTCACCGCATTCCCGGGCTTCTCCAGGTGGGACAGAGAACAGTGAAGGAGGAAGATCACTGCATCCTCCACCCCAATGCCATGCTGGTAGGCGAACTGGAGTGGATCCATCGCTGGTCCCACCAGGGGGCAGAGTTGAGCAAGGAGCAGTCTCTCCAGGGTCTTCATCACGTGGGACGTCAGGGCCACTGGTCTGTAGCTGTTCAGATCTTTGGGGTGGGAAGTCTTTGGTACAGGTACCACACAAGATGTTTTCCACAGCTGTGGTACCCTCCCCAGCTTCAGGCTCAGGTTGAAGATGTACTCCACAATCCCACACAGCTGGTCTGCACAGGACTTGAGGAGCTTTGCGCTGATGCCGTCCGGTCCCGACGCCTTCCTCGCCTTGATCTTCCTCAGCTCCGTCCTCACCTGGGTCTTAGTGAGGGTCAGGTTGGGGGGCTGTGTGTTGGGAGTGGGGGGGTGTTGGTGGAGTGGGGAGTGGGCAGCAGGACTTGATGGCTTCAGAGGCAGCAGTGGTTGTTGTGCAGTCAGGGGGGAGGGCGGTTGGTCAAACCTATTGAAAAACAGATTCAGATTGTTCACCCACTCCCTGCCCCCCGTGGCCTGGGGGGAGGTATTCTGGAGCCCAGAGATGGTTTTAAGGTTTCTCCAGACCCCACTGATGTCGCTCTGTTGCAGCTTGTCCTCCATCTTCTTCCTGAAGCTGTCCTTGCCTTCTCTGATCTTTCTCCTCAGCTCCCTCTGTACGGACTTCAGCATCTCCCTGTTCCCCGACCTGAAGATCCTCTTCTTCTCTCTCAGAAGTGTTTTTGTCTCAGGGTTTGTTGTTTGAACAACACCGTATGGTCTTGGTGGGAACGGTGTTGTCCACACAGAAGCTGATGTAGTCCGTGATGGTGTGAGTGAGGCCATCGATGTCCTCACCATGTGGATCGCAGAGCTGCTCCCAGGTGGTGGTTTCAAAACAGCCCTTTAGAGCGTCCATTGCCTCCTCAGACCATAACTTCACTGTGCGCATAGCCGGAGGTTGTCTGTGCACTAGGGGTTTGTACACTGGCCAGAGATGAACCAAGTTGTGATCCGATCTCCCGAGTGGGGGGAGTTGTGATGAGATGTACGCCTCCTTAGTGTTTGCATAGAATAAGTCCAGTGTTTTATTGTCTCTGGTGTGGCATGTGACATACTGGGTAAACGTGGGTAGAATGGGAGACAGTGAAACATGGTTGAAATCGCATGAGATGAGGAGAAGAGCATCTGGGTGTTCTGTCTGCAGCCTGCCAGTTACTGAGTGAATGACGTCATGCGCTGTCCCAGCATTTGCCGTCGGATTTGCATAAATAACAATGCAGATCACGTGTGAGTATTCCCTCGGGAGATATGTAGGCCACATGCTAACAGCTAGCAACTCGATGTCTTTGCTGCAGTGTTGTTGTTTAACAGTGATATGTTTCAGTCTGCACCAGTTTTTGTTAACATACATTATCACTCCACCACCCCTTGCTTTGCCACTGTCTGATGTTCGGTCTGCCTGTATCGCGTGGAGACCCTCCAGTTCAATGTTAGCATCTGCTGCTAGTCCTGTTAGCCAAGTCTCTGTGAATAGGAACAGGCTACACTCCCGGTATATGCTATCGTAGCGGGAGATAGCCGCTAGCTCATCTACCTTTCCCAGTATCGATCGTACATACATACATATATACAGTATATATGTGTGTGTGTGTGTGTGTGTGTGTGTGTGTGTGTGTGTGTGTGTGTGTGTGTGTGTGTGTCCATCCATCCATCCATCCATCTTCTACTGCTTTTCCGGAGGTCCAGGTCGCGGACGCAGCAGTTCAAGCAGAGAAGCCCAAACTTCCCTCTCCCCAGCCACCTGCTCCAGCTCTTCAGAGAGGATACCAAAACGTTCCCAGACCAGCTGGGAGACATAGTCTCTCCACCGAGTCCTGGGTCTGCCCCGGGGTCTCCTCCCAGTGGGACGTGCCTGAAACACCTCAAGTGGGAGGCGTCCAGGAGGCATCCTAATCAGATGCCCATACCACCTCAACTGACTCCTTTCAATGTGGAGGAGCAGCGGTTCTACTCTGAGCCTCTCCCGGATGACTGAGCTCCTCACCCTATCTCTGAGGGTGAGTCAGTTTATACACAATAAAGGGGGACAATAAAGAGTAGATATTGAGGGGGACACTATTAACACTAATAAAATAAAGCATTATATTAATACAATATTGTGGAGCGTGTAAATGAAGAGGCAGATTTGTTTCAGACGATTTATTACACACTCTCACATCTCAAGCATAGACAGAATGACTGCTCCAGCAGAAACTCCTCTCTTAAGTCTCATAGCATTCTTCTAGCATTTTCTCACACACAAAAGATGACCTTCGCGTCACACTGCATTTCAACCCCACATTCTTGACACCTCCCTGTTATCTCACCAGGAATCCCCTGCTCTTTGTTCCCACTGTCTCTTGTCTGAGATGCTACACAATCAGGCTCTCCCAAGGTGCCACACCACCTCCCCCAGCATCTTAGATAGGACAATAGAATAACAGTCCACATGCTGTGATAGAACAATTGAACATCAGTCCACATGCTGCTTGGGCTTCCGTCTTCTCCCGTATCTGCTGTAACCGGGATTCACCGCCTCCGCGGCGCTGCCGTGTCTATGGGGGGCTGTTGCTAGGGGGGGGAACACTTCTGTCTGCCCGTGTGGCTGCTCTGGTGAATCGTTTCCCTGGGGAGCTCTCAGTGGGGTTCTTCCACGCCGAGGGGCCCTCGCCAACAGCACCTGCTTGTCCGTCACAACGAAAGCGGGTTTGAGTCTGTCTATGCCAATTTTTCCCTCCTACCCCCCAAGTCTAGCAAAAAATGCTTATCCCCTGTTTCCAGCACTCTGAACGGTCCATCATAAGGTGGGCACAGTGGAGGGCGGTGGGCATCGTGTCTGACAAACACGAACTCCGCGTTCTTCAAAGTTTTAGGCACAAAAACGCGCAGAAAACTGTGGTGGACAGGGCCCGGCAGCGTGCCTGTGTTTGCGCTACGCTGCAAAAGCTGAGACGGGCAGCTGCCCGGCGCGGGATTATCTGGCAGAAATTCCCCGGGCAGCCGAAGTGGCTGCGCGAAAACGAGCTCTGCCGGGGAAGCTTCCAAATCCTCTTTCGGCGCAGAGTGCAACCCCAATAAAACCCACGGTAGCCTGTCTACCCAATTTGCATCCGTCAATGCAGCCCTGAGTGCCGCTTTCAATGATCTATGAAAACGCTTGCATAACCCATTAGCCTGTGGGTTGTACGCGGTTGTGCAGTGAATTGTAACACCCAGGCTGCGGGCCATCGCGGACCAGAGTTCGGAAACAAATTGAGGGCCCCTGTCGGACGTAATGTCCGACGGGACTCCAAAACGCGCCACCCATGCTGTTAAAAAAGCGCACCACCTCCGCGGACGTGGTTGCCGCCAGCGGGACCGCTTCTGGCCAGCGCGTGGTGCGGTCCACCATTGTCAGGAGGTGCGTGCACCCCTGTGATGGCGGGAGGGGGCCCACGAGGTCCACGTGAACATGGTCGAACCTCTTAGCCGGAATACGAAATGGCTCCAAGGGAGCCTTCGTGTATCTGTGTACTTTGGCTCGTTGGCACGCCACGCAGGCTGCAGCCCACTCTTTCACTCGTTTGCGTAGGCTCGGCCACACAAATTTCTCTCCCACCATTTTGACCGACGCGCACTCCTGGGTGCGCTAAAGTGTGAACCGACTCAAACACGCGGCGGCGCCACGCGGCCGGGACCACCGGGCGACCCGTGGAGACATCGCAGATTAGCGGGGGGGGGGGGGGCTGCCATCCTGCAGCACCCTGCTCTCCAGCCTTAACCCTGTTGGTCCAGACTGGAGCGCGCGCACGTCTGCATCACTTGTCTGCTCCGCGGCCATGGCTGCGTAATCTATCCCCACGCAGACGGGGGGCACTACGGCACGCGAGAGGCAGTCCACCACCACATTCAGTTTACCAGACACATGCTGAATATCGGTAGTAAACTCTGAGATCGCGGCCAGCTGTCTCTGCTGCCGGCCCGACCACGGTTCTGAAACCTTGGCCATTGCGAATGTCAGCGGCTTGTGGTCTACGAACGCGGTGAAACTGCGCCCTTCCAGCCAGAACTGGAAGTGGCGAATGGCCAGGTGAAGGGCCAGCAACTCTCTGTCGAACGCGCTGTATTTACGTTCACTGTCGCGCAAAGTTCTGCTGAAAAAAGCGAGCGGCTGCCAACCCCCGGCGACGCGCTGCGTCGGTAGTGAGCGCTATGCGGGCCGTCGGGTCTGGATGCGCCAGCAGTGCGGCGTTTGCCAGCGCTGCTTTAACTTCCGAGAACGCCCGCTCTCGCTCCGGGGACCATTCGACCCTATCCAGGGGTTTCTGTTTCTTGAGCGCAGCGTATAATGGTTGCATGAGCTGCGCTGCGCGGGGAAGGAAACGGTTATAGAAGTTCACCATTCCCAAAAATTCCTGCAGCGCCCTGACCGTCTGAGGCTGGGGAAAATCCGCCACTGCGCGCATCGATACTGGGAAAGTTAGATGAGCTAGCGGCTATCTCCCGTTATGATAGCACTTACCGGGAGTGCGCTCTCCTTTTGTTTACTGAGACGTGGCTAACTGAACTAGCAGCAGATGCTAACATTGAGCTGGAGGGTTTTCACACGATACGAGCTGACCGAACACCAGAGAGTGGCAAAACTAGGGGCGGTGGAGTGATAATGTATGTTAACAACAACTGGTGCAGACCGGGACATATCACTGTTAAACAACGACACTGCAGCAAAGACATTGAGTTGCTAGCTGTTAGCATGAGGCCTACATATCTCCCGAGAGAACACTCACACGTGATCTGCATTGTTGTTTATGCAAATCCGACGGCGAACGCTGGGACAGCGCGTGACGTCATCCATTCAGTAACCAGCAGGCTGCAGACAGAACACCCAGATGCTCTTCTCCTCATCTCAGGCGATTTCAACCACGTTTCACTGTCTCCCATTCTGCCCACTTTCACCCAGTATGTCACATGCCACACTAGAGACAATAAAACACTGGATTTGTTCTACGCAAACACTAAGGAGGCGTACACCTCATCACAACTCCCCCCACTTCGGAGATCGGATCACAACTTGGTTCATCTCCGACCGGTGTACAAACCCCTAGTGCACAGACAACCTCCGGGCCATGCACACTGTGGAGTTATGGTCTGAGGAGACAATGGACACTCTAAAGGACTGTTTTGAAGCCACTGCCTGGAAGCAGCTCTGCGATCCACATGGTGAGGACATCGATGGCCTCATTCACACCTTCACGGGCTACCTCAGCTTCTGTGTGGACAAATCCGTTCCCACCAAGACCATACGGCGTCACTCAAACAACAAACCCTGGATCAACCCTGAGATAAAAACACTTCTGAGAGAGAAGAAGAGGATCTTCAGGTCGGGGAACAGGGAGATGCTGAAGTCCGTACAGAGGGAGCTGAGGAGAAAGATCAGAGAAGGCAAGGACAGCTTCAGGAAGAAGATGGAGGACAAGCTGCAACAGAGCGACATCAGCGGGGTCTGGAGAAACCTCAAAACCATCTCGGGGCTCCAGAATACCTCCCCCTAGGCCACGGGGGGCAGGGAGTGGGTGAACAACCTGAATCTGTTTTTCAATAGATTTGACCAACCGCCCTCCCCCCTGTCTGCACAACAACCACTGCTGCCTCTAAGAAATCAAGTCCTGCTACCCACTCCCCACTCCACCGACACCCCCCCCCACTCCCAACACACAGCCCCCCATCCTGATCCTGACCAAGACCCAGGTGAGGACGGAGCTGAGGAAGATCAAGGCGAGGAAGGCGTCGGGACCGGACGGCATCAGCGCAAAGCTCCTCAAGTCCTGTGCAGACCAGCTGTGTGGGATTGTGACGTATATCTTCAACATGAGCCTGAAACTGGGGAGGGTACCACAGCTGTGGAAAACATCTTGTGTGGTACCTGTACCAAAAACTTCCCACCCCAAAGACCTGAACAGCTTCAGACCGGTGGCCTTGACGTCCCACTTGATGAAGACCCTGGAGAGACTGCTCCTTGCTCATCTCCGCCCCCTGGTGGAACCAGCGATGGATCCACTCCAGTTCGCCTACCAGCATGGCATTGGGGTGGAGGATGCGGTGATCTTCCTCCTTCACCGTTCTCTGTCCCACCTGGAGAAGCCCGGGAATATGGTGAGGATCATGTTCTTTGACTTCTCCAGTGCTTTCAACACCATCCAACCGATGATCCTGAAGGACAAGCTGCTGCGCGCAGGGGTGGACCAGCACCTGTCATCATGGATCCTGGACTACCTCACGAACCGGCCTCAGTTTGTGAGAACCCGGGACTGTGTTTCCGACACGATCATCAGTAGCACGGGGGCCCCCCAGGGAACGGTGCTGGCTCCCTTCTTGTTCACTCTTTATACTGCGGACTTCTCACACAACACAACACATTGCCATCTACAGAAGTTCTCTGATGACTCTGCGATCGTTGGTCTCATCTCCAGCGGAGATGAAGCTGAGTACAGAGGGCTTATCCAGGACTTTGTGGACTGGTGCCATCGGAACTGCCTCCAGATCAACGCGAGGAAAACTAAGGAGCTGGTGGTGGACTGCCGCAGGCATGGGCAGCCCCTCACAGCACCAGTAAATATACAGGGAACAGACATCGAGATGGTGACATCCTACAAGTACCTGGGTATTCATCTGAACAATAAACTAGACTGGTCACACAATACTGACGCACTCTACAAGAAGGGACAGCGCAGGCTGTTCCTGCTGAGGAGACTCAGGTCTTTTGGTGTACAAGGGGCGCTGCTGAAGTCATTCTATGACACGGTGGTGGCATCAGCCATCACTTTTGGAGTGGTCTGCTGGGGCAGTGGCATTACTGCAGCCGATAGGAAGAGACTGAACAAACTGATTAAGAAAGCTAGCTCTGTCCTGGGGCAACGCCTTGATCCGATGGAGGAGATAGGAGAGAGAAGGACGGTGGCTAAACTGTCATCTCTGCTGGAGTCCGAGTTCCACCCTATGCAGGACATACTGGATGCACTGAGGAGCTCATTTAGCAGCAGACTATATCATCCCAGGTGCACAACCGAGAGGTTTCGTAGGTCCTTCCTACCAACGGCTGTCAGACTGTACAACCTAAACAGGGCTGCTCGCAGAGATAGCAAAAAGACGTAACAAACTAATAGTTGTTTTTTTTTTTGTTTTTTTTGTTTTGTTTTTTTTTTGAATGCAAAAGATGCAATAGACTTACACAATGGTCCTCTCCGGCATACAACTAGGAACATACCGGTCGCTATGGAGGGTGAGAATATGTATGGGCACATAATCATACCATGTAGGATAACTAAATAGACGGTTATGCTGTTTCATCCCACCTAGCAACAATGCTCTGCACTGTGTGTGTTTATATATTTACATATTTATTCCATCTAGCTACAATGCTCTGCACTGGGTGTGTTTATATTTATATATCTATATATTTATTCCATCTAGCTACAATGCTCCGCACTGTGTTTTTATATATCTACATATTATTCCATCTAGCTACATTGCTCCGCACTGTGTGTGTTTATATACTTGCATATTTATTCCACCTAGCTGCAATGCTCCATACTGTGGGTGTTTATATATTTACATATTTATTCCATCTAGCTACAATGCTCTGCACTGTGTGTTCATATATTCATATATTTATTCCATCCAGCTACAATGCTCTGCACTGTGTGTCTGTGTGTGTGTGTGTGTGTATATATATATTTTATAGTAATATGTACATATGTATATTAGCTGCTCTTGCTTGCTTGTTTTTTTTTTTTTTTTGTTGTTTTTTTTTTTTCTTGCCTTCTGATTGTTGCTCTGAGTGTTGCTATCCCTGTGCTGTTGCAATCCTGGAATTTCCCCGTTGTGGGACTAATAAAGGCTTATCTTATCTTATCTTATCTTATCTTGTCAGGCACCGGAATCGCTCCTTCAATCTCTGTCACGCCGAACTGACATTTCGCCGGGTTGATTATTAACCCGTGCTCTTCCAACCTCCGGAAAACCGTCGTGAGGTGGGTTTCGTGTTCGTCTTCGGATGCACTGGCTACCAGGATATTGTCCAGGTAGACGAACACGAACGGGAGATCGCGCAGCACTGCGTCCATCATGCGCTGGAACGTCTGTGCCGCTCCTTTTAACCCAAATGGCATGCGCAGGAACTCAAATAAACCGAACGGAGTTATTACCACTGTTTTGGGTATGTCCTCAGCGTGCACTGGGACTTGGTGGTAACCGCGGACCAGATCTATTTTGGAAAAAATGCACGCTCCAGCAAGGTGAACGGAAAAATCCTGTATGTGGGGAATCGGGTAGCGGTCGTGCATTGTGGCGTTGTTCAACCTGCGGAAATCCCCGCACGGTCGCCACGAACCCTCAGCTTTAGGGACCATGTGTAGTGGGGATGCCCATGGGCTGTTTGAGCGCCTGATGATGCCCAACCTTTCCAGGTTGGCGAACTCCTCGCACGCTATGGCCAGTTTAGCTGCGTCCAAGCGCCGAGGTCGTGCAAATACGGGCGGCCCGGTGGTGGTGATAAAATGCTCCACACCGTGTTTAGCGATGGCTGCCGAAAACATCGGGACTGTGAGTGCTGGGAACTGAGTGAGCAGTGTGTGGAACTTACCGCCTGTAGCTGTGACGTTGGCTTGTGCTGTTGGCCGGGTCACTCGAGCTATACAGGGAAGAGAGTCAAAAGACAGTGCATTAACTAGGCGCCTGTTAGCAACATCAACCAGTAAACCATGTGCACACAGAAAATCAGCCCCCAGTATATGGTAATTCAGTGCTGCTATGACAAAAGTCCACTCATATGTACGGCCGTGTAGAGATAAGAGCAGAGTCCTCTCACCAAAGGTCTTAATATCCGAGCCGTTTGCTGCCAACATCCCGGGGCCGCTAGATCCTGCCAGCCAGTCAGCGTAGGTCGGATGGATGAAGCTCTTCTGGGCTCCGGTGTCCACGAGGAAATGCCTCCCCGAGCATGCATCCGTCAGGTAGAGCAGCTTGTTCTCCTCCCCGAGGGTCGCAGCTGCTACCGACCCCCGGTCTTGCCGTTTCCCGAGCGCTTGAATTGGCACGGTGGCACACATCTGTGTGCCTTCTCTCCGAAGTGGCGGTGGTAGAAGCAGAGCGTGTCTCCCTCGCGCTCCTTGGCCCCCACTGCTGCTGCCGTCGGTGGCTCCTCGCCTCCTCTGGTCGTCTCGCTGGGCTCCACCGCTGCTGCGTTGACTGTGATCGCCCTGGTGGCGATGATGATCCGGTCTGCCTCCTGGGCTAGCGCACGGTAGTCCCGCGCGGCCAGCAATGGTGAATTGGCCAGGGCCGCTCTCGCCGCTGTCGGAAGGTTCCGGAGGAAGAGGTGGGCAAACAGAAAGTGCTCGTCGTCCGTGCCCCTTAACGCCAGCATCTTGTCCATGAGGTCTACGGCCAAACCATCTCCCAACTCAGTCCATGTCAGGAGCCTCTCTGCTCTCTCACCGTCCGAGAGCGTGTAGCGCTGGATGAGCGCAGCTTTGAGCGCCTCGTATCTGTTGCCGGCTGGTGGCTGATCGAGCAGGCTCGCTACATGCTGAGCTGTGCGGGCGTCAAGCGCTGCAACCACATGGTAGAATTTGGTGTCATCTGCCGTTACTCCCCGGATGGCGAACTGAGCCTCGATGAGGTGGAACCAAGAGCGCGGGTTGTGCTGCCAGAAGTCCAGTAGCTTGACTGAAACCGCACACGCGTGGCTGGAGATTCCAGTCGAGGTCGGCTCCGGGGATCTTGCCTCATGTTCCATAATACGTCTTGGGTCACCAGTGTGGAGCGTGTAAATGAAGAGGCAGATTTGTTTCAGACGATTTATTACACACTCTCACATCTCAAGCATAGACAGAATGACTGCTCCAGCAGAAACTCCTCTCTTAAGTCTCATGGCATTCTTCTAGCATTTTCTCACACACAAAAGATGACCTTCGCGTCACACTGCATTTCAACCCCACATCCTTGACACCTCCCTGTTATCTCACCAGGAATCCCCTGCAATATGTTCCCACTGTCTCTCGTCTGAGATGCTACACAATCAGGCTCTCCCAAGGTGCCACAATATATTCATTCATTCATTCATCTTCTTCCGCTTAATCCTTTTCGGGTCGCGGGGGGGCTGGAGCCTATCCCAGCATCTTTGGGCGAGAGGCAGGGTACACCCTGGACAGATCGCCAGTCCATTACAGGGCCAACACAGACAGACAACCATTCACTCTCACAGTCATACCTAAGGACAATTTAGAATCCCCTAGTTTGATGCCAATTAACCTAACTTGCATGTTTTTGGCATGTGGGAGGAAACCAGAGAAATCCTGGAGTAAACCCATGCAGACACGGGGAGAACATGCAAACTCCACACAGATCACTGTTGGTCGGGGGCTGGGATCAAACCCAGGATCCCCAGGCCAAGGGTGAGTTACTGTGCTGCTGCAGTGCTAACCACTCCGCCACCGTGCCGCCCCATACAATATATTAATTAATATAATAAAATATTATTGTAGCCAGTCACAAATTTATAGGACTTGTATACATGTGCATTTATTGGAAAAAGCTGTAAATTTACAAGAAAAAGTTGCAAATTTACAAAAAGTCAAATTTACTAGAAAAAGTATGCAATTTACAAGAAAAAACTTACAAATTTATTAGGAAAACATTGCAAATTCACAAGAAAAAATTATCTATAAGAAAAAAGTTGCAAATTTATGAGGAAAAATTGCAGATTTAAGATCCAAAATACAATAGTAAATACAAAAAAGTTGTGAATTTACAAATAAATGTAATAAATTTATGAAAAACATAAATCTATTAGGAAACCTGCAAATTTTCAAGAAAAAAAGCATTCCTGCTTATATTGGTGTTTCAAATGCATTTTATTCATTTATGTAACATAGAAAGGTTTATGATGATGTGGAGGGACGATTCTCTCTTTTTCTATTTGGGCGGGCCATGTCTGAACATATTACATGTTTCTAAGCATGCACAAGAATGTTATATCTATACATTTTTGTAACATTTTAAAACTGCTTAATTCACTGAGGTAGGAGGGAGGGGGATAGTGGATGGGTCCAAAATCCATGCTCTCACTCTGGAGGCTCGTTTGTGTCCCTCTTGTCCTTTTCACCCTTCTGTCTGTACTTCCCTTATGCATTAAATAAACATTTTCACATGGTTATGGTTAGGGTGATAATTAAGTATAGGCACTAAAAATACTTGGTTAAGTTTAGGGAAACCCTTTTGCCATGTCACTTCTTGTCATTATTTACAGGCTTGGGATGGTGTAAAGATGCACAGAGCTGTATTTTCATGAAAACAAATATTTAAAAAAAAAAAATACATCAACAAATGTTTAGAAAGATGGATAATTAAAGTCTTTGTATTCTTGAAAAAATATTTGAACTAGAAAAGCACTCAGAGAGCACATACCTCCGCCAAGGCTCCTTCCATCCGTCATGGATCACCACTAAAATGCAGTGGGTTCGTGTGTAGGCCATGAGCCAGTTCTGGTGAAAACTGCATCAAAGTCTATCCACTAGTTTTGGAGGATTCTTGCAAACACAGTGTGAGAAGACAAGATCCTTGGTGGAGGTATGCATTCTCGGATCATCACCAAAATGTTGTGGGTTCCTGTCGAGGCCAAGAACCCCTTCTGGTGAAAATTTTATCCGAATCCATCCAGTAGTTTTTGTGTAATCCTGCTGCACAAATACAAACAAAATCCTTGGTGGTGGTATGCACTCCCAGGTCATCACCAAAATTTAATGGGTTCGTCCTTGGCCCAAGGGTTACCTCTGGTGAAAATGTCATCAAATTCTGTCCAGTAGTTTTTGCGTAATCCTACTAACAGACGGACGGAGGGACGGACAAACAGACAGACAGACAAACCACCCGGATTACATAACCTCCTTGGCAGAGGTAATAATTTTTACGGGTCCAAAATAATCATAATGTTTACATTACAATACATTACAATGTTTGCATGACGACACCAGTCTGTGCTCCATATGGCTGGTAACACAGATATACCCTAGATAGGACATGGCTAGCATTTTCATGACAAACGGAGGTGCCATATTCTGTAGGTAATTATAATGTTTGATAGACCTTCAGCATTGTGATAACAGGATACACAAACAATTGTTCATTGTATTTATTGTAATCTTACAAGTAAGCTATGTATATAGAAACGTGACTAGCCTCGCAACTAGCCATGTTCTATCTAACATTTACATATCTATGGACAGTAAGGATGTCACAGCCAGTCACAGCCAATAATGAAAAGCCATTACATACTCCGCAAGAACAGAGAAATTTTTTCTTTTTCTTGAGGTGGCAAGAACAAGAGCAAAGTTCTTTCTACCAGGACATTTCATATTTCACAAGAAACTCAAGTGCAGAGCTCCTGGAAAATTCAAATTTCTCACCAGTCACACAATAGTTCTTGGACACCACACAAGAAAAAAGTTTTGCCACGATGATGTGTCAAGAACAAGCAGCAAGAACTCTAAACGAAATTACATTATTTTGTTCTTGCAGCCCTGAGAGAGAGAACAAATTTCTCTGTTCTTGTGGAGTATGTAATGGCCCTAAGTGCGACACCTGCTGGCCGGAGGTCAGAATCTTGTCTCTAGTGTCATCAATGCCAAAATGTACATATGGGTCATGATACCTGCTGGCAAAATGACTATATAGGCCATTTTCTGTTGAAGGATAGTCTCATTGACCCATACTCATTTTGTCATCGTAGGGGAAAAATGAGTGCCTCAAAAATGCTGTGATGTTAGTTTTGAACAAAAGTGCACCATTCTTGATCTAATGCATGCAGTGATGTATGTTGCACTTTTTCCTGATACCTCTATAAACATCTGTGCATCAGTCGTCTGGTGTAATGTTTTGCAGATGGACGATCAAGGTGCAGGCAATCAGTTCTCTCTGTTCAGATGCAAATATGCTTGTACTTTGAATAATGGACTAGTTAAACAATACCAAAGGTGCAGGGTGAAGCTTTTTTTAGTAGCTGAGAGTGACCCAGACAGCACAAACCACGAAGGGAGAAAGAGGAGGGAGGGAGAAGAGGATAGGAAGGGAGGAATATAAATGAGACTGGAGTAAGGGGAAAAGTACTGGGTGGATGTTGTGGTGCAGATGCAGAATGCATGAGCACACGTGAAGGGGTGTGGGTGGAGAGAAAAGAACAGGGGCTGCAAATCGCCAGGGAGACAATGTGAAGACGGCTGAAGGTCAACAGCAGAGAGTAGAAATGTGTTGTGAAAGAGTGCTGACGTCAGACACCCCGGACCAGGAGATGCAACAACAAAAACCAATCGGGATAGATCAAAAAGAGTTCAAAGAGGAAGAACAAGAGGAGAGATGCATGATGAAATGTTATGATCAAAACAGAATAGAGGAATAAATCCATAGAAAGACATGTACTGTAGACTGCTTGAAGAGAAACAGTCACTGAGGCTTTGTTAATAATTAGCTGGATGGCTTTATTTGCCATTCTAGTGTAGTTCTAGAGGCTGAAAAGCCACAGAGATACAGATGAACAGAAAGCAGATATTCCTTTTATGATGCCAATAAATTGTCAAATGCTTGGTGGTGTGAACAAATACTGTACCTGCAAAATATTTAGGTTTTTTCATCAGTTTCCACTTTTTTATCAGTTATTATTGGCAGTTTATAACATTTACAACCAATACACACCTTATGAAATTAAGTAACCTCAAGTGTTGAGATAAATAATGATGTGAAGTGAGATGGTGAAGGGCTTCATTTGCCGTCGGTGTAACGTCCATCCTCACCTTTTCCAACCCTAACCCGAAACATTTCCCTAACCCTAATCAAATATTTTTAGTGCTTATTCCTATCATTGCTCTAACCTCAACCACCTAAAAGCGTGTACCTAATGAATAAGGAAAGTGAACGTAAATTGAGATTGTGGAGTCAAAAGGGCAAGAGGGAACATGAATATGGTGGGACTGACCCATCACACCTCAATACTTGGATTCAAACAGTTTTAAAATAGCAAAACACTATGAAATACAATGACATCAGGGAACATTTGGTCATATTCGGACTTTGAGAAAACACAAAATATTCTTACTTGCCTTTTAGGGAACTCTAACAGCTAAAAAGACAGAAAATTATCAGTTTTATTCAATATGATGTAAAACTACCGTGGTCACACACTCAGCGGGGAAACATAATGGTGCATGTTATCGGAGATGCCATTTCCAACAGACCTGCTAGAACGCTTCTTAAAAGAACTTCGGTAACACTTTAGTAACATGAAATTACAGGGTACTTTCTGTGTACTTTCAGCAAGAGTAGGGGTGTAAAACAGTGTTAGTATGGTGACATATCAGGGTAACAAGCCAACTGGAGTAGTGGTCTAGAGGTAGAGCATCTGTCCCACAGCCAGAAGGTTGTGAGTTCAAGCCCCAGCTGGGTCATACCAAAGATCATGTAAAAATGGTACTTCCCACCTTCTAGCTTGGTGCTCAGCATAATAGAATGGGGGCGGCACCTTGCATGGCAGCAGCTCCTCCCATAGGAGAAATGTAATTTTGTTCTACTGTACATGCTTGGCTGTGTGGATTGAATGACAATAAATTGCACTTTCTATGTTGTTTTTTTTTTAAAAAAACAAAAACAAAACAATGACAGGGTACTGTACTTTCCATGTGCTTACTCTGAAATTACCCAGTACTTACAGGGTTCTGGGCTGTGTTGCATTTTGCCAGTTAGAAATAACCCCGTAATTTACTGGTAATTTACCCTGTAAGCACAGGGTAATTTTGGAGTAATTATTAATGGGCAGAATACCTGTAGAACACAGTCCAGAACTGTGTTTGGAGTCAGTACATGGAAAGTACCTTGTAATTACTTTAAAAAAAAAACATGGCTTGTTACCTCAATATTTCACTGTTTTATACCAGTACCTTCACTGAAAGAGCACAGAAAGTACCATGTGATTTCATAATACATCATGGGCTGTGTTATAAAGTATTACCAAAATTTCTATATTGGCATCACCTTTCTGATGGTTGCTTGTGAAAATTTATTAGATGAAAAGACTCATCATGAATATATGACTAAATATGAATAGATGTCTATGTCTACTGTTATTCCTTTGAATAAAAAAAAGACTCCTGGAAACACAAATTCAATACTGTGCATTTACTGAGAAGTATACAGGCAGAAAAATGCCATAGCACTCACCCAACTGGGACTGCTGGTTCATCTGTTAACAAGAGAGGGCAGCAGCACTGCTGTGACAATAGTCTCATGGGCCTGAAGGACTGCTGATGCAGGTATAATAACACCCCCCCCCCCAATCATGTGGGTTTATTATTGAAAGGCACCCTGCTGTCCAGTTAGCAGATGCCCTGTAGCAATTGAAGCTGTATTGTTTTGGTCAAGGGCACTTGGGCACTAGATGGGGGGAAGAGGGAGCATTAGTTCACAGTTGCTGTCCCATATTATGTAAGCATATAATACATTGATTTTTTTTTCTGACGTTTCTTTTAAAGACACAAAGTGACAAAATGTTATTTATAAAATGCTGCAAGAAAATGGAATCTTTTTCAGTTCATTGTGCATAAGAGAAACAAGAGAAAGAGATCGTCTTGGACAAAGAGTGTTTTAACTGTTTCAATTACATTCCCATGCACAGAAACAACCAGGAGTGAAGCCACCATCATGTCTGATTTAACTTTGCACTTAACAATTGTATATTCTGTTATATGAAGTCATGTAACACTGTATCACTGCTTGGAGAACAACATTTTCCTTGTGTGGTGTATGTTGGATAGTGTTTTGGGCACATTATTGTGAAGTGCGGTGTAGTGACGTGCACTTCCCATCACGTCACTGCACCACCCTATATAAGGCGGAGAGCGCCCATATTGCGGCCTGTTCGACCGGTGCCCTCTGCCTGGTGCCTACCGTGTTACCACTGTTATACTATGTTCAATAAAGCTGTGTTCGTCCAGCCATCTTGCCTCATCCTTCACCCAGGTATTTTACCATACATAACATTTGGCGATCAAGGATTAACGCATTCAGGCGCACATTAAACCACTCCGCCCCTTCCTCGAGCTCCCGGGCAAGCCGCTGGTGCCTTGGCTGATGTGGTTTGAGGCTTTCCAGACATACATCACCACGCTGGACCTGGGTAAGCTCAACAAGTTAAGAGCATGTGTGCTACTTGTTCACAACCTGGATATTGAGGGCCAGCAAGTCCTGCACACACTCGGAGCTTCGGACTCTTTTGAAGACGTTGTGGAGTTGCTAGCAAACCATTTTCATACCCCGGATAGCGTGACTGTCCGGAGGATTCGCTTTCGGCAGCGACATCAGCGAGTAGATGAACCTGTTCATCAGTTTGTCGACAATTTAAAGCAGCTAGCTAGTGAGTGTCACTTTGGGCCGTTGGAAGATGAATTGGTACGTGACCAGCTTGTGGAGCACATGTGTAGCGCTAGGCTACTGTAGCGGATTTAGGTTAATGGGTTTATAGGTGTCTTATTGTTGTTACAAGTATTAATGTAAATATGAATGTGAATAGGGATGAAAATGTCCTACTGTTACACAAACATATCCTCATAGGGCACCAGTCTAGATAATGGACAATTTTATTTAGAATTCTTTATATTATTATTATTATTATTTTGTAGGTCCTTCCTACCAACGGCTGTCAGACTGTACAACCTAAGCAGGGCTGCTCGCAGAGATAGCAAAAAGACGTAACAAACTAATAGTTTTTTGAATGCAAAAGATGCAATAGACTTACACAATGGTCCCCTCCGGCATACAACTAGGAACATACCGGTCGCTATGGAGGGTGAGAATATGTATGGGCACATAATCATACCATGTAGGATAACTAAGTAGACGGTTATGCTGTTTCATTCCATCTAGCAACAATGCTCTGCACTGTGTGTGTTTATATATTTGCATATTTATTCCATCTAGCTACAATGCTCAGCACTGGGTGTGTTTATATATTTATATATCTACATATTATTCCATCTAGCTACATTGCTCCGCACTGTGTGTGTTTATATACTTGCATATTTATTCCACCTAGCTGCAATGCTCCGTACTGTGGGTGTTTATATATTTACATATTTATTCCATCTAGCTACAATGCTCTGCACTGTGTGTCTGTGTGTGTGTGTATATATATATATTTTATAGTAATACGTACATATGTTTATTAGCTGCTCTTGCTTGCTTGTTTTTTTTCTTGCCTTCTGATTGTTGCTCTGAGTGTTGCTATCCCTGTGCTGTTGCAATCCTGGAATTTCCCCGTTGTGGGACTAATAAAGGCTTATCTTATCTTATCTTATCTTTATTTGCACCAATTATGAATCAGTCTAAAAAAAAAAAAAAAAAACTTGTGAGTTCTTGTCTGCTTATAATCAAGAAGATGGACATGAAATCAAACAATAGCTCCCATATGTCTTTCAACAGTTTAATAAGAAATGTCAGAATAGGTTAACATATTTGGATGATTTTAAAACAAAGAATTCAACATGTATCATGGGCATCATAGACGGTTATTGAATTACTGACCATCACATGTGAATCAAACATTTGTGAAACCAAATAAACCATAGTTTAACTTGGCAATATACTGGAAATTGGAAAACCATAAAATAGCATTGGTTAAGAAAAGTGGATGCAATTTTATGAAGAAAATGACGATTAAGCTGTTTATAAAAAGGAAAATTGATATTACTGTTACGTCCATAAATGAGGAGGAGGCAAGGTGACAGTTTACACTCTATTATTAAACTAACAGGAACCAAAAAGGAGTCACTCCACACAGGTCGAGGGTCCACAGCAAGGAGACAGAAGATCTCCCGCCATGACCTCTTACATTCCCTGTGACGCCACCACCGGAAAGGTGGGGCATCACCTCCCACTACACGCAGGGCACCGCCATATTGGTACACTGAACTATGCACATAATATTCATATCTAACATTTCGCCCCCTGAAGAAAACAGCAAGCACACTAATTGGGCCCTCCCAAAATTTACAACCCAACTCATACACTAAGCATCAAAATATACAAAACTATCCATGCACACCACAGGCCCAGTGGGTTACTCTGCCATTTTAATCTTTAGAGTCCTTAAACACAAAAAGGGCTGTTAAAATAAATTAATCCCAAAGCAATTATATGCAACTCAAAACACTTCAAACATCAAATACTCACAAACAATGTGCACAATAACTTAATAGCAGTCCCAACACCCCCACCCCTGCACCTCAGACACTCACAGTACTGGGGAACATTTACATTTCACACTTTAGTCTTTGTTTAAACCCTTTACACAACGGTGTTCTAATTTCACCACATATGCATACACACACACAGGGGAAATTTCACAACGGTTACGCGGTTTCAGAACTAAAACAGTATTAACTTAAACATGTCATGGCAAAATATAGCAAAATATTATATAATATAACATAACATACCGCTAACCCCCCTCTTTAAAGTCTTACTAAGGACCCCCTGGAGGCCCCCTTCTGGAACGTCTGTCCGGCGGCCCGCTCCCAGAGTGTCTCCACCTTTTCCTCACCGGAGATAGGCTGCTCGGGCGTCTCCTTGCTCCTATACGCCACAGCTCATTTGGGTGCCTTCTGGATCTATCAGAGAGTTCCAAGTAACCGTCCTCGCAGGTCCTCACCACCCGCAGCTCTCCCTGGTTATCCCGCTGCTCCCACTTTTGCAGACCCCACCAAGCTGAGACTCAACCCTCGGGCAAACCTCATCACCAATTTTTAGGGGAGACCGGGATTCCTTTCGGTGTCGGAGAGTCCCGCCGACCTGGTCCGAGATTCTCCCCAGATCCTGCTTTTAGGCACGCCTGGGGATCGTGCCAGTCGGTCTCGCCCCACTCTCTTTCATCTTTTGCACTGAGTCGGCCACGGCAGCGCCCGGTTCAGCGGTGGTACTCGGCTGGCCTCCGGAACTACGATGTGCCTGCTTGAAGGCTCCACTCGCCACTGCGGGTGTCCGACTGTGCCGTTTTGGTCCCTCGTTCAGGGTACCGCAAACTCTGGCACCAGAAACTCCCCGCAATGGCGCTCCATAGTGTCGGTCCCGCCCGTCATTGCTCATTCTGGGCAGATTTAAGTCCCACACTTCGTCATCATTTCCCGAATAAAAGGGTCTGTCCTACAGCCCACAGCCGGACCACTCCTCTCCAACGTTACAGGCAACCGAGAACCCAAGTCCATAAGACAGGTTGCAGCCCATTAGGTTCGTCCCCTCAGCGGACACCATGAACTCCACTGCACACATCGTTGCTGATTTGTATCTCGCCGAGAGCATCAGCGGGCCCATGATGTCTAAGGGGTTGTTCCCATATCCGTAACACGAAACATCAGACCTGCTCACTCTATAATGTGGGAGAAAGTTCTTCACCGTGGCCCAGTTCGGAATGGAGGTTGCCGATCCCGTATCCAGCATCAGCGGCACCACCACCCCATCCAATTCTATGTTGCAATAAATGCGTCCATTCGTGTTGGGTGAGACCGTATGAACCACCGTAGGTTCCCTTGTGGAAGAGCCCCTCTCTGGTTTTCAGTCCCCCTGTTCAAAGTTTTTACAGGCCCTTGTGAAGTGGTGGAACAAACCACACTTTCCACAGCGCTTCCCCCTTGCTGGACAGTCTCTCGCCTTGCAGTGGTGCCTAGCGGACCCACAGCCATAGCATCTTGGCGTCCCTTGGGCGGACCTAATTTTCACGGCGGAGGCGTATTCCTCATCACTCTCGCCATCCAGGTCCGTGACCAGTGCCTTCCATTGTTTCTCATCCTTTGGCAGCTTGTCTTCCTCGCCGAGGTTTCTGGTCAGCTTCTCTGCTGCCTCGTACTGCTGAGCTAATTCCATGGCGGCTAATAGTGTCAATTCTCCCGCGTGTGTGAGGAGATGAACCCTCATGGAGGAATAGTGGACATGCTCCGCTAGTTGGTCGCAGACCATTTCTTCCTCCAAAATGCCGAAACGGCACTCTCCTGCCAGCTGCCGTAGGTCTGCAACAAATTGTTGTACCGACTCACCTGGCCGCTGGTGTCGCTGTCGAAACTGGATCCATCTCATGATAATGTTCTCTGGGGTGCGAAAATAGCCCGCCATCAGCCTCACCACATCATCGAATGTGTCACCAGCTCCCAACGTACTCAGGATCCTCTGGCCCTCAATTCCTAGGTTATGGACCAGAATAGCCCTCGCACACAGCTTTTCGAGCTCGCCGAGGTCCAGAGTGATAACATAATTTTTGAAGGCTGCGTACCACCTGGCCCAGGGGACGAGCGGCTCTCCCGGAGCCTCCAAAAACGGCCGGAAAGCAGTAGCAACTCGCTCCATACCCTTTGTCCTCGTCGCCAAATGTTATGTCCGTAAATGAGGAGGAGGCGAGGTGACAGTTTACACTCTTTATTATTAAACTAACAGGAACCAAACAGGAGTCACTCCACACAGGTCGAGGGTCCACAGCAAGGAGACAGAAGATCTCCTGCCGTGACCTCTTATACTTGCCATGAAGCCACCACCGGAAAGGCAGGGTGTCACCTCCCACTACATCCAAGGCACCGCCATATTGGTACACTTAACTATGTATACAGGTGCATCTCAGTAAATTAGAATGTCAACGAAAAGTTGACTTATTTAGGTAATTCAATTAAAAAAAATAAACTTCTATATTATATAGAGTCATTACACATTGAGTGATATATTTCAAGTGTTTATTTATTTTAATTTTGGTGATTATGGCTTACAGCCCATGAAAACCCCAAATTCAGTTTCTCAAAAAATTAGACTATTACATAAAATTAATTTTAAAAAATAGTTTTTTAATAGAAATGTTGGCCTACTGAAAAGTATGTCCATGTACACACTCAATACTTGGTCAGGGTTCCTTTTGGATTAACTACTGTATCAGTGTGGTGTGGCATGGAGGTGATCAGCCTGTGGCACTGCTGAGGTGTTATGAAGGTCCAGGTTGCTTTGATAGTGACCTTCAGCTCATCTGCATTGTTGGATCTGGTGTCTCTCATCTTCCTCTTGACAATACTCCATAGATTTTCTATGGGGAAAATTAGGAGAGCTTGCTGGCCAATCAAACACAGCGATGCCATGGTCATTAAACCAGGTTTTGATACTTTTGGCAGTGTGTGTGTGTGGGGGGGGGCAAGTCCTGCTGGAAAATGAAATCAGCTTCTCCATAAAGCTTGTCAGCAGAGGGAAGCATGAAGTGCTCTAAAATTTCCTGGTAGACGACTGCGCTGACTTTGGTCTTGATAAAACACAGTGGACAAACACCAGCAGATGACCTCTGTTCAGATAAAAGTAAATTTTGCATTTCATTTGGAAATCAAAGTTCCAGAGTCTGGAGAAAGAGTGGAGAGGCACAGAATCTAAGTTGCTTGAGGTTTAGTGTGAAGTTTCCAGTCAGTGATGATTTGAGGAGCCATGTCATCTGCTGGTGTTTGTCCACTGTGTTTTATCAAGACCAAAGTCAGCGCAGTCGTCTACCAGGAAATTTTAGAGCACTTCAATTCAATTCAATTCAATTCAATTCAATTCAATTCAATTCAATTCAGTTCAATTCAATTCAGTTTTATTTATATAGCGCCAAATCACAACACAGGTCATCTCAAGGCACTTTACAGACTTTACAGACTTACACACTTCATGCTTCCCTCTGCTGACAAGCTTTATGGAGATGCTGATTTCATTTTAGGATAGCTTGGATGACAACGCTACGGAAGCCAACACTGCCAGCCGAAGGCGTGCCCCGGGAAAACCCCTTTGCAAGGGTTGGACGTTTGAACCATTATGCTAGCGTGTGAGAGAGAGTATCTGAGCCGGAAAGCCCACGGAAGAAATACTCCGCCTGCCCCCAACAACCATCCATACGGTGTCCCCCAGTACCAACAGGTACACACGTTTTGCACAGTGGAGTTGGACGGCGTGGAGGTGTCACTGTTGCTTGACACGGGGGTGGACGGGTCATTGCTGAATTGGGCCACGGTGAGGAAGTTTTTCCCCCCACTACAGAATTAGAAGTAACCCAGCATCGCTTTATGGTTATGGAGGTAGCAGGCTGTGCACGGTTGGGACTTTGGAGTTAACAGTTCGGTACAGGTCTGCAACGATGGTTGACTTCACATTCCACGTGACAGCTCGAGGCGATAACGTCATGGGCTGTAACTTGTTCTACGGACTGGGTTTCGCCATTAAAAATGACTCTGGGGAAGAATGGTCAGGTTGTGGCCAGTAGAACCCTTCAGCTCCGGTGGTCAATGAGGACGTTGTGTGGGACAAAAAGCTAGCGGACACCATGGCGGTCAAGCAGGACCAGCCTAACTCAGGTTCAGCACAGGAGGGTCTCAGTGCCGGCGCTCGGGAAACGGTACGGGGGTACCGAGCGCCAGTGTATGCCGCGCCGGTGATGACACCAATGTGCTAGCTCTAGATGCCTCCAGAACTTGGCCGTAGGGGGATGGAGGATCTGCAGCTATGATGGTGAATGCTACGACGGCTTCAGAAGAGGTCAGGGCCAGACCGACGAGCACGGTGGAACCGCATGCTCAGCAGCACCATTTCAGGCCGAGCTGAGCCCCATTGAGGGTTATGGACTTGGTTCGGGTTTGGGGTGAAGAACATCCACGGTGAAGATGAGTCAGACGACAGCCAGCGAAACATCATGAGTGTCTGCGCATAGTGGCTAAGCTAGGCGCAGCATACTTCAAGCTGTCTGATGGCTCTGTGAGGCACGCCAATCAGCTTCGGCGTGTCCGGGAAGAGGCTTTAGGTGATGGGGCTGGATGAGAGCGGGAGTCAGTGGTGAAGAGAAGAGGTGCTTTCATCTGGAAGATCAGCCATCGTCCCGAGCGCCTTCTGCTTCCAGGGGCGCGTTTGCTGAGGGGCTGCCCTGCCTCCCTCCCCCCCATGCCGGTTCTACTGCTCCTGCCCAAGGAACAGTGCTGTAAATAATTGTATGTTTATAGTTCTGGTGTTGTGTTATATATTTGTTGTATTATGGGATTATTTT
Organism: Pholidichthys leucotaenia; assembly: GCA_020510985.1. Classification (NCBI taxonomy): domain Eukaryota; kingdom Metazoa; phylum Chordata; class Actinopteri; order Cichliformes; family Pholidichthyidae; genus Pholidichthys; species Pholidichthys leucotaenia. The sequence continues at coordinate 121,811,637 of CM035837.1, read as the reverse complement.
GTGCATTTTGTTTAGGTTAGGAGCACCGCGTGTAATTTTTGTTTGTGTATGGACTTTCTTTTAGTTTACTGGGTGGCAGAATAATCCACCCCGCTGTGCGAGCTGCACGGTAGTCCACCCGTCAGCCCTATTTTAGGTTATGTTGTGTGAATGTGTTAGGCCATTTTAGGACATTGTTTTTCGTTATGTTAGTGTGTGATTCAGGTCCCAAATTTGGGGTGGGGGGGGTTCCAACTGTGTGTGTGGTTTTGGACTTTTCTAAACTGGGGGAGCATGTTGTATAATGTTTTGCGCACATTATTGTGAAGTGCGGTGTAGTGACGTGCCCTTCCCGTCACGTCACTGCACTGCCCTATATAGGCGGAGAGTGCCCATATTGCAGCCTCTTCGACCGGTGCCCTCTGCCTGGTGCCTACCGTGTTACCGCTGTTATACTACATTCAATAAAGCTGTGTTCGTCCAGCCTTCTTGCCTTATCCTTCACCCAGGTATTTTACCATACATAACAGTGTACAGTATAGAATCTATTACGATTTTATTACAATAAATGCATTTAATAATGATGAAGATGATAGAAGTTATACAGTAGTGTGAAAAAGTGTTTGCCGCCTTCCCGATTTCTCATTTTTTGTATGTTTGTCACACTTAAAGTTTCAGATCATCAAACAAATTTAAATATTAGACAAAGATAACACAAGTAAACACAAAATGCAGTTTTTAAATGAAGGTGTTTATTATTAAGGGTAAAAAAAAATCAAAATCTACATGGCCCTGTGTGAAAAAGTGATTGCACCCCCACCCCCCACTCCCCGTTGAAACATAAATTAACTGTGGTTTATCACATCTTTGCAAAGCTGAGTTGAATTTCTCTAGTCATACCCAGGCCTGATTACTGCCACACCTGTTCTCAATCAAGAAATCATTTAAATAGGACCTGCCTGACAAAGCGAAGTAGACCAAAAGCTCCTCAAAAGCTAGACATCATGCTGCCATCCAAAGAAATTCAGGAACAAATGAGAAACAAAGTAATTGAGATCTATCAGCCTGTAAAAGGTTATGAAGCCATTTCTAAAGCTTTGGGACTCCAGTGAACCACAGTGAGAGCCATTATCCACAAATGGCAAAAACATGGAACAGTGGTGAACCTTCCCAGGAGTGGCCGGCCAACCAAAATTACCCCAAGAGCGCAGTGACGACTCATCCAAGAGGTCACAAAAGACCCCACAACAACATCCAAAGAACTGCAGGCCTCACTTGCTTCAGTTAAGGTCAGTGTTCATGACTCCACCATAAGAAAGAGACTGGGCAAAGATGGCCTGCATGGCAGAGTTCCAAGATGAAAACCACTGCTGAGCAAAAAGAACATAAAGGCTGGTCTCAATTTTGCTAGAAAACATCTTGATGATCCCCAAGACTTTGGGGAAAATACTCTGTGGACTGACGAGACAAAAGTTGAACTTTTTGGAAGGTGTGTGTCCCATTACATCCGGCGTAAAAGTAATCAAAATCAAATCAAATCAAAATCAAATCAACCTTTATTGTCATATTGCTGTACATACAACTGTAGTGCAGGCAAGATGAAATTGCGTTTCTCTTGGCATCCATATAAGTAGAAGAACGTGATTTAAGACACACTCACACATATCTTCACCCCCCACACACCCCCTCCCATCCGTTCACACATCCCTGAGACATACTTGAAAAAAACTAACTAACTATAATATACAAATAATGCACATAATGTCCGTAGGTGCAGTAGTGAATATGAGAGATTCCGGGTCAACTGTTCAGCATCCTAAGAGCTTGTGGAAGGAAGCTGTTGATCACTCTGGTGGTTCTGCCTCTGATGCTCCGGAATCGTTTGCCAGATGGCAGAAGTTCAAAGTGTTTATGCAGAGGGTGAGAACGGTCCTTGACAATGTTCAGTGCCCTGCTCCTACAACGGTTCTGAAAAAGTTCTTGGACAGAGGGGAGGGAGACTCCAATTACCCTCTCAGCTCCCTTGACTATCATCTGCAGGGCTTTTTTGTCTGACATACTGCAGCTGGAGTACCATGTAGCAATGCAGTACGTCAGAACACTCTCCACCACACCTCTGTAGAAAGTCCTGAGGATGCAGATGGGGAGAGAGGCCTGTTTGAGTTTCTTCAAGAAGTGCAGTCTCTGCTGAGCCCGCTTCCTGATCCCCAAGGAATTCTTGCTCCAGGTCAGGTCCTGAGAGATCTGCACTCCGAGGAACTTGATGTTCTCCACTCTCTCCACTAAACAACCGCCGATGCTAAGGGGGACGTGTTCAGGCTGTGACCGCCGGAAGTCAATAATCATCTCCTTCGTTTTGTCCACGTTGAGCACCAGATTGTTCTCCCTGCACCAGCCCTCCAGGTCTCTCACTTCTTCCCTGTACATTGATTCCTCATCCCTCTGAATAAGTCCCACCACTGTGGTGTCATCTGCAAACTTAATAATCTGGTTCCCCTCGTGTCTGGATACACAGTCATGTGTTAGAAGTGTAAACAACAGTGGATTGAGTACGCAGCCTTGAGGGGATCCGGTGCTCAGCTTGACAGAGTTGGAGATGTTGTTTCCAACCCGGACAGACTGGGGTCTCTCAGTCAGGAAGTCCAGGATCCAGAGACATGTGGCGGTGTTCAGACCAAGAAGGAGTAATTTCTCCATCAGTCTCTAGAATAATGGTGTTGAATGCTGAACTGAAATCAATGTACAGGAGTCTGGCGTAGGTGTCTTTCTGGTCCAGGTGGGTGATGACAGAGTGCAGGGTGGTGACTATAGCATCCTCCGTGGAGCGGTTTGAACGATATGCAAATTGGAGCGGGTCGTGTGATGCAGGGACGCAGGCTGTAATGTGTGGTTTGGCAAGCCGTTCAAAACACTTCATCACAATTGGTGTCAGTGCAACAGGACGATAGTCATTCAAACAGGACACAACTGGTTTCTTTGCCACTGGTACAATGATAGAGGTCTTGAAGCATCTGGGAACGATGGCCTGACTCAGGGAGATGTTATAAATATCAGTCAGGACATCCGCCAACTCGCTCGCGCAGTCTTGGAGCACACGTCCTGGGATGTTGTCCGGACCTGCAGCTTTACGTGGGTTGACTCTGGTTAGGGTCCTCCGTGTGTCCGCTGTATTGATGGTAAAAACTGGTCCGACCGATGGTGGGGATGGGCCAGCCCTCCCTCTGATTGTCGAGTTTGATGCTTCAAAACGTGCAAAGAAGTCGTTGAGCCTGTCTGGAAGCGAAGCGTCGTCATCTTTGACCCCCTGCATAGACTTATAGCCCGTCAGTGTCCGAACTCCCTGCCACATCTGCTTGGTGTTCCTAGTGTCACAGAGGTGTCCCTGGATTTTCTCCGCATAGGCGCGCTTCACCGCTTTAATTCCCTTTGAGAGCGCAGACCTGGCTGAGCGGAGGGCGATCCTGTCCTTCGCTCTGAAGGCTGCATCTCTGGCTGTGAGCAGCGAGCGCACCTCCGCAGTCATCCAGGTCTTATGGTTGCCCCGTGCAGTGATAGTCTTCACTATAGTGACATCCTCTGTGCACTTCGCAATGTAGCTGGTGACCGTTTCAGCATACTCCTCCACATCTGTCTTGTCTTCCTGGGAGGCTGCTATTTTGAAGACCTCCCAGTCTGTGTGCAGAAAACAGTCTTTCAGTGCAGAGGTTGCACTCTCTGGCTAAATCCTGATTTGTTTCACTGCTGGCCTGCTGCGCTTCAATAAAGGTTTGTAGTGTAGAGGAGCCTGAAATAACGAGGCGATGTGATTCATAAACCAAAGTTTATTATCAGCTCCTCTAACAAGTCTCATCCTAGTGCAGCAGCAGAAGAAGGAAAAAGAGGCCGGAACACTTTCGGCTCTATGAACTTATACTTGCACATAACAAAAGACATGCATATCAAAAGCTGACATCCCTCATTATCTTAATCTCCCCCATTGTCTTGGTACTCCTCCTCATGGCCCTGGGGGGTGAGGGCAGCTCCTCCGGTCTCCACCACAGTGTCTGGGAATGTCTTTGTTCTTCACTGGCGGTTGAGAGTCTTTGTCCTTTCTGAGGTGTGAAGTCGCCTTACATATGTAATCACCAAACATTCCCACATGCTTCAACATATGTAGGTTATGGAATATATGATTAATATAGCCCACAGCCCCCCCCCCAAACGACTAAGAAAAGGACAATAGAAAAATTCACAGTTTAAGATAATTACTATGACATACTAACTGCTACACCTCTTGCCACAGAAGAAACTTTCCAGCAGCCATGCTCCTAAGAGAGTTCAGTGGTAATCATAACAGCATAGTAAAATCACAAGTCAGTCCTAAACTGTTACAGTGTAGGAGCATGCTCAAATAACGAGGCTGAGTTTCAGTCATAAACCAGCTTTATTTGACAGAACACAAGCTCCTAGCATTCTCAAAGCAGGAAAGAGAAAGAATCATACTTCAACCCCCTTTTATACATTTCCAGCATCAGAATTCAAGTCACATGGTGTCTTCAGTCAACATACAGTTACAAAGCATCCCTTTGAAGCTTCACCATTGTCTCTCATTTCTTGATGAACCGGAATACCCTCCGGGGCGTCTTCTGTGGGACAAAGAGACAAATCTCACACTTCCTTGTTACCTCCTGTAGATTTGAGTCCTCAGTCCTTGCAGACGTGACACCCCACAATACACATTCAGTTCTGTCTCTGTGACAGCGTGAGCCCACAATGTGTGTCGGCCACACTACCCCCCCCAAACGTCGAGTAAGGCAAAATCTGCATGGCATAACAAAAAGAGAAACACAAAGCACTCCATACATCGCTAATCAATCCACCAACTGCCTAGGTTTTAATCTTCTGCCGAATCTGCTGCAACCTGGCTTGGCTGCCCCTGCAACATCTCTCTGCACCTGTGGATTAAAGCTGTTAGCACCTCTCTGTGAAGACTTTGGAGAATGTCTTCTTGGCGGCCTGCCCCGGCGGGGGGGCCTCGCGAGCTGCACCTCCTCGTCAGCCAGAACAAAAGCGGGTTTGAGCCTGTTAATGCAAATCAGCTCCCTTCTGCCCCCTAAATCTAGCAGAAAATGCTTCTGCCCGGTCTCCAGCACTCGAAACGGTCCGTCGTAAAACGGCCGCAAACTTGGACGCTGGGCGTCATGTTTAACAAAAACAAACTCTGCATTTTTTAAAGCCTTGGGCACAAAAACGTGTGGGAAACTGTGATGGACCGGGCCAGGAAGCGTGTTTGCTCCTGAGCCGCTCTGCCACGGCTGAGCGGGGGGGCCATTAGGTGCGGGATTATCAGGAAGAAATTCCCCGGGCAAACGGAGCGGCTGAGCGAAAACTAATTCAGCCGGGGAAGCGTGCAAATCTTCCTTAGGTGCAGAACGCAACCCTAATAACACCCATGGAAGTTTGTCTACCCAATTTGTATCCGTTAGCGACGCTCTGAGGGCTGCTTTCAATGACCTGTGAAAGCGTTCGCATAAACCATTGGCCTGGGGGTTATATGCGGTGGTGCGATGAATCTTCACCCCCAAGCTGCGGGCCATCGATGACCATAGCTCGGAAATAAATTGGGGACCCCTGTCGGACGTTATGTCCGACGGTACACCAAAACGCGCAACCCATGCTGTTAAAAATGCTCGCGCAACTTCTTCCGCTGTGGTTGATAGGAATCGCATCTGGCCAGCGCGTGGTGCGGTCTACCATCATCAAAAGATGTGTGTGCCCGTGTGATAACGGAAGCGGGCCGACCAGGTCAATATGCACGTGATCAAAACGCTTAGCGGGGATGTGGAAAGGTTCTAACGGGGCCTTAGTGTGTCTGTGTATTTTAGCTCGCTGACACGCTACGCAGGCTGCTGCCCATTCCTTGACCTGTTTGCGCAACCCGGGCCAAACAAATTTCTCCCCCACCAATTTGATCGATGCGCGCACCCCCGGGTGCGCGAGAGAATGGACCAAGTCAAAAACACGGCGACGCCACGCGGTTGGCACCACAGGACGGGGCCGTCCCGTGGAGACATCGCAGATTAGCGGGGGCATACCGTTTTGTTGCACCCTGTGCTCCAGCCTTAACCCTGTTGGTCCAGACTGGAGCGCGCGCACGTCCGCGTCGTTAACCTGCTCCGCAGCCATGGCTGCATAATCTAACCCAACACAGACCGGGGCTGCGCGCGCTCCCGCGTCGCTGCCCGGGCTCGCGGCCATGGCTACAGAGTCTGCCCCTATAGGGCTTGGCGGTGCTACTGCACGCGAGAGGCAGTCTGCTACAACATTGTGTTTACCCGCGACATGCTGAATATCAGTAGTAAACTCCGATATTGCGGCTAGTTGCCTTTGTTGCCGGCCTGACCAGGGTTCTGAAATTTTGGCCATCGCAAACGTTAGCGGTTTATGATCCACAAAAGCGGTGAAACGTCGCCCCTCTAACCAGAACTGAAAATGACGGATGGCCAAGTGTAGGGCCAAAAGCTCCCTGTCAAATGCGCTGTATTTCCGTTCACTATCGCGCAAGGTCCTGCTGAAAAACGCGAGGGGATGCCAGGTACCAGCCACAAACTGTTCAACTACCGCCCCCACCGCTACATCGGAAGCGTCAGTGGTGAGCGCCATGCGGGCCGTTGGAACTGGGTGCGCTAACAAAACTGCATTTGACAGGGCTGATTTGACCTGGGCAAAAGCGCGCTCCCGCTCCGGAGACCATTCGACTTTATTTGCGGGCTTTTGTTTTTTTAACGCGGTGTACAATGGCTGCATGAGTCGTGCTGCGCTTGGGAGGAAACGGTTGTAAAAATTAACCATCCCTAGAAACTCCTGAAGCGCCTTAACCGTTTGAGGTTGCGGAAAATCTGTTATAGCACGCACTTTATTTGGAAGGGGAACTGCTCCCTCTGCCGAAACGCGATGTCCCAAAAAATCAATCTGCGCCACCCCAAACTGGCATTTCGCTGGGTTCACTATTAACCCGTGCTCTGCCAACCTCTGGAAAACTGCTGTGAGGTGTTTTTCATGTTCGCCTTCGGACGTGCTGGCTACCAAAATATCGTCCAAATAAACGAACACGAAAGGCAGGTCGCGTAAAACTGCATCCATCATGCGTTGGAAAGTCTGCGCGGCCCCCTTGAGGCCAAAAGGCATGCGCAAGAACTCAAAAAGGCCGAAAGGAGTTATGACCGCTGTTTTGGGTACATCCTGCGCGCGCACTGGAACCTGGTGATAGCCGCGCACCAAGTCTATTTTAGAAAAAATGCGCGCCCCCGCCAAATGAACAGAAAAATCCTGAATGTGCGGAATCGGGTAGCGGTCATGAGCTGAAACGTTGTTCAACCTGCGGAAATCGCCGCAAGGCCGCCACGAGCCGTCAGCCTTTGGGACCATGTGTAACGGCGAAGCCCAAGCGCTCTTGGAGCGTCTAACGATGCCTAGTTTTTCCAGATTAGTGAACTCCTCGCGCGCGATGGCCAGTTTAGCTGGGTCCAAACGCCGAGCCTTTGCAAAAACGGGAGGGCCTGTGGTTGTTATGAAATGTTCTACCCCATGTTTGGCCACCGTTGCTGAAAAAGTGGGGACTGTGAGTGCTGGAAACTGAGCAAGCAGAGTGTGAAACTTACCACCCGCGGCTGAGACGCTGGCATGTGCAGTTGGCGGGGCCACCCGAGCTGTGCAGGGAATAGAATGAAAAGACAGTGCATTAATCAGACGTCTATTAGCAAGATCAACCAATAAACCATGTGAGCACAAAAAATCAGCCCCTAACATGTTGAAACTGACTGCTGCTACAATAAATGTCCACTCAAATGAACGGCCTTGTAAGGACAGAAGCATGGTCCTCTCACCAAACGTTTTAATTGTGGAGCCGTTCGCTGCTGACACTGACACCCAGGGGGCTTTAGAAGGCGACAGCCGTTCCGCGTAGGTGGGCGTGATGAAGCTCAGCTGCGAGCCCGTGTCCACGAGGAACTGTTTCCCCGAGCGTGCATCCGTCAGGTAAAGCAGCCTGTTCTCATTGCCGAGAGTCGCGGCTGCTACCGGCCCTCGGTCCTGGCGTTTAAAATTGCACGGTGGGACGCACCTGTGCGCTCTCTCTGCAAAACGGCGGTGGTAGAAGCACGAGCCGTTCTCCGCTCCGCGTCGTCTGGCTCCGGTCGCCGCCGTTGTTGGTGCGTCTGGTGCCGCTGGACCCAAGCTGTCTCCGGACGCCGTTCCCGAACTAGCCGCCGCGGCCGAAACCGCGTTCTGCTTGTGGGCGTCGACCAACTTCTGCGCCTCCTTGCTCAACCCATGGTAGTCTCGCTTGGCCAATCGGGGTGACTCTGCCAGGGCCACTCTCACTGCTGGTGGCAGGGTTCGAAGGAATAGGTGGGCGAAAATGAATTCACCATCCTCGGAGGCTTTGAGCTGCAGCATCTTCACCATCAGGTCCGCAGGTCTATCGTTTTCTGCCTCCGTCAGCGCCAAGAGCCCCTCTGCTCTTAGTTGGACTGAGGGGGTGAAATGGCTGATCAGCGCGTCTTTCAATGCGCTGTACTTGTCGCTGTCTGGTGGATGATTAACCAAATCCTCCACTCTCTGGACCGTGTCGCTGTCCAGTTTCGCTACCACGTGGTAGAATCTTGTGTCGTCGTTGGAGATTCTCCGGAGGTTGAACTGCGCCTCGATTGCGCTAAACCATGAGCGCGGGCTGTGCTGCCAGAAATCGGGCAGCCAGAGCGTGGAGGCGGCCATCAGGCTGGCTTCCACCGAGCCCGGTTCGGAAGAATTCTCATTGCTCATTCTCCGTCGTAGGTCACCAGTGTAGGAGCATGCTCAAATAACGAGGCTGAGTTTCAGTCATAAACCAGCTTTATTTGACAGAACACAAGCTCCTAGCATTCTCAAAGCAGGAAAGAGAAAGAATCATACTTCAACCCCCTTTTATACATTTCCAGCATCAGAATTCAAGTCACATGGTGTCTTCAGTCAACATACAGTTACAAAGCATCCCTTTGAAGCTTCACCATTGTCTCTCATTTCTTGATGAACCGGAATACCCTCCGGGGCGTCTTCTGTGGGACAAAGAGACAAATCTCACACTTCCTTGTTACCTCCTGTAGATTTGAGTCCTCAGTCCTTGCAGACGTGACACCCCACAATACACATTCAGTTCTGTCTCTGTGACAGCGTGAGCCCACAATGTGTGTCGGCCACAACAGCACAATTAGTGAACAACTGTTGAGTAGTTTGCATCAGTCTCTGTGCCGTCTGGGTTTTAATCTTCTCCCGAAACTGCTGTGGGTCCGCTGGGGCGTCCTGCTGGGACCTTCCTGTAAGGAATCTGCAGCTTGGGGAGGAGAGTGATTATTTGTTCCCTGCAGGGGGGCTGAGTCTTTTCTCTTGGGGGGTCTACCCCGCCGAGGTGCTCTCGCCAACTGTGCAGGCTCGTCTCTCAACAAGAAGGCAGGTTTAAGTCTGTCAATGCTGACTGTTTCTTTTCTATCCCCAAAATCAAGCACAAAGTGTTTATCACCAGGTTCCAGCACTCTGAATGGTCCATCGTATGGTGGGCGGAAAGTTGGTTTTAAAGCTTCATGCCTAACAAAAACGAATTCAGCGTTTTTTAGAGCTTGGGGGACAAAAACCCGTGGAAAAGAGTGATGTGCCGGTCCGGGGAGAGAGTCCGGTCCGTTGCTGCCTAAAAACCTCGGGGCTGGAAAATGCCCTGGCTCTGGGTTCTCTGGTAAAAATTCACCTGGGAGCCTGAGAGGTTGTGCAAAAACTAATTCTGCTGGAGAGGCGTCTAGATCCTCTTTGGGTGCAGCACGCAACCCCAATAAAACCCAGGGAAGTTTATTTACCCAATTTGTATCCGTTAGTGAGGCTCTGAGGGCGGCCTTTAAAGATCTGTGAAAACGCTCGCATAACCCATTAGCCTGAGGGTGATAAGCGGTGGTGCGGTGAATTGTTGCCCCTAAGCTGCTGGACATGGCTGACCAAAGCTCCGAGACAAATTGAGGCCCCCTATCGGACGTGATGTCCGATGGGACGCCGAAACGTGCCACCCAGTTTGTCAAAAAAACGCGAGCGACTTCCTCCGCTGTGGTTGACGCCAGAGGGACTGCCTCTGGCCAGCGCGTGGTGCGGTCTATCATTGTTAACAGGTGTGTGAAACCTTGGGAGGAAGGTAGTGGTCCCACGAGGTCGACATGAACGTGGTCGAACCTTCTAGCAGGGATTGGAAAAGGCTCCAGAGGGGCTTTTGTGTGTTTGTGTATTTTGGCGCGCTGACAAGAAATGCAAGTTTTTGCCCATTCTTTTACGTTTTTGCGCAGGCCAAGCCACACAAACTTTTCGGCGACCATTTTAACCGAGGCGCGCACACCTGGGTGCGCGAGGGAGTGAATTGAGTCGAAAATACGGCGGCGCCATGTAGCTGGGACTAACGGGCGAGGTCGGCCGGTTGAGATATCGCATATTGGGGGGGCACGCCGTCGCGTAAACCCCTTTCCTCCAGCCTTAACCCTGTTGGTCCAGACAAGAGTGCGCGCACGTCCGCGTCGCTGCTTTGTTCCTCTGCCATGGCTGCATAATCTATCCCTGCATGGATTGGGGCCCCGTATGTGTCCGCGTTGGTGAAGAGTTCCGCGGCTGAGGTAGTATAATCTGTCTCCTCGCGCTCTGACGATGTCACAGCGCGAGAGAGGCAGTCTGCTACCACGTTAAGTTTGCCTGCCATATGTCGAATGTCTGTGGTGAACTCTAAAATCGCAGCCAGCTGTCTTTGTTGCCTGCCTGACCACGGTTCGGAAATTTTAGCCATAGCAAAGGTGAGCGGTTTGTGGTCTACAAAAGCCGTGAAACTCCACCCTTCTAACCAGAACTGGAAGTGGCGGATGGATAAATGAAGCGCTAGCAGCTCCCTGTCAAAAGTGCTGTATTTACGCTCGGTTTGGTTTAGCGATTTGCTGAAGAATGCCAAAGGTTGCCAGATTCCGCTGACATGTTGTTCTATAACTGCCCCTATAGCCAGGTCCGAAGCATCTGTGGTTAGCGCAATGCAGGCCGAGGGATCGGGGTGAACTAACAATGTGGCATTAGCTAGGGCGCTTTTTACTTCCGCGAAGGCGTGTTCGCGCTCCGGGGTCCATTCGACCGCTTTGGAAGCTTTCTGTTTTCTGAGCGCGTCATATAAGGGCTGCATGAGCTGAGCTGCGTGGGGGAGGAAACGGTTGTAAAAATTAACCATTCCTAAAAATTCTTGCAGCGATTTGACCGTTTGTGGCCGTGGGAAACTTTTTATCGCGTGAACTTTGTCTGGAAGTGGGACTGCCCCCTTCGGAGAAACTCTGTGTCCTAAAAAATCAATTTGTGACACACCGAATTTGCATTTGGCTGGATTGATTATTAACCCGTGCTCTTCTAGCCTCTGAAAAACCATAGTGAGGTGCTGCTCGTGTTCTTCCTCAGACGGGCTGGCTACCAGCATATCGTCGAGGTAGACGAAAACAAAAGGGAGGTCGCGTAATACTGCGTCCATCATCCGCTGAAAGGTTTGAGCCGCGCCTTTGAGGCCGAAAGGCATCCGCAAAAATTCAAAAAGGCCGAAAGGGGTTATTACAGCTGTTTTAGGAATGTCCTCTGCTCGACCTGGGACTTGATGATAACCGCGGACCAGGTCTATTTTTGAAAAAATGCGCGCACCCGCTAGGTGCAGTGAAAAATCCTGAATGTGAGGAATTGGGTAGCGGTCATGCGCTGTCGCATTGTTTAATCTGCGGTAATCGCCGCACGGTCTCCAAGAACCGTCGGATTTCGGAACCATGTGAAGTGGTGAGGCCCAGGAGCTTTTCGAGCGTCTAATAATGCCTAATTTTTCAAGGGTGGTAAACTCGTCTCGAGCTATGGCGAGCTTGGCCGCGTCTAAGCGGCGAGCTTTGGCAAATACTGGTGGGCCCGTTGTAGGAATAAAATGTTCAACCCCGTGTTTAGCCACTGTGGCTGAGAATTTGGGAATTGTGAGTGCTGGAAATTGGGTGAGGAGTTGATCAAACTTACCTCCTGCTGTGGTGACGCTGGCCTGCACAGGTGGTGGAGAAAGCCGGGCTGAGCAGGGAATAGAAGCAAAGGACAGTGCATTAACCAAGCGCCTGTTCGCTAGATCCACTAATAACCCATGTGCACACAAAAAATCTGCGCCCAACAAGTTAAAACTCACCGCCGCTACAACAAATGTCCATCTGTAGTTGCGGCCGTGGATGCAGAGGTGCAGGCTCTTTTCACCAAAAGTGTCGATGATGGAGCCGTTGGCTGCCACCGCTCCATTGCCCCGGGGGGCCCATGGCCTGGTCTGCTTGGGAGGGCATGACAAAACTTAGTTGAGCTCCCGTGTCGATAAGGAACCGCTTGCCGGTGTGTCCGTCCGTCACATATAAAAGCTTGCTTTTTTCGCCGAGAACCGCCGCTGTTAACGGCTCTCGGCTTCGGCGTTTTCCGGAAATTGTGAATTTGCAGGGGGGAACGCATTTGTAAGCCTTCTCGGCGAAGCGGTGGTGGTAATAACAAACGTCGCTCCGTCTGTTGCGTCCTGGGCGTGTCGCTGTCACCGCGGGCTGGCTCTGCTCGGTGATTTGTGGCTCCTCGTGGCTCCGGACGTCAGTGTTGAGGTCTGCGGATGCTGCTGTGGGTGTCTGCCCCTTGCAGGCGTTGACGAGCCGTTGAGCTTCGTGAGCTAGCGTGCGGAAGTCTTGCTGGGTGCTGCATCACATGTTGGCAAGCGTCCCTCTCATGTGTGGCGGCAGCGTACTGAGGAATATGAAATGGAAGAGGAAGTTGTCATTGTCCTCTTCTTTAAGTTGCAGCAAGTCCTCCATGAGGGCCTTGGGTCTGCCTCCTCTGTGGCCGTAAACCACCAGGATCCTCTCGGCTCTCTCCTCGGCTGAGGGGACGTAATTTGCCACGATGGTCGCTTTCAGTTCTTCATATTTGTCCTGGGCCGGCGGCCGCTGGATTATGCTCCGCGCACATCTCAAAGTGGCGGCGTCGAGTTTGGCGACGATGTGATAGAACTTTGTATCGTCAGCCGTGATGCCCGCAAGTGCAAACTGGGCTTCAGCTTGTTGAAACCATGAGGCGGGGTCTTCCTGCCAGAAGTCCGGCAGGTTGACGGTGACGGCGTTTGTGTAGACCGTCACTGATGTGTCCGCAGGGTGAGAGTGCCTTGCTTCGGCTCTCTCCGCGGCGCTGGTGCTCGGTTGAGCCCTCTCTATCACTTCTGCCGTGGGGGAACGTCGTCCATCTGTTCCCCTGTCTGCATGGGCGCCGGCGTCTGCCTGGGTCACCACAGATGAGTCGATCGCGGGGGAACGCCTCTGGTCCATTCTCGCGTAAGGGTCACCAGTGTAGAGGAGCCTGAAATAACGAGGCGATGTGATTCATAAACCAAAGTTTATTATCAGCTCCTCTAACAAGTCTCATCCTAGTGCAGCAGCAGAAGAAGGAAAAAGAGGCCGGAACACTTTCGGCTCTATGAACTTATACTTGCACATAACAAAAGACATGCATATCAAAAGCTGACATCCCTCATTATCTTAATCTCCCCCATTGTCTTGGTACTCCTCCTCATGGCCCTGGGGGGTGAGGGCAGCTCCTCCGGTCTCCACCGCAGTGTCTGGGAACATCTTTGTTCTTCACTGGCGGCTGAGAGTCTTTGTCCTTTCTGAGGTGTGAAGTCGCCTTACATATGTAATCACCAAACATTCCCACATGCTTCAACATATGTAGGTTATGGAATATATGATTAATATAGCCCACATGTAGGCAGGCACCAGCATCACAGATATGTGGTCAGAAAGGCCAAGGTGGGGGTGGGGTATCGCCTTATATGCATCTGTGTTTGTGTACACTAAGTCCAACATATTCTCTCCTCTGGTCTTAAAGTCTACACATTGTTTAAACTTGGGGAGCACAGTCTTTAAGCAGGTGTGGTTAAAATCCCCCGCAACCACCACAAAACTGTCCGTATGTGAAGTTTGGATTTCATTAATAGCATCGTGCAGTTCCCTGAGTGCCTTCTTAGTATTAACGTTAGCGCTCGGTGCTAAGTAAACAGCCGTTACAAACACGTTGCTGAATTCCCTTGGCGGATAATATGGCCGACAATTTACAATAAGGAACTCCGCCAACGGAGAGCAGTGTTTAGATACTAATGTGGCGTTAACGCACCAGTTCTTGTTAACATAGATGCATAGGCCCCCACCCCGGCTCTTACCGGAGCTCGCCGTTTCTCTGTCTGCTCGGAACACTGCCGTACCTTCTAGTTGAAAGGCCTCGTCAGGGATGTTGTCGTGGAGCCATGTCTCCGTGAACGCAAGCATACAGCAGTCCCTCCACTCTCTCCGGGTTTCTCTCAGCAGACGCAGCTCGTCCAGCTTGTTGTCGAGGGAGCGGACGCTAGAGAGAAGAAGCGACGGTACTGCTGGTCTGGAGGGGTTAGCGTTTAGCCTAGCATGGATCCCAACATTAACACAGCATTTCAGAAAAGGAACATGCCAACAGTAAAATATGGTGGTGGTAGTGTGATGGTCTGGGGCTGTTTTGCTGCTTCAGGACCTGGAAGACTTGCTGTGGTAAATGGAACCATGAATTCTGCTGTCTACCAAGAAATCCTGAAGGAGAATGTCCAGCCATCTGTTCATGACCTCAAGCTGAAGCGCACTTGGGTTCTGCAGCAGGACAATGATCCAAAACACACCAGCAAGTCCACCTATGAATGGCTTAAGAAAAACAAAATGAAGACTTTTGAGTGGCCTAGTCAAAGTCCTGACCTGAATCCGATTAAGATGCTGTGGCATGACTTTAAAAAGGCGGTTCATGCTCAAAAACCCTCCAGTGTGGCTGAATTACAATTCTGCAAAGATGAGTGGACCAAAATTCCTCCACAGCGCTGTAAAAGACTCATTGCCAGTTACCGCAAACACTTGAAGTTGTTGCTGCTAAGGATGGCCCAACCAATTAATAGGTTTAGGGGGCAATCACTTTTTCACACAGGGCCACGCAGGTCTGGATTTTCTTTTCCCCTAATAATAAACACCTTCATTTAAAAACGGCATTTTGTGTTTGCTTGTGTTATTTTTGTCTAATATTTAAATTTGTTTGATGATCTGAAACATTTCAGTGTGACATACAAAAAATTGAGAAATCAGGAAGGGGGCAAACACTTTCACACCACTGTAAAAGATGCAATAAAGCACACCTTGTTATTATAGCCAAGGAGGCAGTCATGGGCACACGAAATAAATCTATAAAGTCAGGATGAAAAATGGCTTCTAGATAATATCTTCCTCCTCCATCCCGGTGGTACTAAAGAATATTCTGGTGGATGGTGTGTGATTTATGGTCCCCTGGGTGAGAGTGCAGTTGTGTCACATGTCCAATGTCGCAATAGTCTGACTACTCCACTCAAGACTACCAGTTTCATCAAGGAGATAAAACTGGTAAAGTGAGGTCATTGCATGGAAGGCCATCCTCAAAGAGGTATAAAAAAACCCAACTCTCTCGACAAAGGTGAGCTTCCTTTTTCAGAGGTTTTATTGATCAGTGTGAGTCTAGGTGGTGAGTTGATATGAGTATCTCTGCATGTTGTGAACTCACTATAGGCCCAAGAGAAGATATCAACACAAAATCAGACAGGCACCATTAAGGCAACACTATGTAAGATTTTCACCTTAAAATACTGTTTCTAAAATTATTTTGAAGGTACATTAACCTTTAACCAGATGAATTTGACTTTCCCATAGCCTGAGTGGGCCCACATTGCCTGTAGCAGCTCTGTTTGTGCTAGGAACACTGAAAAGACCACAACTATGGAAGCTATGGCCCGAGTCTCAACAACCAGTTACAGGGTGCTTAGTTGTTGGAAAGTAAAGTTGTGCTCTGTGACTGGCTGTTGGGACTCGGGTCATAGTTGCCATAGTTGTAGTCTTTTCAGCGTTCCTATCTGGTGCATGAAAGTTACATAGAGATGCTTTAACTTTTAAATTAATGTCTCCAATTCACATTGTTTTTAGTAGGACTGTTCATCTATTAGTCAGTCCCTCCAGGATTTCGCAGGATGTTTTTATGATTGTTGAGGCCCAAAAAGTCTGAATTCGCAGAAGCTTTTTAAAAAAGTTGCAATAAAAGTTGTGATGTTTTGAGAGTTTTTTTCGCACTAAAGTTGTGGGAAGAATTACAAATATTAAAGCAGATGTTTTTTGGGGTTTTTTTTCCAGTTTACTGCAGTGATAGTCTATATAACAATACAAGAGAAGCACAGGATTGTCAAAAATTTCCTAATACAGTGATTTGTAAATTAAGCAGAAACTTCTGCTATACAGAAAAACTCTTTTGTGCAACAGCAAATACAGACTTTAACACAATATCCATTACAACAGCTAAATTGCATTGAATGCATATTAAACAGTATAGATTTGGAAATTATTAGCAGCACCTTCATTTGAAAACTCCCTATGGTCCCCAGCCACTCGGTACCAAGCGGAGAGGAAAAAATAAAAAATTTATTCTGTTGCTCTGTGTTGTCTATTGCAGTCTGTGTTTTTCTGAGAAAAAAAATTACAGACAATATTCTCTCTCTTTCCATGCCTAACTCCTACTTGTCAGTCTGCTGCACATCTTGACACACGCACTTGTCTCTTCAGACACACATCTTTCATTTACGATAGGGAGGGGACGGGGGACGGGGGTGTTTGTCTGTGTCTAGACCAGAGATGCACAGCTTTAAAGCTCATTGACAAGATGTAGTAATGATTTTACCTCTAAAGATGTATAAAATGTTCAAACACTGGCTGTAGCGTTAGATTTGCTCGTTGTGTTTGTGGTTTTATGGCGTCTCTTTTCACGCGCGCTCCCGCGACAGGGTGCTTTTGGAGCAGGTGGATGTTTTTCGACACAAACCCAGCACTTCATACACACAGTCAGGATGGAGATGCGGTGAGACGTCCACCAGCAGGCCGGGGGAGACGGAGGAAGGGACGGTGTTTTTTTGTTTTTTTTTTTAACTTTATTTGAACAATTTACAAACACTCGTGGGGAAATAAACTTTCACATACACAGATCTATACAAGTGTAAACAACAACAAAGAACAAAGAAGAAATAGGAACATGGGGGTATGAAATATTAAATATTAAGGCTTTTGTTCAGTCCTATCAGCGTAAGGGGTATTTTGTCATTAAATCAACTAAATTTGAGATGGGCTGATTTTCTTTGGCTAATATTCTTAAAGATTGGCTATAGCTTTTTAATTCATTTTTAAATCTGACTAAGGAAGGGAGGATGTTTTTCCGAATATGGTATTTACCCAGAGCAACTATAATATTGAGCATTTTCTGTATTTTAACTGGAACTTTATCAAGAGATATTAATATTTGAATGGAGTCTAATGGAATATGCCCACCAATATTCATTCAGCCAAAAACTTCTCTCCAGAAATTACTT
Source organism: Pholidichthys leucotaenia (assembly GCA_020510985.1). Lineage (NCBI taxonomy): Eukaryota > Metazoa > Chordata > Actinopteri > Cichliformes > Pholidichthyidae > Pholidichthys > Pholidichthys leucotaenia. The sequence goes on along the minus strand of CM035837.1, from coordinate 121,794,161 downwards.
GAAATAGGAGAAAACAAAAACAAATGTTCAATTGTCTCTGGATGCTCTGAACAGAACACACAGAGATCAACTCCAAATTTAAAATGTTTTTGTTAACATCTCACTCGTTGGATAATAATTATTTATAATCTTGAAAAAGGTCTCTTTGACTTTGGGTGCAACAGTCCATTTTACATATTTATAGATTGCCTTCTTTGATAAATAGTTATCCAGCAATTTCACTCTCCTTGGTGATCCAAAACCAGCAAAAAGTTTTTATTTGAAAGTAATTCCAATTATTTTATTATTACATTCGGAAGGGACGGTGTTGGAAACCTCGTGGGTGAGTGTTTTGGGTTTTTTTAAATCACACACTCTGTTTTTGCTGATGTGTTCCATTAATATACTCACTGTAAACACGGAAGTGAACGTGGTGTAGTGATGCATTTGATTGGTGAAATTGGCAGAAGTTGACGAGGATTAGAGATCTTAGGCATGCTTCCATGGTTTGTAAATTTCGTGACATAACATTTCGTGACATAACATTTCGTCACGAAATGTTATGTCCACAAACCTGGAATGAAGATGAACGAGGATGCTGTGCTGGAAGTGAACTTTATTACACAATTGCTGTTTAACAATACAAGTGAATGAGCACTCAGCTCCCTTTTATGCGCTGGGGACGAGTCGCCAAAGAAGAGACCATAAGATGGCGACTCTCCCCTATATACGTATATCAGCGTGATGACGTCACCAGCCAGCTGCGTCATCATGGCGCACATTGTAATGAATCCCATCATTACATTCCCACCCACCCCCCTTGGAAAAACACAGAACACTTCTAATCAAAACCTTCTCCAATTTAGCACACACCATGAAATCTTGAACTAGGGTTAGCAGGAGAACCGCCGCTGGACCCAATGCGGCGAAGTGGATTATTCTGCCACTTGTTTAGTCGCTCTCCTGATTAAACAGTCATTTTTTCTTAACAGTCTTCCATGGGGAAGGCGGTTCTGCCGGAGAGGCCTTGCAGCAGGTATCGGTAGACATGACCATGGAGATGCTGGGCCCCCAGGGCCAGGACCAATCTTCATAATGTTGGGGCCCCGGTCCCACACTGTATCAGCTGACTCCCACAAAGCCTCGCCATCTGGAGTAGCTGTCTGGACACGCCGGAGTTGGTTTGCGTGCCGAACCAAACCATCAGTCAGTCAAAAGCATGCTGATCCCAGCTGCGCCACAATCCTCAGTGGTATCCGCGGTCTCGTCAGCTGTGACTTGGTCAGTCGCTGTCCTGACCTCTCGTCGATGCAGACTCAAACCCATTCCATAGCTTTGAGAGGTGCCTTGCTTGGCCTCACATGTCCCTGTGATCGTGGTGGCGTTGTGTGCTTGTCGGTCTTGGAGTCTCCGTCATGTCGTATCAGTTCTGTCTTTACGATATTCATCACGAACTCTTCACCCAACTCCACCGTTGTAGTCTCTGTAGTCCAAAACCGGTCGTGGATACTGAAGGTGTCCAGCGTTTCCCCCGTGTTGTTCGTTGTTGCGGACTCTCCATCGGCTCGGTTGTAACTCCCGTAGATTGATGCTGAGCATGGGTACAGAAGCAGTCTGGTTTTTCTTCTCCCCCATCTGATGTCCTTTGTTGTTGTCATTGTGCCGCGTCGTAGATACAAGACGGCTTTTGTTGTGATGTGGCGCATTATAAATAAAGCTGAATTGAATTGAATTGAAAATTGAATAGATAGTGTCCATGCCTAGTTGTTGTGTCCCAAGGTCCCCTGTGTGCACGGGCTCCCTCTCCTGCAATTCCTCAGCAGCCTCCAGCTGGGTGAGGATCTGAGACGAGTCCAGCTGCTGCCCCACTTCCGGGCAGCTCTCCTCCTGCATGCTCGGGACAGCTTGTTCAGCGTCGGTGTCACCTTTTGTAAACACGTCCCAATTACTGTAGTTCGACAAGTTGAGCCCGTCACTGTCGCAGATGGTGAAGCCCAGTCAGTAGAAAAGGTCACCTCCCATAATGTTTTCACCATGTGTAGTCACTTGAAACTTGAAATCATAAGCAATCCTCGAGTTGTAGTAGACTCGATTGTCCCTACGTTGCTAACTCTGTGACCCCCATAGCCATAAAGTGCCACTGGGTTCTTTCTTATTTTGTGGTTGGGGAAAAATTTCTTCACCGTAGCCCAATTCAGCATCAACTTAACAGCCGCAGTGTCGAGCAGCAGCGGCACAGTCAAATAATTTCAGGGCTTACCGCGTGGATGGTGGTCATTGGTGGGTGGCTTTGTTTGTTTTGCGGGTCCCACGGCGTCGGCAACCGGCCCACTTTACTGTTTTTGCTGGGCAAAAACGTGCTCTCTCATGGTGCATCGGGGAACCACAGTTACCACACGCGAGGCCTATTCCTCCATGCCCACCACGTTGGCTAACGTCGTCTGTCCAAGCTGCCTCTGTTGTTGGCCCACACCTCACTCTGATGCTAACCTATCTGCTGACTCAAGCTGGAATGCTAGCTCTATCGTGATAGCTAGTGTCATGTCATTTGGTGCCGTTAGCATCTTAGCCCTTATCCTCAGGTTACTCGTGTGCTCAGTCAACTGGTCCCGCACCATCTCGTCCTCCAACAGTCCAAAATGGCACATGCTAGCCAGATGTCTTAAGTTGGCAATGAATTGCTGGGTGGACTTACCAATTCCCTGTCACCTCTAGCAGAATCAAATTCATCATGCTAGCATATTGTCGGTGTAGCAAAGTAGCTAGCAAACAACTCCACAGCATCAACATACGAGTCCGTCGGACCAAGCATGTTAAAAATCCTCTGACCTTCTATGCCCTGGTTGTGGACAAGCAACGCCCACTTCCTTACTTTATCCAGTTTTCCCAGGTCCAGCGCTGCAACATAGATCTCGAACGCATCCAGCCATCGTGGCCACAGGACATCCAGTTCTCCTGGGGACTCGAGGAAAGGCCTCAGCAATCTTAGGCATGCTTTCATGGTTTGTAAATTCTCATCGCGAAATGTTATGTCCACAAACATGGAATGAAGACGGACGAGGATGCTGTGCTGGAACTGAACTTTATTACACAATTGTTGTTGAACAATACAAGTGAATGAGCACTCAGCTCCCTGTTATGCCGTGGGGACAAGTCGCCAAAGAAGAGACCATAAGATGGCCGACTCTCCCCTATACATGTTGGCCTGATGACGTCATCAGCTAGCTGCATCATCACGCCGCACATTGTAATGAATCCCATCATTACAGATTGGACAAAGTTGCAAGGTCACGCAATAGTCGCGCTGATTGGCTGATTTTGCATGAGTTGACGCAATCACAACATCGCAAAATCCTGGAAGGACTGATTAGTGCAATTAAGTGTAAACACTTACAGTAAAAGGGCAGGTTACTCTTTTAATTATAATGAAATGTGACAATGTATGGTCAAAACACATCAATTATTTCAACACTATTTTCAGTCCATTTTAATAAGGCTTCCTGGATTCATTTCAGCACATGTCTCCATAAACGGGTCATTGACTGAAAGTGTTTTTGTGTGTTACAGTGTTTTCTGAAATGTGTCTTTTGGTCACCATGATTATGAAAAAAACATCAAAACACTCATTTCTCTTGAAAAAATGCACAGCCTTTATGTCATTTTCTCTCCAAGAAACCATTTAGTCTTCCATGTATTTTCCTGTACATCATTAAATGGGAAATATCACTAACCTCACTTGCCTTGATACCTGCCTGCTGCTCTATTATTTGTCAGACTATAAGTGTCTTTCAAAACTAATGGTGGATGGGAACCTGACCTTATTGCTAGTGGACTTATCCTCTGTGTTTCGGTTGCTTCCAAATAAGGAAAAGGCTCCTGAAATCACAAGTTTTTTGTGAGTCAGCTTGAAAACAAAAGCACATGGCTCACACCACTTTTTCCAACCTTTTTTGAGCCACAGGACCCTTTTTACACTGAAAATATCTCATCACTCCACCAACCAAAAATGTTACAAAATTTCACATTGTAGCCTATTACAGCATACAGTGGTGTGAAAAAGTATTTGCCCCCTTCCTGATTTCTCGTTTTTTGGTATGTTTGTCACACTTAAATGTTTCAGATCATCAAACAAATTTAATTATTAGACAAAGATAACACAAGTAAACACAAAATGCAGTTTTTAAATGAAGGTGTTTATTATTAAGGGAAAAAAATCCAAACCTACATGGCCCTGTGTGAAAAAGTGATTGCCCCCTAAACTGGTTGGGCCACCCTTTGCAGCAACAACTGCAAACAAGCATTTGTGATAACTGGCAGTGAGTCTTTTACAGCGCTGTGGAGGAATTTTGTCCCACTCATCTTTGCAGAATTGTTGTAATTCAGCCACATTGGAGGGTTTTCAAGCATGGAACGCCTTTTAAGGTCATGCCACAGCATCTTAATCGGATTCAGGTCAGGACTTTGACTAGGCCACTCAAAAGTCTTCATTTTGTTTTTCTTAAGCCATTCAGAGGTGGACTTGCTGGTGTGTTTTGGATCATTGTCCTGCTGCAGAACCCAAGTGCGCTATAGTTTGAGGTCACGAACAGATGGCTGGACATTCTCCTTCAGGATTTCTTGGTAGACAGCAGAAATCGTGGTTCCATTTACCACAGCAAGTCTTCCAGGTCCTGAAGCAGCAAAACAGCCCCAGACCATCACACTACCACCACCATATTTTACTATTGGTATGGTGTTCCTTTTCTGAAATGCTGTTACTTTTACACTGGATGTAATGGGACACACACCTTCCAAAAAGTTCAACTTTTGTCTTGTCAGGCCACAGAGTATTTTCCCAAAAGTCTTGGGGATCATCAAGATGTTTTCTGGCAAAACTGAGACCAGCCTTTATGATCTTTTTGCTCAGCAGTGGTTTTCATCTTGGAACTCTACCATACAGGCCATTTTTGCCCAGTGTCTTTCTTATGGTGGAGTCATGAGCACTGACCTTAACTGAGGCAAGTGAGGCCTGCAGATCTTTGGATGTTGTTGAGGGGTCTTTTGTGACCTCTTGGATGAGTCGTCGCTGCGCTCTTGGTGTAATTTTGGTCAGCCGGCCACTCCTGGGAAGGTTCACCACTGTTCCATGTTTTGCCATTTGTGGATAATGGCTCTCACTGTGGTTTGCTGGAGTCCCAAAGCTTTTGAAATGGCTATAAAATTGAACTCAGCTTTCAAAGATCTGATAAACCACAGTTAATTTTTGTTTTAACAGGGGGGCAGTCACTTTTTCACACAGGGCCATGCAGGTTTGGATTTTTTTTACCCTTAATAATAAACACCTTCAATTAAAAACTGCATTTTGTGTTTACTTGTATTATCTTTGTCTAATATTTAAATTTGTTTGATGATCTGAAACATTTGAGTGTGACAAACATACAAAAAAAATGAGAAATCAGGAAGGGGCAAACACTTTTTCACACCACTGTATATAATAGCAATTTAGTCTTGTCCTCACTCAGTGTGAAATTTGGGCCTGTATAGAATTTGCTCGTGTCCACTTATGCCTGTAGATTCATCAAGTTTCAAATTTCTCGCTGATGTGTATCTTTTCTGTCTCCACCGTCTTACCTTTCTTTGGACAACCTCTCGGCCCTTCACCTAGATTAGAATTTTGTCCAGGCCCCAGCTTGGAGTCTGAATTTTTCCTCTTCAAATATTTATCTTCGCTGTTTTTCATATAGTCACAGCAACCTGTAGCACATCTTGGCAAGGCCATTAACCTCAGTAGAACAGCTGAACAACAAATGGAAGAAGACTGTAGCCGTATTGCATTCATACTGCCACTTACTGACATCTGAGAGCCACTGCAGGCACCCATGCATAATGACAAATTATTGGCAAATTTTTCTGGACCAATTAAGAAGTGAAATTAGACATTTTCCTGCAGAACCCTGAACGTTCTCTCACAGAACCCCTGGGTTCCAAGGAACACATGAACACAGTGGAAAAACACTGGCTTACCCCCGGTTTCCACTGACTCTGGATGCAGTCTGTTACAGCTGCGATCCAGCAAATAGTCCCCATCCTCATCAGTGTTCTACTCCTCACCTGGTCCAGATCATTGCGGAATGAATCCAGCTCACTGAAAATACACAAGTCTGTTCTTGATGGGTGCTGCATCCAGTCCCCAGGGAAATTCTGCTATCTACTCCATTTAATAACTGTTCATTAAAAAGCTATTCAAGGATCAGCTGTTATTTTCTGAGATCCACTCCTCCATTTCTGTGTCAGAAAAGATAAAACCTGTGACATGACATACAAACACTTCACAGCCCCTGAGAGCAATTCTTCCATAGTGTTGCTTTAAGCATGGGTGGAGTTATGTGCACCCTTGCACTTGTTTGTTTGCTTGTTTGTTTTTAACACAAATAAAGTGTTTTATACATTTACTGGGAGGCTTTACAGAGTTTCCTTCTAAAGGGTTTTTCATGGGTGTGAATTCAACAGACTTTTTAAAAAAAATAACTGAGTAGAACTCTGTGGTTTTGCCAGGAAGATATTTAAATGGACTACTACCAGAATGGATAAGGGATTTGGTGTCACTGCAGATATGTAGATTTTTACCTCTGCCAAGGAGGTAATGTAATTGGGGTGTCTGCCTGCCTGCTTGTTTGTTTGTCTGTTAGCGGGATTACACAAAAACTACTGGACGGATTTTGGTGAAAATTTCACCAGAGGTAGCCCTTGGGCCAAGGATGAACCCATTAAATTCTGGTGCTGGTCTGAGAGTGCATACCTCCACTAAGGACCTTGTTTGTATTTGCGCAGCAGAATTACACAAAAAGTACTGGATGGATTTGGTTTAAATTTTCACCAGAGGTGGTCCTTGGCCTAGAGAAGGAGCCGATAACATTTTAATGATGATCTGAGAATGCATACCTCCACCAAGGCTCTTATCTTCTCACAGTGTGTTAGCAACAATACTCCAAAACTACTGGATAAACTTTGGTGCAGTTTTCACCAGAACTGGCCCGTGGCCTTCACACCATCCCATTACATTTTGGAGGTGATCCACGAAGGACAGAAGGAGCCTTGGCGGAGGTATGAGCTCTCTGAGTGCTTTTGTAGTTTTTAAAAGCTATCCAGGTGTGTCTCTTTGCTGTTTTTTAGAGGGGGGGAAAAAAGTTATTTCTCATCCGGAATTTTGACACTACTTTGACACTAAAACCAGCTTAACCACGTTTTGGAAGGAACTGGGCAATGCTGAAAGACTTAAAATTGTCTTTAATTGACAAACCAGTGACGAGAATTGCGTCAGCCGCCCATCCTGCCCATTTCCTCTCAGGTAGGAGTGGATAACCTTGACAAATGCGCCCAGAGTTTTGCTCCCCTGCCCCTCCCCACCTCCACCTCCACCTCCACCGCCACCCACCCTTCAAAGTACAGAGAAGCTGTGAAGAGATCCAAGAGTGAAATAAGAAGGTAAAAGGGTGGCCGGTGCAAATTTGTCGCTGATGATGAGCAGCATCACTTTGTGCGTCACGGCGCGCGCTGACTCTCCTCCCCGCATGTCAGTGGATGTCGGCGCAGCGTGTGACGCTCCGTCCTCCTCCGTCCTGTGAGCGCACAGTCCGTCCCGCAGCGCTACTCCGCACAGATATGCTCGCAAAGCCGCATCCATACTGAGCCCTGGATTTTACTGACCGCTGCGAAAGGTTCGCCGGTAAGAAATATTTCCCAGCCCCGTAATCTCTACTTAACAGGATTTTAAGGGTGTTGAATCTTAAGTTAAAGGGAGTGTGAGCTTGGTGAGCTTGTGTGTTTAGTTTGTGGAATCTTGTTCTAAATCGTGAAAACTTGTCTAAAATAGCGCAGAATTTACAGCTTGCCAAATGGGCTCTAATTTACGCACAGATTTGGAAGTGATGGTTGGCTGTGTGACCTTGGTTTGGTTTAAAAGGCGCAGCATCACCAGGGACGAGCAGCATCAGTACCACTGTCCTCAGCAGATGGGTCACCTGGTGTCCCCACTGATGCCTGCTGCTAGTCAGGAGCTCTGACAGCTGTTCTCTTCAGTCCTGCTCTGTGCTATTCTTTAAAAGGCTTCTGTTGAGGGAGAAATGAGCACTTAAATAGCCTGGTATTAGTGGTGCGGCTCAGATGTTGTAGATTCCTGTTTAAATCGAGTCTCTGAAGACAGTTGTAGACAGCTGATTATCCAGTAAGTGTGAATCAGCCTTGTTGCACACAGGCAATCACATCGATCAGTAACTGATCAATGAAGAAGTCTGGATGTTTAAATAAGATTGATCAGTCTGCCTCTTTAAGTCTAAATAAGTTATTATGTGTAATTAAAAAGATTTGAAAAAAAAAACAATATAAAATGAAATAACTTAACCCACATTGCATCAAGCATTTAAAATCTGTTTTGCTCTAAGTTTCAATACAGAGTTTATGGTTTTGTGATGCATCTAATATACATACTTAGATGGACTGTAACAAAAGGAAGCAAAGCTATTTCTGGACAACTATAATATAGTGTTGCTTTGCAGTAGCCATCCCTGAAATACAAGAAGAGATTTTGTTTTTAGTGTACTTTTCGTTCTGTGCTCTGATGTGTTTAAACTTTAGTGAATCTAGAATAGTCTTCAGCTATAGTTTTAAGAACATAAAAAGTCAGGTGCATTTTGGTAAACAATTGTCTCACATTTTTAGATGAAGGGGATAATCGGATATCTGTTTGTTGCAGCTCTGGAGGTATCAAAGTCTTTGAGCACATACTGTAGGACAGACTGCTTTTCTGCACATGGACAGAGTGCATAAGTCATGTGGCTTTACTATAGATGGTGCACAGGTCTTATCAATGATGTAGCCTGTATGCTGTATATGAACAGTGACCACTATCCTTTGCTGCACTTTGTCTATAATAACTAATAAGAGAAAGATCAGAGAGATGTGTGCACAGTTTATAGATCTGTAACTGAGAATGCAGATACTCTTCCAAGGACGAAGTAATCAATAAGCTCAGAGGAGGATCAAGTATTGTGCTTTTATTCCAGCCATGGTCATACTGTACTACAAATCTCTGTTTGATTCTGTTCTCTTCTTCTTCTCTGTCCCCTCACCCCCCAACCAGTCATAGCAGATGACTACCCCCTCTTGAACCTGGTTCTCCTGGAGGTTTCTTCCTGAGTTCACAGGAGTTGGCCTGAATGTTGGGGTCTCTTTCTAAGATTATTGCACCTTTACCCTACAGTTTAAAGTGTTATGAGACAACTGTTGCTGTGAATTGGTGCTATATAAATAAAGTTGACGTGACCCAAATTAAAAAATGGCTTCAAAAACACAGTAAAAAATGTCTGTAAAGTTTGACGTTACTATAACATCATAACAGTTAAAAACAGTAAATTTTGACAAGATGAAATACTGTTTCTTTGAAAGTAAATTGTATATGAATTTGTATACTGTATATGCCAAAACTGCATCTTTACACTCCTGATCAAAATCTCAAGATGAGGAAAAATTACAAGTTTGGCATTTGGCGCTGGTGGATCATGACCAGGTTGTGAGTAGAGCTTCAAAATGCTAAAAGAAGAAACAGGAACAAGAGACAAAAATAGAGAATAGGCAATTTATTGAAAACTGCATTTAAACTCAAACAGGCTGTTCATCAGCTGATCAAAAGTTTAAGACCATAGTCCAAAAAAACCCAAAACAGAACTAAAAGTGTCAAAAAAAAGGACTCGGTTGTGAGTAGCCCCACCATTCTTGTTGATCACATCAAAAAATTTGTTTAGGTAGTCTTGATGCGAGTGTTTCCAGGAGGCTGGTGGGAATGTTGATCCAAGTGGTGAAGATGGCTTCATGAAGTGCATCCACGGTCTGGAGCTGACATCTATTTTTGTAAAATTCCCTTGCCATCCATCCCCAAACGTTCTCAGTGGGATTTAGATCAGGGGAACACGCAGGATGGTTCAAAAGAGCAATGTTATTCTCCTGGAAGAAATCCTTCATCAGGCAGGTGTTGTGAACTGCAGTGTTGTCCTGTTGACAGCTCAGTAACTACCGTACAGACAAGGGCCTCAGTCAAGAGCAGTGTTGGGCAAGTTACTAACAATAGTAACTAGTTACAGTTACTAGTTACTTCTTTTCAAAAGTAACTCAGTTACTTACCAGTTACTGCATGATTAAAGTAACTAGTTACTTGGAAAAGTAACTTTCACGTTACTTTTAAATGCATACTTAAATCATCTTGCACACATAGCAAGATCACAGGCCCTAAGAAGAAGTGTTCTCATCAGAAAAAAGAAGAAAAAGAAAACTGATGAGAAAAAAAGTCGCATTTTATAGAGAAAAAATGTCTCAGATTTACACAAACTATTGTTATCAGTAGAAAGTCAGAAATTTACTAGAAATAAAGCTGTAAATTCACAGAGAAAATTTTGGACCCTTGGGGGGCTGTTTTTGGCCCACAAGCCATATGTTTGACACCCCTGAACCAGTCCATTAAAAATGCATAATTAGAGGATTTACTTCCATGAAATAGTTGCAGATCACAACAGCATGTAAATGAATAAGATAAAATAAAACAGAAAGCACAGATAAATGAAAGTTCACCTTAAGCTTATTAAGACTCTGAGAGTCTTAATAATCCACAGAAATTTTGGAAAGTGATCAAAGGTTTATCTGTGAACAAAAGCTCTCAGGTTCTTCCTACTTTTGTTTTAAATGGCTCAGTCCCAGTTTATGATAGAACTGAGGTTTTAAATTGCTTCAATAAGCGTTTTGTGTCATCTGGTTTTCTGTTTAACTCTACAGGAGCTACATCTGTGCCTCACTGTACTAATTCCCAAATGTTTTTTGGAGAACCTTTTAGACTTGTACCTTTTACTGTACAGCAAGTTCATAAGGCTCTCAAAACTTTGAATCACAGAAAACCTCCTGGACCAGACTTGATAGAGCCTTACTTTTTGAAAATGGCTGCCGATTTTATTGCACAGCCTCTTACAGTACTTTTTAATTTATCAATTGAAAACAAAGAGATTCCTGTAGTATGGAAGTCATCTTTTGTGGTTCCTCTCTTAAAAGGAGGTGACCCAGCAGTTTTAACTAACTACAGACCAATATCAAACTTGTGTGTCTTGTCCAAGATTCTTGAATCTCTCGTGTGTGATCAACTTAAAGAGTTTTTATACTCAAATGAACTTCTTTCAAAACTGCAATCGGGCTTTAGAAAAAAGCACAGCACTATTACTGCTGCTACAAAAGTGGTCAATGATATACTTGTTGCTCTTGATAAAAAGCAGTACTGTGCTGCACTTTTCATTGATCTGTCAAAGGCTTTTGACACTGTGGACCACACAGTTTTAAAGCAAAGACTCATCAGTTTTGGTCTGTCGGAACACGTAGTCTCCTGGTTCGCAAATTATTTGAGTGACAGGACCCAATGTATTAAATATGATGGTTTGTGTTCTGAAATTGTCAGTGTCCACAAGGGGGTGCCACAGGGTTCTGTATTAGGACCCCTCCTATTCATTATGTACATTAATGATCTAGGACAAAATGTGTCTGATGCTAGTTTGCATTTTTATGCCGATGACACAATTATTTACTGCTTTGGCTCTTCCCCTGCTAATGCCGTTGCTTCTCTGCAGAAAGCTTTTAATGTGGTGCAGCACACACTTCTGCAGCTAAAACTAGTCCTTAATGCTGACAAAACTAAACTGATGTGGTTTTCAAATTTTAGGAAGAGTCCACAAATTTTTCCCACAGTGTCCACTTTTGAGGGAAATGAAATTGAGGTGGTTCACTCGTACAAGTATCTTGGTATCTTGCTTGATGACGCTCTGACTTTTAAGCCCCATGTTGAAAATCTTGTGAAGAAACTTAAACTGAAGCTGGGTTTTTTTATTTCGAATAAATGTTGTTTTTCTTTTGAGGTTAAAAAACGTCTTGTTACTGCAACTTTTTTATCTATTTTAGATTATGGAGACCTCTTGTATATGAACGCTTCAGCTCAGTGTCTGAGTAAGATTGACTCTGTATATCATGCTGTTTTGAGGTTTGTTACAAACTGTAGAGCCTTGACCCATCACTGTGAACTGTATTCTAGAGTGGGATGGCCCTCTTTGTCCACCAGGAGGTTGACTCACTGGTACATTTTTATTTACAAGGCCATGCTTGGACTGTTGCCCCCTTACATTTGTAATTTGATCACACTGAGAAGTGTTGATTCTTATGGTTTGCGTTCTAATGATCATTTGTTGCTTTCTGTTCCTTTTGCCCGTACTGAGCTGGGAAAAAGAGCTTTCATGTTCTCAGCCTCCTCTACATGGAACATGTTGCAAAAAGACTGGAAACTAACGGAACTTGTTTCATTGAACGACTTTAAATCCAGATTGAGAACACTTGAGACGGCCTCACTAATTTGTAACTGTTTTATATGATTTGTATGTCATTGTAAGTGTAATTGTGATTTTTTTTGCTGCCTTTTGGCCAGGACTCCCTTGAAAAAGAGGTTTTTAATCTCAACGGGGTTTTTTTCCTGGTTAAATTAAAAAAAAAAAAAAAGCTGTTCTCTACTGCAACAAATGAGTCACTTTTTCTCTGTGCGGTAAGAAAACATTTACACAACTGCAGGCATTAAATGCAGCTTCTTGCTCTAAAAATACTCTTGTTTAACCACAGAGGTAGGAGCTGCTGGGGGCTACTCACTGCTCGGACGACAGGTGATAAGGGCTCAATATGAGAAGTTACCATGCCATGGCATTTCTTCCCACTGGGTTGCCATGTAAGCAGGACAGGAAACCGACTCACGGAGGAGACTGACGGCTGCGCCAGCTAGATAGGATCAGTTTATATTTATTTGCGCTAAAAATATCTATCCATATTAATAAAACGAGTAATGCATTTGATCAAATTTCAGTAACTGTAAGGCATTACTGAATGTTTAAACAGTAATTTTGTTACACAAGACGTTACTGCAAAAGTAGTGGCGTTACAGTAACGCGTTACTATGTAGCATTACTTTGTAACGCGTTACTCCCAACACTGGTCAAGAGGGATGCCCACTGCAACATCTCCACATAGCCAGCCTCCGTTTGTCATCCCTGCACAACCTGCAGCATCATTGTTCCATTGCAGGAAAAGGCACCCCACATCATGATGGAGCCTCCTCTACTGTGCCATGCAGAAAACATCTCCAGTGGGAGCCCCTTGTCATGCCAGTTAATGTTGGAAACCATCAGGACCATCCAGGTTAAAGGTTTTTTTTCATCAGAGAATTAAACTTTCTTCTACCTTTCAATATCCCGTGTTTGGTGCTCTCTTGCAAAGTCCAAATGGGCAAGTTTGTGGTGCAGGAGGAGGCATGGTCTTTGAAGATTGTTTTTATTACTTAAGCCCTTCTTTTGTTGACGCTTTGTTATGGTTATTGGGTTGCAGTCAGCATCAGTAAGGGCCTTAAGTTGGGTTGAGGATCGGCCATCTTCACCACATAGAGCAACATTCCCACCAGCCTCCTGGAAACATTTGCATCAAGCATGCATAAACAAATTTTTTGAAACTTTTGTGACCCTGACCTGTGACTATGGTTTTGGGATTACAAGGCCAAGGTCAAATTGCTATTTAAACTATATCTCAAGAATAAAGAAAACTAGAGTCACCAAACTTGGTACACAGGTTCATCCTGAGACCATGACCTCCGACTATAGGTTTGGCATCATAAGGTCAAAGGTCATGGTTAGCTTCCACTATGCCCTATATAGTGTGTGTGTGTGTGTGTGTGTGTGTGTGTGTGTGTGTGTGTGTGCACGCGCGCGCTGCTCTAGAAGGAGTAAAGCCAGGGTCATCAAACTATGTACACATGTTCACCCTGTCTCCCTGACCTCTGTCTATGGTTTGGGGGCTGCAAGGTCAAAGGTCAAGATCAAAATACCATATCAACTACATCTCAACAACAAACAGAGGCTGAGGAGTACCGCTGGCAGCTTCCAATATACAGTGGTGTGAAAAAGTGTTTGCCCCATTCCTGATTTTTCATTTTTTTGTATGTTCGTCACACTTAACCTCTTGCACTCCGGGATACCGCGGGTGGTCACGTCTCTGCGTCCTAGGGCACACGAGGGCGCCCTAGGACGCACACTGTGCGTCCTAGTGCGCACTGAAAAAAAAAAGCTACATTTCCGTTCTTCCACTACAGACACAGCCGCGAACAGAAAGCCAAAGGAGTGCTTTGACTGGTTTAGATGTGATTGACCTCTCATTCAACTAATAAGAGCCTTGAATTGGGTTTCTGAAACCTTGAAGAACCAATGACTGAAAACCTAGCAAGAAGGACCCGCCTACCAACGGCTGCGAATACAGCGAGCCAATTGAAACACAGAAGTTCGAAAGTGTGCGTCCCTTGCGTAAAATCTGTTTTGTGTAAGCCGCTGGGTGACACACACGCGTTCGCCAGTCTTTTTTTCTTACTACTATTCTTTATTTGTTTTGAAAACTCGTTCGCCAAAACCGCAATCATGGAAGCGCAAAACCGCAATAATGGAATTATGGTTTGACCAGGTCGCGTGACCAGAACCACGAGTCCGTAACAAGCGGACCAGCGTCATGTTCATCTGACAATGAGGAAGAGAAGATCGCCAGCGACACTGCTGTTGTGGACAGGTAAGTGTTATAAGCTAAATTATTCTTTATCCCTGAAAATTGTAATCAAAATGACTTTTGACCGATCGGTAAATTACAACTGTGCGTCATCGCAACATGAAGACCGCAGCGCACGGGTCCAGTCCGTGCGCCGCGTCCGGACCGTGAACGCCCCCCCCCCCCCCTCGCTACTCTTCTGTAGCGGATTGCAGATATGATTGCAGATATTTTAGTACAACTGTGCGTAGTAGTCCACGGCGCACCGTCCCCGCGGTCCGTCATGTAGCGATGGGCGATGTCCGTCCTCTGTAGCGGGGGGGGGGGGGGGGGTTGTTATCTTTGTTATCTTCTACATTACAGATATTTTAGTATAATTTTTAGTGCACTGTAGGTTATTTTTTTCTTGTAAAAAAAAAAGCCACACATTTTTTACGTGGCATGCTTCTTTGTGTGTAGGGGCTTGTTTGTTCATTTATTCATTCATGAATGAATAAACACCCCCCCACACACACACACACAGCCCTTCACCTTTCATTAGAGCCCAAGATGAAGCTTCTATACTGAATCATTCAAAAGTTACAGACGTTTTTCCAAACTGTGCCATTTGGCACAATTTGGCACAGTTCAAAAACGCCTGGGAACAACCTAAGAAAAAAGCTGTGTAATATATTCATTTTTTGTGGTATTGTTACAAAATTTTGACCTCAGTTGGATAACACTTGGTTCTACATTTCTGTTGCATTTTCCAGCCAGTATCTGAAGCTGTGTGTTATTTGCAAGCATTTGTATCCAAAAAAACACCCAGGCAAAATTTATTTTCTTCAAGTTCAGTATGTTTAGATAACTGTTACTCAGTGGCAGGAGCACTTAGAGAGATTATGACTGTTTTGCCAAAAAATTCAAAGTGTTTTCTTTTAAATGAGACCAACCCCATGATGATGCTCCAAAGGGTTGAAGAACAGCTTTTGATTTACTTTGGGTACGTTATTTTTAGGCGTTTTTAGGGAAATTGACCAGAGTGCAAGGGGTTAAATGTTTCAGATCATCAAACAAATTTAAATATCTGACAAAGATAACACAAGTAAACACAAAATGCAGTTTTTTAAATGAAGGTGTTTATTATTAGGGGGAAAAAAATCCAAACCTATATGGCCCTGTGTGAAAAAGTGATTACCCCCTAAACCGAATAACTGGTTGGGCCACCCTTAGTAGCAACAACTGCAATCAAGTGTTTACTGGCAATGAGTCTTTTACAGCACTATGGAGGAATTTTGGCCCACTCATCTTTGCAAAATTGTTGTAATTCAGCCACATTGGAGGGTTTTCAAGCATGAACCGCCTTTTTAAGGTCATGCCACAGCATTTCAATCAGATTAAAGTCAGGACTTTGACTAGACCACTCCAAAGTCTTCATTTTGTTTTTCTTAAGCCATTCAGAGGTGGACTTGCTGGTGTGTTTTGGATTATTGTCCTGCTGCAGAACCCAACTGCACTTCAGCTTGAGGACACAAACAGATGACCGGACATTCTCCTTCAGGATTTTTTGGTAGACAGTAGAATTCATGGTCCCATTTACCACAGCAAGTGTTCCAGGTCCTGAAGCAGCAAAACAGCCCCAGACCATCACACTACCACCACCATATTTTACTGGTGGTATGATGTTCCTTTTCTGAAATGCTGTATTACTTTTACAGCGAATGTAATGGGACACACACCTTCCAAAAAGTTCATCTTTTGTCTCGTCAGTCTACAGAGTATTTTCCCCAAAGTCTTGGGGATCATCAAGATGTTTTCTGGCAAAACTGAGACCAGCCTTTATGTTCTTTTTGCTCAGCAGTGGTTTTCATCTTGGAACTCTACCATGCAGGCCATTTTTGCCCAGTCTCTTTCTTATGGTGGAGTCATGAACACTGACCTTAACTGAGGCAAGTGAGGCCTGCAGTTCTTTGGATGTTGTTGTGGGGTCTTTTGTGACATCTTGGATGAGTCATCGCTGTGCTCTTGGGGTAATTTTGGTCAGCCGGCCACTCCTGGGAAGGTTCACCACTGTTCCATGTTTTCATCATTTGTAGATAATGGCTCTCACTGTGTTTTGCTGGAGTCCCAAAGCTTTCGAAATGGCTAGAAAATTGAACTCAGCTTTCCAAAGATGTGATAAACCACAGTTAATATACAGTATGTTTTAACAGGGGGGCAATCACTTTTTCACACAGGGCCATATAGGTTTGGATTTTTTTTTTACCCTTAATAATAGACACCTTCAATTAAAAACTGCATTTTGTGTTTACTTGTTTTATCTTTGTCTAATATTTAAATTTGTTTGATGATCTGAAACATTTAAGTGTGACAAACAAAAAAAAATTAGAAATCAGGAAGGGGCAAACACTTTTTCACACCACTGTATTTATTTTTAACAGTGCAGAGATGTTTTGAACTCAGGCCATCTGAAGTGTGTTGGGAGATTATTGGTTGGCTGAGTTGCTGTGTTTTCATTTTTTCAGTGTTGCAGCCACTGTTTTACGTTACATTATTTGAATTTTGTGTGTCATTGAATGTCAAGACGGGAAAGCAGCAGTGGAGAGGTTTTGCTGTTAATGCACATCGGATTATGAAGACTTGTCAATGACCGTTGCATGGATTATTACATCACAGGATCATCTTGACATGCACAGAGGAGGAAATCTCTTTTAGGGATCAAATTATAAATAGGGAAGGCAAATGCACATCTCGAATATGTAGCTTTCATGTTAGCAGCAGAACCTCTTAGCGGGTTTGGTTAAGATCGGCTGAGTGTGCCGATTGTGAGAAAGCTTGTTTTCAGCTGATGTAAGCAGTGAGTGGTGTGACGACGAAGGCTTGTGTGCATCCGTGTTTTTGGATTATGTGAAAGATGCAGCATCCCATTTCAGCTCTAGTTTGGTGGCTATTAATGTGAAATTTAAGTCAGAATGAGTCACTAATCACAGAAAATTAAAGACTCTAATGTAGATTTGATTTGTTTTGCCCTTCTCATTATGTTCCCCTTCCCTGGCAGGTGCATATATACAGTATATATATACTGGAAAAATGGCTCCCTCAATAAGTAATGAGCCTATACAGGAGCTTCTAATGTGGATCAGGAGAACACATGACGGCACTTCGTCCAAAGCATCATATTCACTTCCTCCATTACGTTTGGAGTGAACCAACCACTCCCTGAAAAAGGGGTGGGGATGGATATGTTGGTGCAAGGCTTCAGAGGATTAAAGGATTTACAGGGGAAAAGCCCTACTAAAATTAAGCTTTGCAGTAAAGGGAAATTAAACAGAACAATTTGCAGGATTGGGAATTTTTGGGAACCAGAAACACTGCATGAAAGACAAAGAGTCATGGGGAGGGTGGAAGGTTCTGACTCAAAAAAAACAAAACTGAACCTTTAAATGTGTTAGTATGAGTCCTAAAGGTATATCACAGTAGAGATATTTGACTTGTAATTTATTTATTGAGAAAAATGACAGTATTTCATGTGATGGAAAGTTAATCCAAATTTTTGCATTGTCTCTCATTGTGTAGCAACAACTGCATAATAAAGTTTTGGGTGCCTCTTCTTCTGAATACATTCCCAGCAAAGTTCCAGCAATCAGATATTGATGGAATTACTTTTCTATACTACAGGGCAGATTTACTAACATGCTGCGCCATCACAAAACCCTGTTTTGGCGTTAAAAAACTACTCTTTAGAGTAAAGGGTGCCCTGCCCCCTAAAGGGCGCAGGGAAAAATTTGCGGTGGGAAGGCATGGACGATGTTAATTTTGTGCCTGGCCTCATTGCATATATATTTGCGGGAGTTGTCATGTCAACATGCAAATTTGAGGGAGGAGCGTATTTAAATAACTGGCACAAGGTGATTTTTTAGGTTTGCGGTTGTCAATCTTCTGCTAAATGCACCAGGATTTAATGCCCCAATAAAGCTTGTCTTAATTCATCTGCGTCTGACATGATATCAATTGTTGGTGCCAGGAGGAGACACTGGCGAGAACCGAAGGCACATGGCAGAAGCTTCTCTCTGTGCGTGACTTTATGTGGCATGGCAGAAGAACAGATTATATGAATATCAACGTCCTCACAGAGATCACTGTTATGCTGAACTGGACATCAGCCGGCAGTTTTTTTTAAAAATTTCATTTGTTTATACTGTATATAGCCTACTACAGGAATTTGTATCCATAAAATAGGATATAATAGGAGCCCTTATACCTGCAATAGACGTACAGATGGTGTCAGCCTCGCTCTTGAAGCAAAATCTTCCACATTGCCAGTTTTCTTTGATTTTTTTCTCTATCCATATTTCTGTATTTACAGTATTTCTTTTTGCTGTGCGTAAAACGGTAATTCAGTTCCCTCTTCTCTCTATTTCTCTCTTCTAGTTCAGGATACACAATATAGGAGGAAAACAACAATGAAATTATTAACAAAAAATGCACAGATCCATAGAAACATCCCCCGAAATTGCAATACCGGAACTCAGTGGCATTTATAAAAAGTTGTGAACTGGGAAACCTGTAGATTGTGTTAAAACAGTTATTCACAAAAAAAAAAAAAACCCAACAGAGTCTCCATCAGACCATCTTGATGGCTCTAGTGTTAATAAAATAAACACACTGGTGAAATAATCAATTTATTCATGAGTAGTTCTTAATTAAATTAGATACAAATCCTTCGTTTATACATATTAAACAAAAAAGTCTGCCATGTTGAATGAAAATCTAAATTTTGAAATGTAATGAACAAAAATAAACTATTTTAGTGGTGTTTGCGCTTAAACAAAAACTTTTTAAAAAAGCTTTATATATTATGCTCCTCCAAACTGACATAATGCACGGCTCAGGAGACGCACACACACAGGCTCAGAGTAGCTCAAATAGCTTTATTGACAACAAGGGTGTATGGATGTGTGTCTGCGAGATGTAAATGTGTTGGTGGCGGCGTCTGCTTTGGGCACAGAGGCAGGAGACCGTACAGCCGGACAACCTTGGGAGGGGCGGATGACTGGCACAGCAAGGAACGAGGTCCGGTAGACAGCCACCTGGAGAGCCCGGTGCAGCAGCGAGGAACAGGCGATGGAGAGGAATAGTCCGCCGCCGGGAAATCCACCTGTGCACAGGGGAGCAGACTTGGAGGAGAAAAAAGGTAAGATCTTCTTACCGCAATGTTAGCTGAGAATGAGACGGAACTCACAGCAATCCGTAGTGAAGTCTGACGGCTTCAGGCCGAAGCCCAGGGCGAGGCGGCTTAAATCCCTCGCCGCTGATGATGTGCAGGTGTGTGTGCAGGTGGCGCCGCTGATGAGCGGCGCGGCGTGACAGTACTCCCCCCTCTAGCAGCGCCTCCTGGCGATGGTTTCTCTGGGTGCGCTCGGTGGAATTCAGCAATGAGCGATGGGTCCAACACAAACGACGAGGGTACCCACTGCCGATGTTCAGGCCCATAGCCCTCCCAGTCCACCAAGTACTGCAACCCACGACCCCGGCGCCAGGAGTCCAGGATGGAGGAGACAGGCCAGGCCGGATGGCCATCAATCATCCGGGGCGCGGGTTGCGCAGCAGGAGGAGGGCAAAAGGGGTCGGAGACTGCCAGCTTCACCTTGGACACGTGGAAGGTGGGATGGATGCGGAGGGAGGGGGGAATAGCCACACGCACAGCCACCGGGTTGATGATCCTGGTGATGGGGTATGGGCCCATAAAACGCTGTGCCAGCTTCCTCCTCTCGCCCTTTAAAATCACGTCCTGGGTCGACACATAGACTTGCTGACCAACTCTGTACGCCGGGGCAGGTCTTCTGTGCCGGTCCGCCACGGCTCTGTTGCGCTCCGCCGTGCGTAAAAGTGCATTGCGCGCTGACGCCCAGATGGAGCGGAACTGCCTGAGATGCGCCCGTACTGAGGGGACAGTTACCTCACTCTCCTGCGCCGGAAGCAGCGGGGGGTCGTAACCCAGGGATGCCTTAAAGGGGGACATCCCTGTAGCAGAAGAGCGAGCGGTGTTGTGGGCGTATTCAACCCAGGCGAGGTGGTTACTCCAGGACGTTGGTTTGGATGCCGTGACGCAGCGGAGCGCAGCCTCCAGCTCCTGGTTGGTCCGCTCACACTGCCCGTTGGTTTGGGGGTGATGGCCGGAGGAGAGGCTCACCTTGGCTCCCAGGGCGTTGCAGAACGACCTCCAAACCTCTGAAGCAAATTGGGGCCCCCGGTCCGAGACCACGTCCACCGGAATCCCGTGCAGCCTGACCACGTGCTGGATTAGGAGGTCCGCCGTCTCCAGGGCAGTTGGGAGACCTCGTAGGGGGACGAAGTGTGCTGCCTTGGAGAAGCGGTCCACGATGGTCAGGACGGTGTCGAAGGTGTTTGAGGCTGGGAGTCCGGTGACGAAATCCAGGGCGATATGCGACCAGGGCCTGCCAGGGACGGGCAGAGGCTGGAGCAAACCCGCTGGAGGGGCATTACCTGATTTGCTGGTGGCACACACTGGGCAGGCCCGGGCGTAGCGGGCAGCGTCCCTCCGCAGGCCTGGCCACCAGAAGGACCGCTGGAGGAGGTCAATCATCCGGGAGGAGCCAGGGTGGCAGGTGAGCTTGGATGTGTGCAACCAGTGGATGACCTCCCCCCGAACCGTGGATGGCACGAACAGCCTCCCCTCCGGTCCGCCGCCAGGGTCAGGTTCCACTTCCTGCGCCTTCCGGATCTTGCTCTCAATGTCCCAGGTGACGGCTCCCACGACGCACGACCTGGGTAGGATGGTGTGGACTGTGTCCTCCGACTCCTCAGGGGCGAATTGCCTAGAGAGGGCGTCAGGCAGGCCGTTCTTGGAGCCAAGCCTGAAGGTGATGGTGAATTGGAACCTGGCAAAGAACAAGGACCAGCGCGCCTGGCGGGCGTTCAGGCGCTTGGCAGATCTTAGGTACTCCAAGTTCTTGTGGTCCGTCAGGACCACGAACGGCAGGATCGCCCCCTCTAGCCAGTGACGCCACTCCTGTAGCGCGAGCTTGATGGTGAGGAGCTCTCTGTCCCCCACGTCGTAATTCCGTTCCGCCGGGGACAAGCGCCGGGAGAAGAAGGCGCAGGGCCGCTTGGTTCCGTCATCTGGCGACCGCTGGGATAGCACCGCCCCCACTCCTGTGTCCGAAGCGTCCACTTCCACGATGCACTGCAGCGCAGAGTTCACTTGGCTAAGGACCCGGGAGGAGGAGAACTCCGCCTTCAGCGCCTGAAAGGCAGCCGCGGCCTCTTCGGTCCACCGGAACGGGACCTTAGGGGACGTGAGGCGGGTCAGCAGGCCGACGATGGTGCCAAAATTTGGGACGAAGTGGCGGTAGAAATTTGCAAACCCGACGAACTGCTGCACCTGTTTTCTTGATGCAGGTGTGGGCCATTCCACCACCGCCTTCACCTTCTCTGGGTCCGGAAGCACCTGGTCATGGGAGATGATGAACCCAAGGAAGGATGTTGTCTTCACATAGAACTCGCATTTTTCGGCCTTCACATACAACCGGTTCTCCAGCAGTCTTTGGAGGACCCGCCTCACGTGGACCCGGTGCTCGTCCCTGGATTTGGAGAAGATGAGAATGTCATCCAGGTAGACGAACACAAAAAGGCCAATGAAATCCCGGAGGATGTCATTAATAAGGCGCTGAAAGACGGCTGGAGCGTTGGTCAACCCGAACGGCATCACCAGGTACTCGAAGTGGCCGTTCGGGGTACGGAAGGCTGTCTTCCACTCATCTCCCTCCCGGATCCGGACGAGGTGGTATGCGCTGCGTAGATCCAGCTTGGTGAACCAAGTCGCCCCCTGGAGGGAGTGGAAGGCGGTGTCCATGAGGGGCAGGGTGTAGCGATCCTTCTCCGTAATGTCGTTTAGGGCACGATAGTCGATGCAAGGACGGAGGGACCCATCCTTCTTACCCACGAAGAAGAATCCTGCCCCCACAGGTGATGACGATGGGCGGATTATCCCAGCACTCAGCGACTCCTTAAGGTAAGCGTTCATGGTCTCCTTCTCCGGCGCTGACAGGCTGTAGAGTCGCCCAGAGGGTAAGGGTGCCCCCTGGCGGATGTTAATTGCGCAGTCATAGGGCCTATGAGGAGGAAGAGACATCGCCTTAGACTTGCTGAATACCATACCCAGGTCGTGAAATTCCAATGGCACCAGGGACAGGTCTGGGGGCGCAGCGTCCGTAGGGGTAGGAGGAGAGGACGGAGAGCAGGCAGCGGACTGTAGACAGGTGCTCATGCAGAATGTGCTCCATGCCGACACCCCGGCGGACTTCCAATCCAAAACGGGGTTGTGGAGGCGTAGCCAGGGATACCCCAGGATGACGGGCGACACAGAGTTGGGCAGGACGTAGAAGGTTATCTCCTCCCGGTGGTTTCCTGAAATGATAACCGGAACGGGGACGGTCTGGTGTGTTACTCTCCCCAGGGAGACACGGGAGAGGTTGACCAGGGAGATAGGGGTCTTTAATGCCTGGCAGTGGATGCCCAATCGGGTTGCCAGGCTTTGTGAAATAAAACTGCCCTCCGCGCCCGAATCCACCAGTGCGTGAGTGAGATGCCCAGTGGAGTTGTGACAAAATCGGACGGGCAGCTTCAATTGGGTGAGGGGACTTGACCGATTGATGTCCGCGAGGCCTCCTACAGTGACTCGCGGACCCCGCCGTTTGGCTTCTGTGGACAAAGCTCTACCGTGTGTTGATTATCTCCGCAATACATGCAGAGATTCAACTCACCGTGGCGTTGTCTCTCCGCCGGGGAGAGCTTTGTCCAGCCCGTCACCATCGGCTCCAACTCCTCGGGGCGCGATGGTGGCGGCGTCGCCAGGGGACGAGCTTGGAACGGGCGCGACGAGGCTCCACGAGGGCGAGAAGAAGACGACTTCCGCCCCGAGGAGCGCTCGCGCAGCCTGTTATCCAAACTGACGGCAAGCGACGTTAGCTCCGCTAAAGTCTCCGGGATATCCCGTCCAGCCAGTTCATCCCTCAGATCAT
Organism: Pholidichthys leucotaenia; assembly: GCA_020510985.1. NCBI lineage: Eukaryota > Metazoa > Chordata > Actinopteri > Cichliformes > Pholidichthyidae > Pholidichthys > Pholidichthys leucotaenia. Next base: position 121,770,537 of record CM035837.1, on the reverse strand, counting down.
CGTTGAGGCTGCGGAGGAAAAGGCCACAGAGGGAGCGTTCCTCCCAGCCCAATTCTTCCGCCGCTACCCGGAAGTCGACCGCATAGTCCGCTGCCAACCGGCTTCCCTGCTGGAGGCTGAGAAGCCGATCGACCTGGACCGTCTCGGTATGAGAGTGGTCAAAGACCTCCAGGAAGCGTCTCACGAATTGGTCATACGTGAGGGTGGCATAACTGGGCCTCGCCATTACGGCGTAAGTCCAGGTTAGTGCCCGCCCAGCTAGGAGATTCCCGATATAACCAATTCGGCTATGATCTGAAGGAAAATCTCCGGGAACACGGTGGAACACGGACTCACACTGCATTATGAACCCCCGCGCTCCGCCGAGCTTACCGCTAAAGCGGGCGGGGGTTGGAATGGGCGTGAGCCGAGTCGGTGATCCCGGAGCCTGCTGGACGGCCGCTGGAGCAGCAGGAGCCGCGCCACCCTGACGAGCCGGGGGGAACGGCTGTTGGGGGTCCAAGCGGTCCAATCGGTTAGTTATACAGATTAATTGATTGAGTATCACTTGTTGCTGATAAGCTATTTGGTCCACTCGAGCCTCGAGAGTGGTAAGCCGGTGTGCGAGCCCGCCGTCTGCCGAGCCGCTCGGCTGAAGCCGTACTGACATAATGCACGGCTCAGGAGACGCACACACACAGGCTCAGAGTAGCTCAAATAGCTTTATTGACAACAAGGGTGTATGGATGTGTGTCTGCGAGATGTGAATGTGTTGGTGGCGGCGTCTGCTTCGGGCACAGAGGCAGGAGACCGTACAGCCGGACAACCTTGGGAGGGGCGGATGACTGGCACAGCAAGGAACGAGGTCCGGTAGACAGCCACCTGGAGAGCCCGGTGCAGCAGCGAGGAACAGGCGATGGAGAGGAATAGTCCGCCGCCAGGAAATCCACCTGTGCACAGGGGAGCAGACTTGGAGGAGAAAAAAGGTAAGATCTTCTTACCGCAATGTTAGCTGAGAATGAGACGGAACTCACAGCAATCCGTAGTGAAGTCTGACGGCTTCAGGCCGAAGCCCAGGGCGAGGCGGCTTAAATCCCTCGCCACTGATGATGTGCAGGTGTGCGTGCAGGTGGCGCCGCTGATGAGCGGCGCGGCGTGACACAAACTGGCTGTGCCTGTGTTGATGACCTGCTTCCTCAGGTGTACCTGCGTGCAATTTTGCAGTGTTCTTGGTGGATGGGTGGGCATTATTGAAACGAAGTGACAGTGTCTGTGTTCATAATTTTGCATGTTGTTAGTAGATCACTGGTAAAAAACGATTTTTTTTCAGCTTTGTTAAAATGAATGTTGGCAAATGATTTTGTCTCTGATTTGAGGCACATTTCTTGTGTCATAAAGGCACAAAATGTCATGTTGCTCCACCAAGGTGATCTATTTGTACCGTAAAAAATGTAAAGGCTTAGTTGCCTCAGCATGACTGTGCCTTTAGATAGGTTACAGTTTGTACCTTTTTCTGTGTACTAAACAAAAATGAAAGTGCATTGCTTGTCCCCTACCAGGGCAGGAATGACACCCTTTATACATTTTAGATGAATTCATATGACCATGATTTCTTTTTGTATTCTTCTTTTGGCTGCTGCCTTTCTGGCTCGCTACAGTGTATCAACACCTGACGTTGCAATGATCTGCATGTCAATTTGGCAAGGATTTTTATGCCAGATGCCATTCCTGATGCAACCTTCCCCATTTATCCGGGCTTGTGCACAGCACAGATAGCACACTGGCTTGTGCTCCCCCTGTGGCCTTTGGTATGACCCGGCCGGAGCTTGTTGGGACAAATGGTCTACCACTAAGCCACCACTCCAGAGTATACTTTTTGTAAAACAGACTCAGAATCAAAATACTTTATTGATTAGGTGGGTTCATTACAGTTGCTTCAACAAAGAAGATCACTGATACATCAAAAATTGGTCAGATCTCTCAATGATCTCTCAATGATCTCCACCCATGTGTAAAGAGGGTATAAGCTGTCACAGATTTGTAATAATTAAACCTTTTAGGAAACATCAAAATTTTTCTTCCTCCTGCAGATGAGAAAAGTGTTCTTGTTGGAAAAATTCCTTATCAAAAATCAGGCAGGATCAAAGTTTCAGCAAATCTCTCGGCGCCACACCAGTCGGCTGCCTTTTGCAACAGCGGCTCGATTCCGAGTTTTTTTTTCCCTTCCTCTCTCTTTTGATCACTTTTTTTTTCACCCCACTTATATCACGGACACACAGATTGTCCCAAATGTCTCCTGAGCCGGTGGACGGAGCCACTGTTTATAGCAGGATTCGATACAACAGGGAAGAGCTGCTAGCATTTAACCGCCACCCGGTCCCACTGGAAAAACTCGACATACCGAGAGAACTGAGGCGAAAATGCCGCGGCTGCCGGGCTGGAGTAAGGCGGAGGACAAAAAATATAAGGTACAGACCCCCCCTTCCATCTGTTGTCATGGGAAATGTACGGTCGATACTGGGAAAGTTAGATGAGCTAGCGGCTATCTCCCGTTATGATAGCACTTACCGGGAGTGCTCTCTCCTTTTGTTTACTGAGACGTGGCTAACTGAACTAGCAGCAGATGCTAACATTGAGCTGGAGGGTTTTCACATGATACGAGCTGACCGAACACCAGAGAGTGGCAAAACTAGGGGCGGTGGAGTGATAATGTATGTTAACAACAACTGGTGTAGACCGGGACATATCACTGTTAAACAACGACACTGCAGCAAAGACATTGAGTTGCTAGCTGTTAGCATGAGGCCTACATATCTCCCGAGAGAACACTCACACGTGATCTGCATTGTTGTTTATGCAAATCCGACGGCGAACGCTGGGACAGCGCGTGACGTCATCCATTCAGTAACCAGCAGGCTGCAGACAGAACACCCAGATGCTCTTCTCCTCATCTCAGGCGATTTCAACCACGTTTCACTGTCTCCCATTCTGCCCACTTTCACCCAGTATGTCACATGCCACACTAGAGACAATAAAACACTGGATTTGTTCTACGCAAACACTAAGGAGGCGTACACCTCATCACAACTCCCCCCACTTGGGAGATCGGATCACAACTTGGTTCATCTCCGACCGGTGTACAAACCCCTAGTGCACAGACAACCTCCGGCCATGCACACTGTGGAGTTATGGTCTGAGGAGACAATGGACACTCTAAAGGACTGTTTTGAAGCCACTGCCTGGAAGCAGCTCTGCGATCCACATGGTGAGGACATCGATGGCCTCATTCACACCTTCATGGGCTACCTCAGCTTCTGTGTGGACAAATCCGTTCCCACCAAGACCATACGGCGTCACTCAAACAACAAACCCTGGATCAACCCTGAGATAAAAACACTTCTGAGAGAGAAGAAGAGGATCTTCAGGTCGGGGAACAGGGAGATGCTGAAGTCCGTACAGAGGGAGCTGAGGAGAAAGATCAGAGAAGGCAAGGACAGCTTCAGGAAGAAGATGGAGGACAAGCTGCAACAGAGCGACATCAGCGGGGTCTGGAGAAACCTCAAAACCATCTCGGGGCTCCAGAATACCTCCCCCCAGGCCACGGGGGGCAGGGAGTGGGCGAACAACCTGAATCTGTTTTTCAATAGATTTGACCAACCGCCCTCCCCCCTGTCTGCACAACAACCACTGCTGCCTCTAAGAAATCAAGTCCTGCTACCCACTCCCCACTCCACCGACACCCCCCCCACTCCCAACACACAGCCCCCCATCCTGACCCTGACCAAGACCCAGGTGAGGACGGAGCTGAGGAAGATCAAGGCGAGGAAGGCGTCGGGACCGGACGGCATCAGCGCAAAGCTCCTCAAGTCCTGTGCAGACCAGCTGTGTGGGATTGTGACGTATATCTTCAACATGAGCCTGAAACTGGGGAGGGTACCACAGCTGTGGAAAACATCTTGTGTGGTACCTGTACCAAAAACTTCCCACCCCAAAGACCTGAACAGCTTCAGACCGGTGGCCTTGACGTCCCACTTGATGAAGACCCTGGAGAGACTGCTCCTTGCTCATCTCCGCCCCCTGGTGGAACCAGCGATGGATCCACTCCAGTTCGCCTACCAGCATGGCATTGGGGTGGAGGATGCGGTGATCTTCCTCCTTCACCGTTCTCTGTCCCACCTGGAGAAGCCCGGGAATATGGTGAGGATCATGTTCTTTGACTTCTCCAGTGCTTTCAACACCATCCAACCGATGATCCTGAAGGACAAGCTGCTGCGCGCAGGGGTGGACCAGCACCTGTCATCATGGATCCTGGACTACCTCACGAACCGGCCTCAGTTTGTGAGAACCCGGGACTGTGTTTCCGACACGATCATCAGTAGCACGGGGGCCCCCCAGGGAACGGTGCTGGCTCCCTTCCTGTTCACTCTTTATACTGCGGACTTCTCACACAACACAACACATTGCCATCTACAGAAGTTCTCTGATGACTCTGCAATCGTTGGTCTCATCTCCAGCGGAGATGAAGCTGAGTACAGAGGGCTTATCCAGGACTTTGTGGACTGGTGCCATCGGAACTGCCTCCAGATCAACGCAAGGAAAACTAAGGAGCTGGTGGTGGACTGCCGCAGGCATGGGCAGCCCCTCACAGCACCAGTAAATATACAGGGAACAGACATCGAGATGGTGACATCCTACAAGTACCTGGGTATTCATCTGAACAATAAACTAGACTGGTCACACAATACTGACGCACTCTACAAGAAGGGACAGCGCAGGCTGTTCCTGCTGAGGAGACTCAGGTCTTTTGGTGTACAAGGGGCGCTGCTGAAGTCATTCTATGACACGGTGGTGGCATCAGCCATCACTTTTGGAGTGGTCTGCTGGGGCAGTGGCATTACTGCAGCCGATAGGAAGAGACTGAACAAACTGATTAAGAAAGCTAGCTCTGTCCTGGGGCAACGCCTTGATCCGATGGAGGAGATAGGAGAGAGAAGGACGGTGGCTAAACTGTCATCTCTGCTGGAGTCCGAGTTCCACCCTATGCAGGACATACTGGATGCACTGAGGAGCTCATTTAGCAGCAGACTACATCATCCCAGGTGCACAACCGAGAGGTTTCGTAGGTCCTTCCTACCAACGGCTGTCAGACTGTACAACCTAATCAATCAATCAATCAATCAATCAAAGACTTTATTCCAGACTCAAGGTCCATCAAGAGAAAAAATAAACAAGTAGAGTAAAAAAAAAAACAAGACAGTTGAAACAATCAAAAAAGTTACAAGAAACACTAAGACATAACTGCTTAAAGAAGTACAAAGACAGTACAGACTTTAAAAAGACTTAAAAAGACTACTGTACCAGTGCCTTCTAAACTGTGACTGACAGCGAATAGAACTGAGCTTAATGCTAGACATGACTTGAATGATTTCATTTCTAGATACATCAAGCCGACAGATGAATTTATACATAAAATTCCTTATTACTGCATGCAGAGTATTTACACGTGATGAGACAAATAACTCGGAAGCACTGCACCATCGAGGCTTTTTAAGTAAAATTCTTAAGGCATCATTGTAGGCAACCTGTAATTTCTGCATACTTAGTTTCCTATAATTTATCCATAAATGAGCAGTGTATAAAGGTGTACAATAGGTTTTAAAAAGAACCAGTTTCACCTCATCTGAACAAAAACCAAATCTGCGTGCAAGAATATTTGCTTGCATGTAGATTTTGCAGCGTTGTCTGAAAATATCATCATCATCAGTCATTCTATCATTAATAACATGTCCCAGATATTTAATTTTATCCCTGACAATTAATTCCCTGCCTGCCAATTCAAAGACAGGGAATTTCATTAACAAATCTTCTTTAGTGCGGCAGATCAGTACACAACTCTTATTTGTATTATATTTTATGTCATTTTCCTCTCCATAAGCACTACACACTCTTAATAACTCCTGAAGACCAGCACTACTTGGACTGAGAATAACTAGATCATCAGCATACATAAAATGATTCACTAACTTATTCCCTATTAAACACCCAGTTTTACAGGCATTCAGTTGCTTTGACAACTCATCCATGTAAAGATTAAATAGAATAGGGGACAGTATACTGCCCTGTCTGACACCACTGCTCACACCAAATGGTGATGAATGACTCTTCCCCCATTTCACCAGCATCTTCTGATGTGCGTACCAGTAAATCAGGATACGTACTAAGTACTTGGGCACCCCCCTGTCAATCATTTTCCTAAACAGTATCCTGTGATTAACACAATCAAACGCCTTGGAGGCGTCAATAAAGCACAGAAAAACTGAAGAATTTTGATTTCTGTACTTATTTATAATTTCTTTTAAGGCATATATGCACAGATCTGTTCCATGATGGGGTTTGAATCCAAATTGATGATCAGTAGATTTGATGAATACATTTAATTTTTCAAACATGATTTTTTCCAGTACTTTAGATATTATATTGGCTAAAGCTATGGGTCTGTAATTATCCAGGCTACACAGCTTGCCAGCTTTATCTTTAATGACTGGTACCAACACAACAGACAATAATGATTCTGGTAACAACCCATGAATCATGAAGCTGGTGAAACAGATTGCAAGAAGAGGAGCAATTCTTGAGCTAGCGTATTTAAGATGCTCAGCAGAAATACAGTCTAAACCACTCGCTTTGTTATCTGATAGCTCTCTAATGGCTTTGATCACTGCATGAGTGTCAATCAGGAGCGAATCGTCCCTTTCTACTTTCCCTACCTTGTAAGTTTCATCCTTAGTTGAATTAAATAATGAGTAAAAGTGTTGCCGCCAAAGATCCACAATATTTTCTGTACCTGAAATGCCTTCCAAAGTACAGGGCAAAGGCGTTTTACTGTTACTAATCCGTCTAAGCTCCTTCCAAAATTCTGTGACATTCTTATCTAACAATTTCTTGGCCAGGGAATTACTTCTCATAAGCTGCTCATTTTTAGAGATATGACGAATAGCATACTTAAACTTAGCATTTGTACATTTCTTCATCTCAAATTCTGGCCCTTGTCTGGGTCTCCCAGCCACCACCCATGCTTTATATGCTTCCCGAGCTTCAGAATAAGGCACAGCTACGGCCTCATTCCAGCCAGGTCTAACCTTATGTGTTTTACATATTTTCTTATAATAAGGCTTGCTGTCCTTATACAGGGAGTTAACTATAGCATTGTACAGACTACAAAGGTCCTTCTTATGTTCAATAATGCTACAGTTCACATCGCTGCACATTACAGCATCTCTAGGAAGACATATTTTACTCAAGGATTTATCTGTACGACCACAATATTCTACAATTTCTTCCTCAGAAAGAGTGTCCCAGTCTAATTTTCCCACCTCATCCTGACTGACATTTTGATAAAGTGCAGGTAGACAGTCAACATTAATTATCATCTCAAACGGTATATGATCAGACATTGCTAACCCATAATAAATACTCATGCCACCCAAAGAAGCATGTGCATCACCTGTGCTGATGCAATGATCGAGCCAGGACGTAGTGTGCCAAGCCTCACTTATATAGGTATAACTATCAGGAGGCATTAGTACCTTACTTGACAAGATTAAGTTGTTCTCATAGCAAAAATGATACATATGTTTTGCAAATAAGGAGTCAGTGTCAGATATGTCTGCATTCAAGTCCCCCATAATAAAAATACAGGTATTATTATAGTCTTGCATATAAGAATTGATAAAGGCAAGCTTATTTAAATATTCATCCTCATTCTGTTGACATTCAAATGGCGTATATACATTGATAATAAGGAATTCCTTATCATTACAATTAAACTGCACACCAATACACCAATCTACACCAAGTCGGACCACTTTTATCAAGGAGTCCAGCTTCTTTCTCCAGAGGATAGCCACACCTCCAGGTATCCTCCCCCTGATAATTCCCTTGCTGAGGTCAGTTGTAGACTCCCCAGCACCATGGAAATCAGGGTTAAGACAGTTCAAACGTTCCAAGTCTTGTTCTGAAAGAAACGTCTCCTGAAGGCACAAAATATCACAATTGTTCAATAGATTGTCAATAACTAACCGGCGAGCTTTCTCCCCAGCACTTTGCCCCAATTTAAGGCCACGACAGTTGTAAGACATGACCTTAATACCCATCAAAAAAGGAGGAAGAGTTAAGAAAGATCGCCATCATGCGTGGGTGCCCGCATATTCTCCACAGCAGCCGCTCCACTAGCTCCAGTCCTCCCAGCCCCCCGGGGCTCATAATATCGCCGCACCAATGCGCCCTCTGGCCAGAGCTCTGGCTGGTACATGTCCCCGACCTCAGAGCATTCCGCCGTTACTTTAAATGAACCAACCCTGCCGTTCCCAGTGAGGATTTTCTGACATAAAACTTCTCGTCCAAGCTTATCTTCAAGATATGCAGATAAAGTGTCAGCTTCCAAATCACGATGAAAACGGGTAGCAAACACACTCACTGTCTTGGTCCGAACTGTTTTTATATTCCCAGAGCCCGTACCCACAACAGGGGCCGCGTTGCTGCCTTTATTCCTGCGGCTGTTTGAAGCAGAGGATGGCTTGGGTTTAACCGCAGCGCGCTCAGATCGCCTTCGTCCCTTTTTCACAACTTGACTCCATGTTTGAGATCCTGGTTCAGAGGCTACTGTTCCAGAATTTTCTCCGGTTATAGGCTGATCCACCGGCTCCGAATTCACATCCAGAGCCTTCTCTCCAGCGGTCAAGTGAGATTTCCGTGTGTCTCCAGGTCTTGAGTCGATCGTCAGGCAGGCCCCCTCCTCCGCTTCGACATCAGCGGGGCTGGCAGGCCCTCCCAGGGCAGGCGCTTCCTTATCCACGGCTCGTGCGGCAGACTGCTCCAGGCCACTTACACGGCGGGCAATATCCGAGGTTATCGTGCGTAGATCTTCACTGGAGCTAGTCTGTAACAGCATGGTTTGTTTCATGGCACAAACCTCTGCACGTAGCTGCTCCATTCTCCTCAGTAGGCTTGAGCAGTCCAGGCTGGAGAATGTAACCAGCGGCAAATCATCCAGGTAATGAGAGACGAATCTAGGCAGTTTTTCACCACATTCATTCATCACCTTAAGGCAACTCTTTAAATTATTTGCATCTTTCTGGGCCCCCTTGTGTGTAACATACCTCTGTGTAGTGGGGCAGAGCTCAAACAGGACTTTTTTCGAGGCCTCAATCCACTCAGAGTCAAAAGTACTTGAGGCCAATAGGACGATCTCATCCTGACTCAGAGTCTTAATTTTCACTGCAAGGAAATTTAGCAGCTCATCCTCAACAATTATTTTCCCCTCAGCAGTTTTATATACTTCAGGTTTTAAACGAGACCGTTTTACCTCAGGGGCTTCCATAGAGCCATTCCAGCCAGGACGCGTGGATTCCGCAACCTAAGCAGGGCTGCTCGCAGAGATAGCAAAAAGACGTAACAAACTAATAGTTTTTTTTTGAATGCAAAAGATGCAATAGACTTACACAATGGTCCTCTCCGGCATACAACTAGGAACATACCGGTCGCTATGGAGGGTGAGAATATGTATGGGCACATAATCATACCATGTAGGATAACTAAATAGACGGTTATGCTGTTTCATCCCACCTAGCAACAATGCTCTGCACTGTGTGTGTTTATATATTTACATATTTATTCCATCTAGCTACAATGCTCTGCACTGGGTGTGTTTATATTTATATATCTATATATTTATTCCATCTAGCTACAATGCTCAGCACTGGGTGTGTTTACATTTATATATCTATATATTTATTCCATCTAGCTACAATGCTCCGCACTGTGTGTGTTTATATATTTACATATTTATTCCATCTAGCTACAATGCTCTGCACTGGGTGTGTTTATATATTTACATATTTATTCCATCTAGCTACAATGCTCTGCACTGGGTGTGTTTACATTTATATATCTATATATTTATTCCATCTAGCAACAATGCTCTGCACTGTGTGTGTTTATATATTTACATATTTATTCCATCTAGCTACAATGCTCTGCACTGGGTGTGTTTACATTTATATATCTATATATTTATTCCATCTAGCTACAATGCTCCGCACTGTGTTTTTATATATCTACATATTATTCCATCTAGCTACATTGCTCCGCACTGTGTGTGTTTATATACTTGCATATTTATTCCACCTAGCTGCAATGCTCCGTACTGTGGGTGTTTATATATTTACATATTTATTCCATCTAGCTACAATGCTCTGCACTGTGTGTTCATATATTCATATATTTATTCCATCCAGCTACAATGCTCTGCACTGTGTGTCTGTGTGTGTGTGTGTGTGTATATATATATTTTATAGTAATATGTACATATGTATATTAGCTGCTCTTGCTTGCTTGTTTTTTTTTTGTTTTTTTTTTCTTGCCTTCTGATTGTTGCTCTGAGTGTTGCTATCCCTGTGCTGTTGCAATCCTGGAATTTCCCCGTTGTGGGACTAATAAAGGCTTATCTTATCTTATCTTATCTTATCTTATCTTAATATGCACTGATCAGCAGAAGACAATACAGAGTACAGTTTTCACAGACTGCTGCAGTGCATTGACTTAACTAACAGTGTTTCTGGCTAATATATATCCAAGGGACCGTCGGGGTGGGGTCTCTTCTTGATAAATTCATTCATGACTCAGTGTGATAAGGTTTGCTGAGCCTCTTGATTACTTCATTCATGATTAAGATTGTATCTGCTGGGTCCATGCAGAAAACACTAGTGATAAGCTGTACAGTCAGTGATAAAACTGAACATTCACAGTCACATCAGCATCCTTCAATCTGATTTTTCCACTACTCAACAACTCCAAATATGGCAGCAGGATTTCCTAGGTATACACATTAAGATTTATAAAGAAAAATTCATATTTGTGTCATAAAAATTCATATAACTCAGCGTAGCACTGAATTTTTCCATCAGCTCTCCAGTCAGAGGCATGCTTTGTGGGTCAGCAGAGATAAAAACCCTGTGCTTTAATCCATTGTCTTATTAGGAGCTTCACCAAGCGCTGAATGAGAAGTTGCTGTGTCAGTGAAAAGTGTGCAAAGTGTTATTTAAAGATCATAGCCAGGGAACTAGAATTTTCAAGCATACAGACCTGCTGTTATTTTTATTCATAATAAAGAGTCATAACAGGATTTTTGGCCAATAATAGATCCTATTCAATTTGTATTTTTATAAATTGTATTTTATGTTTTTTGGGGTTTTTTTCTGATGTAGGATGGAGGCCAAGAACTGACATCCAGCTGACACTCTTCATCATCATCATCACTCTTATTCATCTCTTCTCCACTCTTTGCTTCTGTCTCTTCTTTCTCTTCCTTTAAAGCCTCTCTCTCTCTCTCTCTCTCTCTCTCTCTCTCTCTCTCTCTCTCTCTCTCTCTCTCTCTCTCTCCCTGCCCCCATCCCCCTCCGACCCCCAGACTCCCCGATGCCTAAGAACAGCAAGGTGACACAGCGCGAGCAGAGCCATGAGCATGTCACAGAGTCGGTGGCTGACCTGCTCGCACACGAGGAACCGCTCGACTACAAGAGCAGTTCCCCAAATGTCGGGGGAGCCACGGGGAAGAAGGTCCCACAAATAGAGCTGCCGGAAAACGACGAGCGACCCGCGTGGAACAGCAAACTGCAGTACATCCTGGCCCAGGTGGGCTTCTCTGTGGGCCTTGGGAATGTGTGGCGCTTCCCTTACCTGTGCCAGAAGAACGGAGGAGGTGAGCCAGAGGCCTTTTTCGTCCCAGTCTGGGCTGCAGACATGATCTCTGATTTAGTTATCTGATTACAGCTTGTCAAATACTGGTAATCAAAGACAGAAATTCTCAAGTCACGCAACACATTTACAGGCATTTCCACGTGAAGCACAGTCAGATAGGAATCATGGAATCATCACACCACGATGACAAGAGTTTACATCCAAAGGCCTGTGTGACTGGAGCTTTACAATTACCTTTATTGATTGAAGAAATTTAAGATGTACTGTCTGCTTGGTGATTAGACTCCACTCAATAAAAGATTGTAGATGGGGATAGGACATGTTGGTGGGGATGACGGAGAAGGAAGAGGCTAGATGAAGATGATGATGATAATGATGGTTTTCTGAGTTGATGTTGAGCTGGGAACTAGGAGGGCTGTGTAATCCTGAGTTTTAAAGAGCAGGAACGAGAGAAGGACTTGAAGATGGATCAGGGTGGTGACTGCAGAAAAGAGTGATATTTTTGGAAGTGGTGAACAGAGCAGAATAGAACAGCACATACGACTGAGAAAACAGACCTTCCTTACCCAGCTTATGCTAAGCTACAGTGCTTTATATGGTTGCCTGTCTCTGTGTGTGGGTCCCCTGAGGATCTGTGCAGGATGTACCCCACCTCTCATCTGAACACAGCTGAAATAGGCTCTCCTTGACAAATATAACAGGACCAAAAATGGATGGAGGGAGTGTATTTTAGTATGAAGGGCTTATTCTCAAAGTTTTAAAATCAGTTGTTTAAAGTTAATCCTCATAATGTAACACGGCAGCAGATGATGAACAAACTACAACATAGTGCAGTGAGAAGGATTAGGAAGTAAAGGGTGAGATCAAAATAGGTATATTTAAGTGTCTTTGTTTTAGAGGCATCTGTATTCAGAGAATAAGAGCTCTATAATATCTATAATTTATGTTGATGTATACTCCAGAGTCAGGCTTTATAGTCCTATTCTAGTCTCAGTGACTGTTCAAAGTGCTTTGTAACTACCGCCATCCTCTTTCTAGTGTGTGGGCTCAAGAGAGACAAACAGCTACAGCTAAATATTCATCAATCCTGATGCACGTCTTTGGACTGAGGGAAGAAACTAGAATAAAATCACTCAGGCACAGAGACCTGTACCTATAAAGGTCCTTATTTACCAGGGGATTGGACCAGGAACCATCTACAGTAGCTGTGAGGCAACAGTGTTAAATATTGGGCCGTCTTTGCACACACTGAACAGTTGCAAAATAAAATAATTTTATAATGACTCTTTTCTTTACCGCAGTCCAGTTTTAACGTGTTTACTCTCATTCGTGTGTAGCCCTCAACACTGCTCATCTATCTTTTAAATGGAAAATATGATGAAATTTTCACTTTTTCAGTGATTTTGTGCATGAATTTGTGTATCTGAAGTGGCTACCAAACAAACACACAAAAAAAGAAAGAGAGAAAATAAAGTAATTTGTTCTGGTTTGGCTGTAACGTGAGACCCAGAACTCAGCGGAATTATACACCCCTCAAAGTGAGCTTCCTGAGCTCCACATGGGCAGTGCTGTTTCCTAACAGCTTAGTGGAGCAACTCTGGTTTTTATGGGTGTATTTTATATATTCTTTTTCCCCACTAGACATTCATCCACGGATAGTCCTTTGGTCCAGACCAAACAGTGGCCTGTGAATGTGCTCTTGGAGTCATTCTGACCATTTTGCCAAACAAAATTAGTGTTTGTTTTTTTTTTTTGAATGAGACAAACCCCATGGATATACTGCAAATGGTTGAAGAACACCCTTGGATTTATGTTGGGTATGTTATTTTTTAGGCATTTTAAGGAAATTAGCTGGATTGCTATTAAACTCTTTTCCCTGCTCCATGTGACACGAGTCAAAAAGGTCTCTTTTTTTTCTATGGTCTCTGGTATCACTGGTCAGAGATTAAAGCTGCATCCTCTCAGCTATGAGGCAGATGCTCCACCAGTGTTCCTCTGTTCAAAAAATGCTACTGACAATAATCATTCAGCTGTCTGTGTGAAAATTTGTCTTCTTGTCACTGAATCTGTCAGTGTTGCAGCTGTTCACCTTTAGTGGCTAATTGGCCATGATTATTAACATGTACACAACTCCCTCATTCTGTTCCACACTGGCAGGAGAGCAGCTGTGTTCTGCAGTGTGGAGCCAAGTCTAAATATAGCTGCTGTATTGATTACTATAGCCAGCAGTGCAGGCCCACCTCAACTGATACTCTGGCAAACAGAAAAGAGCTCCGAATGTAACTGTATAGTGATGAGGTTTTATTTTCGTCCCGGTTGCATGTAACTGTGTGTAATCGGAGTCGTACACGGTGTGAACCTGTATGTCACAGCTGAAAAACACCTTGTCATCGTGGATTCTCTGCCATGCTCTTCCTCCCACTAGTCAACTCTTTACAGCTTAAATGTTTATGTCTGATTTACAGCCCCTACGTGGGATTTGTTGGCTATAGGAAGGATTTACGGCCAGTAATCATGTTCTGTCACTTGCCAGAATGTGTGATTTGGTGAACAGCCATTTTTCACTGTGTAATTTGCTGTCAGGCAGCCAATTACCAGCACATTACAGGTCCGTGTTGAATAGCTGAGATTGCTGCTTGCTCTCCTCTATCATTTGTTCCTTTTTTTGCACTTTTAACATCCTCTATTATTCTCCCTACTTTTTTAAACTTTGTGCTTGAGAGGTTTCTATATCACATTTATGAGCCAGATCCAGTTAAACTAACTTATAATGGAGTGATTTTAAACACCCTGCCAACACTTCCTCACTACATTAAACTTCCTCTGGATTTCATCTTTCTTGATTTAGCCTTTCACCTCCTTTCATCTCTCTGCATCATTACTCCTCCCACTATGAGATATCTCGGCTACTCAACGTGATTCTTGCTTTTGATGTATTAATAGTACGTTTGCCTGCTCTAAGTCTTCATATCCGGTACGATGTCTCACACATAAAACACAGTTGCGTCCTGATTATTCCCTCTGAGATTAAGTTCTAGAAGGGCCAAATTTAGACTTCCAATAAAATGAAAAATGAGTTTAAAAGAATATTTGTCAATGAAGGCATCATACTTTATCAGTGTCTGTGGGTTTGTCCGTTATATTAACTGTCTCATTCAGGCTGAAAATGTGTGGATTGAAATATAAATTGCAGGAAGGGTTCCTGTTGATCACATATTTTCATTGTCCTCAGACAGACAAAAACTGCTTCTAGAATTATATCTAAAATGAGTGCATTCAAATACAGGCTCTATTTAAAGCATGCACAAATCAGGGGTTTGATGATGGTTATTGTAATAATTAAATTAATTGGCAATTAAAACAGCCAATTAATTAATTAATTGGCTGTTTTCAATTATTATTTTTTTTTAAATAACCCCTCCATAAATCACCACCTTATCATGATGGAGTGGTTTGTGTGCCCTAATGATCACATGAGCTATGTTGCTCCTGGTAGGGTCTCCCAAGACAAACTGGTCTTGGGTGAAGGACCAGACCAAGCAGTCCAGCTGATCCCCATGAAGAAGTTACAAAATGTATCCAATTTACTCCTTCCATTTTGGGGTAATCAGGGCTGGAGGGCAGGTGCCTGGTGACTGGGTTTCTGTCCATAGGACCTGGCCGGGCTCAGCCTGAGTTAGCCACATGGGCCCACCTCCAGTAGGCTCACCACCTGCAGGAGGGATCATGGTGCTATGTATGTGAACTGAGTGACAGTCTGGGCTACTCTGCTTAGACTGCTGCCCCTGCGACCCAGACCCATGATAAGCGGTGGAGGATTGATGGATGGATGGATGTTTCAATAAAATAAATATTTTAAAACCAGAATTAAACAGGACTGTTAAAAAAGTAAAGTGCTATTTTAAAGGTTTCATATTGTGCATTTTCCAAAGATTAGTTTGAAGTTTTTAAAGACGCACTCCAGTGGATATAAATCCCCTATAAAAACAAATCTACATTGTCTAAAATGGTATTTTATGCTCTTTTTTCTACAAACAAAACCTTTCACTGTCTTACAGTTTCATTTCAAAATCTTTTCACTTTTCCTCCTTTAAACACCAGGTTTTCTAACGAGGGCCGCCCACCTACTACAAGGCTAATAGTGGCTCAGCTACATTAAACAGCATAAATCCTATGATTAAGAAGACTTACTGGTTGAAAGACATGCCCAGTTGTATGCACGGCGGCCCAGGATAATGACTGAAACTGTATTGGTCCTTAAAAGCAGTTTATTGGTAAAAACCAATCGTAATTTGGGTCGTTTTCAAAGCAGCGGTCTAAAAATGCTAGTTGGCCTGAAGGCTAACTTCAGTTAGGCCAGATAGGCCTGATTGGCTCAACACTATGAATGTGCCAGAGCTGTATATACTGTAGTTACGTCACCAACAACACTATATCTAAACTCACCTTTTTCAGGGGGCGGGGCTTAAGTGAAACTTCACAGCAAAAAAAACCCCAGTGATTTTGCTCTTGATATGTCTTGTAAGTCATAAAAGACATGCTACATACAGTACATGTTAACAAGGGGGAAAAAAAACTTGATCTTTGGCAGAGTGTCACTTGTAAGTTTTGACATTTTCAAGGACCACAAACTATTTCTGTGTTGCTCATCATGAAAGCTATCTGTAAAGTTCTGTGTGAAGTAGTTTTCGAGTCCCTGTCATGCACTTTTTCCACATGGTGACACAGCTCCGGAAGGTGTTGATAGAAGTGTATGACATGCTTTGGTCAAAACACCTTGGGGTTTAATTATTGCAGTGCTATTTTACACACAGGGAAGAAGCTGTCAGTCTGCTCATTAATACTGATGAGCCCCTAATCTGGTTGGGTAAATATTTTCTGAGTGGACCAATCACAAGTTAGGAGGAGTAGGGTTACATTTGTTTTGCTGAGTTAAAGAATTGAAGGCAGAGCTTGTTGGAATATGATGTCATAAAATGAAGGAAATGCAATCCACTTGTTTCTTTAAGAATTTAACTAATTAAAGGCAGTGTATTACTTTGTGAAATGAGCTTTTTAATACTCTTACAGTATGTGACCCATGGATGTATTTCTGTATTTTTCAGGTTAAAACTCACAAAAGCACCTTTTTGCACAATATGGACCCATTAAACTCTGTGCATATTTGTAGGGTAAGGTAATGTAGAGAAGTTTATTGTCATTGTAGCAGTCTACAATAAAATTTAGTATGACACTCTAACAAGTGGCATAAGTTTAAAGTACACTAAAACCACAAGACAAACAATATTGACATAAAAACAGTACATACAGTGGTGTGAAAAATTGTTTGCCCCTTCCTGATTTCTAATTTTTTGTATGTTTGTCACACTTAAATGTTTCAGATTATCAGACAAATATTAGACAAAGACAACAAAAAGTAAACACAAAATGCAGTTGTTAAATGAAGGTGTTTATTATTAAGGGTGAAAAAAAATCCAAACCTACATGGCCCTGTGTGAAAAAGTGACCACCCCCCCTCGTTAAAACATAAATTAACTGTGGTTTATCACATCTTTGCAAAGCTGAGTTCAATTTCTCTAGCCACACCCAGGCCTGATTACTGCCACACCTGTTCTCTATCAAGAAATCACTTAAATAGGACCTGCCTGACAAAGTGAAGTAGACCAAAAGATCCTCAAAAACTAGACATCATCCAAAGAAATTCAGGAACAAATGAGAAAGTAATTGAGATCTATCAGTCTGGAAAAGGTTATAAAGCCATTTCTAAAGCTTTGGGACTCCAGCGAACCACAATGAGAGCCATTATCTACAAATGGCAAAACCATGGAATAGTGATGAACCTTCCCAGGAGTGGCCGGCCGACCAAAATTAAACCAAGACCGCAGTGACGACTCATCCAAGAGGTCACAAAAGACCCCACAACAACATCCAAAGAACTGCAGGCCTCACTTGCCTCAGTTAAGGTCAGTGTTCATGACTCCACCATAAGAAAGAGACTGGGCAAAAATGGCCTACATGGCAGAGTTCCAAAACAAAAACCACTGCTAAGCAAAAAGAACATGAAGGCTCATCTCAGTTTTGCCAGAAAGCATCTTGATGATCCCCAAGACTTTGGGGAAAATACTCTGTGGCCTGACGAGACAAAAGTTGAACTTTTTGGAAGGTGTGTGTCCCATTACATCCGGCGTAAAAATAACACAGCATTTTAAAAAAGAAACATCATACCATCAGTAAAATATAGTGGTGGTAGTGTGATGGTCTGGGGCTGTTTTGCTGCTTCAGGACCTGGAAGACTCGCTGTGGTAAATGGAACCATGAATTCTACTGTCTACCAAAAAATCCTGAAGGTGAATGTCCGGCCATCTGTTCGTGACCTCAAGCTGAAGCGCACTTGGGTTCTGCAGCAGGACAATGATCCAAAACACACCAGCAAGTCCACCTCTGAATGGCTTAAGAAAAACAGAAGGAAGACTTTGGAGTGACCTAGTCAAAGTCCTGACTTGAATCCGATTGAGATGCTGTGGCACGACCTTAAAAAGGCATTCATGCTGGAAAACCCTCCATTGTGGCTGAATTACAGCAATTGTGCAAAGCTGAGTGGGCCAAAATTCCTCCACAGCGTTGTAAAAGACTCATTGCCAGTTACTGCAAACACTTGATTGCAGTTGTTGCTGCTAAGGGTGGCCCAACCAGTTATTAGGCTTAGGGGGCAATCACCTTTTCACACAGGACCACGTAGGTTTGGATTTTTTTTCCCTTAATAATAAACACCTTCATTTAAAAACTGCATTTTGTGTTTACTTGTGTTATGTTTGATTAATATTTTAATTTTTTTGATGATCTGAAACATTTAAGTGTGTCTAACATACATGAGAAATCAGGAATGGGGCAAACACTTTTTCACACCACTGTAAATGCCATGCAATTTTATCCAATTGTAGCTAGCCTAATGATAATAATACAGTATTAAAGGAATATTTTTTATCCCCTGTTGGTCAAAGTCCAAAGGAGTCAAAGAGCCCTTTGGGCGAAGACTGAAGGGGGATTTAGTCCGCCCATCTGTCTGTCTGTCTGCCTGTCTGTCCCATTTTTGTGAAATCAACTCCTCCTACAGTTTTGTTCCAATTGTTTTGAAACTTGGTACCATGGTTTGATATACACTGAGGATGCACATATCATAATTTGGTTCTGATCGGATGATTTTTGCAGGAATTGTAGCCCCTGACCTATGACCTCCTGTTTCACCTCACTTCATAGACAGTAACTGTCTTGTGAAATCAACTTCTACAATTTTGTTCCGATTGTTTTGAAACTGGGTACCATGGTTTGATATACTCTGATGATGTGCATATTGCAATTTCACTCTGATTGGATGACCTTGAGGTCAAAGGTCAGAGGTCAGGTTTTCCCTAAATCTTCTAAACACAATAACTACTGAAAGAAATGATGTAGGCTTTACAAATTGATACAGAAGTTGTATTTAATGCACATCTATGACGATTTACACCCTCACCTAACTATGACTTTGAGGTCAAAAGTCAAAGTTCAAAGTTAACATTGCAGTTGCACTATAGTAAATGGTAAATGCTACATTTTGTCATGGCTCCCTCAGGGCCACCATCAACCTCAGCTGCACGCACACCTGCTGCCAATCATTAGCGGGCTTTAAAAGCCAGACCTGCCTGTGACTCGGCACGGAGCCGTCTGTCAAACTCCCTATGACACGCCTCTCGTCAACAGCCATGTCCTGGCTCATCGTCTGATCTCCAGACCAATGCTTCGCCACACGTAAGCAAGCATTGACTTACCTTGTCAAGTTCATCTTCCCCTGTGCACAGGTGGATCCCCCTGGCGGTGGTTCAGCTCCACTCCTGCCACAGGGTTACTTGCACACTTCCCTGCACAAGAGCCAGACGCTGTCTCCCTGGCTCTCGCCCTCAAGGCCAACCTGAGCTCACCACCACCATCTGCAAAGTAAGGTGTCATTATTACCACGCCCTTTGCCCAGAGACTGAGCTAACATCTCTGCTTTGTCATTATAGGGTTGCCAGGCTGCACGGCGTCCAGCTCTCCCCCAGCACGAGTCCTACACTGTACACACAACGCACTGTACATACACGCACGCATACACGAGCACTGTTAGCAAATAAAAGGATAATTGTACTTCACTCGAGTCTGTCTTTTGTCCCCTGGGTCCAGAATTATGTCAGTACGGCTCCGTCAGAGCGACCCAGCGGACAGCGTGCTAGCACGCCGGTTTAACAATCTTGACGCTTGAGTGGAGCAGCTAGTCTACCAACAAAGCGTTATCCTCAACCAGTTAACATAAATTAACAGCTGGTTGGATCATCTGGATGGACAGCGGGCGTTTCCTCCGGCCTCCGGGAGTCCGTTGGCTCCCGCTAGCCCCCCTCCTAGCCAGGCTAGTCAGGTCCCATGGCCCGGCTCACACTGGTCCCCACACCCGCTCGCTTCAGCAGCAAGCTCGGTGAGGCCCGTGGGTTTATTTTACAGTGTGAGACAGTTTCCCAGCGAGTGCCGGGGGATTTTCCCACTGACCATAGTAGGATAGGCTATGTGGCTAATTTGTTAGAGGGAAGAGCGCTAGCTTGGGCTTATGCTGTTATGGCTAAAACTAGCTATGAGAGTCTTACTTACCAACGGTTTATTGCCCATTTCCTCAAGGTATTTGAGCATTCCGACCGGGATAGCGTGCTCCCCACTCGGTTGTTAAATCTCCGACAGGGGCGTAGGTCTGTGGTGGACTACGCTGTCAATTTCCAGGTGGCGGCCGTATTTTCATCCGGACCTTAACCCCTAGCCTACGGGACGAGCTAGCTAGGTTAGACAAGCCGGAGAGACTCACCGAGCTGATCTCCCTAACCATTAATTTGGATAATAGGCTGAGGGAGCTGGCAGCTGAGCGAAGAGCTTCCGGTCGCTTGAGCGCTCAGTTTTTCCGCTCCTCCCAGTCATCTCAATTGGCCCTGCCTCCACCTGAAGCTTTAGACGGGCAGGAGGATATGGTAGTCGGGCGCTCTAAGATTTCCTTAGCTGAGAAGCAGCGCCGTAGGAAATTAGGGCTGTGCATGTATTGTGGGAGTAGTGAGCACGAGGTAGAGAGTTGCCCCGTTCGGCCAAGAAGAGGGGCTCTGTGTGTCGCTGTAGGGGGACTCACGGATGCGTCTCAGTCAAAACCCCTCACCAATTGCCTTGTGCCCATTAGGTTCATTTACAAGCACACAGAACATACCACACATGCACTGATTGACTCGGGGGCTGAGCAAAGTTTTATATCAGGGGACCTGGCAACCCGGTTAGGGCTTCCCTGCCATACTCTCCAGCCACCTATCAAGCTAATTGCCCTATCTAACCCCACCGCCCCTACAACTGCGCTATTAATCTCCGGGCTGTTGGCCCGCTGCCGTCAAGCCACCTCTACAGCCTGTCAGCTCCGGAGCGGGAGGCGATGGATACCTATATTAGGGAGTTGCTCAGCTCGGGCATTATTCGCCCATCTTCCTCGATGGTGGGGGCAGGGTTCTTCTTCATTGGCAAGAAGGATGGCTCCCTGCGGCCATGTATCGACTTCAGGGGACTCAACGACATCACGGTAAAGGATAAATACACCCTGCCCCTCATGGACACGGCCTTCGACTCCCTCCAGGGGGCCTCTTGGTTCACCAAGCTC
The DNA here is from genome assembly GCA_020510985.1 of Pholidichthys leucotaenia. Classification (NCBI taxonomy): domain Eukaryota; kingdom Metazoa; phylum Chordata; class Actinopteri; order Cichliformes; family Pholidichthyidae; genus Pholidichthys; species Pholidichthys leucotaenia. The sequence continues at coordinate 121,749,110 of CM035837.1, read as the reverse complement.
GACCTTCGCAACGCTTACCATCTCGTGCGGATCAAGGAGGGAGACGAATGGAAGACGGGATTCCGGACCCCAAGCGGCCACTTCGAATATCTCATGATGCCGTTTGGGTTGTCCAACGAGCCGGCCATCTTCCAACGCCTGATAAATGACATTCTCCGGGACTTCCTGGGTGCCTTCGTCTTTGTTTACTTGGATGACATCCTCATCTTCTCTCGGTCAGAGGAGCATCGGGTGCACGTGAGACGGGTCTTCCAACGACTCCTGGAGAACAAGCTGTTCGTGAAAGCTGAGAAATGTGAGTTCCACACCAACAAGACTTCACTTCTCGGCTTCGTCACCTCCCATAACCAGGTTCTCCCCGACCCGGCGAAGGTCAAGGCGGTGGTGGATTGCCCCCCCCCCCATCAAGGAAGCAACTCCAGCAGTTCCTGGGGTTTGCCAACTTTTATCGCCGCTTTGTGCCCAGGTACAGCATGATTACCCATCCCCTGATCTGTCTCACGTCCCCTAAGGTACCTTTCCGGTGGACAGAGGAGGCCGCAGCGGTGTTCGGCACCCTCAAGAAGGAATTCTCGTCATCCCACATCCTCACACAGGTGTACCCGTCCCTCCAGTGCTTGGTCGAGGTGGATTGCATCTGATTCCGGGGTGGGGGCAGTGCTCTCCCAGCGCTCTCCAGTAGATAGGGTGGTCCGACCCTGCGCCTTCTTCTCGCACCACCTGTCTCCGGTGGAGAGAAACTACAACATCGGCGACAGGGAGCTCCTGGTGGTGAAGCTCGCTCTGGAGGAGTGGCGCCACTGGTTGGAGGGGGCTGCCCAGCCTTTTGTGGTGTGGACCAACCACAAGAACTTGGAGTACCTGAGGACCGCCAAGCGGCTGAACTCCCGGCAGGCCCGTTGGTCCCTGTTTTTTGGACAGTTCAATTTCACGATCACCTATCGCCCCGGGGCCAAGAACGCCAAGCCCTCTCCAGGCAGTTCGCGGCAGAGGTATCTAAGGACCATGAACAGACCATCCTTCCACCATCCTGTGTCATTGGCGCCCTCTCGTGGGACATCAGGGAGAAGGTCGTGAAGGCGCAGGAGGCTGAGCCCAATCCTGGAGGTGGTCCCTCGGAGCGGTTGTTCATCCACCCATCGGTTCAGGGTGAGGTAATTCAGTGGGCCTATGCCTCGAAGTTTGCATGCCATCCAGGGGTGTCCCGCACGGTGGAGCTTCTCCAGACATCGTTTTGGTGGCCGGGGCTGCGAAAGGACGTCATTGCCTACATCCAGGCCTGCGCTCAGTGCACCACCGGGAAGTCGTCCTCTTCTCCACCGGCCAGGTTCCTTCACCCCCTGCCAGTTCCCAGCCGCCCCTGGTCCCACATCACCCTGGATTTTGTGACTGGCCTCCCACCGTCCAACCACTTCACCACGGGTCTCACCATCGTCGACCGATTTTCTAAAGCTGCCCACTTCGTCCCTCTCTGGGGGCTGCCTACGGCATGAGAGACAGCGGACCTACTGGTGCAGCACGTCATACACCTCCACGGGATCCCCACTGATGTCATCTCGGATCGTGGGCCCCAATTCGTGTCCCAGGTCTGGAGGGCGTTCTGTAACGCACTGGGGTCAACCGTGAGCCTGTCGTCCGGATACCACCCGCAGAGCAACGGGCAGTGCGAATGGGCTAATCAGGAGCTGGAGGCCGCTCTGCTCTGCGTCATCGCCTCCAGTCCATCTTCATGGAGCAGCCACCTGCCTTGGATCGAGTACGCCCATAATTCTACGGTTTCATCGGCGATCGGCATGTCTCCCTTCAGGGCCTCCTTAGGATACGACCCCCCACTGTTCCCAGAGGAGGAGAAGGAGGTGGTGGTGCCTTCTGTCCATGCCCACATGAGGCGCTGCCGCCGGCTATGGACTGCCACCCGCAGAGCTCTCCTTCGAACCACTGAACCGGCTAACCGCCGCAGGAGACCGGCTCCCCAGTACAAGGTGGGTCAGCAGGTATGGCTGTCAACACAAAACATTAATCTGAAAGTGTCACAACTCGCTCTCGCCTGTCTCCCGCTCCAGCTGCGCGCACACCTGTGCCTCATCAAGCTCGGGCTATTTAGCCCACTCCGCCTGGAGCCTCAGTCTGGAGCCGTCTGCTCTCCAACGCTCATCATTCCAGCGCTCGCCTACTCTCTGACTGCCAGCGCTTCCCCGTACCATTCCTCGTCAAGCACGTAAGCAACATCCTCTCACCTTTTCTCCAGTCTCTCTCCCCTGTGCACAGGTGGATCCTCTGGCGGCGGATTCCTCCCTCATCCATGCCATCACCTTCCTCACCGCGCCGAGCGTGCAATGCAACACTGTCTTCCAGGCAGGAGACCTGCAGCTAAGCCAACGCCAGCCACCATTCCACCTGCAAGTAAGCACCAGTCAGAGTATTAATACCGCTGGGTGTACACCAGCAGTTAATCCTTGTGTTTGCTCTGCCTTAGGGTTGCCTGGCTGTATGGCGCACTGCTTCGCCCTCGACGCATCCCGTCCTCCTACAACACATCACATTCTGCACACATGCACTCATACACTCATTATTTCCTTAATAAAACTGTTGAATCTCACTCGAGCCTGTGTGCATGTTCCCTGGGTCCGAACTTATGTCAGTACGGCTCCAGCAGAGCGGCCCAGCAGACAGTGGGCTCGCACACCGGCTTAACACTCTTGAGGCTCGAGTGGATCAAATCACTCACCAGCAGCAGGTAATTTTAAATCAATTAGTCCAAATTAATCACCAGCTGGACCGTCTGGATCCTCAGCAGGCGTTCCCACCGGCTCAGCCTAGCGGGCCAGCTCCCGCTGGTTCCCCAGCTAGCCAGGCTAGCCCGGGGCCGCCAACCCGGCTCACTCCAATTCCCACGCCCATGCACTTCAGCGGTAAGCTCGGTGAAGCTCGGGGGTTCCTCCTCCAGTGTGAGTCGGTGTTCCAGCGCGTCCCCGGGGACTTCCCTACTGATCACAGCCGAATTGGATACATCACTAACCTTCTGGAAGGGCGAGCGTTAGCCTGGGCCTACGCCGAATGGCGAGGCCCAGCTACGCGAAACTGACCTATGCTCAGTTCGTTCTCGATTTTAATGAAGTTTTTGACCATTCGGACCGTGACAGTGTGCTAACCACCCAGCTGCTGAATCTTTGCCAGGGTAGTCGGTTGGCCGCCGACTACGCTGTCGACTTCCAGGTGGTAGCGGCGGAAGTTGGGTGGGGGGATGCTGCCCTCTGCAGCATCTTCACCCGTAGTCTGAGCTCCAGCCTCCGGGATGAGCTGGCCTGCCGGGACCCGCTGGAGCGGCTCTCCAAATTAATTTCCCTCACAATCAGTCTCGATAACAGGTTGAGAGAACGGGCCGCTGAGCGGAAGTCGTCCAGCCGCTCGAGTGGTGCGTTTCCCCGTACCTCTTAACCTCGCCCCCTGGCGTTGCCCGCGCCAGAGTCCGCCGATGAGCCAGAGGCGATGCTGATTGGCCGGGCCAAGCTTCCGCTGGCGGAGAAACAGTGCTGCAGGGAGTTGGGCCTCTGCATGTACTGCGGAGATGACCAGCACCTCGTGGAGGTTTGCCCAGTTAAGCCAAAAGGGGAGTCCACGAGTCACTATAGGGGGCCTCGCGGACGCATCCCAATCTAGCTCCCTATCCAAATGTCTTTTGCCGATCAGGTTCTGCCACAATTCCACTGAACATCTCACTCACGCACTGGTGGACTCGGGGGCAGAGCAGAACTTTATTTCAAAGAGCCTGGCAACCCGCCTGGGCATCCCTTGCCAAGCTCTGCCAGCTCCCCTCAGCCTTGTCTCTCTCTCTGCATCCCCACTAGAGAAGGTTACACACCGGACAGTCCCGGTCCCGGTCATTGTCTCCGGAAATCATCGGGAGGACCTCTGCCTGTTCGTGCTGCCTACCTCTGCTGCCCCCGTCATTCTGGGTTACCCCTGGCTGCGTCTTCATAACCCCACCTTTGACTGGCGATCTGGAAGTGTCCTCTCCTGGAGCACCTTTTGTTTGGGCACCTGTCTCCAGTCCACTGCCTGCGCCCCGTCGCTTCCTCCTTCCTCCTCCGACTCTCCTCCTCCGGACCTCTCCAAGGTGCCACTGGAGTTCCACGATCTTGGGACCGTGTTTAGTAAGTCCAAAGCGCTGTCTCCCCCCCCCCCCCACTGCCCCTACGAATGCGCCATCAACCTCCACCCAGGGGCGCCATTACCATCCAGTCGCCTGTACAGCTTGTCGGCACCGGAGTGTGAGGCAATGGACGTCTATATTAAGGAGTCGCTTAGCGCCGGCATCATCCGTCCCGCCTCGTCCCCAGTCGGAGCAGGGGTTTTTTTTGTCGGCAAGAAGGATGGGTCCCTCCGGCCATGCATCGGCTTCCGGGCTCTGAATGACATCACAATCAAAGACAAATATACACTGCCGTTGATGGACTTCGCCTTCGACTCCCTCCAGGGGGCTTCCTGGTTTACGAAGTTGGACCTCCACAGCGCATACCACCTCATTCGGATCCGGGAGGGCGATGAGTGGAAGACGGGGTTCTGGACGCCCAGCGGCAATTTGAATATCTGGTCATGCCGTTCGGGCTCACCAACACTCCGGCCATCTTCCAGCGACTGATTAATGACGTCCTGCGCGACTTCCTGGGGGTGTTCGTCTTCGTCTACCTGAATGACATCCTGATCTTCTCCCGGTCCCGGGAGGAGCATCGGGTTCACGTGAGGTGGGTCCTCCAACGTCTCCTGGAGAACAGACTTTACGTGAAGGCGGAGAAGTGTGAATTCTACACTGACAAGACCTCCTTCTTGGGTTTCACCGTGGCTCACAACCAGATCATCCCTGATCCGGCCAAGGTCAAGGCGGTAGTTGAGTGCCCCCCACCCCCGTCCAGGAAACAGGTCCAGCAATTCCTGGGATTCGCCAACTTTTACCACCGCTTTGTCCCCAAATTTGGCTCCATCGCTTCTCCCCTGACCCGCCTCACCTCCCCCAAGGTGCCGTTCCGGTGGACAGAGGAAGCCGCGGCTGCCTTCGCCGCTCTGAAGACAGAGTTTTCCTCCTCCCAGGTCCTGACTCAGGTGGACCCCGCGCTGCAGTGCCTCGTAGAGGTGGACGCCTCCGATACAGGGGTGGGGGCGGTGCTGTCTCAGCACTCTCCGGTGGACGGGGTGGTTCGCTCCTGCGCCTTCTTCTCCCGGCGCCTTTCTGCGGCAGAGAGGAATTATGACGTCAGCGACAGAGAGCTCCTAGCGGTGAAGCTCGAGCTGCAGGAGTGGCGTCACTGGCTGGAGGGAGCAGCGCAGCCTTTTGTGGTCTGGACAGATCATAAGAACCTGGAGTACCTGAGGACGGCTAAGCGCCTGAATGCCCGCCAGGTGCGTTGGTCCCTGTTCTTTGGCCGCTTCAGGTTTACTATCACCTACCGCCCCGGCTCCAAGAACGCTAAGCCGGATGCTCTGTCCAGGCAGTTCGCTCCAGAGGCCCCCGTGGAACCGGATCACACCATCCTGCCAGCCTCATGCGTTGTGGGCGCTGTCTCGTGGGCCATCAGGGACAAGGTCCGGAGGGCACAGGAGGCCGAACCCAATCCTCGCGGCGGTCCAACTGGGAGATTGTTTGTGCCCTCTTCTGTCCAGGGTGACGTCATCCATTGGGCTCACACCTCCAAGCTCGCCTGTCACCCTGGGATTTCCCGACTGGTAGAGCTCCTCCAAAGGTCCTTTTGGTGGCCGGGCCTCCGGGACGATGTCGCCAATTACGTCCGCGCCTGCCCCCAATGTGCTACGGGTAAAACATCAACCTCTCCTCCAGCTGGGCTCCTCCATCCCCTGCCCTGGTCCCATGTAGCCTTGGATTTCGTCACTGGTCTCCCGACTTCCAACTCCTTCGACACCATCCTGACCATCGTGGACCGGTTCTCAAAGGCCACCCACCTTGTGCCGCTCCACGGCCTCCCTACGGCGCGGGAGACGGCAGATCTGTTGGTCCAACACGTTGTGAGGCTACATGGGATTCCGGTGGATGTCGTTTCTGACCGAGGGCCCCAGTTTGTGTCCAGGGTCTGGAGATGTTTCTGCAATGCCTTGGGGGCCACTGTGAGCCTGTCCTCCGGTCACCACCCCCAATCCAATGGGCAGTGCGAACGTATGAATCAGGAGCTGGAAGCTGCGCTGCGCTGCGTCACCACCTCCAGTCCTTCCTCGTGGAGTGCTCATCTGCCCTGGATAGAGTATGCCCATACACTCCACCCTGTCATCGGCCATTGGGATGTCTCCCTTCTGGGCGTCCCTAGGCTATGACCCTCCGCTGTTCCCCGAAGAGGAAGGGGAGGTGGCAGTACTGTCCATTCGGGCTCATTTAGGGCGCTGTCAGCACTTTTGGACCGCTACTCGCCAAGCGCTTTTACACACGGCGGCGCACAATTCCAGATCTGCTAATCGGCGCAGGAGGTCCGCCCCCTGCTATCAGGTAGGCCAGCAGGTATGGTTGTCCACCCAGAACATCAACCTGAAGGCCGAGAAGAGGAAGCTGGCCCAGTGATTCATTGGACCTTATCCCATCATTAAGGTAATCAATCCGGAGGCTGTGCGTCTGGCTCTCCCCCCCTCCCTCCGTGTCTGTCCGACATTCCACGTCTCCCAGATAAAGCCCCTGGTGACTAATCCACTCTGTCCTCCTCCTAGGGTCCCATCTCCTCACATGATGATCAACGGCGACCAAGCGTGGAGGGTCAACGCCATCCTGGACTCCCACCACCGGGGTCGCGGCCTGCAATATCTGGTGGACTGGGAGGGGTATGGCCCTGAGTGGAGATCCTGGGTGCGCCCGTCGTTTGTGCTAGACAAACATCTCATCACGGAGTTCCACCGGGTGTACCCAGGTAAGCCAGCGCCAGGAGGCACTGCTCACGGGGGGAGTACTGTCACAACTCACTCTCGCCTGTCTCCCGCTCCAGCTGCGCGCACACCTGTGCGTCATCAAGCTCGGGCTATTTAGCCCCCTCCGCCTGGAGCCTCAGTCTGGAGCTGTCTGCTCTCCAACGCTCGTCATTCCAGCGCTCGCCTACTCTCTGACTGCCAGCGCTTCCCTGTACCATTCCTTGTCAAGCACATAAGCAACATCCTCTCACCTTTTCTCCAGTCTCTCTCCCCTGTGCACAGGTGGATCATCTGGCGGCGAATTCCTCCCTCATCCACGCCATCACCTTCCTCACCTCGCCGAACGTGCAACGCAACGCTGTCTTCCAGGCATGAGACCTGCGGCTAAGCCAACGCCAGCCACCATTCCACCTGCAAGTAAGCACCAGTCAGAGTATTAATACCGCTGGGTGTACACCAGCGATTAATCCTTGTGTTTGCTCTGCCCTTAGGGTTGCCTGGCTGTACGGCGCACTGCTTCGTCCTCAGCGCATCCCGTCCTCCTACAACACATCACATTCTGCACACACGCACTCACACACTCATTATTTCCTTAATAAAACGGTTGAATCTCATTCGAGCCTGTGTGCGTGTTCCCTGGGTCCAAACTTATGTCAGAAAGCTGAGAGACTGAAGTTGGCCCAGCGCTTTATCGGGCCCTTCCCCATTATTCGTGTGGTTAACCCTGTGGCTGTACGCCTAGCTCTCCCCCCCCCCCTTCCGCATCTGTCCGACTTTTCATGTCTCGCAGGTGAAACCCGTCTGCTCCAGCCCCCTTTTCCCTCCTCCCAAGGCTCCACCTCCACCAGTGGTGATAGATGGCGACCCGGCGTGCAGAGTCAATTCCATCCTGGACGTTCGCCGCCGGAGTTGCAGCCTGCAGTACTTGGTGGACTGGGAGGGGTATGGCCCCGAGTGGAGGTCCTGGGTACGTCCGTCATTCGTGCTCGACAAACAACTCATCAGGGACTTCCACCGGATGCACCCGGGTAGGATGGGTCAGGTGCCAGGAGGCACCTCTAGAGGGGGGAGTACTGTCATGGCTCCCTCGGGGCCATCATCAACCTCAGCTGCGTGCACACCTGCTGCCAATCATCAGCGGGCTTTAAAAGCCAGACCTGCCTGTGACTCGGCACGGAGCCGTCTGTCAAACTCCCTACGACACGCCTCTCGTCAACAGCCACATCCTGGCTCATCGTCTGATCTCCAGACCAACGCTTCGCCACACGTAAGCAAGCATTGACTTACCTTGTCAAGTTCATCTTCCCCTGTGCACAGGTGGATCCCCCTGGCGGCGGATTCCTCTCTCCCCGGCGGCGGTTCAGCTCCACTCCTGCCACAGGGTTACTCATACACTTCCCTGCACAAGAGCCAGACGCTGTCTCCCTGGCTGTCGCCCTCAAGGCCAACCTGAGCTCACCACCACCATCTGCAAAGTAAGCTGTCATTATTACCACACCCTTTGCCCAGAGACTGAGCTAACATCTCTGCTTTGTCATTATAGGGTTGCCAGGCTGCACGGCGTCCAGCTCTCCCCCAGCACGAGTCCTACACTGCACACACAATGCACTGTACATTCACGCACGCATACATGAGCACTGTTAGCAAATAAAAGGATAATTGTACTTCACTCAAGTCTGTCTTTTGTCCCCTGGGTCCAGAATTATGTCACATTTACTATTAGATAGATAGATGTGCTTTATTGATCCCAAACTGGGAAATTACAGTTTAATAGTTTTATTACTATAAAACAAGTGAGGCCACCAAATTTGGCACACAGGTTCACCCTGTGACCCTGAAGTGTGAGTATGGTTTTGGGATTGCAAGATCAAAGGTCAACATCAAAATGGCTTATAAACTACAGTATATCTCAACAACAAAGAAAGCTAGGTTCGCCAAACTTGCTACACAGGTTCACCTTGAGATCCTGACCTCTGACTGTGGGTTTGGGGTCAAAATATCAAAGGTCAATGTTAATATTCCTTGTGCTTTTTTACTGTACAACAAGTAAAGTTAGCGTCACCAAACCTGGTACACAGGTTCACTCTGAGACCATGACCTCTGACTACAGGTTTGGGGTCCAAAGGTCAAGGTTGGCACTCTCTATGTGTGACAGAGATCATCCTGCGCAGTTCGCCCCACACGGGACACGAACCCGCGACCTCTCAGTCAACTACACAGTTCGAGCATGGGAGACACAGCACGATCGCGCTGAGCTAAAGGTCCGACCGATAGCTCAGCGCTACCGATACTGTATGAGGCTTTGGGAGGGAGGTTTACTAACGTTCTACGCCGAACAGTACTAGTTGGCATCCGTTACACTCTCCCCCTTAAACCTCACTCCCATGCCGGGTTCACGGCACCATTGTGACAGAGATCATCCTGCGCAGTTCGCCCCACACGGGACACGAACCCGCGACCTCTCAGTCAACTACACAGTTCGAGCATGGGAGACACAGCACGATCGCGCTGAGCTAAAGGTCCGACCGATAGCTCAGCGCTACCGATACTGTATGAGGCTTTGGGAGGGAGGTTTACTAACGTTCTACGCCGAACAGTACTAGTTGGCATCCGTTACATATGCTCTCTTATAGAACGTGTAAAGCCCTCTAGGGTCACCAAACTTGCTACACAGTTTCGCCTCGGGATCCTGCCCTACAACTATGGGTTGTGTACTTTGTTGTATATTCGTGGATGATGGGCTTATCATAATTTGGTTCTGCCACAGTAATTATACTGAACAGTTGAAAGTATTGAGATCTTCAAAGAAAAAGGAGGTGGGGCATATTGCGCTCGCCTCAGAGTGCTCTTGTTTAAGCTATACCATGAAACACTGTCCTTGATTTTCAGGAGCATACCTGGTTCCATACTTCATCCTTCTTCTCATCATCGGAATCCCTCTGTTCTTCATGGAGTTGGCAGTGGGTCAGAAGATTCGACGAGGGAGCATTGGGGTCTGGAACTATGTCTGTCCCCGATTAGGGGGAATAGGGATGTCAAGCCTGATGGTAAGGATCTTTTGTCTTCAAGCTGGGACTCTGAAATGTGTGTGTGTGGTTAAGGGGAAGGGTGGGGGGGGGTGCGTCTGTCTGTCTGTCTGTCTGTCTGTCTGTCTGTCTGTCCTCTTGATAGACGTAAGAGGTAAAGCTACATTCTCAGTCAAGTTGCTCAAAAAGCTCTCCTGGGTTTATTTGTGACACTCACATGTTTGCAAGTGAAAGGCAGCCGTTTTTCAGAGCTCTACAGCTGGTGCACAAGCAGCTATAAATATCTCATTGAGAATCACTGTTGAAAAGAGAGCACTTTAATTATTCATGGTTTCCTTAGCCTTATTTAGCTTCTGAATGTCCTTGCTGGCACGACTACTCAGAAGAAGACAGCAGGATGGGACAATCACAAACCATTCTCCCTCATTTGTATGTTTTTCTCACTCTGTACAGATGTTGTCATGTGAATAAATCTTCCTGTAAAACTTGACACCATATATTTGTCATTTATTTAGTCTGTCCATCTGTGTCTATCTGTCTATCCAGGTGTGTGGGTTTGTGGGTCTCTACTACAACGTGATCATTGGTTGGAGCATATTCTACTTCTTCCAGTCCTTCCAGTATCCACTGCCATGGAGCGAATGCCCAATCAGAAAAAATGGGACTCTTGCCAGTAAGTTAAATATTAAAAGACATCAAATTGTCAGTGCTTCACATAAAGCACATACAGTAATTTCTTTACATCAGGATGACTCAACTTGGTTTTCTGGATCTAACACAGACCACACTTTGACTAAAGGGTACACTGATTGATCATCTATACACCAAGTGATCAAGAAAACTACTTATTGAAAGGCAGCATCAAATAATACTACACTGACTCGCCAGAGTACATCATACATGCTGCCTTCACTTTTTGATGACTTTCACCACTTCATTCATTGAGATCCAAATTGAAACACCCTAGTAGTGGTGATTATAACACAATCCTCAGGACAGCCAGGAAGCAGCATGTCTGTGACTCAGCAAGGCTGTTTCTGTCATTGGAAGATATTCAGCCACTCAGACTGAAGGACACTAATGCTGAAGGACAGCAGCAGAATATGAGATATTCCACTGTGTTTATTCCATGCAGATCTGCAACCATCATGACAAAAAGAGCACTGTGGAACCAGACATGATAAATGATCAATAGATATAGCAAACAATGGATTTATTGAATGCAGATTCTTAAAAAGCCCTGTCTCTGCTTCTAGGAGAAACTTACACTGCATACTAAGCACAGCGATGACCTTGTGTGACTCATTTATTCATGTGAAATTAAAGTCAGCCCAATCTCAAAATATTTCTCATTCTGCCATCCTCACCCTAATCCCCTGCTCAATCTTCTTACCTGATTTTTTCTTTTTTAATTTCTGATCTACCTAAAGTACCCATCAGATTTTTTTTTCCTGTTGTGGTGTGCAGTTGTGGAGCCAGAATGTGACAAAAGCTCCGCTACGACCTATTTCTGGTACCGTCAAACATTGAACACGACCAGCACCATTGCAGAGAGTGGTGGCCTGAACATCAAGATGACCCTGTCTCTGCTAATTGCCTGGATTATTGTCTGCCTTGCCGTCATCAAAGGAATCGCCTCTTCTGGGAAGGTACCGTAGAGAAAATGTGAAGATTCTAATGGATGAGATTAATTTTAGGAGGTTTTTTAAGTGTATGCTTTCCTCATTGCACAGGTGATGTACTTCAGCTCCCTTTTCCCTTACGTGGTCCTCTTCTGTTTCCTGGTCAGAGGTTTGATGCTTAAAGGATCTGTAGATGGCATCGCTCACATGTTCACACCTAAAGTAAGGCTGAAAGATCTGCCAAATTTTTCCTTTTCACTCAGATGGGCATTTTTGAAGACCAATCCATACCTAAAAATCAATTCTATCTCCTCATATCTCAGTTGGAGAAGATGCTAGAACCGCAAGTGTGGAGGGAGGCAGCCACACAGGTCTTCTTTGCCCTCGGTCTGGGTTTCGGAGGAGTGATCGCCTTCTCCAGTTACAATAAGATAGACAACAACTGTCATTTTGATGCTGTGCTCGTCTCTTTCATCAACTTCTTGACATCCATTTTGGCCACGCTGGTGGTATTTGCTGTGCTGGGCTTTAAGGCCAACATCATGAATGAAAAGTGTGTCACAGAGTAAGTTTAACCCACTCTTTTCCCACTGAACCCCTTCCAGTACCAAATGTTTTGCCGTTGTTGTTTCACATTTTAGCAGAAGAAAAGAAGCAAAAAAAAAAAAAAATCCCACAATCATCAGTCATGCAGTATCTGAATGTGCAGCAGTGTCGATGGCTTAACTACCATCAAGATGCTAACACAGTAAAAATACAAACACCATCCATGTTTCCCATGCTAAGAATATTGTTTTGCCAACAACGTCCTAACATGCTAAATTAGCAACAATTACATCAGAAAGAAGTAGGGAATTGGTCGGTTATCGGGAATTCAAAGAAGTTTTTGTAGATACTGTATGCACATTTTGGAGACTGAGTACAATACACTTTTTGTCCACAAGATGTCTCTAAAACCAGAGTTTCCAAATGTCCCACATAGACTCATTCACCGGTGACATCAGACTTCAAGCATGAGACCACCAGCTAGCAAAAGACTGACATTTGCCAACTAGTCGATGGATGGATGGATGGATGGATGGATTTTAATTATCCCAAACTGGGGAATTACAGTGTAACAGCAGCATGACACAGTAGATGGCCCAAACCAACAGAACTACACACAGCATAATAGAAAAGGAGTCACCCAGGGAAGTAAAAATGCTTACATATGTCATAAATTGCCCTGGCAAGGGCGGACTGAAGACACCAATAGCCGGCTGTGAGTTTGCACATTTATTTAAGAAAACGCAAAATACACAAGAACACAAACTTACAGAAAAGACAGGATACAAAGAGGTGAGACTGAGGCGTATGGAGACGTCAGGAATAACTTACGGAAGCGGGGGATACCCTAGAATACAAAATGTCCAAGAGACGGGAATTCCGTCTCGTCACGAGACAGACGCAGAAAATACGTCTGAATACCAGAAGGCTGCTGCGAGGAGTGAACCACGCAGCAGGCTTTAAATAGGGACAAACCCAATTGAGAACAGGTGTGGGTACATGGGTGAGGGATAATCAGGGCAAATACTAAACAGCTGTGACAGCCCGCAAACGGGGTTTGACAGGAGGAATTGACAACGGTGGCTGTCAAAATAAAAGCACAACCCGGGATGAAACAAAAAAGGGAACATATCCCATAAAGGTGAGAACAAGATAATACAGCAAGAAATGCAAATAATATACATGGAAACCAAAACAACAGTAGAGGTGAGGATAAAGGAAACCCTTAAACACAGGCAGAAATATAAAATACAACACCGGATAAGCATAGGTACACAAACTAAAGGAATCAGACTAATAATGACAAAACTAAGACTACAGGACAATTCATAAATAAACAGACAAATGGCAACCCAGAAAACATGATACAGAAATACCTGAAATAACCAACTAAGATAAAATAACAGGGAACTAAGCACAACAACAAAAGGACAAACTCCGATAACAAAATACGGCAGACCAAGCTAAATACAAAATAAACAGAGATGCAGAATACAGAAAATGGCTTAAATAAACTTGAAGGCTGAGCACGGTTTCCCACCCGTCTCAGTATCGTAACAACATAACTTTATATACTACATAGGCTACTACTAGGCTAAATAGATGATGATCCTTATGAATCTATGGATAGTACCAACTGTATAGAGAAGGATTATAAGGCACAGGGTGAAATGTGAGGTACCAATTAGACTGCAACGTGCAGTACGGTAGCATTGTTATTGTCTATGTGTGGAGTGTGAACGCTGTGGAAATGAAAGCACCAAGGTGCTGATGCCTCGGTGCCTGTGGGATGGGGGGCTGTAAAAAAGTGGCATTGCCACTTCTAGTGGCCCGGCATAGTTATTACAATACCTTTTTTCGCAGCAGCATTGATGGTAAAGGTGAGTTAAATTTGTGTTTATTTTGAAAACAAAGCCTTATCTGGAAATTGTGGCAAATTAAAAGTCAAAAAACATGGCGATACAATGATACAAGCCTTTAGTTCCAGTTGATTTTGAACGGGTGAGCTGAAAAGCTGGTCCTTCTCGGATGCCGGTGTCGTTGCGTGCAAAGTGAGAGTTCTGGTCACTAGGATGACGCGGTCCACTTCCTGCACCAGAGTGCAGTAGTTCCTGGTTACCAGCAGCGGCGAGTTGGCCAGGATCGCCCTCGCTGTAGCAGGTAGGTTCCTGAGGAAGAGGTATGCAAAAAGGAAGTCTTCATCGTTCTTCCCCCCCAATGCTAACATGCTCTCCATCAGCTCCACAGCAGATCTGTCACCTAACTCTGAGAGCGTTAGGAGTCTCGCTGCTCTGTCACTGTCCAACAGGGTATACTGCTGAATCAGCATCTGCTTGAGCGCATCGTTTTTCCCCTGGGCCAGCAGTTCCTGGAGCAGGCTCGTTACTTGCTGCGTGGAGCGCACATCCAGCACAGCGACCACATCATCCGTTGTGATCCGGCGGAGTGTGAATTGGGCTTCAGCATGTAGAAACCAAGCGGTCAGATTGTGAAGCCAGAAGTCTGGCGGCTTGACTGTGACAGTGCATGCCGCGCTGGTGTTCTCCCTCTGGTTTGTCTCCAGGGCGGTGCTCAGCTCGTTCTCCATTGCACGTCCTAGAGTCACTAATGTGGAAGATGGAAGCAGACGACACAGTGAGCTGGACGACACACAAACTTTATTCCATTTCCAACATAAACACAAACTCTGAGACCTGAGTGCCTGAGCAAACTCCTTTAAACACTTTAATTCCCACATCCTGCACTCCGGGTAAACACATTAACGTTCAGACTGCAAGACATGCACACACATCTACATAATATTGACCCACACATCACAGAGCATGTCTTGCTACAATGCATTCCCACCCCTGCATCCTCATGTGTCAGCCTGGCACAGCAGGGGGTGAAAGGCACATCTTAGTTTGGTTGGCTCCTCTCAGCTTTCCCCATTAGCATCCCTAACTATCTTCTCCCCCACCAACCCCTTTGTCCTGGGTGGAGTGCCATGTGTATTGTGTCCACCACAATGTCATGTTTCTCCTCGGCTTAATAAATTGCTTGGTTTAGTGAGTGAATCGTTTTAAAGTGAGTGAATGAAGCATGTCACACCGTGGTGTTTTTATATTACTGACATTAGTATTAAAACTTAAAAAAATCAGCTGATCTTTAGAGAAGACAGTTTAACAGGTTAAATTAATGTAACCAAGCAGTCCCCATACGGAAAGAAATGGGACATTGGGGAAAAAATGTGACGTAACATAAACTTTAAGAATCAAATATTGCAGTTGTAGGAGTTAATAGTGTTTTAATATTGAAATCGCTGCATAATTTAAGCCAAAAACTTGCTTCTAAGTAGGTTTTTCTTAGCGATGAACTGAAACCTCCAGGAAAAAATACCTCGTCCTTCCTTTGCAAAACTAAACAGCAAAACCAGTGTGAAAACAATCGATGTGATGAATAAATAGAGTAGCTGCTGAATATGTGGTGAAGCTGCATCTTACAACAGACTGTGCAGACGTGACGACAGACGCATGGGTGATGTCATCACGCCATGCCTATATAGGGGGACTGTTGGCGGGAGCAGTGGTCTTTGACGCTCCACCACTGTCACAGTAACAACCTATATTAATCTAGAGTTTGCATATACTGTATATAGCCATACTGTTCACATGTACCTATTTCTGCACTCTGTAATAAAGTTCAAGTTCAGCATGACTCCTGCCTCCACTGCCCTGCTTTGCAGACATAACAAATGGCAACAAGGAGAAAAATTGGCCTTCCGAGGATAAACCCTAACAACCCCAAAATGAAAGTGCGTCTGGAGCCACCACCACCGTTCCTTGGTGCGCCAGGTGTGCCGCCCATTCCATGGTTCCATTGGTTCGAGTGGTTCAGCAGTTATGTAGATGCTGCGAACCTGGGCAGACACAGCGCGCGGAGTATGCGAGCAATCTTGGTCCACGGCCTAGGCACCAAGGGGGCAGCAGATACAGACTTTTTGGGACAGGCGGACACGTATGACGACTGCATAACGTTGCTCACTGGACACTTCGCTGTTCCACGGGACGTAATGGCCCACGGGTCTATGTTTTACCAGCACCGACAGAGAGAGGACAAGTCGTTCATACAGTACATGGACGCCCTTCACTATTTGGCTAGCACATGCGAGTTTGGGCACACGGAGTATAGGCTGATACAGTCTCAGTTGGAGGAGTACACTATGGATCCGTTGATAGAGGACGTGTTGTGGGTGGGGTCAGACGTCCAGACAGTAGCAGGCTCAGTGGACTGGCTACGGTTGGCACTGTTGAGGATGCTGCACCGCCTATTGGAGACAACCGCAATGGAGTTGGCAACCCAGTTGGAGATGACAGCCTTGGTAGCATTGTGGCTGGTGGGCCTCCACCCGCATTCCCCACAGTCAGCTTTGCTGGTACAGACGGTTGCCCCAGTTGCTGAGCCTGCCTACCCCGCACCTTCTTAGAAGGGCCCTGAGGTAGACACTGCGGGACAGCAAGACACCACAGCACAACAACCTAGCCGCAAACTCAGCCTGGATGATGATGCAAGTCCGCGGCATGCGGACGTGGACACGATCACTCCCTGCCTCACACTGCACACTGAAAAAAGCCCAGCAGAACCAGAGCAGCAGCAGGAACCCCAGACCATACCCATATAGGTACCGGAGTCGCCACAGGAGCCCCAGTCCGTAGCCACATGGGACCTGGAGCCAATCCCCACGCAGCACGAGCGGTATTGAGCTGCAGCCTCACTGCAGGAGGGGGAGTGTGATTTCGTGGATGTGGGTGCAGCCGGAGAACACAGTACAGAGAGCGAAGGCAGCGTGGAGAGAAAATGCATCACGGTGAGAGAACACAAACTGGACTCACCTCTGATCCTCACTCAGCATGGGCTTCAAACAGCCGCAGTGGAGCCGCAGGAGGGGGAGTTTGTGGAGAAAGGGGACCCCGGTGACCGAAGACAGCCCGGCACACGTCCCGTTGCCGACGACAGCGTCACATCACCACAACATCAACCAGCACCAGGTGAGGGAGAGAAAAAGCCGAACTCATCCAGCATTCTCACTGAGTATCAGCTTCAGGGAGCCGTCGCAACACAGCAGGATGGAGAGTTCGTGGCCTGACAGGACCCAGCAGAACAACACCGACCGTGGGCACATCCTGCCACTGGCACGGATGGCACACCACCACAGCAGCAACCAACATCAGAGACAAGAGAGCAGCAGCACCGAGTACAGCCGAACCAATCGCTGCATGCACTGCTTGATTGGGTTTGGGTCCAATAATCTGACCGCCTGGACTCACAGACAGTCCCGTAATCGCAGATGAGAATCGCCGCACGAAAGAGGCCAGCCGCCATCCAGGTGGCCGATGGTTCGAGATGGCACGTCAGACGTCTGCGAAAGGTAAGAGCAGCTGCCTCGGATCAAGATGCAGCGCTGGAGCCGATCCAGCTGGCATGGGACCTGGGCTAGGATGTTGCTGAAGAGCGAGCCGTGGCTTCGGTGAGAGGGCACCCAGGTCAGCTGCAGCTGGCACCTCCAGGTTTGATTGAGGCCCCTGAAGTAGAACTGTAAGCAGCGACTGTTTTGAATGTGTTTGGTAGAAGCACGTCTGGTTCACAGTGACAGAATAATCCACCCAGTCGTGCAGGGTCAGCCGGGGGTCTACCCAGTGGCCCAGGTTCTATTTCTCTGCCTGTTACAAAAAAATAAAGGTGCGGTTGTGAGTGTAATGAAAAAAAGAGAGCTGTTGAGAACGTGGGAGCTGCTGTGAGTTTGAATGTTCATAATGTTTTTTTGGCTTTCCCGGGGGGAGTGAATGTTGTAAAGCTGCATCTTACAACAGACTGTGTAGACATGACAACAGACGCACAGGAAATGTCATCACGCCGTGCCTACATAGGGGGACTGTTGGCGGGACCAGTGGCCTTTGGCGCTCCACCCCTGTCACAGTAACAACCTATATTAATCTAAAGTTAGCATACATATAGCTACACTGTTCACGTGTACCTATTTCTGCACTCTGTAATAAAGTTCCAGTTCAGCATAACTCCAGCCTTTGCTCCCCTGCTTTCCAGACATAACATATACGTGGTGATGGGGGTGTTCAGTTTTTCAGATATTTTAGAAGCTCGACTGTGACAGGAAGTCACCATGTACTGTAAAAAAAAAAAAGGCACACTGCCGCCTCTACTGGCCTGGCATAGTTATTACAATACCTTTTCCCCCGGCTCCATTACATGGCAATGGTGAGTTAAATTTGTGTTTATTTTGATAACAAAGCCTTATCTCGAAATTCTGGCAAATTAAAAGTTGAGAAAATATGGCGATACAATGATAGAAGCCTTTAGTTGCACTTAATTTTGATTGGGCAAGCTGAAACAGACAGGTGGATAGATACAACCACACACACACAGAGACACATTGACCGATTACCGTATGCCTTCGTTTTCACCAAGGCATAATTATAGACAATTAGGCTAAATATTGTGTTGAAGCGCTTGCGTTATATTGGACAAACTGTTGTCCCTGGGGCAGCAGACAATGTTTTAGCAAAGATTCCTGCCCATTTCCAACAGTTCACTACAGACAACAGTGCAGGAAGGGGTCTGTTTCATTGTAAGCATGACAATCCCCTCAAAAAAAAAACAGTGAATGAAACACAGAGATCCTGTCCTGTTGCATGTATTATGAGGTGTGTGATGACTCTGTGTGCCATTCACTTATTTTGATCCAAACATCAGAGCACATTCTAAACATACATTGTGGTGACACAAAGGAGGTGACACTCCACCCAGTATTTCGGGGTGTGGGGGGGGGCAGCCAAGGGCGCCAGAGCGCTGGGGGGTATGAAGTAAATAAAGATGTGCCTTTCGCCCCTGCCATGCCAGGCTCACACCTGAGGACGCAGGGGTGCAAATGTATTGTACTAAGCCTTGCTCTGTGACATGTATGTTGATGTGTGTTTACTCTTCATAACTGGTAAGTTAATGTATTTACCCTGAGTGCCAGAGGTGGAAAGAAAATGTATAAAGCAGTTTGCTTTGGCACACACGGTTAGTCTGTTCTGTGTTGGCAGAGAAATAAAGTTCTGTGTCATCAGCTCGTGTCTCGTCTGCTTTCATCCTCCACAACATATGATATACCATCACCACCTTAAATCTTTTCAGCACATCAACAGGCTGCTCAGCCTTTAACCAAATAACTTCCAAACACTTACAAGGACAGCCAGTAAACACAGTAAGGACATCTGTGACTCAAAACCATTTCAGGATAAATTTGTGAACTAATCTTTGATAAAACTGGCATCACATTCCATGTATGAGTGAGTGCATGTTCACTTAGAACAGAAAGTTTTGTAATAACTATCTTTACTAAGATCTCTTATTTTTTTTAAGGTAGTCATATCTTAGTAGATGGGATAGTTCCTTAAGCAGTGAAACTTCCCAACAACAGGACAATCTTGCCAGTGTTAGTTTTATCTGCTGGATGATTGGTGTCATTACTAAAAAAAAGACGAGTATTATTTTTTCTTGCATTGCTTATACTGTATTTTCAGTTGAGTTTTTATTCTAACTGTTGCAGCTAGTGTTCATTAATAAATCTGATTTTATTTCTTTAATTTAACATTTTTTTCTTTTGCTGCATGTCTATTAATCTGTTTTTGGCTTTATTCTGATTCTGGTCCTTCATCTCTAGGAATGCAGAAAAGATCCTGGGATACCTCAACTCCAGCGTCCTCAGTCATGACTTAATTCCTCCACATGTGAACTTCTCTCATCTCACTACTTCAGACTACGCTGAGATGTACAGCGTCATTAAGACAGTGAAGGAGGACCACTTTGCCCAGTTGGGTCTGGAGCCTTGTATCCTGGAGGACGAGCTGAATAAGGTCGAAACATAACAGGGATTAACAGAGCTGAATCCATGGTATGTTTTGCATTTCTTACCTCTGACCCTCTCTATAGGCGGTCCAGGGCACTGGTCTGGCCTTCATTGCCTTCACTGAAGCCATGACCCATTTCCCAGGCTCCCCGTTCTGGTCGGTCATGTTTTTCTTCATGCTCATCAACCTGGGACTGGGCAGCATGATTGGCACCATGACTGGCATCACCACACCGGTCCTCGATGCCTACAAAATCCAGAAGGAGCTTTTGACTGGTATGCCCTCGCACTCCACCCCCAACCCCACCAAGAACTCAGTGTTATTAGTATTTGAAATCCTTTACTCAGCACTTAAAAGGATTAAAGCGCATAAGGGAATGGGCTGCATTAGTCTTTGTTTTGTTGTCCTTAGTAGACTAAATGCAAAAGAGTAACAGATAAGAACTCCACTTAATGGCAAATAAAACCCATTTGTTTTCCATTTTCACATCTGTGGAATAAATATCTTGAACTTCATTTTTCGTCAGATGTTTTCCTCCTAAATGAGCTTTAATGGTTCTCCTCTTCTCGCTGTGTTTCAGTTTGCTGCTGCATTGTGGCGTTCCTCTGCGGCCTGTTGTTTGTTCAGCGTTCAGGAAACTACTTTGTCACCATGTTCGATGATTATTCTGCCGGTCTACCACTCACTATCGTGGTCATCCTGGAAAATGTGTCCGTGACTTGGATCTATGGCACTAAAAGGTAAGACTTGCTTAAAGGTAGATTTTGATAGAACATTCAGAGAGGAAGAGGAGGTTTTTTTTAATTATATTAAAGGAAATAATCTTTACTTTCTTGTCTTTGTCAGGTTCATGC
Organism: Pholidichthys leucotaenia; assembly: GCA_020510985.1. Taxonomy (NCBI): domain Eukaryota; kingdom Metazoa; phylum Chordata; class Actinopteri; order Cichliformes; family Pholidichthyidae; genus Pholidichthys; species Pholidichthys leucotaenia. The sequence goes on along the minus strand of CM035837.1, from coordinate 121,728,273 downwards.
AGGACCTGGAGGACATGTTGGGTTTCCGTCCTTCTATAATTTACTTCTACCTCTGGAAGTACGTCTCCCCGATCTGTCTCATCGTTCTCATCTCAGCTTCTATCATAGAAATGGCCATCAGCCCACCGGGATACAGTGCCTGGGTTCAAGAGCTGGTCAGTTTCTCTGTGTGTGTGTGTGTGTGTGTGTGTGTGGGTGGGTGGGTGAGTGGGTGGGTGGGTGGGCGTGGGTATGTGTGCACATTTGGAGACATTTTTTCTTTTGTTTGACAAATACAGGTACAAACCCCAATTCCAGTGAAGTTGGGATGTTGTGTAAAACATAAATAAAAACAGAATACAATGATTTCCAGGTCCTTTTCAATGCATATTCAGTTGGATACACTATAAAGACAAGATATTTAATGTTTAAACTGATAAACTTTGGGATGTTTTTGCAAATATTCACTCATTTTGAATTTGATGCCTGCAATAAGCTGGGACATTGACAAGAAATAGATCAGCAAAGTTGACGAATGCTCAAAAAACACCTTTCTGGAACATTCCATAGGTGAACAGCTTAATTGGAAACAGGTGAGTGTCATGATTGGGTATAAAAGGAGCATCCCCGAAAGGCTCAGTCATTTACAAGCAAGGATGGGGTGAGGTTCACTACTTTGTGGGCAAATAGTCCAACAGTTTAAGAATGTTTCTCAATGTACAATTGCAAGGAATTTAGGGATTTCATCATCTACAGTCCATAATATCAGCAAAAGAGTCAGAGAATATGGAGAACTTTCTGCATGTAAGCGGCAAAGCCGAAAACCAACACTGAATACCTGTGACCGTCGATTCCTCAGGCAACACTGCATTAAAAATTGCCATCATTCTGTGAAGGATATTACCACTTGGGCTCAGGAGCACTTTGAAAACCATTGTCAGTTAACACAGTCCGTCGCTACTTCTGCAAGTGCAAGTTAAAACACTACCATGCAAAGCAAAAGCCATATATCAACAACACCCAGAAATGCTGCCAGTTGCTCTGGGCCCGAGGTCATCTGAGATGGACTGACACAAAGTGGAAAAGTATGCTGTGGTCTGACTGTTTTTGGAAATCATGGATGTTGTGTCCTCTAGGCTAAAGAGGAAAAGGACCATCACAAAGTTCAAAAGCCAGCATCTGTGATGGTACGGAGGGGTGTTAGTGCTCGTAGCATGGGTAAGGTTTTGGAGCAATGTATGCTTCCATCTAAGCACTGTCTTTTTCAGGGACATTCCCGCTTATTTCAGCAAGACAATGACAAGCCACATTCTGCATGTGCACGTGTTATAACAGCTTGGATTTTTAGTAAAGGGTGCGGGTACAAGACTGACATGCCCCTATCCCAGCTTTTTTGGAACACGTTATAAGAATCAAATTCAAAATGAGTATTTGAAAAAAAACCAATAAAATTTATGAGTTTGAACATTAAATATCTTGCCTTTGTAGTGTATTCATTTGACTGCTAGTGGAAAAGGATTTACAAATCATTGTCATCATCATCATAGCAGTCTGTCGTGGGTGACAATGACTGTTTCATTTAGGTCTGATCAGATTCCTCCACGCAGCTCTGTCCTTAGCCTTCTGCGGCCAGGAACTCCTGTCTATTGTTGTGTAAGTAAATAGGCTGTATGGCGGCCGGGTTGGACATGGCCGGGTTGGACATGGGTTAGACTGGAGTGGCTAACTACCGGTTTCCGGTGGTGACGCCATTTGGGGTATAAAGGAAGTGGGCGGAAGAGGCTCTGCCTCTTTCATCGTGGGAGCCACCTGGCAAGCAGGCAAGTGCCGTAAGCCTATTTATGTAAATAACTAGTATTGTAATAAAGCTCCGTAAACTGCATCAGTTGTGTATTTGTTTTTACCCAATTATGGACACAACATTTGGCGACGAGGTAAAAGCGGGAATGGACAAGTCTGTTGCTGAATTTTGGCTGTTTCTGGAGGCCCCGGGAAGGCCCCCCGTGCCGTGGCCTCGTTGGTTCACTGCTTTTACCAACTACCTCATAGTTCTGAACCTCGGCGAGCGTGAGAGGCTTCGCGCGAAGGCTGAGTTAGTCCATAATTTGGGTACTGAGGAGCAGAGAATACTAGAGAGCCTGGGGGACGCTGATAGCTTTGATGGTGTTGTGAAGTTGATGGCGCACCATTTTCGCGCTCCAGAGAGCATCATGGTCTGGTGCATCCAGTTTCGACAGCGCCGCCAGCGGTTGGGAGAACCAGTGATGAGGTTCATTGAAGATCTCCGAGGGCTGGCGAGGGGATGTGACTTCGGACGCCTGGAAGACGAAATGATTCGGGACCAAATAGCGGAGCAGTCCAGATTGTTAGCATATTCAGGAAAGTTGACATTGGCCACGGCTATTGCGCTCGCCCAATGGTTCGAGGCAGCAGAGACCATCGTGAGAGGCCTTCCTGAAGGGGCTTTTCTCGGTGAGAATGAGTCTTGCACTGAGGCACTGTTTTGGGACCCTGGTGATGGTGATGTCGGAGAGGATGTGTTTGCCTCCGTTGTTAAAATAAGGTCTGCCCCAGGTACGCCACGTTGTTACGGTTGTGTGTTCCCTGTTCACCGCTATAAGACCAGTGTGTGCCCGGCGAAAGGAAAGCGTTGTGGCAAGTGTGGTTTGTTGGACCACTTTGCCAGGGCATGCGGTAACTTCGAACGCAGAAGCCGTATGGGAGAACTAAGTGCTGCGCAGAAGACTCCAACAATAGTGCACACGGTCTCCCCGGAGACCATGGGGAGGATCGGGTGCGATGTCATGCTCAATGGTGTCAAGGTTCTACTGCTGGTGGACACTGGAGCAGTTATCTCCATGTTGAACCTGGCGACCATGAATAGTTTGTTTCCCCACCGGCAAATAAAACAACAAGGAAGAGACTATTATGGCTATGGATGGAACAGACTGGCAGTTTTGGGGTTTGTGGAAATGGAAGCCCGTTATAAGTCTGTTGTTGTGCCCCAGGCCCACATTCATGTCACTGCTGCGGGGGTTAACATCATGGGGTGTAATCTTTTTTATAGCCTGGGTTTCTCGATTGCCAATGTGTCGGGTGAGGAGTGGTTGGGCTGTAGACTGTGGAGCCGACCGACTCCATTGGTGGATGGCGTGGAGGTGAGGGAATTGGACTGGCTGGACATGTGTAATGAGGGAGAGCATGTTCGGCGCTGCGTGATGCTGGCTCGGGACAGACCCGATGCTGGTCTTTCTGTTACCCTGGATGAGGGTGCGGGATGGCATGATGGGACCCCAGGGGCGGCCTTTAAGTATGAGGTGCCCACACTGGATGCTGAAGGAGCGAGACCAGAGAGCGTGTTGATAAATTGCTCTGGAAGGCGGTCTACTATGGGTGGCACGGACCGGACCTGCGAGTCGACCAGATCAGTGGTGGAGACCAGTCAGACCCAAAGTGACCAGAAGAAGAAGACACAGGCTTCCCTGTGGATCGGAGACATGGTGCGGCCCAGGGTTGAGGCCCGGATGAGAGGGGATCACGGTTTGCGCGAGTGGCGCGATGAGCGGAGACGGTTCTGGGTGGAGGCTGCTCGGAGTGATGGGTATCTACACTTGTCTGACCAGACCTGGAGGCACCGAAACAAGTTACGTTGAGTGGAGGCGAAGAAGCGACGCAGTGGGAGCCCCGAGGTCAAAAGACGGAAGCAGTTGGAGAAGGACCCGTCAAAGGACTGAGAGTGCTGTTTTGTCTTTATTTTCTGTTTATTGTTTATATGTGCTTTTACTCTAATCCTGATGCATTTATTTTACTGCTGATGTGGTACCACGATTCTAACACACACCTTATGGTGCTACCTAGACACATCATCAGTGATGTAACCTGCACTCATCGGGTGTTTTGGGTCATTATACATCATACACCCTCTCACAGGCGACCTAGCCAGGGTTGATCAAACTCCGACTTGTGCCTAGGTGGCTCGAGACGTCCACGGATCACTCCTTCTGATCCACAGCCATCGTGATGCTCTTTCAGCGGCATCAGTGATGTTTTTGATGGCTTTTTTGTTGAGTCTCCCTCTGATCCCCAACTGCTTGAGGGCCCTGCAGAGTGACTGACCGGCAAAACCTCGACAGCCAACCTCTATGGGGTACAGCCAGGTGTTCCATCCGCTACTACGGCAATCACCAAAAAGCTCCCCATACTTGGCCCTCTTCCTTTCAAAGGCCTCTTCCATTAGGTCTTCCCAGTTTAATTGAAAAAAAAGGAAGAATGAAGAGTGAAATGTACTGAACAGGGTGACTAATGATACCCATGAGCAAAATTTTAAAGTTTTACAGTGGGGAAAAAAAGTATTTAGTCAGTCACCAATTGTGCAAGTTCTCCCACTTAAAAGATGAGAGAGGTCTCCAATTTTCATCATAGGTATACCTCAACTATGAGAGACAAAATAAGAAAAAAAATCCATAAAATCACATTGAAGGATTTTTAATGAATTAATTGGTAAATTCCTCAGTAAAATAAGTATTTGGTCAATAACAAAAGTTCATCTCAATACTTTGTTAGGTTTTCACTCAAAATCTCACGATACATGGCCCCATTCATTCTTTCCTTTACACGGATCAGTCGTCCTGGTCCCTTTGCAGAAAAACAGCCCCAAAGCATGATGTTTCCACCCCCATGCTTCACAGTAGGTATGGTGTTCTTTCTCCTCCAAACACGACAAGTTGAGTTTTTACCAAAAAGTTCTATTTTGGTTTCATCTGACCATATGACATTCTCCCAATCCTCTTCTGGATCATCCAAATGCTCTCTAGCAAACTTCAGACGGGCCTGGACATGTACTGGCTTAAACAGGGGGACACGTCTGGCACTGCAGGATTTGAGTCCCTGGTGGCATAGTGTGTTACTGATGTAGCCTTTGTTACTTTGGTCCCAGCTCTCTGCAGGTCATTCACTAGGTCCCCCCGTGTGGTTCTGGGATTTTTGCTCACCGTTCTCGTGATCATTTTGACCTCACAGGGTGAGATCTTGCGTGGAGCCCCAGATCGAGGGAGATTATCAGTGGTCTTGTATGTCTTCCATTTTCTAATAATTGCTCCCACAGTTGATTTCTTCACACCAAGCTGCTTACCTATTGCAGATTCAGTCTTCCCAGCCTGGTGCAGGTCTACAATTTTGTTTCTGGTGTCCTTTGACAGCTCTTTGGTCTTGGCCATAGTGGAGTTTGGAGTCTGACTGTTTGAGGTTGTGGACAGGTGTCTTTTATATTGATAATGAGTTCAAACAGGTGCCATTAATACAGGTAATGAGTGGAGGACAGAGGAGCCTCTTAAAGAAGAAGTTACAGGTCTGTGAGAGCCAGAAATCTTGCTTGTTTGTAGGTGACCAAATACTTATTTTACCAAGGAATTTACCAATTAATTCATTAAAAATCCTTCAATGTGATTTTCTGGATTTTTTTTTTCTCATTTTGTCTCTCATAGTTGATAGATAGATAGATAGATAGATAGATAGTTTATTTCGAACACAAAAATATAACAAATACAAGCAAATGGCAAATGCAATAAAGTAACATTATACACTGTTCGAAAGGGAGAAGGAAGAAGTGAACACTTATTAATTCCATCTCCTCTTTTCCATAGATACACCCATGTGAATTTTATACAAATTACCACCTTTAAGACCCCAAGTAAACAATTTACTGTATTTTTTACAAATCAACATTAACACCCATCCATTCTAACATACAATGATGTCCATACAACAAAACCAGCCTCAAACAACACAGATATACACAGTGCTGTCCTACCCACCATTCCATAGTGTCCCATAATATCCCAGAGTGAACATAATGAATCGTACATATAACTACTACCCTTCTAACATATACCCTTTCAGCAAATGATGCTTATACCTCTTTTTGAATTGATTTCTGTTTGTACATAGTTTCAGTTCCGGCTCTAGACTGTTCCACAAATCCACCCCACAGACAGATATGCACATACTTTTCTTGGTAGTACGTATCTTGGGTTTTGTAAAGTTTAAGTCTCCCCTCAAATTATGATCATTGTCTCTTTTTTTAAATATTTTTTGTATATTAGTTGGTAGTTGATTATTAATTGCCCTGTACATTACTTGTGCTGTCTTAAATTTAACTAAATCGATGAACTTTATGACATGTGACTTTAAGAACAACGAATTGGTATGGTCTCTATATCCTGCATTGTTTATTATCCTTATAGCTCTTTTTTGTAATGTGCATATTGACTGTAGGTTGGTTTTGTAGGTGTTTCCCCAGACTTCTACACAGTAGTTAAGATAAGGTAAAAACAGTGAATTGTACAATAAGACCAATGATTTATAGTCCAAGAAGTGTCTTGTCTTCCCCAGTATGCCTATACATTTTGCTAATTTGGCCCGGATGTGACTGATGTGAGGTTTCCAGCAGATTTTATTGTCAAGCGTCACCCCCAGGAACTTATTTTCCTGTACTGTTTCTATTCTGGTATCATCTATCGTTACCATTATTTCATGATTTATTTTATAATTTCCAAACAACATAATCTTTGTTTTTTTTAGATTTAGAGATAATTTATTTTTGTTGAACCACTGCGTTAATTTTTTCATTTCAGTTGTGACCACCTCTAAAACCTGCTGCAAATTCTCACCAGTGCAGAGGATATTTGTGTCATCCGCAAACAAAATAAATTTCAGAATTTTTGATACTTGGCATATGTCATTTATATATAAAATAAAGAGTTTGGGTCCCAAAACTGACCCCTGGGGCACACCACAAGTGATGTCCATGAAGGGTGATTTGTGCTCTCCAATTTGTACAAATTGTTGTCTGTTACTTAAATAACTTTCCACCCAACTCAGTCCGACCCCTCTTATCCCATACCTTTCCAGTTTCCTTAGTAGAATTCTGTGGTCAATGGTGTCAAAAGCTTTCTTTAAATCTATGAATACTCCTACAGCAACATTTTTTTTATCTATACAACTAGTAATTTCTTCTATAAGTTCGATCAGTGCCAAAGATGTAGATTTATCTGCTCTAAAACCATACTGGCTATCTGTAAGGAGGTTGTGTTTTTCAGTGAAATCATCCAGTCTCTTAGTGAAGATTTTTTCAAGTATTTTGGAGAATTGTGAGAGTAAAGAGACTGGCCTGTAATTTGTGAAGCGATGACTGTCTCCTGTTTTGTATAGAGGTATTACTTTTGCTATTTTCATTTTGTCTGGAAATGTACCAGTTTGAAATGACAGGTTACAGATGTGGTTGAGTGGCTTAACAATTCCCTCAATTACTTTTTTCACTATTGTCATGTCAATTTCATTCCAGTCCGTTGATTTTATGTTCTTAAATTTACTCACAGTCTCGATAATTTCCTTTTCAGTAACTGCACCCAAAAAGATTGTGTTTGGATTTCTATCTTCTATTTCATTCACAGAACCACTGTAGTTTGTTTCTGGTGTCACTATTGATTTTGCTAATTCAGGACCAACGTTTACAAAAAATTTATTGAAACCACTGACCACATCTTCCATATTATTTATCAAATTGCCATTTTCGATAAAATATTCTGGATAATTTGCATTCTTAGGACGATTACTAATAATCCCATTGAGTACTTGCCATATTCCTTTTATGTTATTTTTGTTATCCTCTAGTATTCTGTTGTAATATTCTTTCTTACAGGTCCTCATTATAGTAGTAAGCTTATTTTTGTATCTTTTATATTTGATCTCAGCTTCCACTGTTCTGCATTTAATGAATTGTTTATATAATGTATTCTTCTTTTTACATGCATTTATTAACCCCTTGGTGACCCAAGGAATATTTTTTTTTTGTTGTCTGTCACTGTATTGTTTTATAGGACAGTATTTATTGTACAATGATTGAAATATTTGTAAAAATTTATCATATGCTCTATTTATGTCATTTTCATCATAAACTATCTTCCAATCTTGTATTAATAATTCCTTTGTCAGCAAATGCATTGATTCTTCGGTTCTTATTCTTTTATATTTAATATTTTTGGTATACTTTTTCTTCCTATAATCACATTGATAGACAACAAAAATCGGCAGGTGGTCACTGATATCATTCAATAAAAGCCCACTCCTGATATTACTTTCCATAATGTTTGTGAATATGTTATCTATCAGTGTGGCACTGTGTGACGTGATTCTGCTAGGTCCGGTAATTGTTGGATGTAAACCCATACTGTACATTGTGTTGATAAATTCTTCTGTCAAACTATGTTGTTTTGAGTTCACCAGATCTATATTGAAATCCCCACAGATGAACATAACTTTATGAGTTAGTTTTGCATACATTTTTTCCATCCAGTCCTTAAATAAGTCAATGTTTGATCCAGGTGTTCTATATACACAGCTCACTACTACATTCTTCACATTGTCCAGACAGATTTCTATTGTAATACATTCAAATAAATCATCCACAGTTACTGACAGATTTTCAACAACCTTGTATTTCAAGCTTTTGTCAACAAAAATTGCAACTCCTCCTCCTTTTTTCACTTTTCTTTTTATATAATTTAGTTCATAGCCATCGTTGAGGTATACCTATGATGAAAATTGGAGACCCCTCTCATCTTTTAAGTGGGAGAACGTGCACAATTGGTGGCTGACTAAATACTTTTTTGCCCCACTGTATATTGTGAATGTGGGATTTTATTGGCTCAATGACAGTGGTTGGATGATGTGTAGAATTGATATATGCTGAAATTGGATTTTACTGATGTGTTAGTCTTAATGCCCGAATTTGGGGTGGTGGGGTGTGCTTACTCCGTTTAAAGTGTCCATTTGTGCAGATTTACATACCCAACGTTGGATGTAGTATGATGTACCCACTGTGCGGGTGAGTGTTGGGGGGGAGGCCGCCAGCAGTCTATGTGTGTTTTGTGATTTTGTATGTCTTTTACATGGAGCTGTTCTGGGGTTGTTTTAGCTTAGAAACACGGCTTTATTTTGTTCTAAGTGTTTGGCGGCAAAAAAATCTGCCCAGCTGTGTGAGGGTGCTGGCAGTCTACCCGGCGCCCCCAGCTTTAGTTGTGTGCATGGATAGGAGGTTTATTTGTTTCTGTGATTGCTTTATTTTAGTGCGTGAGTCGGGAAGCAAATTTGGGTGGGCTATCTGTGCGCTTGGCATTTTTTTTGAAGGAGGGGTGGAATGTTGTGTATGTAAATAGGCTGTATTACTAAGATGGCGGCCAGGTAGGACATGGGTTAGACCGGGGTGGCTACCACTCGGTGACGCCACTCAGGGTATAAAGGAAGTGGGCGGAAGAGGCTCTGCCTCTTTTGTCATGGGAGCCACCTGGCAGGCAGGCGAGTGCCGTAAGCCTATTTATGTAAATAACTAGTATTGTAATAAAGCTCCGTAAACTGCATCAGTTGTGTATTCGTTTTTACCCAATTATGGACAAAACATCTATGTCCAGCTTCTTCAAGTTTCTTTTTACAGTGTCTTTAAATCTGAGCCTTGGTCTACCCTGATTGCGTTTGCCCTCACATAACTGTGAGTAGAGTAACTGCCGAGGGAGACGATGGTGGTCCGTCCTCTCAACATGTCCGAGCCATCTCAGGTTTGTCTATATTAGCATGTCCTCCATTGATGGTAGACCAGCTCGTTTCAGCACTTCTATGTTGGTTATCTTGTCTTTCCATGAGATGTTCATTATGGCTCAAAGGTGTCTCATCACGTACGTGTGGAGTTTCTTTACCTGCACTCTGTAGACAGTCCAAGTTTCAGCACCGTACAATAGAGTAGCCAGTACTGTCGCTCTGTACACTTTGCATTTCACACGGATAGACACATGTCGATTGTTCCACAGTCTCTCCCTCAAGTTTCCAAACACAGTGCTTGCTCTTCCCATTCTGAGAGATAGTTCATCCTCCAACCTAGCATTCTCTGAAACAGTACTCCCTAGATACTTGAAAGTCTTGTATTCTGTTTTTATTGACATTTTACATAACATCCTAACTTCATTGGAATTGGGGTTTGTAGATACTAAATGTATTCTGATCATTGTTGTTCATATAATTTTTTTTCAATAAAACTGTGTTTTCAGGCTCAGGAACGTTTCCAGAGCTACCCTCCGTGGGCTCTTGCCATGTGCTTCGCCCTCATTATCGTGGCCATGCTTCCTCTCCCTTTAGTCTTCATCGCTCGCCACTTTAACTTGATGTCAGATGGCTCCAACAAGCTGTCTGTCTCTTACCGTAAAAGTATGATGAAAGACATTTCCAACCTGGAGGAGCAGGATGAGTCCAGATTTATCCTGGGCTCCAAGCCCGGTGAGAATCCGTCATCAGCACCAGCCCGCAGACCCTTCCTGAGTCCAGGGGGAAGGAAACCCTTAGACCCCAACTCTTTGTCTCCAAACATGTGCTATGGTACAAGCTATCAAAATGCCGCTGTAAGTCCCACCACACCAACTACACCGCCAACACCTCTCACACCCGAGTCTGACTCCTAACTGTGGTCAGTCTGCCCACCTTCGATACAGTTCCAGTAAACAAAGTTTCCACTGGAGGTCACTTTAAGTCCAAGAATCCTCAACACTAAACTGTGTAGCCTCTTAGTTAGTCTGAGCACACCAACTCCAAAATAAAGCAAAGGCACCACTTGAGAAGATATCCGGAAACATTCCCAACATCTGCAGGACAACAAGACAACACAACAGTTTTACTGCAGGAAATGCAGTGTAAATCTGTAAATATGTAAATACATCTGTTTTATGATGAAGATCTGCTTTTCTTGGCCTTAGTTTAAGGATCCTCTGCAGACACATTCCCCACATTCTTATGCACCTGTGCAGGGGATCTGAAAGAATGAATGTAGTGGAGGTGGTGCAAATGAGTTTAATAGGCTTTCAAAGCTGAGATAAATGTGAGTTCAATATTGAGTTCTCTGTTTGAGTTGCTGTAGTAATACTGGTCATCAAAGCCATACAAAGCTAAACATAAATAAATTATTTGGTAAGACTTTATAGCACGATTCATGGAGTACTATGAAATGACTGCATTTTTTGGTGTAATTACTGGTGTAAAACAGTATAAGTACAGGCTAACAATGCCCGGTTTTATTAAAATTTTACTGTGTTGTTACCATTCAGTGAGGTGCTGTCAGGATAGCCAGGTAGGCTATAATTGTATGGCGTGCCAATTTTATCAGTTCTTAAAGGGGCAAAATTTAAGGGAACTCTAAAGTGTGGATATCATAAATTGTAATTATGACTAGGTAAAACTACACTTAATATATCTTAAATGTTTATTTTTTACTCATCAGAAAATATCTTAAGATATCTTAAAAAGAATCATAGACACCTTTAGAACCATCTTAATTTCTGCTTGATAAAACTACAATAGTTCTGACCTGCGTACCCACTCATGTCACTGTTTCCACTCAAGTATCATATACTTATCATAAGACATCTTGTGTTTACCATATAAGAACCCCACAGTTTCCATGCTTCAGACAAGTTTAATTGTTTAGATAATCTTATGTGTAAATATGTTAAAATTACCTGGTACTTGCTGGGTTCTGAGTTGTATTCTTCAATGATTTACTCATTTGAAATTTACCCCAAATTACAAAATTATAATCAAGCAAATGCAGGATAATTTGGAATAATCATGGCCAAGCAGTGTAACTGAAGAACAGAGCCTTGAACTCAGTAAGTGCTGGGTTATCACAAAGTTGGAACCCAGTAAGTCTCATTTAATTCTGTACTACAATTACACAAATATCACAGCAGCTGAGAGTGAAAAGTTTCTTTTAAGAACATTACGTCTACAGCAGCTCTGACAGTCTCTGGCTGCTGTCAAGGAGAGACCGACCCATCCTGGAACAAAAGCTGTGGGAGACACATCAGTTCACCCCAGTCCAGTCTCCCTGCTCAGCTCACCCAGGCGTGCATTGTACAATCCTCTGCTCTATGCTTATTCATGGATCACTGAACTACCGTATTTTTCGGACTATAAGGCGCACTTAAAATCCTTTAATTTTCTCAAAAATCGACAGTGCGCTTTATAATCCGGTGCGCCTTATGTATTAATTCTGGTTGTGCTTACTGACCTCGAACCGATTTTATGTGGTACACGGCGCTCAAAAATATGTCAAAAATGTTTTAGTACGACTTTGGTAAGTTACGAAGCCGAACCGCTTGAGGGATTTTCAGAGCATTACGGTAGTCAGGAGCCTTGCGGAGTAATATACGATATTCGATACCCAGAAGCCGATGGTGTATAGAACACGTATATTAGGATTTGTATGTGAAATTTCGGCATCGAAACTGCTCCCCAGTTTAGCTGTAAATGGGAGCAGTAAATACGGCTATAAACACGTATTTACGGCTGTAAATACGGCTCGTTCTCTGCCGGAGAGCGAGCCGTATCGAGTACCGAGCGATATTCTGGCCAATATGGCGATGTAAACAGCCACTGGACTAAAAACGTTCCGCCTGCTCATGGAGCAGGTCATTCACACTCACAGACAATCGCGCTATATGTGTCTATAATGACTATAGAGAGGATTTTCTTTCCATGCACTCATATTTTTTTTTTTTCCCGGCTCCGACTACCTCGCTTTAATGCGCCTTATAATCCGGTGCGCCTTATGTATGAAATTAGACCATCAAATAGACCGTTCATTGATAGTGCGCCTTATAATCCGGTGCGCCTTATAGTCCAAAAAATACAGTATATAGATCAGTGTATTCCAATTAACCACTGATCTGCATTGAGTTTGACACAGAGCAACAAAATCGAAAGATTAGTAAAAACGCTGGTGGTGACTCACAACTATAATGTAACATAGAGCAGTAGCCGGGATCACAGCATCACCACCTTGCAGGCTGAGCGGCACGTTCGTGTGACATCAACAGTGTGTGGACATGAAACTTGACACACTGGAGAAATAGAAGGGATCAGACCCTGGTTTGTTGATAGTTTGAAAAAGCCATCCAGGGTTGCTTAGGTGTTAATTTATGCTAATGAAATCCATGATTTTAGCTCATCAATTGTAGTTTGAAAGCAGAATACAGGGTTTTTATATGGTAACTACAGTTTATCTACATGGTAATTATAAAGTATTCAAAAGGTAACAATATGCTACTTTTATTATTAAAACAGGGGTTGCTGCTAGGTTAAACTTGCATTGTACTTACACTGTTTAACACCTTACACCAAAAGTACACAGAAATTTCCTAATATTTCATGGACTGTGGTGAAATGCTTTACCAGTTATTGTTATTAGATATGTTGTCAATTGAGAAAACATGCACTTTTGAAGAAAAAACAAATCTTATTGTGTAGATTTTCTTCCCCTCTGACTCTGTGTTGTAAAATACATTATGTTTAAGGCTGCTCCAAAGACACCTATTTATGTTTCATTTAGACGTGACATCATACCTGCTGTATTTTGTGTGTACAGTGTTTTCATTTGTTCTGTAAACAGCCATGCACAGTATACAGATGTATTCGTGTAAAATACTCTAGGGCTCCAGGTTTTTGTTTCCTTGTTTTCACATTAGATAAACAACTTAATTGAGTTTCTCTCTCAAAGAGCGAAAATTGTAAACAGAACATGCAGAGTTTTCTATAAGCTTGGTCATAGACTTAAACACTTAAAAGGAATTAATGATATTTTAGTTTAAGCTTTTGATGATGAAACACAAGACAGTTTGTTCGTGTGAATTTGAAACACATATCAAATAAACTTTAGGTTCTTCTTACAAAAGCAACAATGCTGCCAAAGCACAAATGGAGATGAGCTTTTACATAAGGAACAGCACAAATTACCGACTTGACCTGTTCCGTTACTGGACATGTTATATAAAGATTACAGAAATATTATAGAATATATACAGAGATTTATATTGGAGCACAAACCAGGATGCATAAGTTGAATTTATTGAAATGATAAAAAAAAGTAATCTATGGAACAAAAAAAACACTTAAGCACCAACAATCTAAATTGTATCAACTTGCCACCCACCTTATTTATTATACACATTGAAAGCCTTATACTGCGCACATGCACAAAGAGAAACTTACAAGCACATTTAGATTTCATTCATGCACACTGTTTGTTCTGCATTTTATTAACTCTATTGTTCCAAACTGGGTGACCTCTAGTTTAAACTGAGTTTAAACGTGCAGGTACAGATGTGGACAAAATTGTTGGTCCCCCTCTGTTAATGAAAGAAAAACCCACGATGGTCACAGAAATAACTTGAATCTGACAAAAGTGATAATAAATAAAAATTCTATGAAAATTAACCAATGAAAATCAGACAATGCTTTTGGATTGTGGTTCAACAGAATTATTTTAAAAAACAAACTCATGAAACAGGCCTGGACAAAAATGATGGTACCCCTAGAAAAAATTGAAAATAATGTGACCATAGGGACATGTTCAACCAAGATGTGTCCTCTAATTAACATCACAGGTGTCTACAAACTTGTAATCAGTCAGTCGGCCTATTTAAAGGGTGACAAGTAGTCACTGTGCTGTTTGTTGACATGGTGTGTAACACACTAAACATGGACCAGAGGAAGCAAGGGAGAGAGTTGTCTCAGGAGATTAGAAAGACAATTATAGACAAGATTGTTAAAGGTAAAGGCTATAAGACCATCTCCAAGCAGCTTGATGTTCCTGTGACTACAGTTGCACACATTATTCAGAAATTTAAGATCCACAGGACTGTAGCCAACCTCCCTGGACGTGGCTGCAGGAGGAAACTTGATGAAGAATGGTAACAAAAGAGCCCAGAACAACCTCTAAACATATTTATGGTGAACTCCAAGGTCAAGGTACATCAGTGTCAGATCGCAACAGCCGTCGTTGTTTGAGCCAAAGTGGACTTCATGGGAGACGACCAAGGAGGACACCACTGTTGAAAACAAATCATAAAAAAGCCAGACTGGAATTTGCCAAACTGCATGTTGACAAGCTACAAAGCTTCTGAGAGAATGTCCTATGGACAGATGAGACAAAACTGGAACTTTTTGGCAAGGCACATCAGCGCTTTGTTCACAGACGCAAAAATGAAGCATACCAAGAAAAGAACACTGTCCCTACTGTGAAACATGGAGGAGGTTCTGTTATGTTCTGGGGCTGCTTTGCTGCATCTGGCACAGGGTGTCTTGAATGTGTGCAGGGTACAATGAAATCTCAAGACTATCAAGGTATTCTAGAGAGAAATGTGCTGCCCAGTGTCAGACAGCTTGGTCTCAGTCGCAGGTCATGGGTCTTGCAACAGGATAATGACCCAAAACACACAGCTAAAAACACCCAAGAATGGCTAAGCGCAAAACATTGGCCTATTCTAAAGTGGCCTTCTATGAGCCCTGATCTAAATCCTATTGAACATCTGTGGAAGGAGCTGAAACATGCCGTCTGGAGAAGGCACCCTTCAAACCTGAGACAACTGGAGCAGTTTGCTCATGAGGAGTGGGCCAAAATACCTGCTGAGAGGTGCAGAAGTCTCATTGATAGTTACAGAAATCGTTTGATTGCAGTGATTGCCTCAAAAGGTTGTGCAACAAAATATTAAGATAAGGGTACCATCATTTTTGTCCAGGCCTGTTTCATGAGTTTGTTTTTTAAAATAATTCTGTTGAACCACAATTCAAAAGCATTGTCTGATTTTCATTGGCTGATTTTCATAGAATTATTTATTACCACTTTTGTCAGATTCAAGTTATTTCTGTGACCATTGTGGGTTTTTCTTTCATTAACAGAGGGGTACCAACAATTTTGTCCACATCTGTACATTTCAGATGGACCTCACGAGTTTAATATTTGTAGCACCGATTGTGAATACCGTCAACTGTCTATATGTTAAAAATGAGCACATTTTAATTCCTGTTGTAAAAGGAAACTTTTATTTTTTTTATTGCTGCATTTAAAGCAAAGATGTTAAAATATAAATGGACTATATTTATATTGCTGTACATTTGCTGGTATGTAGAATAGATCAATTGCAAAACTTTATCTTTTACAACGGTCAGTATATAGTGTATATATAGTCATCTTAATGTTGTAAGTTGAATACGCCATGAATGCTGCTGGATGGTGGAGTTAAAATGTGATGTAGGGTTAATCACCCAAACATTATGCTGCTGCAGTTCTTATTAATGTTAGTGCCGTCTTGTCAGCTGTCTCCATGTTTACTGGTCGACTACTTTTTAGCCACATGATCAGTTTTTTTTTTATAGCAGGATGCCTGGGGAAATAACTAAAATTAACTTCAGGTAGCCCTTTAAAGCATATAGTAAAATCTAACATATGGGCAGCGTAACATATGGCGCAATAGTGCATTTGGAAATTTGGCTGTTGTCATGGGAGGCAGGTGGAAAGAAGCATCAGCTGGTACGGCAATAACATTTGTCCCCTGCCTCCTGTTAGCTTCTTATTTTCTGCTGATTGGATTTGTCTTTGCATGCCTATCACTGGGGGGTCGATTCATAAATGGGGAGGATATAATTTGCCCCCATAGTCCTCTGTGATATTAAGTATTTTTTTGACACATCACTATTTGTATTTTGGGTATTTCATTACTATCAGATGTATTAATGCCTCAGGCACCAAGTGACCCACGACCACCACTGAGCATGTGAGCCAGGGTTTAGCCAACCATTACACATAAGTTGATTCTGTGACCTTGACCTTTAACATTTTGACTTCAAAATGACAATAAGTAAAACATTGCGAGCACCAAGTTTAGTGTTGATACCGGCATCTGTTCTTGGAATAGAATTTGGAAAAACAGGCAAACATGGGAACCCTACCCAGGCCCCAACCATTTAAAGCTCCAGTAGGCAGAATATTGTTGTTTAAATGTGAAAATAAATCAATTATCATCCTATAGCAATTTGTAATCCAAGTGGCCTGACAGGAAAACTACACCACATCATCTCCTCTGGGATCTTTTCAGCCACCAGAAAGTTTCACAGCTATGGTGCTTTCTTTGCCCAGTCACAGTTCTTGTCAGCCAGAGGCTTTGCTATTGGCTGCTCTGAAACATGACAACATGCATAATAGAATGCACTCAAGATGGGTAGAGGTTTAAGCTGGATTTATGCTTTGCGCGTCTGTGATCCACGTATGCTTCAGGCAAGGCCAGCAGGCACCCAGCTGTATATATGCTTCATTTGAGTCTGCTGTTTGACCAAGCATTTGATGCATGCGCATCATCTGCAATTTCACCCCAACCTGATAGGTAGCGCAAATATGCCGACATGCCAGTTTGTTCACCAGCAAGAAGAAAAGCAAGAGCCATGTGCATTTTAACAATGGCAATGGCGACTGCACAAAGGCGAGAAAAAGAATTCCTTCATTTAGTGCTTTTACCACTAATCGTATTTCCTTTTTCTTCCTCTGGTCTTGTCACGTTTCTTTTTAATTCTTCTTCTTCATCATCTTTGTATCCTGTGTTTTGAACGGGAGGTTGGATAGTCAGCGCACAGTCAACACGGTCACCAAATTTCGGCTGCACGCACACAGCTGCGGAGGGACCATAGCGGACTAGAGAGGATGGCAAAATTTACATCGCACAGGGCTCGCACACAAGCAGATGTGCAAAGCATAAATCCAGCTTTAGGACAGTGAAGGGTGGGGGAGATACAAGATCCAAGCAGTTAATTCTTTCACTCAAATTTTAGGAAGTTTTTTTCCTGGTATCTCAGATTTCTGCCTACCCCAGCTTGAAAGGTTCATTTCCAAACTTTTGAAAAGTCAGGTTTTAGTGAAGTTTTGTGGTCACTCAAGTGAACTGCAGCCCTATTTGCTCCATTTTTCAAGAATGGGACGTTAAAGTCAACACAAGGTCTCCCTTAAACTTGAGTATCCAGCTGCTCCATAGAGCATCAGACCCAAACCACAACCAGTCTGTGTGAACTGATAAATTCATTGTTACGGCCCACTCACTGGGCCAAGGCCAGAATTGCCTATTCAGCCTGGGATCTTCAAGTCCGTTTCAGCCCTTACTCTATGGTGGACGAACCTAATTGTTTTTGCCCTCACGCAAGGTAAAAATACACCTACTGTATCCCAGGCTGGGATTTGAACCCATGACACCATGATCTGAAAACCTCCTGCTCTACCACTGATCCAAAGAGAAACTCCTCGACTAGCACTGGGCCAGTGGTGGGGGTCTACCCTAAGGTGTCTGGGATTGCACCACAGACTAATTCCCTATGGAGGGGGATTCGTAACATTCATCAAGGGAGGTTTTGGTAGGTAGAGGGCTCTATTACAAAGCGCTAAAGAAAGGGGAAAAAAATGTAAATGTCCAAGGTAAGTGGACCTGAACAGCTGACACCCCTCAAACATCACCATCAATAACAAAATTTTCTACAGTATGAACAACAACAGGCTAGAGATGCTAACACAGAAAACAATCATCTTCACTCAATGTTCTTGGCTCATTTTAACATGCTTTGAACCTATCGTGGTGGAACCTGAGAAGTCACATGATGTAGAGGGTCGTTGTAATGGTTAGGCTGAAGCCTCCTAATCATAATATTAGCTTCACTTTAATGACTGATATTGTGGCTATAGACTAAACGGTTTGTTTGTGTAGGTCTGGTTTCCTGCTGAAAGTGTATCATGTTCCATGTTTTGTTGAAGTCTGTAAATAATCTTGTGTAGCCCAACTGCTGGGGAAGTAGTTTTTATTAATGTGAAGTATATCAGTGTCGTAAAGGAAAAAAATGTTTTAGCAGTAATTGTATCAAATGATAAAACTGAATGTGATTAATGCACTTTTCCCCCTGCACAACAACAAAAAAGTCAGCATTTCATTTATTAATGTCCTGATGGCAGCAAATTTAAGACTGGTGTTAAAGCAATAAAGTCATTTTAATGTGCAGAACAGATGTAGCTAAACAAAATCTTTGCACCAGAGTGTAGAGATTATTGGAAATAAAAAGATAAAAGGATCATTTAAAGTGCTGGTGTGTGTGTGTGTGTGTGCTTGTTACTGAGCACACATCTCAACTGTTGTCTGACATTTTTTAACCCCTTTACACATCCTCGCTCTCGTCATTCATGATGGTACAACAGTGACAGTTACTGTAACAAACTGTGAACATAAAAGTATTAACTAATAAAGAGTATATAAGCTGCTGTTGTGTTGTTGCCATCTGGTTCACTGAGTCAATGTTTTTGTCAAGGTACCTAATATAAATAACACCCAAATAGAAAAAAGAAACATTTAACAACAGATAAAATCAGACTGGACTGGCCTACTCCATACAGCCTGAAAACGTCAGCCATATGCCAAGGGCTGCCGGCCTTTACTGCAGACAGAGCGGCAGTGGAAGTGTGCTGCTCCATGCAAATATATTTGAAAATACATTTGCATGGAGCTGCCAAATAAATCAACCAAGTTAAACCGGACCGTCAATACTAGACACAGGCAAAGACTCAACTTTTCTTTGTTATAAATCTGTGACTTCTTTTATAAATTTAATATGTATAATAAAAACCTTGAGAATAAAGTTTTTATTCACAAATTCATATTTTTTAAACAAATTTGTGGCTTTTTCCTCAAGTTTGTGGTTTTCTTTTACATTTGCAGTATTTTACTTATAATCTTTTGATTTTTTTTTCCTTAAGTAAACACAAAGGAAATAAAAACAACAGTGACAGACAAGGTCAATGGTGAGTTAAATTACCAACAATCAATTACACCCACAGTTATGTGAATTAAGTTCTATTCATCTTCAATAGAACTTGTCTATGGAACCCATGCACAACAATTGCAAATCATTCATAGTTTTTTTAAACCAATTAAGAAGTGAAATTAGACAATTTACCATAAACATCAAAGTTCCAGGGTCCCTGGTTGAAAAACACAGATCCACTAATCTGCACATAACAAACTGATAAATATATTTACTTATTTCTACTCAAAACGTACATTTACTCCATTTATTTTAATGTTCAAACTGACTTAATGCTATTCCATACAAAGCTGGACTACAAGATAAAGGTAAACCACTCAAAGAGGCATGGCACCCTCTTCTGGAGACTACAATTACACAAACTAGCACCACAAATAACTGTAGTAAAAAATGTCATTCCATCTACATTTCATTATCTCCCAAACTGTCTCCCTACTGAGACAATCAAAGCACAGAGAAGTTCCTTCTTCATAGATGTATAACCTTAATCAACTGAATTATAATAAAGATCTGCTGGTTTGTGAGTACAACATTTATGTACATAAATAAGATAATAAAAACGGAAAAATTCAGGCACTGAAGCAACACTATGTAAGATTTCCACCTTATAATAATGTTTCTAATATTATTTCCATGATACATCGATCTCTGGGTGAATGTCACTTCCCCCATAGCCTGAGTGGGCCCACATTACCTGCAATAGCTCTGTAGGAACACTGAAAAGACTACAACTATGGCATGTTTGAGCTCAGTCCAAGCAGCCCATCACGGGGCATAACTTTAGCCACCAACTAAGCAGCCCATGATTAGCTGTTGGGACTGAGGGCATCACGGTGGTACAGTGCCTTGAGCACTGTTGCCTAACAGCTAGAAAGTTCCAGGTTCGAATCCCTACGCTGGCAGGGGTAGGAACCTTTCTGTGTGAAGTGAATAAAGTTGGCCTTCAATGTGATACATCACAAAATGAAATAACATTTTCTTCATTTCCCTTTAAATAACTGAAGCCAAGTTGTTGACAATCGTTCTCTGTAGTTTTACAGTGTATCTGGCCTCAAATCACAGATCCTGATGCAACATTTCTCTCCCAGCCAGAAGCCTGGGTACAGAGGCTCTGTGAATTTGTCTTCAGCCTTGTAAAGAAGCGTCATAGTGTCTGAAACCTCATAGAAAGAGAGTGTTCCTTCTTCAAATTTGAGGTAAACCCCAATTCTGCGATGTTTCGGGGGCATGGGGAGGTCGATCCTCTCACCATTATGGCTCACAGAATAGATCACGGATCGATCCAGACTCCAGGATTTGGGGTTGCCCCCAAAAGCTGACTTGACAGTGCAGGATTTTCTGTCTATTCCTTTATAGGTGAGGGCAATCTCTGCCTTGTCTCCTTCTACCTCTATCTCATAGTAGCACTGCTTGGCTTGTAGACCCTCCCTACACAGGACCTGCCGCCGAAGGAGGAACCTCTCTGGGTCACGAATACCAGGACTCCTACGGTTCTGAGGGCACAGCTTCACCTTTTTGTCCCCATCGGAAACAATCAGGTCTTCATGAGCTGTTATGGGGTCCAAAGAGAGCTCACATGCATCTAGGGACAAAATTATAACTTGAACAGTGTTGTCATAGTAAAGATGTAATGGGGTGTAGGTATGAAGAAAAACTCACACTTTAGAAAATCATCTCTGGTCTTAGGCTCCGCTTTTTGATTAGGTTTAGTCTTGTTTCTTCCAAAGAGACCTATGAGGCAACATCAAAGTCTCCGAGTTATTGAAGAAACCTCAGTTTGATACTACGGCTGTACACAAGCAACAGCAGTCACTCAACTGAAGCACTGTCCTTTCAAATGAGCAAAGACAATATCGGGGACATGAAGCCATTTCCTAAACAGCAACATACCTGAAGGTAAAACTATTCCTAGAATGTCTGTCAAGATTGTTACACCTATAACAACTCAAATTACAACCAGAAATGCCAGCTGTGGTGAGACCACCTGAACGGGACAAGAATAACTAAAGTCCATATCTCAGAGTGGTAAATGCTGCAGAACGTTCACCAAAATTGCGATTGTTGGGGTTTTCGTCAGGGTTTGTGAAAGGTTGCACAACAGTTCACAAACAGTTTTTATGGTGATAAACAGTTTTTTCTTGCTGTAGAAAGTTTTTCTCGTCACAGAAGAATTTTGAACATTTTCAAAATTTTTCTGTGACAAGAAAAACTATTTGTCACCCTAAAAAAAACTGTTGGTGAATTGCCTTGTGCAACATTTTACAAATCCTGGCGAAACCCTAACAATTACAACATTCGTGAACATTCCTCAGCATTCACTGCTCCATGAGATACTACCCTTACCAGTTAGTGGTTTGCTTCACAGCTTAGCAGTATTTGTTTCACCTGCCAAAAAACTTACCCAGGCAAATAAGGGACTTGTGAATAATAATGAGCAGGCAGAAAAGGGGGGGTTTGAAAATGAGGGACACAGGAGCCATTTCTATTGACCTATAAAAAAGGACAGAAATGGTTTTTGGAACATAAATGTCATTGAGGATATCAAACCTTAAAATTCATCCCTGTAAATAGCAATAAATGGGACCCTTAAGTCACAGACTTTACAGTACACGTACTGAGGACGTTAACCTAGTAATAAATTACCACTGTCCCCTTGGCATTTAATGTTATTCAGAGATGTTACTCCACTGAGTCCATTGACTCCATTTCTGAGGATTTCTCAGAAATGCAGTGAAAGAGGGCTGCTGTAGAGGAGCTTGGAAATGAAGAGGCGATTTGGTTTATAAGCAAAGTTTAATATTCAGCTCTTCTAACAAGTCTCATCAGGTGCAGAGAGTGGCAGAAGGGAAAAGAGACAGAATGTCTCCAGCTCACTGACTTTATACTGGCACACAATAAAAGACATGCATAACAAAGGCTGACATCCCTCATTATCTTAATCCCTCCATTGTCTTGGTATTTCCTCTCCTCGCCTTGGGGGGTGAGGGTGGCTCCTCCGGTCTCCTCCGCCGCGTCCGGGAACGTCTTTGTTCTTCACTCGGCGGGTGAGAGCCCTTTGTCCTTTCAGAGGTGTGAAGTCCTTTACATACAGTGGGGCAAAAAAGTATTTAGTCAGCCACCAATTGTGCAAGTTCTCCCACTTAAAAGATGAGAGAGGTCTCCAATTTTCATCATAGGTATACCTCAACTATGAGAGACAAAATGAGAAAAAAAATCCAGAAAATCACATTGAAGGATTTTTAATTAATTAATTGGTAAATTCCTCGGTAAAATAAGTATTTGGTCACCTACAAACAAGCAAAATTTCTGGCTCTCACAGACCTGTAACTTCTTTAAGAGGCTCCTCTGTCCTCCACTCATTACCTGTATTAATGGCACCTGTTTGAACTCGTTATCAGTATAAAAGACACCTGTCCACCTCAAACAGTCAGACTCCAAACTCCACTATGGCCAAGACCAAAGAACTTTCAAAGGACACCAGAAACAAAATTGTAGACCTGCACCAGGCTGGGAAGACTGAATCTGCAATAGGTAAGCAGCTTGGTGTGAAGAAATCAACTGTGGGAGCAATTATTAGAAAATGGAAGACATACAAGACCACTGATAATCTCGATCTGGGGCTCCACGCAAGATCTCACCCCGTGGGGTCAAAATTATCACGAGAACGGTGAGCAAAAATCCCAGAACCACATGGGGGGACCTAGTGAATGACCTGCAGAGAGCTGGGACCAAAGTAACAAAGGCTACATCAGAAACACACTACGCCGCCAGGGACTCAAATCCTGCAGTGCCAGACGTGTCCCCCTGCTTAAGCCAGTACATGTCCAAGCCCGTCTGAAGTTTGCTAGAGAGCATTTGGATGATCCAGAAGAGGATTGGGAGAATGTCATATGGTCAGATGAAACCAAAATAGAACTTTTTGGTAAAAACTCAACTTGTCGTGTTTGGAGGAGAAAGAACACCATACCTACTGTGAAGCATGGGGGTGGAAACATGATGCTTTGGGGCTGTTTTTCTGCAAAGGGACCAGGACAACTGATCCGTGTAAAGGCAAGAATGAATGGGGCCATGTATCGTGAGATTTTGAGTGAAAACCTCCTTCCATCAGCAAGGGGATTGAAGATGAAACGTGGCTGGATCTTTCAGCATGACAATGATCCCAAACACACCGCCCGGGCAACGAAGGAGTGGCTTCGTAAGAAGCATTTCAAGGTCCTGGAGTGGCCTAGCCAGTCTCCAGATCTCAACCCCATAGAAAATCTTTGGAGGGAGTTGAAAGTCTGTGTTGCCCAGCGACAGCCCCAAAACATCACTGCTCTAGAGCTGATCTGCACGGAGGAATGGGCCAAAATACCAGCAACAGTGTGTGAAAACCTTGTGAAAACTTACAGAAAACGTTTGACCTCTGTCATTGCCAACAAAGGGTATATAACAAAGTATTGAGATGAACTTTTGTTATTGACCAAATACTTATTTTACCGAGGAATTTACCAATTAATTCATTAAAAATCCTTCAGTGTGATTTTCTGGATTTTTTTTTTCTTATTTTGTCTCTCATAGTTGAGGTATACCTATGATGAAAATTGGAGACCTCTCTCATCTTTTAAGTGGGAGAACTTGCACAATTGGTGGCTGACTAAATACTTTTTTACCCCACTGTATGTATTACCAAACATTTCCACATGCTTCAACATATGTAGGTTATGGAATATAGGGTTAATATAGACCACAGCTGCTGGTCTTTAATATGTGGCAGTGTTGGCATAATGATTAGGGATGTGGACTGGTGAGTGGAGGGCCGCTGGTTCAATCCCTGGACCAGCAGAATCAAATCTGAGTGGGACAGATGACAAAGCAGTGTTTGCCCCACACTCATTAACCACACTGTGGTCCCCTTGAGCAAAGCCCTCAACTCCAACTGCTTCAGCGGCCATGGGTCAGCCCGTGGTTGTACTGGGCAGTTACTGTGTAATTGTGTGAACGTGAACAGGGCGTCCTCGAAAAAAAGAGGTTGCCTCTTAATGGACCTCCCCTGTATACTGTAAATAAAGGTTTAAAAAAAATCTGAGTTTCCAAGAGTTTCATACAGTACCTTTAGGAGATAAACCGTTTGAGGTACTGGCGTCACATTCCTCTGCCTCTCCTCCTGATTCCTGTTGTTCACTTCTGGAAGCTATAAAACATCAGGAACCAGTAAATGTAAGACTGAGACAGTGTGGCTGGTTGGAGATACAGTGAGATCCATATATATTTGGATAGTGACAAGTTTTATTATTTTAGCCGTTTACCAAAATATATTCAACACACATTTATATAATCAATATGGACTTAAAGTGCAGACTTTCAGCTTTAATTACAGGATATTCACATCCAAACTGAAATTAGAGTTTAGAAATTACAACCATTTTTATACAAAGTCTCCTCATTTCAGGCACTCAAAAGTAATTGAACAAATTAACATTACTATAACTAAAATGTTCATTTTTAATACTTTGTTGAGAATCCTTTGCAGACAAAGACTGCCTGAAGTCTGGAACCCATGGACATCACCAAATGCTGGGTTTCCTCCTTTGTGATGCTTTTCCAGGACTTTACTGCAGCCATCTTCAGTTGTTGCTTGTGGATTTTTCTGCCTTAAGTTTTGTCATAAATAAATGAAATGCATGCTGAATCAGGTTGAGATCTGGTGATTGGCTTGGCCACTGCAGAATCTTCCACTCCTGGGTTGCTTTCGCAGTATGTTTTGAGTCATTGTCCATTTACAGTGAAGCACCGTCCAATCAACTTTGCTGCATTTGGTTGAATCTGAGCAGGTAGCATGTCCCTATACACTTCAGAATTCATCCGGCTGCTTCTGTCTCCTGTCACATCATCAATAAACACGAAGCCATGCATGCCCATGCATTACACTGCCCCCACCATGTTTTACAGAAGATGTGGTGTGCTTTGGATCATGAGCCATTTCAAGACTTCTCCATACTTTCTTCTTCCCATCATTCTGGTACAGGTTGATCTTGGTTTCATCTGTCCAAAGAATGTGGTTCCAGAACTGGGCTGGCTTCTTCAGATGTTTTTTGGACAAAGTCTAATCTGGCCTTTCTATTTTTGAGGCTGGTTAGCGGTTTGCACCTTGTGGTGAACCCTCTGTAATTGCTCTCGTGATTCTTCTCTTTATGGTAGATTTAGATACTGATACACCTACTTCCTGGAGTGTTCTTCATTTGGTTGGATGTTGTGAAGGGGTTTTTCTTCTGTGGACGTCCAGCCTTTTCTTGAGTTCCGGAGCTCACCAGTGTGCTCTTTTTTTCTCAGAATGTACCAAACTGCTGATTTGGCCACTTTTAAGATTTTTGCTATCTCTCTGATGGATTTCTTCTTTTTTTCAGGCTAAGGATGATCTGTTTCACCTCCATTAAGAGCTCCTTTGACCACATGTTATGGGTTAACAACAACAGCTTCCAAATGCAAATGTCAGACCTGCAATCAACTCCAGACCTTTTACCTGCTTGATTGGTGGTGGATTAAGGAAGGAATAGCCCATGCAGCCCATGAAATAGCTTTTGGGTCTATTGTCCAAATACCTTTGAGCCCCTGAAATGAGGAGATTTTGTACAAAATTGTTGCAGTTCCTAAACCATAACTCCAATTTGGATGTGAATACTCTCAAATTAAAGCTGAGAGTCTGCACTTTAAGTCCATATTGATTATATAACTGTATCTTGAATATGTTTTGGTAAACAGCTAAGATAACAAAACTTGTGTTACTGTCCAAATATACATGGACCTAATTCTATGTCAAACCAACATACCAGTTTGAGAGACTGCATCAATTTCTTTGTCACAAAATTCCTCCAGCTGCTTTCCAAGCTGCTCTCCAAGCTGCTCAACAGATCTTCTTGTGAGTTCAAAGGGGAGGAGTGGATCTTCTGAATTCTCCTGGAAAAAGAGCTTTTCTTCCTCACAGAGTAACTTCAGGGAGGGCCACTCCTGTGAGGACAGCAATACAGAGATGATCATCCAATCAGATACAAATTAAGTTTTCAGTCACATTATTAAGTACCTGGAGGAAATGCACATTGTTTTCAGTTTTTGCCAAAAGATCCAGTTCAGCGTCCATCCTCTTCATCTTCTCCATCTTTACCTCCAGGTTCTGCAGTGAGATGCGGACCTGATCCCGGGACTGCTCCCTCTGAGCTGCAATCAGCTTCTCCACTGAGTGGTAAAGTTTCTGGAGGGAGTCAATGACGCCGACTATGACTGCTTCACAGTCCTTGTCTGTCTTTATGGCCTCTTCCTATTTTAGACAGACCAAAGAAGGTTCAGCTCTTCTCTAATATTCACAGTTAAAAACTACATTTTGGTCACATGTTCTCACCTGAATCTGAGCAAGCATCTTTCCCATGTTCTCCCATTTCTTCTCTTGTTTTTTGAAAATCTTTTTGAATTTGGTCTGGAAGTCATTCAGCTCCTCCTTTAGCGTGTTACAAGAAGAGACATATTGTATGTATTATATATAAGATTTGCAAAGCTGGTTCTAAGCTTGTTTGCAGAGTAAAATATATTTTTATACTGTGGGCACATATATGTTTTCCATATACTTCACATGCTTGTTACTGTATGCTTATTGTTTACTGCACTTCTCAGAGGAACAAAAGGTCTGAACCTCCTAGGGGTAGCAGGAGGATGCGAAGTCTGGCCTTTTGTATGCAGAGAGACAGCCATGAAGGATTTCCTGACCACCAGGACTTCAGGTGGAGACAGAAGACCTGAAGGGGGGTGCATTGTGATTTGGGATGTAAAGACAATGCGACTGGAGACAGAAGACCTGAAGGGGGGTGCATTGTGATTTGGGATGTAAAGACAATGCGACTGTTTGCTTTGATGTCCTGGGGTATAAAAAGGGACAGCTGTGGGGGCATGCCTTGCTCTTCTCTGTTTTTTGGATGTTGGAGAATGTGGTGGTGAATAAAACTGATTTTGAGTAATAAACTCAGCCTCGTCTTTCCACACATCTCCACACTGGTGACCCTACGACGTATCATGAGCGGAGACGAATCTCCCGAGCTAGACTCGCCAGGAGCCAGCCAAACGAGTGCAGCCACAGTCCACCTACCGGACTTCTGGCCGAACAATCCGCGCTCCTGGTTCAATGCAGTCGAGGCACAGTTCAACCTCCGGAGGATTTCGGTAGACACCACAAAGTTCTACCATGTGGTTGCAAAGCTGGACAACCACACAGCCCAGCGAGTGGAGAGCCTGATCAACCACCCGCCGGACAGCGACAAGTACAGCACGTTGAAGGCTGCACTCATTCGTCACTTCACCCCCTCGGTGCAGGAGCGAGCAGAGAGGCTTCTGGCGCTGACTGAATTTGAGGGCGACAGACCTGCAGACCTGATGGGGAAGATGTTGAGTTTGAGAGACTCCGAAGATGATAACTTCATCTTCACCCTCCTCTTCCTCAGAACCCTACCGTCAGAGGTGAGAGTGACCCTGGCCAGTTCACCACTGCTGGCCCGACGAGACTACCACGAGCTGGGCCAGGAGGCGCAGCGACTCGTCGACGCCAGTAAACGACGCGCGGCTGCGGGGCAAGGTGCAACGTCCGGAGACAGTAGGGGGCCAGAGGCTGCAGCACCAGACACACCAACGACAGCGGCGGCAAGGGCCGGGACACACGGAGCAGACGACGTCCTTTGCTTCTACCATCGCCATTTCGCAGAGAGGGCACGCAAGTGCATTCCACCGTGCCACTTAAAGTGCTCGGGAAACGCCAAGACCGGGGGTCGGTAGCGGCTGCGGCCTTTGGAGAGGAGAACAAGCTGCTCTACTTGAAGGATGCGCACTCGGGGAGGCACTTCCTCGTGAACACGGGCTCCCAGCTGAGTTTCATCACACCCTCCTACGCTGACCGACTGGCGCCTTCCAGCGGTCCCCGGGTGTCAGCAGCGAACGGCTCGGCGATTAAGACCTTCGGTGAGAGGACTCTGCTTCTGTCTTTACACGGCCGCACTTTCGAATGGACTTTCGTCATAGCGGCAGCCAATTTCAACATGTTAGGGGCTGATTTTTTGTGCTCACATAGTTTGTTGGTCGATCTTGCTAACAGACGCCTGGTTAATGCACTCTCTTTTTCTTCTATTCCCTGTACAGCTCGAGTGGCCCCGCCAACAGCACAAGCCAACGTCACAGCTGCAGGTGGTAAGTTCCACACACTCCTCACTCAGTTCCCAGCACTCACGGTCCCAACATTTTCGGCGACAGTGGCTTAACACGGGGTGGAACATTTTATTACTACCACCGGACCGCCCGTTTTCGCAAAAGCTCGGCGCTTGGATTCAGCTAAACTGACCATAGCGCGCGAGGAGTTCGCCAACCTGGAGAGGTTGGGCATCATCAGGCGTTCGAAGAGCCCATGGGCTTCACCGCTTCACATGGTCCCGAAAGCTGATGGCTTGTGGCGGCCTTGTGGTGATTTCCGCAGGCTGAACAATGCTACAGCGCACGACCGCTACCCGATCCCGCACATCCAAGATTTTTCAGTTCATTTGGCGGGGGCGCACGTTTTTTCTAAAATAGACTTGGTACGCGGTTATCACCAGGTCCCAGTGCGCGCTGAGGACATACCCAAAACAGCGGTAATAACTCCCTTCGGGCTTTTCGAATTTTTGCACATGCCGTTTGGGCTTAAGGGTGCTGCGCAGTTCCACATTCCAACGCATGATGGACGCGGTTCTGCGCAATCTCCCTTTCGTATTCGTCTACCTGGCGACATATTGGTAGCCAGCGCGTCCGAAGACGAACACGAAAACCACCTCACAGCAGTTTTCCGGAGGTTGGCAGAGCACGGGTTAATAATTAACCCGGCGAAGTGTCAGTTCAGGGTGACGCAGATTGATTTTTTGGGCCATCGCGTCTCCCCAGAGGGAGCGGTCCCTCTGCCTGACAAAGTGCGCGCAGTAACAAATTTTCCCCAGCCACAAACGGTCAAAGCGTTACAGGAGTTTTTGGGAATGGTAAATTTTTATAACCGTTTCCTCCCCCGCGCAGCGCAGCTCATGCAACCATTGTATGCTGCACTAAAAAAACAAAAACCCACAAATAAAGTCGAATGGTCTCCGGAGCGAGAGCGCGCATTTTCCGAAGTTAAAACAGCCCTGGCAAACGCTGCGTTGTTAGCACATCCAGTCCCAGCGGCCCGCATGGCGCTCACTACTGACGCGTCAGATGTGGCCATAGGGGCCGTCGTGGAACAGTTTGTAGCTGGAGCCTGGCAACCGCTCGCCTTTTTCAGTAAGACCCTGCGCGACAGCGAACGAAAATACAGCGCATTCGACAGGGAGTTGTTAGCTCTCCATTTGGCCATTCGCCACTTCCAGTTCTGGCTGGAAGGACGCCGTTTCACCGCGTTCGTTGACCACAAGCCGCTGACTTTTGCGATGGCCAAGATTTCAGAACCTTGGTCGGGCCGGCAGCAGAGACAGCTGGCCGCGATATCGGAGTTTACTACCGATATCCAGCATGTGGCGGGTAAACTTAATGTAGTGGTGGACTGCCTCTCGTGCGCCGTGGGGGCTCCCGCAAGCGCGGAGGTAGATCCAGCAGCCATGGCCGTGGAGCAGGTTAGCGACGCGGAAGTGCGCGCGGCCCCAGTCCACGTGGGGATAGATTATGCAGCCATGGCCGCGGAGCAGGGTAGCGACGCGGATGTGCGTGCGCTCCAGTCTGGACCAACAGGGTTAAGGCTGGAGAGCAGGGTGCTGCAAGACGGTATGCCCCCCCTAATCTGCGATGTCTCCACTGGGCGGCCGCGTCCGGTGGTTCCAGTCGCGTGGCGCCGCCGCGTTTTTGACTCGATCCTTTCTCTGGTGCACCCGGGAGTGCGCGCGTCGGTCAAAATGGTAGGAGAGAAATTTGTGTGGCCGAGCCTGCGCAAACAAGTTAGAGAGTGGGCGGAAGCCTGCACAGCCTGACAGCGGGCCAAGGTTCATAGACACACGAGAGCTCCTTTGGAGCCGTTTCACATCCCGGCTAAAAGGTTTGATCATGTCCACGTGGACCTCGTAGGCCTCCTCCCGCCCTCACAAGGGTGCATACATCTTCTGACAATGGTTGACCGCACCACGCGCTGGCCAGAAGTGGTCCCGCTGTCGTCAACCACAGCTGAGGAGGTGGCGCGCGCGTTTTTAACGGCGTGGGTAGCGCGTTTTGGGGTCCCGTCGGACATTACGTCTGACAGAGGCCCGCAATTTGTTTCTGAACTTTGGTCAGCGATGTCCCGCAGCCTGGGGGCAACGATCCACCGCACGACCGTGTACAACCCGCAGGCTAACGGGTTGTGCGAACGTTTTCACAGGTCATTGAAGGCAGCCCTCAGAGCGTCGCTTACGGATACAAATTGGGTGGACAAGCTACCATGGGTTTTATTGGGGTTGCGTTCTGCACCTAAAGAGGATTTAGAAGCCTCCCCAGCTGAGCTAGTGTTCGCACAGCCACTTCGGCTGCCTGGGGAATTTCTCCCAGATAATCCAGCGCCAGAGCGCTCCCCGGTTCAGCGGTTACAGAATAGCACGGGCCCGAGCATGCTACCTGGCCCCGCTCACCACAGTTTTCCACGTGTTTTTGTGCCTAAGGCTTTAAAAAATGCAGAGTTTGTTTTTGTCAGACATGATGCCCATCGTCTGCCCTTGCGCCCACCTTATGACGGACCATATAGAGTGCTGGAAACAGGGGATAAGCATTTTTTGCTAGATTTGGGGAGCAGAAAAGAAAGGATTGGCATTAACAGGCTCAAACCCGCTTTTGTGTTAGCTGACGAAGTTGTGCAGTTGGCGAAGGCTCCTCGGCGTGGCAGACCCCTAGAGAGCATTCCCCAGAACACCCGCAGAGATTGACTAACAGTTCTCATCCCCAGGCAGCAGATCCACAGCTGGAAGACGTCGTGGAAGTGGTACAGCCTGCTTACAGCAGATATGGAAGAAGGTTGAGACCTAAGCGGCACTTGGACTGATATGTAGTGATTTTATTATGACATGCAATCTGTGGTGATGTTGTTCCATCTTAGACGTTTGGGGGGGGGTCATGTGGGCACATATACGTTTTCCATATGCTTCACATGCTTGTTACTGTATGCTTATTGTTTACTGCACGTCTCAGAGGAACAAAAGGTCTGAACCTCCTAGGGGTAGCAGGAGGATGCGAAGTCTGGCCTTTTGTATGCAGAGAGACGGCCATGAAGGATTTCCTGACCACCAGGACTTCAGGTGGAGACAGAAGACCTGAAGGGGGGTGCATTGTGATTTGGGATGTAAAGACAATGCGACTGGAGACAGAAGACCTGGAGGGGGGTGCATTGTGATTTGGGATGTAAAGACAATGCGACTGTTTGCTTTGATGTCCTGGGGTATAAAAAGGGACAGCTGTGGGGGCATGCCTTGCTCTTCTCTGTTTTTTGGATGTTGGAGAATGTGGTGGTGAATAAAACTGATTTTGAGTAATAAACTCAGCCTCGTCTTTCCACACATCTCCACAATGCCATCTTTACTTTTCCTTATTAAAGCTTTCTCGAGAGTTTGACCAATCAGTCTGCATGTGTTTTGTGGACTTGGAGAAGGCATTTGATCTCATCCCTCGTGGTTTCTTGTAGGGGTACTTCGGGAGTATGGGGTATCAGGCTCGTTGCTATGAGCCATCTGGTCTCTATACAAGCATTGTGAGTTTACTTCATACAATCAGACAAATTCGTTCCAAGTAAGAGTTGGACTCCGCCAGGGCTGCCCTTTGTCACTGATCATGTTTTAAGGACAGGATTTCTAGGCACAGCCAAGGACCAGGGGGTGTCATGTTTGGTGACCACAGGATCTCATCTGTGCTTTTTGCAGAAGATGTTGTCCTGTTAGCTTCATCCAACAATGACCTACAGATTTTGGTGGGAGAGTTTGCTACTGAGCGTGAAGTGGCCAGGATAAGATTCAGAACCCCTAAGTCTGAGTCCATGGTTCTCAGTCAGAAAAGGCTGGATTGTCCTCTCCTGGTTGAGGATGAGCCCCTGCCCCAAGTAGAGGAGTTCAAGTATCTCGGGGTCTTATTCGCAAGTAACGAGAAAATGGAGCAGGAGATTGATAGACAGATTGGAGCATCATCTGCAGTGATGTGGACATTGTACTGGTCTGTTGTGGTGAAGACAGCCTAGCTCCAAAGCAGTCAATCTACTGGTCAATGTTCCTACCATCACTTATGGTCATGAACTCTGGGTAATGACAAATAATGAGATCATGGATACAAGTGGCTGGACTCACCCTTAGAGATAGGATAAGGAGCTCAGTCATCCAGAGGAGGTTCAGAGTAGATTTGCTGCTCCTCCACTTTGAAAGGAGCCACCTGAGCGGGTTTGGCCATCTAATTAAGAAGCCTCCTAGACACCTCCCACACGAGGTGTTTTGGGCACATATCACTGGGAGGAAACCCCGGGGGCAGACCCAGGACACGCTGGAGAGAGTCTCCCAGCTGGCCTGGGAATACCTTGGTAATCTCCCTAAAGTTTTGGAGGCGGTGGCTGGGGAGAAGGAAGTCTGGGCTTCTCTGCTTAGACTGCTGCCTCCGCAACCCAGAAACGATGTATGGGTGGAACTTTACGATTGTTTTAAGGACTCATCTATAGCAAATTTTTGCTTTTTTAGACCTTTAAAAAATTTCAGCACTAAAAGGGAGGGAGAACAACACAATTTTTCAAAATATCATGTAGACAATAAGGACGAAAATAAGAAAACTTCACTAGATCAACATAAAAATATGTTCCCATTTTTATTTATTAAACTCTGATTTAGCATCTTCACTCTTTACAAAAATAGTACAATTCATTTGAATATATAATTGATAATTATCTAGCTGTGATGCACTACTTCTAATAGAAGTATTAATAATTTCTTTCATTTATGCAGTCATTAGAATATTAGAGTTACTTATCAGCTTATACTGCTAAGTAAGTGCCCTCTCTAATGTTGTTGATTGGACAATGTGTTGCAAACAGTGAAGTCAGCTGATCTGACAGAATTAGAAAATTCTTACATTAGCATGTTACATGTAAAACCAACCCTGATTAAGAAGGCATGCTGAAAGCATAGACCTCCACCAAGGTATCAGATGTGATTACACATTAATGCTAAAATATTAACAAAATTCTGCTGGGTGGAAGCCTCTACTATGCTGGTATCCAGTATTTTTTTTTGGGGGGGGGAGGGGGGTCAAGATTCCTGTCATTATTTGTTGAGCGCCAATCTAAAAATTAAAAACTAAAATTTTCAGGGATCAGTTCTGAGTCCCTTCTTGTTTACCATGGTGATGGACAGGCTGATAGACAAGGTCAAGCAGGACTCTCTGCGGACACTGATCTGCAGTTAGAGTAGGGAGCAGGTGGAAGAGAACCTGGAGAGGTGGCGGTATGAACAGGAGAGGAGAGGAATAACAGTAGAAGCAAGACAGAATTCATGTGTGTGAATGAGAGGAAGGCAGGTGTAACAGTTAAGATGCAAAGAGTAGTGGTAGTGAAGGTAGATGAGTTTAAGATGAGCCGATCCAATCAGCCGTATCAATTTCAATCCAGGCAAAATGGCTGGATGACATACAGACAGAGACTGAAGCTCACAAAACCTGTTGTGAGCACTACGAGGGAATGGACCAGTGAAGATGTGGAGGAGCTGCGCACGTGCTTGGAAATAACTGACTGGGACATGTTTAAAGGAGCTACGCATGATCTGGATGAGTACACGGACACTGTGACCTCATATATCCACTTTTGTGAGGAGAGCATTCTTCCATCGCGCACCAGGGTGAGTTACTCCAACAACAAGCCCTGGTTCACAGCTAAGCTCAGACAGATCAGGAAGGAGAAGGAAGCAGCGTTGAAAAGTGGAGACAGGGACTGCTACAGGGAGGTCAAATACCGGTTTAGCAGAGAGCTGAGGAGAGCTAAATCTGTGTATTCTGAGAGACTCCAGCAGCAGTTCACTGCTAACGACTCTGCTTCTGTGTGGAGAGGACTGAGGCAAATCACCAACTATCGGCCTCAGGCTTCTAAGGGACAGGATGACAAAACCCTTTGTCAAAGACTGTCCCAACACTATCCCCGTTTTGACACCTCGTCAGCTGTGTCCAACTCCCCCTCCCCCCAGCGCCACTGCCTCCATGGTCCCCACTTCATCAAAGGCGGCCCCCCTCCTCCCCTCCTGCCCTTGCCATCAGTGAGCAGGACGTGCACAGACAGTTCTCCAGACTGAACCCGCGCAAGGCCCCCAGTCCGGACGGCGTGTCTCCCTCCACCCTGAGACACTGTGCGGAGGAGCTGACTCCTGTCTTCACAGACATTTTTAACACCTCCCTGAAGTCATGCCACGTGCCGGCCTGCCTCAAAACCTCTACCATCGTCCCTGTCCCCAAGAAACCACGGATCACTGGACTTAACAACTACAGACCTGTAGCGCTCACCTCTGTAGTCATGAAGTCCTTTGAGCGCCTGGTCCTGCCCCACCTCAAGACCATCACCACTCCCCTCCTGGACCCGCTGCAGTTCGCCTACAGAGCCAACAGGTCTGTGGACGACGCAGTCAACCTGGCCCTCCACTCCATCCTGCAGCACCTGGACTCCCCGGGAACCTACGTCAGGATCCTGTTTGTGGACTTCAGCTCTGCATTCAATACCATCCGCCCCGCTCTGCTCCAGGACAAGCTGTCCCTGCTCAACGTGCCTGACTCCCTCTGCAGGTGGATCACCGACTTCCTGACGGACCGGAGGCAGCATGTGCGGCTGGGAAAGACTGTCTCGGACTCTGTTAGCATCAGCACCAGATCACCCCAGGGCTGTGTACTTTCCCCCCTGCTCTTCTCCCTGTACACCAACTCCTGCACCTCCAGCCACCAGTCTGCCAAGCTGATCAAGTTTGCGGACGACACCACCCTCATCGGGCTCATCTCCAACGGCGACGAGTCCGTCTACAGGAGAGAGGTGGCCCGGCTGGCGTCCTGGTGCAGCCACAACAACCTGCAGCTGAACGCTCTGAAGACAGTGGAGATGATCGTGGACGTCAGAAAAGTCACAGCCCCTCTGCCCCCCCTTACCCTCACAGACTTTCCCATCACCACTGCGGATTCCTTCTGCTTCCTGGGCACCACCATCACCCGGGACCTCAAATGGGAGCCGACCATCAGCTCCCTCATCAAAAAGGCCCAGCAGAGGATGTTCTTCCTGCAGCAGCTGAGGAAGCTCAAGCTACCCACCAAGATGTTGGTGCAGTTCTACACGGCCATCATCGAGTCCATCCTCACCACCTCCATCACCGTGTGGTACGCAGGAGCCACCGCCAGGGACAGACAAAGACTGCAGCGCATTGTGCGCGCTGCTGAGAAGGTGATCGGCTGCAAGCTCCCATCCCTCCAGGACCTGTACATCTCTAGGACCCGGAGGCGTGCAGGTCGGATCATAGCCGACCCTTCACACCCTGGACACGCACTGTTTGCCCCCCTCCCCTCAGGCAGAAGACTTTGGTCCATTCAGACTAAAACCTCCCGCTACATGAACAGCTTCTTCCCCTCTGCCATCAGACTGCTGAACACTAACTTATTAGACTCTCGTGCACTATGTACAGCAGCTCAACCGGACTCATGACAATTATCACTGTTTTCTTTTTGCACTATCGACTGCACTATGTGGAACTCCACAATATCTGCTGCTTGTTAATATATTTAAAAATTGCATAGATTAGTATTACTTATTCATATTCTACCTTTTATTGCATGCATAGTTTTTTATCTTTAGTGCTACTCCACGTTTAATGTTGCAGTATTGCACCGAGACAAATTCCTAGTTTGTGTACTACATGAACAATGGCAATAAATCTCATTCTGATTCTGATTCTGGTAAGGAATAAAAGTAATTTACAGATCTGATACATTAATAATATTAAAATGAACGCACGATCATGCTTTCAGCCAGACACAACAAGTGTCACATCACTGGCGCTTGTTTGTGGGACTCTCCTCAGTATGTTGCTGTGTGGTACCAGCATTTACAATTTTACACCACCAACTTGATAAAACACCTGCAAAAGTATCACGGCAAAAGAGTAATGCTGAATTCTGTCAAGAACTGAGCAGAAGGACATGTGTCGTGCAGCAGCAGTCACTGTTTTTCCAGCTCGGGAGGCTGGCGCTAAAAGTGAAGCCTAAAAAGAACGAAACTGAAAATAAAACCAGACTGGCGTATACCTTTTGGGGGAAGAGTTTTACAGTTGATGACAGGTAGGTGACAGAAACATAAATAGCATTTTTTTTTTTGTATTTTATATACTTTATTAATCCCAGAGGGTACAAGGCTACATGAACATGAACTGGAACAGGAATGACTTCAAAATAACAGCAAACCTAAAATCTAAGAATGAACAGATAATAATATCAGAAACACTATTAAATAAACCGAGGACCAGAGAATACTTATGTATGATAATAATAATGGATGACAAAAATACAACTTAAAGGGTTATTTCCTTTATTTTCAGATCCACAGCATTTTATTACCTCATGCTGAATATTTACTTACATACTCAGCTTCAAAGTTTTGTATAAACTTGCACTTTAAACTTCAGAATGCATGTTTACATGGTCCTAAGCAGTGAAATGCTGCTAATGTTACAAAGTTTAAAATAAAAAAGCAGCAGCATTGCTGAACTGAGTCAAATTTGTAATATATTCTTTGGCTTTTAGATTTCTGTTTTTATATGTGTACAAAATGCAACTAGTCATTAAAGTATGTTCTGTACTTTTGTTGCTTTAAATAAGAGAGACGGTATCGAGCTTGGATCGGTATCGGCTGATACTCGAAGTCACAGTGTTAGTCTTGAAAAGTGGTATTGGCTCATCCCTAGTTTAAATACCTGGGGTTAACCACTCAAAGCAATGGACAGTGCACAAGAGAGGTGAAAAAGAGAGTGCAGGCAGGGTGGAGTGGGTGGAGACAAGTGTTTGGGTGATTTGTGACAGAAAGATAGCAGCCAGAATGAAATCAAATCAAAATCAAAATCAAATCAAATCAAACTTTATTGTCATATTGCTGTACATACAACTGTAGTGCAGGCAAGATGAAATTGCGTTTCTCTCGGCATCCATATAAATAAAGGCAGCATGATTTAAGACACACTCACACATATCTATACCCCTCACCCCCATCCCCCCATCTATTCACACATCCCTTAGACATACTTGGAAAAACTAACTAACTATAATATACAAATAATATACATAATGTCGGTAGGTGCAGTAGTGTGTATGAGAGATTCCGGGTCAACTGTTCAGCATCCTGACAGCTTGTGGAAGGAAGCTGTTGATCAGTCTGGTGGTCCTGCCTCTGATGCTCCGGAATCGTTTACCAGATGGCAGAAGTTCAAAGTGTTTATGCAGAGGATGAGAACGGTCCTTGACAATGTTCAGTGCCCTGCTCCTACAACGGTTCTGAAAAAGTTCTTGGACAGAGGGGAGGGAGACTCCAATTACCCTCTCAGCTCCCTTGACTATCCTCTGCAGGGCTTTTTTGTCTGACATACTGCAGCTGGAGTACCATGTAGCAATGCAGTACGTCTGTACACCTCTGTAGAAGGTCCTGAAGATGCAGATGGGGAGAGAGGCCTGTTTGAGTTTCCTCAAGAAGTGCAGTCTCTGCTGAGCCCGCTTCCTGATCCCCAAGGAATTCTTGCTCCAGGTCAGGTCCTGCGAGATCTGCACTCCGAGGAACTTGATGTTCTCCACTCTCTCCACTAAACGGCCGCTGATGCTGAGGGGGACGTGTTCAGGCTGTGACCGCCGGAAGTTGATAATCATCTTCTTCGTTTTGTCTACGTTGAGCACCAGATTATTCTCCCTGCACCAGCCCTCCAGGTCTCTCACTTCTTCCCTGTACATTGATTCCTCATCCCTCTGAATAAGTCCCACCACCGTGGTGTCGTCTGCAAACTTAATAATCTGGTTCCCCTCGTGTCTGGATACACAGTCATGTGTTAGAAGTGTAAACAACAGTGGACTGAGTATGCAGCCTTGAGGGGATCCGGTGCTCAGCGTGACAGAGTTGGAGATGTTGTTTCCAACCCGGACAGAGTGAGGTCTCTCACTCAGGAAATCCAGGATCCAGAGACATGTGGCGGT
This sequence comes from Pholidichthys leucotaenia, assembly GCA_020510985.1. NCBI lineage: Eukaryota > Metazoa > Chordata > Actinopteri > Cichliformes > Pholidichthyidae > Pholidichthys > Pholidichthys leucotaenia. The sequence goes on along the minus strand of CM035837.1, from coordinate 121,689,387 downwards.
GTTCAGACCAAGAAGGAGTAATTTCTCCATCAGTCTCTGGGGAATAATGGTGTTGAATGCTGAACTGAAATCAATGTACAGGAGTCTGGCGTAGGTGTCTTTCTGGTCCAGGTGGGTGATGACAGAGTGTAGGGTGGTGACTATAGCATCCTCCGTGGAGTGGTTTGAACGTTATGCAAACTGGAGCGGGTCGTGTGATGCAGGGAGGCAGGCTGTAATGTGAAAAGGGAATGTTTACAAGATGGTAGTGAGACCTGCTATGATGTATGGTTTGGAGATAGTGGTGCTGACAAAAAGACAGGAGGCGGAGCTGGAGGTGGCAAAGTTGAAGATGCTAAGATTCTCATTGGGAGTGACTAGGAGGGACAGGATTAGAAATGAGGATATCAGCAGGACAGTCCAGGTTGAGCAGTTTGGAGACAAAGTAAGACAGGCAAGGCTGAGATGGCTTGGACGTGCAAAGGAGGGATAGTGGATATTTTGGACAAAGGATGTTGAAGAAGGAGCAGCCAGGCAGGAGGAAGAGAGGAAGACTACAGAGAAGATTCAAGGATGTAATGAAGAAGGACATGGAGAGGGTTGGTATTAGAGAGGAAGATGCAAGGGATGGGGTGAGATAGAGGTAGATGATCCACTGTGGCGACCCCTCAACGGAGCAGTCAAAAGAACTTTTTAGCAATGGTAAAGGATTAAAAATTCCTGGATCCAGATGGTAAGCCAGATCACAAGATCAAAGTCTAATCTTATCAGTCCTTGTTTCCTTTTCCAACATCTCCTTAAGATTTCGTCAAAATCCATAACTTTATGAATAATGCTGCTCTCACACGCAGAAAATTAACAAGTGTATTAGTTGTCAATGAGTCCTTTTTCAAAGTTAGAAATTTTACTGAACTTTCAAAAAGGGTATCTTTTTCCCCCCCTCTTTATTTTACAACACATTTTCTGCAAACCGACTATTTTCAGAAAGTTTAATCTATCTATAAATGCACAGAATGTCTGTGTGTATCTGTCTGTTCCATGCACATCTCTTGAACCATTCGTCAGACTGGCCTAAGATTTTATATGTGCTTTGCTGAGGTTACGAGGGTGTACAACCCTGAATATGGAGTTGCTCAGTCAAAATATGTAATTTTTATCAATAAAAGTTTAGCCACCGCTGTGTCTCTTCATGCCCTGGCTTCAGGAAGTGTGGGCAGGGTTTCGGATTGACTCAGTGCTGATTGGATAATACGCGGCATCATGGCCATGCTGATTGGATAATACGTGGCATCATGATCAGTCACCACAGTATTCACTGAACAAAACAAGAAAGTGAAAAACAACAAATTTGACTAGAAAAAGATAAAACTGAAGATTTAATGCTTAAAAAAATTATACCATAAAGTTGCCGTGATTGTGTAGGTCTAAAGGATAATTCAACAAATGTGGACAACACGAGGTGTGCAAGCAGACTGGGCGGCGCTTCAGCGAGGACCCGGGTATGACAAAGAACACTGGTTTATCAATACAGAACATGCCGGGAGAAGCGGCGGCCCGACACGACCTGGCTCAAAGGCACGGGTGATAAAAAAAAAGTTATTTTCAATAAAGTGAAAACAAAAAACAAGATAATGCATGGAGTGTGCTTTTGCTGGGAGGCACAGCCAACAGCAAAGAGTGATTTATCATGGAAAACAGTTGAGCTCTGCGCTTCGAGCAATCAGCTGATTGGATCCACCTCCTCCGGTGTTCTGACATTTTGGCATATCTATCAGAACAGTACTGGAGAGCTGATGGTACAGACTGCAGTCAACGGTTAAAAAAAGAAAACATGGGGAGAAAGCTAAACAGTGATTTGGATCTTTAGGCTGCGTGTCCACCAAACACGTTTTTTCCGCTCTGGGCGACTGTTTTCTATTCATTCTCTATGTAGTTCAGCGTCAACAGCGCTGAGCATCCTCGGCGCTGAAGCGCTGTCAGTGGTGGCCGCTTTTTGTCGCGGCGCTCAGAGTTGAAAAAAGTTAAACTTTTCAGACTGCAGCTGAGCTCATCAATGTCAGACCTTTCTAAGCAGCCAATCAGAATTAAGGAAGGGCGCGACATAGGATGCCGATACAGTCTCTACTCAGGCTCCTGTTTTCCATGTCATCAATATTTTGCATCCAGAGCTGCTACCAATGCTAGAATATGTTTCTTGTCAATTGTTATTTAGAGACCACTATTAAAAAATAAGTACAAAGTCTGACCATAGGAAAAGCTGAAATGCTGAGCAGTGAGTGACAAGTTGTTGCTGGGATACAGGGCACAGACTTTTTTTTCCCAGAGCGCAGCGCACAAGCGCTGAAAAAAAGACATTCAGGGCAGTCGGGTGACAAAAAATGCGTTTGGTGGACACGCAGCCTTATCCTGTTGCTTGAAAGTGCTCAGACACATCCCCAACAGGTCCCGTTATACGAACAAGTATGTGTGTTTAGCTGTGTGTGTGTGTGTGTGTATGCGCTGCAGGCAGCAGCTGAGCAGAGCTCTGTATGGGTTTTTCCTGTGAACCAAAGCTGCAAATACGCCATTATAGGGTAGCTCCAAGTTAGAAACCCGTTCAATAAGCTACACATAGGTTCAAAGAGTGTTACTCATATGTTAGAAATAATTTTTGGGTACACTAGACATTAATCTCAACGTATTTAAACTTTTGAGTAACTATGAGTCGCTGGCAAGTAAGGTGTGTAAACGAACGCATAACTTCCCTACAGCCTTTGCTCCACAAATGCGGGACGTATCAACCATATGCTGGATACGTCTGAAAATTTTCAGAGGAGCTCAGCGAACTATGCCATATACCAGCGTGCTTCAGGGTGCTTCAGCATTCTTCAGCGTGCTCTTAAAGGCCAAATGTCACGTAACAGGGTACTTTAAAGGCCAAATGTCACGTAATTTTTTTTTCTAAATGACAACGAATTTAGATAAAATACACATAGCTTAAACCAAATATTCATACCGGAGACCATATCACCCACCTGTATTTACATAATTGCACAAAATACACCAGGTGAAGGCCCCACCTTGCTTGCTGGCTTGTGACAGCCAGTCCAGACCACGCCCATGTTTTTGACATCACCAGTTGTACCCTGGCTGCCCTGCCTATCCACATTCACACTTATCAATATTGGACAATCATGACGGAAAGTGACAGCGATTGTGAACAAATTAGTTTAGTTTTGTCTTTTTTTTTTGTCTTTTTTTTTTTTGTCAGTGGTTCAGACAGTGACAGAGGCATAGAACCTTACCGGTTCGAGCCGTCCGAGACGGAATCAGATGCTTTGTCTGATGACAACAGTTCCAACGATGACCAGAGAGCAGAACCAGTGGAAAATGTCATTGAACTGGACATTAATCGCCTCCAGAATTGCGAAGCCGGAGGGGGTCTGTCGAGGGCGCCCCATAAATATTGATTTTTCGGAAGCCATTATTATTACAGTGGAGGAGAGCCGCTGCTGTCAAGAAATTGACCAGATCAATATGAAAATGGAGGCGCATACCTGTCAAGGGAGACGTTTTCGCCGTATTTTGGTGCCAAGCGCGGCTGTGGGAGACGGCAGAGTGGTTTGGGACACTTTTCTGGGAAATGTTTTAAATGTAGTTCGTGTTGTTATTGTCAAATATTTTAAGGAAAATACGGGGAAAATGCAATTTTAGCAAAAACGGGCGTATTGCCATTTCTGTACGCCCAAAAGAAAAAATATACTGGAAAAAAAACTGAGTGTCTTGAGGAGCACTCCTGTGTGTGATCACTCACAGCTGGGGCGGGCTGATCGCTCAGCGGGAGCTATTCTCACTACTGTTCGAAGTGTGGAGTCACTCATTAGTTTAATTGTCTGGGCGGGCTGATCGCTCAGCGTGAGCTATTCTCACTACCATGAGAAGTCATTAGGACAATGGTTTAACACGTTGAGCTGTGCAGCGGTTGCGGAACAGACAGAGATCCCAGAGAGGTGTGCCTTGTTGCTCCGCCGTTCCTTATAGCCGCTTTTTACGGTGTTGAAGTACAGCGAAAACGTCTCACTTGACAGGTATGAAAACATTTCCCAGAGAAGTGTCCCTTATTACCCAGCTGTCCCTGATAGTCCCGTTTTAAGGTATGGGTGAAATATCCAATTTTTTCTTTCTTGTTGCTCACTTCAACCTTCCAGTCTCCATATAAACAATCAATTGAAATACCCCAAGCATCAAACTAGGGTACAATCGATTTCGTCACTTCCGCCTTCTTCCCCAGGCGATTCCAGGGGCCGTGTCAGGCCAAGCGCGGCAGTTTTAAATTAACGAATATTCCGTTGTTACTGAAGCATATGCACCAAGACCCGAACGGATCGGTTCCCTTTTATATCTAGTTTCAAGATATTTAAAGGCCAAATGTCACGTAACAGGGTACTTTAAATATCTTGAAACTAGATATAAAAGGGAACCGATCCATTCGGGTCTTGGTGCATATGCTTCAGTAACAACGGAATATTCGTTAATTTAAAACTGCCGCGCTTGGCCTGACACGGCCCCTGGAATCGCCTGGGGAAGAAGGCGGAAGTGACGAAATCGATTGTACCCTAGTTTGATGCTTGGGGTATTTCAATTGATTGTTTATATGGAGACTGGAAGGTTGAAGTGAGCAACAAGAAAGAAAAAATTGGATATTTCACCCATACCTTAAAACGGGACTATCAGGGACAGCTGGGTAATAAGGGACACTTCTCTGGGAAATGTTTTCATACCTGTCAAGTGAGACGTTTTCGCCGTACTTCAACACCGTAAAAAGCGGCTATAAGGAACGGCGGAGCAACAAGGTACACCTCTCTGGGATCTCTGTCTGTTCCGCAACCGCTGCACAGCTCAACGTGTTAAACCATTGTCCTAATGACTTCTCATGGTAGTGAGAATAGCTCACGCTGAGCGATCAGCCCGCCCAGACAATTAAACTAATGAGTGACTCCACACTTCGAACAGTAGTGCGAATAGCTCCCGCTGAGCGATCAGCCCGCCCCAGCTGTGAGTGATCACACACAGAAGTGCTCCTCAAGACACTCAGTTTTTTTTCCAGTATATTTTTTCTTTTGGGCGTACAGAAATGGCAATACGCCCGTTTTTGCTAAAATTGCATTTTCCCCGTATTTTCCTTAAAATATTTGACAATAACAACACGAACTACATTTAAAACATTTCCCAGAAAAGTGTCCCAAACCACTCTGCCGTCTCCCACAGCCGCGCTTGGCACCAAAATACGGCGAAAACGTCTCCCTTGACAGGTATGCGCCTCCATTTTCATATTGATCTGGTCAATTTCTTGACAGCAGCGGCTCTCCTCCACTGTAATAATAATGGCTTCCGAAAAATCAATATTTATGGGGCGCCCTCGACAGACCCCCTCCGGCTTCGCAATTCTGGAGGCGATTAATGTCCAGTTCAATGACATTTTCCACTGGTTCTGCTCTCTGGTCATCGTTGGAACTGTTGTCATCAGACAAAGCATCTGATTCCGTCTCGGACGGCTCGAACCGGTAAGGTTCTATGCCTCTGTCACTGTCTGAACCACTGACAAAAAAAAAAAAAGACAAAAAAAAAAGACAAAACTAAACTAATTTGTTCACAATCGCTGTCACTTTCCGTCATGATTGTCCAATGTTGATAAGTGTGAATGTGGATAGGCAGGGCAGCCAGGGTACAACTGGTGATGTCAAAAACATGGGTGTGGTCTGGACTGGCTGTCACAAGCCAGCAAGCAAGGTGGGGCCTTCACCTGGTGTATTTTGTGCAATTATGTAAATACAGGTGGGTGATATGGTCTCCGGTATGAATATTTGGTTTAAGCTATATGTATTTTATCTAAATTCGTTGTCATTTAGAAAAAAAAATTACGTGACATTTGGCCTTTAACTTAGACAAAACTTAGCCATAACTGATTCCACATACGCCAGCATATTCTCCAAATTTTTCCATACGTTTTGCAGACACTGCCTAAATCGTCTAGGTGTGACAGGGCCTAAACGCAGGACACAAAAACGCCCAAATAACGAAATAATTCATTTTTAGTTAAATATTTACTGACAAATGGGCAACACTGATGCAACGGTTGCAGTCAAACAGGTCCTTCTGCGGTGTATAATAATGTTGGGTGTTTTGTAGTTATTTCGGTTGATTACAGGTCAAATAGGTTCATTTTGTCTTCTTTTAATTATTTATATTTTGTTCTTATAAAAGACAAAAATAAAATAGAAAGGAGATGTCTTTACCTTCTTAACATGTTTCGACTGTACACTGCAGCCTTCGTCAGAAGAGTCAGCTGATTGCTGCCAGAAAGGACGCATATGATCACCTGATACCCACAGCCAGCATCACCCCCCGGATCTATGGAACTCCAAAAATACATAAAAAGGATATCCCACTGCGGCCAATAATAGACAGTATTGGATCAGTCACGTACAATTTATCAAAAGCCCTGGTTGAAATCATCAAACCCCTCCTTGGACTATCAGATTTCTACTGCAAAAACTCTAGACAAAAGAGCTGGCACAAGAACTCAAAAATATAAAAATAGAATCAGATGAGATCCTCATTTCACATGACGTCATTTCATTATTCACAAAGACACCTGTTGACGTCACACTACATATAGTGCAAGAACGCCTCAATAATGACAGTACCTTAAAAAGACGCACCAATCTCACAGTTCACGACATATCCGAATTATTACAGTTTGTTGCAAAATCCGCCCATTTTCAACTCAGAGGAAAAATTTACAGACAAAAAGAAGGATTTGCAATGGGAGACCCACTATCAGCCATTATGAGCAGCTTTTTCATGGAGGATCTGGAAAACAAAGCCATCAACACAGCACCTACACAATGTAAACCCACCCTTTGGAAGAGATACGTGGATGACATTCTGGAAAAAATAAGGAAAGGACACACACAAGAACTCACTGACCATCTGAACAGCACGGACAGCACTGGAAATATACAATTCACACATGAAGAGGAGGAAAATGGCACCATAGCCTTTCTGGACATGAAAATCCACCACAACGATGACGACAGCATAAAAATTACAGTCTACAGGAAACCAACCCACACAGATCAATACCTACTATGGACATCGGAACACCCCACAGCACACAAGCTATCAGTTGTCAGGACATTATATGAACGAGCCACCATCATCACAGACCAAGAAGACAGACAGGAGGAGGAAAACCACATAAAACATGCACTTATATGCTGCCAATATCCAGTATGGGCCATAAACAAAGGGAAACAGCAAGTCAAAAACAAAGAAAACAAACAGGAAATAAGACACAGAACAAAAGCTGAAATCAAAAACAAGGACACCATAACTATACCATATGTACAAGGGATCACGGAACCAATTCAAAGGATCATGAAAAAATACAAAATAAACACAGCAGTCAAACCACACAAAAAATTAAGACAGTTATTAGTACACCGCAAGGACAGAATAGAACAAGACAAAAAATGCAATGTAATATATGAAATATCATGCAGATCATGCAACAAAACCTACATTGGAGAAACTGGAAGACCATTCACCACAAGAAAAAAAGAACACTGGAAGGAATGTGATAAGAAAACACAAGGACGACTCACAAGATCACAAAAAGAAAAGGCAGAACAAGAAACATTAAAATCAGCAATATCAGATCACTGCAAAAGAAATAATCACATCATGGACTGGGACAACGCAAGGATTATTGGATCGGAGAGCAACAGACACAAACCCTGGACCAAGGAGGCCATAGAGATCAGGAAGCGGGGAAAAGACACTATGAACCGAGATGAGGGGGCCTTTATGTTTTCCCACACCTGGGATCACATTCTCCAGAGACCATCTGACGGCGGGAGGCGGGGCCGGCACGGTGGATCTGACAGATCTGCTGAGCTGGCCCTGCCTACGAAAATCTGCTGATAAATGTCACCTGGCAGCAATCAGCTGACTCTTCTGACGAAGGCTGCAGTGTACAGTCGGTTGATTACAGTTTTAAAAAACCTTTTAGTAACAAAATATTGCTAAAGTATAAACTGATGCACTACAATGGGTCTCAAATATTTGTAAGCGTGTCCTGTTACAGTACTGCATGAGTTTATTGACGATACACTGAAGAAATTCGATATTACACTGAACTCCATCACTGAACAGTGATAAACTAAAATAATTATAATGATGACTGAACAACTCCCATTCCCCAAAGTAAACATACACTATTATTTTGAATATAAGTGATAAAAGATCACACAAATGAGTGATCTGACAAATAAACAAGCGATCTGAAACAGTCGCTAATATTGCATGTCCCATTCATTTTCAGTATTTAGGTATTCTGTAATTAATATTCAATCAAATAAATCTTAGTGCCATTTACTCCCTTTTATATTTGTCAAAGTCTAACATGTGACTGCCTACATATAGGCTACACCTCTTTGTATTCCACTTTCAAACACAGCCTACATTTGGGCCTGGAAAGCCTAATTGGGATACCTGTTTCAGACAGGAATACTTGTGTTCTACGGGCAATGCACTAGTTCCTCCAAATTCAAATAAGCTGTAATATTCTAGATTTTAATGGATATTTTTCAAACCTAATTTGTAACTATTAGACACATGCCACTGAAAAGGTCAAGGCTCAGCATGAACATTACTAGTGAGGGTAAAATTGTTTACATTTATACACGTCTGAGCCTGTAGGCTTTTTAAATGTCATAGTAAGGAAGGCAAAGGTTCAAAAAAAATCTAAAACAGGATAAACAGGTAAAACAGGATCATTATTAGAGTTATCGAGGTGCACCTGGCGTCTTCTGTGACAGGATAAACTTTTGTGACACAGGCTAATCAGTGGTCACGCTACAACTAAACCACTTCACAGGTATCAACATTTTCTCTTATTATTATTTTGTTTGTGTGTGTTTGTGTAGCACACCTGTTTCCTCCTGCGTTCCTCCCATACCCACCCAAGCCTGTGTCCTCCATGCTCAGCTGAAGTACACTGCTCACATACGATCTGGTTGTCGGTGTAGCAGTAAACATTGCGGGGTCTCTGGTGCTTCGAACACAAAACACTCCCTGGTGTATTAGCATAGCTGCAGAGTCTCTTAGGGGGCGACTGGGAGCCTCCTGAATGCTGCTGATTCTTCTCCGCCATGATTGTGTGGAAAAACAAAGCTTTCACCATTTCAGTTTCATTTCTTGAACAACCGACTCAGAAGTCTTGTGAGCTTCCCAACGTCAGCAAAAATAGGTGTGACCAAAGTATTTGAATTGCATCAAAACACAGGGTGAGCGGTGGAGTCTCTCTCTCTCTCGCTCTCTCTCCCCCACATACTGTACTTCCTATCTATATGCTGTAAAAAGAATGTAAACCTTTTTAAAAGAAAATTAACTCCAAAGCTGGTGACAGTATGATTTTTATTACAGTATGTCAATGTTAAACAGAGACACGAGATAAAGATAAATAGGTAATTTGCATGAATAGCCGTTTCTTTAACCCTTTAAATAAAACAAAAAAGATACAAATTTGGGAAAATGGTCGTGTAGCAAGTACGCTTGAAAAACAGCTGGTTAAAACTCAGGAAAAGGAGGTATCAAATCAGAGGTTTCGTTTTTGTTTCACATAAATCCTCTGATGTGAAAAGAGCAAATATGATTAAGAGGGCACGCCTGTACTGCTGCGTTCCAGGATCTGACTGACATCACAGACGAGAAGTTTCAGATGGAACACCCTACTTCACTATCCAAGCTAGCTCTAACTATATGCCACTCAACAACAATACTGCACAATGTATTATTTAATAGCACTTGTTTTATATTACTCATCTAGTCAGTCGTACACATGGTACTGTCCAACTTTTATCTCCAGTTCATACATTACTGTGTTGTTTTCAGTCAACATTGCTAGCAAGTTTCCTGGTAGATAGTCAACGCAGAAATGACGTCAATTCTGACCAAGTGTTGACTGCCTGGAACGCAGCATAAGTCCTGATTTTCATCTGAATAATGTCCAAAAAGAATCGACATGTCAGAAAAAAGTAAAACTGACCATTTTAAATGCAGAACAACATCAGCCAGGTAAGAAAAGAGCTTATCCCTAATTAATAAAACTTACGTCTTTAAATATCCAGAGATTTTTTTAAGCCTAAAAACTTCTTCATAAATCTACCAAAGGAAGATATTTGAGATGAAGCCATGGAATGTTAATCATCCTAATCTGCTTCCTAACCCTTTATACAAAACAATTTAATTCATTTAAAATTCTAATCTGGAAATATGGTCATGTAGTGCTTCCAGGTCAATTTCTGACCTACTGTAGCAGGTTAAGAGGCACACAGGGGAAATACTACATACAATTGTAACGAAGGAGCTGAGTTTAAGATGCTGGTGGAGTTAAGCAGTAAATTTATTATCAGCTAATTTATTAAAAGTTTCAGGGAGCCTAAATACAAAAAGATGATCTGGTTTTAATTGGCTAACTATTGACATTAAATCCAGATCATGCCAAATTTCGCAAAGGTAGAAGTTCATCACATAAAGCATTTGGTTAGAGCCCCAATTAATGTGTAAAACACACCTGGTCCACATCTGTGTGACGTTAAAGTAAAATTCATCGGTCACCTTCAGTCTGTACACAACAGGTAAACATAATGCTGCTGTAAGCCGGTTTTTTTTGTTTGTTTGTTTGTTTCATCTGAACTCTTGAGTGAAACTGTTTATTTAAAAAAAAAAAGAAAAAGAAAAAAGAGTTGGCAGTGTTTGATTCTCACTGTAGTAGTTCCTCCCAGGATATAGGTTTGGAGAAGACCTCCCTCTCCAGCCATAGGTCATAGTTCATTTGGAAGTCCTCAGGCAGGTCCACCCTCTGTCCCAGAACACTCTGCAGGCAGTTGTCCACGGGCAGGAAGTCCGGGTTGCTGTGGCTCTTGTCATAGCGGCGGCTGTTGAAGCGTTCGATGTTGGCTCGCAGAGCACACTCCTCGGCCTGGAAGTCCCACGGACGAGCATCCAGGTCTGCTCAAAGAAAACGACACACAAATTAGTGCAAAATGGTCTGTACGAAGTCCCCACCTTCATTACGACAAATAAGGAGATTTCAATTCTTTTTAAAATAACAAATACAAATAAAAGACCATCATAAAAAAAGGTGTTAGAATGGATCCTGACCATCTTTGGAAGTGGTCTGGATGATCGGATCACAGTCTGTCTAGAATGCATTTACACCTGCACTTTTCATGTGGTCAATCACTATCTGACTACCGGTATATTCTTATCTGATAACATATTTCAATTCCACGTGTAGATGAAGCCTTAATGAAGAGAAGGTGCCACTACATCCAAATAATCTACAGGTTAACTTTAAGTTCTCAAGCGCTTGACAGATCAGACATCCAGCAATTTACCTCTTCTTTTATCTGCTGTTATGGCTCCCTGTCACTAAAGAATGCGACCAGACTGCACAGTATTGTTAAAGTGTGCAGTAAGATTGTGGCTCTAATCTCAATGGTTTTCCCTACCTACACAGGGTCAGGGCTCTGTGCAAAGCACACAAAACATGTAAAGCCACCCGCTGTATAGAGAGTTCACACCGTTTCAGTCTGGTCACAGGTACATTTGCACACAATACAGAACCAACAGATTCAAGAACTCTTTTATCCCTACTGCCATTTAGTTTTTGACCAACCGTAATCTGAACTCTGACGTTTGGATTATTCTAAGTGTGGTATGAATGTACTGTTAACTGTTGGCTGTGCAACCATTTGCCCCTCAGGGACAGATTATCAATCAATTTAGTAAAGAAATACTTGCAATTCATTTACACTTATTTTTACGCTCAAGGTTAGTTACAAATTTATTTTAGAACGATACCGCTATCTCTGAATTAGATAACACACACATGCGTACACACACACACACACACAGAGCGAGAACTGTGTAAAAGTTTTAAGCACCCGCTCATGATTACCTCCACCAAGGAGGTAATGTTTTTGCTGGCGTTCATCTGTTTGTCCATTTCTCTGTTAGCAAAATTACTCAAAAAGTAGTGAACAGAATTCGGTGAAAATTTCAGGGAAGGGAGGTAGTGGGCCAAACAACAAATAATTAGTTTTTGGTGCTGATCCAGTTCACAGTGGATCCAGGAATTTTTTTTTTTATTATTTTATATATTAATATTGTGCTTTTCATGTACTTCCCCTTTAAGATGTGCATGTGGGGTTACGTGTACGTACACGTACCTCCACACGACAGCAGCAAAACACTGCAGAAAAAGTAAAATGGCTGGTAATGAAAAGAAACGTGGTCTCCATCCACATAGTATGTGGTGATGGACTCTTTATTCCATCTGAAGATGCCAAGAAAAGGCGAATGAAGTGTGCAGTTGTTAGAAAAATAATGGGTTTATTCTTTTTTGTTTCATTAATATTAAGTAAGCTGTAAGCTTGTGACACACATAGTTGCAGAGACAGAAGAAGAGAGCTTCTCTACCCCCAACATTCCAGAATTGGAGAGCCTGGCACAAAGGGAAAAAGTGAAATTGGACACCACACACACACCCACACCCACACCCACACCCACAAGTACAAGAATGCCCTTCACAGTGAGACGGTTGAACGTAAGAGATTTGACTGTCTCTGTATCAGTTTGTTGTATGCTCCTCCTTGCAAGGATAACAAGAACACTCTGAGGCGAGTGCAATATCCCCCACCTCCGTTTTCTTTGAAGATCCCAATACTGACTGATGGAGAGTAGTTTTTAACTTTTCAATACAATTACTGTAGCAGAATCAAATTATGATAAGCCCGTCATTCACGAATACACAACAAAGTATACAACCCATAGCTGTAGGTCAGAATCCCAAGGTGAATTTGTGTAGCAAGTATGGTGACCCTAGAGAGCTGTATACGTTCTATAGTAAGAGATCATAGGGAGTGTCAACCTTGACCTTTGACCTTTTGACCCCAAACCCACAGTTAGGTGAGGGTCTAAGTGTCCAAGATGGGTATTAGATACAACTACTGTATCGATTTGAAAAGCCTACATCATTTCTTTCAGCAGTTACTGTGTTTAGAAGATTTAGGGAAAAATCTGACCTGACCTTTGACCTCAAGGTCATCCAATGAGTGAAACTGCAATATGCGCATCATCAAAGTATATCAAACCATGGTACCAAGTTTCAAAACAATCGGACCAAAACTGTAGGAGAAGCAAAAGTGGGGCGGACGGACCCATAACATAATCCCCCTTTGGTGTTTGCCCAAAGGGCTCTTCGACCGGCAGCGGATAATAATAAACCTGTTTACTGCTTCAGATCTCTGCCTTGTGTGAGAATATTTTCTTAACAGCAGTTTAAGACAGGGTACAGAGGTACATGCGCATGCACGTAACTCTTTGGGCACGTACCGGGAGACAACCTTAGGGTGTCATTGCGAGCCACGTGACCCACACAGTATGTAAACACACCAGCTTCAGCACTGGACATTGTTTCATCTTTTTCTTTTTGTGTGTGAAATGACAATAGGATGAAGCCTGTTGGCTTCATCCAGCAATGACCTACAGCTCTTGCTGGGACGGTTTGCCGCTGAGTGTGAAGTGGCTGGGATGAGAATCAGCACCTCCAAGTCCGAGTCCATGGTCCTCAGCCAGAAAAAGGTGGATTGTCCTCTCCGGGTTGGGGACAGGCTCCTGCCCCAAGTGGAGGAGTTTAAGTATCTTGGGGTCTTGTTCACGAGTGAGGGGAAAATGGAGCGAGAGGTCGACAGACGGATTGGAGCAGCATCTGCAGTGATGCGGATGTTGTACCGGTCTGTTGTGGTGAAGAGGGAGCTTAGTTCTAAGGCAAAGCTGTCGATTTACCAGTCAATCTACGTTCCTACTCTCACCTATGGTCACGAGCTTTGGGTAATGACCAAAAGAACGAGATTGCGGATACAAGCGGCTGAAATGAGCTTTCTCCGTAGGATTGCTGGACTCACCCTCAGAGATAGGGTGAGGAGCTCAGTCATCTGGGAGAGGCTCAGAGTAGAACCACTGCTCCTTCACATTGAAAGGAGTCAGTTGCGGTGGTATGGGCATCTGATTAGGATGCCTCCTGGACGCCTCCCACTTGAGGTGTTTCAGGCACGTCCCACTGGGAGGAGACCCCGGGGCAGACCCAGGACTCGGTGGAGAGACTATGTCTCCCAGCTGGTCTGGGAACGCCTTGGTATCCCCTCTGAAGAGCTGGAGCAGGTGGTTGGGGAGAGGGAAGTCTGGGCTTCTCTGCCTGAACTGCTGCCTCCGCGACCCGGACCTCCGGAAAAGCGGTAGAAGATGGATGGATGGAAATGACAATAGGCCTGTTCTATTATGCTCATGGGCAGCTCGGTGTCGCAGTGGTTAGCACTGTGGCAGCACAGCAATAAGGTCATGGGATCGATTCCACCCCTGACCATTGGTGACCCTTCTGTGTGGGGTTTGCATGTTCTCCCCGTGTCTGTGTGGGTTTTCTCTGGGTACTCCGGTTTCCTCCCACAGGCCAAAGACATGCAGGTTAGGTTAACTGGCATCAACTGGGGATTCTAAATTGTCCTTAGGTATGACTGTGAGAGTGAATGATTGTCTGTCTCTCTGTGTTGGCCCTGTGATGGACTGCTGATCTGTCCAGGGTGTACCCTGCCTCTCGCCCAAAGACACTGGGACAGGTTTCAGCCCCCCAAAACCTGAAAAGGATTAAGAAGTAAAAGATGGATGGATGGATGGATATTATGCTCATTTACTATGCCCCGCAGTGATGTGATACTGCACTGTTGTGTAATATTGCTTAATAATTACAACTCTTGTCAGTAAACTATAAGGAAGAAGAGAGATGGGGGGAAAAAAAAAAAAAAAAAAGAAAATTGACCTGAAAGGGTCAATAAACCGTGATGGTGATTTAAGGTCGAATTGCCCAGTTCTAATGTATGGTCAACTAGAAAAGCACTCAGAGAACGCATACCTCCACCAAGGCTCCTTCCCTCCCTCAGTTTTCCCATCTGTCCATACCTCCCTGCCTTCATCCCTCCGTACATTGCAAGATAGGGCCTTGGAGGGGGTAAGTGCTCAGGGATCACATCCAAAATGTTATGGGTTTGTGTGCAGCCCAAGACCCACATCTGGTGACAATTGCATCAAACTCTGTCCAGTAGTTTTGCAGTAATCTTGCTAACACATTATGAGAAAAGAAGAGCCTTGGTGGAGGTATGCGCTCTCGGATCATCACCAAAACGTAATGGGTTCCTCTCTAGCCCAAGGACCGCCTCTGGCAAAAAATTTCATCCAAATCTATCCAGTAGTTTTTGTGTAATCCTGCTGTACAAATACAAACAAGGGCCCCAGCAGAGGTATGTACTCTCAGATCATCACCAAAATCTAAAGGAACTTTTCCATTTGGAACTGTTTGGCCTCCTTTAGAACGGTTCGGCCTCCATTGTCCGCTTTTCCTTTTAGCACCCAATGGCCTCACAGTTCGTTTTTTCGGAACTGTTCCACTTTTATCGACACTTTTATCAGCACCGTTAAAAGTAGGTCCGAAGGGTACCGGTACGGTTTCGTCACGCCACTGCTGGCCATTCATTGGTCTGGGCGTAGCGTCATGAGAGTGGGCGTTACGCTGACTTTCGAGAATCGCTTGCTGGTCGCCATTTGCAATTTTTCGTCAGTGAGCCCACGAACAAGTGATATTATAAACCACAACAATAGAATGGCTTAACAGACATCAGCAGAAATCTAACACCGCAGTCCAGCAGAGTTTCCTGTGCGTTTCGGCTGATGAGAGAATGCAGAGGGAAGCAGACTGAGCTTGCAGTGGTGCGCACAAACAGACGCACCAGAAAATAGACGGAGACGGACCGGGAATTAGACCCAGCCACCCGAATTGAATTGAATGTGCAGCCGTGACGCACCCAACTTCAGCAGTTGAAGCCGTGATATTGTGATATACAGGATGGTGAGTGATGTGATATTCATGCTTTATGTTATTTTTTCCAACAGTGGAAAGTTCACTTAGGACAGACGAAAACTTAATCGTGTTTAAACGATGACCTAGCTTAATGCTATGTCCGTCCGTGTATGTTGTTTTTTTGTGTTGACAATATCTGATGAAATAAGCTAGTTGTAATCCTGGTTAAAAAGTTTATTTTATTTATTTATTTATTTTTACATGTTGCACTTTCGTGCTGTGCATGAACTTAATTTGTGTGTATTTCATTGTAGAGTCCAAACAGGATCTGCTCAGAATGGCGACGTTTTGACACCAATGTATTTTGACAGGTAAACAACACATCTTTTGCTTTTTAAAGCGAGGTAGTCGGATACGCAAAAGCCGATGGTGTATAGAACACGTATATTAGGATGTGAAATGTCGGCATCGAAACTGCTCCCATTTAGCTGTAATTAATATTCAAAAATGGTATTTTCGGGAGGAAAGAATTCAATTTAAACAGCCACAGACCAAAAAACGTACATTTGCTCATGGAAGAGGTCATTCATACTCGCAGACAATCGCGCTATATGTGTCTGTAGGATTTTCTTTCCATGCACGCAAAAAAAGCATTTTTTTCCCGGATCCGACTAAGTGCCAAATTTGAAGAAGCACAATTTCCACTTAATATGAAAGGGACTGAACTGAGATTTATTTGTGTGAATATTAATTACAGCGTAATTGAAAATGAATGGCACATCCAGTAATGGCCACCATAAAATAAACCGCTTGTTTATTTATTTTTATCAGATCATTTCTGTGATCCTTTATGAGTTCTAGTCATAATAGTGTATCTTGCACCGTGGGGAATGGGAGATGTTCAGTCACCATTAGAATTTAGTTTATGTGTGTATAGTATTTCATCTTTAAACTCATTCAGTAATAGAACACATTACATTTATTTGCGAGCCATTGTAGTGCTTCCTTTTATATTTTAGCAATACAATCACAAAACACCACCCACACTTGAAACCAGGGCGACACAGCGGTGGCTAAACTTTACTGATAACGTTATTTCACAACATCACAACAACTCAGTATTTAAACTCAGTATAAATGGTGTAGAGATTGAAAGGGTATCCAAAATTAAAATCCTTGGTGTAATAATTGATAATAAACTGTGTTGGAAGTCACATATTAATTATATTAAAGGTAAAATGTGCAAATCAGTCACAATACTGCGCAGAGTGAAATATTTGCTGAATCAATCTACACTATAGACTTTGTATCATTCATTAATACTCCCATACATGACATCCATCCATCCATCTTCTACCACTTTTCCAGAGGTCCAGGTCACAGAGGCAGCAGTTCAAGCAGAGAAGCCCAGACTTCCCTCTCCTCAGCCACCTGCTCCAGATCTTCAGAGAGGATACCAAGGTGTTCCCAGACCAACTGGGAGATGTTGTCTCTCCAGTGAGTTCTGGGTCTGAGAACTACTACCAAGCAACACTGTGTTTCAGTGCAAGGAGTCAGACTGTGGAATGCTTTTGGATCTGAATTAAAATCATGTACAAAGCTTGGACAGTTTAAACAAAAACTAAAGGAATAAATACTCCAAACACACACAAGTGGACAAAATTGTTGGTACCCCTCTGTTAATGAAAGAAAAACGCACAATGGTCACAGCACAGTGACTACTTGTCACCCTTTAAATAGGCCGATTGATTAGAGTTTGTAGACACCTGTGATGTTAATTAGAGGACACATCTTGGTTGAACATGTCCCTATGGTCATGTTCATGTCCCTATGGCCTATTTTCAATCTTTTCTAGGAGTACCATCATTTTTGTCCAGGTCTGTTTCATGAGTTTGTTTTTTAAAATAATTCTGTTGAACCACAATTCAAAAGCATTGTCTGATTTTCATTGGTTAATTTTCACAGAATTATATTTATTACCACTTTTGTCAGATTCAAGTTATTTCTATGACCATTGTGGGTTTTTCTTTCATTAACAGAGGGGTACCAACAATTTTGTCCACGGCTGTATATACAAAACGACATGTAAAATCACACAAGGATTATCATATCCAGTCTGTGTTGTGCTGTTGCTTATTTTTTGTCACGTTTTGTCTCAGTTTTTGTTTTTTTTTTTACAGTTTGAATTTTGCACATTCTAAATAATCTGTAATTTGCTGCTGATTGGAATAAACAATTTAGTGATTTATTTGTTTGCATCATGATTTTCTATTTTGTCTCTTCAGACACCGGTGGGAAAAGAGTCAACAGTACGAACCATTTATCAGTGACTTTGAAAATAATGGCTCATTTTAAGAAAAGTAACCAACACAATTATTTGCTGAAGACTGTAAAACAAAATAGAGACATCTGCAAAAGTACAAAGGTTTATTGTCAAAATTCTCAGGGCAATACTACATGAATACAAGTATAGTTCACTGTTGATGCAGAGAATATACTGTATATTTATACAGTATCTACAGGTAGTCAGCAATACTCAATACGATATATTTCCAGTTAATCCACGTATTTCTCCATGTAACCTTGGGACTGCTTTATTTTAATTACTTCTAATCCTAGATCCATTTGTTTTGGCTTAAAATGCATCATAATTGCTAAATATATCTGATGCCTAACTCAGTACTGTTTACCTGTTGAAATATATATTTAACGGCTCATATGGCACCTGATCCATGTTTTGCCACGACACCACTGGCTGGAGCAGATAAATTCCATGACGTCTCAACAGTCTCTCCATGATTTTGACATAGATCATGTATTTTTACCTAACCATCTATTTGTCGAGAAAAGTAATTTTTGATATTCATGCGCTGTGAGCCAATAAATGATTAAAATCTAACAATACTTCACTGTCTGATTAATGATTCTGTATAATATATGGGTCTCACTTTCTGACATGAGTGTCCAAAAATATTTAACTTTTGCATTATTTTTGGAGATGTATTGCTACATGTTTTGATGTTGATTTTACTGAACAGGAATATGGCGCCGCCTCATGGGGAGCGTAGCACCGCCTCCAACTCCCTCCAAATCCCGCCTCCGACTCCCTCCTTCTCCCACCCATGCTACAGTGAGCCTTGTGCTGTGGAAAAACATGGGTGCCGAACTGTACCGCACTGTACTGTTCCGTTCCAGGCCAAACGAGGCCAAACTGTTCCAAATGGAAAAGTGCCTTAACAGGTTCATTCTTAGGCCAAAGACCACCTTTGGTGAAGATTTTATCAAAATCTGTCCAATAGTTTTTGCATAATCCTGCTAACAGACAAACAAACACACAACCGCGGGCAAAAACATAGCCCCCTTGGTGGAAGTAATAATAAAAATAGAAAAGCACTCAGAGAGCGCATACCTCCACCAAGGGTCCTTCTGTCCCTCCTGGATCACCTCCAAAACGTAATGGGTTCATGCGTAGGCCATGAGCCAGTTCTGGTGAAAACTGCATCAAAGTCTATCCACTAGTTTTGGATGATTCTTGTGAACAAACTGTGAGAAGATAAGCACCTTGATGGAGGTATGCATTCTCGGATCATCACCAAAATTTTATGGGTTCCTCTCGAGGCCAAAGACCACCTTTGGTGAAAATTTCATCCAAATCCGTCCAATAGTTTTTGTGTAATCCTGCGGCACAAATACAAACAAGGTCCTTGGTGGAGGTATGCACTCAGATCATCACCAAAATTTAATGGGTTCATCCTTGGCCCAAGGGCTACCTCTGGTGAAAATTTTATCTAAATCAATGCAGTAGTTTTTGTGTAATCCTGCTAACAGTCAGACAAACAAACAGACAGACAGGCTGACAAACCACCCCGATTACATTACCTCCTTGGCGGAGATAATTAACAAGAGTTTGTTTGTTTGTCTGTTAGCAAAGTACACAAAAACTACTGGACGGATTTGGATGAAATTTTCACCAGAGGCAGCCCTTGGGCTGCAGACGAACCCATTAGATTTGGGGGTGATCAATGAGCGCATACCTCCAACTAGAAAAGCACTCAGAGAGCGCAGACCTCCGCCAAGCGCCACAATTCCCCCCATACAGTGTTTGTGTGTACGTTTTCACATTCCTTGAGCATGTAAACATATGACTAGCAATTGGATTCACAATGATTATTTGTTTATTTGACAGGGACAGTGCAATAAACACACAATTAATCAATGACAGTCAATGTGATAGTGATAGGATTAGTGGTTCAGTAGTAAAAGCATTGCCTCCTTGGCGGAGGTAATAAACTGAAGTGTTGCTGTTGTGTCCATCTCCTTCACTGACGGATGCAAATTGGGTAGACAGGTTGCCGTGGGTGTTATATTATATTATTTTGGGGTTGTGCTCCGCGGCAAACGAGAATTTAGAAGCTTCGCCGGCAGAGAGCTCGTTTTTGCGCAGCGCCTATGGCTGGCCGGTGAATTTCTGCCAAATGCGCAGCTCCTATGGCTGGCCGGGGAATTTCTGGCAAAGAATCCGTGGGCGGACAGCTGGCCGTGTGAGGTTTTGCAGTTGCGCGCAAACACAGGCACGCTGGCGGGCCCAGGCCAGCAGTGTTTTCCGCGTCCTTTTGTGCCTAAAACGTTGAAGAACGCAGAGTTTGTGTTGCAGACACGACGACCAGCGCCCTCCATTGCGCCTGCGCACATGTTGAAAATGGCCCTATGTCACAGTGTGGAAAAATGCTTTAAAAAATTCCTGTATCCAGACGGTGAACCAGATCACCCCCAAAATTTAATCACTTCTTCCTTGTACCATTCCCAACAACGCCTGAAAGTTTCATGGAAATCCGTCCAAGACTTTTTGAGTTATCTTGCTAACCAACAGACAAACAGACAGACAGACAGACAGACAGACAGACAGACAAACACACAGACAAACCCCGGCAAAAACATAACCTCCTCCTGGCTTTTTCGGCCTGGCGGAGGTAATAAGGCATTATCTTGCAATGTACAGAGGGATAGAGGCAGGGAGATACTGACAGAAGGATGGACAAAGGGAGGGAGGGAAGGAGCCTTGGTGGAGGTACAGACGTGGACAAAATTGTTGGTACCCCTCTGTTAATGAAAGAAAAACCCACAATGGTCACAGAAATAACTTGAATCTGACAAAAATGGTAATAAATAAAAATTCTATGAAAATTAACCAATGAAAATCAGACAATGCTTTTGAATTGTGGTTCAACAGAATTATTTTAAAAAACACTCATCAAACAGGCCTGGACAAAAATGATGGTACCCTTAACTTAATATTTTGTTGCACAACCTTTTGAGGCAATCACTGCAATCAAACGATTTCTCTGACTGTCAATGAGACTTCTGCACCTCTCAGCAGGTATTTTGGCCCACTCCTCATGAGCAAACTGCTCCAGTTGTCTCAGGTCTGAAGGGTGCCTTCTCCAGACGGCATGTTTCAGCTCCTTCCACAGATGTTCAATAGCATTTAGATCAGGGCTCATAGAAGGCCACTTTAGAATAGTCCAATGTTTCGCTCTTAGCCATTCTTGGGTGTTTTTAGCTCTGTGTTTTGGGTCACTATCCTGTTGCAAGACCCATGACCTGCGACTGAGACCAAGCTGTCTGACACTGGGCAGCACATTTCTCTCTAAAATACCTTGATAGTCTTGAGATTTCATTGTAGCCTGCACACATTCAAGACACCCTGTGCCAGATGCAGCAAAGCAGCCCCAGAACATAACAGAACCTCCTCCATGTTTCAAAGTAGGGACAGTGTTCTTTTCTTTCTTGTTCTTTCTTCTTTTCTTGTCCATAGGACATT
Source organism: Pholidichthys leucotaenia (assembly GCA_020510985.1). Taxonomy (NCBI): domain Eukaryota; kingdom Metazoa; phylum Chordata; class Actinopteri; order Cichliformes; family Pholidichthyidae; genus Pholidichthys; species Pholidichthys leucotaenia. The sequence goes on along the minus strand of CM035837.1, from coordinate 121,667,629 downwards.
CTCGCAGAAGCTTTGTAGCTTGTCAACATGCAGTTTGGCAAATTCCAGTCTGGCTTTTTTATGATTTGTTTTCAACAGCGGTGTCCTCCTTGGTCGTCTCCCATAAAGTCCACTTTGGCTCAAACAATGACGGATAGTGTGATCTGACACTGATGTACTTGACCTTGGAGTTCACCATGAATGTGTTTAGAGGTTGTTCTGGGCTCTTTTGTTACCGTTCGTATTATCCGTCTCCTCCTGTGGCCACGTCCAAGGAGGTTGGCTACTGTCTCGTGGATCTTAAATTTCTGAATAATATGTACAACTGTAGTCACAGGAACATCAAGCTGCTTGGAGATGGTCTTATAGCCTTTACCTTTAACATGCTTGTCTATAATTTTCTTTCTAATCTCCTGAGACAACTCTCTCCTTTGCTTCCTCTGGTCCATGTTTAGTGTGATACACACCATGTCACCAAACAGCACAGTGACTACTTGTCACCCTTTAAATAGGCCGACTGATTACAAGTTTGTAGACACCTGTGATGTTAATTAGAGGACACATCTTGGTTGAACATGTCCCTATGGTCACATTATTTTCAACCTTTTCTAGGGGTACCATCATTTTTGTCCAGGCGTGTTTCATGAGTTTGTTTTTTAAAATAATTCTGTTGAACCACAATTCAAAAGCATTGTCTGATTTTCATAGAATTTTTATTTATTACCACTTTTGTCAGATTCAAGTTATTTCTGTGACCATTGTGGGTTTTTCTTTCATGGGCGGCGCGGTGGCGGAGTGGTTAGCACTGCGGCAGCACAGCAACTCACCCTTGGCCGGGGGATCCTGGGTTCGATCACAGCCACCCAACCAACAGTAATCTGTGTGGAGTTTGCATGTTCTCCCCGTGTCTGCGTGGGTTTACTCCGGGATTTCTCCGGTTTCCTCCCACATGCCAAAAATATGCAAGTTAGGTTAATTGGCATCAAAAACTGGGGATTCTAAATTGTCCTTAGGTATGAATATGAGAGTGAATGGTTGTCTGTCTCTCTGTGTTGGCCCTGCGATGGACTGGCGATCTGTCCTGGGTGTACCCTGCCTCTCGCCCAAAGATGCTGGGATAGGCTCCAGCCCCCCGCGACCCAAAAAGGATTAAGCGGAAGAAGATGAATGAATGAATGAATGAATAAGATAAGATAAGATAAGATAAGCCTTTATTAGTCCCACAACGGGGAAATTCCAGGATTGCAACAGCACAGGGATAGCAACACTCAGAGCAACAATCAGAAGGCAAGAAAAAAAAAAAAGCAAGCAAGCAAGAGCAGCTAATATACTGTACATATGTACATATTACTATAAATAAATATATATATATATATATATATATATATATATATATATATATATATATATATATATATATATATATATATATACAGTATATATACAGTATATATACACACACACACACACACAGACACACAGTGCAGAGCATTGTAGCTGGATGGGATAAATATATGAGTATATAAACACACAGTGCGGAGCATTGTAGCTAGATGGAATAAATATGTAGATATATAAACACACACAGTGCAGAGCAATGTAGCTAGATGGAATAATATGTAGATATATAAACACACAGTGCGGAGCATTGTAGCTAGATGAAATGAATATATAGATATATAAATATAAACATAAACACACCCAGTGCGGAGCATTGTAGCTAGATGGAATTAATATGTAAATGTATAAACACACACAGTGCAGAGCATTGTTGCTAGATGGGATGAAACAGCACAACTGTCTACTTAGTTATCCTACATGGTATGATTATGTGCCCATACATATTCTCACCCTCCATAGCGACCGGTATTTTCCTAGTTGTATGCCGGAGGGGACCATTGTGTAAGTCTATTGCATCTTTTGCATTCAAAAAACTATTAGGTTGTTACGTCTTTTAACAGAGGGGTACCAACAATTTTGTCCACGTCTGTTTTCTAGTTTCTTTACATTTTACCTCCAAGGAGTCAGACAGTCTTGAGCAATAGTTCTCCAGGTTTTATGAAGGTTTTTCAAAGACTGCTTTTTCCACTCATTTTTAGTCTAGTATTTGTACCTGAACATCCACCGGAGTGATGGCCTAGTAGAGCATCCACCCAACAACCGGGAGGTCATGGGTTCAAGCCCCAGCCAGGTCATACCAAAGACCATATAAAAATGGTACTTGCTGCTTTCTAGCTTGATGCTCAGCATAACAGAATGTAGAAAGGAAAGTTGGTTATTCAGCTACAACGGGGAGCACAAGCTAGTGTACTCCTAGTGCTGGTCCCAAGCCTGGATAAATGGGGAGGGTTGCATCAGAAAGGGCAACCAACATTAAAAAAAAAAAAAAAAAAATCCTTGCCAAATTGGCATACAGATCATCATGATATCAGGTGATGATACACTGTGGCAACTGCTAAAAGCAGCAGCCCGGGGAAGGGGGGGGGGGGGGGGGGGGGACTGTACCTGAACATTGTCCAAGTTCCTCAATTATTTAGAAAACTGGACAAATGGAGGATAAAAAAAACTGTCAAGCCTAAGAGATTATCTACAGCAGATGAACAGAATCAGAAATTCTTGTCCTTTAGAAATAGGAAAAGAATCCTGGAAAGACCTGACACAGGACCCGAGAGGTGCATCGGCCCCTCAGCTGATTAATCAACCAGTGACCAACACACCACCAGAATGGAAGGGGGCTGTCAGTAAGTCATTCTTCAGGGAGGAAAACAGGGAGAAAAGGCTGAAGATAGTCACATTTAACAAGAACTGGACTGAAAACCAGTAACATCAGGTCTGTTGGGTCTACTGGACCACTCTTGGTCTGGCCCCTCGCCCAGGATCAGTTTGTCTTAGGAGACCCTACCAGGAGCAAGCTGCCCCTGACAACATAGCTCCTGGGATCATTACGGCACACAAACCCCTCCACCACTATAAGGTGGTGATCCACGGAGGGGAAATATGTGAGCATCTTAACAAAAAATGAAAACTCAGTCAAAACCCTAAGAAGACCTTCAAGAGGCATGGAGAACTGCCAAGTCACGTTTCGTTACCTATGTGTAATGACAATAAAGTTGAATCTCATCATCTCATCTCATCTCATCTCAACTGTTCCTAAGGACTACTTAAAGAAATTACAAGAAAACACAAATAACTGTTCAGGCTGTGTTTAAGAGTAAAAGCTTGTCAGACCAAATACTGACTTTCAAGTTTGTTAGAATCATACAAACTGTTATTTATTTTTTTGTCTTGTATACCGTATTTCCATTTATGTTTGCATGTTTCAACAAACCACTGCACCCATTTCCCATTTTCCAAGAAAATACAAAGAAATAAGGGGTGCCTAAGACAGTACTGCATATACTGTTGATGGAAATCCAGCATAGGGCCAATGTGGAGCACCAACTCACCGTTTCCATAGGCCCAGTCATCATTGAGGCGATGTCGGACTTTCTGGTAGATGGCAGACATGGTCTTCATGTTACTCTTCCTCCACTGACGCCCCAGGTACTTTGTCTGCACTTTGAGCAGCTTGAGGACGTAGAGCTGCATCATGGCCTGTTTGACCTTCAGTGCCCTCTTCAGGATGGGAGCAGACTTAAAAACAACCAGCATCTGGTAGAGAAAAAACTATTAGAGGACACCACTGTATATTTTTAAACAATTTATCTGTGATGATTAAATTTGAGATCAGTCTCTCTAACCATCGTCCGTGAGTGCTTCCACTTGGTCAGCTTGTTGAGTATCCTGAGGAGATTAATACATGAAAACAAATTCCTCCAGCAAAACTGATTGTTGTCTCCTGCTTCCTGTAATATAGAAAAGATTGAAGGGAAAATTTAGTTGGGTGTTAGGAAGCACCCTCAGAAGACAGCTACGAAATGGAAGCCAAAAAATTAATTTACCAAACTCTCTGCAGTTAACTCTGGAAGATCATGTACCACGCAGTATGGAAAATCCAATACTGAAATACTTTGTAGAGGGAAAAAAAATTACAAAATTAAAAGCACATTGAACACAATTACTAATGTGCATAATAAGAAAGAAATGTGATTTATGTGTGTGTTAGAGAATTTGCCCTTAAAAGTACCTGTTCTTTGCTGTGATGTAAGACATGATGTTCTGGTTGAAGAACTTGAGAATGAGCGGGATGCAGTTGGCAAACACCAGGTGCTGAGCCATGTACTCAAACTATGACAACATCCAACAGAGAAACAACAAATTCAGTTACAACATTTTGCTTAAATAAAGCTGCAAAAAGGGACTTCCAGTTATGGCGGCCACGTAGGAAGACGTGTTTCACTCCGCTCTGCTCCTAAAAATAAAAAGTTGGCAAATAACTCTCTCAGTTGGAACAAAACCTATCCCAGCGTTTGGGCGCGGATATGCCGGTAAAGCCTAAGGCTGGGAAATTAGGTGGAGGAAAAACTGAATCGTCGAAACAGTCCAAGCTAACAGACTTCCATGCTCGTGACGAAGCAGAAAAATCTCCAGAGATTATGTCGGAGGAAGCTAGCGGCGGAGCGGTGACTGCTGGCGAGGGCACAAGTGCGGTGCTCACTACCATTAGCTCAATGAGAGCAGACTTTTCCTCTAAATTTGATGGGATTATAGCAGCGATAGAAGGAATGAGAAAGGAAATAAGCGACTGTATGGAACGAGTATTGCAGGTGGAGCTCCTAATTTCCAGCGCTGAGGATGACGTCACCAGCCTACAATTAAAGGTGCGCACATTGGAATTAAAAAATAAACGTTTGTATACAATAATGCTACAGCAGAAATCCTAACAAACAGCAATATCTCAAAATCAATAAAGATCAATAGAGGATGTCGACAAGGCTGTCCACTTTCACCTTTATTGTTTACTATGGCAATTGAACCTTTAGCGATGGCAGTACGTTTACATCCACAAATATATGGAATTAAAGTTGGACCAACAGAACATAAAATCTCCCTGTATGCTGATGACATAATTTTGTTTATGTCGAATCTTAAAAAATCAATCCCGACCTTGTTGAATTTAATAAAGAATTTGGGGGAAATATCAGGATATAAAATAAATAAAACTAAATCTTCAATATTAATGCTAAATGAGACCCAGAGAAATCACCCAGCTCCTGAGGTAAATCAATTCAATGTTGTAAATCAGTTAAAATATTTCCATCCATCCATCCATCCATCTTCTACCGCTTTTCCGGAGGTCCGGGTCGCGGAGGCAGCAGTTCAAGCAGAGAAGCCCAGACTTCCCTCTCCCTAGCCACCTGCTCCAGCTCTTCAGAGGGAATACCAAGGCGTTCCCAGACCAGCTGGGAGACATAGTCTCTCCACCGAGTCCTGGGTCTGCCCCGGGGTCTCCTCCCAGTGGGACGTGCCTGAAACACCTCAAGTCGGAGGCGTCCAGGAGGCATCCTAATCAGATGCCCATACCACCTCAACTGACTCCTTTCAATGTGGAGGAGCAGCGGTTCTACTCTGAGCCTCTCCCGGATAACTGAGCTCCTCACCCTATCTCTAAGGGTGAGTCCAGCAATCCTATGGAGAAAGCTCATTTCAGCCGCTTGTATCCGCGATCTCGTTCTTTCGGTCATTACCCAAAGCTCGTGACCATAGGTGAGAGTAGGAACATAGATTGACTGGTAAATCGACAGCTTTGCCTTAGAACTAAGCTCCCTCTTCACCACAACAGACCGGTACAACGTCCGCATCACTGCAGATGCTGCTCCAATCCATCTGTCGATCTCTCGCTCCATTTTCCCCTCACTCGTGAACAAGACCCCAAGATACTTAAACTCCTCCACTTGGGGCAGTAGCCTGTCCCCAACCCGGAGAGGACAATCCACCTTTTTCCAGCTGAGGACCATGGACTCGGATTTGGAGGTGCTGATTCTCATTCCAGCCGCTTCACACTCAGTGGCAAACCGTCCCAGCAAGAGCTGTAGGTCATTGCTGGATGAAGCCAACAGGACAACATCATCTGCAAACAACAGAGATGAGATCCTGTGGTCACCAAGCATGACACCTTCCATTCCCTGGCTGTGCCTAGAAATCCTGTCCATAAAAATTATGAACAGGATCGGTGACAAAGGGCAGCCCTGGCGGAGTCCAACTCTCACTGGGAATGACTCCGACCGAGAGTTGGCAATACGAACCAAACTCTCACAACGGTCGTACAGAGACCGAATAGCTCGTAACAACAAGCCCGATACTCCATACTCCAGAAGCACCCCCCACAAAAATCCACGAGGGACGCGGTCAAACGCCTTCTCCAAGTCCACAAAACACATGTAAACTGGTTGGGCAAACTCCCACGAACCCTCAAGAATTCTCGAGAGGGTAAAGAGCTGGTCCGATGTGCCACGGCCAGGACGAAAACCACATTGCTCCTCCTGAATCCGAGGTTCGACCAACGGCCGGACTCTCCTCTCCAGTACCTTGGCATAGACCTTCCCAGGGAGGCTGAGGAGTGTGATCCCTCTAAAGTTGGAGCACACCCTCCGGTCCCCTTTTTTGAAGAGAGGAACCACCACCCCGGTTTGCCATGCCAAAGGCACTGCCCCCGACCTCCACGCAATGTTGCAGAGGCATGTCAACCATGACAACCCAACAACATCCAGGGCCTTGAGGTACTCAGGGCGAATCTTGTCCACCCCCGGGGCCCGGCCACCAAGGAGATTTTTAACCACCTTGGCGACCTCAGCCCCTGTGATAGGCGAGTCATCCCCCTCGTCCCCAAACCCTGCTTCCTCTGTGGAAGGCGTATCAGTGGGATTGAGGAGATCCTCGAAGTATTCTTTCCACCGCCCAACGATATCCCCAGTTGAAGTCAACAGTGTCCCATCCGCACCATACACAGTGTGGACGGGGAGCTGCTTTCCCATCCTGAGCCGCCGAACAGTTTGCCAGAATCTCTTTGAAGCCGACCGAAAGTCTTGTTCCATGGCCTCACCGAACTCCTCCCATACCCGGGTTTTTGCTTCAGCAACCACCCGAGCTGCACTCCGCTTGGCCTGCCGGTACACCTCAGCTGCTTTGGGAGTCCCACAAGCCAACCAAGCTTGATAGGACTCCTTCTTCAGCTTAATGGCCCCCCTCACCACTGGTGTCCACCACTTGGTTCGGGGGTTGCCACCACGAGATGCACCGACCACCTTGCGGCCGCAGCTCTGGGCCGCCGCTTTAACAACAGAGGTGGAGAACATGGCCCATTCAGACTCCATGTCTCCAGACTCCCTCAGAATGTGGTTGAAGTTCTTCCGGAGGTGGGAGTTGAAGACCTCCCGGACAGGGGCCTCAGCCAGACGCTCCCAGCACACCCTCACTATACGTTTGGGTCTACCAGGTCTGAATGGCTTCCTCCCCTGCCATCGGATCCAACTCACCACCAGGTGGTGATCAGTTGACAGCTCTGCACCTCTCTTTACTCGGGTGTCCAAGACATACGGTCGCAGGTCTGATGATACGATAACAAAATCGATCATCGACCTGCGACCTAGGGTGTCCTGGTGCCAGGTGCACATATGGACACCCTTATGCTTGAACATGGTGTTCGTTATGGACAGACTGTGGTTAGCACAGAAGTCCAATAACTGAACACCACTCGGGTTCAGATCGGGCAGGCCGTTCCTCCCAATCACCCCCCTCCAGGTTTCACTGTCGTTGTCCATGTGCGCATTGAAGTCCCCCAGTAGGACAATGGAGTCTCCAGGAGGAGCACCCTCCAGCACCCCAGTCACAGACTCCAAAAAGGGTGGGTACTCTGAAACATCATTTGGTGCATAGGCACAAATGATGGTCAGGACCCGTTTCCCAACCCGAAGGCGCAGGGAAGCAACCCTTTCGTCCACCGGGGAAAACTCCAATATAGAGGCAGCAAGGTGGGGCGATACAAGAATACCCACCCCTGCTCGTCGCCTCTCGCCCGGGGCAACTCCAGAAAAGGCCAAGCTCCAGCCCCTCTCCAGGAGACTGGTTCCGGAACCGGAGCTGTGTGTTGAGGTGAGGCCGACTATATCTAGCCGGTATCGCTCAACCTCGTACACCAGCTCAGGCTCCTTCCCCACCAGAGAGGTGACATTCCACGTACCAAAAGCCAGTTTAGAAAGCTTGGGATCAGTCCGCCAAGGTCTCCGCCTTTGACCGCCACCTAATCCACATAGCACCGGACCCCCATGATCCCTCCTGCAGGTGGTGAACCCACTGGAGGGCGGACCCATGTAACTCCTTCGGGCTGAGCCCGGCCGGGTCCCATGGGTGGAAACCCGGCCACCAGACGCTAGCCTTCGAGCCCCTCCCCCAGGCCTGGCTCCAGGGTGGGGCCCCGGTAACCCCATACCGGGCGGGGTACACTGAATCCTTGATATACAATTTATCATGAGAGTCTGTTGGATCGTTCTTAGTCTGGCCCTTCACCCAGGACCAGTTTGTCTTGGGAGACCCTATCAGAGGCAAATTGCCCCGGACAACATAGCTCCTGGGATCACTGGGGCACGCAAACCCCCCCACCACGATAAGGTGACGATCCATGAGGGAGTGACGATCCATGAGGGAGTAGGAATTCAAATTGTGCCTAAGCTAGAATTAGTCGCCAGTGCCAACTATGAAGCCTTAAAGTAGAACTGAACTCACCTTTTTGCCAAAAAAGTAGAATAGCAGATTAATTCCTTATTACCTATTGTATTTTTCAACACATAAAAGAAATTTTTAGGCCGTGCGATGGCCAAGCTATAAGCCGATAAACTTTTGCCTCTGGCTGGCAGTGCCAAACAAACCAGAAGTAGTGCAGACGACGCTGCGTGACGTCACGAGTGTGACCCTTATCAAAACAACAATGGCAGATGATAGCAGTTCCAGCAGTCAAGAACACCAGAGTTTTCAGAGTGAAGAGGCATTCAGGATCGGTGACGAGACAGAGGAGGATGCAGGAGTGTCAAGTGAACAGGAAGAGAGCGAGGGAGGCATCGAACCGTACAGATTAGAGCCAGAATTTTCGGGGGATTCCGGCACCGACTCAGACCACAGCAGTGATGGGGAGGAGAGTCGCTTGAATACAGAATGGTGAGTCTTTACTTTGGCATGTTTGGGGTGTCAGGATAGGGAAAATTAACAATAAAAAAGAAAGGGGGAAAAAAACATCAGCATTTTTCCAGCTTATTACAGTGATCCCTCACTTATCGCGTTTAATGGGGACCAGAACTGACCGCGAAAAGTGAAAAAACGCGAAGTAGCGTCACCCCCCCCCCCCCCAAGGGCGTCACAAGCACTATTTTGCACAAAAAGGCACAAGAGAACAGCGAAAAGTGCCACTAAGCAACACGAGCGATAAAGAACAATGAATGCGGTCTTCCTTCGCTGGGTATAGGCGCTCGGCAGGGAGCGAAGCTGGGTAAAACGTCTCGGCCAATCAGCTTGCGAGGTAAAACGTCTCGGCCAATCAGCTTGCGAGATTCCCGAGCGGTGAAGAGGTGGGTGGAGAGGAGTGGAGCGGTGGTCAGAGAGGTAGATTCTGAGTTGTGTGGGCTCTCCGTGTTGATACCTGATGTTCTTATATAGAAGGCAGGGAGAAGGCAGGGAGACTACATTAGAACATCAGGTATCAACACGGAGAGCCCGCACAACTCAAAATCCACCTCTCTGACCACCGCTCCACTCCTCTCCGCCCACCTCTTCACCGCTCGGGAATCTCGCAAGCTGATTGGCCGAGACGTTTTACCCAGCGAAGGAAGACCGCATTCATTGCTCTTTATCGCTCGTGTTGCTTAGTGGCACTTTTCGCTGTTCTCTTGTGCCTTTTTGTGCAACTTTTCGCGGTCGGTTCTGGTCCCCATTAAACGCGATAAGTGAGGGATCACTGTATATCTAGAAACGCATCGCTTCCCGGTCGCTTTTCCTCCCCCTTTCTTTTCTTTCGTCGCCATGACAGCTTTCCTTGGCCACTGAACAGATCTTCCCAGGTGTTGGAAGTGTTTTGTAGTCGACTATCACGACAAAATGCACCAAAAACAACCAGTGTCGACGTGCTCGCAATGGTAAACATGAGGACTGGGTGACACTCGTGACGTCACGCGGAACTCTGGCTGCACTTCCGGTTAATCGGCGGATTTGTCTGATTTTTCAGGGCGGGAAATTCAAAATCGCGATTTTCTCCAAGATTCTGGGATTTGTGGAGGGGGTGCCAATGATAAATTATCTTTATAATTGTATGTACTATCACCCAGTGCCGTTCAATGCCGTTCAGTTCAGTTCTACTTTAATGACAGATATTAATGAGTTACTTCAGAGATGGATGTCACTACCAATGTCGATGATAGGGAGAATCAATATACTTAAAAGTAATATCCTATCCAAAATACTTTATTTATTTCAATACATTCCTTTGCCACCACCTTCAGATCTATTCTCAAGAATTAAAAAAAAGTTAGTGGAATTTTTATGGAACAATAGGAAGGCTAGATTACGTCTGTCCTTACTATATTTACCATTTGATCGTGGAGGTCTGAAATGTCCAAACTTTATGTTGTATTACTGGTCAGCACAACTGAGGTCTATGACATATTATTTTTCATCAAATGATCTCCCTCACTGGACTGAAATGGAATCATACAATTTACCTTTACCTCTTCCCATATTCATATACTCAGACTCGGCTAAAAAATTACAGAAACAAGTTAAAAATCCATTTGTAAAGCATATGATCAAAAAATGGTGTGAAACTAAAAAATATTTAAAAGAACCACACTTATTGTCACAATTTAGCCCAATATGGGGTAATCAATATTTTAAACCAGGGAGAGCAGATGCTGTATTTAAAGTATGGAATTTAAAAGGGATTCAAAAGATTCAAGATTTATATCTGTCATGTTCAGATAACATAATGTCTTTTGAAGAGCTGAGGATCAAATTTAATCTTAATAGAACACATTTTTTTTAAATATCTTCAGCTTAGGAACTTTATTCGATCAAATCAAAACAATGCTCTCACTCGACCTATTTATTCATCCTTGGAAAAAATTTTGACGAAAGATAGTAAGAGAAAGGGTATTATTTTAGAGTTTTATAATTCATTGACACAATCTTCAAGTGAAAACTCACAGAAAAGATTAAATTATTGGAAAGAAGACCTGCAAACTGAAATTTCAGAGGAACAATGGGAATTGGCTTGTACAGAAGCTCAAACCAAATCAATAAATGTACGTCTTAAATTGATACATTTTAAATGGTTAATGCGGATGTATGTTACACCGGTGGAATTAAATAGATATAACAAAAACATACCAGATACGTGCACAAAATGTATGGAAAGTAAAGGAACCTTATTTCATTGTGTATGGGAATGTAGGAAAATTAGAGTGTTTTGGGAAGAGGTGAGGGTAACAATTGAAAAAATAATTTCAAAACAAATCATATTGAATCCTAAATTGTTTTTGTTGGGTCTGTATCCAGAAAAGCATAATTTTAATAAAAGTGAAAGAGCATTCATAGACCTCAGTTTGCTTAATGTCAAAAAATGTATTGCACTATTGTGGAAAAAAGACTCACAGACCAGATGTGACTCAGTGGTTAAGACAGATGTTAACAAACCTTCCACTAGAAAGAATAACATGCATACTGAAATCAAAGGAAAATGTGTTTGAGAATATATGGAGACCTTTCATTGATTATGTAAAGAATTTAAACATAACTTTTGAAGAAGAAGGTGAATGATGTGTGTGGACCTTGTAAATTCCAAACTGGTGAATGTATAATATGTATACTTATGTAATGGATTGCCTAGACTAAACAGAGGAGCATTGTTGAAGACCTGTTCTTGTTAGTGGTTGTTGGTGTTTTTTTTAGTATTTTTTTTTTTTATTACTTTAGTGTTAGTGTCTGATTGTTTGTGTTATGTTTGTAAAAAGGTTCAATAAAAATATTGTGGAAAAAAAAAATAAACGTTTGGAAGATAGTGCCCTGGACTTAGAATCCCGGTCGAGACGGAACAATCTGAGGCTGGTGGGCCTCCCGGAGGGAACGGAGGGACGGGGCCCATGTTCCTTTTTGGAAAAGTGGATTCCAGAAGCGCTGAACAACGCGGAGCTGCAGTCATCGGTCGTCTTACAGAGCGCACACCGAATCGGCCCACCGAGAGATAATAAGGCACCACCAAGGACGCTGATTATGAAGTTCCTCAGCTACAGAGACAAGATGACGATCTCCAATGCGGCGCGAGCTAAAGGAGAAATTAAATACCAGGATCAACAGGTGCGGTTCTACCCAGATTTGGCCACAGGAATCCAACAATTAAGGAAACAGTTTGACCCCGCCCGTAAAGAGCTGCGCAACCTCGGGATTCGTCATGGAGTGATTCATCCGGCAAGACTGCTGGTCACATATAAAGGGAGAACCCACACCTTCAAGACCCCTCAGGAGGCGCAGGTGCTTATCAAGCAGATCCAAGAAGAGACTGGTGGGAGCTAAGCATGAAGCATGAACAAGATATAAAGGTATAATATTTAAGCATTTGCACAGGCATCTGACTGATCTGAAGCAAGGAAGTGTGAAGGGGGAATTTGTTTGTGTGTAGTCTGTAGGATGAATGTTCAACCACTCATGTTTTTGCTTCTCTGTATGAGCGTGTTTATATTGCGAGGTAATCTCAAACTCCTTATTGATCATAGACCAAAGCGCTAATCTTACAGTAGAACTGAACTGAACGGCATTGAACGGCACTGGGTGATAGTACATACAATTATAAAGATAATTTATCATTGGCACCCCCTCCACAAATCCCGGAATCTTGGAGAAAATCGCGATTTTGAATTTCCCGCCCTGAAAAATCAGACAAATCCGCCGATTAACTGGAAGTGCAGCCAGAGTTCCGCGTGACGTCACGAGTGTGACACAGTCCTCATGTTTACCATTGCGAGCACGTCGACACTGGTTGTTTTTGGTGCATTTTGTCATGACAGTCGACTACAAAACACTTCCAACACCTGGGAAGATCTGTTCAGTGGCCAAGGAAAGCGGTCATGGCGACGAAAGAAAAGAAAGGGGGAGGAAAAGCGACCGGGAAGCGATGCGTTTCTAGATATAGATATTACAGTGATCCCTCACTTATCGCGTTTAATGGGGACCAGAACCGACCGCGAAAAGTGAAAAACCGCGAAGTAGCGTCACCCCCCCCCCCCACAAGGGCGTCACAAGCACTATTTTGCACAAAAAGGCACAAGAGAACAGCGAAAAGTGCCACTAAGCAACACGAGCGATAAAGAAGCTGGGTAAAACGTCTCAGCCAATCAGCTTGCGAGGTAAAACGTCTCGGCCAATCAGCTTGCGAGATTCCCGAGCGGTGAAGAGGTGGGCGGAGAGGAGTGGAGCGGTGGTCAGAGAGGTGGATTTTGAGTTGTGCGGGCTCTCCGTGTTGATACCTGATGTTCTAATGTAGTAGACTACATTAGAACATTAGAACACACTAGCCCGTGTTGATACCTGATGTTCTAATGTATCAGGTATCAACACGGAGGGCCCGCACAACTCAAAATCCACCTCTCTGACCACCGCTCCACTCCTCTCCGCCCACCTCTTCACCGCTTGGGAATCTCGCAAGCTGATTGGCCGAGACGTTTTACCTCGCAAGCTGATTGGCCGAGACGTTTTACCCAGCTTCTCTCCCTGCAGAGCGCACATACCCAGTGAAGGAAGACCGCATTCATTGTTCTTTATCGCTCGTGTTGCTTAGTGGCACTTTTCGCTGTTCTCTTGTGCCTTTTTGTGCAAAATAGTGCTTGTGACGCCCTTGGGGGGGGGGGGTGACGCTACTTCGCGGTTTTTCACTTTTCGCGGTCGGTTCTGGTCCCCATTAAACGCGATAAGTGAGGGATCACTGTATTCCCCGGCGGCGGACCTCGCCTCTGCATCGCCGTCTGCCAGCTGCTGTCACAGGTGCATCAGGTCTCTGTCTCCCGGGCTCGCCCTTGTGCACGCCTGCCACCTGCCACACTCCTGCATCCTCCTGTCTCGTCACCGATCCTGAATGCCTCTTCACTCTGAAAACTCTGGTTTTCTTGACTGCTGGAACTGCTGGAACTGCTATCATCTGCCATTGTTGTTTTGTTTAGGGATCACACTCGTGATGTCACGCAGCGTCGTCTGCACTACTTCCGGTTTGTTTGGCACTGCCAGCCAGAGGCAAAAGTTTATCGGCTTATAGCTTGGCCATCGCACGGCCTAAAAATTTCCTTTATGTGTTGAAAATTACAATAGGTAATAAGGAATTAATCTGCAATTCTACTTTTTGCGCCAAAAGGTGGGTTCAGTTCTACTTTAATTTAACTTCATGGAATTGCAGAGGTCTAAATAAAAAAACTTAAACAAGTTATGAATAAAATAAAAGACATGGGTTCAAAAATTGTGTTTTTACAAGAAACTCATCTAATAGAGGAGGATGTAAAAAGAATTAGGAGAAGATGGCAGGGAAGTGTGTTCACCTCATCATTTTCATCCCGAGCCAGGGGAGTTATGACTCTCATACATAAATCAGTCCCATTTCAAGTGAAAAATGTAATTGGAGACAAATTAGGAAGATATCTAATCATCCAAGGATCTTTGTTATTAGAAAATATAAATCTGGTGAACTTATACGGTCCCAATATAGATGATCAAAACTTCTTTGCTAATTTATTTCTTATTTTATCATCACTTACAGGGCAACATATAATAGCAGGGGATTTTAATTGTACATTGAATCCCGGTATAGATAGATCAACAGGACTGGACTGTACGCACAATGGATGTAGGATGATCATTAATCATTTTATGAAATAATTGAGATTGCTAGATATATGGAGAGAAATGAAACCACAAGTTAAAGCCTACTCTTGTTATTCTAATACCTACAAGACATTCTCACGTATTGACTATTTTTTGATCTCCACAGAATTAAGGTCCAAGATTCAAAACTGTTTCTATGATAACATTGTGATCTCTGATCATGCACCCTGCTGTCTAATATATGTAGATAAGAAATTGACAAAGGAACCAGGTAGGTGGCAATTTCAGCATAAATGGCTTCAGGATGAGAAATTTGTTAAGTACATAGAAAAACAGATAGATGAGTTCTTTGATATCAATACTACACAAACATCAGCATGTATAAAGTGGGAGGCTTTCAAAGCTTTTATTAGGGGCCATATTATTAGTTATACAGGTTCAAAATCTAAGAAGACTCGAGAGGAGAGAGTCCAATTGGAACATAAAATAAAAATTCTTCAAGAAAAAGTGTATGCAGAAAGTGACCCAAAGTTAGAGAACGAATTACTGATTCTGAGAGCTGAATATGACAAAAAATCAGCGAATAGAGCTGCCTCGAGTCTTCTAAGATTGAAGCAATCTTTTTATGAACAAGGTGTATTGGCATGGCAGATTAAACAATTAGAATTTAAAACACCAATTACCAGTATTATAAGTAACGGACAGGCAGTTGTAGATCCTTTAGAAATTAACAGTGCCTTTAGAGATTATTATGAAAAACTACACTACCGTTCAAAAGTTTGGGGTCACCCAGACAATTATTTTGTGTTTTCCATGAAAAGTCACACTTATTTACCACCATGAGTTGTAAAACGAATAGAAAATATAGTCAAGACATTGACAAGGTTAGAAATAATGATTTGTATTTGAAATAATAATTTTTTCCTTCAAACTTTGTTTTCGTCAAAGAATCCTCCATTTGCAGCAATTACAGCATTGCAGACCTAACATGATTGCACAAGGGTTTTCTAATCATCCATTAGCCTTCTGACGCAATGAGCAAACACATTTTTTTTTTTTTTTTTTTGTTACTTATTTGTACCCGTAGGTAGACTTGGTTTGCAGTCTGGTGACAAGCCACCAGCTGCTGGTCGCTGCGTGCGCGAGCGCCCTAAACCTACATGTTTTTGGTGTGCGGGAGGAAACCGGAGAAATCCCGGAGTAAACCCGCGCAACACGGGGAGAACATGCAAACTCCACACAGCTCACTGTTGGTCGGGGGCTGGGATCGAACCCACGATCTCATGATCCCCGCGGTCCTCCGGCCAAGGGTAAAACTGTGCTGCCACAGTGCTAAACCACTGCGCCACCGTGCAGCCAATACACCGTACATTGTACCATTAGAACACTGGAGTGATAGTTGCTGGAAATGGGCCTCTATACACCTATGTAGATATTGCACCAAAAAACAGACATTTGCAGCTAGAATAGTCATTTACCACATTAGCAATGTATAGAGTGTATTTCTGATTAGTTTAAAGTTATCTTCATTGAAAAAAGTGCTTTTCTTTCAAAAATAAGGAAATTTCTAAGTGACCCCAAACTTTTGAACGGTAGTGTATATGATACAAAAAATGAAACTGACTTAACAAAACTAAATGGGTTTTTGGACGGATTATCTATACCATGTATTCCAAATGAAAACAGGGAGATACTGGAGTCTAAAATTAGTCAAGAAGAAGTTGGGCTAGCCATTGATAATATGAAATCAGGAAAAAGTGCAAGACCAGATGGTCTTCCAGTTGACCTCTATAAAAAATTTAAGAATAAATTAATAAAACCATTTTTGGAAATGGTTTTAGAAGCATTTCAAAATAGTAATTTACCACTATACATGAATAATGCCTTAATTATACTGTTGCCAAAACCAGGTAAACCCTCTAATAAATGTGAAAATATGAGACCAATAAGCCTATTAAATGCTGACCTTAAGATAATCTGTAAAATTTTAGCAAGACGACTACAAGAAATATTACCAAATATTATTAACCGAGATCAGAATGGCTTTATAAAGGGAAGACAAGGCTTCCATAATGTAAGAAGACTATTTAATATTATCTATTCTAATAAAGAAGCATCGGATACAGCTCTCCTATCATTGGACACCGAAAAGGCCTTTGATAGGGTCGAATGGCCCTTTCTTTTTGAAGTCCTACAAAGGTTTGGACTTGGAAATAATTTCATCAAATGGGTTCAGATAATATACAAAAATGCTACAGCAGAAATCCTAACAAACAGCAATATCTCAAAATCAATAAATATCAATAGAGGATGTCGACAAGGCTGTCCACTTTCACCTTTACTGTTTACTATGGCAATTGAACCTTTAGTGATGGCAGTACGTTTACATCCACAAATATATGGAATTAAAGTAGGACCAACAGAACATAAAATCTCCCTGTATGCCGATGACATAATTTTGTTTATGTCGAATCTTAAAAAATCAATTCCGACCTTGTTGAATTTAATAAAGAATTTTGGGGAAATATCAGGATATAAAATAAATAAAACTAAATCTTCAATATTAATGCTAAATGAGACCCAGAGAAATCACCCAGCTCCTGAGGTAAATCAATTCAATGTTGTAAATCAGTTTAAATATTTAGGAATTCAAATTGTGCCTAAGCTAGAATCAGTCGCCAGTGCCAACTATGAAGCCTTAATGACAGACATTAATGAGTTACTTCAGAGATGGATGTCACTACCAATGTCGATGATTGGGAGAATTAATATACTTAAAAGTAATATCCTATCCAAAATACTTTATTTATTTCAATACATTCAATACATTTTTTTTTACCACCACCTTCAGATCTATTCTCAAGAATTAAAAAAAAGTTAGTGGAATTTATATGGAACAATAGGAAGGCTAGATTATGTCTGTCCTTACTATATTTACCATTTGATCGTGGAGGTCTGAAATGTCCAAACTTCATGTTGTATTACTGGTCAGCACAACTGAGGTCTATGACATATTATTTTTCATCAAATGATCTCCCTCACTGGACTGAAATGGAATCATACAATTTACCTTTACCTCTTCCCATATTCATATACTCAGACTCGGCTAAAAAATTACAGAAACAAGTTAAAAATCCATTTGTAAAGCATATGATCAAAATATGGAGTGAAACTAAAAAATATTTAAAAGAACCACACTTATTGTCACAATTTAGCCCAATATGGGGTAATCAATATTTTAAACCAGGGAGAGCGGATGCTGTATTTAAAGTATGGAATTTTAAAGGGATTCAAAAGATTCAAGACTTATATTTGTCATGTTCAGATAACATAATGTCTTTTGAAGAACTGAGGATCAAATTTAATCTTAATAGAACACATTTTTTAAATATCTTCAGCTTAGGAACTTTATTCGACCAAATCAAAATAATGCTCTCATCCGGCCTACTTATTCATCCTTGGAAAAAATTTTGACGAAAGATAGTACGAGAAAGGGTATTATTTCAGAGTTTTATAACTCATTGACATCATCCTCAAGTGAAAACTCACAGAAAAGACTGAATTATTGGAAAAAAGACCTGCAAACCGAAGTTTCAGAGGAACAATGGGAATTGGCTTATACAGAAGCTCAAACCAAATCAATAAATGTACGTCTTAAATTGATACATTTTAAATGGTTAATGCGGATGTATGTTACACCGGTGGAGTTAAATAGATATAACAAAAACATACCAGATACGTGCACAAAATGTATGGAAAGTAAAGGAACCCTATTTCATTGTTTATGGGAATGTAGAAAAATTAGAATGTTTTGGGAAGAGGTGAGGGTAACAATTGAAAAAATAATTTCAAAACAAATCATATTGAATCCTAAATTCTTTTTGTTGGGTCTGTATCCAGAAAAACATAACTTTAATAAGAGTGAAAAAGCATTCATAGACCTCAGTTTGCTCAATGCCAAAAAATGTATTGCACTATTGTGGAAAAAGACTCATAGACCAGATGTGACTCAGTGGTTAAGACAGATGTTAACAAACCTTCCACTAGAAAGAATAGCATACATACTGAAATCAAAGGAAATTGTGCTTGAGAATATATGGAGACCTTTCATTGATTATGTAAAGAATTTAAACATATCTTTTGAAGAAGAAGGTGAATGATGTGTGTGGACCTTGTAAATTCCAAACTGGTGAATGTATAATATGTATACTTATGTAATGGATTGCCTAGACTAAACAGAGGAGCATTGTTGAAGACCTGCCTTTGTTAGTGGTTGTTGGTGTTTTTAGTACATTTTTTTTAAATTACTTTAGTGTTAGTGTTTGATTGTTTGTGTTATGTTTGTAAAAAAAATAAAGAAAAAAGAAAAAAAAAAGCTGCAAAAAAACTTTAACATAGGTATACACAACATGGTGTGTGTGTATGTGTGTTTGTTATGCACCTGGTAGATGTGGTTAAGTTTGAAGTGTTTCAGGAGCAGCAGCAGGATGGCAGAGATGGCTTTTACAATGATTTCTTTGTGACGATTGACATCAACGCCAAGCTTCATGCTCTGTAGCACCGTGGTCCTGCAGAGTCAGTGAGAACAGAGCTCCTTCAGTTTATCAAACAACCTCAGAATAAAGCCTCCAGGCTGTACTCATCACATTTAATTAATAATACACCTTAAAGTCTGCACCTATACAATACCTACACTGCCAGCATACAGATTGTGAACTCCTTTTCAAAGGTACATAGATGCAGTAGACCTATTCCTGATAAAACAAGCACAGTTTTTATATTAAGATATTTTCTTTGTTCCTTACATAATGGAGACTAACAGCTGCATACTGTGCATTTTGGGGGGTCTAATTTAAGGTTCTGATGTTGTGGAAGACACACACAAGGTGTATACCTATAAGTTAATCCATTCCATACATGTTAATCCAGGTGAGACCGCCACCTTCTCTGAGCTCCTCCCTCCCGGCTGTTCTTTCTTCAGCTCCCCGCGAGCATCTGGTCGGGGTGGGGGTCTGGCTTCTGTTTTTAATGACAGTTTTAAATTTTATTTTATTTTTTTTTTTTTTTTTTGTTACTTATTTGTACCCGTAGGTAGACTTGGTTTGCAGTCTGGTGACAAGCCATCGGCTGCTGGTCGCTGCGTGCGCGAGCGCCCTAAACCTACATGTTTTTGGTGTGCGGGAGGAAACCGGAGAAATCCCGGAGTAAACCCGCGCAACACGGGGAGAACATGCAAACTCCACACAGCTCACTGTTGGTCGGGGGCTGGGATCGAACCCACGATCTCATGATCCCCGCGATCCCCCGGCCGAGGGTAAAACTGTGTTGCCACAGTGCTAAACCACTGCGCCACCGTGCAGCCCGTTGTCGCCTTTTTGTCGCCTTTTCTCCACAAATGCTTATTCCTGTTTTGAGCTGCAACTATTTGTGGTGGATCTCACAACTCCTGTGTTATTTGCTATTGTCTATCGTCCTCCAAAATATAATAAGGACTTCATTAATGAGTTTTCTGAATTTTTGGCAGATGTTATGCCAAAATATGATAAACTTTTGATCTGCGGGGACTTCAATATTCATGTCTGTTGTCCATCTGAACAGCTGGAATCTGATTTTAAAAGACTGTTGGCGACATTTAATTTAAATATTTTAGCGGACAAACCAACACACCGTCTTGGTCACAATCTGGATCTTGTTATCTCTTTTGGGCTCTCAATCTCTCTCAAAGAAATTTCTGAGTCTGTCATCTCAGATCATTTCCCCATCATTTTTGAATTGTTGACCCCTTCATCACCCAGCAAGCCTGTGGCTCCATCATGCTGGTGTCGCATCATCACTTGTTCAGCGCCAGAGGAGTTTACTGCTGCTTTTAGGGATTCACATTGTTTTGCCTTGAATGGACTCATTTCCCCTTCCCATCCAGATAATATTCTTTCCTCCTTTCATACCATCTGCTCTGGGATTTTGGACTCTATTGCCCCATTTTGGTTTAAATCGGCTAAACCGAAAACAGATCCCTGGCTAAACGACACTACCCATGCCATTAGGCAACGGGTCAGGCAGGCTGAACAGAGATGGAAAAAGGACAAATTACATGTGTCTCTGGGAATTTTTAGGGACTGTCTTGCTAATTACCAGAGGACCATGAAAAAGGCAAAATTTCGGCATCTCTCTGATATCATTTCTAGCAGCAGTCACTGTCCTAGAGTGCTATTTGACACAATTAACTCTTTTATAAACCCACACACTTTGACTGTAACAGATGATTCGTTTACAATATGTGAGACTTTTCTTCACTTTTTTGTTGATAAAGTGGACTCTGTCAGACGAGCTATTAATAACAGTTTTAATGGGAGCTTGTCTGTTGTCACGGGTTACTCTGCTGTGTTTGAACAGTTTGAGTTGGTTTCTTTATCATCACTTACTGATATAGTGAAGTCTCTGAAGCCGACAAATTGCTCACTGGATGTTGTTCCCGCTGGAATACTGAAAATGGTTTTTAATACTGTAGGGCCTGGTCTTTTGGTTTTTATTAATTCATGCCTTAGTTCAGGATTTGTCCCACCTGCTTTTAAACATGTTGTAGTTAGGCCCCTTCTTAACCACTTGCACTCCGGGCAATTTTCCTAAAAATGCCAAAAAATAACGTGCCCAAAGTAAATCGAAAGCTGTTATTCAACCCTTTGCAGCATCTTCATGGGGTTGGTCTCATTTAAAAGAAAACACTTTGAATTTTTTGGCAAAAAAAACATAATCTCTCTACGTGCTCCGGCCACTGAGTTACAGTCATCTAAACATACTGAACTTGAAGAAAAAAAAATTGGACACAGTGTTTTTTTTGGATACAAATGCTTGTAAATAACACACAGCTGTCCGATCCGGCTGGAAAATGCAACAGAAATGTAGAACCAAGTGTTATCCAGCTGAGATCCAAATTTGGTAACAATACCACAAAAAATGAATATTTTACACAGCTTTGTTCTCAGGCTGTTCCCAGGCATTTTGGAACTGTGCCAAATGGCACAGTTTGGAAAAACGTCTGTAACTTTTGAATAATTCAATGTAGAAGCTTCATTTTAGGCTCTAATGAAAAGTCACACTCAGGGCTGTGTCTGTGTGTGTGGGCGGGGGGTCGTCCCCCCCCCCCCGCTACCAAGGACCAAATTCGGCCCTTGCTACATGACGGATTACACTCCTTGCATGTTTTCACAGCGGCTCCCCCCCCCCCCTCGCTACTGTGTGTGTGTGGGGGGGAAACCGTGAACGGACCGTGAACGCCCTGGGCCCCCCCCTCGCTACAGAAGAGGGCCATCGCTACATGATGGAATAGACTGATATGCTTCCCCCCGCGGACCGGGGGGCGTTCGGACAGTGAACGCCCCCCCCCGCTCCTCTTCTGCAGCGGGGTGGGGGGGGGGGGGCGTTCACGGTCCGAACACGGCAAATGAACCGTTTATCGCGGCGCACGCACTTCGTACTTCGTGCGCAGTACAGTTGTAATTTACCGATCGGTCAAAAGTCATTTTTGGATTGCAGTTTTCAGGGATAAATAATAATTTAGCTATAACACCTTACCTCTTCAAAGCAGCAGAGTCGTGGCGAACATTTCTTCCCCCATTGTCAGACGAACGCGACGCTGCTCCGCTCGTGGATCCCGATCAAAACATAATTCCATTATTGCCGTTTTGGCGAATGATTTACGACTTTTGTCGTCGGCCTCCGTCTATTCTGCTGGAATGAGTGCAGGTCCCACTTGTGGGTGTTCTCCATGCTGCTGGGTGAGCCTGGGTCTGTAGTAGATTCGTCCAGCGTCCTTTGTTTTCATCTGTTGCAACAGTTAATCTCTCTTCACCCAGCCTGAATTTCTGTGCTTCAATTGGCTCCTGCGTTCACAGTAGGCGGGTCCTCCTTCCTAGATTTTCATTCATTGGCTCTTCAAGGTTTCAGAAACCCAATTCAAGGCTCTTATTAGTCGAATGAGAGGTCAATCAGATGAACTAATCTGTTCGCGGCTGTCTCTGCAGTTTTTTTTTTGAGTGGCGCTTGGACGCCACTACATCACCATCACCACCATCATGCGTCATGCGTCCAAGCGCCCTAGGACGCAGAGACTTGCCCGCCCGCGGAACAACGGAGTGCAAGTGGTTAAAAAAACCTCACCTTGTCCCTTCAATTTTATCTAATTTTAGACCCATTTCTCATTTGCCCTTTTTATCTAAGGTTTTAGAAAAAGCTGTTTTTATACAGTTGCAGTCTTTTTTAGAAGACAACTCTATTTTTGAGAAGTTTTAATCTGGGTTTAGATCTCGTCACAGCACTGAGTCTGCCCTGCTAAAGGTGCACAATGATATTATGATGTCTGATGATGCCAAATGCCCCGTGGTCTTAGTGCTGCTAGATCTTACAGCAGCCTTTGACACTGTGGACCATACTATCCTTTTGTCATGCCTGAATCACAATGTTGGCATCCATGGCACTGCACTTACAGTAAGTGGTTTGAATCCTACCTATCTAACAGAACTTTTTCTGTAATGGTTGGTGACATGTCTTCTTCTAGTGCCTCTCTCCTGTGGAGTCCCACAGGGCTCTATCCTTGGCCCTATTCTGTTTTCATTATATATGCTGCCACTCGGGTCAATAATAGCCAGGCACAACATGTCTTTCCACTGTTATGTGACCAATTTGCAGCTTTATTTACCTTTGAACCCAGAACAAACAAACTCACAAAGTGTTCTATTGGACTGCATCACTGACATTAAGTTGTGGTAAAGCCAAAATTTTCACTACTTAAATGAAGAAAAAACAGAATGTATTATGTTTGGGGATACTGTAACGGCTGGCTTTGGTACCCTCTCTTTAAGGCTCAGTTCAGCTGTCAGAAATTTGGGGGTGATTTTTGACAGCCATTTAAAATTTGATAAACAGACTGACAATGTAGTCAAGATGAGCTTTTATCAATTACGTCTGTTATCCAAAGCCGAACCTTTCCTGAGCCATCATGATCTTGAGATAGCCATCCATGCTTTAATCACTTCTCGACTTGATTACTGCAATGCACTTTATGTTGGCATCTCTGTTTTCTCTCAGCCGCCTTCAACTTGTGCAAAATGCAGCGGCCCATCTTTTGACCAACACAACTAGGCGAGAGCACATTATTCCGATCCTTTTTTCACTTCATTGGCTTCCAGTCCATTTTAGAATTAATTTTAAACTTTTGCTTTTTGTTTTTAAAGCTCTTAATGGCCTTGCTCCGGCTTATCTGTCTGAGATTTTGACTGTCCGTGACCAAGGCAGGGCTTTGAGGCCATCCAATCAGCTTTTGCTGGATGTGCCCAGGTCAGGGTATAAACATTGGGGTGACCGAGCCTTTTCTGTTGTCGCCCCCAGGCTCTGGAATAATCTCCCCCCTGATCTACATGCTATCTCTGACCTGGCCCTTTTTTAAATCACAACTTAAAACATATTTGTTTAGGATGGCTTTTAATACCCAGTTGTGGTGATATTTGTCTTGGCATTTGTTTTTATTTTATTTTTATTTCCAGGTATTTATTCTTATTTCTTTGTTTATGATATTTGTTTTTAATTCAGTTCAATTCAACTTTATTTATATAGCACCATTTCACAATAACAGTCATCTCATAGAGTCTAATATTGAATTAAATGCCACATTAAGGCAATCATTATCTACATCTACATGTATATTAAAGTCCCCTACTATAATTATTCTATCTGATTTCAGCACAAATTGGGTTTAGCCTAAAATTGTTAAAATGCCCAATACTGAGGACCAGGCCCTCAAAGGAATTATAATGTGTTTTTTTCTTTACATTAACTAGTAATCTGGAATGGTAAATTGTTGCTACTCCTCCTCTACAACTAGAATTTCTAGGATTTTGACAGTTTAAATAACCAGAGGGAGTTGATTCATTGAAACCAACATAATCCTCTAGCCCTAACCAAGTCTGTGTTAGGGATATTAAATCAATCTGATGATCAATTAACAGATCATGGACTAGCAGAGACTTGGGAGTTAGAGACCTAATATTTAACAAACCGCATTTAATTTTTAAATTATGAGGAGGAACAGAGGCCAAATCATTCAATTTAGAGGCTTCATGTTTAATTTGAGTTTTATCAACTTTTTGTTTAATCACTTTGGGATGCTTATACATTATATCTTTATTTACTTTGGAGGGCACAGATAATGATTCTCTGATGGGGAAGACAGGGGCTAAGTTGAGGGGTGGAGAAAGGAGCTACAGAGAGGTGTGTAAGACTGCGACTCTGCTTCCTGGTCCCAAGTCTGAGTTGTCAAGGTTTTGGAAATATGGATAAAAATGATGCCAGATTGTTAGATAAATGAGACGTACCATCCAAAGAGGGATGGATGCCGTCTCGTCTAATAAGACCAGGTTTTCCCAAAAATGAGCTCCAATTGTCTATGTAGCCCACATTGTTTGCAGGACACCACACAGACAGCCAGCGGTTGAAGGATGACAAGCGGATAAACATGTCACTGGTCAGATTGGGGAGGGGCCCAGAGAATACTAGAGGCAGACATCGTTTTTGCAAAGCCACACACCGATTCCACATTAAGTTTTGAGACTTCCGAGTGCCGGAGTCGGACGTTGTTAATGCCGGCATGGATAACAATTGTGGAGTATTTACAGTTACTTTTCGCCAGCATTTTCAAATTTGACTCGATGTTGCCTGTTCTGGCCCCAGGAATGCATTTGACTATGGCCGCTGCAGTCTCTAGGTTCACGTTTCTGACTACAGAGTCGCCAATGATCACAGTTTTTCCTCAGCAGGTGTGTCGCTGAGTGAGGAAAAGCAATTAGAAACATGAACAGGTTGGTGGTGAACCTGGCTTTGTGGCTAGGCTTCTTTCTCACTGTCACTCACCCAGTCTCCTCGCTGCTGAGGAGGACCAGAGGACTGCTAGCAGGCCACCCTATGCTAGGGAGCTCCGCTGCAGCTAAGGGGCGTCCGTCGTTATTAACTGGCACAGACGGTGTTTCAATGCAGCAGAGCTGGGATTCCAAATCAGACAACCTCGCCTCGAGTGCCTCAAAAAGACAACATTTATTAAATTTACCATTATCACTAAAGGAGGCAGAGGTGTAGCTAAACATCTGACAGAGAGAGCACACCAGAGGAGGAGAGGAAGGAGAGCTAGTAGCCATAGCTAGTGGTTCACCCGAAGCTAACAAAAACACCGATGAAAGGTGAACAGAAGGCGTGCGCACACAGGTGCAGGAGGCTGTGTGTGTTTTAATGCTGTGTGTGTTTTTAATGCTGTTTAATTTTTCTGTACAGAACTTTGGTCACCTACGGGTTGTTTTATAGGGCTATATAAATAAAGTACATTACATTACATGTGGTATATGAGGTGGCGCCTATCTCCGTTTCACTGACCCTAGGCCCCACAGCTACTGTGAGTAGTGAAAGCCACAGTGGGGGGGTCAGTCCTATGTTTGGTCTGTGCGTTCACTTTCTTTTCCCAATTCCATTATGCTGACCACCAAGCTAGAAGGTGGAAAGTACCATTTTTATATGGTCTTTGGTATGACCTGGCTGGGATTTGAACCCCGGCCTCCCGGTTGTGGGGTGGATCATCTACCAACTAGGTCACCACTCCAGTTAAGTATACCTATATTGCTCATCAATATTTGTGAACCCCTAATCTGATTGGGTAAAGGTTTTCTGAGTGGTGTGCAGTAAGGCCAACCACAAGTAATAGGTAACAATTAAGTTACTGCTAACTGCTAAATTATGACTAGCAGCTAGTCTGATAACAGTTGTGGATAAAATGGGAGGCAGCAATTCCAACAGTACCTATATGTATGAGCAATACAAACATTGATTATAAAAAAATGCCTTACCATCTTTTAATAAAATGTCCATCAGTGCTTGGCTATAAGCAGCTTCAACAACCAGAAACTCAAATTATTCAATCTTACCAAAAAAATATTCAAATAAGTTACTTATTGGTTGGACTGTGGCACTAAAGTACGACTTAACAGTGTGGGAGCAGTAGTATCCCCAAGAAGTGGCCCCCAAGCAAAACCAAAACTTTGCTTTAGTCTAGCCATTGGTGCTAACAGCCACCTTGGATCCTCAGCTGTGAGTGGACACTCGGTTGTCTGTTATCACTCTGTGATCACTCTGGGGGACAAGGCAGTGATGTGTGCAGAGCTCAGGAGAAAACGTAGGCAACCACAGGGGTGGACTTGACCAACAGTACTGCCAATAGGACTGTGACAGGAGGGCAACCAAAGACAGGGCCTGTTGGAATATGATGCCATATTACCCCAGAATCAGCAATCCCATCAGTTCTGTCTGAGATTACCTAAATATAGGCAGTTATACTCCTCCATGAAGTCAGCATTTTAGTAGTAAAATGCCAATTTGCACATGAGCCCTTTAAGCAGCAACAGTTGAAGGTAGTAATGTTTTCTGGATGCTGAAACCTTCACTTCAACCAACAGTTGGAATCTCTGTAGGTTTGTTGGTAGAGAAACTGTTTCTTAAATCAACTTACGGCATCTCCTCTGGCAGTACATCTGCCAGAATGTTGATGGAGTCCGTCTTAGCTTTGGATGTTGGAGCAGCAGCGAGAAGAATCTTCAGTAAAGCAATCTAACATTTACAGAGAAAAACCGTGATATCAGTATAGAAAAAAGGCACAGATTTGGCAGAATAACAAGTGTATGAACAGGGGTGGTTAATATCTGTACAATATTCAACCGGAAAATATTTACAGATCCTACTGAAATTCATAAAATTGTGTATTTAGAGGCCATAATTACATGGAAGCTAAACTATCAATGCTGAGTTCTGTTATGGCCTTTTGCCTGTGAGACTGTTAGGTCAAAACTGAAATTATGCTGGGAAAATATACAGAGACGACAAGTGTTCAAACATCTATTTTGTAATGTGAAGTACAGCTTTAATTACTCTTAGAAATATACTGAAATAATCATGCACGTTTCGGTACTAGAAAGTGTGTGATGGGCTGTTCTTAAGATCTGTAGACCAGGGGTCACCAACTTGCGGACTCCGGTCCAGATCTGGACCCCGAGAATCCTCTGTCCGGACCCCAAAGCCTTTTGATACAATTTGGGAAAAAGGGAGACCGTTTTATTTTGATGGGGAAAAAAAGCGGAACTGAACTGCTGCATCAGTGACTGCCCGGGCAGATTATGGCACGAGCCCTTGGGCGCTCTCCTGCTGCAGACTCCCCTCTTTGCTGTTCCATGAAAACCACTCTCTGCAAAGATTCTGTGGCTCCAACCGCTCCAGAGAGTCAGCGGGTCACAAAATCATGGTTCGCTGTGGGAGCCCTCCGCCCCCCAACACACACACACACACACACACACACACACACACACACACACACACACACACACACGGCCGACAGCCAGGACATCCAAACCGGACAGACCCATTTTGTTTCAGGCCTGTACCCGCAAAATGAGGCACTGTTGTGAAATTGAATGCTTTTACCGGAGTATGTCTTCCTCTATTCTGCTGAGAGTAGTCTGTGCTGGGATGCAGAGGTGAGGTCGCTGGTTATGGAGGCCTTTTTTGTAGCCTCGAATATCACGTAAAAACTCAGTGAAAGCTCTGTATGTTACTGAACAAGAAAAGTCCCACCTCCCCTCTCCCTGTAACCATGGAGTTATAGCTCCATCCATGCTGTAAAAGAGTTTAATGTTGAGATTTTTAAAAAAAATGTGGGAGGAATTCTGTAGTGTGGAATTATATTTTATGCCGGTTTTTTGTTTTACAGTTTGAAACTGTTTTTTTCTGCACTGAAAATATTGTATAGAGGTGGACTTTTTGTGAAATTTACTTTTTTAGATATTAATCTTTTTTTTAATGCAATACAATTTAGTTCATGTTCTCCTGTAAAACATTTTTAGTATTTTTGTTGTAGATTTTAGAATTATAGATTATCTGGACTTAATAAACACAGTTAGTGTTCTTTGTAAAATTTTTATATTAAACAAGAATTCATTTTAATTTTTTTGCTTAAAAATTAATATAGCGCTAAAAGCAGCGAAAACATGAGCTTAATAAAATAATGTGTGAAAGCAAGTTAAATGATATTGGCCTGTCTGTAGACAGCTGTGGTCTTCTGAAAGAATGTCAATGAAATGATGGCAGTTCTTAAAAGCACATTTTGAGATCAATTTGTCCATGTGTCAGATTTCTCTTCCAGTTGTTTTAATAAAAGATGTTGGAAGTAAATTCATAGGTCATTGCTAATACTTCGCTTTAAAAGGACCAAGTTGTCACACAGTGGGAGGGAAAAATCCTAAATAGAAAGTGAAAGTACCAAGGTGCTGTGCTTCAGTGCCTGTGGCATGGCAGCATGGGTGACTGTAAAATAGTGGAACTTCAACCTCTAGTGGCCAGGGATAGTTATTACAATACTTTTTTTCACTGTGGCACTGACAGAAATGGTGAGTTAAATTTGTGTTTATTTCAAAAACAAAGTGTTCTTTCGAAATTCTGGGAAATTAAAACTCGACAAAATATGGTCATACAATGATACAAGCCTTTAGTTGCACTTAATTTTGACTGGGTGAGCTGAAAAGCTGGTAACAGACAGATAGATACAACCACACACACACATTAACTGATTACCGTATGCCCCTCTGTTTCACCGAGGCATAAAAATACATCAAAATGCATTGAGAATGGTTTTAGAATCAAGTCGGTGTTCTGAATCATAATCAAATCATGAGGTGCCTAAAGATTCCCACACCTAGTTCGGACCTTGGCTGGGGAAGAGGACCGACTTGTCGGACCTTTTGCAGTTTTAGTTGGTGACCCCTGCTGTAGATACTTCACAAGAACAGAGAAATTTGTTCTCTCTGCCAGGGCTGCAAAAAAAAAAAAAAAAAAAAAAGACCTCATTTTTTCTTGCAGCCCTGGTTTGGGAGTTCTTGCAGCTTGTTCTTGACACATTATCTGGGCAGAACTTTTTTCTTGTGTGGTGTCCGACAAATATTGTGTGATTGGTCAGAAATTTTAATTTCCCAGGAGTTCTGTACTTGAGTTTCTCGTGAAGTATGAAATGTCCTGGCAAGAATTAACTTTGTTCTTGCAATCTCGAGAAAAAGAACAAATTTCACTGTTCTTGCAGAGTATATACAGGCCATTAATCCTGTTCAAATGTAAAATTTTACATATAAAAATCAGACTCAAGATAAAATGTGTCCCACAGACATGCTGTATAAACCATCTCTGAAACAAAACTAACCATGTATTGAGGCAAATTGGGCAGAATTCCCTGATAAAGCAGCTCTGTGGCGCACATCTCTACTTCCTCTTCACCCTGACCACAAATAAAATAAAACACATAACCATATAAAGACACTTTCAAACATTTTGACCTGCAAAACAAACACCAAAGATCCATCTTCCAGAAAGAAAAGGTGAATAATTTTTAAATCACAAAGTAATTTCTTGCAATGAATTGCATAAGGGAGGGATTGGTGCTTAAAACTTACACCAGACAGAGGGGTCTTCTGATAGTCCTCCTCCTTCACAATCTGTATCTCAGCTATAGATACATACTTGTGCTGAAAAAGACATTTTAATAAATTGGTATTATACTTAAATAAAATTCTTGCACTAAATCTGAGGCAAAATTAAATGGCACACTGAACAAAATGTTGCATTACCAGTTTTAATGTCTTGATGCTCTCATGGATAGGCCTGGGTAAGCCAACAACGGTGTCTGTGTCACTGTAAGAAAATCGAAAAAGTACACACAACTTGTATCAGCATTTATGCATGATAATGAAAAGCATTCAGTAGCGGTAGAGTAACTTTGGGGTAAATACAAACAAAAAAAGCAGTCATACCTTCCAAGGGTGTAACCGATGAATTTACTTCGACTTGATTCAAGAAAATTTTCAATGTCTTTTTCCCTGTTGGAGCAACACACAAATATCAAAAACAGATTATATTATCATTTGTAAAATTGAGACTAAAAGAGTTCTTGTGAAGTTGACAGTACCTGACTTTAGGAGCCCACGGCAGACCCTTGGGGAAGGAGACTCTCTCTGATGGCGGGTGAGGAATTGGCGGAGGCATCACTTCGTCCCTTTCTAAAGGAAACGTCTCAGGCTCTATAGAATTGTCATTGTCGTCATTGTCATCCTCATCGTCACGAGAGTCATCAGCCTTGTAAGGATCCTTTTCATTGAAGGCGTCCAGATTGTCTTGCTTGATCAGTGCCTGAAATTACAAAAGACAGTTACGATTACAACACGACAACTGGAGAGAAAATGAAGCCACATTTATACAACAGCGGACAATCACACTTTGCTGCAGCATGGAGCAACTGAGCACAATGAAAGTGCAGCTTTATTTCTGTGGTCCTTTTTATTGTTAAGAAGACAGCATAGAATGACATGGTAGTTCACTTATCCGTTTTCTGCTGGCTGTAAGTTAAGCATGCATTCTGGTGCTTCTTAGTAAGCATATTAAGATAAAATAAGCCTATATTAGTCCCACAATGGGGAAATTCCAGGATTGCAGCAGCACAGGGATAGCGGCACTCAGAGCAATTGTAAATAAGATAATAAGATAAGAATTGATTAGTCAAAGTAGTAAATAAATATACATATGTACACAGTTATATACACAGTGCAGGAGCATTGCAGCTAGATGGTATCAACAGCATTACAGTTAGTTAAATTACCAAGCAAAAAAAAAATATGTACCCAGACAGTAAATTTCACATTTGAATGAAAAGTGTTGTTGCCACCCTCAATAATAATTGTAATTGTCTTAGTTCTGTATTGAAGGGAACGATCTCTATTGTGCAAAGTTGTGACGTTTAATACGGCCTCTATGAGCAGCACCGCTTAGATTATAAAGTCTGACAGCCGTAGGGAGGAAGGACCTGCAGAACCTCTCCCTTGAGCACTTAAGATAGCACAGCCCACCACTAAATGAGCTCCTCAGTGCGTTCAGCGTGTCCCGCATGGGGTGAAACTCAGACTCCAGCAGAGATGACAGCTTAGCCACCATCCTCCTCTCTCCTATCTCCTCCACTGGGTCGAGGCGTCATCCCAGAACAGAGCTAGCTTTTTTGATCAGCCTGTTCAGTCTCTTCCTGTCAGCCGCCATGATGCCGCTGCCCCAGCAGACCACTCCAAATGTGATGGCTGATGCCACCACCGAATCATCAGAAGGTCTTCAGGAGTGCCCCTCACACTCCAAAAGACCTGAGTCTCCTCAGGAGCTCCAGCCTGCGCTGCCCCTTCTTGTGTGTCCAGTTGGTGTTGTGCGTCCACTTCGGTTTAGTGTTCAGGTGAACACCCAGGTACTTGTAGAATGTCACCATCTCAATGTCTGTTCCCTGGATATTTACTGGTGCTGTGGGGGGTTGTTCTCGCCTGCAGCAGTCCACCACCAGTTCCTTGGTTTTCCTCGCATTGATCTGGAGGCAGTTCCACAGGCACCAGTCCACAAAGTCCTGGATAAGTCCTCTGTACTCTGCATCATCCCCATTGGAGATGAGGTTGACGATCGCAGAGTCATCAGAGAACTTCTGTAGATGGCAGTGTGGTGTGTTGTGTGAAAAGTCAGCAGTGTAGAGGGTGAGCAGAAAGGGAGCCTGAACTGTTCCCTGGGGGGGCCCCCATACTGTAGATGATGGTGTCAGACATACAGTCGTGGGTTCTCACAAACTGTGGTAGGTTTGTGAGGTAGTCCAAGATCCACAATGACAGGTGCTGGCCCACCCGCTGTACACAGCAGCTTGTCCCTCAGGATCACTGGTTGGATGGTGTGGAAAGCACTGGAGAAATCAAAGAACATGATCCTCACAGTGCTCCCAGGCTTCTCCATGTGGGACAGGGAACGATGTAGGAGGAAGATCACTGCTTCCTCCACCCCGATGCCATGCTGATAGGCAAACTAAAGTGGGTCCATCGCTGGTCCTACCAGGAGGCAGAGGTGGGCAAGGAGCAGCTTCTCCAGGGTCTTCATTAGGTGTGATGTGAAGGCCACTGGTCTGTAGCTGTTCAGGTCCTTGGGGTGCGGAATCTTCGGCACAGGTACCACGCAGGATGTTTTCCACAGCTGTGGCACCCTACCTAGCTTCAGGCTCAGACTGAAGATGTGTTCCACGATCCCACACAGCTGGTCTGCACAGGACTTGAGGAGCCTCAAGCTGATGCCGTCCAGACCTGCAGCCTTCCTCGCCTTGATCTTCTTCAGCTCAGCTCTCACTGGGGTCTTAGTGAGGGACAGACTGGGGCAGTATGAGCTCTACCATCATGCTGCTGTATGTAAAATGAGGAATTAGGGTTGGGAAATTTGACCTTAAATCAGCATCACGGTTAACTGACCCTTTCATGTTGGTTTCATTTTTTTTTTCTGTTTTTTTTTCTCCCCTTCCTTTCCTCTCCTGTATAGTTCACTGACAAGTCTCATAATTCAGCAATATTACACAAGAGTGTGGTATCAAAATTACTGCAGTGTGGTAGTAAATGAACATAATACAATAAGGAATAGGCCTATTGTCATTTCACACAAAATAAACACTGTCCAGTGCAGAAGTCAATGTTTGCTTGCATACCTCTTGAGGGTTTGGGTGTCACAAGCCTCAAGACAATGGCTGATTACCTTGTTAGCTGCGTTAGGGGAGTCCTTTCTGTAGCCCTGGTTACATTACCACCACAAAGTAATTATAAGTCTCTTATCAGGTTCTTAAATTCAGCCTGAACTTTTCCATTTTGTGGTCCTTTTCTGTTGTAAAATGCTTAAGATGATGTGGACAGCCATCAGAGACTAACAGCGACTTAACTTCAGGCATCTACGTGTTAGTTTCCGCACACTTTGCTCACTTTTTCTTGGCTTCTTCAGATAAACTGGAGAGTCAATCATCATGTACCATGTGCACAGAGACCACATTTCTTTCCGTTACAAGTCATTTATTTTTTCCGCCTGCTTCTGAACAGCACTAACTGTGCTGCTTCCAGGATGCGTAGTTATGTGTCCACACATGTAACTCTGCTGGCATGTTTTAAAAGGGCAGTACATGAAAAGCTCTGAGATATGCATGCACACAACAGGGAGAGCCGGGTGGTGGGGGGGGGACAAAATAACCTAACATGAGCAAGATTACATCAGTTTTACACCGCTAACGTTGGTTTCAGTTTTATTTCGGTGACTCGCTCAGGCCTATGACGCATACAAAAAAAAAAAAAAAAAAAAAAAAAAAATCAAAGAACCATCCATCCATCCATCCATCCATCTTCTACCGCTTTTCCGGAGGTCCGGGTCGCGGAGGCAGCAGTTCAAGCAGAGAAGCCCAGACTTCCCTCTCCCCAGCCACCTGCTCCAGCTCTTCAGAGGGGATACCAAGGCGTTCCCAGACTAGCTGGGAGACATAGTCTCTCCACCGAGTCCTGGGTCTGCCCCGGGGTCTCCTCCCAGTGGGACGTGCCTGAAACACCTCAAGTGGGAGGCGTCCAGGAGGCATCCTAATCAGATGCCCATACCACCTCAACTGACTCCTTTCAATGTGGAGGAGCAGCGGTTCTACTCTGAGCCTCTCCCGAATGACTGAGCTCCTCACCCTATCTCTGAGGGTGAGTCCAGCAATCCTACGGAGAAAGCTCATTTCAGCCGCTTGTATCCGCGATCTCGTTCTTTCGGTCATTACCCAAAGCTCGTGACCATAGGTGAGAGTAGGAACGTAGATTGACTGGTAAATCGACAGCTTTGCCTTAGAACTAAGCTCCCTCTTCACCACAACAGACCGGTACAACGTCCGCATCACTGCAGATGCTGCTCCAATCCGTCTGTCGATCTCTCGCTCCATTTTCCCCTCACTCGTGAACAAGACCCCAAGATACTTAAACTCCTCCACTTGGGGCAGGAGCCTGTCCCCAACCCGGAGAGGACAATCCACCTTTTTCCGGCTGAGGACCATGGACTCGGACTTGGAGGTGCTGATTCTCATCCCAGCTAAAATATACATGAACATGCTCCTTTGAAGCTATTGTAGGTCAACTTAAGTTTGAATGGGAGAAAAACTTTTCCTTTAACCTGCACCGGGTTCTGAGAGAAGACAGCGACAGCAGCGGTGCTTACCTTGTGTTCACGACGAGCTCGCTTCTGTTGCTGCTCTATGAGGTCAGAGGCAGATGCAGGTGGGGAAGCTGCTCTCATACTACGAATAACTCGAATGCTGTCTTCCGGGAGGGGAGGAAGACCCAGCTCTTCACGTTTACGGATCTTTATACTTTGGAGCTCCTCAAACCCACCAAGCGTGAACTTAGAGAAGAGATGAATGAGAATTTGAAATATTTCAAAATTTTACATGTGTAAAAAAAATGAAACTAAAATTCACTATCAGTGAGTATGGCCGATGTGTCAAACTCTTACCAATATGCTCTTCCACAACAGCAATAACACCTTCTTCATCGGGAAGTGAGGGGCATGACCGCTGCAGAACTTGGTAACCATACTAAAAAGCATGACTGAAATGGGCTCATTGTTGAACAGAGGAGATCCTGCATTATAAAATAGAAAAAAAGATTAATGTAGATAGCACAGTGTTTCCGCAAATATATATAAAAAAAAATGTTAGTATTCCTGTAAATGAAAAAAATTACCCAGCTCTGTTCTGAATGTCTCCCTGATTATTTTCCATTCAGGCTTGTCAGCTGGGTCGTCCTGTTGGATGGTTTCCACCATCAGGTACATTATGTTCAGCAGCACCCGGAGGTCTGTGCTGTCAGCAAGGGAGATGGCTGGTTTCCTGACAGCACTACTACAGGCAGCACTATTACTGAAAAACAGATCATGGATTGTACAATATCACATCTTATAGACAGTTTGATACACAAGATAGAAAAAAAACCTGTCAATTTTGATTTTGATTGTTTTTTTCTGTGATTAGTTTGGCAGAATTAATGCTTTTTTTCCCCAAATTGTGTACTACAAATTATGTATAAATAAAAAGTTACTTGTAAATCAAGGCTTTCTGGAGTATTATTGTGTTGCAACAGCAAGAAAATGGATGGAGAACATACTCTATCTCCATATTGAGCAGTTCAACCAAAGCAGAGAAGGTCCCCACATCAAGCAGCAGAAATATGTTGTATCTCATCCAGTACTGCACCTCGACCTCAGAGCTGCATTCTGCAAAGGTCCCTGGGAATAAAAAAGTAGATGAAATACTGCATGAAATACAAAGACAGATTATGTTCTATTCCAAATCCAGGAAAAGCCACGTGCACTGACCCTGAGCCATGTAGAGAATGGCTCGAGCAACCTTTAGCCTTTTCTCTCGCGCGATGACTTCAAGACCGTCCAACAAACGCATGGTATGAGCTCTGTGCTGAGCCGCATCGAGCTCTGTCCACTTCTTATCAGACACTGAGGAACAGAGGAGTCAGAGATATAAAACAGTAATATGAACATAATTTGTAATCTGTAATTAATTTGAATGTTTAACAATTTTGTGCAAACTTAACTATTTACCATGAGCTCTGAATTCCTCCTCAAAGCACCGCCTATTAAAAGTAAATTCTGGTCCTTCGGTATAACTATAAAGCTCTGGAACAAAAATGCAGTAATAACGATTTACCTGAAAGCACTTAAAAATATCATCAATGTTCTGACAGGATGACGGCCACACACACCTGACAATTCTGCAGCCCATTTGTCTGTATCGGAATATTCAAACTCGAGATCTGGAGATTCTGAAAGCCCCTGTCCAAAACACAATCCAGGATAAATTAAGACAGATTAATTAATCAAATGCAGTCATTTAATATCATGTGATACCCACTAGTAGGACTTCAAAGATAACCACTGCGGAGGATGGAATCACGCGAGACAAAAAGCTGACGACACAGAACTTTACACTATCCCTACAGTTGATAGTGCTATGAGA
This sequence comes from Pholidichthys leucotaenia, assembly GCA_020510985.1. Classification (NCBI taxonomy): domain Eukaryota; kingdom Metazoa; phylum Chordata; class Actinopteri; order Cichliformes; family Pholidichthyidae; genus Pholidichthys; species Pholidichthys leucotaenia. The sequence goes on along the minus strand of CM035837.1, from coordinate 121,630,932 downwards.
TGACTGTTGTTGTGAAATGGCGCTATATAAATAAAGTTGAATTGAATTGAATTGAATTGAATTGAATTGAATTGAATTGAACTTTATTCTCCTCCAGCAAATACAACAGACTGCCAAAGCGCACCAAAGCACCCTCTTTTATCCACTTTATTCCCGCCTTTGGGAATGGGATGAGAAACACTAACATAGGAGATACACAGCATGTACACACATCAACATACACTACACAGAGCATGGCTTTATTACAATCCTTTTGCACCCCGGCATTCTCAGGTGTAAAACCTGTCACAGCAGGGGTGAAGGCACCTCTTTGTTTAGTTTAATACCCCCTACCACTACGGTGAGGTGCTCCGCTCACTTCTTCACCATTACCATCTCTTACCCCCCGCCACAACCTCAAGTCCTGGGTGGAGTGTCATCTGTTATTGCCACCACACAGCCCCCCCAGAACACCCAGAAAGGGCCCTAACCTTCTGGCACCTTGGGCTTGAGCCGGTGCCGGTAAAGGCTGTAACGTGGAGCCACCGGGCCGGCCGAAGTGTCTTGCTGTCGAGATGGGTACGAGACAAACTCGGTCTCTGGCAATCGGTCCTCTGGAGGGGGAAAGGGTGGGGAGGGGAAAGACCTAGTATCCTGCCAACAGTTCTCTGTAGGGGGAAAACCAACTTGCGGAGTCACCATAGATGGACATCCACGCCGGGGAGCTTGAGCCAACACCACCTGCTCGTCCGCCAACAGATAAGCCTGTCAATGCAGACGGTTTCCGGTTTCCTGACGCCCCCACCCCCAAGTCTAACACAAAGTGTTTTGCCCCCGTTTCCAGCACTCTGAACAGGCCGTCATACAGTGGATGCAGCAGGGTTCTGTGGGCGCTGTGCCTGACAAAAACGAATTCGGCATTCTCAAGCGCTTTGGAACAAAGGTGCGGGGAAAACAATGGTGCGTCGGGCCTGGGACACTGGCAGCCCCTGTACTGGAACAAAATTGCGTGGGCGGCTCGGTCCCAGGCACGGGATCTCTGGCAAAAATTCCCCGGGGATCCGCAATGGCTGAGAAAAAACGAGTTCTGCCGGGGAAGCTGCCAAATCTTCCTTAGGTGCAGAGCGCAACTCCAATAGGACCCAAGGCAGGCGGTCGACACAATTTGCATCTGTTAGCAAGGCTCTGAGCACTGCTTTAAGCGACCTGTGAAAACGTTCGCACAACCCATTAGCCTGGGGGTTGTACGCGGTGGTGCGGTGGATTCTGACCCCCAGGCTATCGGCTATCGCAGACCAGAGTTCCGAAACCAATTGCAGACCCCTGTCGGAAGTGATGTCCAATGGGGATCCAAACCTTGTGACTCAAGCCGCTAAAAAGGCACGAGCTACCTCGGCAGACGTGGTGGAAGCCAACGGTACCACTTCTGGCCAACGCGTAGAAGGGGGCCCACTAAATCAATGTGTACAAGGTCGAACCTCCAGGCTGGAATTTGAAACGGCTTGAGGTGGGCTTTGGTGTGCTTGTGCACTTTAGCCCGCTGGCACGCAACGCACGCTGCAGCCCATTCTTTCACATCCCTGTGTAAGTGAGACCAGACAAATTTGGACCCCACCAGTGTAACCGAGGCGCGCACGCCCGGGATGTGAAGGGGAGTGGACGGACTCAAAAACACGGCGGTGCCAAGAGCTCAGAACCACTGGGTGGGGACAGCCGGTGGGGATGTCACAGAGCAAGGGGGACAACCCTTCTTGCACCACCCTGCTCTCCAGTTTTAATCCAGTAGCTGTGGACTGGAGGGGGCAAATGTCTGCGTCCCCAGTTTGGTCGGCGACCACGGCGGGAAATGCTATCCCTATGTAGTCTGGAGAGACTAACGCGCGCGACAGGCAGTCGGCCATGACATTAAGTTTACCGGCTGCGTGCTGAATGTCGGTAGTGAACGCCGAGATTGTGGCCTAGTGCCGTTGCTGCCATGCCGACCATGGTTCCGAAACTTTGGACACTGTGTACGTTAGCAGTTTGTGATCAACAAACACGGTGACCTTGCAGCCCTCGAGCCAAAACTGGAAATGACGCGTAGCCTGGTGGAGAGTCAACAACTCCAGGTCAAAAGTGCTGTATTTACGCTCATTGTCACGCAAGGTACGGCTGAAAAATGCGAGTGGCTGCCACGACCTGGAGACATACTGCTCCACCACGGCACCAGACACATCTGCGGTGAGCGCTAACTGCACTGACGGGGTTGGGTGGGCCAGCAAAGCCGCATTAGCGAGCGCCGTTTTGGCGTTTGTGAAAGCCTGGACCCACTCGGGGGTCCAGTCAATGCTTCCGCTGGCTTCTTTTTTTTGAGCGTGCCATACAGCGGTTGCAGCAGTTGGGCTGCCCGGGGAAGGAAACTGTTGTAAAAACTGACCACCCCCAAAAATTCCTGTAGCGCCCTCACGGTCTGTGGACGTGCAAAATCTGACACCATGCACACTTTATCCAGCAGCAGGATCACACCCTCCGGCGAGATGCAATGGCCCAAAAAAATCAATCTCTGGCAGCCCGAACTGGCACTTTGCCGGGTTAACAATAAGCCTGTGCACTTCCAACCATTGAAAAACTTGTTTGAGATGGGCGAGGTGCTCCTCCTCTGACACGCTAGCCACCAAAATGTCATCTAAGTAGACAAAAACGAACGGAGCACCGCGTCCGTCATTCTTTGGAAAGTTTGCGCTGTGTCCTTTAACCCGAACAGCATGCGTAAAAACTCGAAAAGACCAAAAGGAGTTATTACCGCCGTTTTGGAAACGTCCTCTGCTTGAACCGGGACCTGGTGGTAACCATGGACCAGATCCATCCATCCATCCATCCATCCATCTTCTACCGCTTTTCCGGAGGTCTGGGTCGCGGAGGCAGCAGTTCAAGCAGAGAAGCCCAGACTTCCCTCTCCCCAGCCACCTGCTCCAGCTCTTCAGAGGGGATACCAAGGCGTTCCCAGACCAGCTGGGAGACATAAGTCTCTCCACCGAGTCCTGGGTCTGCCCCGGGGTCTCCTCCCAGTGGGACGTACCTGAAACACCTCAAGTACCAGATCCACTTTTGAAAAAAATGCACGTCCCGGCCAGGTGCACAGAAAAATCCTGGATGTGCGGGATGAGATACTGGTCGTGTTCCGTGGTGTTGTTCAAACGTCGGAAATTACCACACGGCTGCCACGACCCATCGGCCTTGGGCACTATGCGCAGCGGAGATGCCCAAGGACTGCTGGAACACCTAACGATGCCTAATCACTCTGTTAGCAAACTCCTCGCGCGTGCTGGCTAGTTTAACCATGTCCAGGCGGTGAGGGCACGTGAACACAGGCAGACCTTTCGTTGTGAGGAAATGCTCGACTCTGTGCTTGGTTAGCGTAGCGGAAAAGGTGGGAACCGTGAGTGCTGGGAACTCGGAAAGCAAACGCTGGTACTTACCCCCTGGAGCTAGAACATTAGCATGTGTTGGTGGCCCAACTCCCCGAGCTATGCAGGGCAAGGAGGAAAAAGAAACAGCATCCACTAACTGTCTGTTGGCAACATCAACTAGCAGTTCATAATCACACAGAAAATCAGCACCTAAGATTGGGACCGAACATGCAGCTACCACAAAGTCCCACCGGTAATTGCATCCATGTAAACATACAGTCATCGTCCTTTCTCCAAACGTCCTGATGTGGGATCCATTAGATCTGGGCCGCAGCCTTCTGCCAGCCTGTCCACGCTGACCGGCAAAATGAGGTTCTTCTGAGAACCAGAGTCTACCAAAAAATGTCTCCCAGAACATGTGTGCGTGACGAAAAGCAGCTTCTCCCTGTCGCCAGCTGTCGCAGCTACTACTAACCACTGGCTGTCTCATTTCCCGGCTTTCTTGAAGTGGCATGTCGGCAGACAACGCTGCGCTTCCTTGCCAAAACAGCAGTGATAAAAACACAGCGTCCTGTGTCTCCGGGTGGCCGTCTTGGCTACCACCATCGACTCCTTGATCTCGCTGGGCTCCACCGGAGATCCCAGTCTCACTGCCTGAACGTTGAAAGCCTTGCTTGCCAGGATGATGCGGTCTGCCTCCTCTGCCAGCGCGCAGCAGTCCCCGGCCACCAGCAGCGGTGAGTTAACAAGGCTCGCTCGCACTGAAACCGGTAGATTTCTGAGGAAAAGGTGGGCGAAAAGGAAAGCTCTGTCATCCATGCCCATCGACGCGAGCATGCTTTCCACCAGGTCCACAGCCGATCTGTCCCCTAACTCTGAGCGGATGAGGAGCTTTTCTGCCCTCTCAGCGTCTGAAAGGGTATAACGGCGCAGCAGCAGCCACTTAAGAGCACCGTGTTTTCCTTGGGCTGGCAGGTCTTGGAGTAGACTCATGGCTTGTTGTGTGGCGCACACGTCCAGCACAGCTACCATGTGATGGAACTTGGTGTTGTCCATAGAGATTCCGCAGAGGGCGAACTGGGTTTCCACGTGCACAAACCAAGCGGCTGGATTGTGGAACCAAAAGTCCAGGACTCTGACACTAACGGTGCATGCAGCAGTGCGGGGCTCCCACGGGAGTGTCTCCGCGGAGGTGCTCGGCTCGTTCTCTATTTCACGTCTTAGGGTCACCACTGTGGAGAATGGAATGAGGTGAGACAACTGATAACACAGAACTTTATTCTCCTCCAGCAAATAGAACACACTGCCCTGGGTACCAAAGCGCCCTCTTTTATGCACTTTATTCCTGCCTTTGGGACCCAGGGTGAGAAACATTAACATACGAGATACACAGCATGTACACACATCAACATACACTACACAGAACATGGCTTATTACAATACTTTCGCACCCCGGTGTTCTCAGGTGTGAAACCTGTCACAGCAGGGGCGAAGACACCTCTTTGTTTAGGTTAATACCCCCTAGCGCTACAGCACTCTTCGCTGGCTCTGCTCACTTCTTCACCATTACCATCTCTCACCTCCTCCTCCCCCCCCCAACCTCAAGTCCTGGGTGGAATCCCATCTGTGATTGTGTCACCACACCATTAGGGTTTTTCCTTTATATTCCAGGGTTTCCTCTGGTAACATTTCTGGGTGGCAGCCCACCATACATGAAAAATTTCCAACATTCGATCAGGAAATATAAATTTAAGAAAACTAACTAACTAACTAACTAACCTGCACTTATATAGCGCTTTTCTAGTCACAAAGACCACTCAAAGCGCTTTCATTAATACTAACCCTCTATTCTAAGGGCCTATAGGAAACAGATATCTAGGGACAATTTAGAACAGCCGATTAACCTAACATGCATGTTTTTGGCATGTGGGAGGAAACCGGAGAAATCCCGGAGTAAACCCACGCAACACGGGGAGAACATGCAAACTCCACACAGATCACTTGTTGGTCGGGGGCTGGGATCGAACCCACGACCCCACGATCCCCACAATCCCCCGGCCAAGGGTAAACTGTGCTGCCGCAGTGCTAACCACTGCGCCACCGTGCAGCCCTGAAAAGAAAAGAAAAGAAATATCAAGGAATGACGGTCCACAAGCATGCACACAAACAGCGTGCGTGACCGTCATCCACGCGGAGTTCAGAAGCGCCCCGCCCCGTGTTCCATTTGGCAGGTAGAGTGTCTCGCTACGAGCGTCACTGTTGGAGAGAAGCAGGAGCCTATTAAAGTGCTTTAAATATGGAAAATAATCAGAAGAGGTATGTGAGCAGTGAAAGCATTTATCATGGTTTTAACCCGCTGGTACTGGGAGCAATAATGGAAGAGTCGCTTAGCTCAGAGATTCCCAAAGTGGGAGTCCTGACCCACCAGGGGGTCTGGAGATGCTGGTGGGGGGGGGGGGTCGCAAGATGATTTTCAGAATCCTCCTGAGGTAATTACGCAGGTGACATGTCACTTTAACTGGGCCACAGTAAATGTCACAGGTCACACACAGGTCAGTGTGCACCAGTAGATTTCATCTGAACAGCTCAAATCAACACACTACAATATTATTTTTAAAAATAAAATGGTGGTCCATACCAACCAAAGACAACGCAGTGAGGCCAGCGGAGACGGCAGCAGAGATCAGAGAAATGCATCAGAAAGCCCATCAACTTCTGGCACGGGGGGAGGAGGAAGAAGACAGCACTGTACAGGGCTCCATAAGCAGTCGGAGCAGCCGCCAAGTGTCGCAAGTATCGAGAGGAATATATTCAGTATGGATCCATGCATCGTTATCAGTGAAGTACAACGTCCCCAATGTGTAGTGTGTACCAAGGTGCTTGCACATGAGTTTAAAGCCCGTAAAAATGCTCAAACACTTGAAAACTAAGCACCCATCTCTTGCCGCTAAACCAGCGGATTTTTTCCGCCAAAAGGAGAAAGAATTGCAAGGCCAAATGAAAGTCATAACGAATCAAACAACAACCACTACCAAAGCTCAAAGGTGGCATATTTAATTGCACAGGCAAAAATGCCACACACAATCAGAGAAACCCTAATAAAACCCACTGCTATTGCTAGGAGTCGGACAATGCATGGGGATAAACAGGTGCGGGTGCTGGAAGTAGTGCCGCTGTCTGATGGGACCATATCCCAGCACATCACAGACATGGCCCAGGACATAAAGTGTCAGCTGATTGACAGAGTGAAGAAAGGGAAATATGTTTTGCAGTTAGATGAATCTACAGATGTATCAAACTGCCCATGTTTTCTTATGTATCAGTCACCTCCGGGGATAGTTGGGGTCGCCAGTCTCTCTCTGTCACCGTTATTTTGGGAGTCATGAGCTGAAAAGATTGGGAATCCTTGGCTTAGATAACACATGTGGTAAGTTTTTTGTTTTCCTTATTTCAGACCAGAATAAAAAGATGTTTTTACCTTTACCTTAGTTAATAATTAACTAATTTATATTCATTATTATGTACCTGGCAAGTTAAGATGACCGAAATTCACGAAGTCAATGACTTTAATCAGTCAGCAGTCTTCAGACAAACGAAACGCGGCAACAGTTAGATATCAAAATAAGGGAGGTTTTTCCTGCTGTCTGGGTGGTGAGGAGATTTCTAAAAATAAACTATAAATATACAGAAATATTATAATGGAAATAGCTGCATCTTTGGTCATTTAAGTTAATTTATTTCATTAAATACAATTTTATTAATATTTTTTTCTTTGAAATCAGAGCTAAATTATTGTTCTGTTCTGGCTCTGCAAAATTATGGTCAAAAATGTAAATTGTTATAATGAGAAAGTAAAAAAAATACCACAGTCTGTTTCAAATTTATTAAAAAAAACAGTAATTTTGTTTTTAAAAATAGACAGACATAAAATAATCCACAATTTTATAATACAATCTCAAATGTACAAGAAAAGTCAATTTTACAAGAGGAAATTACAGATTTGAGGACAATGGTTTCAAATTTAGATAAATTTACAGAGAAAAATAGAAAACTATAAGAAAATTGTTATAAATTTTGGAGAAAAACCTCAAACCTTCAAGATTGAAGTCATTACTCAAGTTTTTAAGTGGGTGCTCTTTGTACCCTGAACTAGAAATTTTTGGTTTACTTTTAATTTACATGACACTTGATATTTTCTAACCTGTTTGTATACCACCATAGACAGAGAGAGAACCTGAATTAGACAGGGCTCAGAGAGGGCAAGATTAGACAGAAGAGAGGAGCCAAGGAGAGGAAAGTGCTCAGGCTGAGGGTCCAGGAGAGGTGAGAGCAAAGGAAGGAAAGAAGGATGACACCAGTAAAAAGTCCAAACCCAGGACGTCTGAGTGGGACCCCAACTGATCCAATATTCCAACATTCAAGCCTCGGTTGTACAATACTTCAAATGGTAAGTTCCATATGCAAAGTTACTGAGCAAAATTTAAAAAAAAGAAAGAAATAGTGTAAAATTAACATATTTCGGTTACAATAGTGTCATGTGTTATCTCCCCCACTTCCCACAAAAATATGTTGCCATCATGCCAAGGTCTTTAAGCCAGATGAAACACTGTATTCACATACAGTGCATCCGGGAAGTACTCACAGTGCTTCACTTTTTCCACATTTTGTTATGTTACAGCCTTATTCCAAAATTGATTAAAGTCGTTTTTTTCCTCAGAATTCTACACACAATACCCCATAATGAAAACATGAAAAAAAAAAAAAAGATTTTTGCAAATTTATTAAAAATAAAAAACTAAGAAATCACATCTACATAAGTATTCACAGCCTTTGTCATGAAGATCAAAATTGAGCTCAGGTGCATCCAGTTTCCACTGATCATCCTTGAGATGTTTCTACAGATTAAATGGAGTCCACCTGTGGTAAATTCAGTTGACTGGACATGATTTGGAAAGGCACACACCTGTCTATACAAGGTCCCACAGTTGACAGTGCATGTCAGAGCGCAAAACAAGCATGAAGTCAAAGGAATTGTATGTAGACCTCCGAGACAGGATTGTCCTGAGGCACAAATCTTGGGAAGGGTACAGAAAAATTTCTGCTGCTTTGAAGGTTCCAGTGAGGACAGTAGCCTCCATCATCCATAAATGGAAGAACTTCGGAATGACCAGGACTCTTCCGAGAGCTGGCCAGCTGTCTAAATTGAGCGATTGGGGAAGAAGGGCCTTAGTCAGGGAGGTAACCAAGAACCCAATGGTCACTCTGTCAGAGCTCCAGTGTTCCTCTGTGGAGACAGGAGAAACTTCCAGAAGGGCAGCCATCTCTGCAGCAATACACCAATCAGGCCTGTATGGTCGAGTGGCCAGATGGAAGCCACTCCTCAGTAAAAGGGCACATGGCAGCCCACCTGGAGTTTGCCAAAAGGCACCGCAAGAACTCGCAGACCATGAGAATCAAAATTCTCTTGTCTGATGAGACAAACATTAAACTCTTTGGTGTGAACGCTAGGCATCATGTTTGGAGGAAACCAGGCACCGCTCATCACCAGGCCAATACCATCCATACAGTGAAGCATGGTGGTGGCAACATCATGCTGTGGGGATGTTTTTCAGCGGCAGGAACTGGGAAACTAGTCAGGATAGAGGGAAAGATGAATGCAGCAATGTACAGAGACATCCTGGATGAAAACCTGCCCCAGAGCGCTCTTGACTTCAGACTGGGGGGATGGTTCACCTTTCAGCAGGATAACGACCCGAAGCACACAGCTAAAATATTCAATTCAACTTTATTTATATAGCGCCATTTCACAACAACAGTAATCTCATAGCACTTTCAAATGTAGGGGAAACCCCCACAATTGCAGAAAGACCCCAGCAATCAGACGATCCCCTGTGATCAAGCATTTAGCGACGGTGGAGAGGAAAAACTCCCTCTTAACAGGAAGAAACCTCCAACAGAACCGGGCTCAGGGAGGGGCAGTCATCTGCTGCAACTGGCTGGGGGGTGAGGGGATAGAGAAGGAGAAGAAAAGAACAGACATATAGAGCACAAACAGCACAATGGGGACTCAATCTATGGGAGAGAACAAACAGATGTTAATGACCAGCAAAAATATTTCATTGAGAGTGAAGAAAGGAGTGAAGCCCATTGCACTGTCAGAGGTCCTCTGGCTGTCTAAACCTATTAGCAGCATAACAAAAGGAGGATTCAGGGGCACATGATCCCTCCCTAATTATAGGCTATATCAAAAAGGAAGGTTTTAACCTATTCTCAAAAACAGAGATCGAGTCTGACTCCCGAATCCAGATTGGCAGCTGGTTCCACAGGAGAGGAGCTTGATAACTGAAGGCTCTGCCTCCCATTGTACTTTTGGAAATTCTAGGTATCACAAGTAATTCTGCATTTTGGGAGCGTAGTGCTCTGCTAGGATAATAGGGAAGTATCAGATCTTTTAAATAAAAAAGGGGCCTGATGACTTCCGGTTATGGCTGCCACGTAGGACGGACGTGTCTCGCTCTGCTCTGCTCCTGGAAAAAAAAAATCGGCAAATAACTCTCTCATTTGGGACAGAACGTATCCCAGCATTTGGGCGAGGATATGTCGGCGAAGCCTAAGGCTGGAAAACCAGGAAAAGGAAAAAGCGAGCCGCCGAAACAGTCCAAATTAACGGACTTTCAGGTCTGTGACGCAGCAAACAAAACTCCATATATGGCGGAGGAGGCTGGCAACGCTGCGATTTCTGCGGGGAATGGCGCAGATGCGCTGATGGCAGCCATGAGTTCAATGAGAGCGGACTTTTCCTCTAGATTTGATGGGATTATGACAGCGTTGGAAGGAATAAGAAAGGAATTGGGTGACTGTGTAGAACGAACGGCGCAGATGGAGCTCCGTCTCGCTAGTGCTGAAGATGACGTCACCCGTCTTCAATTAAAGGTGCGCACTTTGGAAAAAAAAAATAAATCTCTGGAAGATAATATTTTGGATTTGGAATCTCGGTCGAGACAGAATAATTTGAGGCTGGTGGGTCTTCCAGAGGAATCAGAAAGTCGGGACGTATGTTCCTTTCTGGAAAAGTGGATTCCGGAGGTGCTGGGCAGCGAGGAGTTGCAATCAGCAGTGGTTCTGGAAAAAGCACATCGTATTGGCCCACGGAGAGATAAGGGACCGCCGAGGACCTTAATTATGAAGTTTCTTAGCAACAGAGACAGGATGAAGATCTTCAACGCTGCACGTGCTAAAGGAGAGATTAAACACCAGGACCAGCAGGTGCGGTTCTACCCAGATTTGGCCACAGGAATCCAGCAATTGAGGAAGCAGTTTGATCCCGTACGTAAGGAGCTGCGCAACCTTGGGATTCGTCATGGTGTAATCTATCCTGCGAGACTGCTGACCACGTATGAGGGCAGAACCCACATCTTCAAGACCCCAGAGGAGGCGCAGGAGTTCATCAAGAAGATCAAAGAAGAAGAAGAGACTGGTGGGAGCTAAGCATGAACAAAATATAAGGTAGAATAATTAAGCATTTGCACAGGCATCTGACTGACTTGAAGTAAATAGTAAGTTTACAAAATATAGATTGTATTATATATTAAAAAAACAAAACAAAAACAAAACAAACAAACAAACAAAAAAAAAACTATGATGTACAAAGTTGTTAAAAATTTTGGAGTTAAGTTGGAAAACTACAGAGGAGAGTTAATGTTACGTCATTAAAAGCAGTAGAGTTAGGGTGATTGGGAGGATGAAGAAGGAGTGGCTTAGGCTGTTCCCCGTGGGTGTGGAACGGTCGATGGCTATATCGGGAGACAGAATTTTTCTTTTGATTTTGGGGGGTTTGCCACAAGTGTGGGAAGGGGAAATTTGTTTGTGTGTAGTTTGTAGGATGAATGTTCAACCACTCATGTTTTTGCTTCTCTGTATGAGCATGTTTACACTGCAAGGTAATCCCAAACTCTCTATTGATCATGGACCAAAGTGTTAATCTTAATTTAACTTCATGGAATTGCAGAGGTCTACTAAATTTAAAAAAACTTAAACAAGTTATGAATAAAATAAAGGACATGGGTTCAAGAATTGTGTTTTTACAAGAAACTCATCTGATAGAGGAGGATGTTAAAAGAATTAGGAGTAGATGGCAGGGAAGTGTATTCACCTCTTCATTTTCATCCCGAGCCAGGGGAGTTATGACTCTCATACATAAATCAGTTCCTTTTCAAGTGAAAAATGTAATTGGAGACAAATTTGGAAGATATGTAATCATTCAAGGTTCTTTGCTATTAGAAAATATAAATCTTGTGAACTTATATGGTCCCAATATAGATGATCAGAAGTTCTTTGCTAATTTATTTCTCATCTTATCATCACTTACAGGGCAACATATAATAGCAGGGGATTTTAATTGTACATTGAATCCAGGTGTGGATAGATCAACAGGACTGGATTGTACGCACATTGGATGTAGGATGACTATTAATCATTTTATGAAAGAATTGAGATTGTTAGATATATGGAGAGAAATGAAACCACAAGTTAAAGCCTATTCTTGTTATTCCAGTACCTACAAGACATTCTCACGCATTGATTATTTTTTGATTTCCACAGAATTAAGGTCCAAGATTCAAAACTGCTTTTATGATAACATCGTGATCTCTGATCATGCACCCTGTTGTCTAATATATGTAGATAAAAAATTGACAAAGGAATCAGGTAGATGGCAATTTCAGCATAAATGGCTTCAGGATGAGGAATTTGTCAAGTATATAGAAAAACAGATAGACGAGTTCTTTGACATCAATACTACACAAACATCAGCATGTGTAAAGTGGGAGGCTTTCAAAGCTTTTATTAGGGGACATATTATTAGTTATACAGGATCAAAATCTAAGAAGACTCGAGAGGAGAGAGCTAAATTGGAACATAAAATAAAAAATCTTCAGGAAAAAGTGTATGCAGGAAGTGACCCAAGGTTGGAGAATGAATTACTGATTTTGAGAGCTGAATACGACAAAAAATCAGCGAATAGAGCTGCCTCGAGTCTTCTAAGATTGAAACAATCTTTTTATGAACAAGGTGAAAAATCAGGAAAATTATTAGCATGGCAGATTAAACAATTGGAAATTAAAACACCAATTACCAGTATTATAAGTAACGGACAGGTAGTTATAGATCCTTTAGAAATTAATAGAGCCTTTAGAGATTACTATGAAAAATTATATGATACCAAAAATGAACCTGATTTAACAAAACTAAATGGGTTTTTGAACGAACTATCTATACCGTGTATTCCAAATGAAAACAGGGAGATATTGGAGTCTAAAATTAGTCAAGAAGAAGTTGGGCTAGCCATTGATAATATGAAATCAGGAAAAAGTGCAGGACCAGATGGTCTTCCAGTTGACCTTTATAAAAAATTTAAGAATAAATTAATAAAACCTTTTTTGGAAATGGTTTTAGAAGCATTTCAAAATAATAATTTACCATCATACATAAATAATGCCTTAATTATACTGCTGCCAAAACCAGGTAAGCCCTCTAATAAATGTGAAAATATGAGACCAATAAGCCTATTAAACACCGACCTTAAGATAATCTGTAAAATTTTAGCAAGACGAATACAAGAAATTTTACCAAATATTATTAATCGAGATCAGAATGGCTTTATAAAGGGTAGACAAGGCTTCCATAATGTAAGAAGACTATTTAATATTATTTATTTTAATAAAGAAGCACCGGATACAGCTCTCCTATCATTGGACGCCGAAAAGGCCTTTGATAGAGTTGAATGGCCCTTTCTTTTTGAAGTCCTACAAAGGTTTGGACTTGGAAATAATTTCATAAAATGGGTTCAAATAATATACAATAATGCTACAGCAGAAATCCTAACAAATAACAATATTTCAAAACCAATAAAAATCAATAGAGGATGTCGACAAGGCTGTCCACTTTCACCTTTACTGTTTACTATGGCAATTGAACCTTTAGCGATAGCGATACGTTTACATTCACAAATATATGGAATTAAAGTTGGACCAACAGAACATAAAATCTCCCTGTACGCCGATGATATAATTTTGTTTATGTCGAATCTAAAAAAATCAATTCCAACCTTGTTGAATTTAATAAAGAATTTTGGGGAAATATCAGGATATAAAATAAATAAAACTAAATCTTCAATATTAATGCTAAATGAGACCCAGAGAAATTACCCAGCCCCTGAGGTAAATCAATTCAATGTTGTAAATCAGTTTAAATATTTAGGAATCCAAATTATGCCTAAGCTAGAATCAGTCGCCAGTGTCAACTATGAAGCCTTAATGTCAGATATCAGTGAGTTAACTCAGAGATGGATGTCACTACCAATGTCGATGATCGGGAGAATCAATATACTTAAAAGTAATATTTTACCTAAAATACTTTATTTATTTCAATACATTCCCTTATCACCACCTTTAGATCTATTCTCAAGAATAAAAAAAAAGTTAGTGGAATTTATATGGAACAACAGGAGGGCTAGATTACGTTTGTCTTTATTATATTTACCATTTGATCGTGGAGGTCTGAAATGTCCAAATTTTATGTTGTATTATTGGTCGGCACAACTGAGGTCTATGACATATTATTTTTCATCAAATGATCTCCCTCACTGGACTGAAATGGAATCATACAATTTACCTTTACCTCTTCCCATATTCATATACTCAGATTCGGCAAAAAAATTACAAAAACAAGTTAAAAATCCATTTGTAAAGCATATGATCAAAATATGGTGTGAAGCTAAAAACTATTTAAAAGAACCACAGTTATTGTCACAATTTAGTCCAATATGGGGTAATCAATATTTTAAACCAGGGAGAGCGGACGCTGTATTTAAAGTATGGAATTTAAAAGGGATACAAAAGATTCAGGATTTATATTTGCCATGTGCAGACAACATAATGTCTTTTGAAGAGCTGAGGATCAAATTTAATCTCAATAGAACACATTTTTTTAAATATCTTCAACTTAGAAACTTTATTCGATCAAATCAAAATAAAGCTCTCACTCGACCTATTTATTCATCCTTGGAAAAAATGATGATGAAAGATAGTAAAAGAAAGGGTATTATTTCAGAGTTTTATAACTCATTGACACTATCTTCAAGTGAAAATTCACTGAAAAGATTAAACTACTGGAAAGAAGATCTGCAAATTGAAATTTCAGAGGAACAATGGGAATTGGCTTGTACAGAAGCTCAAACCAAATCAATAAATGCACGCCTTAAATTGATACATTTCAAATGGTTAATGCGGATGTATGTTACACCGGAGGAGTTAAATAGATATAACAAAAATATACCAGATACATGCACAAAATGCATGGAAAGTAAAGGAACCCTATTTCATTGTTTATGGGAATGTAGATTAATAAGAATGTTTTGGGAAGAGGTGAGGGTAACAATTGAAAAAATAATCTCAAAACAAATCATATTGAATCCTAAACTGTTTTTGTTGGGTCTGTACCCAGAAAAGCATAATTTTAATAAAAGTGAAAGAACATTCATAGACCTCAGTTTGCTTAATGCCAAAAAATGTATTGCACTATTATGGAAAAAGACTCATAGACCAGATGTGACTCAGTGGTTAAGACAGATGTTAACAAACCTTCCATTACAAAGAATAACATATATACTAAAATCAAAGGAAATTGTGTTTGAGAATATATGGAGACCTTTTATTGATTATGTAAAAAATTTAAACATAACTCTTGAAGAAGAAGGTGAATGATGTGCGTGGACCTTGTAAATTCCAAACTGGTGAACATAATATGTATACTTATGTATTGGATTGTCTAGACTAAACAGAGGAGCATTGTTGAAGATTTGATTTTGTTGGTGGTTGTTGGTGTTTTTAGTGCATTTTTTTTTTTTGTAGTACTTTAGTGTTAGTGTTTGATTGTTTGTATCATGTTTGTTAAAAAAAAAAAAAAGGTTCAATAAAGATATTGTGGAAAAAAAAAAAAGGGGCCTGATTATTTAGAGCTTTGTAAGTGAGAAGAAGGATTTTAAACTTAATTCTAAACTCTATGGGAAGCCAATGAAGGGACGCCAGAACCGGAGAGATATGATCTCTCTTTCTAGTACCTGTTAAAACTCTTGCTGTAGCATTTTGGATCAGCTGAAGACTTTTTAAAGATGTTTTAGGACAACCTGATAATAAAGAGTTACAATAATCTAATCTAGAGCTAACAAAAGCGTGGATCAGTTTCTCAGCATCACTCTAAGACAAGATGCTCCTAATCTTGGCAATATTACGCAAATGATAGAAGGCAGTCTTAGAAACAAATTTAATATGTGAATTAAAAAACAGATTTTGATCAAAAATAACTCCAAGGTTCCTCACAGAACTATTAAGAAAAAGAGTAACCACATCCAAACTAAGAGTTTGATTTGGAAAGGTATTTCTAAGGTTTTTTGGACCAACAAGAATGACTTCAGTCTTACCTGAATTTAATAGCAGGAAATTACAAGTCATCCAAGCTTTGATTTCCTTCAGACAGGCCTCTAACTTGGCTAATTGATTACTATCATCTGGCTTCATTGACAGGTATAATTGTGTGTCATCTGCATAACAATGAAAATGTATACAGTGCTTTCTAATAATGTTGCCTAGGGGAAGCATATATAAACTAAAAATAATAAGGCCTAGCACAGATCCCTGTGGAACTCTGTGACTGAGCTTTGAGTTGAAAGAAAACTCATTACTGACATGAACAAACTGGAACTTATCAGATAAATAAGATCTAAACCACTGCAACAAAGTTCCATTAAGTCCAACATGGTGTTCTAATCTATCAAGTAGATTATGATCGATCTATCAAAAGCTGCACTAAGGTCTAAAAGGACAAGTACAGAAACAAATCCATTTTCAGGTGCGATAAGGAGGTCATTAGTGACCTTCACTAAGGCTGTTTCAGTGCTATGATGGATTCTAAACCCAGACTGAAACTCTTCAAATAAACCATTTCCCTGCAAGTGGTCAAATAATTGTGTAGCAACAACTCTTTCTAAGATTTTTGAAATGAAAGGCAGATTAAAGATTGGTCTATAGTTAGCTAAAACTCCTGGATCCAGCATTGGCTTTTGGAGTAAGGGTTTAATTATAGCAGTTTTAAAAGCCTGCGGTACATGGCCTAATGTTAATGAAGAATTGATTATTTGAAGAACAGAGCTACCCGTAAATGGGAAGACTTCTTTAAATAACCTGGTAGGAATACGGTCTAAAAGACAAGTTGAAGGCTTGGATGAGGAAATTATTTTATCTAACTCTAAAAGGTCAACTGGAGTAAACTCATCCAAACAGATATCAATTGAAGGAGTTATAGCAGTTAATGTATTCAAGTTAACAGTGGGAAAAATCTGACTGATTTTATCTCTGATAGATGAAATTTCATTAATGAAAAAGTTCATTAAGTCCTGACAAGTAAGCTCTAAGGGAATGCTAGGATTGACAGAGTCCTGACTCTTTGTCAGCCTGGCTACAGTGCTGAAAAGAAACCTGGGATTATTCTTGTTCTCTTCTACTAATGAGGAATAATAACTTGTTCTAGCTTTCTGAAGATATTTTTTATAAATTAGAAGATGATTTCTCCAAGCTAAATAGATTTCATCTAATTTAGTGGAGCGCCATTTTCTTTCTAATTGACAAGTTTTCTGTTTTAAGCTACAGGTTTCTGTGTGGAACCAAGAAGTTAGAAATCTCTGATTAGACTTTTTCTTTTTTAAAGGGGCCACCATGTCTACAGTCTCATGCAGAGAAGCTGTAACACTATCTACCACGCTATCAATTACAGAAGGAGCAAGCTCTCCATAGCTTATCTCCATTGTGGTGACACATGGCATAGAGGAAACAATCTGCATAAATTTGGTAACAGCATCATCTGAGAGGTATCTATTGTAGTAATATTTTTCTTTAGAAGCCAAATAGTCAGAAATAGTAAAATCAAAGGTTAACAGACAATGGTCTGACAGTACAGGGTTATGAGGAGACACTACCAGATTTTCTATTTCTATGCCATATATCAGCACAAGGTCCAACGTGTGTTGGAGATAATGGGTAGAATTTCCTACTTTCTGAGAAAACCCCATCGAGTCTAATATTGAATTAAATGCCACATTAAGGCAATCACTATCTACATCTACATGTATATTAAAGTCCCCTACTATAATTATTCTGATTTCAGCACTAAATCTGCTAAGAATTTCGCAAATTTGGATAAAAACTCTGAGTAGGCTGAGGGAGGACGATAAACTATGGCAAATAAAATTGGGTTTAACCTAAAATTGCTAAAATGCCCAATACTGAGGACCAGGCCCTCAAAGGAATTAAAACATGTTTTTTGCTTTACATTAACTAGTAATTTGGAGTGGTAAATTGTCACTACTCCTTCTCCACGACCAGAACTTCTGGGGTTTTGACAGTATAAATAACCAGAGGGAGTTGATTCATTCAAACCAACATAATCCTCTTGCCCTAACCAAGTCTCTGTAAGGGGTATTAAATCAATCTGATTATGGCTGTGTAGTTGTACATGTATATGTTGGACACATGCATATGTGATTTAACCTCACGATGAAGGAGCCGCAGAGTCTGAGCCCCCTGCGGAGGACAGAGAGAGAAGACACAGGTGTGGACAGAAGACTTCCTGACCTCTGAGGCTCGAACATAGGTGTGGACAGAAGACTTCCTGACCTCTGAGGCTCGAGAGGAGAGAGGGGGGAGTAATGTAAATAAAGAGTTGATGAATGTGAATAAAAGGATTATGATAGAGATGTGTGACCTCCCCTGCAAGGGAGAGGCTTTGATGTGAGAATGTTTAAAGGTGAGGACTTTGGTGTGTTTCCTCCTCTTTGTTCGCTGCTCAAGAATGAGAGCATACTGTGGGAATGATTGCTTGAAATAAACTTGAATTAAATGCAATTCGGTTTCGTTATTCAAGGCTCCCCACATTGGTGACTGACGACGTTGAGAATGACCGGAGAAAGTCTCAGGGTCCCGGACTCACAGAGTTCAGAGCTGGCGAGCGCAGTGGCCGTCAAGCTGCCTGATTTCTGGCAGGATAGCCCACGGTCGTGGTTCCTGCAAGCGGAGTTGCAGTTCGCGCTCGCAGGAGTAACGGTGGATGACACTAAGTTCCACCATGTCATCGCTAAACTGGATAACAGCACAGCTCGGTGTGTGCAGAGTTTGGTGGAGCAGCCACCCGCGACCGGCAGGTACGACAAGCTGAAATCCACCCTCATTAAGTTTTTCAACCCCTCGGCCGCAGTGAGGGCGAGGAGGATCCTGTCTTTGCTAGACCAAGGAGGACACAGGCCGAGCGCCCTGATGGAGGAGATGATACAGCTGAGAGGGTTGGACAACGATGATTTCCTTTTCCAGTTCATCTTCCTCTCCAACCTCCCGACGCATGCGAGAAGCACGCTGGCCGGTAAGAAGTGTCACACCCTGGAGGAGTTCCGGGAGCTGGCCCAGGAAGCAGATGGGATTCTGGACGCCTGCGGCGGGCAAGCAACCACAGCGGCGACCCAAGACAGCGGGGAGCCAGAGGCGGCAGACCCAGGCTGGCCGACGACGGCGGCAGCACGGCCGCGACGAGGTGGAGCCAATGGTCCGGTGGCAGAGGCGCGGCCCCGACACAGCGGAGGAGAGGATCTCTGCTTTTACCATCGGAGGTTCGCTGAGAGGGCACGCAGGTGTGTGCCGCCCTGCAACTTCAGGAGTTCGGGAAACGGCAAGACCGGGGGTCGCTAGCAGCTTCGACTCTCGGAGAAGGCAACAAGCTGCTCTACATCACGGATGCGCGCTCCGGACGAGAGTTCCTCATAGACACCGGAGCCCAAGTGAGCTTCATCACCCCAACATACGCGGACCAGGTCGCTGGACCCCGCGGTAGCGGAGCTACGGCGGCAAATGGCTCGAGCATCAACACCTAGGGGAAAAGGACCTTGCCTTTATGCTTACATGGCCGCACATATGAATGGACTTTTGTAATAGCGGCGGTGAGTTTCAACATGTTGGGCGCGGATTTTTTGTGCTCACACAATCTGTTAGTTGATCTTGCTAACAGACGGCTGGTAAATGCACTCTCTTTTTACTCTCTCCCCTGTTCAGCTCGAGTGTCCCCGCCACCAGTACAGACCCACGTCGCTACAGCAGGTGGTAAGTTTCACACACTCCTCACCCAATTTCCAGCGCTCACTGTGCCCACTTTTTCAGCGACAGTCGCGAAGCACGGGGTGAATCACTTTATCCCTACATCTGGTCCTCCGGTGTTTGCAAAAGCTCGGCGCTTGGATGCAGTTAAGCTCGCCATTGCGCGAGGAGTTCGCCAGCCTAGAGAGGCTGGGCATCGTTCGTAGGTCAAAAAGCCCGTGGGCTTTGCCGCTGCACATGGTACCGAAAGCCGATGGCTCTTGGAGACCGTGTGGTGATTACCACAGGCTAAACAATGCTACGGCGCACGATCGTTATCCCATCCCGCACATTCAGGATTTTTCGGTGCACCTGGCGGGGGCGCGCATTTTTTCAAAGATTGATCTGGTTCGCGGCTATCACCAAGTCCCAGTCCAACCGGAGGACATTCCTAAAACAGCGGTAATAACCCCATTCAGACTTTTCGAATTTTTATGCATGCCGTTTGGTCTCAAAGGGGCGGCGCAAACGTTTCAGCGGATGATGGATGCCGTGTTACGCGATCTCCCTTTCGTGTTTGTGTACCTCGACGACATTTTGGTCGCGAGTACTTCAGAGGACGAACACGAAACGCACCTCACAGCAGTTTTTAGGAGGCTGGGAGAGCACGGCTTAATAGTTAACCCAGCCAAGTGCCAGTTCGGCGTCGAGCGGATCGATTTTTTGGGTCACCGCGTCTCCCCAGAGGGAGCGGTTCCGTTACCAGATAAAGTACGCGCGGTAGCGGATTTTCCCCGGCCACAAACGGTCAAATCACTGCAGGAATTCTTGGGGATGGTGAATTTTTATAACCGATTCCTGCCCCACGCAGTTCAAATCATGCAACCGTTATATGCCGCGCTCAAAAAGCAAAAACCAACCCAGGCGGTCGAATGGTCCCCGGAGCGGGAGCGCGCGTTCACAGAGGTTAAAAAAGCCTTGGCTGACGCTGCGCTCCTGGCCCACCCAGACCCGGCAGCACGTATCGCGCTGACGACAGACGCTTCAGATTTAGCCATAGGAGCCGTTACTGAGCAACGGGTTGCCGGGGTTTGGCAGCCGTTGACTTTCTTTAGCAAATCCTTAAGCGCGGCTGAGCGAAAATACAGCACGTTCGACAGAGAACTGTTGGCGCTGCATTTGGCTATTCGTCATTTCCAGTTCTGGCTGGAAGGACGGTGCTTCACCGCTTATGTGGACCACAAGCCGCTCACATACGCCATGGCCAAAATTTCAGATCCGTGGTCAGGCAGGCAGCAGAGGCAGCTGGCCGCGATCTCGGAATTTACCACTGACATTAGGCACATTGCGGGCAAATTCAATGTAGTAGCAGATTGTCTCTCGCGCGCGTTCACGACTCCACCACGCGCAGAGGCAGAACGGGCCACCGTGACCGCGCCACAGGAGAGCGGCACGGTGGCGCGCGCAGCCCCGGTGCACGTGGGTATAGATTACGCAGCCATGGCAGCGGACCAGGGGGCTGACGCGGACGTGCGCGCGCTCCAGTCTGGACCAACAGGGTTAAGGCTGGAGAGCAAGTGTTTACAAACCGGTATGCCCCCCCTGATCTGCGACGTGTTGACGGGGCGCCCGCGTCCGGTGGTTCCGGCCACGTGGCGCCGCCGTGTTTTTGACTTGGTCCACTCACTGGCGCACCCGGGAGTGCGCGCGTCGGTGAAAATGGTAGCGGAAAAGTTTGTTTGGCCGTGCCTGCGCAAGCACGTGAAGGAATGGGCAAAAACCTGCATTTCCTGTCAACGGGCCAAAATTCACAAGCACACAAGAGCCCCGTTAGAACCGTTTCGCATTCCAGCCAGAAGGTTCGACCACGTGCACGTCGACCTTGTGGGCCCCCTACCGGCATCACAGGGGTTCACGCATCTTTTGACAATGGTGGACCGAACCACACGTTGGCCGGAAGTGGTCCCGCTTGCGACAACCACGGCCGCGGAGGTGGCTCACGTTTTTTTAACAGCTTGGGTGGCGCGCTTCGGGGTTCCGTCGGACATTACGTCCGATAGAGGACCTCAATTCATCTCTGAGCTGTGGTCAGCGATGGCCAACGGCTTGGGAGCCAAAATTCACCGCACTACGGCTTACCACCCTCAGGCTAATGGTTTATGCAAGCGTTTTCATAGGTCTTTGAAGGCAGCACTCAGAGCGTCGCTCACGGATGCAGATTGGGTAAATAAACTACCATGGGTTTTATTGGGGTTGGGTTAGGGTTAGGGTCTCTTTTTTACTCTCTCCCCTGTTCAGCTCGAGTGTCCCCACCACCAGTACAGACCCACGTCGCTACAGCAGGTGGTAAGTTTCACACACTCCTCACCCAATTTCCAGCGCTCACTGTGCCCACTTTTTCAGCGACAGTCGCGAAGCACGGGGTGAATCACTTTATCCCTACATCTGGTCCTCCCGTGTTTGCAAAAGCTCGGCGCTTGGATGCAGTTAAGCTCGCCATTGCGCGCGAGGAGTTCGCCAGCCTAGAGAGACTGGGCATCGTTCGTAGGTCAAAAAGCCCGTGGGCTTTGCCGCTGCACATGGTACCGAAAGCCAATGGCTCCTGGAGACCGTGTGGTGATTACCACAGGCTAAACAATGCTACGGCGCACGATCGTTATCCCATCCCGCACATTCAGGATTTTTCGGTGCACCTGGCGGGGGCGCGCATTTTTTCAAAGATTGATCTGGTTCGCGGCTATCACCAAGTCCCAGTCCAACCGGAGGACATTCCTAAAACAGCGGTAATAACCCCGTTCGGACTTTTCGAATTTTTACGCATGCCGTTTGGTCTCAAAGGGGCGGCGCAAACGTTTCAGCGGATGATGGATGCCGTGTTACGCGATCTCCCTTTCGTGTTTGTGTACCTCGACGACATTTTGGTCGCGAGTACTTCAGAGGACGAACACGAAACGCACCTCACAGCAGTTTTTAGGAGGCTGGGAGAGCACGGCTTAATAGTTAACCCAGCCAAGTGCCAGTTCGGCGTCGAGCGGATCGATTTTTTGGGTCACCGCGTCTCCCCAGAGGGAGCGGTTCCGTTACCAGATAAAGTACGCGCGGGAGCGGATTTTCCCCGGCCACAAACGGTCAAATCACTGCAGGAATTCTTGGGGATGGTGAATTTTTATAACCGATTCCTGCCCCACGCAGCTCAAATCATGCAACCGTTATATGCCGCGCTCAAAAAGCAAAAACCAACCCAGGCGGTCGAATGGTCCCCGGAGCGGGAGCGCGCGTTCACAGAGGTTAAAAAAGCCTTGGCTGACGCTGCGCTCCTGGCCCACCCAGACCCGGCAGCACGTATCGCGCTGACGACAGACGCTTCAGATTTAGCCATAGGAGCCGTTATTGAGCAATGGGTTGCCGGGGTTTGGCAGCCGTTGGCTTTCTTTAGCAAATCCTTAAGCGCGGCTGAGCGAAAATACAGCACGTTCGACAGAGAACTGTTGGCGCTGCATTTGGCTATTCGTCATTTCCAGTTCTGGCTGGAAGGACGGTGCTTCACCGCTATGTGGACCACAGGCCGCTCACATACGCCATGGCCAAAATTTCAGATCCGTGGTCAGGCAGGCAGCAGAGGCAGCTGGCCGCGATCTCGGAATTTACCACTGACATTAGGCACGTTGCGGGCAAATTCAATGTAGTAGCAGATTGTCTCTCGCGCGCGTTCACGACTCCACCACGCGCAGAGGCAGAACGGGCCACCGTGACCGCGCCACAGGAGAGCGGCACAGTGGCGCGCGCAGCCCCGGTGCACGTGGGTATAGATTACGCAGCCATGGCAGCGGACCAGGGGGCTGACGCGGACGTGCGCGCGCTCCAGTCTGGACCAACAGGGTTAAGGCTGGAGAGCAAGTGTTTACAAACCGGTATGCCCCCCCTGAGCTGCGACGTGTCGACGGGGCGCCCGCGTCCGGTGGTTCCGGCCACGTGGCACCGCCGTGTTTTTGACTTGGTCCACTCACTGGCGCACCCGGGGGTGCGCGCATCGGTGAAAATGGTAGCGGAAAAGTTTGTTTGGCCGTGCCTGCGCAAGCACGTGAAGGAATGGGCAAAAACCTGCATTTCCTGTCAACGGGCCAAAATTCACAAGCACACAAGAGCCCCGTTAGAACCGTTTCGCATTCCAGCCAGAAGGTTCGACCACATGCACGTCGACCTTGTGGGCCCCCTACCGGCATCACAGGGGTTCACGCATTTTTTGACAATGGTGGACCGAACCACACGTTGGCCGGAAGTGGTCCCGCTTGCGACGACCACGGCCGCGGAGGTGGCTCACGTTTTTTTAACGGCTTGGGTGGCGCGCTTCGGGGTTCCGTCGGACATTACATCCGATAGAGGACCTCAATTCATCTCTGAGCTGTGGTCAGCGATGGCCAACGGCTTGGGAGCCAAAATTCACCGCACTACGGCTTACCACCCTCAGGCTAATGGTTTATGCGAGCGTTTTCATAGGTCTTTGAAGGCAGCACTCAGAGCGTCGCTCACGGATGCAGATTGGGTAAATAAACTACCATGGGTTTTATTGGGGTTGCGTTCTGCGCCCAAAGAGGACTTAGACGCCTCCCCAGCGGAGCTGGTATTCGCACACACTCTTAGGCTGCCAGGCGGGTTTTTACCAGAGCACCCGGAGCCCCCACCTCTCTCTGCTCTGGGACCGTTAGTTGGCACGGGAGCAGACACGCTTCCGGGTCCGGTTCATCACGCTTTTCCACGGGTTTTCGTCCCCAAGGCTTTGAAAAATGCCGATTTCGTTTTTGTCAGGCGCGAAGCCCTAAAAGCAACACTCAAACCACCTTACGAAGGGCCATTTCGAGTGCTGGAGGCAGGTGATAAGCAATTTGTGCTAGATTTTGGAGACAGAAAAGAGACAGTCAGTATTGACAGACTAAAACCTGCTTTTGTCATGAAGGACGGGTCTGTACCGGTCGCAGTGGTGCCTCGATGAGGCAGGCCCCCCCCCCGCAGGGGGCAAATAATCACTCTCTCCCTCAGTCAACAGAGCCGGAGCAGAAAGGCGCCCCAGGCAAGGCGGGGCCAACTCACAGCAGATTCGGCAGACGGTTGAAGCCCAGGCGGTGCACAGACTGAATGTGGGTGTTGATTATACAGTAGTCAGTAAAATGTATTGAATTTTAGGGAATAGTCCGTTCTTCATCGTTTGGGGGGGGGGGGTTATATGGCTGTGTAGTTGTACATGTTGGACACAAGCATATGTGATTTAACCTCACAATGAAGGAGCCGCAGAGTCTGACCCCTGCGATGCAGAGGCTGAGCCCCCTGCGAAGGACAGAGAGAGAAGACACAGGTGTGGACAGAAGACTTCCTGACCTCTGAGGCTCGAGAGGAGAGAGGGGGGAGTAATGTAAATAAAGAGTTGATGAATGTGAATAAAAGGATTATGATAGAGATGTGTGACCTCCCCTGCGAGGGAGAGGCTTTGATGTGAGAATGTTTAAAGGTGAGGACTTTGGTGTGTTTCCTCCTCTTTGTTCGCTGCTCAAGAATGAGAGCATACTGTGGGAATGATTGCTTGAAATAAACTTGAATTAAATGCAATTCGGTTTCGTTATTCAAGGCTCCCCACACTGATGATCAATTAACAGATCATGGACTAGCAGAGACTTGGGAGTTGGAGACCTAATATTTAACAAACCATGTTTAATTTTTAAATTATGAGGAGGAACAGAGGCCAAGTCATTAAATTTAGAGGCTTTATGTTTGAGTTTTACCAACTTTTTGTTTAATCACTTTGGGGTGCTTATACATTATATTTTTATTTACTTTGGAGGGAGCAGACAATGATTCTCTGATGGGGAAGATGGGCTAAGTTGAGGGGTGGCGGATGAAGAGAAGCTGCAGAGAGGCGTGTAAGACTGCGACTCTGCTTCCTGGTCCCAACTCTGAGTTGTCAAGGTTTTGGAAATTTGGATAAAAATGATGCCAGATTGTTAGATAAAAGAGACGCACCATCCAAAGTGGGTTGGATGCCGTCTCGTCTAATAAGACCACATTTTCCCCAAAATGAGTTCCAATTGTCTATGCAGCCCACATTGATTGCAGGACACCACACAGACAGCCAGCGGTTAAAGGATGACACGGGGCTAAACATGTTATTACTGGTCAGATTGGGGAGGGGCCCAGAGAATACTACAGAGGCAGACATCGTTTTGGCAAGGCTACACACCGATTCCACACTAAGTTTTGTGACTTCAGACTGCCAGAGTCAGATGTCGTTAATGCTGGCGTGGATAACAATTGTGGAGTATTTACAGTTACTTTTAGCCAGCGATGTTGCCTGCTCTGGCCCTGGGAATGCATTTGACTATGGACGCTGGAGTCTCTAGGTTCACGTTTCTGACTATAGAGTCGCCAATGATCAGAGTTTTTTCCTCAGCTGGTGTGTCGCTGAGCAGGGAAAAGCGATTAGACACATGAACAGGTTGGTAGTGAGCCAGGGGCTTGCGACTATGCTTCCTTTTCACCGTCACCCACCCATTCTCTCCTGGATTCTCAGGAGAGGTGGAAGCTGGGGTACGGCTAGCAGGCCCTATGCTAGGGTGCTCCGCTGCAGCTTAGGGGAGTCCGTCATTATTAACTGGCACTGACGGTGTTTCAATGCAGCGGAGCCGGGATTCCAAATCGCACAACCTCGCCGCGAGCGCCTCAAAAAGACAACATGTATTACATTTACCATTAACACTAAAAGAGGCAGAGGTGCAGCTAAACATCTGACACAATCCATATCAAAGAAGTGGCTTCAGGGCAACTCTGTGAATGTCCTAGAGTGGCCCAGCCAGAGCCCAGACTTGAATCCAATCGAAAATTTCTGGAGAGATCTGAAAATGGCTGTGCACCGATGCTTCCCATCCAACCTGATGGAGCTTGAGAGGTGCTGCAAAGAGGAATGGGCCAAACTGCCCAAAGATGGGTGTACCAAGCTTGTGGCATCATATTCAGAAAGATTTGAGACTGTAATTGCTGCCAAAGGTGCATCAACAAAGTACTGAGCAAAGGCTGTGAATACTTATGTACATGTGATTTCTTAGTTTTTTTTATTTTTAATAAATTTGCAAAAACCTCAAAAAAAAACTTTTTTCATGTTGTCACTATGGTATTGTGTGTAGAATTTTAAGGAAAAAATGAATTTAATCCATTTTGGAATAAGGCTGCAACATAACAAAATGTGGAAAAAGTGAAGCACTGTGAATACTTTCCAGATGCACTGTATGAACACAAAAACATAAAACACATGGCCATTTTTTAAACGAAATAGACTGAACAGGCATTGAATGTAAAATGATAATGAACTAATAAATATTAAATAATAAAAGAAATGCAGAAACAGAGAATGTCAAAGAAAACGTTGCAGTACGTGGGCTAAATAAAGGTAAATTCCACATACTT
The DNA here is from genome assembly GCA_020510985.1 of Pholidichthys leucotaenia. Taxonomy (NCBI): domain Eukaryota; kingdom Metazoa; phylum Chordata; class Actinopteri; order Cichliformes; family Pholidichthyidae; genus Pholidichthys; species Pholidichthys leucotaenia. The sequence continues at coordinate 121,603,946 of CM035837.1, read as the reverse complement.
AGATTCATTTTGGTGTCATATGTGCCAAATATCAACATGTGATTATACATATTAAAGTATTAAGAAGAGTAATTCAACATTTTTAAGTAATTAATTTTAGTAACATTTCATGTCAGTATTTTGCATAAATATACAGTGGTGTGAAAAGGTGTTTGCCCCCTTCCTGATTTCTCATTTTTTGTATGTTTGTCACACTTAAATGTTTCAGATCATCAAACAAATTTATGACTGGCGCCTAGCGGCTGCCCCGCCTTGGATGCGCTCTGCAGAGCGTGCCCAAATGCCAAGTCACGTTTTGTTACCTTGTATTATACATGTGTAATGACAATAAAGTTGAATCTCAATCTCAATCTCAAATTTAAATATTAGACAAAGATAACACACATAAACACAAAATGCAGCTTTTAAATGAAGGTGTTTATTATTAAGAGGGAAAAAAAATCCAAACCTACGTGGCCCTGTGTGAAAAAGTGACTGCCCCCTAAACCTAATAACTGGTTGGGCCGCCCTTAGCAGCAACAACTGCAATCAAGCATTTGCGATAACTGGCAATGAGTCTTTTACAGCACTGTGGAGGAATTTTGGCCCACTCATCTTTGCAGAATTGTTGTAATTCAGCCACACTGGAGGGTTTTCAAGCATGAACCACCTTTTAAGGTCATGCCACTGCATCTCAATCGGATTCAGGTCAGGACTTTGACTAGGCCACTTTAAAGACTTCATTTTGTTTTTCTTAAGCCATTCAGAGGTGGACTTGCTGGCGTGTTTTGGATCACTGTCCTGCTGCAAAACCCAAGTGTGCTTCAGCTTGAGGTCATCAACAGATGGCCAGACATTCTCCATTCAGGATTTTTTGGTAGACAGCAGAATTCATGGTTCCATTTACCACAGCAAGTCTTCCAGGTCCTGAAGCAGCAAAGCAGCCCCAGACCATCACACTACCACCACCATATTTTACTGTTGGTATGATGTTCCTTTTTTGAAATGCTGTGCTGCTTTTACGCCGGATGTAATGGGACACACACCTTCCAAAAAGTTCAACTTTTGTCTCGTCAGTCCACAGAATATTTTCCCCAAAGTCTTGGGGATCATCAAGTGGTTTTCTGGCAAAACTGAGACCAGCCTTTATGTTCTTTTTGCTTAGCAGTAGTTTTCATCTTGGGAACTCTGCCATGCAGGCCATTTTTGCCCAGTCTCTTTCTTATGGTGGAGTCATGAACACTGACCTTAACTGAGGCAAGTGAGGCCTGCAGTTCTTTGGATGTTGTTGTGGGGTCTTTTGTGACCTCTTGGATGAGTTGTCGCTGCGCTCTTGGGGTAATTTTGGCCAGCCGGCCACTCCTGGGAAGGTTCACCACTGTTCCATGTTTTTGCCATTTGTGGATAACGGCTCTCACTGTGGTTCGCTGGAGTCCCAAAGCTTTAGAAATGGCTTTATAACCTTTTCCAAACTGACAGATCTCGATTATTTTGTTTCTCATTTGTTCCTGAATTTCTTTGGATCGTAGCATGATGTCTAGCTTTTGAGAATCTTTTGGTCTACTTCACTTTGTCAGGCAGGTCCTATTTAAGTGATTTCTTGATAGAGAACAGGTGTGGCAGTAATCAGGTCTGGGTGTGGCTAGAGAAATTGAACTCAGCCTTCCAAAAATGTGATAAACCACAGTTAATTTATGTTTTAACGGGGGGGGGGGGGGGTCACTTTTTCCACACAGGGCAATGTAGGTTTGGATTTTTTTTCCCCTTAATAATAAACACCTTCATTTAAAAACTGCATTTTGTGTTTACTTGTGTTATCTTTGTCTAATATTTAAATTTGTGTGATGATCTGAAACATTTAAGTGTGACAAACATACAAAAAAATGAGAAATCAGGAAAGGGGCAAACACTTTTTCACACCACTGTAGCACTCTTTACTCATCTCTTGATGACCAAAGCGTTTTACAGATCCTGCTATCCACCCATTCACACACTGATGGCGGCGGAGCCGCCATACACAGGCGTTGACTTGGCCCACCAGGAGCAACTGGGGGTTCAATGTCTTGCTCAAGGACACTTCGACATGCAGACTGCAGACAGAGCGGGAACTGAACCCCTGACCCTCCGATTAGTAGTCCGCCACACTACACCTGCACCACAGCCACGCCACACAGCGGGGAAAATAAGTATTGAACACATCAACATTTTTCTCACTACACATATTTCTGATGTAGCCATTGACCTGAGATTTTCACAGATATCAGTTATAACCCAAGTAATCCATACATACAAAAAAATCAAGGCAACTGTGTTCACAAAACAAGTTATATTTAATACAGTGGAATTTTTTTTTTTTCCGGTTCTGGTTCCGCCGGACCGGCGACACCACACGAGTTGGCTGCCGTTTGCAACTGCCCTTTTCTTATCTTCCTTCTTCTTTCTACACCTTTCACTCTATATATATATCACGGACACACAGATCGCCCCAAGGGTCTCCCGAGTCGGCGGACGGAGCCACTGTTTGCAGCGGGGGACGAATACAGCAGGGAAGAGCTAGCTGGCTAGCTAGCTCCAACCGCCACCCGGTGTAACGGAGAAGCTCAACATGCTGAGGAACTGTGGTGAAATCGACGCGGGTGCCGGGCTGGAGTTTAGGCGGCTTGCAAGAAATATAAGACAGAATAATAAAGAGCGATGGCAAGAACCAAGCAGACCGCCCGTAAATCTACTGGAGGAAAATGCCCCCCAGGAAGCAGCTAGCCACCAAGGCTGCTCGAAAAAAAGCACTCCGGCCACCGGCGGAGTGAAGAAGCCTCACCGTTACAGGCCCGGTACCGTGGCTCTGAGAGAGATCCGTCGCTACCTGAAATCCATGGAGCTGCTCATCCATAGGCTGCCCTTCCAGCGCCTGGTGAGGGAGATCGCTCAGGACTTCAAGACCGACCTGCGCTTCCAGAGCTCCGCCCTCATGGCTCTGCAGGAGGCCAGCGAGGCCTACCTGGTGGGTCTCTTCGAGGACACCAACCTGTGCGCCATCCACGCCAAGAGGGTCACCATCATGCCCAAAGACATCCAGCTGGCCCGCCGCACCCGCGGAGGGAGAGAGAGCTTAGACTTTCTGTTGCACATCCACCAACCATAATGCTCTGCACTGTGTGTCTATATACGTATATATATATATATATATATATATATATATATACACACTACCGTTCAAAAGTTTGGGATCACTTAGAAATTTCCTTATTTTTGAAAGAAAAGCACTTTTTTCAATGAAGATAACTTTAAACTAATCAGAAATACACTCTATACATTGCTAATGTGGTAAATGACTATTCTAGCTGCAAATGTCTGGTTTTTGGTGCAATATCTACATAGGTGTATAGAGGCCCATTTCCAGCAACTATCACTCCAGTGTTCTAATGGTACAATGTGTTTGCTCATTACGTCAGAAGGCTAATGGATGATTAGAAAACCCTTGTGCAATCATGTTAGGTCTGCAATGCTGTAATTGCTGCAAATGGAGGATTCTTTGACGAAAGCAAAATTTGAAGGAAAAAATTATTATTTCAAATACAAATCATTATTTCTAACCTTGTCAATGTCTTGACTATATTTTCTATTCATTTTACAACTCATGGTGGTAAATAAGTGTGACTTTTCATGGAAAACACAAAATAATTGTCTGGGTGACCCCAAACTTTTGAACGGTAGTGTATATATATATATATATATATATATATATATATATATATATATATATATATATATATATACACACATATATATATATTTATAGTAATATGTACATATGTATACTAGCTGTTCTTGTTTTTTTTCTTGCCTTCTGATTGTTGCTCTGAGTGTTGCTATCCCTGTGCTGTTGCAATCCTGGAATTTCCCCATTGTGGGACTAATAAAGGCTTATCTTATCTTATCTTAATAAGTATTGGACACATGAAGAAAAAGAGATGTAACAAAGCACAGAAAGCCAAGAAACCAGCTGAAATCCATGAGAATTTAGGATGCCATCCCATCCCCATCAGTGCAAATTAATTTCAGCTGGTTAAGTCCTGACTGATCGCCTTTAAAAAGGTCTGAATATCAGATTGTCACACCACAAAGAACTCATGATGGGTAGTAGTAGATTAGTTTATTTGACAGGGACAGTGCAATAAACATAGACAATTAATCAAAGACAATCAATCTGATGTGTTGCACATAGAGTGTATAGCTATTAGCTAATTTGCAACTCTTGTCCCTGGATGGGCTTTAGAAAAAAGAATCAAGATAAAAATATACACAATAACCACATACATCAATGCAGAAAAATTATAAATACACAATTATAAATATTATAAATATTTTAAATACACAAATATAACAGCCTGACTCACCTTTAACATAAATATTATAAATACACAAATATAACAGCCTGACTCACATTTAACATAAATATTATAAATATTATAAATACACAAATATAACAGCCTGACTCACATTTAACACATATAACATAACTCACATTTGCCTATTTCAGGCCTTCCTCCCTCCGTCACTCACTATAAACAAACACATTTATTCCTTCCCTTCATTCACTCTCACTTTGCAGACAAATAATTCATACATGAGTACATTCTTGTTTATTTTTCAGCCAGTTTTTAACATTTTTAGTGAATGTTTTAAAGTCCGTTATTATTTTAATTTCATTTGGCATTGTGTTCCAGATGTGACTGCCCTTTATAGAGAAAGCTGTTTGTCCAAATGTGGTTCTGCGGTGGAATATTTTACAGTTATTGTTAACAGAACTCCTGGTGGCTCTGCTGCTGTCCTGTCTTTGGACGAAACCAGCAAGTGGCTCGGGTGCTGATTTATGGAAACATTTGAACGTTAATTTCAGAAGACAGAGGTCAATGAAGCTCTCAAAACTCAATAGGTTGTATTTTTTTAAAACATTACAGTGATGCCACCTAATGGGCTTTTTGTCCAAGATTTTTAGGGTTTGATTATATAATGAACCTATATGTCTTACTGTGGAAGGGGCTGCTTGAGCCCAGACTGTCAAACAGTATGATATATGAGAAAAAACCATAGAATGCATATACAGTGCAGCTGCTTCGTAAGGTATGTAATATCTAATTAATTTAAAGCAGTTCAGATTTTTTTTTACTGTTTTTGAAATTTTCTTTATATGAAGATTAAATTTGAGTTGAGGATCTAGTACAATGCCAAGGTATTTGAATTCTGTAGCTAAACTGATGTCATGATCATGTATATTAACTTTAAAATGTTGCAGGTTACAGTTTTTGATTGAAAAGCACATTGAGACTGTTTTCTGAAGGTTCAGCAATAGATGGTTCTTGAGGAGCCACTCTTGGACATCAACCATACTTGTAGACAGTACATCTGCAGCCTGTGCTGGAGTCTTGGCAGCTGTGTAAATAACTGCATCATCTGCATAAAGTTGGCATGTTGCAGCTGAGCAGTGTAACGGCAAGTCATTAATAAAAATGCTGAAAAGTAAAGGACCAAGAATGGACCCTTGTGGGATACCCATGCGGTTGTTTAAAAATGAGGATTTATCCTGGTGAACTTTTACACACTGTTCTCTATTCTGGAGATAAGATGCAAACCATTCTAATGTATTTGGGGAGAAGTTAAAAGATACCATTTTGGATAAAAGCAAACTGTGGTTTACAGTATCGAAGGCCTTTTTGAGATCTAGAAAAACAGCTCCTACCACATTACCCCTGTCCAAGGACTGTTTGACGTTTTCAATAAGGCAACAATTTGCTGTTTCTGTTGAGTATCCTGGTCTAAAACCAAATTGATGTGGATGAAGAAGTTGACTGTCTTGTAAGTAGTCTATCAGCTGTGTAGCTACAACTTTTTCAAGAACCTTAGATAGGACTGGTAAGATAGAGATTGGGCGGTAATTGCATATATCGTCTTTACTGCCTGATTTATGAACTGGTATGACGACAGCTTTTTTCCAGCCAGATGGAAATGTACTAGACCTAATGGAGAGATTAATGAGATGAGTCAGTGGTTTGATTAATATTTTGCTGTGCATTTTGAGAAAGGAGGTGCTCATATTGTAGATATCACTAGTTTTTGAGTTTGACAGTGTTTTAACAATACCAGCAATTAACTTCTCATTTACCTCATCGATGTGAAAAGTATCTGTTGGGAGTATGGAATTTGTGTTGTTGAGCACATTTGGCAGCACAAAAATTTTTGTTAAGTCTTCCACAGAGCCCACAAAGTGTGAATTAAATTCATTTGCCAAAGTAGCCTTGTCACTGACGGTCTTGCCATTGATTCTAAGTTCCTTTACCCCCTTCTGATCGTTTTTTTTATTAGTTAAGTTATTTAAATGCCTCCATAGGGAACTGTTGTTACCCTTTGCGTGATCTATCAGTTTATTGTAATAAGATATTTTTGATTTTCGCAGCTCATGTACCACTTTATTTCTTAAACTTTTGTACACAAGGTGATCATTTTGTAGTTTGGAGGTTAGTGATGTTTTCAGTGCATAGTCTCGCCTCTTCATAAGTTTTCTTATTTCATTATTTAACCATGGTAGGCTAATCTTCTGTTGTCTACTTTTAATTTGCTTTGAAAATTTTTCTATAGACTTTGTGATTGTTGCAGTTATAAAATTACAACAATCATCTACTTCACATGTTGCCATGAGCTGCTCCCAATTTTGATTCTCTAAGTAATGTTCAAACTCCTCATTTTTTGATTTGGGGATAATAAAATTTGATTTGTCAATATCGACTCCCCCAAAATACTGTAGTCGCTTTTTAGTAAGTTTCCTGACAGCAAGAACCATGTTATGATCTGAGAGACCAGTTACAAGATTATAGGTTCTGGTTATTCGTTCTGGTTTATTAGTAAATACCATGTCAATAAGTGTTCTGGATTGTTTGGTTATCCTGGTGGGTCCTTTGATGATTTGCTGGTAATTAAATTTAGTCATGAGGCTTTTCAGTTTTTGTTTGTCTTTTTTATCAGACCAGTTGATATTAAAGTCACCATGAATTATTGTTTCTCTGTTCTTCTCAAGTTGTTTAACCAGATCACTTAATTCATTATAAAAGGAAGAGTTGTGTGACGGTGGGTTGTACACTACTGCAATGTTGAAATTCATTACCGGAGAGAGACATACATTAACAGCTAAACATTCAAGTGAAGTATTCAAATCAACCAGTTGACATTTATATTTCTCTTTGATGTAAATTAAAACACCTCCTCCCCTCCCTACCTGCCTGTCTTTTCTAAAACACTGGTAGCCCACAATATCGATCATATTAGTGTCTATGTTACTGTGTAGCCAGCTTTCTGAGAGACAAAGGTAGTCCAGATTTGAGTCCAACAGCAACACCGAAATCTCATCTCTTTTGGGGATTATGCTCCGTATGTTTAAATGACCGCCGAGGATCCCCTTTGGTTTAGCCTTGGTGTCCCAAAGAACTCGTGCATGATTAACAGTTTGGAAAAATAAATGTTGTTTTTGCTTTTGTACAGCTCGGTTTTGTGCTAACCCAGTGGTCTGCTGTTTAATAGTGGCAGGTCCAGGGTTAAGGTGAATATCTCCTGCCAGAAGTAGCAGAACTAACAGAACTTTAACTGTATACCCTCTGCCATATTGTGATTTTTGCTTAACAGCCATGTTTGCCTTAATTTGGAAGTTTTTGCTCAGGGCTTTTAAAGACCACATAGAGTGTAGGGTGAGATGTCCAAGCCCAAATCCATACAGATAAAACTTTTTAACTTCACCTTTGGTTGAGTTTGTCGGAAAATCCTTCTTGTTGCAGGTCCAGACACACAAAGACAAAACGAAGAGGAAGTAGAGAAGTAGAGAAGGCTTATTAGTGGTGCCCATCAGCCCACTTTTTAATCCGGTGGCAGCCATCTTCAGTCCTTCTTGGAAAGAAGGAAAAGGAAAATCTGTGGATAGTAAAATAAATTCTGCTTATATCGCCAGAATCTGATCCGATCGTCCTCGAATCCAGCTGGGCCTCAGCTAGCCAACTAGCCCCTTCCGTTGCTGGTCTCGTTGCTCATAGTCGCCGTAACTGGTCTCCCGTCCCGCTCCTCCAACCGAGTCTCGTCACACACCGCCGCTGCCACCGAGCTCCGCTGAGGTCACGGTAAATCCTCCGCTAGGCACCGCCACCTACCGTCGTCTGCCTGGGTGAAATCTCTGCTGAGCCCCGTCAACAAATAGCCGCTTGCCTGGTAGTATCTCCGCTGGGCCTCGCAGCTGGGCTTCGATTCAGGCTGGTGTAAGGTGGAATGACTGGCGCCAGCATTAAGCTAACTAGCGTTAGCTTAGCAATCGCTTTGGGTAGTCTCGTCGCACACCGCCGCTGCAGTCACGGTAAGTCCTCCGCTGGGCACCGCCGCCTACTGCCGTCTCAAAGAAGCAAAGAGCTCTCTCTACACCTTCGCAACCTTATTGTTGCAAAACAAAATGATGGCATTGGTTACAGGTGCATTTCTAAACTGCTGAATGTTCCAGTGAGCACTACTGAAGTCATCACTCAGAAATCGAAAGAACATCATTTTACCATAAACCTGCCACAACCTGGAGCTCCTCGCAAAATTTCTGACAGAGCAGTCAAAAGAATTATCAGAACTGTTATCCAAGAGCCAAAGACCTCTCGTGGAGAGCTCCAGAAAGACCTGGAGCTAGCAGGGACTGCTGTTTTAAAGAAAACAATAAGTAATGCACTCAACCGACATCGGCTCTATACCCGCTCATCTCACAAGACTCCATTGCCAGTCCCTCCAGGATTTTGCGATGTTGCGATCGTGTCAATTCACGTGAAATCAGCCAATCAGCGCAACTGTTGTGCGACCTTGCAACTTTGCCCAATCACCACAACTTTCCCGCAATTTTGGCCAATCCTCTTCAACTTCCACCAATTTCACCAGTCAAATTTGTCTGACTGGCATTCAAACGCTGTCTAACCAACCAAATACTTCACTGCACTACGTTCACTTCCGTGTTTACAGTAAGTATTAACGGAACACATCAGGAAAACCAGACTGTGTGACTTAAAAAAAAAAAAAAAAAAAAAAAAACACTCATCCACTAGGTTTCCAACACCGTCTCTTCCTCCATCTCTCCCAGCCTACCGGTGGACGTCTCGCCACGTCTCCATCCTGACCATGTGTACAAAGCACTGTGTTTGTGTTGAAAAACGTCTGCCTGCCCCAAAAGCACTCCGTCGCTGGAGCACGCATGGGGACAAACGCCATAAAAACACAAATAAAACGAACAAATCTAACACTACAGCCAGTGTTTGGTCATTTCATTCATCTTCAGAGATAATATCATTACTACATCTTGTCAATCAGCTTTAAAGCTGTGAATTTCCAGTATGGACGGACAAACGCACCCCCATCCCCCCACCGTCCCGCTGTAAAAGAAAGATGTGTGTCTGAAAAGACAAGTGTGTGTGTGTGTGTGTGTGTCAAGACTGACATGCAGCAGATAGACATGTAGGTACAGAAAGAGAGAGAATATTATGTAATTTTTTGTTTTGTTTTTCAGAAAAACACAGACAATATACACTACCGTTCAAAAGTTTGGGGTCACCCAGACAATTATTTTGTGTTTTCCATGAAAAGTCACACTTATTTACCACCATGAGTTGTAAAATGAATAGAAAATATAGTCAAGACATTGACAAGGTTAGAAATAATGATTTGTATTTGAAATAATAATTTTTTCCTTCAAACTTTGCTTTCGTCAAAGAATCTTCCATTTGCAGCAAATACAGCATTGCAGACCTAACATGATTGCACAAGGGTTTTCTAATCATCCATTAGCCTTCTGATGCAATGAGCAAACACATTGTACCATTAGAACACTGGAGTGATAGTTGCTGGAAATGGGCCTCTATACACCTATGTAGATATTGCATCAAAAACCAGACATTTGCAGCTAGGATAGTCATTTACCACATTAGCAATGTATAGAGTGTATTTCTGATTAGTTTAAAGTTATCTTCATTGAAAAAAAGTGCTTTTCTTTCAAAAATAAGGAAATTTCTAAGTGACCCCAAACTTTTGAACGGTAGTGTATACACTAATAGAATAAATTATTTTTTTCCTCTCCGCTTGGTACCGAGTGGCAGGGGACCGTAGGGAGTTCTCAAATGAAGGTGCTGCTAATAATTTCCAACTCTATAGTCTTTAACATGCATTCAGTGCAATTTAGCTGTTGTAATGATATTGTGTTAAAGTCTGTATTTGCTGTTAGGGTTTTTCTGTACAGCAGAAGTTTCTGCTTAATTTACAAATCACTGAAATAGGAAATGTTTGACAGTCCTGTGCTTTTCTTGCATTGTTATATAGAATATCATTGCAGTAAACTGGAAAATACCATCTGCTTTAAAATTTGTAATTCTTCCCACAACTTTTAGTGTAAAAAACACTCTAAAAACACTGCAACTTTTACAGCAACTTTTTAAAAAGCTCCTGTGAATTCAGGCTTTTTGGGCCGCAACAATCATAAAAACATCCCGCAAAATCCTGGAAGGACTGCATTGCTGAAGAAAAACATGTTGAACCTCGTTTAAAGTTTGCTGCACAACATTTGGGCAAGCCAGTAAAAAACTGGGAGAATATATTCTGGTTAGATGAGACCAAAACTGAACTTTTTGGAAGCCACAACACACAGATATATCTGGAGGAGAAATGGCAATGCACATCAACCCAAAAACACCATACCAACAATGAAATTTAGAGGTGGGAGAATCATGGTGTGGGGGTGTTTTTCAGCACATGGTACAGGCAGACTTCATATAATTGAAGGAAAGATGAATGGACAAATGTACAGAGACATCCTTGATAAGAACCTATTGCCATCTGCCAAGATGTTCAAGATGAAACGAGGGTGGACATTTCAGCAAGACAATGATCCGAAACACAGCCAAGGAAACTCAACTGCCTCCAGAGAAGGAAAATAAAGCTGCTAGCACACCCCAGTCCTGACCTGAATCCAATAGAAAATCTATGGAACAAACTGAAGATCAGAGTTCATAGAAGACACCCACGGAACCCTCAAGATTTGAAGACAGTTTGTGTGGAAGAATGGGCTAAAATCACTCCTGAGCAAGGCCTGTGCCTAGTTTCTCCATACAGGAGGCATGTGGAAGCTGTTATTAACAACAAAGGCTTTTCTACTAAATATTAAATGAATTTCATCAAGTGTGTTCAATACTTCTTCCCTGTGTCATTCCACTTTATTAAATACAACTTGTTTTGTGAATACAGTTGCCTTGATTTGTATGTATGGATCACCTGGGCTGTTACTGATATCTGGTGAAAATCTCAGGTCAATGGCTCCATCAGAAATATGTTTAATGAGAAAAATGTTGACGTGTTCAATACTTATTTTCCCCGCTGTATATACGTAATCTGACAGAATAATGACAGACAGCCTTCTGATTCCATTTCAGCTGTCTGTCACTGTGCTGTGATGCAAAGACGGAGGCACCTACTTCATCACGTATTTATCTGCATCGTCCTATTCAAATGTCCCCTGAGGTGAGGTGGACAATGACCCACGTCGCTTACAGGGTCATTTAGCCCGAGTCAAGTGACATGGGTAACCGGAGTGGTGGCTCAGTTGGTAGAGCATCCGCCCCACACCTGGGAGGCAGGGGTTCAAATCCCGGCCGGGTCATGCCAAAGACCATATAAAAGTGGAACTTCCTGCCATCCAGCTTGGTGCTCAGCAATAATGGAATGTAGGAGGGAAATCTGTGGCGGCGCCTTGCATGGCTGCGGCCCTCTGATTCTGCACTGGGGTGTGTGTGATTGACACTGTAGATAGGTAAAGCACAATCTCGTTCTACTGTACATGACTGGTTGTACGGTTGAATGACAATAAGGGTGATTTATTATTATTATTGTTTTATTATTATTAAACCTATTCAGACAAAAGAGGATGCCGGATCATGCTGGGTTTGCCTGGATTGCCGGGGTTCTCTGAAAGGGGCTAAAGTTTAACATACAACAGATGAAGAAGCTCACAATTTAGTTTCCTTTTAAAACAGTCTACTAGTGCATCTCAGTAAATCAGAACACTGTGAAAGTTTTTTGGTAATATACTGTAACTAAAAAAGATTAATTTTGATACAGTCATTACACAAAGTGAAATATTTCAAACCTTTTTGAATAAATTTGATAATATTGGTGTAGCCCTGTCTACAATTATTTACATAACAGTTTTTATTGTGTAAATATGATCTTTGTAAAGGGTTTATTTTAATTTAAAATTTAAAATGTGAAAACTGAAAATTGTTGTTTCTTTTCTTATTTATAAAAAGCTGTTACTGTATTATGGCATAATTTTCTTATGAGTTTGAGTGGCTTACTTAACTTAATCCCCGCCTGGCCACTTAAGTGACCGTTCCAGACAATCATGTGAAGGCAGGGCCATCTTGGGCTAGGGCAATGAGGTCAGCCAGAGGTCTTGTCATTGCAACCTGGGTCGTCCAGGACAGTCTAGGCCAGCCTCGGGGGCGATACCAGCCCCAGGGAGGCGGACAAGCACTGGCGGAGTGGGCCTGCTTGGCTGGTGTCCCGTCTTCCGCCCTGGCCACGTGGCCGAGGAGCCACAGCCTCCCTCTTCTGATAACGGTGGAGATGGGGATAGGACAGCCAGCCCTCCTGTAGACCTCATCATTTGTGGTGTGGTGGGACCATCAGATGCCGAGGATGTTACGGAGGTAGGTCTGATGGAATGTATCCAGATGGTGGGTGGTTGCGTTGGAGAGGGTCCAGGTCTTGGACCCGTAAAGGAGGATGGGGATCACATAGCTGTTAAAAGATTCACATCTTTGTGGTCGTGTGGATCTTCCCGCTCTACCAGACTCTCTGGAGGTGGCCGAAAGCACTGCAAGAAAGCTGCAGGTGGAAAATAATCTCTTGGTCTGATGAGCAGGAGCTGGTGATCTTAGATCCAAGGTAGACGAAGTCATTGACAGTCTTAACCAGCTCGTTTTTGATGGTGATGGTTTGTGGTGGTGGTGGCAAGAAGTCTGACAGTGACTGGATCTTTGTCTTTGCCCAGCTGATGGTGAGACCCAGGGGTGATGCTTCCTCTGCAAGCAGCTCCAGCACCTCAGCGATTCTGTCAATACGCGTGGCGAAAAGCACCACGTCGTCCACATAGCACAGGTCTGTGAAGTGGGAGTGGAAGTCAACTCCGAGACTGGGGCAGCGTTCCGTCGCGTTCTTGACCCAGTAGTCAACCGCAACATTGAAGAGGTTTGGCGCAGCGATACATCCCTGCCGGACTCCAGAGGTCGTGACAAAAGGGTCTGACATGTCACCCTCGGCGCATACCCTCACATGGTGTTGGTGTAGAGATCATGGAGAATGTTGATGTACTTGGACGGGACTCCAATGCCAAGAAGGAGTTGCCAGAGGGTGTTCCTGTCTAGGGAGTCAAAGGCAGCTTTGAGGTTGACGTAGGCCGCATATTGAGATTGCCATTACTGTATTATGGCATAATTTTCTTATGAGTTTGAGTGGCATCAGTACAAAAAGCTGCTGATAATTTCTTTACAATCTAACCTGGTATTTTGACTGACAAGTGCTTTGGAATGTAAGTTTTGGGGAACCAATCAGTTTTGTTCTGAAGACAGATAAGCAAAGCAATTAATAACAGTTACAAGTTTGCACTGTATATAAGGCTGGAGTCTCAGGGAGATGCAGCAGTTGGTCACAGAAGGCTGAAGGTGATTTTGTGTTTTTGTGTCATCAGGATAACGCAGAGTTACAACCTGATTAGAAAGGCTTGACTACCGACAGCCAGGTAAATTCTTTTAATTGTTCATGATTAATTTATTTTGTAACAAAATGTTAATAGGTGATATTACATATGTCATTTTATTTTTTTGTCATTTTGTAATGTTAGCAGCCTGTGTTAACAATGAAATGTTTAAAGAGCCTAGCTCAAACAGAAATGGACTTTAGCTATCATTCAGCAAGTTATTAGCTGACTGGAGAGGCAAGTGTATTTTTTTCCAGAAAGGAACGGAGATGAAAGAGACCGATCTGAACCCTGACCGGACTGTTTTTTTTCCAGGAAGACAGACTCCACCGCTTGGCTAGGGCTCCCAGATCCCCCGCTCTTTTTCCCAGCAACAGGTCTGTCATCATCCACTGCTCTTCTCCACACTAAAACAGCTAAGCCCAACAGTTTGACTCTCCAAGGACGGGCTGCTTTCCCCATCAACAGCTGTACTCTCTACCAATGGTCATTCTCAACACCAACGGTTCTCCCCACCAACAATTCTCAGCCAACATTCCATGTCTCAGGTGATGTTTTTCCCCTCCAATCTTTCTATTTACAACTTTTAATAAAATTCAGTAGCTACTCCAAAACTTCCAATTGAAGACTATCAGGCTTTCAATGGTGGGAGGGATTTTTGTTTTAGTATTTTGAGACTTTTAGGACAATAGGGCTGATGTGTGTGATTGATGTGTGTGAATAAGAGCGACTCCAATTTAAGGCTGCTGTAAATATTTTTTAAATTTTGAAATCTTCACTAAATCAGTTCAATTGACTTTAAAATAGCTGTTTTTGTGTCTTGTCTATTTTAAGTCATTCCATATAATTCAGTTAAATTGTGTCAAGCTGTAAATTATATTTTTTTCATCTTATGGGGAAAATATATACATCTTCATTGATTGCTTTCTCAGTAAGTGGAGGCACCAAAAATATTAAAGCTAACGAAATCTGGTGTTTTAGAATGCTCAAATGTGGTCTTACATTTAAAGTTATAAGTAAGTACAAATACATTTATAGTTTACCTTTTTAATCTGCTGCTGCATCACATGCGTAAATTTATGATATCTGAATGGTATGTTGATGTAATAATACTAAATTATATTTTACTACTATTTAATATGTTTAGAACTGACACAGAATTACATTTACATAGTTCTAGAACAGACAAAATAATTTAACCAAGTAAAATAAATTATAAATATTAACAAAATTCCATCACCAAGTCCATCACCCATTTATTAAAATATACTGACATTCTGCAAACATTTTGATTTATTAATGTGTGCATTTGTTAGTGTTAACAAGGAATATAAAAAAAGTTGCATATTAGTATATTTTAATATTTGAAAGATAATCTAAGAAAGTAAGTAAAACCTAAAAGATGTTTAATATTTTTATGCAATGACCATGAAGAAATTATGTTTACTAATAAAAGCAAAGATATCTTAGGAAAGGCAACCCATCACCACCCATGACAAAAAAAACTTACACATGCATTATGTAACTCCTCCTAGTGAAACAAAAAATGATAAATAAAAATGATAAACCGGTCCTGTTCATAATTTTTATGGACAGGATTTCTAGGCGCAGCCAGGGAATGGAGGGTGTCATGCTTGGTGACCACAGGATCTCATCTCTGTTGTTTGCAGATGATGTTGTCCTGTTGGCTTCATCCAGCAATGACCTACAGCTCTTGCTGGGACGGTTTGCCGCTGAGTGTGAAGCGGCTGGGATGAGAATCAGCACCTCCAAGTCCGAGTCCATGGTCCTCAGCCGGAAAAAGGTGGATTGTCCTCTCCGGGTTGGGGACAGGCTCCTGCCCCAAGTGGAGGAGTTTAAGTATCTTGGGGTCTTGTTCACGAGTGAGGGGAAAATGGAGCGAGAGATCGACAGACGGATTGGAGCAGCATCTGCAGTGATGCGGACGTTGTACCGGTCTGTTGTGGTGAAGAGGGAGCTTAGTTCTAAGGCAAAGCTGTCGATTTACCAGTCAATCTACGTTCCTACTCTCACCTATGGTCACGAGCTTTGGGTAATGACCGAAAGAACGAGATCGCGGATACAAGCGGCTGAAATGAGCTTTCTCCGTAGGATTGCTGGACTCACCCTCAGAGATAGGGTGAGGAGCTCAGTCATCCGGGAGAGGCTCAGAGTAGAACCGCTGCTCCTCCACATTGAAAGGAGTCAGTTGAGGTGGTATGGGCATCTGATTAGGATGCCTCCTGGACGCCTCCCACTTGAGGTGTTTCAGGCACGTCCCACTGGGAGGAGACCCCGGGGCAGACCCAGGACTCGGTGGAGAGACTATGTCTCCCAGCTAGTCTGGGAACGCCTTGGTATCCCCTCTGAAGAGCTGGAGCAGGTGGCTGGGGAGAGGGAAGTCTGGGCTTCTCTGCTTGAACTGCTGCCTCCGCGACCCGGACCTCCGGAAAAGCGGTAGAAGATGGATGGATGGATGGATCTTAGGAAAGGCAACCCATCACCACCCATGACAAAAAAAACTTACACATGCATTATGTAACTCCTCCTAGTGAAACAAAAAATGATAAATTATATTCAAAATTCTTAGATTGCATTTCAAATTGTGAGAAAATATGTAACTAGAAAAGCACTCGGAGAGCGCAGACCTCCGCCAAGCGCCACAGTTCCCCCCATACAGTGTTTGTGTGTACGTTTTCAGATTCCTTGACCATGAAAACATATGACTAGCAACTGGATTCACAATGACAGTGGTTCAGTAGTTATTCACGAAAATCGCATTTTGCGTAATGGCGGTTTTCTTGTGGATGGGGATCCGGATCACCACCACCATCTAATCATCTGTAGGATACCCCATTTCTGACAATCTCTGAAAATTTCATGAAAATCCATCCATAACTTTTTGAGTTATCTTGCTAACAAACAAACAGACAGACAGACAGACAAACCAACGCCGATGAAAACATAACCTCCTTGGCGGAGGTAATAATAACA
Organism: Pholidichthys leucotaenia; assembly: GCA_020510985.1. Lineage (NCBI taxonomy): Eukaryota > Metazoa > Chordata > Actinopteri > Cichliformes > Pholidichthyidae > Pholidichthys > Pholidichthys leucotaenia. Next base: position 121,587,169 of record CM035837.1, on the reverse strand, counting down.
TTTATCTATTAACAATCGATAATCATTGAACAAATTCATTACGCGAAAATTCTCAAGTACATTACTTATAACGAGAAAAAAAATCTTACCTCGGAATGTGTCTTCCGATCACTAATTGCTGTAATCGGGGCCGATTGTGATGAACTTTGATTGACTGGCATCTGAATTTGACCGTGTCCATCGATCGTTTTGAATGCAGCACGAGCGAGTAGTTCGATCTCTTGTAGCCACAATTTTGAGATGTTTCTGTTTTGAACAGTGTTCAACTAAGGCAACACAACCACGAGATCCATAACTCAAGAAATCGTTACAATAAATACACTGGGCTTTCCCTGGTATTTCGCATTTCGCTATGAAGTCGGCCATTTTTTCAACCACAACTTCGGTATTTTTACCGATCTTTGCAGTCACTGACAGTTTTTTCGAGCCATTCCCAACGAAACTTGTTCCTTATCCCTTTGTCGATTTCTAAAATTCTTGCTTTGTTGTCTTTCGTGAGTTTTAGGTTTACCATTTTCACGAAATCGGGAAAACTCAGTTGACTGAACTGTCCGCCATTTGCATTTTGCTCCGCCTGTTGGATATGACAAAGGAATAACAAAATCGCCGACTGGTTGCTTCAATAAGTATCAGACAATCAGTGGCCTTGTTACATTACATTACTGATCTCGCTGGGTAGCACATTCTGCGCGGTGGATTTTAGCAACCGATTGAAAATACGACTCGCCGCTCATAACATACCTCTAACCCCCCTCCCCCCTAAAATTTTCTCCTCGAATTTAGACGATTCACAAGAATGACCCTAGACATGATCAAATCCGAGGAATTCCGCGGATCCGCGGAGGATTCTCATCCCTGTACATGGGTTGGGTGATACATTGGTTATAGTTTTTAAAATAAATTATAAATCATGACATTCTAATTTACTGAGATGCAGCAGCACATAGTACACCCTATACAGTACAGAATTTGTTAAACTGCAAAACAAATGCCATTGTCGTAAAAAAATGCAAAATGTACTGATAATCATTGAGGAACATGATACACATGTTTGATTCAGAATGTCAAAAACAGTAATTAGCTTTTAGTTTTAAAAAGAAAGACTGTATTGTACTGAGGGAAATTCAGATTCTCAGGAAAACTGCCGCTTAACAATTAACCGTTAATCGATAAAGTGAATCAATAACAAATGAATTGATAACTTGCATCCCTAGTTAAAACAATTTTTCTTACAAGAAATTACTCCGTAGTTCAGAAAACTAATAAAGCTACATCAGAGCCATTAATGATTACAGATACAGTGGATATAAAAAGTCTACATACCCCAGTTCAAATGCCAGGTTTTTGTGATGTAAAAAAATGAGACGAAGATAAATCATTTCAAAACTTTTTCCAAATCTTTTCAGGGGAAAAGTGAAAAAACTTTACAATAGCCTGATTGCATAAATATGCACACTCTCTTATAACTAGGGATGTGGCTGTGTTCAGAATTAATCACATTCAAACTCATGTTAGCTCCTACCCAAAAAGACAGTGCTGTAATAAAAGCCAAAGGTGCTGCAACAAAGTATTAGTTTAAGGGTATGCATATTTATACAGCCACACTATTGTAAGGTTTTTTTTTTATTTTTTCCTGTTAAAAGATTTCAGTTTGTTTTTCAATTGGGTTGTACAGGTTATAGGTCACATTAATGGTGGAAAAGGTTTTGAAATGATTTATCTTGGTCTCATTTCTTTACATCACAAAAGCCTGGCATTTGGACGGGGGTGTGCAGACCTTTTACATCCACTGTAAGCTGGCATATTCACATATTCAGATGTCATATACAGATAAAGTGACATATTCACATATAACCATATAAATGTTCGGTAGTGGTCAGAGAGGCCATTGGCGCGGATTGGCAGCAGGGGCACCTCCAGAAATTTTTCATGGGGGGCCACTGAAAATCTTGGGGTGGCACATCAAAATCAATTTAAAATGTAGTCACACTGCGCACCCATTCAAGTTTGGTCCGAACGCACCTTGACAGTGTGATCTGTCCTACTTTGCTGTATTTTGTTAATATCTGATCATAATATACAGCACATCAATTATTCTTAAACATCTACTACATGTAAAATATGACATAGAAAAACAAGCTATAAAATTATGTTAGACTGTCCAGTGGTAGAGACCAGGGGTGGCCCCAAGTGGTGGCAGAGGGGCCATGCCCCCCCCGCGGCACCCCTGATTGGCAGCCACGCTTCTGTCAGTCTGCCCCAGGGCAGCTGTGGCTATAGTAGTAGCTTACCATTGTCAATGTCTGTCTGGAATGAGTGAATAATGGACTCACTGTGAGGGCTTTGAGAGGTCATTTGACATGTAAAGTGCCATAAAAATCTAATCCATTGTTATTATTATTAACCAACAGTAATAAAGGTAATGTAATAAAGGTACTTTTTATGGACAACTTTCTAGTCTGTCCATTTTTAGTATTTATATCTGTTCCAAATATCGGTCATCGTTCTCCTCGAGCACTAATGAAATATCGGTAGAGCATAACCGATATATCGCCAACAGCGTGTTAAAATGAAGTTCAGAAAATAAGTCTGGCCTAACTCTAGCTAACGTCAGCTAGCTACTGTTCTCATACTTTACACTGCTCTTCAATATTATACGTCTTTACAGAATACAACAGACAGACCAAACTTTAGTTGGGTGCACTACGAACCATGTCAATAACATCGTTTTCTCTTGTTAAATGCAGAATCAGAATAGATATTCTGGGAAGGCTACACTTGACACGATAGCTAGCACCACAGCAGCTGCAACAGAAACGGTCTGCTGTTTATGGTCAACTGAGCCAAATTAAATCAATCGGACTCTTTACCACGTACCTCTGAATCTTTTCTTTGATTACGGGTAAATTCGCCCCGGCTTTTGTTGGGCAGCATAGCTCTCTGTTTATTGTTTACCGGTACCCCTCCACCGTTGCCATCGACGTCCATTATTTTGGAGTGCAGCGTAATCTCGCGAGATGAGGTTTTGTAAACACAGTACTATTGCTGGCGACTGAATGTGAACAGTGGTTCCCAGACATCTGTGCCCATCAAGGACGGGGTTTGTAAAATTTCATAAACTTGTTTTAGTCTAAATTAAATTTATGAGATATTCACTGACAGAGAAATCAGAAGTACTGGGACACATTCTTTCCCTCAGGCTAGAATGGCAGTAAATCTTCAGTGCCATGTGCCGACAGGGGGCGCATCTAATAAGCGTGCACGTCTCCTCAGGCCCCATTTACACCTGGCATTAGATTGCTGTCTAATGACGAAAAAACACAGTCTGACAGAGCAAGACCACATACATTTACACCTGGTATCCAGAGATCAGACTGCTATCAAATCATGCAACTTCCAGCTATTTTAAACACATGAGGGCTATTTTTTATTTGTAAGGCTGTATGTCTTAAAGCTACACTACACAGATTTTTCAACTCAAAATAATGTTTCCAACATTTTTTGACTGTACATCAACCTTTGACGGAGTGAATGTTACTTCCTAGATAGGCTGAATGGGCCCGCATTGCCTGCAACAGCTCTGTTCTTAGAGCACTTTATTAAAGGACTACAACTGTGGCAAATATGACCTCACTCTCAACAGCCAATGACAAGGCACAACGGCAGCCACCAATCACTAAGCACCCTGTGGTTGGCTGTCGGGACTGAGGTTGTGGTCGCCATAGTTGTAGTCTTTTCAGAGTTCCTATCTGGAACAAGAAAGTTATAGTGTTTTAAAGCAAATCCAGTATGAGAGCTGGATGTTGAATTGTGCTTTATCTATATATAAAGTATATATACAGTTTAAAGCTTTAGATGTGGGGTCGGTTTTTGGCATCTGAACTGAGATCAGTCAATTTTTATGAGAGGATTAAATAACTTTAGCAATTTGTAAAACAAGCAAAAAAAGGGGGGAGGGGGGTGGACCACACTGCAGAAGTGAGAGGAGCAAAAGCAAACTGAAAACTTAAAAAAACAAACAAACAAAAAAAAACTTTCATACATGTCAGTTAATAGAGCGCAATATTATCTGTGCTTTTTAGAACTATAAAACACATCAGTGGGCGGCTACTCAGACTTGTTGCGTTCCAGAGACGGAATTGTAATTCCGCCTCTGTTAAAGGTGATACAGCATTCTGACCTCTTGGCCAGTAGGTGTCACAGTAACTCTTGACCAAACTGGTGGTAGAGACGCGTGACATCAACCCAGTTATGCTCTTAGCTGTGACCAACTGTGACGTCCTTAGCCGCCATAGATAGAGAAATACTAAATAAGATATGGCTAGCCACCAGGCTAGTGCCGTTCCATATACATACCCTAGTTATTTTCAGGTTGCCAGGTGTAAATGGGTTGTCAGATTGATGACTTTAAAAGACTGTATTATAATTTTTGTAGGGTTATTTAAGAGGAACTTAAACATTTTCACTTGAGGGGATGGTGAAGTAATATCATCACCCTGTCCTTATGCTACTGAAAGTGGAACTTAAATGGCTATAAATCAGTCATCACGGCAACAATAATTTCAGTGAAATGTTTGAGAAGAGGTTTGAGGACTATATTTGAGAAACAGGAGTGAGATCAAGCCCAAAACGTCAAAGTTCAAGGTTACAGAGATCCAGTAGGTCAAAAATATATAGTAAGAAGAGCACTCTGAGGTGAGTGCAATATCCCCACCTGTTTTCTTTGAAGATCCCAGTACTTACTGATGGAGAGCAGTTATCAGGGTAAACCTGTGTATCAAGTTTGGTGACCCTAGCTTTACTCGTACAGTAAAAAAAAAAAAAAAACATTGGGAATGTTAACCACGACCTTTGACTTTTTGACCCCAAACCCATAGTCTGGGGTCAAGATCCCAAGATGAACCTGTGTACAAGGTTTGGTGGCCTAACTTTACCGTACTCGTTTTATAGTAATAATGCAAAAGGAATGCTAACCTTGACTTTTGACCCCAAACCCATATGCAGAGGTCATGATCTCAAGGTGAACCTGTGTAGTAAGTTTGGTGACTGTAGCTTTCTTTGTTGTTGCATTATAGCTTATAAGCCATTTTGATGTTGACCTTTGACCTTGTGATCCCAAATCCATAGTCACACTTGAGGGTCACAGGGTGAACCTGTGTACCAAGTTTGGTGACCCCAACTTTACTCATTGTACAGTAACAACACATTGGGAATGTTAACCTTGACCTCTTGATCCCAGATCCATAGTCAGAGGTCAGGATCCCCAGGTGAACCCATGTACCAGGTGTAATGGCTCTAGCTTTTCTCGTTTCATAGTAATAGTAAATTTAGTGTTTGCCATTTATCATCAAGCAAATGGAATGTTAACTTTGACCTTTTGGACCCCAAACCCATAGTCAGGTTAGGGTGTAAGTCGTCCAAGATGGGTATTGGATACAACTACTGTATCAATTTGAAAAACCTACATCATTTCTTTTAGTAGTTATTATATTTACAAGATTTAGGGAAAATCTGACCTGACCTTTGGCCTCAAGGCCATCCAATCAGTCAAATTGCAATACACGAATCATCAGAGTATATCAAACCATGGTACCAAGTTTCAAAACATTTGGAACCAAACTGGAGGAGGAGTTGATTTCACAAGACAGTACCTGTCTATGAACTGAGGTGAAACAGGAGGTCATAGGTACAGGGGCTACAACTCCTGCAAAAATCATCCAATCAGAGCCAAATTGCAATATGTGCATCATCAGTGTATATCAAACCATGGTACCAAGTTGCAAAACAATCGGAACAAAACTGTAGGAGCTGATTTCACAAAAGTGGGACAGATGGATGGACTGACCCGTAACATAATCCCCCTTTGAGCTTTGACCGGGAGGGGATAATTATCCATCACTGAGAGACTGGTGGAGAATGCTTTAACAACAGCTGTTTTCCTCTCTGTCATTCTCATAAAGGCAAATAAGGTCAATGTTCAAGAGTACAGTAATGAAACTGTTTAATCAGAATAATTATTAATCTTGGACCAAAAAGGGGGGATTTCTCATTTGAATATGAGGATAACAAGGTCACATGAGAAATTTGACTTTGACAGGTCATAAAAACAACTATCGTCCAAATATTTAAGTGATAAGTGACAGAAAGCAACTCAAGATATATTCCCAAATTTATTGTGTGTGATCCTCATTAACACAACAGACCAGCTACACCTGGCTGCAGCAAAGCACTGCATTCACCTGTAATTCATACTGCTGTACTCCACATTACAATATCATTTACATTTTTGTTGCAATAATCTCTTTTGGTAATTATGGAATTAAATGTTATCTACTTCCTTAAGCTCCCACTACAGCATCTATGCTTTTATGAAAATCACATTACACCCACTGATGTATTCTGGGAGCCAATGCACTGAGTGAAATTACCACAAAGCATTCCTAGTGGTTTAGGGAGTAATACACAAAAACATTTGTCTAAAGACTAAAGTACTGTTTAAATGTTGTGATGTAAATGATATAGATGATAAATTTTTAAATGTAATAAGCAGTTTATTAAAGGTAATTGTGCAGAAATGTAAACAAAGGTGTAGAGTGTTAAGATTGCATTTTTTGAATAAAAGATATCAGGTTAAAATACAAGCCTACATCCCATCATTTCAGAACCTTCTAACCAAATACAACCGTTAAATCAGAAGGTATATTAATGTACTTCAAACTGACAAGAGCCAAGTTATTTGTTAACGTAATTTCACATTCAGCCATTTCTATTATAGAGATAAAATTATATTAAAATGGCCAATATTATTCATTAAAACAATGGTGCTCCATAAAGAAAGCAGATTTTATGCACGATAATCAGAATAAAACATACAACTGTTACATGACACCACACCAGAGGTTGTGTTAACTGAAGATTGTCCTTCATTGACAGATTTTTTTTCCAGCAACAGCAGGAAAATCTGAAAGCTGTCTGTCATTTGACAGATTATACTGAAGGTAATTTAATTAAAATGACAATTATAGATGAGAATTTTTACAACCGTTTGTCAAAATGATAGAAAACAAGAGTCTAGTGCAACCTCTGCACCACACATGAATGAAACATCAGTACGAGTAGATAATAGAATACAAAATATTTCTCTATTGCCTTAAATCATTGACAGCAAATATCAGCATACTGTTAGAACAAAGAGAAACACTGATTCAACAAACCTCCACCAGTGCAGAAGTGAAATACTTTCAACAGAATAAATGATGAATTATGTTTGGCTGCATAGCTATCACTGTATATTGCAGAGTCACAACCATGTAGGGCATTTACATACTGGGAGAAATACACAGTTGTCCATGACTTAATTACTAAGCGAGATACAAGGCACTGTCAGTGGAGTGGTAACCATGGTTGCAGCACGCATCCTGCTGACAATGATGTCCTCACCGAGTGTCCTTGGCTACAATGCCCTTAAAGTTGTTAGTGCAAAGATGAAAAGCACTTCAGAGTAGCACACTGTAGGCTACTCCTTAATAAACAGGTTTAAAAAGGACAAATATTCACCAATTCAACTTAAAAAAAACAATTGCCAGATAGCAGTATATTTAACATTTGAACGCTTGTGAAAAAACTGTGATGGAATAAGTCAGCACAACAACCTCCAGCATTTAATACAGCATATTATCATTAACTACAGCAGCTACCAAGTATTCATTTTCAATTGATAAATTACAGAAAAAAAGTCATCCAATCTGTCTGCTGTTCAAATATGAGAACACTGCTGTGAATTTAGCAAGCCTCACAAAACAAAGCTAAAGCCTCTTCAACAGTCTCTACGAAATAAAAACAGTGTGTTATCAGACCGAGTATACAGCAGCGGTATAACATAGAAGCTAAAGCTAACACAGCTGCTTGGCTCCGACATCTAATCCCAGAGCATTAAAGGTTACATTTCTGCTGTTAAATTCATAACAGGAAACAGGCAGACAGCAACACCACGACTGTTTCATGAGAACCTGCTGTGTGTGCATGGCATAAACATGCTGTACTGTATGTGACAATACTCAACATTACTAAAAAAAATGTTGGCATATCGTATATAAATCCTTGTCATTTAGTTATACTGTAAAATGGTATTTCCCCGAAGAATGTCAGCAAGATTAGACAAGAAGACCAAGATTAGACAGTAAAAATGTGGTAAAAAGTGATGACATATAATCTGAATCCCCTGAGATGCAGATATTCTTCTTACCAGACATTAAAAAAGTCCTATTTGCTGTGATCCAAACAATGTTGATATTCACATTTATACCAAATAAGAGTAACAACACTATAGAGGATGGATCTTCTGTACTTTATGGATGGAATGTATCAAGTGAAAAAGGTGCTTTAATATCAATCAGAAAAAGTTAAAATAGCTCACTATACAGTGGAAGCAACTCACAGGAGCCCAGCTTTGATTTACAGCTTAGTAGTTATGGCTTGTCTGTAAATGAACAATTGCCCTTTTAAAGATCCAGCAGACACACACAAGCCAAATAAGTCACTATCTAATAATCAGATCCAGCAGGTCTTGCAACTCTGATTTGGTCCATCTACTATTGAGGGAAAAAAATCTTCACACTTCACAAGGTTAAGGTCTCACTTTGTGCAATACTATACTTGCCCTTTTTCTGGAAGTGACTGCAAATGGCATCATGCACAAAGTTGAATATGAAAACAAGGAGCTAAAAGTGTGTACAAAGCTCAATGAGCTTCAGACAAAAAAATCCAAGCATATCCTTAACATTACATGAAGAAAACAGAACGTTCATACGAAAATATTTGAGGTTTATTCAATCTCAGAATTACCCACCAAGACTTTTGGTCTACGGCCATTCCCACTCAGTTATTTGGCACATTGTTACTGAAGAATAGCTATCTGAAAAGAACCAGCAGGAAAGACATGCACTCAGAATCCCAGTCAGCTCAGAGCTGCACTTTCACTAGCTTTCCATATAGAGCAAAGTGTTGTGTGCATCATTTTTACAAAGCAGCATGTACAGCAAAATCTGCTGTGGCCACAAAAATACAATTAAGTAAAAGCTTTACATCCTGTGAAAAGTATAAAATATAATATACATTAATCTCTCTTTTGTCTGGGCAACAAGTAAAATGAGACTGGTCCATACGCAGACATTCCCAGCTGAGGTCAGATTAATACCTGTGAAGAACAAAAACAGATCATATCACATTGATTAAAAAAAAAGCTTGCTTGACATTTCCAGATTTGTGTGTAAACGCTACACTAAAGGTGTACCTTAAAAAATAGAATAAGTAAGTAAGCTTTCATACATTTAATATTCCTTACAAGTAAAGGATTTTTTTCAAGACTATTTTAATTTTGATGATTTTCATTGACAGATTATTAAAATCAGAAACCTGGTATCTCACGTTAGAATATTTTATTTGCGTAAATCATCATTTAAAAAGTATAAATACATTTTTTCTCCCTGACCTGATGTCCAGAAGCTAATTAAAGGCACACTCCACAAGGATGGTAAGCTGCAGAAGGTGACTGCTGAAAAGGCTGGTTGGTCACAGAGTTCTGTATCAAAGCATATTGTTGGAAAGCTGACTGGAAGAAAAAAAAGTGTGGTAGAAAAAGGTGCATGTGTAACAGGAATGATGGCAGCTTGGAGAGGATTGTCAAGAAATGCTGAGTCAAGAACTCGGGGAGCTTCACAAGGAGTGGACTGAGTCTGGTGTCAGTGAATCAACAGCCACCATGCACAGACATCTTCAGGAAAGGTGCAACAACTGGAGTCAGAAACTACATCAGAAACTTCTTAACTGGGCTAAAGAGAAAAAGAACTGGACAGTTATTAAGTGATCCACAGTCCTCTTTTCTGGCGAGACAAATTTGCTTTCATTTGTTCCTCGAGTTTGGAGGAAGAGTGGTAAAGCACAAAATCCAAGATGTTTAAAGTCTAATGTGAAATATCCACAGTCTGTGGTGATTTGGGGTGCCACGGTGTCTGCTGCTGTTGGTCCACTGCGTTTTATCAAGTCAACATTGCCATCTACCAGGAGGTTTTAGTGCTCTTCATGCTTCCATCTGTTGAAAAGTTTTATGGAGATGCTGATTTCCTTTTCCAGCAGGACCTGGCACCAGCCCACAGCACCAAAATGACAATGAAATGATTTGCTGACCATAATATTGCTGTGTTTGACGGACCAGCCAACTCACCTGAACTGAACCCTATAGACTGAGTATGCAGGAGGAAGTTGAGAAGTACCCAACTCAACAAAAACAACTTGGGCTTCCATAACACCTCTGCAGTGCTACTAGCTGATCACCTCAATGCCATGCCACACTGATGCAGCAAGTCATGGTAAAAGAGCTCCAACCAATTCCAAGTGCACAAATGAACACGATTTTTGGAAGTTGGACATTTCTGTATTATAAATCTCTTTTTTAGATTGATTTTAGGAAATATCCTAATTTGAGATTCTAAATTTCTGATTTTCAGAAGTTATAAATAAGTTATAAAGGATAAACATCAAAAATAAAACAAAAAAACATGAAATATTTATTTCTCTTCTACAGAATATAAAATATAAGAAAGTTTACCATTTTAAATTATGAAAGATAAATGAAAATTTTCATGATATTCTAATTTTTTGAGATGCACCTGTACGACTAACAACAGGGAGGAATCTTCTGTAATTATCGTGTTCCTGCATCATTTCATAATTACTTATGCCTCAAGTACATGGAAATGACCTATTTTTCACTTCAATCTTTGCTTACAGTACATTGCACTCATAAATATAGAAAAAAAAAAACAACTTCTGAACTTTTGTACTTTTATAACATAAGAATGTACGAAATAATGCGTACTATCCAGGAACAAAATTTGAGTCACAATGTGTAATCTATTCATGAAAAACAACATAGCTAAATACTAATGGTTCCACAGTGTCAAATTATGCTGAGTAAAAAAGTATCTTTAAATCTATTTCTTCAATAAAGCATGGTACCTGTAGTAGTTGGGTTTGAAGGGGCCGTTCTTATTCAAACCCAGATACTTTGCCTGCTCATCTGTAAGCTCTGTCAAGTGGGCATCAAAAGTGGCCAGATGGAGGCTAGCAACGTATTCATCTGAAACACAGGGGCATTGTTTCAAATAAAAGTAACCCATAAACATACAAAATGGTGAGCAAAGGAAATTTAGTTAAGTTTGCTGGGTAAAACTGCACTCAACAGCTACAATGTGAGTCGGATTACCAGCTACAGCATCACCGTGCATGATCAAGCTCCCAGAAGATTTCATTCCGTTAAACTCCAATTTTAATTTTATAATCTCAAAACTTCTACAGAAGAAATTTATTTAGGCCCCCCAGTCCTGCAGCAACCACGAGTAATGCTGTTTGCAGTGTTTCGACATGTAAATAGTCCTCCTATTTACATAGTACTATTGGTATAGTACTACCAACAGTACTATACCACTATTTGTAGTGGTATAGTACTCATCTCCTCACCCATCTTTTTAGGAAGAAGGTAAACATCCTGCTTGTAACGTCCCTCAGGAGCGTTGTACAACTCTATGAGGGCCAGGGCCTGAAAACAAGCACACATTAAAAACAGAAGCGATGAAAACAGGCATGTGATTACACAACATGAATTTAATAAACAGCTGTCACTCTAATTATAAACTTCTGATAACACTGCAGCAATAATAAATATAATACAAGAGCATTCATGAAGAATATCTATGTGGCTAATAGCCATTAGTGTCTGGTGTACTTTTACATATCAGGCTCAGTTAATGCGCTTATCTGCCAGGATGACCAACTAATCACAGAAAATGGAAAACACGCCATCAGCCATATGTCCTCTGCCATCTGTGGTAGACAACGCTAGTAAGTGTGTTGTGTGGTTTTAGCTGCCATGGAACAGCATGCTACCTGAGTGGTGGCTGTGATGGACAAGACAAAGGTGGGGACAGTGGAACAGCTGAGGTTCAAGAGACGTCCCTGATGGAAGGAAAAAACACATCAAGAACTTAATGGAAAACAAGTGTAAGATTAACAGAAAATCATCTTGACAATAAAGTCAATGAAACACCTTTAAAGGGGTCATTGCTTGAAAAATGGTGTGTTTGTAAATTTTAACCTTCCGAAATGCATCTATTTTTTATGTGATTATGGAAAAGATATCAGAACACTCACTTGTCCTTACAAAACACACAGCCATTATATCATTTTTTTCCCTCCAAGAAGCCATTTTGACTCTTCTGGGTTTACCTCAGCACGTCATAAAATAGTAGTCAGCCCAGCGCCATCCTTTATACCCACCCACTGCTCCATTATTGACCAGCACAGCTGTTTGTCACATAGATGTACGGGGAACCTAAGGCGTTAGCTTCTCAGCTAACAGTTGTACTAGGAAGGTCGCATCAAGCGTGGTTTATATTTTCTTTAGATTTCAGTCACCGAAATAGTTATCCCTGTTTCCACCTGGTTCACTAATCCACAGTGATGATATATCTTGTGTCATTCTGGTTCACGTTGTTATCTTTTCGCTGTGATGCTACATTGAGCTGCAGTTTGAGTCAATCAGTGTAACCGGATACAGTTTGCTTTGAGTGAGAGGAGGCGAACGACAGGCCACCAGCCATTAGTTTAACTGTTGATCCAGCTGGTTTTGATCGCCATTTTCTATAAATTCTACTCGCCCCCACTGGAATCCTTGTCCAGCTACCAACACTTGACTATATACATCATTCTTAGATGTTATTTTAGCTTTTTTTCTTGTAGTATTAAATAGAACAGTAACCAAAGGCAGCTAGCTGAAGCTAGCAGTTAAGCCACTTATTCACAAATGTTTTTGTGCTTCCTGTACTCCAGGGACAGGTCACATCCTGTTGACCACTAAAACCACATACCCTGATCCACCAGTGATGCATTCATTCTTTGAGACAAATTTACATTAGTTGGCTCCAAACTAGGCAGCTAATGTTAGCAATAGTGATATAAGCGGGAGGGCGGGGTTGAATGTGGTTAGAGAGATTTAAAGAGACATACAGAAAAGAGACGTTTTCAGAAAGGCTGCAAAAATTTAAAAAAAAAAAAAAAAAAAACTTGTTGCAATAATTGAATAATTAAAGAAAATTTGAACAAAATATGTCACAAAATTTTAATTAAGATATGAGAGGTGTTAAAATGTGGAAAAAAGTGCAATCAATGACCTCTTTAAAATGGTTTTATACCAAAAAAAACCCCAAAAAACAGCAAACTTGAAGCAAAATTCCCTGTCAACATAATTTCTGCAATCATTACAAATGATTTGCAGATACTGTGCCTCTTAATAATCTTTCTGTAATAAACACTGATGCACAGCAACAGGCACTCTTGATGTCGCCCATCACCTCAGCCAGAAGGATGATTCTCTTGCCATCAGGCCAAATGATGTGATCCACCTGAGAACGGACCCTCTCCCAGGTCAGTTCAGGGGTTCGAAGACTTGCCTAAACAGGATGAGAATGTCAGCTCCTCTCACACACCTTTGCAACTGTATAAGAATTTTTTAAAAAAAAGTGATTTAAACACATTTGAACACTGGCTGAAATGAATGCCTGTAACGTAAACAAATAGGCACAAATTTACCACATCAATCTCAGTATTGGAGTGCCCCATGTTGCAGACAATAGATCCATTTTTCATTCGATCTAGCTGGTCCCTAGTCACCACGTTTTTATTGCCTACAGGAAGAGACAATGCATCGTTAGTCAGTTCTTTATCTACTTCACTGGACACAATCAGGACAGAGCAGCAGTAAAGTATTTATTATTGATCAATGAGAAAACAAGCTGGATTTAAGTTACCTGTGCATGTGATGATGACATCAACCTGGCGAATGACTTCATTGAGTTTGACCACTCTGAATCCATCCATACTATTTACAGACAAGAGGGGAAAAGTGAGTTTCACGGCAAGTACAATGAAGAGGTAAAAATTACCAGATAACAGAGCAATGAGAAAATCAGTTCAGTTGAATTCAATTCAGTTTCAGTTCAAAAAAAACTTTATCCCCGAGGAGCAATTTAAAAGGCACAGTGGAGCAGCGCAGTTACAACAAAAACAATACAAGTACCACAAAATAATAAAACTAAATAAAATAAAACTAAAAGGAAACGAACAAAGAGCAGTAAAGTATCTAATGTTCTGAAAATAAAAAGTGAAAAAGGCTCAAATCTGTAGAGGTCTGAGTTTATGGGAAGCGGAAGTTGAAGGACAGAGTAGCTTGCTGTGCATGCAATTGTAAACTGAAAATTAGCATTCAAATTATGAAAATGAATTTGAAAATTCCAGAAATTGTTTCTCATTTCTGCAACCATCCCTCTTATTCAAATATGATAATAGAGTAAACAGAACACCGTGATCATTATTGTAACTTTTGTTTTCCTCACCAGGCCTGCAGGGCACAGATGGGATCAATCTCCGTAACGTACACAATGGCTCCTAAAGCTTTCAGGGCAGCACAGCAACCTTTCCCAACCTGGAAAGATATGCCTTGATGAGTTCACAACATCAGTTGTCTTGAAGTTTATAGTGGTTAGTGTATTTTTTTTTAAAGTGCTGAAAATGTAAATCTCACACACACACACACACACACACACACACACACACACACACACACACACACACACACACACACAAAAAGCTAAGGATATTTGGCTTTCGGGTGAAATATATGGACAATGATGGATGGAAAAAAGTTCACACTACAGTGATATTACCGTACATCATGAAAGTAGGGCATTTAAGTAGAAGCATGCAACGGTGATTTCCTCATCTCAAATAATTTATTGAAACCAAAGCCAACAACAGTGGTGGGTATACCATAACAAAAAATGTCAATGTTTCAATAACTTGTCGTGTGCCCTTGAGCATCAATTACAGCTTGACGACGTCTCATGCTGTTTACAAGTCGACTTATTGTCTGCTGAGGCATGGCATTCCACTCTTCTTGAAGGGTGGCCCTCAGCTCATTGAGGTTGTGGGGTGCAGGGTTACGAGCCTCTACATGGCGACTCAGCTGATCACATAGGTTTTCTATGGGATTCAGGTCTGGAGAAAGTGCAGGCCACTCCATCTGAGGTACCCCAGCTTTCAGCAGCCATTTCCTAATGATGTGACCTTGATGAGCTGGGGCACTGTTGTTCAAGAAGATGAAATTGGGCCTGTGTTGTTCATGCAGGGACACAATGACTGGATTAATGACGTTATTCAGGTAGTATTGGCTTGTCACTGTACCATTCATAAGATGTAAGGCAGTTCTGTATTGACTAGACATACCTGCCCAGACTGTAACATGGTGACAGTAATGGCTGGTGCATAGCGCTCTCCTTGACATCTCCAACATCACTAGCAGCCATCATTTCTGCTCAATGTGAATTGACGTTCATCAGAGAACAGCACTGAGGCCCACTGGTCCCTTGTCCAGCGTAAATGCTCCCTGGCCCATGCAAATAATGATGCCTGTGCCTGGTGGTGTGGTCACGTACCCTTGCAGGTTATCTAACGCGCAGACCACGCTGGTGTAAACAGTTTCGAATGGTCTGACGTGACACTTGAATGCCTCTCACCTGTTTGGAGTTGAATGGCATTCATCATCCGGTTCGATTGGGCACTGTTCACAATAAAGCGGTCATCAGCGTGGGAAGTGGCCAAAGGATGTCCACTTCTATGCCTTTCTGTGACTCTTCCAGTCTCTCTGTTGCAACCTGCTGATGACACTCTGTAACACTCTAAGCTCAGTGGCCACTTCCCTCTGAGAACATCCTCTTTGAAGCCTCACAATAGTGAGGTACTGTTGATCAATTGTTAGGCATCGTCTTGGTCTCATGATGTCAAAATGTGAACAGCATGATGAAGAGGACTGTTTAAATACCAATTTTAATTGAAGCACAACATTTATTGGTCAATTCATGGATCAAACACCTGTTGTGAATTTTGCCATTAAGCACCTTGTTAGAGAACAGCAAGTCATGCAAAAAGTACTGAAACACTGAACAGTTGGACATGTGCATCCAAAAGGTTAAAGAAGGTCAAATTAAGTTCACCTGTAAAGGTTATAGTCTACTTTAGGTGCATCCTGAAATTTCACCCAAAAGTCGAATATCCCTAACTTTTTGTGTGTGTGTGTACGCACACACAAAAAGTATATATACACACATACTGTACATTACATACATATATACTCTGTGTGTCTGTGTGTGTGTAAATAAAGTTGTCGGTGGATGAACTACACAATATCACCAGGGGATAGAATAGCCTCAAGCCTTGCAAAATCTAATTCTGTAATACAGATATATTAACTTGTATTTTGTAGTTACATGATTCATTTTGCATTATAGGCTGAGATTTATGTAGTTTTTTTGCATTACAATCTCTCAATGTTTTCACAGCTAAAGTGCATCTGGAAAGTATTCACGGTGCTTCACTTTTTCCACATTTTGTTATGTTATAGCCTTATTCCAGAAGGAATTAAATTCATTTTTATCCTCAAAATTCTACACACAATACCCCATAATGACAATGTGAAAAAAGTTTTTGACATTTTTGCAAATTTATTAAAAATAAAAAATTAAGAGACTTCCGGTTATGGCGGCCGCCTAGAAGGACACGTATCACTCTGCTCTGCCCTTGGAAATAAAAATTCGGCAAATAACTCTCTCATTTGGAACAGAACTTTTCCCAGCGTTTGGGTGAGGATATGCCGGTGAAGACTAAGGCTGGGAAATCAGGAGGGGGAAAAATTGAATCGCCGAAGCAGTCCAAATTAACGGACTTTAAAGTTTGTGGCGCAGTAGAAAAAGCTGCGGATATGGCGGATGAAACTAGCGGTGGTGCGGTAACTGCTGCTGCTGACGATGACGGCACAGGTGCAGTGCTGGCTGCCATTAGCTCAATGAGAGCAGACTTTTCCGCTAAACTTGATAGGATTATGGCAGCGTTGGATGCAATGAGAAAGGAGTTGGGTGACTGCGTGGAGCGAGTGACGCAGGCGGAGCTTCGTGTCTCAAGGGCGGAGGATGAAATTAGCGGACTTCAAATAAAGGTGCGCACTTTGGAAAAAAAAAATAAAGATCTGGAAAATAGCGTTCTGGACTTGGAATCTCGGTCCAGAAGGAACAACCTGAGGCTGGTGGGTTTACCGGAGGGAGCCGAAGGTCGTGATTCATGCTCCTTTTTGGAGGGGTGGATCCCGGAGGCGCTGAACAACGCGGAGCTAAAATCATCAGTCGTCTTGGAAAGCTCCCACCGAATTGGCCCACCGAGAGGTAACAAGGCAGCACCGAGGACGCTAATTATGAAGTTTCTCAGCTACAGAGACAGGATGACGATCTCCAACGCGGTGCGGGCCAAAGGAGAAATTAAATACCAAGATCAGCAGGTGCGGTTCTACCCAGATCTGGCCTCAGGAATCCAACAATTAAGGAAGCAGTTTGACCCCATCCGCAAAGAAATGCGCAACCTTGAGATTCGTCATGGAGTGATTCACCCTGCAAGACTTCTGGTCACATATGAGGGCAGAACACGCATCTTCAAGACCCCCGAGGAGGCGCAGGAGCTCATCAAGAAGATCCAGGAAGAGACTGGTGGGAGCTAAGCATGAACAGAATATAGGGTAGAATATTTGAGCATTTAACTGATTAGAAGCATATAACAAGATTACAAAATATAGAATGTATTACATATTAAAAAAAAAAAAAAAAAAAAAAAAAGTACAAAATTGCTAAAAAAAAATTTGGAGTTAAATTGGAAAATTACAGAAGAGAGTTAATGTTACGTTATTAAAAGCAGTAGAGCTAGGGTGATTGGGAGGATGAAGAAGGAGTGGCTTTGGCTGTTCCTCGTGGGTGTGGAACGGTCGATGGCTATATCGGGAGACGGAATTTTTCTTTTGCTTTTGGGGGGATTGCCACAAATGTGGGAAGGGGGAATTTGTTTGTGTGTAGTTTGTAGGGTGAATGTTCAATCACTCATTTTTTTGCTTTTCTGTTTGAGCATGTTTACACTGCAAGGTAATCCCAAACTCCCTATTGATTATAAATCAAAGCGTTAATCTTAATTTAACTTCATGGAATTGCAGAGGTCTACAAAATTTAAAAAAACTTAAACAAGTTATGAATAAAATAAAAGACATGGGTTCAAAAATTGTGTTTTTACAAGAAACTCATCTAATAGAGCAAGATGTAAAAAGAATTAGGAGTAGATGGCAAGGAAGTGTATTCACCTCTTCATTTTCATCCCGAGCCAGGGGAGTTATGACTCTCATACATAAATCAGTCCCATTTCAAGTGAAAAATGTAATTGGAGACAAATTTGGAAGATATGTAATCATTCAAGGATCTTTGCTATTAGAAAACATAAATTTGGTGAACTTATATGGTCCCAATATAGATGATCAAAAGTTCTTTGCCAATTTATTTCTTATCTTATCATCACTTACAGGGCAACATATAATAGCAGGGGATTTTAATTGTACATTGAATCCCAGTATAGATAGATCAACAGGACTGGACTGTACGCACAATGGATGTAGGATGACCATTAATCATTTTATGAAAGAATTGAAATTGATAGATATATGGAGAGAAATGAAACCACAAGTTAAAGCATACTCTTGTTATTCCAATACCTACAAGACATTCTCACGTATAGATTATTTTTTGATCTCCACAGAATTAAGGTCCAAGATTCAAAACTGTTTTTATGATAACATCGTGATCTCTGATCATGCACCCTGCTGTCTAATGTATGTAGATAAGAAATTGACAAAGGAACCAGGTAGATGGCAATTTCAGCATAAATGGCTTCAGGATGAGGAATTTGTTAAGTATATAGAAAAACAGATAGATGAGTTCTTTGATATCAATACTACACAAACATCAGCATGTGTAAAGTGGGAGGCTTTCAAAGCTTTTATTAGGGGACATATTATTAGTTATACAGGTTCAAAATCTAAGAAGACTCGAGAGGAGAGAGTCCAATTGGAACATAAAATAAAAATTCTTCAAGAAAGAGTATTTGCAGGAAGAGATCCAAGGTTGGAGAACGAATTACTGATTTTGAGAGCTGAATATGACAAAAAATCAGCGAATAGAGCTGCCTCGAGTCTTCTAAGATTGAAACAATCTTTTTATGAACAAGGTGAAAAATCAGGAAAGTTATTGGCATGGCAGATTAAACAATTAGAATCTAAAACACCAATTACCAGTATTATAAGTAACGGACAGGTAGTTATAGATCCTTCAGAAATTAATAGAGCCTTTAGAGATTACTATGAAAAATTATATGATACCAAAAATGAATCTGACTTAACAAAACTACATGGGTTTTTGAATGAACTATTTATACCGTGTATTCCAAATGAAAATAGGGAGATACTGGAGTCTAAAATTAGTCAAGAAGAAGTTGGACTAGCCATTGATAGTATGAAATCAGGAAAAAGTGCAGGACCAGATGGTCTTCCAGTTGACCTTTATAAAAAATTTAAGAATAAATTAACAAAACCTTTTTTGGAAATGGTTTTAGAAGCATTTCAAAATAGTAATTTACCATCATATATGAATAATGCCTTAATTATACTGTTGCCAAAACCAGGTAAGCCCTCTAATAAATGTGAAAATATGAGACCAATAAGCCTATTAAATGCCGACCTTAAGATAATTTGTAAAATTTTAGCAAGACGAATACAAGAAATTTTACCAAATATTATTAATCGAGATCAGAATGGCTTTATAAAGGGAAGACAAGGCTTCCATAATGTAAGAAGACTATTTAATATTATTTATTCTAATAAAGAAGCACCGGATACAGCTCTCTTATCACTGGATGCCGAAAAAGCCTTTGATAGAGTTGAATGGCCCTTTCTTTTTGAAGTCTTACAAAGGTTTGGACTTGGAAATAATTTTATAAAATGGGTTCAGATAATATATAATAATGCTACTGCAGAAATTCTAACAAATAACAATATTTCAAAATCAATAAAAATCAATAGAGGATGTCGACAAGGCTGTCCACTTTCACCTTTACTGTTTACTATGGCAATTGAACCTTTAGCGATGGCGATACGTCTACAGTCACAAATATATGGAATTAAAGTTGGACCAACAGAACATAAAATCTCCCTGTATGCCGATGACATAATTTTGTTTATGTCGAATCTTAAAAAATCAATTCCGACCTTGTTGAATTTAATAAAGAATTTCGGGGAAATATCAGGATATAAAATAAATAAAACTAAATCTTCAATATTAATGCTAAATGAGACCCAGAGAAATTACCCAGCCCCTGAGGTAAATCAATTCAATGTTGTAAATCAGTTCAAATATTTAGGAATCCAAATTGTGCCTAAGCTAGAATCAGTCGCCAGTGTCAATTATGAAGCCTTAATGACAGATATTGATGAGGTACTTCAGAGATGGATGTCACTACCAATGTCGATGATCGGGAGAATTAATATACTTAAAAGTAATATTTTACCTAAAATACTTTATTTATTTCAATACATTCCCTTACCACCACCTTTAGATTTATTCTCAAGAATTAAAAAAAAGTTAGTGGAATTTATATGGAACAACAGGAGGGCTAGATTACGTCTGTCTTTATTATATTTACCATTTGATCGTGGAGGTCTGAAATGTCCAAATTTTATGTTGTATTATTGGTCGGCACAACTGAGGTCTATGACATATTATTTTTCATCAAATGATCTCCCTCACTGGACTGAAATGGAATCATACAATTTACCTTTACCTCTTCCCATATTCATATACTCAGATTCGGCAAAAAAATTACAAAAACAAGTTAAAAATCCATTTGTAAAGCATATGATCAAAATATGGTGTGAAGCTAAAAACTATTTAAAAGAACCACAGTTATTGTCACAATTTAGTCCAATATGGGGTAATCAATATTTTAAACCAGGGAGAGCGGACGCTGTATTTAAAGTATGGAATTTAAAAGGGATACAAAAGATTCAGGATTTATATTTGCCATGTGCAGAAAACATAATGTCTTTTGAAGAGTTGAGGATCAAATTTAATCTCAATAGAACACATTTTTTTAAATATCTTCAACTTAGAAACTTTATTCGATCAAATCAAAATAAAGCTCTCACTCGACCTATCTATTCATCCTTGGAAAAAATGTTGATGAAAGATAGTAAAAGAAAGGGTATTATTTCAGAGTTTTATAACTCATTGACACTATTTTCAAGTGAAAACTCACTGAAAAGATTAAACTACTGGAAAGAAGATCTGCAAACTGAAATTCCAGAGGAACAATGGGAATTGGCTTGTACAGAAGCTCAAACCAAATCAATAAATGTACGCCTTAAATTGATACACTTCAAATGGTTAATGCGGATGTATGTTACACCGGAGGAGTTAAATAGATATAACAAAAATATACCAGATACGTGCACAAAATGTATGGAAAGTAAAGGAACTCTATTTCATTGTGTATGGGAATGTAGATTAATAAGAATGTTTTGGGAAGAGGTGAGGGTAACAATTGAAAAAATAATCTCAAAACAAATCATATTGAATCCTAAACTGTTTTTGTTGGGTCTGAACCCAGAAAAGCATAATTTTAATAAAAGTGAAAGAACATTCATAGACCTCAGTTTGCTTAATGCCAAAAAATGTATTGCACTATTATGGAAAAAGACTTATAGACCAGATGTGACTCAGTGGTTAAGACAGATGTTAACAAACCTTCCATTAGAAAGAATAACATATATACTGAAATCAAAGGAAATTGTGTTTGAGAATATATGGAGACCCTTTATTGATTATGTAAAAAATTTAAACATAACTCTTGAAGAAGAAGGTGAATGATATGTGCGGACCTTGTAAATTCCAAACTGGTGAATATAATATGTATACTTATGTGTTGGATTGTCTAGACTAAACAGAGGAGCATTGTTGAAGATTTGATTTTGTTGGTGGTTGTTGGTGTTTTTTAGTGCATTTTTTTTTTGTAGTACTTTAGTGTTAGTGTTTGATTGTTTGTATCATGTTTGTTTAAAAAAAAAAAAAGGTTCAATAAAGATATTGTGGAAAAAAAAAAAAAAATAAAAAATTAAGAAATGACATGTACATAAGTATTCACAGCCTGTGCTCAATACTTTGTTGATGCACCTTTGGCGGAAATTACAGCCTCAAGTCTTTTTGAATATGATGCCACAAGCTTGGCACACCTATCTTTGGGCAGTTTGTGTTACGTGTGGCCCTCGCGAGCCACACATTGAGAGCCGAGGGCGAGCCGGTGAGTTTGCAAGGTTTTATTATGATAGAGAACAGGGGATAAGGAACACGGCCTCGTGGGGCCAAAAAGCACAAATAACAATACAAGTAGAACACACACATATAATGCAGAACGAAGGGCAGGAGGCTAGCGCCAGGCGAAGGGGTTCCAGCCTATGGTGAGCGAAGTCACAGCCCCGAATGATCGGAGCTGCTCCTTTTTATACCCATTAGCAGCGCCTCAGCTGATGAGGGTTAATTGGGCTCCAGCCGTCCCGTAACACTGACAGCTGGGAGCCCACTGAGACGCTGTCATAGAGAGAACCGGGCTGAGGGGGAATATGGTCTGAGCGCCGGATGACACGGCGTCTCATCCCATGTGACAGAGCCTCCCCCTCACGGTCAGACTACGAACGACCCATAACATCTGAGACCCCCCCCCCACCTAGGGTGGGTGCTTGGGGCGCAGGACAGGAAGGAGAGAATCAGAGAAAGAGAAAAAAAAAAAAAGAAGAAGAAAATCGACAATCAACCAATACAGAGTACCAGGGAAAAAAACCCAAACATCATACTCCATCAAATACAACATGAGAAAAAACCCAGAGAGAAGGGGGGAAAAAAAAAGACAATAAACCAATATAGAGTACAAGGGAAAAAACCCAAACACCATACTCCATAAAATACAACGTGAGAGAAAACCCATTCAGGCAGAGGGTAATTGCGGGAATAACAACCCAACACACAGGGAAGGGAAAAAAAAAAAAAAAAAGAAAAAAAAACACAATACTCCATAAACCAGGTACAGACAAATACAAAGTAAATCAACCCCGGGGACCCCAAAACGAGAGGAGAAACTCCCAAGGGCAAAAATAGAACACTGCAGCCATCCCTCAAACAGGAGGGGAAACCCCCCAAAAATTGTGCTAAATGCAGAACAGTAATAACAATTTAGCTGTACCCACCCAAACACAAGCACAGCCAAAGACATTCAGTTCGGGGAGTCTCGCCGCACCCAGAGTCCACACCGCTAACAGGGGTGAAGGGAAATGTTCCGGCGGCCTACCCGAACCCCAGGCCAGAAAACGCAGTTCCTCGGGGGGCCGAACCAGATCGCCGAACAGAAAGTGTAGCGGGTCGGGCGGCCGCACAAGCGAGCCGAACGGGCACGGCAGGCCCTCCGGCAGCCGACCAGCATCGTTCAACCACCAGGCCCGTAGGGGAGAGGGAGAGGTCCAAACGGTCCCCAGTGGAAGAGGCTTGGGGGAGAGCTGATGACAAGGTGGTCGAAGGACAGAAGGCAGAAGATCCACAGCTCCCTCACCAGACCCAGAGACCGCTGGTGCAGAACCCACGTCGGACCCCGATTGGGTCTCGGGCGAACCCGCGTCGGACCCCGATTGGGTCTTGGGCAAACCCACGTCGGACCCCGATTGGGCCGGTGCCGCACCAGAACCGACTTCCGACGTCGAACCTGGACCCTCTAGCACCACGAGTGATGGCAGCTCCTCGCCGGCGACCCTGGGAGAAGGCTCAGGAGAGAAAACAGAACTGGGATCAGGATCACTGGCAGCGCCAGAACCCGGCGAGATAAGCTCGGACGCAGCGGACAGCTGCACCCGGCTCATCTCCCCTGGAGACAGGCTAAAGTGCTCTAAAGTAAGGAGAAGAAAGACAAGATAGAGCACTTGCCTGATCTCGGGTTCTGACGCCGTCCAGGACTGCGAAGCTCCGGGATCCAGCGTCAGGAGGTCGTCATCAGGCTCCCACTCAGCTGCGTCGGGCTCCGCAGCTGGCGTGATGGACAACGCAGCTTGTGAGTCCTCCGGCACCGGTGCCCACGCCGACAGCCCACACGGCATGGTGGCAGGAGAACCTCGTCCTGCTGGACCGGACCGCTCCTCCGTGGAGACCTGGGGACGCTTGGTTGTCGGCGCAGGCTCCACGTAGCAATCCGCCTTCCTCCTCCGTCCACGGCGTAGCTGCGGAACCGGAACCAGGCTGTCCAGAACCGCAGGCCCCCTCCTCGTCCCACGATGTTGGCCTGGCACTGGGGACTGCTCAGCGGAGGGAGACACAGAGGATGCAGGATTAATGATTACAGCCACTGCAGGTGGTGGGAGTTCGGGGAGCTGCGAACCCCAAAATCCACCTCCAGGAGCTTGACAGAGCAAATCACAAGGTGAATGTGAAAAAACCGAGACTTGCCTGTCTCCTGGAGGCTGGATGGTGCCTGCTGTCGTGGACTTTGCTCCTCCCTCTCCCCACCGGGCGGTAACGGAGGACCCCCTGGGAGGACGTCGGGGAGCCGCTCGTGTTGATTCCAGGATGGAGTTCGCCAGGTCTGGATTCTGGATGCACACAGCAGTCGGGGAGCGCGTCGAGGAGGAGGGGGCGACAGCCAAGATGAGCCGGGCCTGAAGCGCTGGCGTGACAGCGGGGGGAAGTGGCTCGGGAGACGAGGCTGCGGGATCTCCTCTCTGAAGAGGCACAGGGGAGACAGCTGCGTGGGAGGATGAGACCTTGCGGCGACCCGGAACTGGATCCGGACGGGGTTTATGCTGAGAAGAAGAGGCAGTGTGGCGACGGCTACTCACAGGGGGCGAAGCGAAGGAGAGATCCGGAAATTGCCGCTCCTGAGCCGAGACAGAGGCGAGGAGGGCATCGAACTCTGAGAAGTCACGCAGCCCTGGACTCCTCTCCACCAGTCTAACGGCCGCCGCCACATGCCTCATAATGGAGGACGGGTGCACAGCGGAACGAGCAGCAGCCACTCGGTCCCGGACCTTAATTGCCATCAGCTGCAGATCCTCCGGGGGAATCCCGAGTGACATCTTGCTGGATGGGGAAAGCCCTCTGGGTGGCGCGAACTCCCGGGCCAGAGTGGAGGCAGAAATGGGATCCCGAAGCGAAGGGTGACGTCTCCTCCTCTTCGGCTTCCTGCCGGGATTTCCCTCCAACCCACGGAGCTCCTCTCGCTGTGCAGCGATGGCGTCCTTCCTGGCACAGACCTCAGGATGGTTAGAATGGCGAGGGAGACTGTCCAGGAGATTCTCAGCAAACTCTAGGTGCCAGCGTCTTTCATTGGGGTTGTCGTACAGGGAGGCAGTGAAGAGCGTCCCGTCAACATCTTCCAGGATGGCCGTCAGCTCGTTGCCCTGGAGCCGAACGTGACTCCGGGGAGACGACATGCTCAAGAGCAGACACCCAGACAGGGAAGACACAAGTCCAACGGCAAACTCACGGCCGCCGGCAACTCGCCTGGCTGTGACTTACTGTTACGTGTGGCCCTCGCGAGCCACACACTGAGAGCTGAGGGCGAGCCGGTGAGTTTGCGATGTTTTATTATGATAGGGAACAGGGGATAAGGAACACGGCCTCGTGGGGCCAAAAAGCACAAATAACAATACAAGTAGAACACTCACATATAATGCAGAATGAAGAGCAGGAGGCTAGCGCCAGGCGAAGGGGTTCCAGCCTATGGTGAGCGAAGTCACAGCCCCGAATGATCGGAGCTGCTCCTTTTTATACCCATTAGCAGCGCCTCAGCTGATGAGGGTTAATTGGGCTCCAGCTGTCCCGTAACACTGACAGCTGGGAGCCCGCTGAGACGCTGTCATAGAGAGAACCGGGCTGAGGGGGAATATGGTCTGAGCGCCGGATGACACGGCGTCTCATCCTATGTGACAGTTTGGCCCATTCCTCTTTGCAGCACCTCTCATCAGGTTGGATGGGAAGCGTTGGTGCACAGCCCTTTTCAGATCTCTCCAGAGATGTTCAATTGGATTCAAGTCTGGGCTCTAGCTGGGCCACTCAAGGACATTCACAGAGTTGTCCTGAAGCCACTCCTTTGATATCTTGGCTGTGGGCTTAGGGTTGTTGTCCTGCTGAAAGATGAAACGTCGCCCCAGTCTGAGGTCAAGAGCGCTCTGGGGCAGGTTTTCATCTAGGATGTCTCTGTACATTGCTGCATTCATCTTTCCCTCTATCCTGAGTAGTCTCCAAGTTCCTGCCGCTGAAAAACATCCCCACAGCATGATGCTGCCACCACCACTGGCGTGGTTATGAATGGTGCCTGGTTTCCTCCAAACATGGCACCTGGTATTCATGCCAAAGAGTTCAATCTTTGTCTCATCAGACCAGAGAATTTTGTTTCTCATGTTCTTGAGAGTCCTTCAGGTGCCTTTTGGCAAACTCCAGGTGGGATGCCATGTGCCTTTTACTAAGGAGTGGCTTCTGTCTGGCCACTCTAACATACAGGCCTGATTGCTGGATTGCTGCAGAGACGGTTGTCCTTCTGGAAGGTTTTCCTCTCTCCACAGAGGAACACTGGAGCTCTGACAGAGTGACCATCGGAATCTTGGGCACCTCCCTGAATAAGGCCCTTCTCCCCCGATCACTCAGTTTAGACAGCCGGTCAGCTCTAGCAAGAGTCCTGGTGGTCCCGAACTTCTTCCATTTATGGATGACAAAGGCCACTGTCCTCAATGGGACTTTCAAAGCAGCAGAAATTTTTCTGTACCCTTCCCTAGATTTGTGCCTCAAGACAATCCTGTTTCAGAGGGTCTACAGACAATTCCTTTGACTTCATGCTTGGTTTGTGCTCTGATATGCACTGTCAACTGTGGGACCTTATATAGACAGGTGTGTGCCTTTCCAAATCATGTCAAGTCAACTGAATTTACCACAGGTGGACTCCAATTAAGCTGTAGAAACATCTCAAGGATGATCAGTGGAAACAGGATGCACCTGAGCTCAATTTTGAGCTTCATGGCAAAGGCTGTGAACACTTATGTACATGTGATTTCTTATTTTTATTTTTAATAAATTTGCAAAAATCTCAAAAAAATTATTCACTGTCATTATGGGATATTGTGTGTAGAAATTTGAGGAGAAAAATTCCTTTGGAAATCAGGCTGTAACATAAAATGTGGAAAAAGTGAAGCGCTGTGAATACTTTCCGGATGCCCTGTATAGTATATGATTAGTGCTCAAACTTATAACTTACCTCTCCAAACCCACATACAACCACCTGTTTGCCTCCAAACATGACATCTGTGGTTCTCTTTAAGCTAGAAAGGTTGGAGACATTAAATTACCACATTCTGTTTCAGTGAAAACAATATAGTTCTTTAACATCATCTATTCTCAAACTTGTAGCAACTGCTGTATATTCACAAATGTTTTATACAAAGCATTTTCAA
The DNA here is from genome assembly GCA_020510985.1 of Pholidichthys leucotaenia. Classification (NCBI taxonomy): domain Eukaryota; kingdom Metazoa; phylum Chordata; class Actinopteri; order Cichliformes; family Pholidichthyidae; genus Pholidichthys; species Pholidichthys leucotaenia. The sequence continues at coordinate 121,559,670 of CM035837.1, read as the reverse complement.
GTTATTTTTTGTGAAGGATTAAACATTTTGTTCCCTAAACACAGATTGTGTATTTACTTAAATCTACTTGGGTCAGATGATGCTTACATTCAGAGCATCATATCCTTAAATAATAACTTCTATCAGTCAGGAGGGTTATGGGCAAGAAATGGACTTCTAACAAAAAAAAAAAAGGCTTGTCCCCTTACAGTCTGGGGGTGGGGGAACAATGTTGTCCAGCACTTATTCCACTGCTATGAATAAATGTTTCAAACATTTTCCTTTAAATGGTTACAGGAGTTGGCATGTTTGTAGTGTCTAAAGAGGATCTGTCTGGGAATATTGTGCATGTTCTGACATGATGAATCATCAAGTTTATTCCATTATGTTTACAGTTCAGTTGTTCAACTCAGCTGTTGTTTTAACTGAGCTTCATGATAAATAACAAATCCATACCACAATGATACAACACCTGCACTGGATTGATGACATTCTCTATGTTATGTTAGTACAGTCCATGTTTGAGTGTGAACAAAGCATGCATTAACTTTAACAGAGCAAAAGGGAAGTGACCAAGCAACACATTGTTTAGAAGAAACCATTGTTCTTTGAGAAAGAAAGAAATGCATGCCTCCAATTCAAGCTCACTGAAACACCTGATACCTTTCACAGATGAGGTTAATAATCTTACTACAGAGCACCTGCAGTCTGACAGTGTTATACTTTGCTGGCAGTTAATCAGGAGGAACAGCTATAAATCATCAGTTGTACTACCATGCGCAGACACGGCTAAAGAATAATAAGCTTCCATGCGGATGAATAACAGCAGGGTAATATATAACTGTTGTGTTTTCAGGCTGTTCTGCTCAGCGTCCAGTCCAGATAAGTGACAATGTGCACAATGCTAAATAAATGATTAACCACTTGCACTCCGGGCAATTTTCCTAAAAATGCCAAAAAAAAACGTGCCCAAAGTAAATCGAAAGCTGTTATTCAACCCTTTGCAGCATCTTCATGGGGTTGGTCTCATTTAAAAGAAAACACTTTGAATTTTTTGGCAAAAAAAACATAATCTCTCTACGTGCTCCGGCCACTGAGTTACAGTCATCTAAACATACTGAACTTGAAGAAAAAAAATTTGGACACAGTGTTTTTTTGGATACAAATGCTTGTAAATAACACACAGCTGTCCGATCCGGCTATTTTACACAGCTTTGTTCTCAGGCTGTTCCCAGGCGTTTTGGAACTGTGCCAAATTGTGCCAAATGGCAGAGTTTGGAAAAACGTCTGTAACTTTTGAATAATTCAATGTAGAAGCTTCATTTTAGGCTCAAAGGAAAGGTCACACTCAGGGCTGTGTCTGTGTGTGTGTGTGGGGGGGGGGGGGGGGTCGTCCCCCCCCCCGCTATCAAGGACAGAGTTCGGCCCTCGCTACATGAGATTACACTCGTTGCATGTTTCCACAGCAACGCTGTCACAGCGGCTCCCCCCCCCCGCTACTGTGTGTGTGTGGGGGGGGGGGGGTTGTCCCCCCCCCCCCGCTCGCTAGGGAGGATGGACTTTAGCCATCGCTACACAACGGATTAGCCTTATGTGGTGATGTAGCACAGCAGTGCAGTCACCGCGGCCCCCCCCCCCCTCGCTGCAGAAGAATAGCGGGGGTGGGGGGGCCTTCACAGCCTGTGCACTGCGAGCAACCCCCTTGTACCGCGGCACACGAACTTCAGACTTCGTGAACCGCACAGCTGTAATTTACTGATCGGTCAAAAGTCATTTTGGATTACAATTTTCAGGGATAGAGGATAATTTAGCTTATAACACCTTACCTCTTCACAGCGGAGTCTGGGCGAACTTCTCTTTCTCATTGTCAGACGAACGCGACGCTGGTCCACTCTGGTACTGGTCTCACGACTCGATCAAAACATAATTCCATTATTGCGGTTTTGTGCTTCCATGATTGCGGTTTTTGGCGAACGATTTTTCAAAACAAATAACAGTAGTAATTAAAAAAAGACTGGCGAAGGCGTGTGTGTCACTCAGCCTTCGTCGTCAGCCTCCGTTGGTCTATAATGACCATGGAAGAAATCATAACGTCTACTCTGCTGGAACCAATACAAAATAAGCACCGCCTGGGGCCGAACATGCCGATCCACGAATGGCACTCCCTGTCACACAGGTTGCATTTGTGGATGGTCTCCATGCTGTTGGGTCTGTGGAGCTCTTCCTGTGTCCTTTTTTGATCCGCTCCAGCAGTCAGTCTTCACCCAGCCTTAAAAAAAAACAGCTCACGAACTTCTCTGCTTCAATTGGCTCACTGCATTCAAAGCGTTGGGAGGCGGGTCCTCCTTCCTAGGTTTTCATTCATTGGTTCGTCAAGGTTTCAGAAACCCAATTCAAGGCTCTTATTAGTCGAATGAGAGGTCAATCAGATGAACTAATCTGTTCGCGGCTGTGTTTGCAGATTTTTTTTCAGTGGCGCTTGGAGGGCACACCACCTACACCATCACCATCAATATCCTTATCATGCGTCATGCGCACGAGGGCGCACGAGCGCGCTCTCGTGCGCCCTCGTGCGTCATAGGACGCAGAGACTTGCCCGCCCGCGGAACAACGGAGCACAAGTGGTTAATAGAGTAGCACCTTTTTAAAGATCTGTGTAATGTTCCAAAAAATTTTCATATTCAGTGACTTATGTGCTCATTAAATGAACTGTAGACCCAATCTACCACCTTGTGCTGACACACATACTCATACTCCTCTGTTGGTCGAGAGGGAGGAGTATAAAAACACCCCTTTTATCATTCATGCTGCATTGTGTTTCTGATTGAAACAGTTGGACAAAATATTCAGGCCATTACACAAGGGCTGATTTTTGTTTGGAAAAAAATTCACAAAACTTCCATCAATTAAATGGGTTCTTATAAGCGTATACAACACCACTGCAAAAGATATGGCAGCCACAACAGTTAGCATTAGCAACATCAAGCTAAAATGAGCTACTCCGTCACCAACGGTGTGATTGGCGTTTCACAGCCAGGGACAAGTTTTACTGACTGTGTAACTATTGTCAGCACAACTTTATAATTCATTACATTGATATGAATACGTATTCCATTGCTTGTTCTTTTTAACAAAATCTTGGAGGTTAGAAGAGGATGTTTTTTTACGCCTGACATTTATCATATTTAGGACAAGGTTACATATGCGAGGTTTTTTTTTTCCCAAACTCCAACTCAGCAATTTTCATAGCTGTATTCAAAGTTCAGACTGATGGGGGCTTCAATAACACTACACAAGAAAGTTAATTAGACTTTACCCAGCTCCCTCTTAAGCCATTAAAAGCCTAACCCAGGATTTACACTGACTCCAGATGCAGTTCACTGCAGATGCAGTACGGATGGACTCTTGCGTTCAACCCTACCAACTCTGTGCTTTGCAATGGCATGGATGAGAACAGAGTTTGAAATACAAGATCATGTGAGAATTATACACAATAACGCGAGATCTCGAGAAAGACCCGACAGTGACCGAGATGAACTGATCACAATCACGCGATGACAACAAGGAAGCGTGATGTAGCAGCTCCCCACCTGGATTTCTAGGCTCTAAATAAAACCTAAGTAGCCCGTTAATTTTAATTCTATGAACCGTTTGTATGTTAAGTCAAGTTTGTACCTTCTTTGACACAGTGGTGGAGTAGACCTCAGAAAATAACGGATGATCCATAAATCATTTTTAATGATCAAACGGTTATTAAATACCGCAAGATACCGTAGGATTTCCTTGCGGATTGTAACCGGCATCCGTCAAAAATAAGACTTGTTGCATTTCGTTAGTGAACTGAATCTGACGAACCAGATTTGTTCCGTAGTGGTCCAGATCAGGTGGGGATTAGAAAATTAACGAGAATGGGAACTATATGCTGCGGAGGCTGGATCACAGCCATAACGTACTGCATCCAGAGTCAGTGTAAATCCAGGGTAAGGTGGCAAGCCCTTGTTCTAGTTAAACTACTTAAAGTATTTGACTGAGACAGGGACATTAACCCTCATCTCATTAGTGAATCGAGATCGCTTTCACAATGCAAATGAAAGCTTTTGCTTCATGCTTCATCTTTCAAAGCTTCTTAGTAGCAGTAAAGTCACTCATTAATCAGAGTGAACTATTGTTTGGAAGGTTCAACAAAAACATAATCCTACAGTCACATGCCTATATTTGATGCTTACTTACCCATCCAAGATAGACTCTCTGCAGCAGTACAGGTTGTCAAACTTCTGCTTTGTTACAGAGTCGTTGACATTCATTGCTGGTACACACAGTTTTCCAGCTTTAGACAGCTGATACAGCCTAGAGAGAAGTAAGAATTATGTCAGCTTGTAACTTAATTATTCAAAGAAAACACACCACTGGAACATCACCTGTGAACCCCAGTAACACTCTCCTCTACAATTCCTCTGATCTTTTTGAACACATTAGGGTATTTCTTATACATCCAGTGTGTCAAGTCCCCACCGTCATCAAGGATCTAACAAGCAGAAGAAAAAGTTATATTGAGGTTACAATGTTATGCTCTTAATTATCGATCACTGTTATGCATAGAGTTATTTTATCTATTCATTACTATTCATAGCTTATGAAAAGACCTTGAACAAAAGGGACCAAAAACACTTGAACACACCATGTTAGGTTGCCAACCCTCAGTGTTGACACAGCGATCAATACACCACCAAAAGTCATCCTCAGACTCCCCCTTCCAAGCAAACACAGCAACACCTGAAACATAACAAATGGGCAATACTGTGAGATCGCTGACATTAAGATTTCTCAGGGAAAAACAGCAAATACTACTTCAGTGAATATGTAATGCTAGTTAATATAAAATCAAATGTCAATCACCACATCACCACAATTGGTTAACATAAAATTACTTAAGAGTAGGGCTGCAATGATTATTCGAATAATTTGAATAATTCAGTTGTAAAAAATTCTCAATCCAAAATTTGTGTCAACGTGTCGTTTAACCCCTTGCACTCCGGTCAATTTTCCTAAAAACGCCAAAAAATAATGTGCCCAAAGTAAATCGAAAGCTGTTATTCAACCCTTTGCAGCATCTTCATGGGGTTGGTCTCATTTAAAAGAAAACACTTTGAATTTTTTGCCAAAAAAAACCAAAAAAAAAAACCATGATCTCTCTAAGTGCTCCGGCCACTGAGTTACAGTCATCTAAACATAGTGAACTTGAAGAAAATAAATTTGGCCTGGGTGTTTTTTTGGATACAAATGCTTGCAAATAACACAGCTTCAGATCCGGGCTGGAAAATGCAACAGAAATGTAGAACCAAGTGTTATCCAGCTGAGGTCCAAATTTTGTAACAATACCACAAAAAATGAATATATTACACAGCTTTGTTCTCAGGCTGTTCCCAGGCGTTTTGGAACTGTGCCAAATGGCACAGTTTGGAAAAACGTCTATAACTTTTGAATGATTCAACATAGAAGCTTCATCTTGGGCTTAAATGAAAGGTCACATTCAGGGCTGTGTCTGTGTGTGTGTGTGTGGGGGGGGGCTGTCCCCCCACCCCCCCGCTACAGAGGACGGAGATCGGCCCTCGCTACATGACGGATTACACTCGGATGTGGCATGTTTCCACAGCAACGCTGTCACCGCGGCTCCCCCCACCCCCCCGCTACAGAATTGTAGCGGGGGGGGGGGGGGGGGGCGTTCACAGTTCGGAGGCGGCGAAGAACCGTGTAACGCGGCGCACGCACTTCGTACTTCGTGCGCCGTACAGTTGTAATTTACCGATCGGTCAAAAGTCATTTTTTGATTACAATTTTCAGGGATAAATAATAATTTAGCTTATAACACCTTACCTCTTCACAGCCACATTGTCCTGGCGAACTTCTCTTCCTCATTGTCAGACGAACGCAACGCTGGTCCGCACGTGGATCCCGGTCAAAACATAATTCCATTATTGCGGTTTTGGCGAATGATTTACGACCTTTGTCGTCGGCCTCCGTCGGTCTATAATGACGGAAGAGAATCCTAAACGTTTATTCTGCTGGAATGAGTGCAGGTCGCACTTGTGGGTGGCCTCCGTGCTGCTGGGTCTGCAGCAGGTTCTTCCTGCATCCTTTTTTTTCATCTGTGGCAGCAGTAAGTCTCTCTTCACCCAGCCCGAACTTCTGTGCTTCATTTGGCTCCTGCATTCACAGTAGGCGGGTCCTCCTTCCTAGGTTTTCATTTATTGGTTCTTCAAGGTTTCAGAAACCCAATTCAAGGCTCTTATTAGTCGAATGAGAGGTCAATCAGATGAACTAATCTGTTCGCGGCTGTGTCTGCAGCTTTTATTTTCAGTGCGCGCTTGGACGCCACACCACCTACATCACCACCATCAGGATCATGCGTCCGAGAGCGCACAAGGGCGCACGAGAGCGCCCTCGTGCGCACTAGGACGCAGAGACTTGCCCGTCCGTGGTACAACGGAGCGCAAGAGGTTAATGTAACACTTCCGGTCTACAGTATATGACCTTCTTCCGGTCACGCCACCTAAACAAAATGCAGTTTTGTTTAACGGCGCCATGGCAGAGTGGCAGTGACGGGCCAGCAAAGAGGGAGAAAATTTTTTAAAAGTGATAAAAGTATCCCAAGTCTGGAATCATTTCAAGCTCAAACTGAAGGAAAACATTGTGCAGTGTGTATATGGTAAAGCCGGGCGGTGAGCTAGCATGCCACAACGTTGGATGTTTCAGTGTCTTGGCAGAAAGCATCCCACATCATGCACAACCAGCACACCTGAGACAAGGTAGGTGATTGAGATTTTAAAATTAAGATGAATAGAATGTAGTCAGCTAGGCTAATTATGCTTATATGACCAAAGAACATATAACTAACCACCGTTGGCATCTGGATGCTAACGGCGTTCGCTAGCAGATGCTAACGGCTAGTGAAAGGAACTTGATGGTCGAACATACCGTTTAAAGTTGCAATCTATACAATAAAAATTGCAATAAGCATTGAAATAAATGTGTACCTGTTATATAGAGGTATTATACAGTATATCTCGACGGACGCCCATTTGCTGCAGCGGAGCTAGCTAGCTTAGGCCCCCCTGTCAGCGGTTCCCCGGCTCTCCTCAGCAGTGAGGAGACTGGGTGGGTGACGGTGAGAAGGAAGCCTAGTCGCAAAGCCCCGGTTCACCACCAACCTGTTCACGTTTCTAATCATTTTTCCCCGCTCAGCGACACACCCGCTGAGGAAAAAACTCTGATCATTGGCGACTCTGTAGTCAGAAACGTGAACCTAGAGACTCCAGCGGCCATAGTCCAATGCATTCCTGGGGCCAGAGCAGGCGACATCGAGTCAAATCTGAAAATGCTGGCTAAAAGTAACTGTAAATACTCCACAATTGTTATTCACGCCGGCATTAATGACATCCGTCTCCGGCAGTCGGAAGTCACCAAACTTGATGTAGAATCGGTGTGTGACTTTGCAAAAACGATGTCTGCCACTGTAGTATTCTCTGGGCCCCTCCCCAATCTGACCAGTGATGACATGTTTAGTCGCTCGTCATCCTTGAACCGCTGGCTGTCTGTGTGGTGTCCTAAAAATGACGTGGGCTACATTGACAATTGGAGCTCTTTTTGGGGAAAACCTGGTCTTATGAGACTAGACAGCATTCATCCCACTTTGGATGGTGCTTCTCATTTATCTAACAATCTGGCATCTTTTTTATCCAAATTTCCAAAACCATGACTACTCAGAGTTGGGACCAGGAAGCAGAGTCGCAGTCTTACACGCCTCTCTGCAGCTCCTCTTCATCCGCCACCCCTCAGCTTAGCCCCTGTCTTCCCCATCAGAGAATCGTTGTCTGCTCCCTCCAAAGTGAATAAAAATATCATGCATAAGCATCCCAAAGTGATAAAGCAAAACATTGGTAAAACTCAAATTAAACATAAAGCCTCTAAATTGAATGATTTGGCCTCTGTTCCTCCTCATAATTTAAAAATTAAATGTGGTTTACTAAATATTAGGTCTCTAACTCCCAAGTCTCTGTTAGTCCATGATCTGTTAATTGATCATCAGATTGATTTAATTTCCCTTACAGAGACTTGGTTAGGGCAAGAGGATTATGTTGGTTTAAATGAATCAACTCCCTCTGGTTATTTAAACTGTCAAAATCCCAGAAGTTCTGGTCGTGGAGGAGGAGTAGCAACAATTTACCATTCCAAATTACTAGTTAATGTAAAGCAAAAAACATGTTATAATTCCTTTGAGGGCCTGGTCCTCAGTATTGGGCACTTTAGCAATTTTAGGTTAAACCCAATTTTATTTGCCATAGTTTATCGTCCCCCATCAACCTACTCAGAATTTTTATCCGAATTTGCTGATTTCTTAGCTGATTTAGTGCTGAAATCTGATAGAATAATTATAGTAGGGGACTTTAATATACATGTGGATGTAGATAGTGACTGCCTTAATGTGGCTTTTAATTCAATATTAGACTCGATTGGGTTTTCTCAGAAAGTAGGAAATTCTACTCATTACCTCCACCATACATTGGACCTTGTTCTGACATATGGCATAGAAATAGAAAATCTTGTAGTGTCTCCTCATAACCCTGTACTGTCAGACCATTGTCTGTTAACCTTTGATTTTGCCATTTCTGACTATTTGGCTCCTAAAGAAAAATACTATTACAGTAGATGCCTCTCAGATGATGCTGTTTCCAAATTTATGCAGATTGTTTCCTCTATGCCATGTGTCAACACAACGGAAATAAGCTATAGACAGCTTGCTCCTTCTGTAATTGATAACATGGTGGATAGTGTTTCAGCTTCTCTGCATCAGGCTCTAGACTTCGTGGCCCCCTTAAAAAAGAAAAAGTCTAATCAGAGATTTCTAACTCCTTGGTTCAACACAGAAACTCGTAGCTTAAAACAGAAGACTCGTCAATTAGAAAGAAAATGGCGCTCTACTAATTTAGATGAAATCTATTTAGCTTGGAGAAATCATCTTTTAATTTATAAAAAATCTCTTAGAAAAGCTAGAACAAGTTATTACTCTGCATTAATAGAAGAGAACAAGAATAATCCCAGGTTTCTTTTCAGTACTGTAGCCAGGTTGACAAAGAGTCAGGACTCTGTCAATCCTAGCATTCCCTTAGAGCTTACTAGTCAGGACTTTATGAACTTTTTCAATAATAAAATTTCATCCATCAGAGATAAAATCAATCAGATTCTTCCCACAGTTAACTTAAATACTGTAACTACTACAACTCCTTCTTTTGATGTCTGTCTTGATGAGTTTACTCCAATCGACCTTTGTGAGTTAGACAAAATAGTTTCCTCATCCAAACCTTCAACTTGTCTTTTAGACCCTATTCCTACTAGGTTATTTAAAGAAGTCTTCCCACTTATTGGTAGCTTTATTCTTCATATAATCAATTCTTCATTAACTTTACGCCATGTACCGCAGGCTTTTAAAACAGCTGTAATTAAACCCTTACTCAAAAAGCCAACGCTAGATCCAGGAGCTTTAGCTAACTATAGACCAATCTCTAATCTCCCTTTCATTTCAAAAATCTTAGAAAGAGTTGTTGCTACGCAATTATTCGACCACCTGCAGGGAAATGGTTTACTTGAAGAGTTTCAATCTGGGTTTAGAATCCATCATAGTACTGAAACAGCCTTAGCGAAGGTCACTAACGACCTCCTCATTGCATCTGATAATGGACTAGTTTCTGTACTTGTCCTTTTAGACCTTAGTGCAGCTTTTGATACTATCGATCATAATATTCTACTTGATAGATTAGAACACTATGTTGGACTTAATGGAACTTCGTTGCAGTGGTTTAGATCTTATTTATCTGATAGGTTCCAGTTTGTTCATGTAAATAATGAGTTTTCTTTCAACTCAAAGCTTAGTCATGGAGTTCCACAGGGATCTGTGCTAGGCCCTACTCTTTTTAGTTTATATATGCTTCCGTTAGGCAACATTATTAGAAAGCACTGTATACATTTTCATTGTTATGCAGATGACACACAATTATACCTGTCAATGAAGCCAGATGATAGTAATCAATTAGCCAAGTTAGAAGCCTGTCTTAAGGAAATCAAAGCTTGGATGACTTGTAATTTCCTGCTATTAAATTCAGATAAGACTGAAGTCATTCTTGTTGGTCCAAAAAACCTTAGAAATTCCTTTCCAAATCAAACTTTCAGTTTGGATGCAGTTACTCTTTCTCTTAATAGCTCTGTGAGGAACCTTGGAGTTATTTTTGATCAGGATTTGTCCTTCAATTCACATATTAAATTTGTTTCTAAGACTGCCTTCTATCATTTGCGTAATATTGCCAAGATTAGGAGCATCTTGTCTCAGAGTGATGCTGAGAAACTGATCCACGCTTTTGTTAGCTCGAGATTAGATTATTGTAATTCTTTATTATCAGGTTGTCCTAAAACATCTTTAAAAAGTCTTCAGATGATCCAAAATGCTGCAGCAAGAGTTTTAACAGGTACTAGAAAGAGAGATCATATCTCTCCGGTTCTGGCCTCCCTTCATTGGCTTCCCATAGAGTTTAGAATTAAGTTTAAAATCCTTCTTCTTACTTACAAAGCTCTAAACAATCAGGCTCCTTTTTATTTAAAAGATCTGATACTACCGTATTATCCTAACAGAGCACTACGCTCCCAAAATGCAGGACTACTTGTAATACCTAGAATCTCCAAAAGTACAATGGGAGGCAGAGCCTTCAGTTATCAAGCTCCTCTCCTGTGGAATCAGCTGCCAATCTGGATTCGGGAGTCAGACTCGATCTCTGTTTTTAAGATTAGGGTTAAAACCTACCTTTTTGATATAGCCTACAATTAGGGAGGGATCATGTGTTTCTGAACCCTCCCTTAGTTATGCTGCTAATAGGTTTAGTCAGCCGGGGGACCTCCAGTAATGCACTGGGCCTCACTCCTTTCCTCACTCTCTATGAAATATTTTTTTTTGCTGGTCATTAACATTTGTTTGTTCTCTCCCATAGATTGAGTCCCCATCGTGCTGTTTGCTCTCTACATGTCTGTTCTTTTCATCTTCTCTGTCCCCTCACCCCCCAGCCAGTCGCAGCAGATGACTGCCCCTCCCTGAGCCTGGTTCTGCTGGAGGTTTCTTCCTGTTAAAAGGGAGTTTTTCCTCTCCACCGTCGCCAAGTGCTTGCTCACAGGGGATCACCTGATTGCTGGGGTCTTTCTGCAACTGTGGGGGTTCCCCCCTACAGTTGATAGTGCTATGAGATGACTGTTGTTGTGAAATGGCGCTATATAAATAAAGTTGAATTGAATTGAATATAGAGTGTTTGGTACAATTACTACTGCTCTTTAGGAAAGAAAGTTCCGCAAATGTTGGTCAATACAAGTTTCTTTAAAAAAAAAAAAAAAAAGAATCAGATTACTCGAGTAATCTTCGATTAGAGTGGGTGATTACCTGAGTCATAAAATAGTCGTTAGCTGCAGCCCTACTTAAGAGTAATGGTGGTTAATCACAAGTGACCCGATTAAGCCTCATCCACATTCAGCGGCCGCATTAACTTCAGTTGATGCTATTAAGAGGGAAGGACAGGAAAAAACATTTTCCATCTTTTTAACAAGGGAAATTCTAGCATTAATTACATCCTCCAAAATTGCCAGTGAAGTACCTCTCTTAAACCATCTGAACATTAATCAAGCTCATTTTATATCAGGAGCAAGACTGAATGTGGCAGCAACATGGTGAACTAAGAACGAGAGAGAGAGGAGGCACAGGTGACCAGAGGGAGGGACAGAGCAAGAGAGGTGGCACACGTGACCAGGTAACAATAGTCAAAACTTGATTTCTGCCAGTGCTAAAATACTTGACACATAATAGGTATTAAGTAGGCCTGCTGCTTCATAGAGGCATAAATCAGTCCCTTCAGGATTTCACGGGATGTTTTTATGATTGTTGCGGCCCAAAAAGCTTGAATTTGCAAGAGCTTTTTTAAAAAGTTGTGATAAACTTTTTTTTTTTTTTTTTTTAACTTCAGGCGCCACACGAGTCGGCTGCCTTTTGCAACAGCGGCTCAATTCTGAGTCTTTTTATCTTCCTTCTTCTTTCTGATCCGATGATAACTTTCTGATCCGGCACACCTTTCACTCTATATACTGTATATCAGACACACAGATCGCCCCAAAGGTCTCCCGAGTCGACGGACGGAGCCTCTGTTTACAGCAGGAGACGATACAGCAGGGAAGAGCTAGCTAGCACTCAACCGCCACCCGGTGCTCACAGAGAAACTCGACATACCGGGGAACTGAAGCGAAAACAACGCAGGTGCCGGGCTGGAGTTTAGGCGGCGTGCAAGAAATATAAGACAGAATAATAAAGAGCGATGGCAAGAACCAAGCAGACCGCCCGTAAATCTACTGGAGGAAAAAGCCCCCAGGAAGCAGCTAGCCACCAAGGCTGCTCGGAAAAGCGCTCCGGCCACCGGCGGAGTGAAGAAGCCTCACCGTTACAGGCCCGTTACCATGGCTCTGAGAGAGATCCGTCGCTACCAGAAATCCACGGAGCCGCTCATCCGTAAGCTGCCCTTCCAGCGCCTGGTGAGGGAGATCACTCAGGACTTCAAGACCGACCTGCGCTTCCAGAGCTCCGCCGTCATGGCTCTGCAGGAGGCCAGTGAGGCCTACCTGGTGGGTCTCCTCGAGGACACCAATCTGTGCGCCATCCACGCCAAGAGGGTCACCATCATGCCCAAAGACATCCAGCTGGCCCACCCCATCCGCGGAGAGAGAGCATAGACTTTCTGCTGCACATCCACCAACCACAATGCTCCGCACTGTGTCTATATATATATATATATATATATATATATATTTATATTAATATGTACGTATGTATACTAGCTGCTCTTGTTTTTTCTTGCCTTCTGATTGTTGCTCTGAGTGTTGCTATCCCTGTGCTGTTGCAATCCTGGAATTTCCCCATTGTGGGACTAATAAAGGCTTATCTTATCTTATCTTAAAAGTTGCAATGTTTTGAGAGGGTTTTTTTGCACAAAAAGTTGCGAAAAGAATTATGAATTTTAAAGCAGACACTTTTTTCCATAGTTTACTGCAATGATATTCTATATAACACCACAAGAAAAGCACAGGATTGTCAAAAATTTCCTATTAAACAGTGAAACTTCTGCTATACAGAAAAATTCTTGTGTAACAGCAAATATAGACTTTAACACAATATCCATTACAACAGCTAAATTCCATTGAATGCATGTTAAAGAGTAGAGATTTGGAAATTATGGCAGCACCTTCATTTGAAAACCGCAGCGGTCCCCAACCACTCAGTACTGAGCGCAGAGAAAAAAGTTATTTTTTATTCTGTTGCTCTGTATTGTCTATCGAAGTCTGTGTTTTTCTGGGGAAAAAAAATACTGGTTATTCTCTCTCTTTCCATGCCTGAATTCTACCTGTCTGTCTATCTGCTGCGCATCTTAACACAGTCGTACCGGGAGGGGCTCTCCTTGGAGATTTACTGGGGGCACACATTGGTCTGTGTCCAGACCGGAGATTCACAACTTTAAAGCTCATTGACAAGACGTAGTAATGATTTTACCTCTAAAGATACATAAAATGTTCAAACACTGGCTGTAGTGTTAAATTTGCTTGTTTGTTTGTGGTTTTATGGCATCTCTCCTCACGCGCACTCCCGCGACGGGGTCCTTTCAGGCAGGCGAACGTTTTCAACACAAACACAGCACTTCGTATGCGTGGTCAGTACAAAGACTCAAGAAGACGTCCACTGGCGGGCTGAGGAGACGGAGGAAGGGACGGTGTGGGAAAAGTTCTGGTTGGAGTGGGTTGTTTTTTGTTTTTGTTTTTTTTTTAAATCACACACTGTTTTTTGCTGATGTGTTCCAATAATATTCACTGTAAACACAAAAGTGAGCGCGGTGCAGCGACGCATTTGATTGGTTAGACTGAGCGTCTGAGCACTACTCAGGGACAAATTTGATTGGCGAAATTGGCGGAAGTTGACGAGGACTGGCCAAAACTGCGGGAAAGTTGCGGTGACTGAACAAAGTTACAAGATCGCGCAAAAGATCCAACAATGGCCTGATTTTGCGTGAATGCAACATCGCGAAATCCTGGAGGGACTGGTAAATGGATCATAGATATGTTCAGTAAATGACAAACTCTTTTTACTACTATTATTAATATGGGAATGGCAAAATAAAGAGGCAAATTAGCCTTCTCCTTTTCATCAAAGTTAATGATTTTGCACTTTTCCCCACACTAGGATACATGTGCTGACTTTTTAAAAAAAAAAAAAAAAAACTTATATGGGGAGAGATCTCACCCCCCCCCAAAAAAAACAAACAAACAAAAAAAAAAACAAATGTTTAACTCAAAGTTATGCCCTTGGTCCTATCTGTGGCAGATGGCTGTACTTTTTAATGTCCTTGAGCTTAAAGGTGAACTGAAACCACCTTTTTGCGCAAAAAGTAGAATAGCAGATTAATTCCTTACTACCTATTGTATTTTTCAACACATAAAAGAAATTTTTAGGCCGTGCGATGGCCAAGCTATAAGCCGATAAACTTTTGCCTCTGGCTGGCAGTGCCAAACAAACCTGAAGTAGTGCAGACGACGCTGCGTGACGTCACGAGTGTGACGCTTATCAAAACAACAATGGCAGATGATAGCAGTTCCAGCAGTCAAGAACACCAGAGTTTTCAGAGTGAAGAGGCATTCAGGATCGGTGACGAGACAGAGGAGGATGCAGGAGTGTCAAGTGAACAGGAAGAGGGCGAGGGAGGCATTGAACCGTACAGATTCGATCCAGAATTTTCGGGGGATTCCGGCACCGACTCAGAGTCAGACCGCAGCAGTGATGGGGAGGAGAGTTGCTTATTGAATACAGAATGGTGAGTCTTTACTTCTCTACTTTGGCATGTTTGGGGTGTCAGGATAAGGAAAATTAACAACAAAAAAGAAAGAAAAAAAAAACCATCAGCATTTTTCCAACTTATTATTTATACATAGGGCTAGGACTGTACAATAGCCTGGCCGTGTACACACTTATTTGTACCCGTAGGTAGATTTGGTTTGCAGTCTGGTGACAAGCCACAGGCTGCTGGTCGCTGCTTGCGCGAGCTAAACCTACATGTTTTTGGTATGCGGGAGGAAACCGGAGAAATCCCGGAGTAAACCCACGCAACACGGGGAGAACATGCAAACTCCACACAGCTCACTGTTGGTCGGGGGCTGGGATCGAGCCCACAGTCTCATGATCCCCGTGATCCCCCGGCCGAGGGTAAACTGTGCTGCCACAGTGCTAAACCACTGCGCCACCGTGCAGCCCAAAAAAATTGGCATTGAATAGACACATCCGTGGCGTAGGGTTAACACGTGTATTCAGGACAGGTTCCATGACCATGGGCTATGTATTACAATACTTCTACAGACTATAGTGGCAATACACATGAACAGAACTGGCCTCTGCATTTGACTGTGCCATTTATAAATAATATCTATATCTAGAAACACATCGCTTCCCGGTCGCTTTTCCTCCCCCTTTCTTTTCTTTCGTCGCCATGACAGCTTTCCTTGGCCACTGAACAGATCTTCCCAGGTGTTGGAAGTGTTTTGTAGTAGACTATCACGACAAAATGCACCAAAAACAACCAGTGTCGACGTGCTCGCAATGGTAAACATGAGGACTGTGTCCCATTCGTGACGTCACGCTGAACTCTGGCTGCACTTCCGGATAATCGGCGGATTCGTAGGATTTTTCAGGGCGGGAAATTTAAAATCGCGATTTTCTCCAAGATTCCGGGATTGGTGGAGGGGGTGCCAATGATAAATTATCTTTATAATTGTATGTACTATCACCCAGTGCCGTTCAATGCCGTTCACTTCAGTTCACCTTTAATAAACAATCTGACATATAGAAATCTATGGACAGTAATAACATGAAGCAGAACACTGCAACCTAATCAAATACAAAATTTGCATCCCCAAGCTTGTCACATCATTACAAGTCTACTCTGCATATCTGGTACATACTCAGACCATCACATAGCAACCAGACTGAAGTAGTGCTGCTGCTCCATTAAACTGAAAGATTTGTGTTCCCATTATCTCTGCAGGGCTGAATTCACGAGTTTGCCATTTCCACACAGTAACCTTGGTTTTGAAAAACAATGAGGTGTAACACGGCAACGCAAACCGTTGCTCATCAAAATACGTATGTCTAATATGGTCTGCTATTATCGCAATATTGCAGTCAAGAAAAGATAACCTATGCATTTTCAAACATCAGTGGTAGTGGCAAAGTAATCACCAACTTCCTGTTTTTCAGTGTCTCTGCAGCTTACCCATCTCTGAGAGAGCAGCTGCCACTTCATTCTGAGTTGAGTAAATGTTACAGGCAGTCCACCGACACTGAGCCCCAAGGGCAACAAGAGTTTCAATCAGTACCTAAAAAATGCATCAGAAAAAAAAAGAAAAAAAAATCAACAATATTCCTACAATATTAATCATTTTTTGTGTATTTTATTGTGCAGTAGCACATAATGGCAATGAATTAGGGCCATCTGTGTGACTACTCTGTTACATAATCCATCTATTAATTACTGATGAATACAGACAATTTGGCCTTTTATGTAAATACAGAAATCTCGTTACTTTAATAACTTAGAACACAGATACTACAACTGTGCTTAAATTAAAAAAAAAATACAAAAACAGTGATTTATTTTTTTTTTTTTTTAAATAGCCCAAGAAATCCATTCTGATATAGAGACATTGCAATCCCGTCTTTACTGAGGTTTCAAAGTCTCAATCTTACTGCAGTCTGGGCAGTGATGTGAGTGCAGCCCACAATCTTGGCACCTGCCAGTGGTTTCTCACTCTGTGCTCTCTTCCTAAGTGCAATCAGTGCAGACATATCTGAAAACAAGATAATGTAGCAGTGAGCAGGAAAGACTGCAATACAGAGAATGTTATAAAATGGACCAACACCTTTGTCTTTTAGCAACATTTACAAACGTACAATAAGTAGAAAGATTATTCTACACAGACATAATATCAGTTTTAAAGGATATTTTCACAAAAGCATTGTGTTCTTTTTCTCCAATGAGTAGATTTGCTGTTCACTAGATAGGAATGTTCCATTTAACGACATCAGCAAGTAGGAAGGGGTGTGATATACCTAATAAACAGCCTACATGGTTATTTATAAAATATCAATAGTTTCAAATGTTTTTATTGTATTAAATTTGTGAGATGCCAGTCAAGTGAAATAGGTTACCCTCATGTGCTTTACCTTGCTCTGCAATCTCAATCTCACGTCTGCCAAACTCGGCCTGCTTAATGTTCTTGACACAGAAGTCACTGCTCCCCTTGCTGTTGACCTGTGTTTTGTCCCGTGGTGAGGTCTCATCATCAGAACTATCCGTATAGGAGGCAGCTGGAAGAGAGTTTTCCAGAAAAATAAATAAATACAGAAAGGGAAAGGGGGGCAGGCACACAAAATGTGCAAAACTGCATTAATTTCTGAAGTGGCATGCAATAGGTTCATTATAGTAACAACCAAAATGTGATGAATTTTTAGTATGCCATGAAAATGTTAGCCATGTCCTATCTAGGGTATCACATATCTGGTACTGTAATCTTATCACGTAACTGCTCAGATGTAAATACTGTGATTATTTTGGTCCCGTAAAATTTTTTTTAAAAAGTTTTCATTATTTTTTGAAAGAATACAAAGACTTCAATTCTGCACCTTTCCAAACATTTTTTATCTAATATTTTTAAAATATTTGTTTTCATGAAAATAGTCCTGTTCACCTTTAAAAAGAGAGAAATACAAAAACTTAACATAAAAAAGGCTACAAAATGGGCAGCTGATATTTTCAAAGACGTGGAGGAAACCTCCCTCCACTTCACATTGGATTGTTCTTTGCCTCCATGTCATTCCTCCAAATTGATTATTTCTTGCATAATATAAATACTGTGGTGCAGACACACTGGATTCCCATAAATCTGGTCGCATACGGCATCTTTCTTACCAGAGCTATAGCTGTCTGTGGATGACTGAGAAATAGAGCGGGACAGGGAACGGCGACCCGTCTTTGTGGGGAACCTGCTGAACTCCTGCTTGTCTTCTACAAATTGTATTTGCTAAAAAAAAAAAAAAAAAAAGTGCATTTTTTTAATTGTTTATTTTACACAAGGCTTATATTGAAGTGCTGAGGGAAAAGGTATTACAATGGATAACAAGAGCACTCTGAGGCAAGTGCAATAATATCTCTCACCTTCGTTTTCTTTGAAGATCCCAATACTTACTGACGAAGAGCAGTTTTTAACTTTTCAATACAATTACTGTGATAGAACCAAATTATGATAAGTCCATCGTTCACGAATATACAACAAAGTATACAACCCATAGTTGTACTGTATGTCAGGATCCCAAGGTGAACCTACTGTATGTAGCAAGTATGGTGACCCTCGAGAGCTTTACATGTTCAATGGTAAGAGATCATAGGGAGTGCCAACCTTGACCTATGACATTTTGACCCCAAACCTGTAGTCAGAGGTTATGGTCTCAGAGTGAACCCGTGTACCAGGTTTGGTGACCCTAGCTTTCTTTGTTGTTGAGATATAATTTATAAGCCATGTTGATGTTGACCTTTGATCTTGCAATCCCAAAACCACAGTCACACTTCAGGGTCACAGGGTGAACCTGTGTACCAGGTTTGGTGGCCCTAGCTTTACTCGTACAGTAATAAGGCATAAGGAATATTAACCTTGACCTTTTAACCCCAAACTCATAGTCAGAGGTCAGGATCCCAAGATGAACCTGTGTAGCAAGTTTGGTGACCCTAGTTTTACTTGTTGTACAGTAATAAGGCATAAGAAATGCTAACCTTGACCTTTGACTTTTTGATCCCAAAACCATAGCTACATTTCAAGGTCACAGAGTGAACCTGTGTTCCAAGTTTGGTGACCCTAACTTTACTCGTTGTACAGGCATAGGGAATGTTAACCTTGACCTTTGACCTTTTGACCCCAAACCCATAGTAAGAGGTCAGGATTCCAAGGTGAACCTGTGTACCAGGTTTGGTGGCCCTAGCTTTATGCGTTGTACAGGCATAGGGATAAGGCATAAGAAATGTTAATCTTGACCGTTGACCTTTTGACCCCAAATCCATAGTCAGAGTTCAGGATCCCAAGGTGAATCTGTATACCAAGTTTGGTGGCCCTACCTTTACTTGTTTTATACTAAATGAAGCATTTGGGAAGTGGTGGCCTAATGGTTAGGGATGCGGACTGGTGAGTGGAGGGTCGCAGGTTTGATCCCTGGACTGGTAGGATCAGACCTGGGTGGGACAGATAACATAGCAGTGTTTGCTCCACCCTCCTTAACCCCACTGTAGTCCCCTTGAGCAAAGCCCTCAACCTCAACTGCTCCAATGGAGCTGCTCAGTGGCCACAGGTCTGGGGTTGTACTGGACAGCTTCCTGGTGTGAATGTGTGAATGTGAACAGGGCGTCCTTGAAAAAGAGAGGCTGCCTCTCAATGGAACTACCCCGTATAAATAAAGGTTAAATTAAAAAAAATAATAAAAAATGACCATAGTGCAACTGTAATGTTAACTTTGAATCTTTGACCCCTTGACCCCAAACCCATAGTTAGGTGAGGGTGTAAGTCATCCAAGATGTGTATAGAGGGGATGCAGTTACCATAGGACAGTTACCACAGCAACACAGCACTGAGTGGCAATCACATGTGGCAGCTTTTTTTGTATGCAGCAAAACATTAAAAAAAAAAAAAAAAAAAAATCACAAAATATTTAGTCACAGCAGTGGACAGAGTACTTTTTTTTTTTTTTACTTTAGATGTTAATACCACACCATTCACTTGACTGTAGTGATGTGTAGGTAAAGACCAAGGAGCACATGGTAAGTGAAGAACTGACTCAGAGCCTTTAATTATTTCTTTAATTTTTGCCAATTAATCAAGATAGAATGATGAGATTAGCTCTCCACAATACAAGCAGGTACTCCGTGTACTCCTGGGACTGAATATTGTATTTTTTGTGTTTTACTGCATACACCCTAATGCTGCCACTCATTTTTGCCACTCAGTGTTTTTTTTTAACTGACATGAGTTCCATTCGGTGGCATCATACACATACCCTCTATTAGATACAACTACTGCATTGATTTGAAAAGCCTACATCATTTCTTTCAGTAGTTACTGTGTTTAGAAAATTTAGGGAAAAATTTGACCTCTGACCTCAAAGTCATCCGACGAGAGTGAAATTGCAATATGCACATCAGAGTATATCAAACCATGGTACCAAGTTTCAAAACAACTGGAATCAAACTGTAGGAGGAGTTGATTTCACAAGGCAGTTACAGTCTATGAAGTGAGGTGAAGCAGGAAGTCATAGGTCAGGGGCTACAATTCCCACAAAAATCATCTGATCAAAGCCAAACTGCAATATGTGCATCCTCAGTACATATATACAGTGGGACAAAAAAGTATTTAGTCAGCCACCAATTGTGCAAGTTCTCCCACTTAAAAGATGAGAGAGGTCTCCAATTTTCATCATAGGTATACCTCAACTATGAGAGACAAAATGAGAAAAAAAAAATCCAGAAAATCACAATGAAGGATTGTTAATGAATTAATTGGTAAATTCCTCGGTAAAATAAGTATTTGGTCACCTACAAACAAGATAGATTTCTGGCTCTCACAGACCTGTAACTTCTTCTTTAAGAGGCTCCTCTGTCCTCCACTCGTTACCTGTATTAATGGCACCTGTTTGAACTCGTTATCAGTATAAACGACACCTGTCCACAACCTCAAACAGTCAGACTCCAAACTCCACTATGGCCAAGACCAAAGAGCTGTCAAAGGACACCAGAAACAAAATTGTAGACCTGTACCAGGCTGGGAAGACTGAATCTGCAATAGGTAAGCAGCTTGGTGTGAAGAAATCAACTGTGGGAGCAATTATTAGAAAATGGAAGACATACAAGACCACTGATAATCTCCCTCGATCTGGGGCTCCGCGCAAGATCTCACCCCGTGGGGTCAAAATGATCACGAGAACGGTGAGCAAAAATCCCAGAACCACACGGGGGGACCTAGTGAATGACCTGCAGAGAGCTGGGACCAAAGTAACAAAGGCTACCATCAATAACACACTACGCCGCCAGGGACTTAAATCCTGCAGTGCCTGACGTGTCCCCCTGCTTAAGCCAGTACATGTCCAAGCCCGTCTGAAGTTTGCTAGAGAGCATTTGGATGATCCAGAAGAGGATTGGGAGAATGTCATATGGTCAGATGAAACCAAAATAGAACTTTTTGGTTAAAAACTCAACTTGTCGTGTTTGGAGGAGAAAGAACACTATACCTACTGTGAAGCATGGGGGTGGAAACATCATGCTTTGGGGCTGTTTTCTGCAAAGGGACCAGAACGACTGATCCATGTAAAGGAAAGAATGAATGGGGCCATGTATCGTGAGATTTTGAGTGAAAACCTCCTTCCATCAGCAAGGGCATTGAAGATGAAACGTGGCTGGGTCTTTCAGCAAGACAATGATCCCAAACACACCGCCCGAGCAACGAAGAAGTGGCTTCGTAAGAAGCATTTCAAGGTCCTGGAGTGGCCTAGCCAGTCTCCAGATCTCAACCCCATAGAAAATCTTTGGAGGGAGTTGAAAGTCCGTGTTGCCCAGCGACAGCCCCAAAACATCACTGCTCTAGAGGAGATCTGCACGGAGGAATGGGCCAAAATACCAGCAACAGTCTGTGAAAACCTTGTGAAGACTTACAGAAAACGTTTGACCTCTGTCATTGCCAACAAAGGGTATATAACAAAGTATTGAGATGAACTTTTGTTATTGACCAAATACTTATTTTACCGAGGAATTTACCAATTAATTCATTAAAAATCCTTCAATGTGATTTTCAGGATTTTTTTTTTCTCATTTTGTCTCTCATAGTTGAGGTATACCTATGATGAAAATTGGAGACCTCTCTCATCTTTTAAGTGGGAGAACTTGCACAATTGGTGGCTGACTAAATACTTTTTTGCCCCACTCTGTGTGTGTGTGTGTATATAATATATACTGTATATCAAACCATAGTACCAAGTTTCAAAACAATCAGACCAAAACTGTAGGAGGAGTTAATTTCACAAAAGTGGGACAGACGGATGGACTGACCCATAACATAATCCCCCTTCAGTCTTCAACCCCTTTGGGCTTCGACCGGTGGGGGATAATAAAAACAAGCTCTAAAATGTGAAAAATAAAAGTCATGTTGGAGTTACAGAAATTTGGTCCCACTTTTTGCTCTCCTTTCTGATTTTTCAGGACAGATTTAAGGCCAGATTTGTTTTCCTGATTAAGTTCTACCAGTGGCATTAAGACTTGACAGGAACCGAGTCAATTCACTAAGTCAATTTGGTAATATAAAAATCTTACAACTTGTGCTTATTCAGTTGTATTGCCAAAAACAGACCTCTAACTGCAGCCCAGATATTGCACAATCAAAGAACGATGTTCCAAAATTAAGCTGCTTTATCCAAACTTGGATTTGGCTCATGTTTGTGTAATGCTTGTTGTGAACATCACCTCAGGGATTTGTTGGCATCGCTTACTTCCCAATCACAAAATTTGATCCTCAGCTGGAAAGTAAATGTTAGAGAAAAAAACTGGTAGTACGCCACCTTCAAATTAAACGCACAGTGCTCTAGTCCTTACATTTATAAATCACATTTATTCATTGCTACAAAGTAACATCAACAAGAATATTCTCTATTCCTTCAATAAAATGTGTGCATGTCTGATTTTATAACAATTAGATGCTTTTTACCCCCAAATATCTGGTGCCAGTACATTGCTCATATCAAATACTCATCCAGTTTTTCCAGAGGTAAAGACTGCCATTTTTCTTGTGAGCCTAACTTCACACCTTGTTAAACAGCAGAATGTGAGATTTTTTGTGTTGACAGATTACACAACATAACAAAAATAATTTTTTTGTAAGTTGTCTGTGTTTTTTCACCTGATTTAAGACAATTTTGCACCGCTGAATCCAAAAATGACATCCGTTTCCCTTGATCAGGTCAGGTTTTTATGTTACGTTATAAGCAGTTGTACAGCACTTGTACAGTTGTACTGTAAATTGAATAGTAGACATTGATAAAGGTAATACACATAAATTGAATGTTACATCATCATTGTTCAAAATTCAGAGAATTTCAAGAAATAAAAAAGAATTCTGCATCATATAATGCAAAAATACCCATACATGTTAACAAAAACATAAGAAAACATGTGGCCATAGTTCAAAAAGTTGACCTGACTGAGCAAAACCAATGTGATTTTTGGATTCAGCACATCAAAATTGTCCTAAATCAGCTAAAAAAAACTTAGACAATAAATTTGGTATTGACCAGTGTTATGCCTGCGTCAACATAAAATAAGGAAAAAAAACAAAACAAAACTGCTGTACCATGATGTTTTCAGGTGTATTTATACACAACCCTGGACAAGCAAATCCCCATACCTCAGCACTTTCTAGAGTGTGGGTTTACTGCATTTCTAATGCCGTTCTTGGTTAAAAATAAAAACAGTTTCTGATTTAAAAAAAAAAATAAGTATGATGAGTTCAGACCAAACTGTTATCAAGTAGCTTGCAGACTAAAGTAAATAACTGAGTAAAATACTGTTAATTATTAATATCACTCATCCCCTTTTCTCATCTGTCAACCCTTGGGATCTTCATTCTGTGAGTCGGTGGCTTAAAACCTGCATCCACATACCAGTTACCCAACATGGCAACAGAACAACGTGAAGCTTTTTGTCTTCAGATTCAGGAGACAAGACGCCACATATTTTACCCTGGATAGAATGGTGAGGGTTTCAGAATGCCACAGTCAGACTGTTTGACATACATCGTTTAATGTGAACTGGCACAGCTGGTTTGAACATTTGCTTTATATAATGGGACTGCATTGGTTATTATGAAACAATTCAACCCATAACATTGAGTAAAACAGCTGTTAGACAAGCACTGCAGCTCCAAACATGAGTAGACAAATCTTTCAAAAAACTATATAGGATGATTTTAACATGCAAGCTTCCGTGCGGAAAAAGGTCTGTGTGAAGTCAGATTGTAAAAATTGCACTGTTACTCGTCAACTGAATTTACTAGTGGGTGTGTGTTGTGTTCTTCCTCCTCCACAATTCGCCTTGCCAGCTCCCGTGCTGAACCAGAATATTTTGAGGAGAGTTTTCTGCTCTGTGCCAAGACAATATTGGCTGATTTCCAAAAATTGTTCAGATTTTCTGTGTAAAAGCTTTTAAAAAATACTATGTAGTGCACAAAGCATAGATATCAGTGTATGCCCCATACTCTAATCATTTGGCACTAGAAGATGTCTGTTGCTATATGTCCTATAGTCACAATATAGTCATAGTGGTCAAATTTGACCAAATGCGGTTTATTTTTCAACATAGTCTCCCCTTCAGTCCACACACTTCTTCCATCGATGTCGCAATGCTTGGATCTCTGCAGTTGAAAAATAAACCACAGTGGGTCAAATTTGACCACGATTAACTTTTCAGCCCCACCCCCCGATATGCCAAAGCTTTCAAAAACTCTGTGCTACCCAGCAAACAAAATTAGTTCATTCAAGCAGAACAATGGACTTTGTATGTTGCAATGAAATAAATGACTGTGGTAGTGCAAAGGTCATTTCAAAATAAAATAACGATGTGAAACAATCTCTAACAAGGCTGGCGAGCTAACAGACTCTGGGCTTCATTCATCTATGCCCTTTGACAACATAAAAACAGACTTGTTTTTGTAAAGGCATTGTTTACTTAAGTCTGCATTTAGTTAGGTGTGCAAATGTTGGCTTCCTTGTTCCTTAAATGTGTCAGATATCATTCCTTTTGCAAGTTTCACATGAACAAATGTTTGTTTCTATTGTGCCACTTGGACATAAAAAAAACACATTACTTCAGATATTCTTGGGGGGAAAAAAACTGTACATTTTGCCAGGAGCATTTAATAAGTAAATTTTATATTTGTTATGCAATATTGTTCTGATAATTTTAAAATTCTTAATGAGCCAAAATTGGTAACCCTACACACGCAGACAATAAAATTCACTTGTGACTTAGGTTCTTGTTACATGCAGCAGCAACCTTCTCCGGCGCACAGGCATCTTTTGAATTTTGCAACACATGTAGACACATTTCACACTATTAACTCGTACATGGAACAGTTACACTTCTTTGCCTTGCAGATGGATTTGTAAAACTTTAAATCTCTGTATTAATCAAAAGACTACCTTCACAATTTCCTTTAGAACAAGTAAATTACAAAGAAATGTGTTCCATTTAAAGAGTACTGGCAGAACATGTATAAAGCACCTTAACTTCCATAAAGTCAGATGCTCAAACTTCTTTATAACAAGTTTATCCTAGCATATTCTCCTTAGGCACAGTCTTACCTTTTTGACTGGTTTGTGAGTGGGCACTGCGCTGAAGACAGCCGACAGATCCCCCATATTCATATCGCTGTTTTTGCTCACAGTCATGGCAGAATATTTCTCTGCTACGTTTTCGCTCTCTTTCACGTCCTTGCTCGCCTGTTTCACCTCTAACTTCGCCTCGCCGGCCGGTTCGGACATGTTAACGGAGACGGTCTAACCTGAACTGGACACAAAAATACAAACAACCGCCGAGTCTTCGTTAGCGAGGCTAAGGCTACCGCTGCTAGCTGCTCCGCTCTGCCGCAGACCGTACACGTCTGAACACGGATATCAAATGCAACTTTTAAGTAACCAATTAGCCTGCACGACTTCAAGTTGATGCTGACATATGTCAGTCTGCGTCGTTATATAAACTGCGCTGTCCCGTTCCCCTGCAGGAACAGCTGTCACCTTGCTGGAGTTGGTGCACTAGCTGCTTAACAACTTTGTGGGCGGTTACTAAGCGACGGAAGGGACGTATCGTGCAAGCATAACAAACAGTGACGTAACTATGGATGAAAGAAAATATAACAATACACGAAAAATTATTCTCATACCTTGATCTAATCAGAAAGATACACTTTAAGGTGGTAAAACTCACAAAGGTGAAAAGTAGTGTTTGTGGTAACAGGAAGTTAGATATACTCTATCAAATCTTATTACCCAAAACTCTCACTAGATCAATCTGGTAATGATGTGGAAAAACTTGAGTTTAGCAATATTTGCAAACAGTGTTAACTGCACTGTATTTTCTCACAGCCCAACAGTTCACTTTCACATTGTCGAGTTATTTGGGTTTGGGCGTCAATGTCTGCCTAAACTCGACTCGCATAGGTGTCAACAGAGGACGCTGGACAACTCCACTCTTTTTTTCCTTCTTTATTTATTCCCTATTAATGAAAAGGAGAATCAGGCTGAATGCATGTAATTAGGCTGGAAATAGGTTGATGACCTTTAAAAGAAAATCATGTCAATGGAATTGGTTCATTCACACACGATAATTCATTCTTATTTTAACCACCTTTGATTTATATAAATCAAACACATGACCATCTTTGGCCTCTACAAGTGTAATGTTTTAATTTATTTTAATATTTAATATATTTAATATATTTTTTTCTCAGATTTCTTTGCAGGATGAAAGTCTAGTTTCTCCATCTTCTCCACAACTTTAAGTTGCTCAAGTCTCTCAAAAATCTCTTGATTTTTCAGGAACCTCAACAGTGCATCGAAGTGATTGTCTGAAGTTACATTATTGCTGGGCTCCACCATGAAGTTCAGCCAGTCTCTCTTCACAGAGTTAGGCAATTTGCTCTCTATTGCTCTAATCAGTGGGTTATTCACCGAACCAGAGTTTCCCAATTCTGAAAGATCTGCCAGAGTTTTTTCCACAGACTGTATGAGATCAATAACTTTTCTTGGCTGGTTGCCTTTCACAGAAGGTAGTTTTTCTAATTCTTCAAGGATTTCTATGGTAATTGTCAACTTGTTGCCATTGTGGAGAGTGTAAATAACGGAGGCAGACTTATGGAGCAGATGACTTTATTCACTCTCACATCAGTCATACAAAGAAAAAGCATATCTCCATACACCAGGGTCTCTCCTTTTATATCAACCGCCCATCTTACATCTGCATGACATCTCGCATCACAATACATTCAACCCTTCTCCCCCCACTACTTCTTCCTGCTACCTCACCATAATCTCTTCCATCTCAATACTTATTGTCCTTCTCTGTTTACCCTCTGCATCCAGTCTGAGATGATTAACCCAGCTTCTACACCGCACCCCCCCAGAATCTCAGACAGAGTTTCAGTCCTCACGTCCTTTTGGCTTCAGTCTCCTCCTGTATCTGCTGTAACGGGGGGTTTCCGCCTCCGTGGCGCTGCTGTGCCGGTGGGGGGCTCCTGGGGGTGTGTCTGTCTGCAGGTGGGCCATGGCGAGGGGGGGGAAACTTCGACTTGCCCGTGTGGCTGCAATGATAAATTGTTTACCTGGGGAGTTCTCAGCGGGGGTCTTCCACGCCGAGGGGCCCGAGCCAACATCACTTGCTCGTCCGCCACCACAAAGGCGGGCTTAAGTCTGTCTATACATATTTTCTCCCTACAACCCCCCAAGTCTAACAAAAAATGTATGTCCCCTGTTTCCAGCACTCTGAACAGGCCATCGTAGGGTGGGCGCAATGGGGGGCGGTGGGCATTGTGCCTGACGAACACGAACGCCGCGTTCTTCAAAGTTTTTGGCACAAAAGTGCGTGGAAAACAGTGGTGGGCTGGGCCTGGCAACATGCCTGTGTCTGCGCTATGCTGCAAACGCTGAGACGGACAGCTGTCTGACGCGGGATTATCTGGCAAAAATTCCCCGGGGAGCCGCAGTGGCTGAGAAAAAACAAGCTCCGCCGGGGAAGCCTCCAAATCCTCTTTCGGTGCGGAACGCAACCCCAATAAGACCCACGACAACCGGTCTACCCAATTTGCATCTGTCAGCGAGGCCCTGAGCGCTGCTTTCAGTGACCTATGAAAACACTTGCATAACCCATCGGCCCGTGGGTTGTACGCGGTTGTGCGATGAAATGCAACACCCAGGCTACGGGCCATCGCAGACCAGAGGTCGGAAACAAACTGAGGGCCCCTATCGGACGTAATGTTCGATGGGATGCCAAAACATGCCACCCATGTTGTCAAAAAAGCGCACGCCACGTCCGCAGACGTGGTTGCCGCCAGCGGGACTGCTTCTGGCCAGCATGTGGTGCGGTCCACCACTGTCAGAAGGTGCATGTACCCCTGCGATGGCGGGAGGGGGCCCACGAGGTCCACATGAACATGGTCGAACCTCTTAGCCAGTATACGAAATGGCTCCAAAGGAGCCTTCGTGTGTCTGTGTACTTTGGCTTGTTGGCACGCTACGCAGGCTGCCGCCCACTCTTTCACTTGTTTGCGCATGCCTGGCCATACGAACTTCGCTCCCACCATTTTGACTGACGCACGCACTCCTGGGTGCGCCAGAGCGTGAACTGACTCAAACACTCGACGGCCCCAAACAACTGGGACCACCGGGCGCGGGCGTCCAGTGGAGAAGTCGCAGATTAGGGGGGGGGGCTGCCGTCTTGCAGCACTCTGCTCTCCAGCCTTAACCCTGTTGGTCCAGACTGGAGCGCACACACGTCCGCATCGCCAATCTGCTCTGCGGCCATGGCTGTATAATCTATCCCCACGCAGACCGGGGACACTACTGCACGCAAGAGGCAGTCCACCACCACATTCAGTTTACCCGACACATGCTGAATATCGGTCGTAAACTCCGAGATCGCGGCCAGCTGTCTCTGCTGCCGCCCCGACCATGGTTATGAAACCTTGGCCATCGCGAACATTAGCGGCTTGTGGTCCACGAACGCGGTGAAGCTGCGCCCTTCCAGCCAGAACTGGAAGTGGCATATGGCCAGGTGGAGAGCCAGCAACTCTCTGTTGAACGCACTGTATTTACGTTCACTGTTGCGCAAAGCCCTGCTGAAAAAAGCAAGCGGCTGCCAAGAACCGGCAACGTGTTGCTCCACGATGGCCCCTATGGCCACGTCCGAGGCGTCAGTAGTGAGCGCTATCCGGGCCGCCGGGTCCGGGTGCGCCAACAGTGCGGCGTTTGACAGGGCTGTTTTAACCTCAGAGAATGCCTGCTCCCGCTCCGGAGTCCATTTGACTCTTTCCACCAGTTTCTGTTTCTTGAGCACGGCGTACAAAGACTGCATGAGCTGAGCTGCGCGGGGGAGGAACCGGTTATAAAAGTTAACCATCCACAAAAACTCTTGCATTCGCCACGGCTCGCACCTTGTCGGGCAAGAGTATTGCTCCCTCCGGTGAGAGGCGGTGCCCCAAAAAGTCAATCTCCGTCACGCCAAACTGGCATTTTGCTGGGTTGAATATTAACCCGTGCTCCTCCAACCTCCGGAAAACCGTCGTGAGGTGGGTTACGTGTTCGTCCTCGGATGCACTGGCCACCAGGATATCATCCAGGTAGACAAAAACAAACGGCAGATCGCGCAACACCGCATCCATCATGCGTTGGAATGTCTGTGCCCGCCTTTTAATCCAAAGGGCATGCGTAAAAACTCAAACAAGCCAAACGGAGTTATTATCGCTGTTTTGGGTATGTCCTCCGCGCGTACCAGGACCTGGTGGTGACCGCGGACCAGGTCTATTTTAGAAAAAATGCGTGCCCCGGCGAGGTGAACGGAAAAATCCTGAATATGGGGAATCGGGTAGCGGTCGTGTGCTGTGGCGTTATTCAATCTACGGAAATCTCCGCACGGTCGCCACGTTCCCTCGGCCTTAGGAACCATATGTAGCCGGGATGCCCATGGGCTGTTTGAGCGCCTGATGATGCCCAACCTTTCCAAGTTGGCAAACTCCTCGCGCGGTATGGCCAGTTTAGCTGCGTCCAGGCACCGAGGTCGTGCGAAAATGGGCGGCCCAGTGGTGGTGATAAAGTGTTCCACCCCGTGTTTAGTGCTGGCCGCCGTAAACGTCGGGACCGTGAGTGCTGGGAACTGAGTGAGCAGTGTGTGGAACTTACCGCCTGGAGCTGTGACGTTGGCTTGTGTTATTGGCCCGGCCCCTCGAGCTGTACAGGGGAGAGAATCAAAAGACATTGCATTAACCAGGCGCCTGTTAGCAACATCGACTAGCAACCCATGTGCACACAGAAAATCAGCTCCCAGGATTGGGAAACTCAATGCCGCTATGACGAATGTCCACTCGTACATACAGCCGTGTAGGGATAAAGTCAATGTTCTCTCACCAAAAGTCTTAATGTCCGAGCCGTTTACAGCTACCAGCTGGGGGCCGCTAGCTCCTGCTAGCCGGTCGGAGTAGGTCGGCAGGATGAGGCTCTTTTGGGAGCCGGTGTCTACGAGGAACCATCTCCCTGAGCGCGAGTCTGTCACATAGAGCAGCTTGTTCTCTTCACCGGCGGTCGCAGCTGCTACTGACTGCCTGCCTTGGCGTTTCCCGAACGCTTGAATTGGCACGGTGGCACACATCTGCATGCATTCTCTCCAAAGTGGCGGTGGTAGAAGCAGAGCGTGTCTCTCTGGCACTTCCTGGCCCCCGCTGCTGCTACCGTCGGCGGCTCCTCGCCTCCACTGGTCGTCTCGCTGGGTTCCGATGCCGCCGCGTTCACTGTGAGGGCTCTGGTGGTGAGGATGATCTGATCTACCTCCTGGGCTAGCGCCCGGCAGTCACACGCAGCCAGCAACAGCGAATTGGCAAGAACCACTCTGGCCTCTGTTGGGAGGTTCCGGAGGAAAAGGTGGGCAAACAGAAAATGCCCGTCGTCCATGCCCATCAACGCCAACATCTTCTCCATCAGTTTGACCACCGACCCGTCTCCTAACTCGGAGCACCTCAGGAGCCTCTCTGCTCTCTCACAGTCCAAAAGCATGTAGCGCCGGGTCAGCGCGGCCTTGAGAACCCCGTATTTGTCGTGGGCTGGAGACTGTTGGAGCAGGCTCGCTACTTGCTGAGACGTGCGAGCGTCCAGCGCTGCGACCACATAGTAATATCTGGTGTCATCTGCCGTTATTCCCCGGAGGGCGAACTGAGCCTCTGTGTAGTGGAACCAAGACCGCGGGTCGTGCAGCCAAAAGTCCAGTAGTTTGACCGAAACAGTGCACGCGTTGCTGGGGGTTCCCATCCGGGCCGTCTCTGGGATGCTTGCCGCGTCGCTGGGGCTTCCCGTCCGGGCCGACTCCGGGGTTCTTGCCTTGTGTTCCATAATTCGTCAAGGGGTCACCAGTGTGGAGAGTGTAAATAACGGAGGCAGACTTATGGAGCAGATGACTTTATTCACTCTCACATCAGTCATACAAAGAAAAAGCATGTCTCCATACACCAGGGTTTCTCCTTTTATATCAGCCGTCCATCTTACATCTGCATGACATCTCGCATCACAATACATTCAACCCTTCTCCCCCCCACTACTTCTTCCTGCTACCTCACCATAATCTCTCCCATCTCAATACCTATTGTCCTTCTCTGTTTACCCTCTGCATCCAGTCTGGGATGATTAACCCAGCTTCTACAACATACCTATTAGTTTTTGTTTTTCTTATTTCGGACAAGGATGAAAAGGAGATTGTTTAACTTTACCTTGACATGTTTCGACTGGTGTCTGCAGTCTTCCTCAGAAGCATCAGCTGATCGCTGTGATGTGTCATATCAGCCGTTTTTCCTAGGCATGACCAGCCCAGCGGAACCGTCAGATCCACTGGGCTGGCCTCAAAAGAATTGGCACAAGAACTCAAAAACATGAAAATAGAATCAGACGAGAGCCTCATTTCATTATTCACAAAGACCCTTGTTGATGTCACATTACACATCGTGCAAGAACACCTCAGGAATGACAGAACCCTCAAAAGACGCACAAACCTTACAGCTGGCGACATATCTGGACTATTACATTTTGTTGCAAAATCCACCCATTTCCAATACAAAGAAAAAAATCTACGGACAAAAAGAAGGATTTGCAATGGGAGACCCACTATTAGCCATCATGAGCAACTTTTTCATGGAGGATCTGGAATATCAAGCCATCAGCACAGTACCCATACAATGCAAACCCACCCTCTGGAAGAGATACGTGGACGACATATTGGAGAAAATTTAAAAAGGAGCATTTCAACATTACGGACTGCACAGGGAACATACAATTTGCACACAAAAAGGAAGAAAACAGGACCATAGCCTTTCTTGATATGAAAATCCATCACAAAGACAATGGCAATATAAAAATCTCAGTTTACAGGAAACCAACCCACATGGAGCAATTTGGACATCAGAACACCCCACAGCCAGGGCCACCTTAACTTGCCATTAGGTCAGTGGTGTCCAATCATGTGCCATGGAGGGCCAAGGCCCTGCAGGTTTTCTTTTCTACCCAGTCTCTTCAGCAGGTGTTTTCACTTATCAGCAATCAGAGGGAAGAAATTCAGTGGAATCTGCTGTTGAAGACACTGGTTGAAGGTAAAGCTTGTAGGGTCTTGGCCCTCCATGGCACATGATTGCACACCCCTGCATTAGGCTCTTGGGCTGAGAGGTTTTGTAGCCCCCACCCCCCCACCCACCCCCACCCCACCAACATAATCTCAGTTTAAAAATGATAGAATAATTTCTAGCGTAAATAATTCTCAGTCAAAGATCAGGCAGAATATTGGATTTAGGTATATTTATTATAACAAAAAAAAAGAAGAAGGGACAACCCCAATGGCCATTGTGGGGGAGAGATTACAGAGTGTGGCCTTCAGCAACACACACACCAAATCTCTGAACATACATTTTCTAAACCTGGTATTTATAGCTGCTCTTCAGGATAGATAAACAGAGGAGGAGACGTCAGAGACATCTCAGAGACAGACACAGTGTCTATAAATGTAATCTATACAAACTGAAAATTTTAGCACATTCTTCAGACACAGAAACTTAGTAGGGCATGTCAAAGAGATTATCAATGCAGCTTAGGTCATCTTTTACTCTTGTACTGACCCTCAGTTTCAGCACTCACACACATCCTCTGAAGGCCACAGTTAGACAATAATTGCTCACAGACATGAAAGAATAATATAAAGGAATATATGGACTTATTCTACATGGAATGCATTTATAAACATCAGACATGAAATAAGAAAGGCATGGTACAAAATAATAATAATAATATAATAATAATGTGGATAATATGGAATTTTTCTATCATATTCCCCCTTGATGCTTAATAAAGCATCATAATTCAAAGAAAAAATAATCAAAGTGGTAGTAAAATAAAGTGAATGAAATAATATAAAAATATGTGTGTAAGAATTTACATGTTGTTATGCGTCTTTGCAGACTAGCAGCAATTTTATGAGGTGGTTTGAAATGTGTAGAATATGTCATTAAAACTGAATATGTGTAATATAATCAAAATTAATCTTAGACTGTGTCAAAAAAGAACGTAGTGTGGGACCACAAGTGTATCACTATAAGCTTCACATCTCAGAGAGAACAAAGAACTGGGCCTCCTGTGAGATAACAGGAGGATGTGAAAATTTGGTCTTTGGAATGCAAGAGACGACCTTGGAGGATTTCCTGGTCTCCCAGAGATTATGAGGAGGATGTTATAGGATTTAAGGAAAGACATATTGTTACTTGTGATTAAATGCAATGTGACTGTGAGCTTTGAAGGTCTTGGATATTTAAAGGACGAATGTCTGAGTTTTTTCCTCTTTCTGTTTTTGCTGATGTTGGAAGATGTGAATAAACCTGACTCGTGAGATAAACTCTGCCTCGTCATTTTCACATTTCCACACTGGTGACCCTAAGACGTATCATGGATGAAAGAAATTCCCCCGGGCCAGCCGAGTCAGGAGCTCCCAGCCATGCATATGCCACTACCGTCCAGCTACCGGACTTTTGGCAGGACAACCCGTGCTCCTGGTTCCACTTGGTCGAAGCACAGTTCGCCCTCCCGGGGATAACGGTAGATGACACGAAATTCTACCATGTGATCGCAAAGCTCAACAACCGCACGACTCGGCATGTGCAGAGCCTATTGGAGCGGCCACCGGCCAACGACAAATACGGCGGGTTGAAGGCTGCACTTATCCAGCGTTTCACTCTCTCAGTCGAGGAGAGAGCGGAGAGGCTCCTGGCTCTGAACGACTTGGGAGATGGCACGCCCATTGACCTGATGGAGAACATGCTGAGGTTGAGAGGCTCAGACAGCAATGATTTCCTCTTCACCCACATTTTCCTCAGGACCCTACCGTCGGCCACGAGAGC
The DNA here is from genome assembly GCA_020510985.1 of Pholidichthys leucotaenia. NCBI lineage: Eukaryota > Metazoa > Chordata > Actinopteri > Cichliformes > Pholidichthyidae > Pholidichthys > Pholidichthys leucotaenia. Next base: position 121,525,314 of record CM035837.1, on the reverse strand, counting down.
GACCCTGGCCAGTTTGCCGTTGTTGGACCAGCAGGACTTCCGCGCGCTGGCCCAGGAGGCGCACCGGATTCTCAACGCCAGCAAACAGCGCGCGGCCACCGCGGCAGCAACAGAGTTCGACGCGACGGCCGGAGATGGCGGGGGGCCAAAGACGGCGGTAGCAGACCCACCGACGACAGCGGCGGCGGGGGCCAAGGATCGCGGAGGAGACACCCTCTGTTTCTACCATCGCCGCTTTGCAGAGAAGGCACGCAAATGTATACCACCGTGCCAGTTCAAGCGCTCGGGAAACGCCAAGACCAGGGGTCGGTAGCAGCTGCGGCCCTCGGGGAGGAGAACAAGCTGCTCTACTTGAAGGATGCGTGCTCGGGGAGGCAATTCCTCGTGGACACAGGCTCCCAAGTGAGTTTCATCACGCCTTCCTCCGCTGACCGGCTGGCGGTTCCCAGAGGTCACGGGGCGTCAGCAGCAAACGGCTCGGAGATTAAGACCTTTGGTGAGAGGACTCTGCTTCTGTCCCTACACGGCCGTACATTTGAGTGGACTTTTGTTATAGCTGCAGTGAATTTCAATATGTTGGGGGCTGATTTTCTGTGCGCACATGGTTTGTTGGTTGATCTTGCTAACAGGTGCCTGGTTAATGCACTTTCTTTTTATTCTATTCCCTGTACAGCCCGAGTGACCCCGCCCACAGCACAAGCCAATGTCACAACGGCAAGCGGTAAGTTCCACACACTGCTCACTCAGTTCCCAGCACTCACAGTTCCCACATTTTCAGCAGCCGTCGCTAAACACGGAGTGGAACATTTTATTACTACCACTGGACCGCCCGATTTTGGAAAAGCTCGGCGCTTGGATTCAGCTAAACTGACCATAGCGCGCGAGGAGTTCGCCAACCTGGAAAGGTTGGGCATCATCAGGCGTTCAAACAGCCCATGGGCTTCTCCACTGCACATGGTCCCGAAAGCTGACGGCTCGTGGCGACCTTGCGGAGATTTCCGCAGGTTGAACAACACCACAGCACACGACTGCTACCCAATCCCGCATATCCAAGATTTTTCCATTCATTTGGCGGGGGCGCGCGTTTTTTCTAAGATAGACTTGGTCCACGGTTACCACCAAGTCCCAGTGCACGCTGAGGACATACCCAAAACAGCAGTAATAACTCCGTTCGGTCTATTCGAGTTTTTGCGCATGCCATTTGGGCTTAAGGGCGCTGCGCAGACGTTTCAACACATGATGGGCGCGGTGTTGAGCGATCTCCCCTTCGTATTCATCTACCTGGACGACATCTTAGTCGCCAGCACGTCCGAAGACGAACACTATAACCACCTCACGGCAGTTTTCCGGAGGTTGGGAGAGCACGGTTTAATAATCAACCCAGCGAAGTGTCAGTTCGGAGTGACGCAGATTGATTTTTTGGGGCATCGCGTCTCTCCAGAAAGAGCGGTTCCGCTGCCTGACAAAGTGTGCGCGGTAGCAAATTTTCCCCAGCCACAAACGGTCAAATCAAATCAAATCAAATCAAATCAAATCAAACTTTATTGTCATATTGCTGTACATACAACTGTAGTGCAGGCAAGATGAAATTGCGTTTCTCTCGGCATCCATATAAGAAGCAGCATGATTAAGACACACTCCCACATAGCTCCCACCCCCCCATCCATTCACACATCCCTGAGACATACTTGGGGAAAAAGAATAACTAACTATAATATACAAAATGTCCATAGGTGCAGTAGTGTGTATGTGAGATTCCGGGTCAGCTGTTCAGCATCCTGACAGCTTGTGGGAGGAAGCTGTTGATCAGTCTGGTGGTTCTGCCTCTGATGCTCCGGAATCGTTTACCAGATGGAAGAAGTTCAAAGTGTTTATGCAGAGGGTGAGAACGGTCCTTGACAATGTTCAGTGCCCTGCTCCTACAACGGTTCTGAAAAAGTTCTTGGACAGAGGGGAGGGAGACTCCAATTACCCTCTCCGCCCCCTTGACTATCCTCTGCAGGGCTTTTTTGTCTGACATACTGCAGCTGGAGTACCATGTAGCAATGCAGTATGTCAGAACACTCTCCACCACACCTCTGTAGAAGGTCCTGAGGATGCAGATGGGGAGAGAGGCCTGTTTGAGTTTCCTCAAGAAGAATACACCTTTGAGTTCTATAAATCAAATACATGACCATCTTTGGCCCCTATAAATGTAATGTTTTAATCTAATCTATATTGCAATTTTAACCTATTTATGGTAACAAAGGTTTTTAATACTATTTTTAAATAAGTTGGCGGAGTGGGTAGCACTGCGGCAGCACAGCAACTCACCCTTGGCCAGGGGATCCTGGGTTCAGTCCCAGCCCCTGACCAATAGTGATCTGTGTGGAGTGTGTATGTTCTCCCCATGTCTGCGTGGGTTTACTCCAGTTTACTCCCACATGCCAAAAACATGCAAGTTAGGTTAACTGGCATCAAACTGGGGATTCTAAATTGTCCTTAGGTATGACTGTGAGAATGAATGGTTGGCTGTCTCTCTGTGTTGGCCCTGCGATGGACTGGTGATCTGTCCAGGTGTAGCCTGCCTCTCGCCCAAAGATGCTGGGATAGGCTCCAGCCCCCCTGCACCCTGAGATCCAAAAAGGATTAAGCGGAGGAAGCTGGATGGATTTCCCATACTTCTACCAAAAATGAACCATCCATCCATCCATCCATCTTCTACCGCTTTTCCGGAGGTCCGGGTTGCGGAGGCAGCAGTTCAAGCAGAGAAGCCCAGACTTCCCTCTCCCCAGCCACCTGCTCCAGCTCTTCAGAGGGGATACCAAGGCGTTCCCAGACCAGCTGGGAGACATAGTCTCTCCACCGAGTCCTGGGTCTGCCCCGGGGTCTCCTCCCAGTGGGACGTGCCTGAAACACCTCAAGTGGGAGGCGTCCAGGAGGCATCCTAATCAGATGCCCATACCACCTCAACTGACTCCTTTCAATGTGGAGGAGCAGCGGTTCTACTCTGAGCCTCTCCCGGATGACTGAGCTCCTCACCCTATCTCTGAGGGTGAGTCCAGCAATCCTACGGAGAAAGCTCATTTCAGCCGCTTGTATCCCCGATCTCGTTCTTTCGGTCATTACCCAAAGCTCGTGACCATAGGTGAGAGTAGGAACGTAGATTGACTGGTAAATCGACAGCTTTGCCTTAGAACTAAGCTCCCTCTTCACCACAACAGACCGGTACAACGTCCGCATCACTGCAGATGCTGCTCCAATCCGTCTGTCGATCTCTCGCTCCATTTTCCCCTCACTCGTGAACAAGACCCCAAGATACTTAAACTCCTCCACTTGGGGCAGGAGCCTGTCCCCAACCCGGAGAGGACAATCCACCTTTTTCCGGCTGAGGACCATGGACTCGGACTTGGAGGTGCTGATTCTCATCCCAGCCGCTTCACACTCAGCGGCAAACCGTCCCAGCAAGAGCTGTAGGTCATTGCTGGATGAAGCCAACAGGACAACATCATCTGCAAACAACAGAGATGAGATCCTGTGGTCACCAAGCATGACACCCTCCATTCCCTGGCTGCGCCTAGAAATCCTGTCCATAAAAATTATGAACAGGACCGGTGACAAAGGGCAGCCCTGGCGGAGTCCAACTCTCACTGGGAATGACTCCGACCGAGTGTTGGCAATACGAACTAAACTCTCACAACGGTCGTACAGAGACCGAATAGCTCGTAACAACAAGCCCGATACCCCATACTCCTGAAGCACCCCCCACAAAAATCCACGAGGGACGCGGTCAAATGCCTTCTCCAAGTCCACAAAACACATGTAAACTGGTTGGGCAAACTCCCACGAACCCTCAAGAATTCTCGAGAGGGTAAAGAGCTGGTCCGATGTGCCACGGCCAGGACGAAAACCACATTGCTCCTCCTGAATCCGAGGTTCGACCAACGGCCGGACTCTCCTCTCCAGTACCTTGGCATAAACCTTCCCAGGGAGGCTGAGGAGTGTGATCCCTCTAAAGTTGGAGCACACCCTCCGGTCCCCTTTTTTGAAGAGAGGAACCACCACCCCGGTTTGCCATGCCAAAGGCACTGCCCCCGACCTCCACGCAATGTTGCAGAGGCGTGTCAACCATGACAACCCAACAACATCCAGGGCCTTGAGGTACTCGGGGCGAATCTCGTCCACCCCCGGGGCCCGGCCACCAAGGAGATTTTTAACCACCTTGGCGACCTCAGCCCCTGTGATAGGCGAGTCATCCCCCTCGTCCCCAAACCCTGCTTCCTCTGTGGAAGGCGTGTCAGTGGGATTGAGGAGATCCTTGAAGTATTCCTTCCACCGCCCGACAATATCCCCAGTTGAAGTCAACAGTGTCCCATCCGCACCATACACAGTGTGGACGGGGAGCTGCTTTCCCCTCCTGAGCCGCCGAACAGTTTGCCAGAATCTCTTTGAAGCCGACCGAAAGTCTTGTTCCATGGCCTCACCGAACTCCTCCCATACCCGGGTTTTTGCTTCAGCAACCACCCGAGCTGCACTCCGCTTGGCCTGCCGGTACACCTCAGCTGCTTCGGGAGTCCCACAAGCCAACCAAGCTTGATAGGACTCCTTCTTCAGCTTAATGGCCCCCCTCACCACTGGTGTCCACCACTTGGTTCGGGGGTTGCCACCACGAGATGCACCGACCCCCTTGCGGCCGCAGCTCTGAGCCGCCGCTTCAACAACAGAGGTGGAGAACATGGCCCATTCAGACTCCATGTCTCCAGACTCCCTCGGAATGTGGTTGAAGTTCTTCCGGAGGTGGGAGTTGAAGACCTCCCGGACAGGGGCCTCAGCCAGACGCTCCCAGCACACCCTCACTATACGTTTGGGTCTACCAGGTCTGAATGGCTTCCTCCCCTGCCATCGGATCCAACTCACCACCAGGTGGTGATCAGTTGACAGCTCTGCACCTCTCTTTACTCGGGTGTCCAAGACATACGGTCGCAGGTCTGATGATACGATAACAAAATCGATCATCGACCTGCGGCCTAGGGTGTCCTGGTGCCAGGTGCACATATGGACACCCTTATGCTTGAACATGGTGTTCGTTATGGACAGACTGTGGTTAGCACAGAAGTCCAATAACTGAACACCACTCGGGTTCAGATCGGGCAGGCCGTTCCTCCCAATCACCCCCCTCCAGGTTTCACTGTCGTTGCCCACGTGCGCATTGAAGTCCCCCAGTAGGACAATGGAGTCTCCAGGAGGAGCACCCTCCAGCACCCCAGTCACAGACTCCAAAAAGGGTGGGTACTCTGAAACATCATTTGGTGCATAGGCACAAATGATGGTCAGGACCCGTTTCCCAACCCGAAGGCGCAGGGAAGCAACCCTTTCGTCCACCGGGGAAAACTCCAATATAGAGGCAGCAAGGTGGGGCGATACAAGAATACCTACCCCTGCTCGTCGCCTCTCGCCCGGGGCAACTCCAGAAAAGGCCAAGCTCCAGCCCCTCTCCAGGAGGGAAAATGAACCACTCATATCAAAATGGCAACAACCCAATTAACTTTGACAAATTAAACTCAACTTCATCCATATAATTTTACTACTACACCTACTATCATAGCATCCACATTTCTTTTACATTTCTAAATTATAAGCAAGATTAAGAAAAGTAAACAGCCAATTATCCAGTCAAATGACCAAAATACACTCCACAAACAATTAGTCAATTAAATAATTAGCCATGTCATCTGCAGAAAACATCCCCAATACTGTACAGTAGTGATGGGAAGGCAGGCACCGGTGCGCCAATCTTAGCCAGGAAACATTTGGCGAGGCATGACTCGTGACGTATGTGTTGACGTCGGACCACGTGACTGGGTCAGGAAGCTGTTTCCCGTTTGTCATGTTTGACTGTGTAAGGGATCTGTCACAGCCAATTTTCAGATGGAGCCAGCACCAAAAACACAGACTCCTCCCATTTGGGAACAGTTTGAGCTCGTTTCTCCCATTGATGCATTTTTCACAAATAGTGGCTATTTATTGCAACTGAGGTGATGGCTTAGTGGTAGTATATCTGCTTTGTTAGTGGGAGATCTGGATTTAAATCCCAGCTGTGTTGTTCTTTCTTTTATTTGCAAGGTGAAGTATCTCTTGTGTTTCAAAGAGCTTGGATCATTATTATGTATCATTATGCTGAGGCACTATTGCTATTGTGCCCTGCATGAGAATGAGACCAGAGTTGAATATACTGGGACAGTATAAGACTGTTGAAAATTTATTATTTCTTAATAAAAATGGAAAAGTAGTAAAAGCACACGAAGTAACACAGACACATTCACTGGAGTCACCCCAATTTTATTATTTCTTTTTTCCCTTATGATCATTGATATTTCTTAAAAGACAGCACATTTACCGTATTTTTGGGACTATAAGGCGCACCGGATTATAAGGCGCACTATCAATGAACGGTCTATTTGATGGTCTAATTTCATACATAAGGCGCACCGGATTATAAGGCGCATTAAAGCGAGGTAGTCGGAGCCGGGAAAAAAAAAAAATTGCATGCATGGAAAGAAAATCCTATCTATAGTCATTATAGACACATATAGCGCGATTGTCTGCGAGTGTGAATGACCTGTTCCATGAACAGGCAGAACGTTCTTAGTCCGTGGCTGTTTACATCACCATATTGGCCAGAATACTCGTTCGGTACTCGCTCGGTGGAGAGCGAGCCGTATTTACTGCTCCCATTCACAGCTAAACGGGAGCAGTTTCGATGCCGAAATTTCACATACAAATCCTAATATATGTGTTCTATACACCATCGGCTTTTGGGTAGCGACTACCTCGCGAGGTAGTCAGATCTGTGATTTTTTTTTTTTTTTTTTTGGCGTGCATGGAAAGAAAATCCTATCTATAGTCATTATAGACACATATAGCGCGATTGTCTGCGAGTGTGAATGACCTGTTCCATGAGCAAATGTACGTTTTTGGTCCGTGGCTGTTTACATCGCCAGGATACCCGCTCAGTAATCGATACGGCTCGCTCTCCGGCGGCAGCCCCGAGAAGTAAACAATGCAAACAAATGCCGGGACGCTTGAATTCTTTTGTCCCGAAAATATCATTTTTGAATATTAATTACAGCTAAACAGGAGCAGTTTCGATCCACGATCCATTGGCAGATAGTGGTGTAACTCGCTAGCAATTTAACTTTGAACGACCTGTTGACACCAATATAGCGGTTGGAGTTCTTTGGTTAATCCACCCGGAATGATGGCAAGCTCCGAATTAGTTTGCTTCACTTGGGTTTTGACAGTATTGGTGAGATGGGCGCGCAATGGAGTGACAGATCAATAGGGATGGAGATTTGTGGAAAAAGCCATCCGGCCATTATGTTGAAGCACATATTACTCCGCGAGGCTCCTGACTACCGTAATGCTCCGACAATCCATCAAGCGGTTCGGCTTCGTAACTTACCAAAGTCGTACTAAAACATTTTTGACAGATTTTTGAGCGCCGTGTACCACATAAAATCGGTTCGAGGTCAGTAAACACAACCAGAATTAATACATGAGGCCTCATCTATGTGAACCATTTTGATGAAAGTCTCAAGTGTTCAAGAATGCCTCAACTGCTCATGATTAAGTAATAGCTTAGAGGTAAAATGTCTGTCCTGCAATTGGGACGCTGGGGTTCAAGTCCCAGCTGGGTCATTCTAATAATTAACTTTTTGCACAGTTAAGTGTCTGCTGTGTTTCAAAGAGCCTGGATACAACAATAATAAATCATTATGCTGAGGCACTATTGTGCCCTGCATGACAATAAGGACAGAGATGAATGTACTGAGAAAGACAGCATGACTGTTGAAAAGTTATTATTTTTTAAAATAATGGATAAGTAGCGCAAGCACATTCACTGTAGTCACCTCAGTTTTATTATTTTTCTGACTTATTATCATTGATATTTCTTAAAATACAGCACATTTATTGAAATTGAAAAAATACACATTAAGCCAATAGTAATACCCTTGTAAAAATCCGCATGTTGTATACATTTTGTCCACTAGATGGCCTGGTAGAGAAAATGAAGTCCCACATGAGGCCTTGTCTATGTGAACCATTTTGATGAAAGGCCTCAAGTCCTCCAGAAAGCCTCATTTGGCCATCACAACTGTACAAAATTAACTGCCACATAACTGATTATTCCCAGTTATCAAATCATTACAATTATACATACCAGTAGGGTCACCAAGGACATCTATACATTGAAGTACACAACCTCAGGAGCCATGCTGAACAAAACCAAAGACCCACACACCTGGCTTCTGAATCAACACTACCTGCCTGCCAGGAGATTGAGCTGCTGCCACACCTGTCCAACTGAACACTGTCCCCATGAGTGCTACTTAAAAACCACCATTATACTTATCCTAACCCAAATCCTTTGACTAAACAAGGAAAAAACTGAGAATGGAGAAAATACACACACACACACACACACACACACACACACACACACACACACACACAAAGTCCAGTGACTTAGAGCTCAACACACATTTTGCACATAGAAGTGTGTCCATGTGCATTACCTTTTTATTTAAATGAAATCCATTTGTATTTATGTAGCACCAGTTCACCTCAGTTGTGCTCTCAGTATGCATTTGTAAATTTTCTAAAACTAGTGCATACCCGTCCATGCTCGTAGAAACCAAGTATAAGCAAGTATTTCTGCATGCCCGTTGCTGAAGGGTCTCTTCCTGTGTGAGACGGCTGTGTTGTTCACAGTCACGCTGCCGCAGGCATCACTGACAGAGATTTCTTGAATTTATAGAGTGCCTTCTTCCTTACTGAGTGAGATTTCCCGAGATTTGTCCTGCTTCGAATGGGTGTGGTTTAAAGTAGTGTGTCGTATTCGGTCTCAGCTTCTCTGTGCCTTGCCTGGCGTGCAGCATTGGCGGCCAGCTGACTATTCTGCATTTCCTGGGTCTCAGCTTGTCTGTGCCTTGCATGGCGTGCAGCGTTGCTCACTTTGCTCGCTTTGCAGGCATTTCAGGCTTCAAGTGACTCAACACATGCATGTCGCACTGCCACACGTTTCCCGTCTGTCTGTGCATCCCTTGTCTGTTGTACCCTATGCTGGTGAAGGGTCTCCTCCTGTGGCAGGCATCATAGGACACTACATCATAGGTAGGCAGGCATCTTGAGTGATGGTCTATATGACATCATAAAGACATCCGGCCTGGCATCATCAGACACTACATCACAGGTAGCCTGATGGTCTATATGACATCATAAAGACATCCAGGCTGGCATCATAGGACACTACATCACAGGTAGTCGGTCCTATTGCTTATATGACGGCATCGCCTATATGACATCATTGCAAGTCCTATGTACCCTGAGATCATAGGATCATCATAGGACATCCTGCAGACATCATAGGCTGTCCTATGATGTCTTATGATCGTGACAGACACACAGCCATTTCTTGAATTTATAGAGTGATTTCTTGAATTTAGAGTGATGTGAGTGAGAGACCCCCAATGACCACATTATCTCCTATGATGATCATATATTTGGCAACGTTGGAGAGTAAGAATATTTTTTTTGACAGGAAGAGACCTCTGGACGAAACAGGAGAGTTGCCATCTGCTGGTTGCAAAGTCAGAGGAAAGCGGAACAAACAGGAGCACAGATCATTTTAGAGAGGACAAACTCTCCTTTAGTAAATAAACTTTAACTAACATGCAAGACTAGTGTTATTACCTCCGCCAGGCCGAAAAGGCCAGGAGGAGGTAATGTTTTTGCCGGGGTTTGTCTGTGTGTTTGTTTGTCTGTCTGTCTGTCTGTCTGTTTGTCTGTTGGTTAGCAAGATAACTCAAAAAGTCTTGGACGGATTTCAATGAAACTTTCAGACGTTGTTGGAAATGGTACAAGGAAGAACCGATTAAATTTTGGGGATGATCCGCATCACCGTCTGCATACAGGAATTTTTTTAAAGCATTTTTCCACACTGTGACATACGGCCATTTTCAACATGTGCGCAGGCGCAATGGAGGGTGCTGGGCGTCGTGTCTGACCAACACAAACTCCGCCTTCTTCAACGTTTTAGCCACAAAAGCATGCGGAGAACACTGGTGGCCTGGGCCCGCCAGCGTGCCTGTGCCAGCCATAGGCGCTGCGCACATTGCGCTGGTCGTTGTGTCTGACCAACACAATCTCCGCGTTCTTCAACGTTTTAGGCACAAAAGCACGCGGAAAACACTGCTGGCCTGGGCCCGCGAGCGTGCCTGTTTTTGCGCCACGCTGCAAAACCTGACACGGCCACTTGTCCGCCGCCCGATTATTTGCCACAAATTCCCCGCCCAGCTATAGGCGCTGCGTAAAAACGACCTCTCTGCCGGGGAAGATTCTAAATTTGGTTTTGCCGCGGAGCGCAACCCCAATATAATATAAAACCCACGGCAACCTGTCTAGCCAATCTGCATCCGTCAGTGGAGGAGATGGACACACCAACACTTCAGTTTATTACCTCCGCCAAGGAGGCAATGCTTTTACAACTGTAAAACGGGGCTATAAGGGACGGCGGGGTAATATGGGACACTTTTCTAAATGTAATTCTGCTTTTTTAATTTTGCTTCCGCCTAGATTTGATGAAGGATTCATGGATATTTGACAATAACAACACAACTCAGCGTCCTGCTCAAAATAAAAAAAGCAGAATTACATTTAAAACATTTCCCAGAAAAGTGTCCCTTATTAACCCGCCGTCCCTTATAGCCCCGTTTTACACTACTGAACCACTAATCCTATCACTATCACATTGATTGTCATTCATTAATTGTCTGTTTATTGCACTGTCCATGTCAAATAAACAAATAATCATTGTGAATCCAATTGCTACTCATATCTTTTCATGCTCAGGGAATCTGAAAACGTACACACAAACACTGTATGGGGGGAACTGTGCCGCTTGGCGGAGGTCTGCGCTCTCCGAGTGCTTTTCTAGTTGTTATTACCTCCGCCAGGCCGAAAAGGCCAGGAAAAGGCCAGGAGGAGGTTATGTTTTTGCCGGGGTTTGTCTGTCTGTCTGTCTGTTTGTCTGTTGGTTAGCAAGATAACTCAAAAAATCTTGGACGGATTTCCATGAAACTTTCAGGCGTTGTTGGAAATGGTACAAGGAAGAACTGATTAAATTTTGGGGGTGATCCGGTTCACCGTCTGGATACAGGAATTTTTTAAAGCATTTTTCATTCAACACTGTGACATACAGCCATTTTCAACATGTGCGCAGGCGCAATGGAGGGCGCTGGTCGTCGTGTCTGCAACACAAACTCTGCGTTCTTCAACGTTTTAGGCACAAAAGGACGCGGAAAACACTGCTGGCCTGGGCCCGCCAGCGTGCCTGTGTTTGCGCGCAACTGCAAAACCTCACACAGGCAGCTGTCCGCTGACGGATTCTTTGCCAGAAATTCCCCGGCCAGCCATAGGAGCTGCGCATTTGGCAGAAATTCACCGGCCAGCCATAGGCGCTGCGCAAAAACGAGCTCTCTGCCGGCGAAGCTTCTAAATTCTCGTTTGCCGCGGAGCGCAACCCCCAAAAAAATAATATTGTAGCGAACTCAATATGAGCACCCTACTTGGCTTGCCAAGTGGGTTGACCCTATTGGCGACACAGGTAGAGTGCGGGACTCCGGAGCAGGAGGCGTGAGTTCAAACCTCCCGGTGGAATGTCGCCATGTCAAGCAGCACGTTACAATATAATATAAAACCCACGGCAACCTGTCTACCCAATTTGCATCCGTCAGTGGAGGAGATGGACGCAACACTTCAGTTTATTACCTCCGCCAAGGAGGCAATGCTTTTACTACTGAACCACTAATCCTATCACTATCAGATTGATTGTCATTGATTAATTGTGTGTTTATTGCACTGTCCCTGTCAAATAAACAAATAATCATTGTGAATCCAATTGCTAGTCATATGTTTACATGCTCAAGGAATCTGAAAACATACACACAAACACTGTATGGGGGGAATTGTGGCGCTTGGCAGAGGTCTGCGCTCTCCGAGTGCTTTTTTAGTTAGTGTATGTGTCAAAAACTGATGAGTCGCATCATCTTCTTCTAGAGTAAAGAGGATAAGCAAAGCTTGACTCAGCTCTCTCTCTCTTTAGCTGTCAGGCATATTTATTGAATGTTATTTAGAACATGTCAGCAGTGTACATACATCTTTCCTGTAGCACTGGTTCTCATATCACAGCTGGACCAAACTCAAAACTGTTCACTTTGGAGAAGCACCTATAACAAAGTGATAGGATGGTGTTTTTTTTTTCCAGAGTTTCTCCTTTGGTAACCATTCTAGATAGATGTAAAAAGCACTATAAAATGAAAGTTTTATCAGAGGTCCCATATCTTTTCACTTCTTTCAGCTGCTGCCTTTAGAGATGTTGCCATGATGAATTAGGGCAGCACGGTTGTGCAGTGGTCAGCACTGTTGTCTCACAGCTCAAAGGTTCCAAATTTGAATCCCCAGGCTTGCAGGGGTGGAAACCTTTCTGTGTGGAGTTTGCATGTTCTCCCTATGCTGTGTGGGTTTACTCCGGGGGCTCAGGTTTCCTCCCACATTCCAAAGATGTGCATTTTAGGTTAAATGGTGACTCTAAGTTGTCCCTATATGATAGGCCCTTAGAACTGAGAGCTAGTTTACCTACTAGTTAAGTGCTTTGAATGGTCTTTGCAACTACAAAAGTGCTATATAAATGCAAGTCCTTATTATCTGCCTCCATCTCACCCTATCCCTTGCATCCTTTCTACATGATAGCAGGGCCATTTTGTAAACCTTTGCTTTCACTCTTGCTGCTATTCTTCTTTCATACATCACTCCGCACACTCATCCACATCAATGCTAACCTGCCTGCACTCTCTCCTTCACCTCTTTTGTGCATTGTCCATTCCTTTGGATGGTTGAATGGTTGTCTGTCTCTCTGTGTTGGCCCTGCGATGGACTGGCGATCTGTCCAGGGTGTACCCTGCCTCTCGCCCAAAGATGTTGGAATAGGCTCCAGCTCCCCCGCGACCCGAAAAGGATTAAGCGGAAGAAGATGGATGGATGGATGGATGGATGGATGGATGGATGGCTGGCTGACCCCAGGTGTTGAAACTTATTACCTCTACTCCTTGCATCTTCACTGTTATACCTGCTTCCCTCTCATTTACACACATGCATTCTGTTTTGCTTCTACTGATTTTCATTCCAGTTCTCAGCACATCCACCTGAGTTGGCTCATTCCACACAGAACTCTAAAGGAGTTGAAGATAAAACTTTTTAATCAGGAAGAATATACAGTGGAGAAAATACAGTAAGTATTGAAGACATCAACATTTTTCTCACTAAACATATTTCTGATGATGTGGGAATCCCTCTCAGTATATTTACACTCAGACTTAAAAGACAAAAGGGAATTGTCATGGGGGGTTTGTGTGTGGATGGTGTGTTGATGTGAACAGTGACAAAGAGAATGGGAATTACAAAGGCTTTGATGTTAAGGCAGCACACAGAGAAGGCTGACCGAGTGGTATGATTTAAGAGCAGAGGTGCCTGAGATCTGTTACTCTTTTGCTGCTTGTGTTTCTAGAGAAATGTAGAGAGAGAGTTGAATAAAGTCTGATATGATCTGGACCTCTCTGCCTGATTATTTCTCTCTCCACAATGGCGCTATTGACCTGAGATTTTCACCAAATATCAGTAACAACCCAAGTAATCCATACATGCAAAGAAATCAAGGCAACTGTGTTCACAAAACAAGTTATATTTAATAAAGTGGAATCACACAGGGAATAAGTATCAAACACACTTGGTGAAATTCATTTAATATTTAGAAAAGCTTTTGTTGGCAATAACAGCTTCCAGATGCCTCCTGTATGGAGAAACTAGGTGCAGGCATTGCTCAGGAGTGATTTTAGCCCATTCTTCCACACAAACTGTCAAATCCTGAAGGTTCCGTGGGTGTCTTCTATGAGCTTTGATCTTCAGTTTGTTCCACAGATTTTCAATTAGATTCAGGACAGGTGATTGACTGGGTCATTCTAGCAGTTTTATTTTCCTTCTCTGGAGCCAGTTGAGAGTTTCCCTGGCTGTGTGTTTGGGATTATTGTCTTGCTGAAATGTCCACCCTCATTTCATCTTCAGCATCTTGGTAGATGGCAACAGGTTCTTTTCAAGGATGTCTGTACATTTGTCCATTCAGCTTTCCTTCATTTACTGTAGATGTTAACACTGTTTACTTGACTGTAGTGATATGTGGATAAGAGCACACATGATTGAAGGACTGGTTCTGAGCCTTTATATATTTATTTATTTGTTTATTGTTGATTAATACTAGATGGAATGATAAGATTAACTCTCTCCAATACAAGCATGTGCGCCATACTGCTGTGACTGAATACTATGTATGTTTTTGGTTTTACTTTATACACCTTAATACTGCCACTCTGTGTTTTTAACTGCCATGAGTTCTGTTCTGTGACATCATACCCTCTTATTAGGGTCACAGGGAAGTTATGGGCATGGGGCTGGAGCACCCGGTGGACAGATCATTCGTCCATTGCAGAGCCATCCATAGAGACAACAGCTAATACCTGTTAACACCTCCAAGCACCTGTTAACACCTCCTTGTTAAACTAATATTTATATTTTTGGATGGTGGGAGGAAAAAAGAGTATCCATTGGGATCTCATGCAAACTTGCAATCTCCAGATGGCCAAATAGATTAAATTCAAACCTGGGACCTTCTTGGTGTAAGACAAAATTCTGTAATTTTGCTTTTTTTATTGTAATTTTATCACTTTTCTTGGAAATTTGTAATTTTCTTTGCATAAATTTGCTACCCCCCCCCCCCCCCCCCATGAATTGTCACCTTATTGTGGTGGGGGATTTGCGTGCCCTAGTGAGCCTAGGAGCTATGTTGTCTGGGGCAGTTTGCCTCTGGTAGGGTCACCCAAGATAAACTGGTCCTGGGTGAAGGGCCAGACTAAGAACGATCCAACAGACTCTCATGATGAATGTTCCAACAAGGATTCAGTGTACCCTGCCCGGTATGGGGTTACTGGGGCCCCACCCTGGAGCCAGGCCTGGGGGAGGGGCTCGATGGCTAGCTCCTGGTGGCCGGGTTTCCGCCCATGGGACCCGGCCGGGCTCAACCCGAAGGAGTTACATGGGTCCGCCCTCCAGTGGGCTCACCACCTGCAAGAGGGACCATAGGGGTCCAGTGTGATGTGGATGAGGTGGGGATCGAAGGCAGAGACCTTGGCGATCTGATCCCAAGCTTCCTAAACTGGCTTCTGGGATGTGGAATGTCACCCCTCTGGTAGGGAAGGAGCCTGAGCTGGTGCATGAGGTTGAGAGATATTGGCTAGATATAGTGAGCCTCACCTCAACACACAGCTCTGGTTCTGGAACCAGTCTCCTGAAGAGGGCCTGAAGCTCGGCCTACTCTGGAGATACCCCAGGCAAGAGGCGGCAAGCAGGGGTGGGTATTCTTGTATCCCCCCACCTTGCTGCCTCTATATTGGAGATTTCCCTGGTGGACGAAGGGGTTGTTTCCTTGCGCCTTTGGTTTGGGAAACGGGTCCTGACCATCATTTGTGCCTATGCACCAAATGGTGGTTCAGAGTACCCACCCTTTTTGGAGTCTCTGACTGGGGTGCTGGAGAATGCTCCTCTTGGAGACTCCATTGTCCTACTGGGGGACTTCAATGTGCACGTGGGCAACGACAGTGAAACCTGGAGGGGGTTGATTGGGAGGAACGGCCTACCCAATCTGAACCCGAGTGGTGTTAAGTTACTGGACTTCTGTGCTAACCACAGTTTGTCCATAACGAATACCATGTTCAGGCATGAGGGTGTCCATATGTGCACCTGGCACCAGGACACCCTAGGTCGCAGGTTGATGATCGATTTTGTTTTCATGTCATCAGACCTGATCAATACCTGGTGGTGAGTTGGATCCAATAGCAGGAAAGGATGCCATTCAGACCTGGTAGACCCAAATGTATAGTGAGAGTGTGCTGGGAACATCTGGCTGAGGCCTCTATCTGGGATGTCTTCAATTCTCACCTCCGGAAGAACTTCCACCACATTCTGAGGGAGTCTGGAGACATGGAGTCTGAATGGGCCATGTTCTCTACCTCCACTGTTGAAGCGGCTGCCAAGAGCTGCAGCTGCAAGGTCGTCGGTGCATCTCATGGTGGCAACCCCCAAACCAAATGGTGGACACCAGTGGTGAGGGGGACCATTAAGCTGAAGAAGGACTCCTTTCAAGCTTGGTTGGCTTGTGGGACTCCTGAAACAGCTGAGGTGTACTGGCAGGTCAAGCGGAGTGCAACTCGGGTGGTTGCTGAAGCAAAAACTCGGGTGTGGGGGGAGTTCGGTGAGGCCATGGAACAAGACTTTCGGTTGGCGTTGGAGAAATTCTGGCAAATCGTCTGGCAGCTCAGGAAGGGGAAGCATCTCCCTGTCCACACTGTGTATGGTGCAGATGGGGCACTGCTGACTTCGACTGGGGATATCGTCGGGCGGTGGAAGGAATACTTCGAGGATCTCCTCAATCCCATTGACACACCTTCCACAGAGGAAGTAGGGCTTGTGGATGAGGGGGACAACTTGCCCATCACAGGGGCTGAGGTCACCAAAGTGGTTAAAAAACTCTTTGGTAGCTGGGCCCCGGGGGCAGATGGGATTCTCCCTGAGTACCTCAAGGCATGAGCTGTAGTCAGAAGTAGAAAAAGAGAGTGAACATATGAATTCAGCCACTTAAATACCCAGCAACGGACAATACATCAAAGGCATTTTATCATCAAAGGAAATGCATTCAGACATGTGACATTTGTACCACAATGCGAGCAGGAAGCATGAATGTTTGCATTTGCGTCATACATATCCACAGGATGCTGGTGCCTGAACTAAGCACAGGAAGGCTGCCTATTGATCTCAACACACACATCTCACTGTCCTGTTAATTGCTCTAGTCGAGCGTTGTGTTTGTCCGTGGCTGCTGTGGGGGGGTACCCCATACACTCCCCCCCCAGAGGGCTTAGCGGGGAGCTGAGACCTCGGTAGTCCCGCTTTGGTGGCGAGCTGCGGGGAAAGTCTGTGCCGGGGAAGGGAGGAGGGTGGGGGTTGCAAGTGGCGGGGGATGTCCATGGCTGTGGGAAGAAAAGTTAGTCTCTGATTCCTCTCGCGATTCAGTCCGGCAATGAAGAAAAACAGGAGCTGAAGCTATGTGAGAGACTTGGCGTTTAGGCTTTAGGTGCGTTCGCGGCCCTAAAGCCCTCGGGGACAGCTGACGGCTGGATTCCCGTCGTGCGCCGTGGCTGAGACTTACACCAAATCCTGTGTGCGGGCTGCGTGTGTGCTTCAGGTGTGTGAGCAGTCCTGAAGAGCCGTGTGCAGCGGCGGAGGATGATGTATAAGTCTGTAGAGCCAGCTTGTCTCTGGTGCGCGGCACGCGCTGCGGCCACGTGCCTTCCAGCTGCGCTGTTCTGATGCGAGGCTTCTGTGCATGGCCAGTCCGCTGTCGCGAGGCGAATCAGGGTCAGGGGGCTTGATGGAGATCTGCGCAGTCGGCGCCGATTGTCTCCCCTGTATCACTTAATCTTATCCTACACTTTATTACATGTATAGTTTATTTCTCTTATCATGTTTAATGTTGCAGCATTGTACCGAGACAAATTCCTAGTTTGTGTACTACATGAACAATGGCAATAAACTTGATTCTGATTCTGATTCTGATTCTGATTCTGATTCTGAAGGCCCTGGATGTTGTAGGGCTGTCATGGTTGACATGCCTCTGCAACATTGTGTGGAGGTCGGGGACAGTGCTTTTGGCATGGCAAACCGAAGTGGTGGTTCCTCTCTTCAAGAATGGGGACCGGAGGGTGTGCTCCAACTTTAGAGGGATCACACTCCTCAGCCTCCCTGGGAAGGTCTATGCCAAGATACTGGAGAGGAGAGTCTGGCCATTGGTTGAAGCTTGGGTTCAGGAGGAGCAATGCGGTTTTCGTCCTGGCCGTGGCACATCGGACCAGCTCTTTACCCTCTTGAGAATCGTCGAGGGTTCGTGGGTGTTTGCCCAACCAGCTTACATGTATTTTGTAGACTTGGGGAAGACATTCGACCGCATCCCTCATGTTTTTTTTTTTTTTGTACAGTAGGGGGTGCTTCAGGAGTATGGGGTATCGGGCTTGTTGTTATGAGCTATCCAGTCTCTATATGACCGTTGCAAGAGTTTGGTCCACATTGCCAACACTCGGTCGGACTCATTCCCAGCGAGAGTTGGACTCCACCAGGGCTGCCCTTTGTCAACGATCCTGTTCATAATTTTTATGAACAGGATTTCTAAGCACAGCCAGGGAACGGAGAGTGTCATGCTTGGTGACCACAGGATCTCATTACTGTTGTTTGCAGATGATGTTGTCCTGCTGGCTTCATCCAGCAATGACCTACAGGTCTTACTGGGATGGTTTGATGCTGAGTGTGAAGCGGCTGGGATGAGAATCAGCACCTCCAAGTCCGAGTCCATGGTCCTCAGCCGGAAAACAGTGGATTGTCCTCTCTGGGTTGGAGACAAGCTCCTGCCCCAAGTGGAGGAGTTTAAGTATCTCGGGGTCTTATTCACAAGTGAGGGGAGAATGCCGCAAGAGATTGATAAACGGATCAGAGCAGCATCTGCAATGATGCGGACATTGTACCGGCTTGTCGTTGTGAAGCGGGAGCTGAGCTCTGAGGCAAAGCTGTCGATTTACTGGTCAATCTATGTTCCTACCCTCACCTATGGTCATGAGCTTTGGGTATTGACCAAAAGAATGAGATCGCGGATACAAGCGGCTGAAATGAGCTTTCTTTGTAGGATTGCTGGTCTCACCCCTAGAGACAGGGTGAGGAGCTTGGTCATCTGGGAGAGACTCAGAGTCGAACTACTGCTCTGTAGAGACTGGGTTAATCATCTCACACTGGATGCAGAGGGTAAATAGAGGAGAACAATAGCTAGGAAGGTCATGGTGAGATAGCAGGAAGAAGGAGTTGGGGGGAGAAAGGATGAATGTATTGTGATGTGAAATGCCATGCAAATGTGAGATGAGTGGTTGGTATAAAAGGAGAACCCATGGTGTATCGAGACATGCTTTTTCTGTGTATGACTGATGAGAGAGTGAATAAAGTCGTCTGCTACATGAATCAGTCTCGTTATTTACACTCTCCACACTGGTGACCCTTTGACGAATTATGGAACACGAGGCAAGAACCCCGGAGTCTGCCCGGACGGGAAGCCCCAGCGACGCGGCAAGCATCCCAGAGACGGCCCGGACGGGAACCCCCAGCAACGCGTGCGCTGTTTCAGTCAAACTACCGGACTTTTGGCTGCACAACCCGCAATCTTGGTTCCACCACACCGAGGCTCAGTTCGCCCTCCAGGGAATAACGGCAGACGACACCAAGTATTACTATGTGGTCGCAGCACTGGACGCTCGCACATCTCAGCAAGTAGCGAGCCTGCTCCAACAGCCTCCAGCCCACGACAAATACGAGGCTCTCAAGGCTGCGCTGACCCGGCGCTACACACTCTCGGACTGTGAGAGAGCAGAGAGGCTCCTGAGGCGCTCCGAGTTAGGAGATGGTTCGGCGGTCGAACTGATGGAGAAGATGTTGGCATTAATGGGCACGGACGACGGGCATTTTCTGTTTGCCCACCTTTTCCTCCGGAACCTCCCAACAGAGGCAAGAGCGGTTCTTGCCAATTCGCCATTGCTGGCCGCGCGTGACTACCGTGCGCTAGCCCAGGAGGCAGATCGGATCATCCTCACCCCCAGAGCCCCCACAGTGAACGCGGCGGGGTCGGAACACAGCGAGACGACCAGCGGAGGTGAGGAGCCACCGACGGTAGCGGCAGCGGGGGCCAAGGAGCCCCAGAGAAACACGCTCTGCTTCTACCACTGCCACTTTGGAGAGAACGCACGCAGATGTGCGCCACCGTGCCAATTCAAGCGCTCGGGAAATGCCAAGGCCGGCACTCGGTAGCAGCTGCGACTGCCGCTGAAGAGAACAAGCTGCGCTACGTGACGGACTCGTGCTCAGGGAGGCGCTTCCTCGTAGACACTGGAGCCCAGAAGAGCATCATCCTGCCGTCCTACGCCGACCGGCTAGCAGGACCTAGCGGCCCCGGGCTGGTAGCAGTAAACGGCTCAGGCATTAAGACTTTTGGTGAGAGACCACTGACTTTATCCCTACATGGCCGTATGTATGAGTGGACTTTTGTCATAGCGGTACTGAGTATCCTAATCCTGGGAACTGATTTTCTGTGTGCACATGGGTTACTAGTTGATGTGGCTAACAGGCGCCTGGTTAATGCACTGTCTTTTGATTCTCTCCCCTGTACAGCTTGAGGGGCCGGGCCAATAACACAAGCCAGCGTCACAGCTCCAGGCGGTAAGTTCCACACCCTGCTCACTCAGTTTCCAGCACTCACGGTCCCGACGTTTTCGGCGGCCATCGCTAAACACGGGGTGGAACACTTTATCACCACCACCGGGCCATCCGTTTTCGCACGGCCTCGGTGCTTGGACGCAGCTAAACTAGCCATAGTGCGCGAGGAGTTTGCCAACCTGGAAAGGTTGGGCATCAACAGGCGATCAAACAGCCCATGGGCATCCCCGCTACACATGGTCCCTAAGGCCGAGGGATCGTGGCGACTGTGCGGTGATTTCCGCAGATTGAATAACGCCACAGCGCACGACCGCTACCCAATTCCCCATATTCAGGATTTTTCCATTCACCTCGCCGGAGCACACATTTTTTCTAAAATAGACCTGGTCCGCGGTTACCACCAGGTCCCAGTGCGCGCAGAGGACATACCCAAAACAGCGGTAATAACTCCGTTTGGCTTGTTTGAGTTTTTACGCATGCCCTTCAGATTAAAAGGAGCGGCACAGACATTCCAACGCATGATGGATGCGGTGTTGCGCGATCTCCCGTTTGTATTCGTCTACCTGGATGATATCCTGGTGGCCAGTGCGTCCGAGGACGAACACGTAACCCACCTCACGACGGTTTTCAGGAGGTTGGAGGAGCACGGGTTAATAATCAACCTGGCGAAATGCCAGTTCGGCGTGACGGGGATTGTTTTTTGGGGCACCGCGTCTCACCGGAGGGAGCGATACCCTTGCCCAACAAAGTGTGCGCCGTGGCGAATTTTCCCCGGCCTCAGACGGTCAGGGCACTGCAAGAATTTTTGGGGATGGTTAACTTTTATAACCGGTTCCTCCCCCACACAGCTCAACTCATACAGTCATTGTACGCCGCGCTCAAGAGACGGAAACCTGCAGATAGAGTCGAATGGACTCCGGAGCAAGAGAAGGTGTTCTCTGAGGTCAAAACAGCCCTGGCAAACGCCGCACTGTTAGCGCACCCAGACCCGGCGGCCCGGATAGCGCTCACTACCAACGCCTCGGAGGTGGCCATAGGGGCCGTCGTGGAGCAACGCGTCGCCGGTTCTTGGCAGCCGCTCGCTTTTTTCAGCAGGGCTTTGCGCAACAGTGAGCGTAAATACAGCACGTTCGACAGAGAGTTGCTGGCTCTCCACCTGGCCATACGCCACTTCCAGTACTGGCTGGAAGGGCGCAGCTTTACCGCGTTCTTGGACCACAAGCCGCTGACGTTTGCGATGGCCAAGGTTTCTGAACCATGGTCGGGGCGGCAGCAGAGACAGCTGGCTGTGATCTCGGAGTTTACGACCAATATTCAGCATGTGTCGGGTAAACTGAATGTGGTGGTGGACTGCCTCTCGCGCGCAGTAGTGGCCCCGGTCTACGTGGGGATAGATTATACAGCCACGGCCACAGAGCAGATTGGCGATACGGACATGTGCGCGCTCCAGTCTGGACCAACAGGGTTAAGGCTGGAGAGCAGAGTACTGCAAGACGGCAAGCCCCCCCCTAATCTGCGACGTCTCCACGGGACGCCCACACCCGGTGGTCCCGGTCGCGTGGCGCCGCCACGTGTTTGAGTCAGTTCACGCTCTGGCGCACCCAGGAGTCCGCGCGTCAGTCAAAATGGTGGGAGCGAAGTTCGTGTGGTCAGGCCTGCGCAAACAAGTGAAAGAGTGGGCTGCAGCCTGCGTAGCGTGCCAATGAGCCAAAGTATACAGACACACGAAGGCTCCTTTGGAGCCGTTTCGTATACTGGCTAAGAGGTTCGACCATGTTCACGTGGACCTCGTGGGCCCCCTCCCGCCATCGCAGGGGTTCACGCACCTTCTGACAGTGGTGGACCGCACCACACGCTGGTCAGAAGCAGTCCCGCTGGCGGCAACCACGTCCACGGACGTGGCGCATGCTTTTTTGACGACATGGGTGGCGCGTTTTGGAATCCCATCGGACATCACGTCCATTAGGGGCCCTCAGTTTGTTTCCGACCTCTGGTCCGCGATGGCCCGCAGCCTGGGTGTTGCAATTCATCGCACAACCGCGTACAACCCACAGGCCAATGGGTTATGCGAACGTTTTCATAGGTCACTGAAAGCAGCGCTCAGGGCTTCGCTGACGGATGCAAATTGGGTAGACCGGTTGTCGTGGGTTTTATTGGGGCTGCGTTCCGCACCAAAAGAGGATTTGGAGGCTTCACCGGCAGAGCTTGTTTTTTCTCAGCCACTGCGGCTGCCAGGGAATTTTTGCCAGATAATCCCGCGCCGGACAGCTGCCCGTCTCAGCGTTTGCAGCATAGTGCAGACACAGGCACGCTGCCGGGCCCGGCCCACCACTGTTTTCCATGCGCTTTTGTGCCAAAAACTTTGAAGAACGCGGCATTCGTGTTTGTCAGGCACGATGTCCACCGCCCTCCATTGCGCCCACCCTACGATGGCCTGTTCAGAGTGCTGGAAACAGGGGACAAACATTTTTTGTTAGACTTGGGGGGTCATCGGGAGAAAATATGCATAGACAGACTTAAGCCTGCCTTTGTAGTGGCGGACGAGCAAGTGCTGTTGGCTCGGGCACCTCGGCGTGGAAGACCTCCACTGAGAACTCCCCAGGTAAACGATTCATCAGAGCAGCCACACGGGCAAATCGAAGTTTCCTCCCCCCTCGCCATGGCCCACCCGCAGACAGACACACCCCCAGGAGCCGCCCGCCGGCACAGCAGCGCCGCAGAAGCGGTAAACCCCTGTTACAGCAGATATGGGAGGAGACTGAAGCCAAAACGACGTGAGGACTGAAACTCTGTCTGAGATTCTGGGGGGGGGGGGGGGGGGGGTGTAGATACTGGGTTAATCATCTCACACTGGATGCAGAGGGTAAACAGAGGAGAACAATAGCTAGGGAGATCATGGTGAGATAGCAGGAAGAAGGAGTTGGGGGGAGAAAGGATGAATGTATTGTGATGTGAAATGTCATGCAAATGTGAGGTGAGTGGTTGGTATAAAAGGAGAACCCATGGTGTATCGAGACATGCTTTTTCTGTGTATGACTGATGAGAGAGCAAATAAAGTCGTCTGCTACATGAATCAGTCTCGTTATTTACACTCTCCACAGCTCCTCCATATTGAAAGAAGCCAGTTGAGGTGGTATGGGCATCTAATCAGGATGCCTCCTGGACGCCTTCCACTTGAGGTGTTTCAGGCACGTCCCACTGGGAGGAGATCCCAGGGCAGACCCAAGATTAGCTGGAGAGACTACGTCTCCCAGCTGGTCTGGGAACGCCTTGGTATCCTCTCTGAAGAGCTGGAGTAGGTGACTAGGGAGAGGGAAGGAAGTCTGGGCTTCTCTACTTGAACTGCTGCTTTGGTGACCCGGACCCTCGATAAGCAGCGGTAGAAGATGGATGGATGGATGGATGGAAATTTACTACCAGTTTGTCATTTTTTAATAATTTCTTTTTGGTAAATGTGCCTTTTTTCCTCTTATAAATTTGCCATTTTTTGTTGCACTTTTTTTTTCATTTTATTCATAAAAGGCAAAAATGTTCCTTTCATCCTCAGCTTTGTTGTATTAGCCCCGCCCCCTACAGCATCATGCTGGAAACCCTTCAAACGCATTTTCCGTCTCGCCATTTTCCACTACTGGCGGAGAAGCACAAGCGAGCAGTGCAGTATAACGGTTTGAGAATTTGAGCTAAGGAATCGCATCAATTTTCGTGTCTTAATAAGGTATTTAGTAATTTGTACAACTGAATTTGATTCATCTTTTTGAGTCGATGTTTAGGGTTTTTTTTTTTTTTTTTGAGTCGTTTTATTTCAGCGCCTGGTCCAGCTAACAATCAGTGGTAGGCCTCAAGACAGACGACAGCCATTTTAGCTGTCCTTAGGATTTTAGCTTAGCGTTCTGTAGAACTGAAGCTGTTAAACGTTATCTGACATCAAAATGAAATGTATACTACGGTATTATTGTGTTTCAGTTATGATACTTCTAAGCTGAAGATTAATTAACCCTTTACCCTTTTTTCCTGCCCATAGCGTTTTAGTTTAGCATTCCGACATATGTTAGCCGCTGAAACCGACGCAGTAGGCCTGGCTTTCATAGATTGTCAATCATTTGACGGAAGGCTGTGAAATTGCGGTTTCTTATTAAATTATGGATTTTGTACTCGTTTAGTCTTCAAACCGTAGCGT
Organism: Pholidichthys leucotaenia; assembly: GCA_020510985.1. Classification (NCBI taxonomy): domain Eukaryota; kingdom Metazoa; phylum Chordata; class Actinopteri; order Cichliformes; family Pholidichthyidae; genus Pholidichthys; species Pholidichthys leucotaenia. The sequence continues at coordinate 121,500,692 of CM035837.1, read as the reverse complement.
TAACATTATTTGGTCGACGTCGATTTTTGTACTGCTGTGCAGAAAGGCTAGGCGGCGTTGCTCGCTGGACAAAAATCACCCAGTAAGGGTTCATTTTTAAGATGTCCGGTTTCGTTAGTTGGCAGTAATGATCGTTTGCAGGTTCCTTTGGACAGATTTGGTTTGTTAATTAAAGAATTGTCAAAACCTTGAATATACATGTGTCGAATATCGGCATTAATTGTCAGTTTTGATAAACATTTAATTGTTTAAATCGTCGTCGTTAAACTGAAGTAGACAACAATGGCGTGGGCAATATTGCCAGATCTCGCGAGTAGTGATGTGCAGATCGATCCTGAAATATCGATACCTCCGATACCGGATCTTTACGCTCTAATCAAATCAAAATATCGATACTTTTGATACTTAAGTCATTTGAGGTAAGGTATAAGATAAGCCTTTATTAGTCCCACAATGGGGAAATTCCAGGATTGCAACAGCACAGGGATAGCAACACTCAGAGCAATAATCAGAAGGCAAGAGAAAAACAAGAGCAGCGAGTATACATATATACTGTATATCCTTAACAGAAACACGGTGAAAAGTAACTAAACTATTGAGATGTTGTCTTAAGTGACACGCAGTTGGTGGGACAACTTTTTCTTCCGCCTGGGTAAGTGCGTCATGCATTTTTTTTTTTTTAGATTTAAAAGACACATTAGGTGTAGTCGCACAAATATCGGTATTGGTATCGCCGATACCAGCCTGAATTTTACTCAGTATCGGATCGGAAAGGAAATCAGTGGCATCGAACATCACTACTCGCGAGAGAAACAAGCAACCAGCTCTTTGGAAACAAGCCCCCAAAAAAGCCCAACAGCTAACCTACCACACTGTGTAAAAAGATAGGCTTGATAACAGTATAGATATATAAATTTATTTTTGTTTGCAGTGAAGTGACTGTAAACACTGTCTGCATTGAATAACTAAATTTTATAAACTCTAAAGGAAAATATATTTGCACTCTGCATAAGTAACAGCAAATTATCATAAACACAGTCATAAAAATTTTAAACTCTAATCAAAAGAAAAGGCGTGCATTCTGCATAAGCAGCAGCAAATTGAGTCAAAAAATTGAAAAACTGTAATTGTTTAGTGATGTGGGATGATGGGAGTTGTTTAGGGATGGGCAATACCAGCATTTTTCCTTTCAATACGATACCATTAATTTAAGAGGCTTTTTCTTCAATACCAATACCTTTTGCCCCTTAAAGGAAAATCATATGATTGCAGTTTGATTAGCAACTTTATTGCAAGGGCAATATGAATAAAATTCATGAACGTAACTACTTGAAAGAAATGCTTATAAAATAATAAAATGGAACAATGAGCAAAGTAAATAAAAATAAGATGAAATATAATTCAGTTATAATAAAATAAGACTTAAAATTAATGCAAAATTCAATTTCTTAATTTGGTGAAGATTCTCAGTCATCTAGATGGGTAAGTATGCTGTAGGAAAGCTCAGTCAAGTCAACTGGATTAAAGTATTTTTTACTTACGAAATGTTTCACCACTCATTCAGCTCCTATGGTAATACCAAGCAGCATATGTGTTAATTTTTTTCACAATGCAGTGTTTTTTTATTTTATTTGTATTATTACACTATTGTTTTACAAACTTAGATAATGCTTATTCAGTTTATTTTCAAAATTGTGCTACTTGGTATCATCATAGAATTTGGATGAATGGTGTAATATTTCAGTAGTAATACTTGTGCCAGTGACGCTGCTGTGCTCACTCTGGTCTGCACCGGAGCCAGTGACTGCTTGACTGGAGCCTGCCAGTGCGCAGTGAGTCTTCTGCTCTGACATCTGAGGCTGCCGTAATCATGTGACACGGTAGACCATCTCTAAAATATGCCTGGGCTGGTTTTTCACCGACTTTCACACATAAATTTAATGCCTAAAACACTCAGAAGTGAAAACAAATTGCACGTTTTGTATTAACATGGTGGTATTGCGATATTTTAAAAGTATCGACTCCAAAGTGTTAATACGCCCATCCCTAGAGTTATCCGCTAGTCGTTTAAACAAAAACTAGCCGGCAACTTTAATTTGGTGGAAAATTGTATTTTAAATTGACAAACGTGTAACTCGTGGCAAAATTTGATCAGGATCAAAAGGTAATTTCGCTCTTGCCATTCATTTCAATGGAGAATTTTTTCCATTTAAGGTCCCATATGCGATTAATATAAGAAGCGTTATGCAGACAGTGGGAATATCTACAGGTCAGTGTTTTTGGGCTGCTCAGTATCAAGGGTTAAATTGGCAATAAATTTGGTTAGTAATAAATTTTTTGTTAATAACAAGGAAAAGGAAGTTTCTTTATAAAATTTTGCATTGTATATACCCTGATAAAGATTTATTTGAAACGTTTGGACTCTAAATAAATTATTCTTGTTTTTTGTGGACTGGAGAGAGCCGATCTCTTTCGTTTAATTGTATTTACACAAGGATGGTTTGGACAGATGTTAAACATTTTATTTTGCAGACGACTGAAGAAAGAATTCTGTTTTAAAAAAGAGATCATTTTTGGATTTGAATAAAAATCAATGGACAAGGACTTTATTTTATACAATCGTTATTGCTTAAAGAAAGTTTCACATGCACAAGAAGTGGACAGAATTCAGAATGAAACCAAACTTTGAACTTTTTTATTTTGAACTGAAACGATATAGCACAACTATTAGCAGCGTAAAAAATGTAGAAAGTTAAGATGTTTGGTGTTCTTGAGAAATTTGGTATTTGTATTTAAATATTGTATTTTATTTTTGTATTGCAACCTTGGCTTGAAAATTTTCCGAATGTAAAAGTGTTATTATTTCCCTGGCAGTAACAGTTTTGTTGTAAAAATTGTGTGTTCTAATGAAGTTTAAAAAAAAAAAAAAAAAAAAAAGGTACCATATGCAGAAGTAGAGGGGCCGTGACTTGGGCTGTATTGTGGGGAACTAGAAGGGCTGTCACACAGACAGTAAAGCAAGCCCAAATAAGCAGCTACACATTAAAAAAAACAAGCCCAAAAACTCACAACTTGCAAGATTTGCAAGTGACTTTGAAGAGAAACAAGCCTAAAGTCGCTTATAATAAACGGACTTGGCATCACTGGGCGCAGGGTGTATTAAATATGGCAGTGGCTATGGGTGTTTTCTACAGATATTACTTAAATCTGATTGACCAGTACGTTCTGTCAATGCCAGTGCTGGACAGCAGGCTACAGGTACAGAAATCTGAGGCATTTATTTGTTTAAATTTTTTAATATCCATTCACAACCTTTTTAACTTTACCCACTCCCAAACCCTAAAGCAGATTTCTTAATTTTAATTCTAAATTCCACCTCATGTCAAGTAAAATGTGAGGGCAGCATGCCAAACGCCCACCCTCTGATCAGAGGACGACCACACTATTCACCTACACCACCGCAGGCTGGAATGGATCTGAGAAGGTTTTGTGGATTGTCAACTCTTCCGTATCAATAGAAATTTCATATAGGTTTACAACTTCTGGACGGACAACAACAACTGGCTGCACGGTGGCGCAGTGGTTTAGCACTGTGGCAGCACAGTTTTACCCTCGGCCGGGGGATCGCAGGGATCATGAGATCGTGGGTTCGATCCCAGCCCCCGACCAACAGTGAGCTGTGTGGAGTTTGCATGTTCTCCCCGTGTTGCGCGGGTTTACTCCGGGATTTCTCCGGTTTCCTCCCGCATACCAAAAACATGTAGGTTTAGGGCGCTCGCGCACGCAGCGACCAGCAGCCGGTGGCCTGTCACCAGACTGCAAACCAAATCTACCTACGGGTACAAATAAGTAACAAAAAAAAAAAAAACTTCCGTACCGTAGACACACTCATTAAATATTGCTGACATTGTATCTGAGCTGCCTTTGTTGTGTCTGGAATTGTTTACTTCATGGTGCCTTATCACTGTTTTTGTCCTCAATTATTTTCAGGTACAGTCATGCATCGTGACTGTCCCCTTGACTGCAAAGTCTATGTTGGCAATTTGGGCAACAATGGAAACAAGACAGAGTTGGAGAGGGCGTTTGGCTATTATGGTCCCCTCCGCAGTGTTTGGGTGGCCAGGAACCCCCCAGGTTTTGCCTTTGTAGAATTTGAAGATCCCAGAGATGCAACTGATGCAGTGCGTGAGCTTGATGGAAGGTATGTCGTAAACTTTGTGAAGTTGAATGGAAGTTACTTAAAGATGACATATAGAATGTGTCTTGCTACAGTAGTGATGATTGGCTGTTTTTGCAGGAACTTGTGTGGTTGCCGGGTCCGAGTGGAGTTATCCACTGGTGAGAAGCGTAGCCGTTCCCGTGGTGCTCCTCCTTCATGGGGCAGACGTCCTCGAGACAGGGATGACTACAGGCGGCGTAGCCCTCCTCCCAGGCGCAGGTGACCTATACATTTGTTTTACCATTACCAGTTGGGGTAACTATTTCTTTTGTACTGCTCTAGGTTTACCAAATTAACTTCCTCCCCACAGTATCCTTTGCTGTGAATGCCTATGTTTTCCAGTCTATGCAATGTAGTAATTTGAATTTTTAATGGTGATCATACATTGAGTGTTGAATGTCTGCAATTTCATCATCGCTGACATTATTGATCATTTTATTTTAGCCAAACAGATAGGCATTCATAACTTGGAAATATGATTTGGAAATAGTATCATGCTAGATTATATGGAGATTCTTATTACTAAATGCGTTAAAGGTATTGTCTACAAGATCTAACTTTTGTTTTAGGCACCAGTGCTTCTTCTGAAGTCTACATTCTTGTGCACTCTCACAGCATCTAAATTTTAGCTGCTCAACCAATGGCAAAGTGGGTATGTGAAAAGAGGTTTAGGCAGTTCCTATAATGGTAAAAGTATAATCTGTTTCAGATTTTGGGGGGTTGAAAGTGCCAAATGTGATGCAATATTTTTCTTTTTGTTTGAGGATGCTTTTTATTTTTCATCTATATTAATAAGAATGAACCCGTTGCAGAGCCACCACCATGCCTCTTCTCACCACCCTCTGAGTCAATCAACTAGTCCTCTTTCAGCATCATGTGACTGCTGATCATCGGGCCCCAATCAGCTTGGCTGGTGCTGTCACATGACCCAGGCATGGCCAGTCGTCAGGTTGCACCAGCCCATTGGTTCCTCAGCATGCCGTTCTCAACCTCCTCCTCCTTCAACCTTAACCCAAACGGCAGCGGCCCACCACACATTACCGACCAATCAGCGTATTATGTTCCCAAATGTCTACAACCTACCAGCAGCAGCCTTCGGCTAACCAATTAAAGCAGGAAAAAAGCCGCAGCCAGCCCCCATCTGCCTGCCACCTAATCACCTTGCATCATCTGGCCAGTCCTATTCTGCCAATTCTACCCACGCGGCCGACAGTCTGCCTCCCTTTCGTCATATCTAGCTTGTTGAAAACCAAAAATACTAGTAAGTTTTCCTGCTTCATTCAGTACACTGCTGATTACAGTTTTGAAAGTGAAGAGACAGCTGGGTTGGAAAGGTTGTTCTTTTTTTTTTTTTTTAAATTGAGTATTGAGTTTATTTTGTTGTCACCATTTTTGCACTCCTTTCTAAGGAGAATGGGCCAACATCAAATATCTGGAGCTTCATGTTTTCCAGAGATGTTGAAATGTAATCATCTGGTGTGTTTTGGGGCACTGAACAGAAACCATCTCATTCAAAACTTTTCATAAACACCCAGTGAATTTCTGATTTTTATTTCTGCTGGCTTCCAGATATGAGTCTGGTTGCTTGTTAAGATTTATTCCCTGTGAAAACTACATATTGAATTTTGTTATTGGCCTCAAATTTTGTATGTTCCCAGTATGTGCAATGGATCTATGCCATACAGATGGCGGACACTTTGGGGAAAGAAAATACTTATAAAAACAGTTCACAGCATGATATGGAGTTGTGTAATACAGAATTCAATCTGTCTCATAATACTTAAGCTCATAATTCTACCACTGGTCATTGTAGACTGGTGTTAAGATTTTTGAAATGCACATTGGTATAGAATATGAGAAGTGATTATACGCCACCTACCATTTTTATGTGCATGGTCCATTGCCAGTTATTTCTATTACCGGGATGAGATACACCAGTGATTTTACTGTCATTTTCACTGAGCTAGACAAAGGACTGTGCTGAAGGAGTCCCTTTAAAAAAAAAAAAAAAAAAAAAAAAAAGGGGGGGGGGAGTAGTATAATGTGATGATCATTGCATGTACTTGTTCTGAAAACTTTTATTTTCCCTGCGCAGATCCCCACGCAGGCGGAGCTTCAGCCGCAGCCGTAGCAGGTATGTGGCTTGTCAGATTTTTAAAATTGAAATCAAAGTACAGTTAAATCTACAGTAATCAGGAGACACATGCCTATTATTTTTTGAAACTGTCTTTGACAAAAAGTGGTAATGTTTAATTCACCAAATTGTCTGTTGTAGGTCTTTCTCCAGAGACAGGAGGAGAGAGAGGTCCCTCTCCCGGGACCGGAACCACAAACCCTCGAGGTCCTTCTCTCGATCAAGGAGGTACTGAAATCATTTGATCTAACGATTTTATCACGAACCTTAAGGCTGTGTGTCCACCAATACCTCCCCCCCCCCCCCCCCCCGCTGTAGGTGATTTTTCTATTCATTCTCTATGTAGTCAAGCATATAAAGATCTGAAACACTCTCAGCAATGATTGTTTTTTGTCACAGCGCTCAGGGCACTGAAAGCTGACAAAAGTTTGGAAACTTTTTTTAGAGTACTACTGTACTCATCAGTGCCAAGCGTTTCTAACCAGCTGGTCAGAATTAAGGAAGGGTGGGACATAGGATGCCAGTTACAGGAAGGAGAATGGTTTTACTTCTAATGATGGCAGGGGAGAGCCTGATCCTCGCTGTATCAGACAAACTGATAGTCTTTGATTCGACACAAAGGATACCATGATCAAAATTTTAAGGCAAACGCTTGGAGGAATGTGTTCATATCTGTCGGCATGCCAAGTTTGTTGCAGTAGATAAGGCAGTTAACCAATACTATGGCTATGTTCACACTGCAGATTTTAATGCTCAATTCTGATTTTATTTTTTATTTTTTTAAATAACAGTCTGAACAGCATGCATCCAACCCCACCACACCACCAGACCCAGATCACTTTCATACTGTATGTGGTCCCAGTTCAGATACGTATCTGATATTTTCCAAAGCGACCTCGGTCTGATCGATCATGTCGCATTTCATCCGACTTTTTTCGCATTGAAGTGAGACAGCTGCTACAATTCTGTGGTGGAGGATGCAGCAAGCATAGCAGACGCAGCTAATTTGTGCTCTTTTTCAATCAGTCAATCCTTTATCACTGGATTGTAATTTTGTCGGCTCCGACTGCACAACAACTTAAATTTCAGGAGGGAACCGTCAGACAAGCAGGCGCACAGTAACGGCACATTTACTGGACGCTGTAAATTTCTTTTTTCCTGTAAATGACACACCGTGAGTCCTGGCCACTGTAATATCTAAAATGTAAAGTTAATACCGACATGACTGTGGGGCAGAATGGCCAGACATGGGGATACGAAAACACACTGTCCAGGAGAGGGGCGTCTGTGATTGCTTCTCCTACCTGTACAGGACCCGTTATGCTGCTGCTACGAGCCACGCTGTTTATTAGGGCCAGAGCCACTGATGATGTCAATGGGCAAGAGCCCTATTGTAATCGCAAGGATTATTTATTATCAACCTTATTTATACAGGTAATCCCATTGAGACACGGGGTCTCATTTTCAAGAGAGCTGTTTAATCGATCCGTTCTGTTAAAGCAGAGCTGATCACAACGGTCATATTTTATTTTGCTGCGCTGCATCAAGGTGAAGAAGTTCTGTCTCCCTCAATCGTTCTGGGCTCATTTATTTCAGTAAACAACGCTGTGTCTGACGTTAAGTTTTCTTCTGCACCTGTGGGTCACGTCATAGCTGTAGACCATTCACGCTGGAGTCTGATGGGGGTCGCATTTAAATTAAAATGTTAACGCCCACACAGAAAAATTGGATCTCAGCAAAAAATCGGAATTGAGCATTAAGACCTGCAGTGTGACCGTAGCCTATGTAAATTTGTACAGTTGATGACTGCAAAAAAATTGAAATACTGTGATCATATACCGACAGTCATTTAAGTATAGGAAATGGTGTGTTGAGCATATCTCGTCATGAGTTTTGTGAAAATTGATGTAAAAATTGGGGCTGTCACTGGAGGAATTTCCCCTGCAGTGGTTAGCTCAACAGTGTGTTATTGCAAATGTTTTTAGGACCCTGTGGTCTGGTAATTTAGACAGGGTTCATAACTTATGTAGCAAATGATGGAAGCTATGTTGAGAATTGCTGCAGCTCCACACTCAACTTGTGTGTGACAGTTGTGCGGAGCTCAGGTTTTCTACAGTCGTGAAATGCTGATTCTGTTAAAAAAACAAAAAAAAAACCCCAACTCATTTTCATAAAGCAGTGGCAGTAACTCCAGCATTTCAACTACAGGGTGTGTGGACTGGTTGGAGACAGCTGCAATATTGAGCTTATTTAAACAGGACAGACTCTGTGCAGGATCCCGTGTGGCTCTTGTCTCTGTGTCTCTCCATAGTTCAGTTCAATTCAGCTTTATTTATATAGCGCCGTATCACAACAAAAGTCATCTCATAGCACTACCAAATGCAGGGAAAACCCCACAATTGCAGAAAGACCCAGCAATCAGACAATCCCCTGTGAGCAGGCACATAGCGACAGTGGAGAGGAAAAACTCCCATTTAACAAGAAGAAACCTCTAGCAGAACCAGGCTCAGGGAGGGGCAGTCATCTGCTGCGACTGGCTGGGGATGAGGGGATAGAGAGGATGAAGAGAACGGACATAAAGAACATGAACAGTGAGAAGCAAAGTACATTATTGGAGGTCACCCGGCAGTCTGGATCTATTAACAGCAAAACAAAAGGGGGGTTAAGAGACACAAGATCCATCCCTAATCGTAGGCTGTATTGAAAAGGAAGGATTTTACCCTGTTCTTAAAAACAGAGATTGAGTCTGACTCCTGGACCCAGAGTGGTATCTGGTTCCACAGAGAAGGAGCTTGATAGCAGAAGGCTCTGCCTCTCATTGTACTTTTGGAGATTCTGGGTATTACAAGTAATCCAGCATTTTGGGAGCGTAGTGCTCTGTTAGGATGATGGGGTAATATCAGATCTTTTATATATATATATATATAGGGGGGCCTGATTATTAAGAGCTTTGTAAGTGAGAAGAAGGATTTTAAACTTAATTCTAAACTTTTTTTTTTTTTTTCTCTCTTATCTCTGTGTCTCATGTCCTGATTGGTGGAGCCTTGAGTACTTTTATCATGTTTATAGTCAGCTTCATGTGTGCCTGTGTTCATGTTGAATTTAATTGTGGTTTGTAAATATGGATGTCACCTGACTGCAAAAGAAATCTACCTACGGGTACAAATAAAGTAACCTGAACCTATGGGAAGCCAATGAAGGGAGGCCAGAACCGGAGAGATATGATCTCTCTTTCTAGAACCAGTTAAAACTCTTGCAGCAGCATTTTGGATCAACTTAAGACTTTTTAGAGATATTTTAGGACGGCCTGATAATAGTGAATTACAATAATCTAATCTAGAGCTGACAAAGGCGTGGATCAGTTTCTCAGCATCATTCAGAGACGAGATACTCCTAATCTTGGCAATATTGCGCAGATGATAGAATGCAGTCTTAGAAGTGATTTTTGGACAATGCTGTTGTCCAAAAAAATCACATTCACACAGCAAACAAGCAATGCAATAGCAGAGCTTAATTGTCAGGATCATAAACTCTCCGCTCAGAAGAAGCCCATCTAGCCATTGTTTTTTTTTTTTTTTTTTTTAAATTTAGGATATTTTCTCACCACCCACCCACCCATCTGCCACAAGCAATCTGACCTCATCAAAAGTAGTACAGATAACTTGCTGTATGCCCTGCAAACATAGTGTTGGCAATAAAAATACACTTAACTATTTAATATTCAGTAGGGGCGTATAAGTGAACAAGATTTAGCCCCACACACAAAAAAGTGAACACTGCGGTTGCTTGTTATCCTCTGCGATAGGCTTGTCCACAGCGCAGTACTACATAATTGCTGTTATCACGATAGCCCTGGTGAAAATAAATTAAACTTTGACCATAGACTACTCACCTCAGAAGGGCAGGTGGGCTCTCTGTAATTAGTCTGCAGCCGAGAAATTGATGGGCGAATCTTCTCCAAAACCAGTTGACCTTGACTCCTAGTCAGTTTAAATACTCCTTGAAATGGTCACCATCAAGTCTGTACAGTCGGTGGAACTCTCCCAGCTGTTTCGACCGGTTGTCATGTACCCAGACTCTTTCTTTCCTGTCATATTTTGCATCCAGAGCTGCCAGAATGCATTTCCTGTCCATTGTTAGACTGTTGATACTGCTATTAAAAAAATAAGTAGTGCCGATGGGAAAAGCAGAAGTGTTGAGATGTAACAAGCTGTTGCTAGGATACAGGGCGCAGACACTGCCCCCAGAGCGCAGTGCACAAGCGCTGTTTTAAAAAAAAAAAAAAAAAAAAGGTTCAGGGCAGTCCAGCGACAAAAAAACGTGTTTGGACACACAGCCTAAAACTTTTGAAATAGGGAGATGATTCTGACTAAAACCAATGCAAATCTCCAGTAAATGATTGTTCGCGTTCATTCCAACAATTTTTTTTTCTAGAAGCTCGTTATAATTCTTTTTTTTTAAAGCTCATTCCAATGAACCCAAATGTAGCATCTGTCTGTCCACATTTCATGAGAATAACTACTCCTAGGCATTTGCTCAGATGCTCACCAAACTCATTTACAATGATCGTAACGTATCGTATCGTCACTTCCTGTTTTGCTGTCTGCCTGTGTGGTTGCTCTCCAGCTATTAGCTATGGCTACTAGCTCTCTTTCCTCTCCTCTGGTGTGCTCTCTCTGTCAGATGTTTAGCTACACCTCTGCCTCTTTTAGCGATAACGGTAAATGTAATAAATGTTGTCTTTTTGAGGCGCTCGAGGCGAGGTTGTCTGATTTGGAATCCCGGCTCCACTGCATTGAAACACCGTCTGCGCCAGTTAATCTCGACGGACACCCATTAGCTGCAGCGGAGCTAGCTAGCTTAGGCCCCCCTATCAGCGGTTCCCCGGCTCTCCTCAGCAGCGAGGAGACTGGGTGGGTGACGGTGAGAAGGAAGCCTAGTCGCAAAGCCCCGGTTCACCACCAACCTGTTCACATTTCTAATCGTTTTTCCCCGCTCAGCGACACACCCGCTGAGGAAAAAACTCTGATCATTGGCGACTCTGTAGTCAGAAACATGAACCTAGAGACTCCAGCGGTCATAGTCAAATGTATTCCTGGAGCCAGAGCAGGCGACATCGAGTCAAATCTGAAAATGCTGGCTAAAAGAAACTGTAAATACTCAACAATTGTTATTCACGCCGGCATTAATGACATCCGTCTCCGGCAGTCGGAAGTCACCAAACTTGATGTAGAATCGGTGTGTGACTTTGCAAAAACGATGTCTGCCACTGTAGTATTCTCTGGGCCCCTCCCCAATCTGACCAGTGATGACATGTTTAGTCGCTCGTCATCCTTGAACCGCTGGCTGTCTGTGTGGTGTCCTAAAAATGACGTGGGCTACATTGACAATTGGAGCTCTTTTTGGGGAAAACCTGGTCTTATGAGACGAGACAGCATTCATCCCACTTTGGATGGTGCTTCTCATTTATCTAACAATCTGGCATCTTTTTTATCCAAATTTCCAAAACCATGACTACTCAGAGTTGGGACCAGGAAGCAGAGTCGCAGTCTTACACGCCTCTCTGCAGCTCCTCTTCATCCGCCACCCCTCAGCTTAGCCCCTGTCTTCCCCATCAGAGAATCGTTGTCTGCTCCCTCCAAAGTAAATAAAAATATCATGCATAAGCATCCCAAAGTGATAAAGCAAAACATTGGTAAAACTCAAATTAAACATAAAGCCTCTAAATTGAATGATTTGGCCTCTGTTCCTCCTCATAATTTAAAAATTAAATGTGGTTTACTAAATATTAGGTCTCTAACTCCCAAGTCTCTGTTAGTCCATGATCTGTTAATTGATCATCAGATTGATTTAATTTCCCTTACAGAGACTTGGTTAGGGCAAGAGGATTATGTTGGTTTAAATGAATCAACTCCCTCTGGTTATTTAAACTGTCAAAATCCCATAAGTTCTGGTCGTGGAGGAGGAGTAGCAACAATTTACCATTCCAAATTACTAGTTAATGTAAAGCAAAAAACATGTTATAATTCCTTTGAGGGCCTGGTCCTCAGTATTGGGCACTTTAGCAATTTTAGGTTAAACCCAATTTTATTTGCCATAGTTTATCGTCCCCCATCAACCTACTCAGAATTTTTATCCGAATTTGCTGATTTCTTAGCTGATTTAGTGCTGAAATCTGATAGAATAATTATAGTAGGGGACTTTAATATACATGTGGATGTAGATAGTGACTGCCTTAATGTGGCATTTAATTCAATATTAGACTCGATTGGGTTTTCTCAGAAAGTAGGAAATTCTACTCATTACCTCCACCATACATTGGACCTTGTTCTGACATATGGCATAGAAATAGAAAATCTTGTAGTGTCTCCTCATAACCCTGTACTGTCAGATCATTGTCTGTTAACCTTTGATTTTACCATTTCTGACTATTTGGCTCCTAAAGAAAAATATTATTACAGTAGATGCCTCTCAGATGATGCTGTTTCCAAATTTATGCAGATTGTTTCCTCTATGCCATGTGTCAACACAACGGAAATAAGCTATAGACAGCTTGCTCCTTCTGTAATTGATAACATGGTGGATAGTGTTTCAGCTTCTCTGCATCAGGCTCTAGACTTGGTGGCCCCCTTAAAAAAGAAAAAGTCTAATCAGAGATTTCTAACTCCTTGGTTCAACACAAAAACTCGTAGCTTAAAACAGAAGACTCGTCAATTAGAAAGAAAATGGCGCTCTACTAATTTAGATGAAATCTATTTAGCTTGGAGAAATCATCTTTTAATTTATAAAAAATCTCTTAGAAAAGCTAGAACAAGTTATTACTCTGTATTAATAGAAGAGAACAAGAATAATCCCAGGTTTCTTTTCAGTACTGTAGCCAGGCTGACAAAGAGTCAGGACTCTGTCAATCCTAGCATTCCCTTAGAGCTTACTAGTCAGGACTTTATGAACTTTTTCAATAATAAAATTTCATCCATCAGAGATAAAATCAATCAGATTCTTCCCACAGTTAACTTAAATACTGTAACTACTACAACTCCTTCTTTTGATGTCTGTCTTGATGAGTTTACTCCAATCGACCTTTGTGAGTTAGACAAAATAGTTTCCTCATCCAAACCTTCAACTTGTCTTTTAGACCCTATTCCTACCAGGTTATTTAAAGAAGTCTTCCCACTTATTGGTAGCTTTATTCTTCATATAATCAATTCTTCATTAACTTTAGGCCATGTACCGCAGGCTTTTAAAACAGCTGTAATTAAACCCTTACTCAAAAAGCCAACGCTAGATCCAGGAGCTTTAGCTAACTATAGACCAATCTCTAATCTCCCTTTCATTTCAAAAATCTTAGAGTTGTTGCTACGCAATTATTCGACCACCTGCAGGGAAATGGTTTACTTGAAGAGTTTCAATCTGGGTTTAGAATCCATCATAGTACTGAAACAGCCTTAATGAAGGTCACTAACGACCTCCTCATTGCATCTGATAATGGACTAGTTTCTGTACTTGTCCTTTTAGACCTTAGTGCAGCTTTTGATACTATCGATCATAATATTCTACTTGATAGATTAGAACACTATGTTGGACTTAATGGAACTTCGTTGCAGTGGTTTAGATCTTATTTATCTGATAGGTTCCAGTTTGTTCATGTAAATAATGAGTTTTCTTTCAACTCAAAGCTTAGTCATGGAGTTCCACAGGGATCTGTGCTAGGCCCTACTCTTTTTAGTTTATATATGCTTCCGTTAGGCAACATTATTAGAAAGCACTGTATACATTTTCATTGTTATGCAGATGACACACAATTATACCTGTCAATGAAGCCAGATGATAGTAATCAATTAGCCAAGTTAGAGGCCTGTCTTAAGGAAATCAAAGCTTGGATGACTTGTAATTTCCTGCTATTAAATTCAGATAAGACTGAAGTCATTCTTGTTGGTCCAAAAAACCTTAGAAATTCCTTTCCAAATCAAACTTTCAGTTTGGATGCAGTTACTCTTTCTCTTAATAGCTCTGTGAGGAACCTTGGAGTTATTTTTGATCAGGATTTGTCCTTCAATTCACATATTAAATTTGTTTCTAAGACTGCCTTCTATCATTTGCGTAATATTGCCAAGATTAGGAGCATCTTGTCTCAGAGTGATGCTGAGAAACTGATCCACGCTTTTGTTAGCTCGAGATTAGATTATTGTAATTCTTTATTATCAGGTTGTCCTAAAACATCTTTAAAAAGTCTTCAGCTGATCCAAAATGCTGCAGCAAGAGTTTTAACAGGTACTAGAAAGAGAGATCATATCTCTCCGGTTCTGGCCTCCCTTCATTGGCTTCCCATAGAGTTTAGAATTAAGTTTAAAATCCTTCTTCTTACTTACAAAGCTCTAAACAATCAGGCTCCTTTTTATTTAAAAGATCTGATACTACCGTATTATCCTAACAGAGCACTACGCTCCCAAAATGCAGGACTACTTGTAATACCTAGAATCTCCAAAAGTACAATGGGAGGCAGAGCCTTCAGTTATCAAGCTCCTCTCCTGTGGAATCAGCTGCCAATCTGGATTCGGGAGTCAGACTCGATCTCTGTTTTTAAGATTAGGGTTAAAACCTACCTTTTTGATATAGCCTACAATTAGGGAGGGATCATGTGTTTCTGAACCCTCCCTTAGCTATGCTGCTAATAGGTTTAGTCAGCTGGGGGACCTCCAGTAATGCACTGGGCCTCACTCCTTTCCTCACTCTCTATGAAATATTTTTTTTTGCTGGTCATTAACATTTGTTTGTTCTCTCCCATAGATTGAGTCCCCATCGTGCTGTTTGCTCTCTACATGTCTGTTCTTTTCATCTTCTCTGTCCCCTCACCCCCCAGCCAGTCGCAGCAGATGACTGCCCCTCCCTGAGCCTGGTTCTGCTGGAGGTTTCTTCCTGTTAAAAGGGAGTTTTTCCTCTCCACCGTCGCCAAGTGCTTGCTCACAGGGGATCACCTGATTGCTGGGGTCTTTCTGCAACTGTGGGGGTTCCCCCCTACAGTTGATAGTGCTATGAGATGACTGTTGTTGTGAAATGGCGCTATATAAATAAAGTTGAATTGAATTGATCCTTAGGTGGGTCTGCATCCAAGTTGTGCTCAAAGTCAAAGGTTAGGAGACCTGGGCACTTAATTGTAGAAAACTCACTACTCCCTTCAGGCAATTACCTCAGTTCTCACTAAACTCAATAGGACTCTTGGGTCTTCATCCAGATTGAGGTCATTGTCAAAGGTCAGAAGATCTGAACATTTGATTTCATGAAAAGCATTAGTCCTCCCAGGCCATTGACCTTAAGCAAATCCTGGATGGGTCTGTATCCAGGCTGTTTAAGGTCAAGGTAAACTGTCAGGAGATCTGATTACTTCCGGGGTGATTTTATCAGGCTGGAATAAGCTACTCAGTCATTGGTGGTCTGGTTTACAATTAGATTAGCCTAACTTTAACAGTGACTTTTTCTCTTCCTACAGCCGCTCAAGGTCTAATGACAGAAGATAGAAGAAACTCTGTCAGGTGTGAAGGGGGCTAAAGATGGAACGGTTTTACAGGTGTCGCCCTTTCATATGATGGACTTCAACATGACCATGTGGTCATTTCTTTTTTTTTTTTTTCTTTTTTTTTTTTTAAACAGTCAAGCGTTTTAGTGTTATTACCTTTTTCTTATTGACAGTTTCATATACATTGAGTGGGTGTACACTGGTGAAATGTCTCACCCATTTCCCTTAGTCCACGTCTGTCTTGTTAGTCCTGAAACTGTTGTGCCACCAAGCATTCCAGTTCACCAGTTAATCTCACAGCTTTTGTTTTTGAGAATGTATTGTGTAGTTAAATATGTGAGTAGTTTCTCAATGTGACAATGTCAGCTGTTTTTTTATGTATAGTTAGGTAATTTCTTTCCATGTATCAACAGTGAAGCCAACCATTTTCAACTCACTATTTTCTTCATAGTGAAGGCTTCCACCTGTTAAAAGGTTGGTTAATGGGGGTGGGGGGGTGGCACTGACTGAAAAAAACATAGTGAACAGGATTGAAATTTTTGTCTGAAGTTTTCAATTTTTCTTTTGTTTGATATGATATGAAGAGGCTTCAATTAAAAAATACAGGTTAAAATAAACTTATCACTGTGTACTTATTTTTTCCCTGAAATTACTAAATGACAAGTGGCTGCCTTGTATTGACACTGAATTTTCCACTAGCGGGCACGCCTAGATTGCTAGTCATTTTATCAGGAACTTAAGGTTAGGTGGTGTTTTAAGAGATTTTTCTGGCACACTGACTTAAGTCGCATCTTTGTTTTTGAGGGGCATTTTATCTTTATTTGCCTACTTGGTTTATCTGCTTCAGTCACCTGTTTAGGTTGCAGTTTGTCTCCTATGGTTTATTTCAGACTCGCGTTTACAATTCAGTACATCATATGCATGCCAAAATGTAGCTATTGAAAGCTCGTCTCTTATTTTGGAACATCTCTATGATCTGGATTGTAAAAATGTTTAAAGTTCTGAAGAAACTGAACAATTTCTGTCAGTGTTTGCTTTTTTGTAATGGGTCAACAGTTCACACCATGTTACATATTGCCTGTCAAAGAAAGTAGCCTGGAAGGTTATTGGCCCTTGACTGAATTTCCCTCCTTTTCTGTAGGAAGTGATATCTGGTATGAGGTCCTTATGTAATATAGTTGAGTGAAAGTTTTACCCTGTCACTAGAGTAGATAAGCCATCCAAACAGTGATGTCCTTGTACCTCCTTACTTGTAGCCAAGTCTTGAACAGCTCCCGAAAAGCTGTTGTGGGTAGAATGGCCAGAAATTTTACTTGAGTAAAAGAGCATTACCTTATATTAATAACTTGCGTGTAAGTAACACAAGGCACAAAGACATACTTGAATAAGACTGAAGGAGTACTAAAGTTACTCCAGTAGTAATGAATTTAGTATTAGCAGTTTAGGTGGGTTTGTCATAAATTTCTGACTCAAATTGTTTAGATCTTTTCCTATACATTTGTGACTTTAATCATAAACTTTCTTTTTTAACAACTGGGACCCTTTTTCCCCCTCAAACTTACAAAAATTTCCATCAATCTGATTTTTGCCCCTCAGCCTCTGAAGCAGGGATGTCAAACTCCCATTTTGGGCAAAGATCATGCACATTTTACTTCCAGTTTCTTCAGCAGGTGTTTTTGCTAATCAGGAATCGATGGGAAGACATTCTGTTAAATCACCTGTGGAAGACACTGGGTGGAGGTAAAACCTGCAGGGTCTTGGCCTGGAATGGAGTGAGTTTGACATCCCTGCTCTAAAAGTTGAAGGGGTATTGTCGTCACCCCACTGGGCGGATGGGCATCATCGTCAACACCTACCTTGTGAACGTGATAACTAGAGAAAGAAATGATGTGGGCTTTTCAAATTGATTCCGTGGGTGTATGAAAAGTCTTGGACAAATTTGAATTTGGATGTCAGGTCACCTCAAAGGGTCAGTTCCCCCTTAATCTTGTAAGATAAGATGAGCCTTTATTAGTCCCACAACGGGGAAATTCCAGGATTGCAACAGCACAGGGATAGCAACACTCAGAGCAACAATCAGAAGGCAAGAAAAAACAAGCAAGCAAGAGCAGCTAATATACATATGTACATATTACTATAAAATATATATATACACACACAGACACACAGTGCAGAGCATTGTAGCTGGATTGAATAAATATATGAATATATGAACACAGTGCAGAGCATTGTAGCTAGATGGAATAAATATGTAAATATATAAACACCCACAGTATGGAGCATTGCAGCTAGGTGGAATAAATATGCAAGTATATAAACACACAGTGCGGAGCAATGTAGCTAGATGGAATAATATGTAGATATATAAAAACACAGTGCGGAGCATTGTAGCTAGATGGAATAAATATATAGATATATAAATATAAACACACCCAGTGCAGAGCATTGTAGCTAGATGGAATAAATATGTAAATATATAAACGCACACAGTGCAGAGCATTGTTGCTAGGTGGGATGAAACAGCATAACCGTCTATTTAGTTATCCTACATGGTATGATTATGTGCCCATACATATTCTCACCCTCCATAGCGACCGGTATGTTCCTAGTTGTATGCCGGAGAGGACCATTGTGTAAGTCTATTGCATCTTTTGCATTCAAAAAAAAAAAAAACTATTAGTTTGTTACATTCATGTTACGTTTGTTACGTAACATGAATGATGTAGCCTTTTCACACCATTGTCATGTTGAAGACAACTCTTGGACCACTTAGACCCTGCTCTCTGAGTATGAGTTAGGATCAAACGTAAATGTTAGCATTCCCTATGCACTATTGCTATAGAACAAGCAAAGCTAGGGTCACCAAATTTGATGTGTTCACCTTGTGACCCCGACCAACAGCTATAAATTTGGGGTCAGAGGTCACAATTACCATTCATTCATCTTCCACTTAATCCTTTTCGGGTCGGGGGGCTGGAGCCTATCCCAGCATCTTTGGGCGAGCGGCAGGGTACACCCTGGACAGATCGCCAGTCTATCGCAGGGCCAACACAGAGACAGACAACCATTCACTCTCACAGTCATACCGAAGGACAATTTAGAATCCCCAGTTTGATGCCAATTAACCTAACTTGGATGTTTTTGGCATGTGGAAGGAAACCGGAGAAATCCCGGAATAAACCCAAGGCAGACACGGGGAGAACATGCAAACTCCACACAGATCACTGTTGGTCGGGGGCTGGGATCGAACCCGGGATCCCCCGGCCAAGGGTGAGTTGCTGTGCTGCCGCAGTGCTAACCACTTCTCTACCGCGCCGCCTTAATTACCTTTATGCCATATTACTATAGAACAATTAAAGCTACGGTCAGCAAACTTTGAACAGAGGTTCACCATGACCTCTGACAATGGTTTGGGGATTGCAAGGTCAAATTGCTAATTAAACTATACCTCAACAACAAAGAAAGCTAGGGTCACCAAACTTGGTATACAGCTTTACCTTGGGACCCTGACCTCCAACTATGGGGACTAAAGGTCTAGGTCAAAATGCTCTATAAACTATATCAACAATGACAACTAGGGTGACCAAACTTTGTATACATGTTCACCCTAAGACCCTGACCTCTGACTATGGGTTTAGGGTCAAAGGTTATGATTAGCTTCCCCATGCTCTTGCTATAGAACGAGTAAAGCTGGGGTCACCAACTTTGTACACAGGTTCACCCTGACATCTGCCTATGGTTTTGGAATTGCAAGGTCAAAATACCATATAAACTAAATCTCAACAGAGGCTGAGGGTTACCACTGGCAGTCGCCAGTATTTTTCTTTTCCTCTTGAAGTTGAGTGTTTGTGCAAATTTCCAACATTTTTTTCTGAGTTTGCAATGTTTTTCTTCATAAATTTCTTTTCTCCCAGTGTATTTTTTTCTTATAAAATTTCACCTTGGTGAGAAATTTGACCATTTTACTCAGTATTATTACTTTTTAGTCATAAATTCATGTTTTCTTGTAAATTTGCATCTTTACTTTCACCCATGGGAGAGTAAAGATGCAAAGGGGAGATTTCACCCATCTGTTAGTCTGAGGAAACCAAAATATCTTAACATAGCCTAATCCAAATCATTAAAAAAAAAAAATAGAGAACGGGCACTGATGTCACCGCCCCAACAAATTGTGGGATAGATCCTCCATGTTGGGAGAGTAGGTGCAGCACCTGCAGCATGTAGAAGAACAGACGCAGGAGTAGCGATTGAAGTGTTATGGTTTTTTAGACTGTGTTCTTAAAATCAGAAAGGATTCAGTATTATCGTGGAGCAGCTCCCATGACCAGTGCACAAAAAAAAAAAAAATTGACCAACAGAATGCCATCCTACCATTTCTGTGCTTGGAAGCAAAGAGGGAAACCAGATGAGTGCGCTAACAAGGAGATGTCGGATAGCCTGGGTGTCTGCAGTAAGATGCAAAAAAATCATCTTGACAACCTCTGAGTCAAGAGTGTGCTCTCTACATTTCCACTCAGGTATGCACTCATTTCAAATCACGTTATAAACACATGCTCTGGATAGCTAACAAGCCAACTAGCTGATTGTTACTGTCTGTTGCATGTACAGGTGATTATTACAGCAGTACTCCCTGTGCATTAGACCCTTTGTGTTAAGATTTTTACAGTTGATCTGCTCACAGCTACCTTAGCTGGTGCTTTGTTTACACCAGCAGGGCTACAGACTCCACTGCACTTTATTATGGGGATCACCTTGCAAAAATGGAGTCTCCACTTTCGCCCCACTTTATGGCAATAAATATTATTTAACATGAGGTTTTCATATACAAAATTAAATAGTCTGATATAAATTATTACATTACGTTTTAAGTTATCAGGATTGTCTTCATATATTTATTTTGAATGCAACATGTGATTACATCTTAAAAGCATTAATCTTAAAACTTTTTGTTACTCTTTTTGTGTTTGGAGGCAACCCAGCATATGAAATGCAGACCACACAGCCAGACTGACTGTCAGTGGGGCCATCATAGAGACACCACACCTTCAGTCCAGGACGCTGACATGTGCCGTACCACCTATCCATCCATCTTCTACCGCTTTTCCAGAGGTCCAGGTTGCAGAGGCAGCAGCTCAAGCAGAGAATCCCAGACTTCCCTCTCCCTGACCACCTGCTACAGCTCTTCAGAGAGGATTCCAGGGCATTCCCAGACCAGCTCGGAGACAGTCTCTCCAGCTCACTTGACATAAAGGACAGTGTGGGCTGGATGTCATTATTGTTCCTTTTGCCTAGATGAGATATCAAGATAATAAATTTTTGTGTAACATGTAAGGTGTCTCCTCTTGATTTTTCTTAGAATACTTGTGTATCTCAAGTTACAGTGGTGTGAAAAAGTGTTTGCCCCCTTCCTGATTTCTCATTTTTTGTATGTCACACTTATGTTTCCGATCATCAAATTTAACTATTAGACAAAGATAACACAAGTAGACACAAAATGCAGTTTTTAAATGAAGGTGTTTATTATTAAGGGTAAAAATAAAACCTACATGGCCCTGTGTGAAAAGGTGACCTCCCCACCCCGTTAACCCTATAAGGATTAAAGTTGATTACATGATCTGCCTCTCCAGCAGTTGGTGTCCCGTGATTGGTCAAAAAGTATGGGGAGAAGGAAAAAAGATAAACCCAGATGTGCCAAGCATTTCACATCACTAGGTGGCAGACACATACAGTTCACTGCTCTTCACTGGAGGACTGAAATCAGCAAACCTGAACTGCATCAAATCTGATATCACTTCTGGGGCGCAGAAGAAGAGATGTATAAATAATTGCAAAACATTTATTTCCACAAGGTGGAAGCATTTGCTCCAAATTTTGCCAACTATGATTCTGAAAGGGATTAATTAGCTTCCGAAGGGAAATATTTACCTTCTGGACAGCACAAGATGGACCAGAGTGGAACACTTTTCGTCTGCCATTGACAAAGCTGCATATGACGCAGAGGACAATACTGCCGGTTCCGCTGTGTAATCTAACCAAAATTGAGGTGGAATAAATCAGAAGATAAATGTGATTGTTTCTGGATGTGGGAGAGAAAACGAAAATGACAGACGAGACAAAATAAGGACCAGGGATGAGCACATGGACGCATGGCACCACATGACGAACGGTAGGGCTGATGTTTTTTATCAGTTTGTTTACGTTCTACTGATTTTCTGGTTCATATATTTTGAAGATAAGATGAAGGAAACAAAGCCATCCTTTGTGTAAATATGTCCAAAAAGCAATTTGACCAAAAGTTACGTAATCTGATATGGCTGCTGTCACATTATGCAAATTAGATGCATAAATTTACTCCTATCATAAACTCTGGATCATATTCTATTCTCATTTATAGTAAGCCATTATCTCTTACCACTTTCAAGTTACAGCCTTTAGAATTTGTGATATCTAAACTGAATATTTTCTTGAAAAAAATCTTCGCCACCAGAGGGTGCATGCAAATGGTGCAGATCTGCGACTGAAATCCTGTCAGGGTAAAAACAACTGGTTTATCACATTTTTGGAAAGCTGAGTTCAATTTCTCTAGCCACACCCAGGCCTGATTACTGCCACACCTATTCTCAATCAAGAAATCACTTAAATAGGACCTGCCTGATAAAGTGAAGTAGACCAAAAGATCCTCAAAAGCTAGACATCATGCTGTGATCCAAAGAAATTCAGGAACAAATGAGAAACAAAGTAATTGAGATCTATCCGTCTGGAAAAGGTTATAAAGCCATTTCTAAAGTTTTGGGGCTCCAGCAAACCACAGTGAGAGCCATTATCCACAAATGACAAAAGCATGGAACAGTAGTGAACCTTCCCAGGACCAAAGTGGACCAAAATTACCCCAAGAGCGCAGCGACAACTCATCCAAGAGGTCACAAAAGACCCCACAACAACGTCCAAATTACTGCAGGCCTCACTTGCCTCAGTTTAAGGTCAGTGTTCATGACTTCACCATAAGAAAGAGACTGGGCAAAAATGGCCTGCATGGCAGAGTTCCAAAACAAAAACCACTGCTGAGCAAAAAGAACATGAAGGCTCATCTCACTTTTGCCAGAGAACATCTTGATGATCCCCAAGACTTAGGAAAATATTCTGTGGACTGACAAGACAAAAGTTGAACTTTTTGGAAGGTGTGTGTCCCATTACATCCGGTGTAAAAGTAACACAGCATTTCAGAAAAGGAACATCATACCAACAGTAAAATATGGTGGTGGTAGTATGATGGTCTGGGGTTGTTTTGCTGCTTCAGGACCTGGAAAACTTGCTATGGTAAATGGAACCGTGAATTCTGCTGTCTACCAAAAAATCCTGAAGGAGAATGTCTGGCTATCTGTACGTGACCTCAAGCTGAAGCACACTTGGGTTCTGCAGCAGGGCAATGATCCAAAGCACACCAGCAAGTCCTCTTGCTGGTGTGAATGGCTTACGAAAAACAAAATGAAGACTTTGGAGTGATGTTGTCAAAGTCCTGACCTGAATCCGATTGAGATGCTGTGGCATGACCTTAAAAATGCTCAGAAACCCTCCAGTGTGGCTGAATTACTATTCTGCAAAGATGAGTGGGCGAAAATTCCTCCACAGTGGTGTAAAAGACTCATTGCCAGTTATCGCAAACACTTGATTGCAGTTGTTGCTGCTAAGGGTGGCCCAACCAATTATTAGGTTTAGGGGTAATCACTTTTTCACACAGGGCCATGTAGGTTTTTTTTTCCCCTTAATAATAAACACCTTCATTTAAAAACTGCATTTTGTGTTTATTTGTGTTATCTTTTGCGGCGGCATGAAATAAAGCGGCGTTGTTGGAGGTTTTAAGTAGAGTTTATTATCATACCGCCGTCACGGGATCCCGGTTCCAGCCCAAGTGTGTGCAGGCTGGAGCGGGATCCTCAGGCTGTCAGAGAAGGGACACAAAGTGCGTGTCTGCAGCAGCAGTTGAAGTGAGTCAGAGAGAGGATGAGTTACAGAACCTGTGCAGTATTTGTACCCAACTCAAACAATACATCAAAGCAGATTCACAGCAGTTAGTCTGATCAAAGGGACTGCAGAACAGGCATGAGACATTTGCATTTGTAAGACCTACATAACAATAGGCAGATGCAGCCTCTGCTCAGCTTGCGGAACAAAGAGGTTACAAGGCACATCTACATATTGAACTGTCTCTAGGTCACAGCAAGGACAGGACGCATGAACACTATACATGAATGGCACATTACATCACGATACATGCATGGCACATTGCATCACAATACATGCAGGGCACATTGCATCACAATACATGAATGGCACATTACATCTCAGTAGTGCAGCGGGAAAAACCAAGAGAAAAGAGCTGACTGTCCTGTGTGTTGTGGGGGGGTTGAGTCAACCCGCCACACACGCTCCCCCCCCAGAGGGCACGGCAGGGGGCCGAGACCTCGATAATCCATCTATGGGAGCGAGCTGTGGGAGAAGCTCGCTGCAGGCGGAGGTGGAGGGAGGGGAGGGGTAGTGTGTGCTGGCAGGGGCGGTGAAATCGTCCGAGCTGCGCAAAAATTGCTTGCTGTTCCGCGACGTCGAGGGGCTGTCCCGTTGAATGTGCAAAGGTCCACAAGAAGAAAAATTAGTCACTGGCTCCTCCCGCGATTAAGTCCTGCAAGGATTAATAGTGGCCGTGAAGAAAAGCAGGAGCGGCTGTAAGAGAAACATAAAAGCAGGGGAACTGGCATGTTGACTTTAGGTGCGGGCACAACCTCAAAAGCCGTCGGGAACCGCAAAACCGCTGAATTCCCCATGTGCGCCGTGGCTGAGACCATTGACAAATCCTTCATGCATGCTGCGTGCGTGCTTCAGGTGTGAGGGCAGCTCTGAAGGCTCTGTGTGCAGCGGCGAAGGAGGATGGGGGTCTGTAGAGCCATATGCATCCCGTGCGTGGTGCGCCGTCTGCGTAACTCTCTGTGCGTTGTGGGGCCAGCTGGAGAGGAGACAGGGTCAGGGAGCTTAATCATCCCTGTTCAATGTGTTGGAGCGGTGAAGGGAAGTAGACGCTCTTGTCACTCGCTCGGTCATGGTGCGTTCAGGTCCACGTGTGCTCCGTCGGCCATGGGAGTCGCCGTCGCGGAGAAAGGACGAGGTGAATGCGCTCTCATGTGGAGGAGCTGCGAGCGCGGCTGGTCCAGCGTGGATGTGCCGATCTAGGCGTGCAGATCTCACCATGAAGTTTGCTGCGGCTTTCCCGGTCGTGGGTGGTCTCCGGAGAGTTTCACCTGGAAACTCTGCGTCGAAATCTCCCTGAAGCAGAAGGGAGCTGTTGCGTTCACTTGTCGTCGGAGAATCCCGGCCGGGTGCTGCGTTCGCCAGCAGCGTGTTCGTTTCAGCGTTGGGTCACCAGTGCAGCGACATGAAATAAAGCGGCGTTGTTGGAGGTTTTAAGTAGAGTTTATTATCATACCGCCGTCACGGGATCCCGGTTCCAGCCCAAGTGTGTGCAGGCTGAAGCGGGATCCTCAGGCTGTCAGAGAAGGGACACAAAGTGCATGTCTGCAGCAGCAGTTGAAGTGAGTCAGAGAGAGGATGAGTTACAGAACCTGTGCAGTATTTGTACCCAACTCAAACAATACATCAAAGCAGATTCACAGCAGTTAGTCTGATCAAAGGGACTGCAGAACAGGCATGAGACATTTGCATTTGTAAGACCTACATAACAATAGGCAGATGCAGCCTCTGCTCAGCTTGCGGAACAAAGAGGTTACAAGGCACATCTACATATTGAACTGTCTCTAGGTCACAGCAAGGACAGGACGCATGAACACTATACATGAATGGCACATTACATCACGATACATGCATGGCACATTGCATCACAATACACGCAGGGCACATTGCATCACAATACATGAATGGCACATTACATCTCAGTAGTGCAGCGGGAAAAACCAAGAGAAAAGAGCTGACTGTCCTGTGTGTTGTGGGGGGGTTGAGTCAACCCGCCACACCTTTGTCTAATATTTAAATTTGTTTGATGATCTGAAACATTTACGTGTGGCAAACGTACAAAAAAATGAGAAATCAAGAAGGGGGCAAACACTTTTCACATCACTGTATATTGTGGAAAATAAATTTTTAAACAGTTTTATATTTTTGATATTCAAGTTTTTTCAAGCTTTTTTAGCTTTACATTTTGATAAGAAATTAGTTCTTTGAATTAAATTATGAATTGTGATATTTAAAGTTTGAGACATGTTAGTACATTTATTAAGATTAAATGAATGTACACAGGTGAACAGGTAATTCATTTTTATGTAAGAATCAAAATATCAAACCCATCGTGAAAATATGCATTTATGTTTAAAAACAATGCAGAGTGAACAGGTACAGTGGAGTAAGTTATGAAGGTGTGTTTTTGTGAATTCACAAAAATATAACAAAAGTTTAATAAATGCACAGCGATAGGTCTTTAACAGAAATTATATTATAAATTTATATTATTGTGGAGAGTGTAAATAACGAGACTGATTTATGCAGCAGACGATTTTATTCACTCTCACATCAGTCATACACAGAAAAAGCATGTCTCAATACACCATGGGTTCTCCTTTTATACCAACTGCCCATCTCACATCTGCATGACATCTCACATCACAATACATTCATCCCTTCTCCCCCAACTCCTTCTTCCTGCTACCTCACCCTAATCTCCCTAGCTATTGTCCTTCTCTGTTTACCCTCTGCATCCAGTCTGAGATGATTAAGCTAGTCTCTACATTATTTATATTATAATTTATATTATAAAAGATGTAAGTATGAATCCAGTACAGTGTGTACACTCAGCATGTCCATCAGATGTCAGGGTGACCCACGGCTTTAGGGAGTTCATAACATTGATGATGCAGGACCTAGAGAAACGGGAGACATTTTAGGATGCTAATTATGCTCAGGTACGTATAAAGAGGTTTCAGATCACAGTTTGAAAAGGTTTATAAAATAATTTAAAGCAGGCATGTCCGAAGTCCAGCCCGGGGGCCAAATGCGGCCCTTGTTCAAATTTCCACCGGCCCACAGCCTCTGTCATAAAATCAATAATTTGCTGCCGCCAGCACTGTTGACCACAGTATAAAACGCACGCGTACAAAAAAAACGATTTTATATTTCACCAGAAGATGGCAGTAGCCCTTTGGCTGCACTCCTGCTGCATGATTATCAACTCTAGTCTAACAAAGTCAGCGAAGAAGGAGGCAAAGCTATAAAACTTCACTGTATTATTCACCAAGTTCTCTGTGCCAAACATCTGAAATATGATCATGTTATGAAACCGGTGATAAAGGGTATTCTATTCCCTCCAAAGCCCTGTGCCACTGCCAGCTTCAACAGTTTCTACTCGGCATCCAGTCTGAATATGGAGATGCTGTGTGTCACAACGACGTGAGATGGCTCAGTCGGGGTCTGCACTGCAGCGCTTCTAGGGAGGAAATCGGACAATTCTTGGCAAAAAAAAGGGACAGCCAATGCTAGAACTATCTGATCCTATTTGGCTGGCTGATTCTGGATTTTTAGTTGACATAACACGACATCTGAACGCGCTGAACGCTAGCCTTCAGGGGCAAAATGCAGTGGTAAGTCAACTGTATTCACACATCAAAGCCTTTGGGACCAAGCCGCTACTTTTCCAAAAGGCACCTGTCACAAACGCAGCCCAATACCACACATTTCCCATTGCTGCAGGAAATAATGACCGGTTTTCCACAGAACAATATCAGTGTGCAAATGAGGAGGTTGTGGCACCTGGGGAGAGCCTAATTGTGTACCATCTCAGACAGGAACAAAGAGCAGGGGTTCCCTAGTGAGATAACAGGGAGGTGTTAAGGATGAGTGGGTTGAATGCAATGTGATGCGAAGGTCATCTTTTGTGTGTGAGAAGATTCTAGAAGAATGCCATGATATTTAAGAGAGGAGCTTCTGCTGGAATGTAATTCTGTCTATGCTTGAGATGTGAGAGTGTGTAATAAATCGTCTGAAACAAATCTGCCTCTTCATTTACACGCTCCACACTGGTGACCCAAGACGTATCATGGAACACGAGTCAAGATCCCCGGAGCCGACCTCGACAGGAACCTCCAGCCACGCATGTGCGGTCGCAGTCAAGCTACCGGATTTCTGGCAGCACAACCCGCGCTCTTGGTTCCACCTCATCGAGGCGCAGTTCGCCCTCCGGGGGATAACAGCAGATGACACCAAATTCCACTATGTGGTCGCAGTGCTCGACGCCCACACAGCTCAGCACGTAGCGAGCCTGCTTGATCAGCCACCAACCAACAACAAGTATGAGGCGCTAAAGGCTGCGCTTATCCAGCGCTTCACTCTCTCGGATGGTGAGAGAGCAGAGAGGCTCCTGACGCGGACCGAGTTGGGAGATGGGTCGGCAATAGACCTCATGGAGAAGATGCTGATGTTGAGGGGCACGTACGACGACCACTTTCTGTTTACCCACCTCTTCCTCCGGAAACTTCCGACAGCGGCGAGAGCGGCCCTGGCCAATTCGCCGTTGCTGGCCGAGCGGGACTTTCGTGCGCTAGCCCGGGAGGCAGACCGGATCATCATCGCCACCAGGGTGTTCACGACCATCGCGGCAGCGACAGAGCTCAGTGGGTCGACCAGAGGAGGCGAGGAGCCACCGACGGCAGCAGCAGCGGGGACCAAGGAGCGCGAGGGAGACACGCTTTGTTTCTACCACCGCCGCTTCGGAGAGAAGGCACGCAGATGTACACCACCGTGCCAATTCAGGCGCTTGGGAAACACCAAGACCGGGGGTCGGTAGCAGCCGCGACCCTCGGGGAGGAGAACAAGCTGCTCTACCTAACGGATGCACGCTCGGGGAGGCATTTCCTCGTGGACGCCGGCGCCCAGAAGAGTTTCATCCGGCCGACCTACGCTGACCGGCTGGCAGGATCTAGTGGCCCCGAGATGGCGGCAGCAAACGGTTCGGAGATTAAGACCTTTGGTGAGAAGACTCTACTCTTGTCTCTACACGGCCGTACATATGAGTGGACTTTTGTCATAGCAGCATTGAATTACCATATACTGGGGGCTGATTTTCTGTGTGCACATGGTTTACTGGTTGATGTTGCTAACAAGCGCCTAGTTAATGCACTGTCTTTTGACTCTCTCCCCTGTATAGAGTGACCCTGCCAACAGCACAAGCCAACGTCACAGCAGCAGGCGGTAAGTTCCACACACTGCTCACTCAGTTCCCAGCACTCACAGTCCCGACGTTTTTGGCAGCCATCGCTAAACACGGGGTGGAGCATTTTATCACCACCACTGGGCCTCCCGTTTTTGCACGACCTCGGCGCTTGGACGCAGCTGAACTGGCCATAGCACGGGAGGAGTTTGCCAACCTAGAAAGGTTGGGCATCATCAGGCGCTCAAACAGCCCATGGGCATCCCCGCTACACATGGTCCCTAAAGCTGAGGGTTCGTGGCGACCGTGCGGGGATTCCCGCAGGTTGAACAGTGCCACAGCTCACGACCGCTACCCAATTCCCCACATACAGGATTTTTCCGTTCACCTTGCCGGAGCGCGCATTTTTTCCAAAGTAGATCTGGTCCGCGGTTACCACCAAGTCCCAGTGCACACTGAGGACATACCCAAAACAGCGGTAATAACTCCGTTCGGTTTATTCGAGTTCCTGCGCATGCCATTCGGGTTAAAAGGAGCGGCACAGACGTTCCAGCGCATGATGGATGCAATGCTGCGCGATCTCTCGTTCGTGTTCGTCTACCTGGACGATATCCTAGTAGCCAGCGCGTCCGAAGACGAACACGAAACCCACCTCACGACGGTTTTCCAGAGGTTGGAAGAGCATGGGTTAATAATCAACCCAGCGAAATGTCAGTTCGGAGTGACGGAGATTGATTTTTTGGGGCACCGTGTCTCTCCCGAAGGAGCGATCCCGCTGCCTGACAAGGTGCGTGCAGTGGCAGATTTTCCCCGGCCGCAAACGGTCAGGGCACTACAAGAATTTTTGGAAATGGTGAACTTTTATAACCGTTTCCTTCCCCGCGCAGCTCATGCAACCATTGTACGCCGCGCTCAAAAAACAGAAACCCGCGGATAGGGTCGAATGGACCCCGGAGCGAGAGCGGGCGTTCTCGGAAGTCAAAGCAGCCCTGGCAAGCACCGCATTGCTGGCACATCCAGACCCAACGGCCCGCATAGCGCTCACCACTGACGCTTCAGATGTGGCCATAGGGGCTGTCGTGGAGCAGCGCGTAGCCGGGGCTTGGCAGCCGCTCACCTTTTTCAGCAGGACTTTGCGCGACAGTGAACGTAAATACAGCGTGTTCAACAGAGAGTTGCTGGCTGTCCACCTGGCCATTCGCCACTTCCAGTTCTGGCTGGAAGGGCGCAGTTTCACCGCGTTCGTTGACCACAAGCCGCTAACATTCGCGATGGCCAAGGTTTCAGAACCGTGGTCGGGCTGGCAGCAGAGACAGCTGGCTGCGATCTCAGAGTTTACTACCGATATTCAGCATGTGTCGGGTAAACTGAATGTAGTAGCAGACTGCCTCTCGCGCGCCGTGGTGGCCCCGGTCTGCGTGGGGATAGATTACGCAGCCATGGCCGCAGAGCAGGTTAGTGACGCGGACGTGCGCGCGCTCCAGTCTGGACCAACAGGGTTAAGGCTGGAGAGCAGGGTGCTGCAAGACGGCATGCCCCCCCAATCTGTGATGTCTCCACGGGTCGCCCGCGTCCCGTGGTCCCGGCCGCGTGGCACCACCGCGTGTTTGAGTCGGTTCACTCTTTGGCGCACCCAGGAGTGCGCGCGTCGGTCAAAATGGTAGGAGAGAAATTTGTGTGGCCGAGCCTTCGCAAACAAGTGAAAGAATGGGCGGCAGCCTGCATGGTGTGCCAATGAGCCAAAGTACACAGACACACGAAGGCTCCCTTGGAGCCATTTCGTATTCTGGCTAAGAGGTTCGACCATGTTCACGTGGACCTCGTGGGCCCCCTCCCGCCATCACAGGGGTGCACGCACCTCCTGACAATGGTGGACCGCACCACGCGCTGGCCGGAAGCGGTTCCGCTGGCGGCAACCACGTCCGAGGAGGTGCCGCGCGCTATTTTTAACAGCATGGGTGGCGCGTTTTGGAGTCCCGTAGGACATTACGTCCGACAGAGGCCCTCAATTTGTTTCCGAACTCTGGTCAGCGATGGCCCGCAGCCTAGGTATTACAATTCACCGCACAACCGCGTACAACCCACAGGCTAATGGGTTATGCGAACGTTTTCATAGATCATTGAAAGCGGCTCTCAGGGCTTCATTGACGGATGCAAATTGGGTAGACAGGCTACCGTGGGCTTTATTGGGGTTGCGCTCCGCGCCTAAAGAGGATCTGGAAGCTTCCCCGGCAGAACTCGTTTTTGCGCAACCACTCCGGCTGCCCGGGGAGTTTCTGCCAGATAATCCCGCGCCGGGCAGCTGCCCGTATCAGCTTTTGCAGCGTAGCGCAGATACAGGCATGCTGCCGGGCCCTGCCCACCACAGTTTTCCGCGTGTTTTTGTGCCTAAAACTTTGAAGAACGCGGAGTTCGTGTTTGTCAGACACGACGCCCACCGCCCTCCACTGCGCCCACCCTATGATGGACCGTTCAGAGTGCTGGAAACAGGGGATAAGCATTTTTTGCTAGACTTGGGGGGTAGGAGGGAAAAAATTGGCATAGACAGACTCAAACCTGCTTTCGTTGTGGCGGACGAGCAAGTGCTGTTGGCGAGGGCTCCTCGGCGTGGAAGACCCCCACAGGGAGCTCCCCAGAGAAACGATTCCCCAGAGCACCCACACGGACAGACAGAAAGGTTTCCCCCCCAAACAACAGCCCCCAAAGGAAGGGCAGCGCCGCGGGGGTGGTAAATTCTGGTTACAGCAGATACGGGAGAAGACGAGTCCAAGCAGCATGTGGACTGATGTTTAATGGTTCTATCACAGCATGTGGACTGTTATCCTATTGTCCTATCTAAGATGCTGTGGGGGTGGTGTGGCACCTGGGGAGAGCCTAATTGTGTACCATCTCAGACAGGAACAAAGAGCAGGGGTTCCCTAGTGAGATAACAGGGAGGTGTTAAGGATGAGTGGGTTGAATGTAATGTGACGCGAAGGTCATCTTTTGTGTGTGAGAAGATTCTAGAAGAATGCCATGATATTTAAGAGAGGAGCTTCTGCTGGAATGTATTTCTGTCTATGCTTGAGATGTGAGAGTGTGTAATAAATCGTCTGAAACAAATCTGCCTCTTCATTTACACGTTCCACAAGGTATGCAGCACCGGAGTGGTGGCTCAGTTGGTAGAGCATCCGCCCCACACCCGGGAGGCAGGGGTTCAAATCCCGGCCGGGTCATACCAAAGACCATATAAAAATGGTGCTTTCTGCCTTCTAGCGTGGTGCTCCGCATAATGGAATGGGGAAAGTAAAGTTACACACAGAGCTACCAGAGGACTGACCCCCCGCTGTAGCTTTCACTACTTACAGTAGCTTTGTGGCCTAGGGTCAGAGAAACGGAGATAGGCACCGCCCATATACACCTTCAGGTGTGAAGGGATTAACTAACCAAGGTATGCAGCAGACATCTCACCTCTGGCTGAAGAGTTTCAACGGCGCTTTCGGGATTTTGAAGCTATTGAAAAGGAGATCACGCTTTTTTCCTCTCCTTTCTCCGTGGACCCTGATGACGCTACAGACCAGAGCTGCAGTGTGACGCCGAGTGTCACAGGTCGGCACCAACGCTCCCTCTTGTCAACTTTTACCACCAGCTGGATAAAGGCAGGTTCCAAGAGATTCGAACATTTGCTAAGAAAATGCTGAGCTTGTCTGGCTCAACATACTTGTGCGAGAAGATAGTCGGTTATGAACATTAACAAGAAGTGCGTGAGGACGAGACTAAGCGACTCTCACCTGCGTGACATGTTGCACATCAGAACCACAGTTTCTGAGCCAGACCTGTCCTATTTACTGCAGTCCAGATCTCAGTATCACCCTTCACATTAGTGCAGGAAAGTTATTTGTGTAGTCTTCTGAGGTGAATAAATTCTAAAATCTCAATGTATTGATTTTTTTTTTTTTTTTGTGATTATCAAAACCACAGTTTTGAATGAGTCTTTTTAATCCGTGAATCATTTGTTCTTTTGTTTTTGAACTGACAATCAAACTGGGTCTCGTAAACCCGACAAATTAAATATTAAAATCAAATTTGGTCCGGCAGCCCATTTTTCCATTTTGTATTTTCGATCCGAGTCTAAAATTGAAATAATGAAAAACATCGACCTTTTTCGGTTTTTATAGGTGATTAGAAATCAAATAGCATATTTTTGTTTTTTGATTTTTGATGGTCAATTGAAAAACCAAAGAACGAGCGATACAAGGATTCATATAGCCCTGAACGTTTTGTACTTCTGAATAAGATAACCGTTGGTGTTATTTTCCTGTTCACATGTTTTGAATTTAGAAGTTTACAGTGAGCATTTAATAGTGAATATTATGTAATGTTTCAAATTAATATAAATATGTTTAATCTTCCCAAAGGCTTTTTTTTTTTTCCCTGACAGACATTTTCTTCATTTTATGTGGTCTTCAAATATGAAAGGCAGAGTGATTTTGGTAAAAACTTGTTTAGATTTATTTGTGTTCTCTGTGAAGAAATGAAAAGTATTGCATTTGCAATAAAAATTTTATGAAATAGTTCATTTGCATTTAATGTTAATGGTTCAAAGAATGTCAGGCTGAGTGGTCGGCCCCCACACATTTTCACCTCACCTAATCTGGCTCTCTGTGCAAAAAGTTTGGGCACCCCTGATTTAAAGAGTTAAAAAATGGCCACCCCGAGACAATTTTTTGCAAAAATCTGGACAGTGCATATTCTTAAGTTGAAATTTTTTTACACATTCTCTGTAAAGCTGGGTTCACACTACAACGTTTGGACTGACTTTTACTGACGTTTTGAAAAATCAGAGAAATCAGTCCAAATGTTGGTGAAATTACGTTTGTGAGCACACACCAACTTTTACGATCTTTTACAAACTGTTATGAACTTTTGCTAGTATTTCCCAGTGTTGCATTCAGCGTTGTCAAACTTTTGCCAACTTAGGCTAGCATATGTGTAGCAGTTGGCAACTTAGGTTAACTTAAGCAAACGAATACTCAGCACAGGTCAGCTGACATCAGCATCAGGCGACGCTCATCTAAAGATCAGCGTTTGTGGAGGCTTCTGCCATCCTGGACCTGCTTTTTTGGGTGGATTCACACTACGTTTGGACCAACTTTTACTGACGTTTTGGCAAACGTCTGGCTCTGCTGGCAAAAGTTGATAAAAGTTAATGATAGTTGGTGTTTGTTGGCGAAAGTTGTATTTGTTGAGAATTTTCAGCATGCTGAAAATTTGCCGACATTTGGAAATAAGCGTTGGTGAAAGTTGCGCTCAGTTTGTAAAAGTTCCTCTAAGTTATGAAGAGTTTGCCTAAGTCAGCCTAAGTTAAGCTCCATTGGCAAACGACTGAAATGCCAGTGAAAACAGATGTTTTTAGATCAAAACGCAGTTCAGACATGCAGGAACGAAAGAAACAGAGAGAAGGGGGAATTAATAAAAGAAAATATATATGTAAGAGGACAATGTACGGTATTTGTTTGGTGATAATATGGTGTGTATGACATGTTTTTTAAAATGTTTTTAATCTAATCTAGGGAATATATTGTCGCAGAGTTGAAAAAAGTTCAACTTTTCAGACTGCAGCTGAGCTGTCAATGTCAGACCTTTCTAAGCAGCCAATCAGAATTAACCCTCTGGTGCATAGTGGTCTCTACAGTGGACAGCTACTAAAAAGTAACTTTGTGGCCGACACACATTGTGGGCTCACGTTGCCACAGAGACAGGACTGCATGTGTATTGTGGGGTGTCACGTCTGCAAGGACAGAGAACTCGAATCTGCAGAAGATAACAAGGAAGTGCGAGATTTGTCTCTTTGTCCCACAGAAGATGTCCCGGAGAGAATTCCGGTTCATCAGGAAATGAGAGGCAATAGGTGAAGCTTCAAAGGGATGCTTTGTAACTGTATGTTTACTGAAGACACCATGTGACTTGAATCCTGATGCTGGAAACGTATAAAAGGGTGTTGAGATATGATTCCTTCTCTTTCCTGCTTTGAGAATGCTAGAAGCTGTGTTCTGTCAAATAAAGCTGGTTTATGACTAAACTCAGCCTCGTCATTTGAGCACATCTTCTACACTGGTGACCTACGACGGAAAATGAGCAGACAGAATTCTCCCGAGCGGGGCTCGGCGGAAGCCAGCCTGATGGCCGCCTCCACGATCCGGCTGCCCGATTTCTGGCAGCACAGCCCGCGCTCATGGTTTAGCTTAGTCGAGGCGCAGTTCAACCTCCGGAGAATCTCCAACGACGACACAAGATTCTACCACGTGGTAGCGAAGCTGGACAGCGACACGGTCCAGAGAGTGGAGGATCTGGTTAACCATCCACCAGACAGCAACAAGTACAGCTCATTGAAGGACGCGCTGATCAGCCATTTCACCCCCTCAGTCCAACAACGAGCAGAGGGGCTCCTGGCGCTGACGGAGGCAGAAAACGATAGACCTGCGGACCTGATGGTGAAGATGCTGCAGCTCAAAGCCTCTGAGGATGGCGAATTCATTTTTGCCCACCTTTTCCTCCGAACCCTACCACCAGCAGTGAGAGTGGCCCTGGCAGAGTCGCCCCGATTGGCCAGGCGAGACTACCATAGGTTGAGCAAAGAGGCGCAGCGGTTGGTCGACGCCCACAAGCGGAACGCGGTTTCGGCCGCGGCGGCCAGTCCGGGAACGGCGTCCGGAGACAGCGCAGGTCCAGCGGCCACAGCGCCAGACGCACCAACGGCGGCGGCGACGGGAGCCAGACGACGCGGAGCGGACGACGGCCCGTGCTTCTACCACCGCCGTTTTGCAGAGAGAGCGCACAGGTGCGTCCCACCGTGCAACTTTAAGCGCCAGGGAAACGCCAAGACCGAGGGCTGGTAGCAGCTGCGACCCTCGGCAACGAGAACAGGCTGCTTTACCTGACGGATGCACGCTCGGGGAAACAGTTCCTCGTGGACACGGGCTCTCAGCTGAGCTTCGTCACACCCACCTACGCGGAACGGCTGTCGCCTTCTAAAGCCCCCTGTGTGTCAGTGTCAGCAGCGAACGGCTCCACGATTAAAACGTTCGGTGAGAGGACCATGCTTCTGTCCTTACAGGGCCGTTCATTTGAGTGGACATTTATTGTAGCAGCAGTCAGTTTCAACATGTTAGGGGCTGATTTTTTGTGCTCACATGGTTTATTGGTTGACCTTGCTAATAGACGTCTGATTAATGCACTGTCCTTTCATTCTATTCCCTGCACAGCTCGAGTGGCCCCGCCAACTGCACATGCCAGCGTCTCAGCTGCGGGTGGTAAGTTTCACACTTTGCTTGCTCAGTTCCCAGCACTCACAGTCCCCATGTTTTCGGCAACGGTGGCCAAACATGGGGTAGAACATTTCATAACAACCACAGGCCCTCCCGTTTTTGCAAAAGCTCGGCGCTTGGACCCAGCTAAACTGGCCATCGCGCGCGAGGAGTTCACTAATCTGGAAAAACTGGGCATCGTTAGACGCTCCAAGAGCCCTTGGGCTTCACCGTTACACATGGTCCCAAAGGCTGACGGCTCGTGGCGACCTTGCGGCGACTTCCGCAGGTTGAACAACGTTTCAGCTCATGACCGCTACCCGATTCCGCACATTCAGGATTTTTCTGTTCATTTGGCGGGGGCGCGCATTTTTTCTAAAATAGACTTGGTGCGCGGCTACCACCAGGTTCCAGTGCGCGCGCAGGATGTACCCAAAACAGCGGTCATAACTCCTTTCGACCTTTTTGAGTTCTTGCGCATGCCTTTTGGCCTCAAGGGGGCCGCGCAGACTTTCCAACGCATGATGGATGCAGTTTTACGCGACCTGCCTTTCGTCTTCGTTTATTTGGACGATATTTTGGTAGCCAGCGCGTCCGAAGGCGAACATGAAAAACACCTCACAGCAGTTTTCCGGAGGCTGGCAGAGCACGGGTTAATAGTTAACCCAGCGAAGTGCCAGTTTGGGGTGGCGCAGATTGATTTTTTGGGACATCGCGTTTCGGCAGAGGGAGCGGTTCCCCTTCCAAATAAAGTGTGTGCCATAACGGATTTTCCGCAGCCTCAAACGGTCAAGGCGCTTCAGGAGTTTCTAGGGATGGTTAATTTTTACAACCGATTCCTCCCAAGCGCAGCACGACTCATGCAGCCATTGTACACCGCGTTAAAAAAACAAAAGCCCGCAAATAAAGTTGAATGGTCTCCGGAGCGGGAGCGCACTTTTGCCCAGGTCAAATCAGCCCTGGCAAACGCAGTTTTGTTAGCGCACCCAGTTCCAACGGCCCGCATGGCGCTCACCACTGACGCTTCCGATGTAGCGGTGGGGGCGGTAGTTGAACAGTTTGTGGCAGGTACCTGGCAACCCCTCGCGTTTTTCAGCAGGACTTTGCGCGATAGTGAACGGAAATACAGCGCGTTTGACAGGGAGCTTTTGGCCCTACACTTGGCCATCCGTCATTTTCAGTTCTGGTTAGAGGGGCGACGTTTCACCGCTTTTGTGGATCATAAACCGCTAACGTTTGCGATGGCCAAAATTTCAGAACCCTGGTCAGGCCGGCAACAAAGGCAACTAGCCGCAATATCGGAGTTCACTACTGATATTCAACATGTCGCGGGTAAACACAATGTTGTGGCAGACTGCCTCTCGCGTGCAGTAGCACCGCCAAGCCCCATAGGGGCAGACTCTGTAGCCATGGCCGCGGGCCCGGGCAGCGATGCGGGAGCGCGCGCAGCCCCGGTCTGTGTTGGGTTAGATTATGCAGCCATGGCTGCAGAGCAGGTTAACGACGCGGACGTGCGCGCGCTCCAGTCTGGACCAACAGGGTTAAGGCTGGAGCACAGGGTGCAACAAAACAGTATGCCCCCACTAATCTGCGATGTCTCCACGGGACGGCCCCGCCCCGTGGTGCCAGCCGCGTGGCGTCGCCGCGTTTTTGACTTGGTCCATTCTCTCGCACACCCGGGGGTGCGCGCATCGATCAAATTGGTGGGGGAGAAATTTGTTTGGCCCGGGTTGCGCAAACAGGTCAAGGAGTGGGCGGCAGCCTGCGTAGCGTGTCAGCGAGCCAAAATACACAGACACACTAAGGCCCCGTTAGAACCTTTTCACATCCCCGCTAAGCGTTTTGATCATGTGTATGTTGACTTGGTCGGTCCGCTTCCGTTATCATACGGGCACACACATCTTTTGACGATGGTAGATCGCACCACGCGCTGGCCAGAGGCGATTCCTCTGACATCAACCACAGCGGAAGAAGTTGCGCGAGCATTTTTAGCAGCGTGGGTTGCGCGTTTTGGTGTACCGTCGGACATAACATCCGACAGGGGTCCCCAATTTATTTCCGAGCTATGGTCATCGATGGCCCGCAGCTTGGGGGTGAAGATTCATCGCACCACCGCGTATAACCCCCAGGCTAATGGTTTATGCGAACGCTTTCACAGGTCATTGAAAGCAGCCCTCAGAGCGTCGCTAACGGATACAAATTGGGTAGACAAACTTCCATGGGTTTTATTGGGGTTGCGTTCTGCACCTAAGGAAGATTTGCATGCTTCCCCGGCTGAATTAGTTTTTGCACAACCGCTCCGTTTGCCGGGGGAATTTCTTCCCGATAATCCCGCACCTAATGGCCCCCCTGCTCAGCCGTGGCAGAGCGGCTCAGGAGCAAACACGCTCCCTGGCCCGGTCCATCACAGTTTCCCACACGTTTTTGTGCCAAAGGCTTTAAAAAATGCAGAGTTTGTTTTTGTTAAGCATGATGCTCAGCGTCCAAGTTTGCGGCCGTTTTACGACGGACCGTTTCGAGTGCTGGAGACCGGGCAGAAGCATTTTCTGCTAGATTTAGGGGGCAGAAGGGAGCTGATTTGCATAAACAGGCTCAAACCCGCTTTTGTTCTGGCTGACGAGGAGGTGCAGCTCGCGAGGCCCCCCCGCCGTGGCAGGCCACCGAGAGGACATTCTCCAAAGTCTTCACAGAAAGGTGCTAACAGCTTTAATCCACAGGTGCAGAGAGATGTTGCAGGTGCAGCCAAGCCAAGTTGCAGCAGATTCGGCAGAAGGTTAAAACCTAGGCAGTTGGTGGATTGATTAGCGATGTATAGAGTGTTTTGTGTTTTTCTTTTTTTTTTTGTTATGCCATGCAGGTTTTGCCTTACTAGACGTTTGTGGGGGGTAGTGTGGCCGATACACATTGTGGGCTCACGTTGCCACAGAGACAGGACTGCATGTGTGTTGTGGGGTGTCACGTCTGCAAGGACAGAGGACTCGAATCTGCAGAAGATAACAAGGAAGTGCGAGATTTGTCTCTTTGTCCCACAGAAGATGTCCCGGAGAGAATTCCGGTTCATCAGGAAATGAGAGACAATAGGTGAAGCTTCAAAGGGATGCTTTGTAACTGTATGTTTACTGAAGACACCATGTGACTTGAATCCTGATGCTGGAAACGTATAAAAGGGTGTTGAGATATGATTCTTTCTCTTTCCTGCTTTGAGAATGCTAGAAGCTGTGTTCTGTCAAATAAAGCTGGTTTATGACTAAACTCAGCCTCGTCATTTGAGCACATCTTCTACAACTTTCTCTTTAATGCATTGGTTTCTATGGTGGAATTGCATATCAGCCTCGAGAGTGCTCTCTGCTGCCATAGTCCATTGAGGTTAATTCAGTGGTCAGTCGGTCTAACTGCAAGTAAATTTCCTCTGAATCCAAGATGGCACCAACTTGTATGCTCTCCAGAAAGGGAAAGAAAATCTGGCAGTGACAGGAGAAGAAATGCAGATTTTTTAGGGATCAATCTGATCATGGGGTACATTCGGTATCCTAGGGCACGAATGTACTGGTCTAGTGAGGATGGCCTTCATCTTGGAATAATTGCAAATGCCATGTCTGTAAACAGATATGAGCAAATCCTGAGATACCTGCACTTTGTGGATAACTTGACTTACCAGCCAGCGAACACGGATAGGCTCTTCAAAATAAGACCATTGCTAAGTGCACTACAGGAGACATTCAAGGCAGCAGCAGACCCTGAAGAATTTTAGTCAGTTGATGAGCAGATCATTCCTTTCAAAGGCCTACTGTCCATCAAACAATACATACCAAAAAAGCCCAAACCCTGGGGAGTGAAAGTGTGGGTGAGGGCAGGAACCTCGGGCTATATGAATAGATTGGAAGTGTACCACGGCTCTGCAAGTAGTGGTCGCATCAGTGGATTTGGAATGGCTGGAGATGTGGTGATGCGTCTTTGTGATTACATAAAACACAAAAACCACAAGGTGTTTTTTGATAACTTCTTCTGCAGCATTCCACTCATCAAGGCCTTGAAAGACCAAGGCATCTATGGCACAGGTACATGCAGAGCAAACAGGCTGAAGGGAGCAAATCAGAAACTCAAGAGTGAAAAACAACTGAAAGAAATGGGCAGAGGATTGCTGAATTGTTGAAATATTTTTCAAAGCATAAAAAGAAACAAGGTGTGGTCTATATTAATCATATATTCCATAACCTACATATGTTGAAGCATGTGAGAATGTTTGGTGATTACATATGCATGTTAGGTTAATTGGCTGTTCTAAATTGTCCCTAGATATCTGTTTCCTATAGGCCCTTAGAATAGAGGGTTAGTATTAATGAAAGCGCTTTGAGTGGTCTTTGTGACTAGAAAAGCGCTATATAAGTGTAGGTTAGTTAGTTAGTTAGATATGTAAGGCGACTTCACACCTCAGAACAGGACAAAGACTCTCAACCACCAGTGAAGAACAAAGACCTTCCCAAACACTGCAGTGGAGACCGGAGGAGCTGCCCTCACCCCCCAGGGCCATGAGGAGGAGTACGAAGACAATGGGGGGATTAAGATAATGAGGGATGTCAGCTTTTGAGATGCATGTCTTTTGTTATGTGCAAGTATAAGTTGATAGAGCCGAAGTTGTTCGGTCTCTTTTTCCTTCTTCTGCTGCTGCACCTAGATGAGACTTGTTAGAGGAGCTGATAATAAACTTTGGTTTATATATCACATTGCCTCGTTCTTCCAAGCTCTTCTACACTGGTGACCCTGACGCGAGGATGGACCAGAGGCGTTCCCCCGCGATCGACTCATCTGTGGCGACCCAGGCAGACACCGGCGCCCACGCAGACAGGGGAACAGATGGACGACGTTCCCCCACGGCAGAAGTGATAGAGAGGGCTCAACCGAGCACCAGCGCCGCGGAGAGAGCCGAAGCAAGGCACTCTCACCCTGCGGACACATCAGTGACGGTCTACACAAACGCCGTCACCGTCAACCTGCCGGACTTCTGGCAGGAAGACCCCGCCTCGTGGTTTCTGCAAGCTGAAGCCCAGTTTGCACTTGCGGGCATCACGGCTGACGATACAAAGTTCTATCACATCGTCGCCAAACTCAACGCCGCCACTTCGAGATGTGCGCGGAGTATAATCCGGCGGCCTGGGACAAATATGAAGAACTAAAAGCGACCATCGTGGCAAATTACGTCCCCTCAGCCGAGGAGAGAGCCGAGAGGATCCTGGCGGTTTACGGCCACAGAGGATGCAGACCCAAGGCCCTCATGGAGGACTTGCTGCAACTTAAAGAAGAGGACAATGACAACTTCCTCTTCCATTTCATATTCCTCAGTACGCTGCCGCCACACATGGGAGGGACGCTGGCCAACATGCGATGCAGCACCCAGCAAGACTTCCGCACGCTAGCTCCCGAAGCTCAATGGCTCGTCAACGCCTGCAAGGAGCAGACACCCACAGCAGCATCCGTAGATGTCCGGAGCCACGAGGAGCCACAAATCACTGAGCAGAATCAGCCCGCGGTGACAGCGACATGGCCAGGACGCAACAGACGGAGCGACGTTTGTTATTACCACCACCGCTTCGCCGAGAAGGCTTACAAATGCGTCCCCCCCTGCAAATTCACAATTTCCGGAAAACGCCGAAGCCGAGAGCCGTTAACAGCGGCGGTTCTCGGCGAAAAAAGCAAGCTTTTATATGTGACGGACGGACACACCGGCAAGCGGTTCCTTATCGACACGGGAGCTCAACTAAGTTTTGTCATGCCCTCCCAAGCAGACCGGGCCATGGGCCCCTGGGGCAATGGAGCAGTGGCAGCCAACGGCTCCACCATCGACACTTTTGGCGAAAAGAGCCTGCCCCTCTGCATCCACGGCCGCAACTACAGATGGACATTTGTTGTAGCGGCGGTGAGTTTTAACTTGTTGGGCGCAGATTTTTTGTGTGCACATGGGTTATTAGTTGATCTAGCGAACAGGCGCTTGGTTAATGCACTGTCCTTTGCTTCTATTCCCTGCTCAGCCCGGCTTTCTCCACCACCTGTGCAGGCCAGCGTCACCACAGCAGGAGGTAAGTTTGATCAACTCTTCACCCAATTTCCAGCACTCACAATTCCCAAATTCTCAGCCACAGTGGCTAAACACGGGGTTGAACACTTTATTCCCACAATGGGCCCACCCGTTTTCGCCAAAGCTCGGCGCTTAGACGCAGCCAAGCTCGCCATAGCTCGGGACGAGTTTACCACCCTTGAAAAATTAGGCGTTATTAGACGCTCGAAAAGCCCCTGGGCCTCACCACTTCACATGGTTCCGAAATCCGACGGTTCTTGGAGACCGTGCGGCGATTACCGCAGATTAAACAATGCGACAGCGCATGACCGCTACCCAATTCCTCACATTCAGGATTTTTCACTGCATCTGGCGGGTGCGCGCATTTTTTCAAAAATAGACCTGGTCCGCGGTTATCATCAAGTCCCAGTTCGAGCAGAGGATATTCCTAAAACAGCTGTAATAACCCCTTTCGGCCTTTTTGAATTTTTGCGAATGCCTTTCGGCCTCAAAGGCGCGGCTCAAACCTTTCAGCGGATGATGGATGCAGTATTAAGCGACCTCCCTTTTGTTTTCGTCTACCTCGACGATATGCTGGTAGCCAGCCCGTCTGAGGAAGAACACGAGCGTCATCTCACTATGGTTTTTCAGAGGCTAGAAGAGCACGGGTTAATAATCAATCCAGCCAAATGCAAATTCGGCGTGTCACAAATTGATTTTTTAGGACACAGAGTTTCTCCGAAGGGGGCAGTCCCACTTCCAGACAAAGTTCACGCGATAAAAAGTTTCCCACGGCCACAAACGGTCAAATCGCTGCAAGAATTTTTAGGAATGGTTAATTTTTAC
Organism: Pholidichthys leucotaenia; assembly: GCA_020510985.1. Taxonomy (NCBI): domain Eukaryota; kingdom Metazoa; phylum Chordata; class Actinopteri; order Cichliformes; family Pholidichthyidae; genus Pholidichthys; species Pholidichthys leucotaenia. The sequence goes on along the minus strand of CM035837.1, from coordinate 121,457,440 downwards.
AACCGTTTCCTCCCCCACGCAGCTCAGCTCATGCAGCCCCTATATGACGCGCTCAGAAAACAAAAAGCTTCCAACGCGGTCGAATGGACCCCGGAGCGCGAACGCGCCTTCGCGGAAGTTAAAAGCGCCCTAGCTAATGCCACATTGTTGGTTCACCCCGATCCCTCGGCCCGCATTGCGCTAACCACAGATGCTTCGGACCTAGCTATAGGGGCAGTTGTAGAACAACATGTCAGCGGAATCTGGCAACCTTTGGCATTCTTCAGCAAATCGCTAAACCAAACCGATCGTAAATACAGCACTTTTGACAGGGAGCTGCTAGCGCTTCATTTATCCATCCGCCACTTCCAGTTCTGGTTAGAAGGGTGGAGTTTCACGGCTTTTGTAGACCACAAACCGCTCACCTTCGCTATGGCTAAAATTTCCGAACCGTGGTCAGGCAGGCAACAAAGACAGCTGGCTGCGATTTCAGAGTTCACCACAGACATTCGACATGTGGCAGGCAAACTTAACGTGGTAGCAGACTGCCTCTCTCGCGCTGTGACATCGTCAGAGCGCGAGGAGACAGATTATACTACCTCAGCCACGGAACGCTTCACCAACGCGGACACATACGCAGCCCCAATCCATGCAGGGATAGATTATGCAGCCATGGCACAGGAACAAAGTAGTGACGCGGACGTGCGCGCACTCTTGTCTGGACCAACAGGGTTAAGGCTGGAGGAAAGGGGTTTATGCGACGGCGTGCCCCCCCCTAATATGCGATATCTCAACCGGCCGACCGCGCCCGTTAGTCCCAGCTACATGGCGGCGTCGTATTTTCAACTCAATTCACTCCCTCGCGCACCCAGGTGTGCGCGCCTCGGTTAAAATGGTCGCTGAAAAGTTTGTGTGGCCTGGCCTGCGCAAAAACGTAAAAGAATGGGCAAAAACTTGCATTTCCTGTCAGCGCGCCAAAATACACAAACACACAAAAGCCCCTCTGAAGCCTTTTCCAATCCCTGCTAGAAGGTTCGACCACGTTCATGTCGACCTCGTGGGACCACTACCTTCCTCCCAAGGTTTCACACACCTGTTAACAATGATAGACCGCACCACGCGCTGGCCAGAGGCAGTCCCTCTAGCGTCAACCACAGCGGAGGAAGTCGCTCGCATTTTTTTGACAAACTGGGTGGCACGTTTCGGCGTCCCATCGGACATCACGTCTGATAGGGGGCCTCAATTTGTCTCGGAGCTTTGGTCAGCCATGTCCAGCAGCTTAGGGGCGACAATTCACCGCACCACCGCTTATCACCCTCAGGCTAATGGGTTATGTGAGCGTTTTCACAGGTCTTTAAAGGCCGCCCTCAGAGCCTCACTAACGGATACAAATTGGGTAAATAAACTTCCCTGGGTTTTATTGGGGTTGCGTGCTGCGCCCAAAGAGGATCTAGATGCCTCCCCAGCAGAATTAGTTTTTGCACAACCTCTCAGGCTCCCAGGTGAATTTTTACCAGAGAACCCAGAGCCTGGGCATCTTCCAGCCTCGAGGTTTTTAGGCAGCAACGGCCCGGACTCTCTCCCCGGACCGGCACATCACTCTTTTCCACGGGTTTTTGTCCCCCAAGCTTTAAAAAACGCTGAATTCGTTTTTGTTAGGCATGAAGCTTTAAAACCAACTTTCCGCCCAGCATACGATGGGCCATTCAGAGTGCTGGAACCTGGTGATAAGCATTTTGTGCTTGATTTTGGGGATAGAAAAGAAACAGTCAGCATTGACAGACTTAAACTGTCAATGCTGACTGTTGACTAAAGAAACTGCTGACTAAAGAAACAGCTCTGAGCGTGTCACTCGAGGCTCTGTCAGAGGTGACTGTTTCATTCCTCTGCGCAGGAGCACTTTCAGTAAGTCGGCCTGGTCAGTGAGGAGCACTAGTGAGTGGAACTCAGTACCTGAGGAGGTTGAACTGCTCACAACATTCAAGGCCTTCACAAAAAAATTGAAAATGTGGCTTATAAACACCTACAGCTGCCAACACTAAAAGATAAGTCTGCTGTGATGTTTGATGTTGTGTTTAAATATACAGTTTATGTATATGTTATTTGTTACATTAGTGCCCTCTTAAATGTCTAACCATGTTTTTTTCTTGTAGATGCATTTTACTGCTTTTTTACATCTTGGCCAGGGGACTACAGATGAAAACTAGCCTTTTGGCTAATTCTGGCTTTTTTAACCATGTGTAATCATGTGTTTTATGAAATTGCATTGTCCCTTTTCAAATAAACTAAACTAAACTAAACTAAACTAAACCTGCCTTCTTGTTGAGAGACGAACCTGCACAGTTGGCGAGAGCACCTCGGCGGGGTAGACCCCCCAAGAGAAAAGACTCAGCCCCCCTGCAGGGAACAATTAATCACTCTCCTCCCCAAGCTGCAGATTCCTTACAGGAAGGTCCCAGCAGGACGCCCAAGCGGACCCACAGCAGATTCGGGAGAAGATTAAAACCCAGACAGCACAGGGACTGATGCAAACTACTCAACAGTTGTTCACTAATTGTGCTGTAACAGTTTAGGACCGACTTGTGATATTACTATGCTGTTATGATTACCACTGAACTCTCTTAGGAGCATGGCTGCTGGAAAGTTTCTTCTGTGGCAAGAGGTGTAGCAGTTAGTATGTCATAGTAATTATCTTAAACTGTGAATTTTTCTATTGTCCTTTTCTTAGTCGTTTGGGGGGGGCTGTGGTCTATATTAATCATATATTCCATAACCTACATATGTTGAAGCATGTGAGAATGTTTGGTGATTACATATGTAAGGCGACTTCACACCTCAGAACAGGACAAAGACTCTCAACCGCCAGTGAAGAACAAAGACCTTCCCAGACACTGCGGTGGAGACCGGAGGAGCTGCCCTCACCCCCCAGGGCCATGAGGAGGAGTACGAAGACAATGGGGGGATTAAGATAATGAGGGATGTCAGCTTTTGAGATGCATGTCTTTTGTTATGTGCAAGTATAAGTTGATAGAGCCGAAGTTGTTCGGTCTCTTTTTCCTTCTTCTGCTGCTGCACCTAGATGAGACTTGTTAGAGGAGCTGATAATAAACTTTGGTTTATATATCACATCGCCTCGTTCTTCCAAGCTCTTCTACACAAGGGTTTGTATATTTACAATAGAACACAAGTTAATTCATTTTTACAGTAAGTTCACAATGTTTAATGTTGAGTGCTCAGGCGCATGTAGTTCACTGGAGTGGACATGTCCGTAACTTTATGAAAAAATCATATTTTTGGGAAAAAAAAAGTTGAACATTTTTTTTCATTTCCTGAGAAGAATAAAAACACCAGAAAAAAATCTTGACCAAAGCTTTCATAATTCATGCACCAGAGGGTTAAGGAAGGGCGGGACATAGGATGCCGATACAGTCTGTACCCGACTCCTGCTTTCCATGTCATCATATTTTGCATCCAGAGCTGCGACCAATGCTAGAATATGTGTCCTGTCCATTGTTATTTAGAGATTGCTATTAAAAATAAGTAGAAAGTCTGACCATAGCAAAAGTGGAAGTGCTGAGCTGTGACTGACCAGCTGTTGCTGGGATACCTGGCACAGACTTTTTTTTCTAGAGCACAGAGCACAAGCGCTGAAAACAAAACGTTCAGGGCAGTCAGGCAACAAAAAAATGTGTTTGGTTGATGCTCAGGCTGCGGGTAATCTCCCAAAAAATGTGACAGCCCCAAATAAAAAATAAATCTCATTGAGAAATTTACTCTTCTTAATTTATCTGGTCAGTGCGTAATCATTCTCCAGGATTGGTTCACTTCCAGTGTGGGATCCAAACAGCGCTGATGCGGTGTCAAAAAGTAAATGGCATTTAACAGGATTTTATGTTATTTTAGAGGTGTAACAGTCAAAATATAATCACCCGTCATTTTATTTATATCATGATTCACTAAATATTTTTTTATTCCATTCACATTCACATTTTAATTGCGAACTTGGTGTTAAGAGTCTACGCAATATTTTTTTTTTTTTTTAGATGAATGAATGAATGAACAGGGGAAAAGGGTATGCAGAAGTAACTACATAGGAATATCAAATGAAAATAAATACTGAAACGTATGCCCAAAAGAGATGTGTTTACTCCAGAAGCAGAACGGCAGGAAGCCTCCACAAACACTGATCTTTATATGAGCATCAGCTGATCTGCGCTGAGTATTTCTCTGATTTTTCAAAACATCTGTAAAAGTCGGTCCAAACGCTATAGAGTGAACCCATCTTTAACTTAGGCTGACTTAGGTAAATTGTGCATAACTTAGCTCAGCGCTCAGGAGCTGAGCACAAATTTCACCATTTATTTCCAAACATCGGCAAATTTTCAGTAGACTGAAAATTTTCAAAGTACACAACTTTTGCTAGCATTTGCCAACAAACACCAGCAATCATTAACTTTTGCCAGCAGAGCCAGGCGTTTGCCAAAACGCCAGTAAAAGTCGGTCCAAACGTTGTAGTGTGAATTCACCTTAAGACATGAAGGTATACCGGAGTGGTGGCTCACCGGAGTGGTGGCTCAGTTGGTAGAGCATCCGCCCCACACCCGGGAGGCAGGGGTTCAAATCCTGGCCGGGTCATGCCAAAGACCATATAAAAGTGGAACTTCCTGCCGTCCAGTTTGGTGCTCAGCAATAATGGAATGGAGGAGGGAAATCTGTGGCGGCGCCTTGCATGGCAGCGGCCCTCTGATTCTACACTTGGGGTGTGTGTGATTAACACTGTAGATAGGTAAAACACAATCTCATTCTACTGTACATGATTGGTTGTACAGTTGAATGACAATAAAGGGTGATTTAATTTAATTTTTAATTTATACACTAACAATAAGTTAGAGATATTCGGCTTTCAGGTGAAATTTTAAGATGCACCTAAAATGCACTATAACCTTTACAGGTGAACTTTTGTCGTTTGCCAAAATGCCAGTAAAAGTCGGTCCAAACGTTGTAGTGTGAATTCACCTTAAGACATGAAGGTATACACTAACAAAAAGTTAGGGATATTCGGCTTTCAGGTGAAATTTCAAGATGCACCTAAAATGCACTATAACCTTTACAGGTGAACTTAATCTGACCTTCTCTTGTGGAGAAAGGAAGCAGACGAGGCAACGAGCTAGACGACACACAAACTTTATTCCTTCTCCAACATCAAGTACAGTAAATCTCTCTTTGGGTCTCTGAGCACCTTCTTTTTATAACCTTTAATTCCATGCCTTGAGACCCAGGGAGCCCAACGACAATGCATTCAGTGGAACAAAGACATGCGTGGCACATGAACATCACATAACGCCAGTACCGCTTCTCACACCCTCTCTTCTTCCAGCAGTTCTGGCATCTCCTGAACTTCCCGGGGGGCGAATAGTCCTTTCTGTCCCATCTGAGACCCCTTGGTACCATTTCCTCCTTCAGTCCAATATTCCCTCTTCCCCCTGGCTCGCTACTCTGGGTGGAGAATCTCCCAGACCATGCCACCACACAGCCCCCCCTCCCTCCCCGAAGCCAGCGCCCACAGCAGCTGTAGCGGGGGGTCGCAGGTCCAGTCGAGACACCCTGCTGGCGAGGTGTACAGGAGGGCACGTTGGTGGGATCCACAGCGGCTGTGAAAAAACGAGTTCTGCCAGAGAGGCTGCCAGATCCTTCTTAGGCGCGACGCGCAACCCTAAAAGAATCCAGGGCAAGTGGTCGACCCAATTTGCATCCATGAGCAAAGCTCTGAGCGCTGCCTTAAGCAACCTATGAAAACGCTCACATAACCCGTTAGCCTGGGGATTGTACATGGTAGTGCGGTGAATTTTGACCCCCAGGCTCTGGGCCATTGCAGACCAGCGTTCCAAAACGAATTGCGGACCAGAACTGTGCAACCCATGCCAACAAAAACACACGAGCCACTTCCGCAGACGTAGTGGAAACCAGCGGGACGACTTCAGGCCAGCGCGTAGTGCGGTCCACTATTGTCAAAAGGTGCGTGAAACCTTGCGACAATGGGAGGGGTCCCACCAAATCCATGTGGACGTGGTCGAACCTCCTGGCTGGGATTTGGAACGGTTTGAGGGGGGCATTGGTGTGCTTGTGCACTTTGGCCTGCTGGCATGCAACACATGCTGCAGTCCATTCTTTCACGTCCTTGCGCAAGTGTGGCCAGACAAATTTCGCCCCCACCAGTTTAACCGAAGCACGCATGCCTGAATGCGACAGGGACTCAAAAATGTGGCGTGCCAAGAGCTCGGAACTGCTGGGCGCAGGCGACCGGTGGAGACGTGGCAGAGCAAGGGAGGGCACCCTTCTTGCACCACCCTGCTCTCCAGCTTTAACCCAGTAGGCGCAGACTGGAGCACGCAAATGTCCGCGTCCCGGCTTGCTCCACGGCCATTGCAGGGACATCTATTCCCATGTAGACCAGGGAGACTAACGCACGTGACAGGCAATTGTCCACGATGTTGAGCTTACCGGCAAAAGTGTTGAATGTCGGTCGTAAACTCCGAGATCGCGGCCAAACGCCGATGCTGCCAGGCCAACCATGGTTCGAGGCCTTGGACATGGCGTACATCAGTGGCTTATGGTCAACGAACGCGGTAAACTTGCGCCCCTCTAGCCAAAACTGGAAATGGTGTATTGCCAGGTGGAGAGCTAACAATTCTTTGTCGAACGTGCTGTATATACGTTCGTTGTAAAGTAAAGCGTAAACGTAAAGTTCGACTGAAAAATACGAGCGGCTGCCATGAACCGGAGACGTACTGCTCCACCACTGCCCCTATGGCAATGTCAGACGCATCTGTGGTGAGTGCTATCCATTCCGACGGGTCAGGGTGGACTAGCAAAGCGTCATCCACAAGCATTGTTTTGGCGTCCGTGAAAGCCTGGACTCGCTCGGGAGTCCAGTCGATGTTTTCCCCGGGCTTCTTTTTCTTAAGTGCAGCATACAATGGCTGCATCAGCTGGGCTGCCCGGGGGAGGAAACAGTTATAAAAATTGACCATTCCCAAAAACTCCTGTAGGGCCCTCACGGTCTGCGGACACGGAAAGTCCGACACGGCGCGCACTTTATCCGGTAGCGGAATGGCACCCTCCGGCGTAATGCAGTAGCCCAAAAAATCCATCACTGGCACACCGAACTGGCACTTCATCAGGTTCACTATAAGCCCGTGCGCTTCCAACCTCTGGAAAACCATCTTGAGATGGGCGATGTGCTCCTCCTCAGACACTCTAGCCACCAGAATGTCGTCTAAGTAGACAAAAACAAAGGACAAATCACGGAGCACTGTGTCCATCATTCTCTGGAAGGTCTGCACCGTGCCCTTTAATCCAAATGGCATGCGTAAAAACTTCAAAAGGCCAAAAGGAGTTATGGGCTGCACGGTGGCGCAGTGGTTAGCACTGTGGCAGCACAGTTTACCCTCAGCCGGGGGATCGTGGGGATCATGAGATCGTGGGTTCGATCCCTGCCCCCGACCAACAGTGATCTGTGTGGAGTTTGCATGTTCTCCCCGTGTTGCGTGGGTTTACTCCGGGATTTCTCCGGTTTCCTCCCACATACCAAAAACATGCAGGTTAGGGATACGGGGCGCTTGCGCACGCAGTGACCGGTAGCTGGTGGCTTGTCACCAGACTGCAAAACAAATCTACCTACAGGTACAAAATAAGTAAAAAAAAAAAAAGGAGTTATTACCGCTGTTTCAGGAACATCTTCCGCACGCACCGGGACCTGGTGGTAACCGCGGACCAGATCCACTTATGAGAAAACACACGTCCCTGCCAGGTACAGGGAAAAATCCTGTCCTGGATGTGTGTGATTGGATACCGATCGTGTTCCGTGGCGTTGTTCAAGCGCCGGAAATTGCCGCACAGTCGCCACAACCCGTCGGCCTTAGGGACCATGTGTAGCAGGGATTCCCACAGGCTGTTGGAGTGCCTGACGATGCCCAACTGCTCTAAGTTGTCGAACTCCCTGCGCGCGTTGGCCAGTTTAGCCGCGTCCAGGCGCCAAGGTCACGCGAACACCGGCAGGCCTTTTGTAGTTATGAAGTGTTCCACCCCGTGTTTCATTATCGTAGCTGAAAAAGTCGGAACCATGAGTGCTGGGAACTGTGCAAGTAAATGCTGGTACCTACCCCCTGGAGCTGTAACGTTAGCCAGTGTTGTTGACCCAGCTCCCCGAGCTTTGCATGGCAGGGAGGTGAAAGAGACAGCATCCAATAAATGTCTGTTGGCAACATCGACTAATAACCCATAAGCACATAAAAAGTCTGCACCTAAAATGGGGGCAGAACATGCAACTACCACAAAGTCCCACTGGAAACTATGTCTGTGCAAGCATATCGCAGTCCCTCCAAGATTTCGCGGGATGTTTTTATGATTGTTGTGAGCCAAAAAGCCTGAATTTGCAGGTGACATGGTACTAGTGACCCACAAAGCAGACGTGACTCAAGGTAAATACAATTATCCGTTTATTGAATAAGTGTGTGTGAGTGGATGCGTGTGTGCAGGGTTGTGTAGTGTAGTGTAGTGTAATCTGGAATTCCAGCTGGGGCCGGCAGAGCACCATACGACCTGGCAACCCTGGGAAAAGACAGAGGCCGTTAATAACAGTTTGGGCCCGATAGGCACTTTAGATGGAATTGTGCTTACTGTCAGAGGTGGTAGAGCATAGCCCAGGTAGGCACCAAAGCTGCAGCCAGGAGGATAGTGCCAGCAGGTGGCCGGTGAGCTGGATGCTGGTGAGGGAGGCAGATAATCCGCCGCCAGGAAGAGAGAGGTCCGCCGCCACGGATCTCTGCCTGTGCACAGGGGAAGCTGACAGGGTGAAAGGGAATCGTGGTGGCTTACTTGTAGGTTGGTGGTCCGGAAGGCGCAGGCCCAGACAGAGAGAAACGATGGCTTGGAAGCCGGTGTGGAAACACACAACGAGGCTGGGAAGCTCGAAGGCTGGCGTAGCAGGATTCTAGGTTGAGAACCAGACGACTCCGCACCAAGCACTGGACCTGATGGAATAAATAGGCAGAGGGAGATGGCAGGCAGGTGCGCACACAGGTGTGCCGGATTGGCGGCCATGACAGCAGGAGCGTTTTTAAAAAGTTGTGATAAAAGTTGCAATGTTTTCAGAGTGTTTTTTGCACTAAAAGTTGTGGGAAGAATTCCAAATTTTAAAGCAGATGCTTTTTTTCCAGTTTACTGCAGTGATATTCTATATAACAATACAAGAAAAGCACGGGATTGTCAAAAATTTTCTATTGTAGTGATTTGTAAATTAAGCAGAAACTTCTGCTATACAGAGAAACTCTTGTGCAACAGCAAATACAAACATTCACATAATATCCATTACAACAGCAAAATTGCATTGAACGCATGTTAAAGAGTATAGATTTGGAAATTATTGGCAGCACCTTCATTTGAAAACTCCCTATGGTTCCCAACCACTCGGTACAGAGCGGAGAGGAAAAAATAAATAATTAATTTTGTTGCACTGTATTGGCTATTGGCGTCTGTTTTTCTGAAAAAAAAAAAAGTACAGAGAATATTTTCTTTTTCCATGCCTACCTGTCTGTCTGCTGCATGTCGGTCTTCACACACACACATCTTTCATTTACAGCGGGACGGCGAGGGGTGTGTGTTTGTCCGTCCACACCGGAGATTGAGTTTTAAAGCTCATTGACCAGATGTAGTAATGATTTTACCTCTAAAGATGTATAAATGTTCAAACACTGGCTGTAGTGTAGTGTACTCTCCTCACGCACGCTCCCGCGATGGGGTGTTTTTGGACAGGCACATGTTTTTCAACACAAACCCAGCACTTCGTACATGCGGTCAGGACAGCGATGTGGTGAGGTGTCTATGGGCAGGCTGGAGGAGACGGAGGAAGGGACGGTGTTGAAAACCTTGCAGGTGAGTGGGTTTTTTTTAAATCACACACTCTGTTTGCTGATGAGTCCAGTTACTCACTGTAAACTATAAACTCACTACTCACTGTAAACACGGAAGTGGGCGCAGTGCAGTGATGCCCATTTCAGCACCAGTTAGAGACAAATCTGATTGGTGAAATTGGCGGAAGTTGATGAGGATTGGCTAAAATTGCGGGAAAGTTGCGGTGATTGGACAAAGTTGCAAGGTCGCACAATAGTTACACTGATTGGCTGATTTCGCGTGAATTGGTGCCATTGCAACATCGCGAAATCCTGGAGGGACTGATATCATCAGCGCCATTCACCAAACGTCCTGATGGTGGATCCGTTGGCGGCCGTGAGTTTGGGACCGCTGCCTCCTGCCGACCTGTCTGCACTGACCGGCAGGATGAGGCTCTTCTGGGAGCCGGAGTCCACCAAAAACCGTCTCGCCGAACATGTGTCTGTGACATAAAGCACCTTGTTCCTGTCGCCAGCAGTTGCAGCTGCTACAGACTGCTGGCCATGCCATCTTCCCGGCTTCTTGAATTGGCATGGCAGCAGGCAGCGTTGGGCATTCCAGCCAAAATGGGGATGATAATTTAAAAATTAAATGTGGTTTATTAAATATTAGGTCTCTAACTCCCAAGTCTCTGTTAGTCCATGATCTGCTAATGGATCATCAGATTGATTTAATATCCCTTAATGACATAATAACGGGCCCAGGGAACACGCACACAGGCTCAGGTGAGATTCAAAGGCTTTATTTAACAACAAGAGGTGTATGGATGCGTATGTGCGGAATGTGAATGGTCTGTGGGTGAACGAGGAGCGCCGGGGGCAGAATGACACGCCATGCAGCCAGGCAACCCTATGGACAGAGCAGAGACAGGGATATGAGCAGACCTTCACCATGCAGGGTTAATATACAGAACGTTGCTTACTTGCAGGTGTTACGGTGGCTGGCGTTGCCAAAGGAAGCTCCTGCCTGGGAGACAGCGCCCTGCTGCGCGCTCGGCGATGAGAGGATGAGGAGGATGAGGATGTGGCGAGGACGGGAGGAATCCGCCGCCGGGAGGATCCACCTGTGCACAGGGGAAAGACTGAAGGACGGGTGAGTAAACAATGCAGCTTACTTGCTGATAGGAGAATGACGTAGGTCGAGGAGAGACGATCCTGCAGAGGGATTGAGAGCGTTGGTGAACAGACGGCTCCAGACCGACGTTCTGGGCCGAGCGGGTTAAATAGCTGGTGATTGACGAGGCGCAGGTGTGCGTGCAGCTGAGGCAGATGACTGGGGAAGGCGAGTTGTGACAGTACTCCCCCCCCGAGCAGCGCCTCCTGGTGCTGGTTTATCCAGGTGCGCCCGGTGGAACTCCGTGATAAGACGCTTATCCAGCACAAAGGAAGGGCGCACCCAGGATCTCCACTCTGGGCCATACCCCTCCCTATCCACCAGATACTGTAGCCCACGACCTCGGCGTCGGGAGTCCAGGATGGAGGTGACCCCCCATGCCGGGTGGCCGTCGATCATCATGGGAAGGGGAGGGGCCCTAGGAGGAGGACAGAGTGGGTCAGAGATCACGGGTTTGACCTTGGAAACGGGAAACGTGGGGCAGACACGGAGGGAGGGGGAGGGCCAATCGCACAGCCACCGGGTTAATTACCTTGGAGATGGTGAAGGCACCGATAAAGCGTTGCGCCAGCTTCCTCTTCTCGGCCTTAAGATTGACGTCCCGGGCCAATAGCCAGACCTGCTGGCCCACCTGGTAACCAGGAGCAGCTTTCCTGTGGCGATTGGATGTAGTGCTGTTGCGCGCCGCCATGCGTAAAAGCGCTTCGCGCGTCCTGGTCCATAGGCCCTGGCAGCGCCTCAGATGTGCCTGGATGGATGGAACTGCTACCTCGCCCTCCTGCTCGGGAAACAACGGGGGGTCATAACCCAATGATGCCCTGAAGGGGGACATCCCGATGGCTGATGACAGTGTAGAATTATGGGCGTATTCCACCCAGGCCAGGTGTGAACTCCAGGAAGAGGGATTAGAGGAGGTGACGCAGCGCAGGGCAGCCTCCAGCTCCTGATTGGTGCACTCGCACTGCCCGTTGGACTGGGGATAGTGACCAGAGGAGAGACTCACCGTGGCCCCCAGGGCGTTGCAAAAACACTTCCACACTTTGGACACGAACTGGGGCCCCCAATCAGATACGAGGTCGGTTGGAATCCCGTGTAGCCTGACCACATGTTGGACAAGGAGATCGGCTGTCTCCCGTGCCATGGGAAGACCGTGGAGGGGCACAAAGTGGGCAGCCTTGGAGAATCTGTCCACAATGGTCAGGATGGTGTCATATGAATTAGAAACGGGGAGGCCAGTGACGAAGTCCAGTGCAATATGGGACCAGGGTCTGCCAGGGACCGGCAGGGGATGGAGCAGCCCTGCTGGAGGTGAGTTCGGGGTCTTATTCGTAGCGCACTGGGGGCAGGCACGGACGTAATTGGCAGTGTCCTTCCGAAGACCGGGCCACCAGAAAGAGCACTGAAGAAGATCTACCAGCCGAGAGGTGCCAGGGTGACAGGCGAGCCTGGACGTATGAGCCCAGTGGATGACATCCCCCCGGACCGACGATGGCACAAAGAGCTTCCCTGCCAGACCGCCGCCAGGATCCGGTTCGGTCTCCTGCGCCTTCCGGACCTTGTCCCTGATGGACCAGGAAACCGCCCCCACAGCACACGAGGTGGGTAGGATGGTGTGGTCCCGCTCCTCCGGGGTCTCAGGAGCAAACTGTCTGGACAGCGCGTCAGGTTTACCATTCTTGGAGCCTGGACGGTAGGTGATCGTGAACCTGAAGCGGGCAAAAAACAGAGACCAGCACGCCTGGCGGGCATTCAGACGTTTAGCCGACCTCAGATACTCCAGGTTCTTGTGATCCGTCCAGACCACATAAGGCTGTGCTGCCCCCTCCAGCCAGTGACACCACTCCTGCAGCGCGAGCTTCACTGCCAGGAGCTCCCTGTCACCGACGTCGTAATTACGCTCAGTAACACCCCATCCACCGGAGAATGTTGAGACAAGACTGCCCCCACCCCCGTGTCGGATGCGTCCACCTCGATCAAGCACTGCAGCGTGGGGTCAACCTGGGTCAGGACCTGGGAGGAAGAGAACTCCGTCTTCAAGGTCTCGAAGGCTGATGCTGCCTCCTCGGTCCACTGGAACGGCACCTTGGGGGAGATGAGGCGGGTCAGGGGGGTGATGATGGAGCTGTACTTAGGCACAAAGCGGCTGTAGAAATTAGCAAAACCAATGAACTGTTGCACCTGTTTCCTGGAGGAAGGAGTGGGCCACTCGACCACTGCTTTGACCTTGGCGGAGTCGGGGAGAATTTGATCATGGGAGATGATGAAACCCAGGAAAGAGGTCGTCTTGGCGAAAAATTTGCACTTTTCTGCCTTAACGTACAGTCTATTTTCCAAAAGCCGCTGCAGAACCCGCCTCGCGTGGGCCTGATGCTCCTCCCGAGACGTGGAGAAGATCAGGATGTCATCCAAGTATACGAATACGAAGACCACCAGGAAGTCTCGCAGGACGTCATTGATGAGCCGTTGGAAGACGGCAGGAGTGTTGGTGAGCCCAAACGGCATGACCAGGTATTCGAAATGGCCACTGGGCGTCTGAAACGCCGTCTTCCACTCATCGCCCTCCCGGATCCGAATGAGATGGTACGCGCTGCGGAGGTCCAGCTTGGTGAACCAGGTGGCCCCCTGGAGGGAGTGGAAGGCAGAGTCCATGAGGGGGAGGGTGTATCTGTCCTTCACCGTGATGTCGTTGAGGGCCCGAAAGTCGATGCACGGCCGCAGGGATCCATCCTTCTTGGAGACGAAAAAACCCCTAGCTCCGAGTGGGGATGAGGAGGGGCGGATGATCCCAGCGCTGAGCGACTCTCTGATGTATGTGTCCATGGCCTCCCGCTCCGGGGCAGACAGGCTGTAGAGGCGGCCAGATGGTAACGGTGCTCCCGGGCGTTATGTTGGAAAGACAACATAACTCATTCAACTAATTAGCACATGTAGGGCAGTATGCAAGTGCACAGCCTTTGCAGATATTTTTCTTACACCTGCAGCACACTGTATGTGTTTTACAGTCCTTCTTTGGCGGGCAGAACTGACATCTCTTCCTCTTACTTGCCCCAGCTGGGGAAGCGGCTGGAGCAGCTGGATCCTCAGGTTGATCAGGAGTTCCTGCACTCTGAATAGCTTTCACAACTGCTGCAGAGGCTTCTGTGCGGGGGACATGCTTCCTTCGTTCAATGAGTGGAGTTACAAGTGCCTTTCCTAGCTGCTCCAGAAACACCCTCCTCTTGTTCTGCTTACGAGGCATCCAGGTCAGGTTGAGCTCTCTCCAAATCACAAAGGCATTGTAGGAGGAAACATCAATGATGTTGTGGAAGATGACCAGGGGCCAGCGGGCAGTCATCCTTCTGCAGCTGTATGTCCCAATCACCTTATCTAGGTTGTCCACACCTCCTTTGTTGCAGTTGTAGTCTGGGATGATGGCTGGCTTCCTGTCCTCACGATCGCTAATGGCAGCGTCTTTGTGCTGTGTGCTCAGAAGTACTACATTCTTGTTTTTCTTTGGGAGGCAGGAAACTAGAGTGGTGGTGGGCGCGAAGGCAAACTTTGATGAGAAGACCTCTCTCTCCTTTGATGCAAGCAGTGCAGGTGGGAGCTCAGGCTTGTTCTTTCGAACTGTGGCAACCATGGTGATTTTCCTCTTCAGGAGCTGCTGTCCGAGTTCATAAGAGGTGAAGAAATTGTCACATGTCACATGTCACATTGTGACCCCTCAGTCCCTCTGTCACATCAAGCACAACTCGCATCCCCTGGTTCTTCTCTGGGCCTCCACTGGTCGGCTTCCCTGTATAGACTTGCATCTTCCAAGCGTAGCTTGATTTGGCATCGCAAGCCACCCATGACTTGATCCCATATTTTGCTGGCTTGCTGGGCATATACTGCCGGAAAGGACAATGACCTTTGGACAGAAGAGATTAGCATCAGTGATTAGTATCAGTGTCACAGAAAACAGTCATAGAAATCAATAGTGAAAACTATTACATTATTATATTTTATTACAAATATGAAAATAAATTACCTCTAAATGGAACCAGTTGCTCATCCACTGTTACGTCAGGCCCTGGGTTGTAGAGGTAAGGCAGCCGCTCCACCCACTTGTCCCAGACCTCTCTTATGGCTGCAAGTTTGTCTGTCACACGTCTTGCTGGTCTTGACTCACGGTTATCAAATCGTAGCAGTCTTGAGTAGGTGTGAAAGACTTTGAGTGGCATTGTGGCTCGGAAAATTGGCCTTCCACTCTCTGCATCCCATAGACTAGCTGCAGCCTCACCTCGGGACCTGTATACACCTGCCAAGATTAGCAGCCCTAAGTAGGCCTGCAGGTCAGTCTCATCCATCTTTTTCCAGCTGTCTCCATATTTGCCAAAATCCTCCAGATTTGTCATCTCCAGGATTATTTTTTGTATTGCTGGTGTGATGAACAGGTAGAATGTAGAGACAATGTCATGGGCATGAGAAACGGCATACCTTGTGGGTCCTGGGGTCATCTTTATGACATTTTGTTCTGCCTCCCTGCCGTGTTGGTCATATGCTGCCGAGGACCATGTTATTTTGCCGTTTTTTTGAAAGCTTCAGGGTTTTCTTCTTCTTCTTCTGAAGATGATTCATCATGCTCTGGGTTGTATTCCTCCCCATCTTCTTCTTCTGATACATCCTCCACTTCCTCTTGTGAATCAGAGTTGTCTTGCTGGACATCTGAAAAAATCAGCTCTATAGCCTGTTCGACGGTATAACGCGCACTCATGGCTTCAGCACAGAGAGAATTTGGGGTACTGTCATCTGCAGCACCTTTATAACCTCTGGAAATCCACCTGTCTTGTCTTGTTTACATCTGCTACTGATTGATCTGAGACCGATCAAAGGCACCGCAGTCCGCGAGAAGGCTACCTGTCTTGTCTTGTTTACGTCTGCTATTGTGTTGTTTACGCCTGCTACTGATTGATCTGAGACCGATCAAAGGCACTGCAGTCCGCGAGAAGGCCACCTGTCTTGTCTTGTTTACGTCTGCTATTGTGTTGTTTACGCCTGCTACTGATTGATCTGAGACCGATCAAAGGCACTGCAGTCCGTGAGAAGGCCACCTGTCTTGTCTTGTTTACATCTGCTATTGTGTTGTTTATGTCTGCTACTGATTGATCTGATACAGAACTAAAACATTCTCACATTCTGTGGTGTGTAAATAACTCATTGACCGTGATTTCAACTCAATTTGACTGTCGGGTCATTTTGACCCGAAGACGACCTTTGTACCTTTTTTTTGTACAGCTTACATGGAAATGTGAATAAAGGCAACAATTCACTTATCCTAATGTTGGGGTCAATCTAGGAAAAGTCATAAAATTTTAAGTTGAAAAAATATTCTTTAGGGGGATTTTTTTTTTTGGTTTTTAACACAGTGGCGGGTCATTTTGACCTGAGGACAACAGGAGGGTTAATGACACCAATAAATACACAACTGTGAAAATGCAAAAGTCCAGGCACTCCACATCCATAATTAATTACACACACCAACTGAACAACCAAAATATGCTATTTTTCAATGAATGGCAACATTTTTGAATAAGACCACAGCATATTATGGTGATTTTTTTAAAATCTGCACGTGGTGGGCTGCACGGTGGCGCAGTGGTTAGCACTGCGGTAGCACAGTTTACCCTCAGCCGGGGGATCGCAGGGATCGTGAGATCGTGGGTTCGATCCCTGCCCCCGACCAACAGTGATCTGTGTGGAATTTGCATGTTCTCCCCGTGTTGCGTGGGTTTACTCCAGGATTTCTCCGGTTTCCTCCCACATACCAAAAACATGCAGGTTAGGGACATGGGGCGCTTGCACACGCAGCGACCGGCAGCTGGTGGCTTGTCACCAGACTGCAAAACAAATCTACCTTGTCAGCCTCCGTCGGTCTATGATCACCATGGAAGAGAATCCTAAACGTCTACTCTGCTGGAACAGCACCGCCTGTGGCTGAACAGGCCGATGCGCACCAGTGTTCTACCTTCCAGCATTGGGCGTTGGTAGGATTCAAGCCTGGACAGGAAGATATGGAGGACAAGATGTTACCCATGCAGCATGTCCCCCCTCTCCACATCACTGATGAATCCAAAGGAACAGCAGGGCTGCTATAGTTTGGCACCAGCGCCGTCGCAGGAGCTGCCAGAACGATGTTGAGCACAACAGAGAACTGCCTTAGGGGCTCCGACTCCGGATTTTTCCTCAGGGTTGACTCCCGAAGCCTTTCCCGTGACCGGGTGTGCCGCAAGGCAGCGGAGGTTTGAAATCAGGGTTTACCTTCCCCTAGATGGGCTACCTTCCCAGGTTGACGAGCCACCATCTACCTGAAGCATCTGGTTTTAAGGCGCCAGAGATCCGCCCTCGCCCCTTCTCCTATTAGTAAAAGCAGTTCCGCCGGGCTTAGAGACTAAATCACACGGGCAGGCTAGGAGTTGGACTTAGTTGTCAGAGGCTTTTCGAGACGCACGCCGTAAGGAGCATTTTATGAGCACTGGGAGCTTAACCCCAGTGCCGCTCCTGGCTATGACAACCTTGGAAACAGGGTACAAAATAAGTAATATAAAAAATAAAAAAATGCGTTCCATTTATTACGTAAGTTGGATGACAGATTTTTTTCCAATGCTATACTTGTGTATTCATTAATTTATCAGGTTTTTAATTCATGAAATAAAAAATAAATATGTAGTATCTGGTAATACTGTAGTTGCTTCCTTATCCTGCAGAGATTGTGTTTACACATTATCAATTTCAAATTATTAAACAATTTTATCAAATATGCTATTCAACAAGCGCTGGCCATTTTTTTGCATAAAGCTGTTGTAGCATCATCTTCTCCTCAGGCCAATTCAGGAAATCACTTTTTTTCATTTTAAAGAAATTTCACTTTTTTTCATTTTAAAGCAACTCTCACTCAAGGTCTGGTTATGAATGCTGTGTGTCTTCAACAGGACCCCAGTGTAAACAAGTTCACTTTTGTAGAGAAACTTGATAAGGATTTGCTTTTCAAGGCTTAAGTGGACCATAAACTCTTGGAGCCAAATCCCAACTAGACAGTTCATGCTGATAGTATCCGTTTGTACCAGGAACTGATACTCTTAAAAAGTCATCAACTCTTTAAGCTGGCAGATATATGGTTGCCCCCTTCTGCTGGACATATATCAGAACCCTCTAGGCTGCCCCCCGCTCACATTCCAAAACCTAAAAATTATCTACAGCTCAACAGTACCTCCTAGTGGACATCTACGGAATATGTTTCATTACTTGGGCCATTTGGGACTGCTATTTCTGACTGAACATTAACACCTTTTATAATCATTTCCCAGGATTCTAAGGACACTGTGAAGATCATCACCCTTTTGATCACCAACAATGGTTTGCAGTAATTCGTTAATCCTTGATTTAAATGTGAGTGCATGTCTTAGGAATGTCTTTTTCATAGATGTTATTCAAATGAATGTTAAAATTGTTAGTAAATGGTATAAATGCTTGGTCACTGAATATTAGCCTTGAGTCACTTAATTTAGTTAGATTTTATATAGAGTATAGGATGAATTTCATAGGAACTGAATGAACGTTTTTTTTCCTTGTGAGTCAGCTATTTCTGACCAATTCCCCAGGCTGCTTCTGTGTTGGATAACGCCCTTGCATTTGATTGGCTGTTCACAAACAAAGAAATGTTCCCTCATTGGACAAAAGCCCATTCAAACTCCTCTTTATGGAAGATAAGTGGTCCGTCTTGCTGCCAGTCACACTTTTATATCAGAAGCACGACCCTTTAAAAACAAGAGAGGGAGCCGCCCTATTCAGTTTTTCTGTTGTTTTTCAGTTTTCAGTTCTTCTGTTGTTCTTCTGTTGTCTTTGCAGTCTTTTGAACCATTGCTTTTCTGTTGTTTTAGTCTAAGGTGTTCTGTGTGTCTGAACCTTGTCAAGTCCTGCGCTAGCTTTTTTAAATCGCCTTTTTATAAGCTTTGCCTGTTTCCTGGTAACTGAGGAGAAGCTATTCTTTTCCTATGAGCTCGCCTTTAAAGAGAATTAAACTCTCAAATCCTTTTTCCTTCGCCTCAGAAGCTGTTCTTATCCTAGAATGTTTTTCTTGAACTTTTTGACTTTTCATGCAGTCAAAGTGGATTTTGAATTTTCCTGTTTTAAAGTGAACTGATAAGAGCTTTTTGGACTTTCTTTCCCTGCTCATCCACGTCTGACCCCGTCAAGAAACCAGGAGCTCGTGGGTGAAACTTGACTAAAACCATTTTTCCCTCAGCCTTTAGGTTTTGTCCTACGGGCCGGGGACATAATAAATTTGTACTGGTTGCCAGAGGACGTCATGCCTGCTCCGGGGCCAGCCTTCACTCTGTCACCGGCTCCTGGCCGCATGCCCCGTGGGAGCCCCCAGCCGTCTATGCTTCTCACAGCTGTGAACAATCTGAAAGCTGACCAGCAGTCGCTTTCCCCCTGTGTTCTGAATACTGTCTGGAAGAGCCACTGAGCCTTCCCGAACAATACCTCCGGCTGGCACTAATCACCGCTGAATACCTCGACCTACAGCTGTTGAGACTCCCATTTTTCCTATCTGCTGGGTTTAAACGAGATGTCCTAAATATCAATTATAATTGAATATAACCAATATTTTGTGGTACAATTTGTCCCTCATCCGTAGGACAAAGCTATAAACTGAAGGAAAAATCTTATTCATTTTTAAGTAACCCCCTTTCATTTTTGTAGATTAATTCAGAAGTTAAATTAATCAACAATTTGTTCTTTTAGAACTGGTGCCCCCTTTTTACGAGTGCTTTTCTATTTTATTTAGTGAGTGTTGGGGTGATGGTTTAACTCTGTCCCCTTGTACACCCACTATTAAATAAAGTAAATAATTCCTGTACCTTATTACACTATATTTTATTAAATATTGCTACACTGTATATCCAGATAAATATAAAGAGATATGGATAACAGTTATAACCAGGTTAGTATAACTACTATAACCAGGTTAAAAAAGAGTGATAGATCACAAATATAACCTGGCATTCCTTGGGTGTCCTGTTTAGACTGCCAATGAATCTCAGAAAATTTTAGTCTAAAGAAAATAGGCTTAGCCAAAATTAGGAATGATTTTTATTTTAATGCAGTGCTATTACTCCAGTTAGGTTTGCTAACATCTGTTATGGAAACAAACACAAAGACAAATAATTCATAACACTTACCTTCTGGCATGTTTACTGCACTAGTGAAACACAAACATACTACAGTGCTACTCTCCCAATTCCTGAGGGTGCTGCTGTAGAAACGGTTATGGGCACAGCTTCCGGTTTCAACTGAAGTAGTGTTAAATCAGTCAGCAAGAGTGGAGTAGTGGCGCATTTAAAATAGCATTTTTAAAAGTGTTTTAAATTTGTTTTAATGTATAGTTCACATACCTGTTTTGCAGTCAAGTGGCAGATAATTTCAGCACTTGTAGTTTTTGTATTTTTAAATGTTTTTGCGTAGTTCTGGTACTTGTTACTATCCGTGGTGTGAGACTTCTAAACCTCAGTTAAATCTGTACTGGCTTCAACAGCAATGCATAGATCATGCACTGAAAACTAAAAAGGACTGTTTGTGTGATCGGTGGTGCAGACACAGAACAGACACAAGAGCACCAGGTACAGTGGTGTGAAAAAGTGTTCGTCCCCTTCCTGATTTCTCTTTTTTTGTATGTTTGTCACACTTACATGTTTCAGATCATCAAACAAATTTAAATATTAGACAAAGATAACACAAGTAAACACAAAATGCAGTTTTTAAATGAAGGTGTTTATTATTAAGGAAAAAAAATCCAAACCTACATGGCCCTGTGTGAAAAAGTGATTGCCCCCCCCATAAATTAACTGTGGTTTATCACATCTTTTTTTTTTATCATCAAAAAAATGAAAAATCAGGAAGGGCAAACACTTTCACACAACTGCATGTTTTCACTTGTATGAATGTCACAGATGTGACATATACTGTATGTCACCAGATCTAAGGCTGCATGAAGTAAAATAATAAATAAAAAAATAGTAACAGTTTGCTTCCTAGGGCTTAACGACTTAAGAAAGATATCAGCTTGGTGGGGATTTTTTGTATTTGTTGTACTGCATTGGAACGAGATGGACTTGATTTTATTAGCTTCAACATGCATTAATTTTTAAATTATCATAAAATATACACTACTGTTCAAAAGTCTGGGGTCACCCAGACAATTATTTTGTGTTTTCCATGAAAAGTCACACTTATTTACCACCATGAGTTGTAAAATGAATAGAAAATATAGTCAAGACATTGACAAGGTTAGAAATAATGATTTGTATTTGAAATAATAATTTTTTCCAGATACTCAACCTGCTCAAAGGAAGGTCAGTTTTATAGCTTCTCTAACCAACTAAACTGTTTTCAGCTGTGCTAACATGATTGCACAAGGGTTTTCTAATCATCCATTAGCCTTCTGATGCAATGAGCAAACACATTGTACCATTAGAACACTGGAGTGATAGTTGCTGGAAATGGGCCTCTATACACCTATGTAGATATTGCACCAAAAAGAAGACATTTGCAGCTAGAATAGTCATTTACCACATTAGCAATGTATATTAGCTATTAGAGTGTATTTCTGATTAGTTTAAAGTTATCTTCATTGAAAAAAACAGTGCTTTTCTTTCAAAAATAAGGAAATTTCTAAGTGACCCCAAACTTTTGAACGGTAGTGTAGATCACTAAAATTTTGAACAATTGTCAGAAAAGGTCTGTACGTGTGAAGTTAAATAACAAGCATTCTCGGCATGACAGCAGCATAAGCATTTTAATTTGGGGGTAAAACGAACAGCTCCAGCTGTCTGTTTTACCCCGACATTAAATCACCCAAGCACGGTGTTGTGGTTCTTTGTGGCTCTGACTAGATTCTACGTCTGCTCTGAATTAAATCGGATTATGTCCAACATATTTTAACACAATGCAACTGATTATTGTGGTGGAAACATTGATATATCTCAAAGCTTTTATTTGTTTACAGCGTTAGCATCTTAGCAGCAGAGCTAACTAACGGAGCTACTGTCTGCCAGGCCACTTTTTAAGGTCATCTTCTCATCCCTCGATAGTCGTAGGAAGTGGTATGATCATATTACTCTTTTTGAGGCACAAAAGGCCGTGTTCCCGCATTTTTCATGAAAAAGTCATTGTATGGGGTACCCCCCCACAGCAGCCACGGACAAACACAGCGCTCGACTAGAGCAATTAACAGGACAGTGAGATGTGTGTGTTGAGATCAATAGGCAGCCTTCCTGTGCTTAGTTCAGGCACCAGCATCCTGTGGATATGTATGACGCAAATGCAAACATTCATGCTTCCTGCTCGCATTGTGGTACAAATGTCACATGTCTGAATGCATTTCCTTTGATGATAAAATGCCTTTGATGTATTGTCCGTTGCTGGGTATTTAAGTGGCTGAATTCATATGTTCACCCTCTGTTCTTCTTCTGACTGCTTCTGACTACAGCTCATGAGAGCCTGAGAGCGATCCCCAGCATGCTTATACAGCAGCTGGGGTGAGCTCCGTGATGGCGATGATTTGATCAATAAACTTCATTAAAACTCCAGTCGCCGTGCCTTATTTTAACATCGCCACACTGGTGACCCCGCAGACGCACACGCTTTGTGCGACGCAACCTTCTGGTCTGGACAACCACGCTGGCGACCCGACGCTGAAAAGAACACGCTGCCAGCAAACGCAGCACCCGGCAGTGATTCTCCGACGACAAGCGAACGCGGCAGCCCGACTGATCTGCCCTTCCTTTCTGCTTTAGGGAGATTCTGACGCTCTTCGGAGACCACCCACGACCGGGAAAGCTGAGGAAATTTCATGGTGAGGTCTGCACGCCTAGATCGGCACATCCACGCTGGACCGGCCGCTCTCACGGCTCCTGACACACGATTCTGTGTCTCCACACGAGAGCGCACACACCTTGCCCTCTCTCCACGACGGCGGCCCATGGCCGACGGAGAACGCGTGGACCTGAACGCACCATGACCCGGCACGAGCGACGACCAACAGCCCGAACAGGGGAGACAATCGGCGCCGACTGCGCAGATCTCCATCAAGCCCCCTGACCCTGATTCGCCTCGCGACAGCGGACCGGCCATGCACAGAAGCCTCGCATCAGAACAGCGCAGCTGGAAGGCACGTGGCCGCAGCGCGTGCCGCGCACCAGAGACAAGCTGGCTCTACAGACTTATACATCATCCTCCGCCGCTGCACACGGCTCTTCAGGACTGCTCACACACCTGAAGCACACACGCAGCCCGCACACAGGATTTGGTGTAAGTCTCAGCCACGGCGCACGACGGGAATCCAGCCGTCAGCTGTCCCCGAGGGCTTTAGGGCCGCGAACGCACCTAAAGCCTAAACGCCAAGTCCCTCACATAGCTTCAGCTCCTGTTTTTCTTCATTGCCGGACTGAATCGCGAGAGGAATCAGAGACTAACTTTTCTTCCCACAGCCATGGACATCCCCCGCCACTTGCAACCCCCACCCTCCTCCCTTCCCCGGCACAGACTTTCCCCGCAGCTCGCCACCAAAGCGGGACTACCGAGGTCTCAGCTCCCCGCTAAGCCCTCTGGGGGGGGGAGTGTATGGGGTACCCCCCCACAGCAGCCACGGACAAACACAGCGCTCGACTAGAGCAATTAACAGGACAGTGAGATGTGTGTGTTGAGATCAATAGGCAGCCTTCCTGTGCTTAGTTCAGGCACCAGCATCCTGTGGATATGTATGACGCAAATGCAAACATTCATGCTTCCTGCTCGCATTGTGGTACAAATGTCACATGTCTGAATGCATTTCCTTTGATGATAAAATGCCTTTGATGTATTGTCCGTTGCTGGGTATTTAAGTGGCTGAATTCATATGTTCACCCTCTGTTCTTCTTCTGACTGCTTCTGACTACAGCTCATGAGAGCCTGAGAGCGATCCCCAGCATGCTTATACAGCAGCTGGGGTGAGCTCCGTGATGGCGATGATTTGATCAATAAACTTCATTAAAACTCCAGTCGCCGTGCTTTATTTTAACATCGCCACAATTGTTTTTTAACAAGAAAAAGTGTCCCATTTCTGTGACAACCCCACTTTCTAAACTAGTACCGGAAGTTGCGCCCATAATTCACACAAGGCATCATGGGGCAAGGAGTAAGGTGGATAGGGAGAAAAATTTTTTTTTTTAAATCATTAACACTACGTTTTTTCTTATCTTAAAATGTATTTAGAGCTACTCACCAAAGTAGAATTTTTAAACCTGAGTACATGTACACAAGTAAATGTAACTCATTACTACCCAACTATTTCCAGTCGTAGAAAACATCATGTTCCACTCATATGATTAAATTATGTCTCATGCAAATCTTATATTAAATGTCTGATTCCATTTAGCACCGTTATTGATATTACTGCATCTGCATCACCCACTACCGTCTCACCGTCCATGCCGCGTTGTTTCCCCTGAGAATAGCACCGGGGCTTGTGCTCTTCACGCTCCAGTCCATGTGAAGTGGCATAACAAGACCCACCAAGCTCTCAAATCTTCGCGTGCTTTTGACATGGTTATGTGACCCAGTGACAAGACACAGACTCAGAATTGATACAGTTAAGTTTATTAACAAGAAGTATGGTGTTGGTGTGCGTGAGTGTAGGCTGGAACTGCTGGAGACAGAGCAGGACACCGTACGGCCTGGCAACCCTAGGAACACACAGAGAAAGGGGATTACTAGAAGTCATGGCTGGAGGTAAACAGTTACACTGTGCTTACTGTGGGAGCAGATGGTAGCGACTCAGGTTCAGCGTGGTGACTGCAGCCAGGGAGACAGTGCCCTTCCATGGGTGGTGCGACTCTGGCAGGTAAGGGTCCAAGTGGAGTTGGTGAGGCGGGAGTGTGGGGGAAATCTGCTGGCGGGAGGATAGGAGGAGGATTCTGCCGCCACAGACTCCGCCTGCGCACAGGGGATCTGAAGACAAAGGTGAGTAGGAATTGGTGAGCTTACGTGGCCAGCTGGAGGGATTCTCTGGCGACGATGAAGCAGGCTTTGGCTGGAACTTCGGTAGACAGGAGGAATTGGCGATGAGCTCATCAGGAACACTGAGAGACATCTCCGCACCGCCGTGATGGGCAGCGTGGAAGCTATAGGCCAGGCATAATAAGGACCAGGTGTGCGCGCAGCTGGGAATGACGAGCAGACCAGACCATGACAGTACTCCCCCCCTAATGAGCGCCTCTTGGCGATTGTCCCAGCCTACCTGGACGCGTCCGATGGAACTCCCTGATGAGGTCTTTATCAAGCACGAGGGCAGGACGCACCCAGGACCTGGACTCCGGCCCATGGCCCTCCCAGTCCACCAGGTATTGCAGACCACGGCCTCGGCGGCGGACGTCCAGGATTGCAGTCACTCCCCACGCCGGGCCGCCATCGATCATCCTCGGAGGGGGTGGAGACCTGGGAGGAGGACACAGGGGGCTGGAAAACACAGGCTTAATTTGAGAGACATGAAATGTGGGACATATGCGGAGGGAGGGGGGGGAGATCGAGCCGCACAGACACAGGGTTGATGATGTGGGAGATAGAAAAAGGCCCAATAAAACGCTGCGTCGTCTTCCTGTGCTCACCCTTCACATTGATGTTCTTAGTAGAAAGCCAAACCTGCTGGCCCACCTGGAATGACGGGGATGGTGTCTGGCGGCGGTTGGCCACTGAAGCGTTGCGTTCAGTCATGCGAAGCAGCGCGGTCCGGGTTGCCCTCCACAGACATCGACAGCGTCTCAGATGCGCCCAAACTGATGGTACGGTGATGTCACCCTTTACTTCGGGAAATAAAGAAGGAGAATACCCAAGTGAAGCCTGAAAAGGGGACATACCTATGGCAGAGGACACAGTCGAGTTATGGGCATACTCAATCCAGGGCAGGTATGAGCTCCAGGAGGCCGAGTTGGTCAAAACCACGCACCGCAGTGCCTCCTTCAACTCCTGGTTGGCCCGTTCACACTGACCATTAGACTGCGGATGGTACCCAGATGACAGGCTGACAGTGGTCCCATGGGCGTGACAAAATGACCTCCAGACCTGAGAGATAAATTGAGGACCCTGATGGGTGACGATGGCCACGGGGATCTCGCGTAGCCTCACCACGTGTTGGACCAATAGGTCAGCTGTCTCCTTAGCAGTAGGCAGCCCCGGAAGGGGAACAAAATGGGCCACCTTAGGGAACCTGTCCACCAAGGTGAGCACTACCATGTGGTTGTTGGAAAGAGGCAGGCCCGTGATGAAGTCCAAGGACACATGAGACCAGGGCCTGCCCGGAACCTGGAGGGGGTGGAGCAGCCCAGCTGGCAGAGACGATGGGGACTTACCGGTGGCACACTGGGGACAGGCATGGATGTATTCCCCGATGTCCTTCTGCAGAGAGGGCCACCAGAAAGAATGTTGCAACAGCTCCTCTGTGCGTCGCCTCCCTGGGTGGCAGGCGAACTTGGAGGAGTGAGCCCAGTGAATGACATCACCCCGGACAGTCGATGGAACAAACATCTTACCCGCTGGCCCTCGCCCAGGTCCACCTCTGTCTCTTGAGCCCTCCTAACCTTTTCCTTAATCCCCCACGAGAGGGCGCCCACGACACAGGAGGCAGGAAGGACAGGATGATCTTCAGGCTCTACAGGATCCGTGGTGAATTGCCTGGAGAGGGCGTCCGGCTTGGTATTTTTGGACCCAGGACGGTACGTGATGGTGAAGTCAAACCGACCAAAAAACAAGGACCAGCGGGCTTGGCGGGCATTCAAGCGCTTGGCCGTCCAGAGGTACTCCAAGTTCCTATGATCCGTCCAAACCATGAACGGCTGTGAGGACCCCTTCAGTCAATGGCGCCACTCCTCCAGGGCCAGTTTAACCACCAGCAGCTCCCTGTCACCGATGCTATAATTCTGCTCCGCAGTGGACAGCCGCCGAGAGAAGAAAGCACACGGTCGGACCTTGCCATCCGCTGGGAAACGCTGAGACAGGATGGCCCCCACACCAGAATCCGAAGCGTCCACCTCCACCAGACATTGGATATTAGGATCCACCTGCACCAAGATGGGAGACTCGGAGAACTGCTTCTTAAGATCCGTAAAGGCTGCAGCCGCCTCCTCAGTCCACCAGAAAGGAACCTTCATAGATGTGAGATGCATCAAGGGGAGAGCCAAACTGCTGTAGTTCTTGATGAACCGGCGGTAGAAATTAGCAAACCCCAGGAACTGCTAGAGCTGTTTCCTGGAGGACGGAACCGGCCATTCCACCACTGCCTTGATCTTGCCAGGGTCCGGGATAATTTCCTTATGCGAGATAACGAAACCCAAAAAAGACATTTTGGAAGTGTGAAACTCGCATTTCTCCGCCTTGACAAACAGCTGGTTCTCCAATAGCCACTGCAACACATGTCTGACATGCACCCGGTGTTCCTCTAGAGATTGGGAAAAGATCAAGATGTCATCCAGGTACACAAACACAAATACCCCCAGAAAGTCTCTCAGAACATCATTGATCAATTGTTGGAACACAGCGGGCGCATTGGTTAATCCAAAAGGCATTACCAGGTACTCCAAATGACCACTGGGAGTGTGAAAACCTGTCTTCCATTTGTCACCCTCGCGGATCCGCACCAGATGGTAGGCGTTGCGCAGATCCAGCTTCGTGAACCATGATGCCCCCTGGAGAGAGTCAAATGCAGAATTAAGCAAGGGGAGCGAGTATTTATCCTTGATGGTGATATTGTTTAATTCCCTGAAATCAATGCATGGTTTTAGCGAACCGTCCTTCTTGGCCACAAAAAAAAAAACACCCAGTCCCCACCGCCGAGGAGGACGGGCGGATGATGCCTGAACGCAGAGATTCCTTGATGTAGGCCTCCATAGCTGCCCGCTCTGGCGGCAACAGGCTATATAGCCAGCTAGATGGAAGTGGAGCCCCCGGGCGGAGATTTATGGCGCAGTCATACGGACGGTGGGGGGGAAGAGATAGGGCCTGGGCCTTACTAAAAATGGCTCCAATGTCATGATATTCAGGGGGAACTTTAGCCAGGTCGAGGGGCCGGGTGGAGGGAACCCCCAGGGTCAAGGATGGCGAGCATGCGGCTGACTGGAGACAGGCACTGAGGCAAAACGAACTCCATGATCTGATACTCGCTGAGCGCCAGTCAATGGTCAGATTATGGAGGCGTAACCAGGGGAACCCAAGGATGACAGGAGAGGAAGAGATCAGCAACACAAAAAACTGAAGCTCCTCCCGATGGTTACCAGACACAATGACGGACACTGGGGCAGTGCGCTAGGACACAATGGCCATGGGGCCCTTGGACAGTGCTATTAGCTGTAGTGGAGTCTTAAGGGAAATGCAAGGAAGCCCCAAACGGGTTGCCAGGTCCTTAGAGATAAAACTCTGCTCTGCTCCAGAGTCGATTAATGCCTGTGTAGGAATCTCAGTGTGTTTATGTATGAACCGGATAGGGAGAAGAAGTCTGCATAGGGGATTAGGCTGAGGTGAGTCTGTGAGTCCCCCTACTGCGACACATGGACTCCCCCTTTTGGCCGAAGCTGACAACACGAGACCTCATGCTCCTTGCTCCCGCAATAAAGGCATAATCCCAATTCACGGCGGCGCTGTTTCTCTGCCGCAGACAACCTGGACTGCCCTACACTCATGGGCTCTGCGGTAACAGAGGCGTCAGAAGATGGTAGAGCCAATAGGGAGGCTTGAGGAGTGGGGCGAAGCTGATTCCCTGAGCGACCATAGGCCTTACGTTCAGCCACCCGCTCTCTCAGTCTATTGTCTAGGCTAATGGCAAGCAAAATTAACTCAGAAAGCCTAGACAGCTTCGCTAGAGGGGCTAGCTCATCCCGAAGGCTAGGGCTAAGGCTCCCAATGAAAATGCTACAGAGGGCAGCGTCTTCCCACCCCACTTCAGTAGCCGCTACCCAGAAATCCACAACATAATCTGCCACAGCCTTAGTCCCCTGTCTCAAGTTCAATAACCGAGTGGTGAGAACGCTATCTCAGTCTGAGTGATCAAACACTTCGCTAAATTCCTGGATAAACTGGCAAAAGGTCAGACTAGCATAATTAGCTCTAGCCATAACTGCATATGCCCATGCTAGTCCTCTTCCTTCCAACAGGTTGATAACATATCCGATCTTACTGTGGTCCGAGGAAAAGTCCTCAGGTACCCGTTGGAACACTACCTCGCACTGCATGACGAACCCCCGGGCCTCTCCAAGTTTTCCGCTAAAACGGTTGGGGGTAGGAACAGGAGTAAGGTGAGCCAGAGGTCCTAGCCTGGGCTGGTTAGCTGGAGAGCTAGCGGGAGCTGAGGAGCTGCGGAGAGAAGGGTAAAGCCTGGGAGCTAGTTAGCCGGTCTAACCGGTCTGTGACTCGGGCTAATTGGGTGAGAATGGACTGCTGCTGATAAGCTAATTGATCAATTCTGATCTCCATGTTGTTGACATGGTGCACCAAAGCGCTGTCAGCTGGGTCGTTCTGGCGGAGATGTACTGACATGGTTATGTGACCCAGTGACAAAACACGGACTCAGAATTGATACAATTGTTTATTAACAACAAGTATGGTGTTGGTGCGTGTGAGTGTAGGCTGGAACTGCCGGAGACAGAGCGGGACACTGTACAGCCTGGCAACCCTAGGAACACACAGAGAAAGGGGATTACTGGAAGGCACGGCTGGAGGTAAACAGTTACACTGTGCTTACTGTGGAAGCAGATGGTAGCGACTCAGGTTCAGCGTGGTGACTGCAGCCAGGGAGACAGTGCCCTTCCATGGGTGGTGCGACTCTGGCAGGTAAGGGTCCAAGTGGAGTTGGTGAGGCGGGAGTGTGGGGGAAATCTGCTGGCGGGAGGATAGGAGGAGGATTCTGCCGCCACAGACTCCGCCTGCGCACAGGGGATCTGAAGACAAAGGTGAGTAGGAATTGGTGAGCTTACGTGGCCAGCTGGAGGGATTCTCTGGCGACGATGAAGCAGGCTTTGGCTGGAACTTTGGTAGACAGGAAGAATTTGCAATGAGCTCATCAGGAGCACTGAGAGACATCTCCGCACCGCGAAAGATATAGACCAGGCGTAATGAGGACCAGTTGTGCGCGCAGCTGGGAATGACGAGCAGACCAGACCACGACAGCTTTGGCTTTTCCAGAAACCCACGGTGATGTCACTGGAACAATGAGTCACTGTATCCACGGAGACGGGTCTCACGGTTAGGAGCCCACAGGAATCCACTCATGAAAGCGGCGGTATTTCCACACACCACTATGTAACTTGCTGTCTGGTGGTTTGGTGAGCAGGGTGGTTGGTGTAAAATACACAAAGGTGCTCCTGAGAGATCTAACTTTACCTAGGGTACAGTTCATCACTGACATGACTGAACTGCAGCCGGCACTGTAATTGTAGAGGAGCAAATACTTTAAATAATTAGTATGTAATTAGTATGTAACTCATAAATGGAAAATACTTATTCTTGGAAAATTAAGATGTAAGGATTAGAAGGAACTAGTAACAAAAGGTGACTTTCAGGGAAATAGTCATCACAAATTCTTTCCACTGAATACACTTTTATTCAGTTTTTAACAAAACTAAAACACAAACCATCCACATGTTCCCTCTAATATAATCTAATTTATAGAAACAGATGACAGTAATGAATTAAAGGTCCAGTGTGTAATATTCAGCACAATATAACATTTTAAAAAATGCAACCAATTTCCATTGTTATCACCTATCAATCATCTTTCAAATCATACAGAAGAACCTGCAGAAGCCAATTGTGTAATTAAAAATCTGACGTGAAAATAAGACATTATTGCAGTCAAAGATGGCTGCCTGCATGAAGAACAACCTTCCTGTGTATATTAAAAAAAAACAAGATTAGTGGTTATGTAACAATGACAGCAAAGTTAAATTTTTATGCTGCAAAAAATTTCACTTCTACCAAAATGTAGCCTATCTCCCGGAAGCAACGTTTTACACATAAAACAGTGATTTTTTCTCATAAAATGGAAAATGTTTTTCAAAAGTGACTTTCAATTTTATAACTTGTAAAACTGATTGGGCGGTGATGTTGTACAAATTTCCCTTTCTATGTAAATTTGTACAACATTCCCTTTCTATGTAAATTTGTGAGGTTTTCTCCTTATAAACATACAATAAACAGATTTTTTCCACAAAGTGTAACTATCAATTCATAATTTTGGCTACTTTTTCTTTCTGTAATTCCCCCCTTCATTTTTCACCATAGTCTGTAATGCATTTTGTTGAAGCCAAGAGCAGAAGTAAAATCATTTCAACTCAACAATCATTTCAACAATTTATAAAACTAAAGATGTAGTCATCTGTAGTAGACAACTTGTTATGAGATAAGCACAAAAGTAACACGAGTATGATCAAATGTACTTAAGTAAAAGTGCAGTTTTTCTTTATAAATGTACTTAAGAATAAAAAGTGTTATGATCCCTCGTGCGCCATTACACAGCGTGCAGAGGGAGGAATGAAAACCCATGAGCAGAGACAGTTAAGTGCAATTTATTAAACAACAAAAATAAAGAGTTCAGTCCAGCAAACAGTTATGATGAATAAACAGGGTGATGAACTAAACAATCATGGGGGGCTCTGGAAAAGTAGGGACGCCTCTAGGATACTCAACAGCAGGAGAGGGGAGAATGCCTAGTGCCATTGTGTGGCACAGGGAGAAAGGCAAAGAGACTTATGGGCTGGAGCGGTCTGTGCTTTCCGAAGTGCAGGCAGACAGGAACAGCCGCTAACATCAGGCACCGAGTGGCGTCAGGAGACATTAGAGAAGACAACAAGTCAGGCTGAAAGTAAACCATAGGGAGTGGAGGCTTGCTTACACAGAGAGAACAGACACTGTGTACGAAGCGCAATGATCCGGCGATCTCCTCCTACTCAAACAGAGCTTAAGTAATAACCAAACTAATGAGGAAAGAGACCGCCGGTGTGAAAGTCCATGGACTGGACAAAATAGAAGACAGGTGTGTGTGAGTGAGTGTCTGAGCATGTGAATGACGATGAATGGAGGTGTGTGTGTAATGAGGAACAGCTGGTGTACTGACAGGAGGAGGGGGCGTGGCTGAGCTGTCAGGGAGCAGAGGACCCAAAGGGCTCCCTGAAGTGCCTGATGGAAAATAAACAATGGAAAGAGACAAAATAGCCCTAGTGTCAGAACTGGGTTTGGGACAGCAAACTCAAGTTCATGACAGAGCCCCCGCCCCCAGGGGTGGGTCCCAGACACCCTAGTGACACCAGAAGAAAAAACACAATAAGGAACCCCACTCCCCCCCAGAGGAAAATAACCACCCAGGGTGGGAAGTGGGGGAAAACAGGTTGGGAGGGAAGCAACAGGTAAATATTACAACAATAATATACAAATAAAGTGAGGTGAACCTCCTAACAGCCCCCCAACCTAGGACACTGACCCTGGCAAGAGGTGACTGACCGGGGGGCCTGCCAGAGTCCCAAGCCCAGCAGGCGGCCCGCTGAACAGCGTCAGGCAACCTGCCAGGACCGATGGACCACCCAACCGGAAGACCAAGTTTTTTGGGTGGCTGGCCAGCGTCGTTGAGCCACCAGGACCAGAGGGGAA
Source organism: Pholidichthys leucotaenia (assembly GCA_020510985.1). Lineage (NCBI taxonomy): Eukaryota > Metazoa > Chordata > Actinopteri > Cichliformes > Pholidichthyidae > Pholidichthys > Pholidichthys leucotaenia. Next base: position 121,424,713 of record CM035837.1, on the reverse strand, counting down.
AACGAGGGGGTGGCCTACCCACCAGGGAACTTAGAGGTGGGTGACCAGACCGAGGGATAGGAACCCCCACGGCTGCAGGTGGCAGAGGTGCCGGAACCACGCCAACATCAAGCGACGAGGAAGGAGTCCCCCTGCCCTCTGAGGCTTCAGGCAGGAGGACCGTGGCACCCGCAATGGTCCCGGACTGGGACATAGCTGCACCCATGATGGTCCCGGTCTGGGACAACGTTGCACCGGTGGTGGCCCCTTCCCGGGACCTCATTGCTCCCGCGGTGAACCCCAACTGGGCCTGCATTGCACCCACGATGGACCCCGGCTGAGCCAACGCTGCACCCTTGGTGGACCCAGACTGGGCCAACGCTGCACCCTTGGTGGACTTGGACTGGGCCAATGCTGCACCCGCGGTTGCCCCCAGCTGGAGCTTTGCAGCACCCACGGTGGCTCTAGGCTGGAGCTCTGCAGCACCCGTGGTGGCTCCTGGCTGGAGCTCTGCAGCACCTGCAGTAGCGCCCAGCTGGAGCTCTGCAACACCTGTGGTGGCTCCTGGCTGGAGCTCTGCAGCACCCACGGTGACTCCCAATTGGAGCTCTGCAGCACCCACGGTGGACTCCGGCTGGAGCTCTGCAACCTCAATGGCAACCTCCAGTGGCATAGGCTGCTCTCCGGCGACCCTGGCAAGGATCTCCAAAACCGGAGGGAGAAAGAAAGAGACCGCGTCAGGGTCCCCAGCAGCGGCAGAGCCCGGCAAGGTGAGCCTGAGGCCTGTGGCGAGCTGCCCCAGGCCCTCCTCACCATGAGTCGGGCAGTGTGACCTCAACATAGGCACAAGAGACATTATGGAGCACACTTACCTGAACTCGGGCTCCACCACCGTCCAGGACTCTGGCAATCTGGAGTGCATGTGCTCTGGAGGTCTGTCAGAATCAGAATCAGAATCAGAATCAGGTTTATTGCCATTGTTCATGTAGTACACAAACTAGGAATTTGTCTCGGTACAATGCTGCAACATTAAACATGATAAGATAAGAGAAATAAACTATACATGTAATAAAGTGTAGGATAAGATTAAGTGATACTGGTCAACAGTTAAAATATATATTAGCCAGCAGCAGATACTGTGGAGAACTATATAGTGCAGTCGGTAATGCAGGAAGAAAACAGTGATGATTGACATGAGTCTGGTTGAGCTGCTGTACATGGTGCATGAGAGTCACTTAGTGTTCAGCAGTCTAATGGCAGAGGGGAAGAAGCTGTTCATGTGACGGGAGGTTTTAGTCTGGATGGACCGAAGTCTTCTACCAGAGGGGAGGGGGGCAAACAGTACATGACCAGGGTGTGAGGGATCGGCTATGATCCGGCCAGCACGCCTCCGGGTCCTGGAGATGTACAGATCCTGGAGAGATGGGAGCTTGCAGCCGATCACCTTCTCAGCAGTGCGCACGACGCGCTGCAGCCTTAGTCTGTCCCTGGCAGTGGCTCCTGCGTACCACACGGTTATGGAGGTGGTGAGGATGGACTCGATGATGGCTGTGTAGAACTGCACTAACATCTTGGTGGGTAGCTTGAGCTTCCTCAGCTGCCGCAGGAAGAACATCCTCTGCTGGGCTTTTTTGATGAGTGAGCTGATGGTCAGCTCCCATTTGAGGTCCCTGGTGATGGTAGTGCCTAGGAAGCGGAAGGAATCAGCAGTGGTGATGGGAGAGCCTGAGAGGGTGAGGGGGGGCAGAGGAGTAGTGACTTTCCTGAAGTCTACAATCATCTCCACTGTCTTCAGAGCGTTCAGCTGCAGGTTGTTATTGCTGCACCAGGACGCCAGCTGGGCCACCTCTCTCCTGTAGGCGGACTCGTCGCCGTTGGAGATGAGCCCGATGAGGGTGGTGTCGTCCGCAAACTTGATCAACTTGACAGACTGGTGGCTGGAGGTGCAGGAGTTGGTGTAAAGGGAGAAGAGTAGGGGGGAAAGTACACAGCCCTGGGGTGATCCGGTGCTGATGCTAGTATAGTCTGAGACAGTCTTTCCCAGCCGCACATGCTGCCTCCGGTCCGTCAGGAAGTCGATGATCCACCTGCAGAGGGAGTCAGGCACGTTGAGCAGGGACAGCTTGTCCCGGAGCAGAGCGGGGCGGATGGTGTTGAATGCGGAGCTGAAGTCCACAAACAGGATCCTGGCGTAGGTTCCCGGGGAGTCCAGGTGCTGCAGGATGGAGTGGAGGGCCAGGTTGACTGCATCGTCTACAGACCTGTTGGCTCGGTAGGCAAACTGCAGCGGGTCCAGGAGAGGGGTGGTGATGGACTTGAGGTGGGACAGGACCAGGCGCTCAAAGGACTTCATGACTACAGAGGTGAGCGCTACAGGTCTGTAGTCATTAAGTCCAGTGATCCGTGGCTTCTTGGGGACAGGGATGATGGTGGAGGATTTGAGGCAGGACGGCACGTGGCATAACTTAAGGGAGGTGTTAAAAATGTCTGTGAATACAGGAGCCAGCTGTTTCGCACAGAGTCTCAGGGTGGAGGGAGACACGCCGTCTGGGCCGGGGGCCTTGCGCGGGTTCAGTCTGGAGAACTGCTTGAGCACATCCTGCTCACTGATGATAAGGGGAGGGGGGGAGGTGGGGGGGGTGCCTTAAATGAAGTAGGGAATGTGGAGGCTGTGGAGCTGGAGGGAGGGGGGGAGTTGGACACAGATGACGAGGTGTCAAAACGGGCATAGTGTTGGGACAGTCTCTGACAAAGGGCTTTGTCATCCTGACCTTTAGGAGCCTGAGGCCGATAGTTGGTGATCTGCCTCAGTCCTCTCCACACGGAAGCCGAATCATTAGCAGTGAACTGCTGCTGGAGTCTCTCTGAGTACACAGATTTAGCCCTCTTCAGCTCTCTGTTAAACCGGTATTTAACCTCCCTGTAGCAGTCCCTGTCTCCACTTTTCAGCGCTGCTTCCTTCTCCTTCCTGATCTGTCTGAGCTTAGCTGTGAGGTGCTGTATGCACGCTGGCCCTCCCTGGGGCAGCTGGACCCACATTGGTGTCGTCCTCAGGTACCCCCAGGTTGCGGCGGATCCTCTCCGGCGACCCTAGGAAGGAGCTCAGTTATGACAGGAAGAGAGGGGTTAGGGTCACCGGCAGTAGCGGAGCCCAGCAAGGTGAGATTGGATGCAGCTGAGGGCCACACCTGACTGTCCTCACCAAGAGCCAGACAAGATTGCTCCAATTTACAAGGGACAGAAACAAATGAGAGCATTTGCATGGACTCGAGCTCCACCACCGTCCAGGACTCCGTCGATCCCAATGATAACATCTGGGACCCAGTTGGCTGGAGGTCTGGTCCGCTAGAGGACTCCGCTGCGGCGGCCCTCACCACAGGCGTGATGGTTGTCACAGTCTCCATGCCCCTGTGAGCCGTCCTCCACGCCATCGGCCCATCCAGTGTGGTGGCCGGGGATTGCCTCCCCGCCGACCCTGGAACTGAATCCTCCAGGGCCTCAGGTTCCTCCCACCTCTGGCGACTTGGTTCTGGGATCGGCAAACTCATAGGGGAACACAGAGGGGATTCGGAGTGGTCAGGTGAAAAGTCATGACATGCCGCTGGAAAAGAGTACTCAGGGGACTGCAACACCGAGTCTCCTGGCCAGGGGAAAAGCAAAACTGTTCATCAAAAATTGAAATCAACTGAGAAAGAATTTGCCTGTTCTCCTGGCTCTTGACATTCCTAGTGGCATCTGGGGCATCTCCTCTCCGCTGCGCGTCCACCCCAGGCCCGAATTCCTCGGTATGTGACGGAGGAGCCTCCTAAACGGGTGCAGGGGAAGGTGAGGAAGAGGGAAAATCTTTCTCCTCCACTTCGGCGGATGTGAAGGTTAAGGGAGAAGTAGCTGCAGGGGGAACAAATGCCCGGGCCGAGTTCCTCTGCTCCTCCCTCTCGCGGCGTTCTTCCTCCATCTGACGGTCAATTTGGGCTAATAGGGCCAGTCTCTCCTCCTCCGTCATAACGAACTCGGGTTGGGCTGACCCTGGTCCAGAGGACAAGGCATTTTTGGCCAGCGAAGCGTGTCTCCCTTCCTCTTTCTCGCAGCGCTCCTCCTCCATCTGGCAGTCAATCTGGGCTAGCAAAGCCCATTTCTCCTCCTCCGTCATAACACCAGTGGATGGAGCATACCCAGGCTCCAGGGATGATGCAGGAGCGGGAGAGCCGCAGGAGGAGGGTGGTTCCTTCTGTCGCAAGTGCTTCTTCCGACGGGATGATGGCTCTGACGTCGGGGAGCCAGCCAGACTCCGCGTCTGGCTGGGGGAGGTGGACGGACATGATGTCGACCACCCTCGGAATTAGCCAGAGGTTGGGATGACGCCACATGATGTCCTCTGTGGTGAGCCGCGCCAGCCAAACGTCCTCGGGAGACTGTGGCCACTGAGCAGAAAAGAGAGCCTGTTCCAGGAGGTCCTGCACTCTCAGCTCCTTGTCTGTCCAGACCTCCATCATGTAGCTCGGAAGGGGAAAAAAGTAAAAAGGTGAAAATGAAAAATGCACGACTACTCTACTGGGTTTTCTCTTACTGGCTGGATCATTCTGTTATGATTCCTTGTGCACTATTATGCAGCGCACAGAGGGAGGAATGAAAACCCATGAGTAGAGACAGTTGAATGCAATTTATTAAACAACAAAAATAAAGAGCTCAGTCCAGCAAACAGTTATGATAAATAAACAGGGTGATGAACTAAACAATCATGGGGGGGGGGGGGGGGCTCCGAAAAAGTAGGAATGCCTCTAGGACGCTCAACAGCCCGAGGGGGGAGAATGCCTAGTGCCACTGCGTGACACAGGGAGAATGGCAAAGACACTTATGGGCTGGAGCGGTCTGTGCTTTCAGCAGTGCAGGTAGACAGGAACAGCCGCTAACATCAGGCACCAAGCGGCGTCGGGAGACGTTAGAGAAGACAACAAGTCAGGCTGAAAGTAAACCATAGAGAGTGGAGGCTTGCTTACACAGAGAGAACAGACACTGTGTACGAAGTGCAGTGATCCGGCGATCTCCATCCATCCATCCATCCATCCATCCATCCATCCATCCATCCATCCATCCATCTTCTACCGCTTTTCTGGAGGTCCGGGTCACAGAGGCAGCAGTTCAAGCAGAGAAGCCCAGACTTCCCTCTCCCCCGCCACCTGCTCCAGCTCTTCAGAGAGGATACCAAGGCGTTCCCAGACCAGCTGGGAGACATAGTCTCTCCACCGAGTCCTGCGTCTGCCCTGGGGTCTCCTCCCAATGGGACGTGCCTGAAACACCTCAAGTGGGAGGCATCCAGGAGGCATCCTAATCAGATGCCCATACCACCTCAACTGACTCTTTTCAATGTGGAGGAGCAGCGGTTCTACTCTGAGCCTCTCCCGGATAACTGAGCTCCTCACCCTATCTCTGAGGGTGAGTCCAGCAATCCTATGGAGAAAGCTCATTTCAGCCGCTTGTATCCGCAATCTTGTTCTTTCAGTCATTACCCAAAGCTCGTGACCATAGGTGAGAGTAGGAACGTAGATTGACTGGTAAATCGACAGCTTTGCCTTAGAACTCAGCTCCCTCTTCACCACAACAGACCGGTACAGCGTCCGTATCACTGCAGATGCTGCTCCGAGCCGTCTGTCAATCTCTTGCTCCATTTTCCCCTCACTCGTGAATAAGACCCCAAGATACTTAAACTCCTCCACTTGGGACAGGAGCCTGTCCCCAACCCAGAAAGGACAATCCACCTTTTTCTGGCTGAGGACCATGGACTCGAACTTGGAGGTGCTGATTCTCATCCCAGCTGCTTCACACTCAGCAGCAAACCATCCCAGCAAGAGCTGTAGGTCATTGCTGGATGAAGCCAATAGGACAACATCATCTGCAAACAACAGAGATGAGATCCTGTGGTCACCAAGCATGACGCCCTCCATTCCCTGCCTGCGCCTGGAAATCCTGTCCATAAAAATTATGAACAGGATTGGTGACAAAGGGCAGCCCTGGCGGAGTTCAACTCTCACTGGGAATGAGTCCGACCGAGTGTTGTCAATACGAACCAAACTCTCACAACAGTCGTACAGAGACCGAATAGCTCGTAACAACAAGCCCGATACCCCATACTTCCGAAGCACCCCCCACAAAAAACCACGAGGGACGCGGTCAAATGCCTTCTCCAAGTCCACAAAACACATGCAAACTGGTTGGGCAAACTCCCATGAACCCTCGAGAATTCTCGAGAGGGTAAAGAGCTGGTCCGATGTGCCACGGCCAGGACGAAAACCACATTGCTCCTCCTGAATCCAAGGTTCAACCAACGGCTGGACTCTCCTCTCCAGTACCTTGGCATAGACCTTCCCAGGGAGGCTGAGGAGTGTGATCCCTCTAAAGTTGGAGCACACCCTCCGGTCCCCTTTTTTGAAGAGAGGAACCACCACCCCGGTTTTCCATGCCAAAGACACTGCCCCCGACCTCCACGCAATGTTGCAGAGGCGTGTCAACCATGACAGCCCTACAACATCCAGGGCCTTGAGGTACTTAGGGGGAATCTCGTCCACCCCTGGGGCCCGGCCACCAAGGAGATTTTTAACCACCTTGGTGACCTCAGCCCCTGTGATAGGCGATTCATCCCCCTCGTCCACAAACCCTGCTTCCTCTGTGGAAGGCGTATCAGTGGGATTGAGGAGATCCTCGAAGTATTCCTTCCACCGCCCTACGATATCCCCAGTCGAAGTCAACAGCGCCCCATCCACACCATACACAGTGTGAACAGGGAGCTGCTTTCCCCTCCTGAGCCGCCGGACAGTTTGCCAGAATCTCTTCGAGGCTGACCAAAAGTCTTGTTCCATGGTCTCACCAAACTCCTCCCATACCCGAGTTTTTGCTTCAGCAACCACCCGAGCTGCACTCCGCTTGGCCTGCCAGTACACCTCAGCTGCTTTGGGAGTCCCACAAGCCAACCAAGCTTGATAGGACTCCTTCTTCAGCTTAGGGGCCCCCCTCACCACTGGTGTCCATCACTTGGTTCAGGAGTTGCCACCATGAGATGCACCGACCACCTTGTGGCCGCAGCTCTGGGCCGCCGCTTCAACAACAGAGGTGGAGAACATGGCCCATTCAGACTCCATGTCTCCAGACTCCCTCGGAATGTGGTTGAAGTTCTTCCGGAGGTGGGAGTTGAAGACCTCCCAGACAGGGGCCTCAGCCAGACATTCCCAGCATACCCTGACTATACGTTTGGGTCTACCAGGTCTGAATGGCTTCCTCCCCCGCCATCGGGTCCAACTCACCACCAGGTGGTGATCAGTTAGCTCTGCACCTCTCTTTACCCGAGTGTCCAAAACATACGGTCGCAGGTCTGATGACACGATAACAAAATCAATCATTGACCTGCAACCTAGGGTGTCCTGGTGCCAGGTGGACACCCTTATGCTTGAACATGGTGTTCGTTATGGACAAACTGTGGTTAGCACAGAAGTCCAATAACTGAACACCACTCGGGTTCAGATCGGGCAGGCCGTTCCTCCCAATCACTCCCCTCCAGGTTTCACTGTCATTGCCCACATGCGCATTGAAGTCCCCCAGAAAGACAATGGAGTCTCCAAGAGGAGCACCCTCCAGCACCCCAGTCACAGACTCCAAAAAGCACGGGTACTCTGAAACATCATTTGGTGCATAGGCACAAATGATGGTCAGGACCCATTTCCCAACCCGAAGGCACAGGAAAGCAACCCTTTCATCCACCGGGGAAAACTCCAATATAGAGGCAGTAAGGTGGGGGGATACAAGAATACCCACCCCTGCTCGTCGCCTCTCGCCCGGGGCATCTCCAGAAAAGGCCAAGCTCCAGCCCCTCTCCAGGAGACTGGTTCTGGAACCGGAGCTGTGTGTTGAGGTGAGGCCGACTATATCTAGCCGGGTATCTCTCAACCTCGTACACCAGCTCAGGCTCCTTTCCCACCAGACAGGTGACATTCCACGTACCAAAAGCCAGTTTAGAAAGCTTGGGATCAGTTCGCCAAGGTCTCTGCCTTTGACCGCCACCTGATCCACATAGCACCGGACCCCCATGATCCCTCCTGCAGGTGGTGAGCCCACTGGAGGGCGGACCCATGTAACTCCTTCGGGCTGAGCCCGGCCGGGTCCCATGGGTGGAAACCCGGCCACCAGACGCTAGCCATCGAGCCCCTCCCCTAGGCCTGGCTCCGGGGTGGGGCCCCGGTAACCCCATACTGGGTGGGGTACACTGAATCCTTGATCTAGAATTTATCATGAGAGTCTGTTGGATTGTTCTTAGTCTGGCCCTTCACCCAGGACCAGTTTGTCTTGGGTGACCCTATCAGAGGCAAATTGCCCCGGACAACATAGCTCCTGGGATCACTGGGGCACGCAAACCCCCCACCACGATAAGGTGACGATCCATGAGGGGTACGGCAATCTCTTCCTACTCAAACAGAGCTAAAGTAATAACCAAACTAATGAGGAAAGAGACCGCTAGTGTGAAAGTGCGTGGGCTGGACAAAATAGAAGACAAGTGTGCATGAGTGAGTGTCTGAGCATGTGAATGACAATGAATGGAGGTGTGTGTGTGTGTGTGTGTGTGTGTGTGTGTGTGTGTGTGTGTGTGTGTGTGTAATGAGGAACAGCTGGTGCACTGACAGGAGGAGGGAGCGTGGCCGAGCTGTCAGGGAGCGGAGGACCCAAAGGGCTCCCTGAACCGCCTGATGGAAAATAAACAATGAAAAGAGACAAAATAGCCCTAGTGTCAGGACTGGGTTTGGTACACCAAACCCAAGTTCATGACAAAAAAGTACCATAAAGTAAAACTATTAAGTAAAGCATAATTTTGTGAAAAAGTTGGGAGTAAATATAACTCGCTATCACACACGCCCTGTACTTGATTCATCGAGTCATTTAGTCCAAGTTTCTGGCAGTACAATGCATTTGGCCTTTGGTTCCTGTCAGCGATGGCCCTCACGAGCCATCAATGAGATGCCGAGAGCCAGCCGATGAATTTGCGTATTTTATTCACACAGGATAATAGTACAAAATAATAAGCCACGTGGGGCCAAAACGCAAACATACACTTAGGTTCCAAATTTACAGATTACGAGAGAAAGGCACACTGTGAAACAGAAAAAGGGGAAAACACTTACTGAGGGGAGAAAACTCCAGAATCCTAAGACGGAGGTTAGACCAAGGAATGTTCGACGAGGTCGCAGCCCGGAGTAACCTGAGCTGCTCCCTTAAATAGGGCTTCACAGAATACTCAGCTGATGAGAATGTCATCAGCTGATTGATTACCAGCCATCCCAGCGGAATGCAGCTCTGACAGCCGGAAGCCCCGCCGAGACGCTGTCACAATAAGAGCCCGAAGGCCCTGTGGTAAACCAGAGTAGAGAACGGAGAACTACCGGACAACCCGAATGCGGACAGAGTCAGCACTCGGACCATGACAGTTCCAAACTTATTAAAATAAGTGCACTGGTTTGATCTTTTTTTAATTAATTTTATCAATTACAAACAAGATAATTTAAGAAATCTAATTTTTGCATTTACCTCAAAGAAGGGATCAGACATCAGTTAGGTCAGACTATTGCAGCACAGATATTGGTTTTATTGCTCAAATCAGATGTGAGTGGTGGGGAAAATTTGGTGTCAGGGCATTTAGTCTGTTTTTTTTCCGAAAACAAAAACTGCCACCATCCGTGTTAAAAACATGAAGAAATCTGAGGCTGCAGTGGGTTATACAACTGGGCAGATAAACTATAAAAACACTGCTTCATTTTAAAAATCTAATTTCTGCTGAGGCTGTAGATGTTATGGTTCAAATTAGACATCAACAGCTAGCGATCTAACTTAAAGTGCATGTTAGTGTAAGTTTGATTCTTGGTCATGGCAAGGTTCAGTCAGCCCAGTCTCACCTAAAACTAGGGTTGCCAACTTTCTCACAGCCAAATAAGAGACAGAAGGTTTTAACTATTGCTCGGTGCCAAGATGTTGTGGACATTAGTGTTGTCACAATACTGGGATTTTTTACCTTGATAATATCTTAATATAATATCTAAAAAATACTGCTATTCAATGTCATGTTTAATACTATAAGGAAAAAAATACCACACTGTATACCTAGAAATTTCAGATTTTTATTATAAGGCCCATGTGTCAGCTTGCTGACAGAAGACACCAGGAAAGCTGCAGCTGGTATTAACATACTGTATCTATTGAGAACAAAATGAATACTTCAAATATCTTGAATCAAAATATAGCATATTTTAGAAGTGCTTTCTTCTGGCCTTCTTGTAAGAAAAATCCTTCATTATGTGCTTTAAGTCCAGCTCACGAATATCGTCATACTCTATGGATGCATGCTTGAGCCATTCTACTTTTTACCGAGTTCGGAGTCCACTGTCCCATGCACAGCTGTCTGACGTAAGCCATCATGGCCTTTCTTCTCCCTTTGCCCTTCTCCTCCAGGTGAGTGCTTTAACGGCCCACCTGCCTCCTCCGTGCAGTAATTAGCAGCTCCGCCTCCACTCGATGCTCCAGCTTAGAAGAATTCTTTACGCTTCAGGATTTTTTGAGCAGTTCGTTTTCCCGAAGCTCTTTTCCTCTCAATAATTTTATGAGCGCCACTTTCAAACTTTTTCCGGACATTTTGACCGAGCTAATTACATAATTGGCAAGTAGTGCTTGCCACATATCAGAACAATTCATCTGATAGGCTATTGTTACTGGTACCCACATAAGGCACCTGTAAATTAGACCAATCAGCAGCCACACATGAGTATCAAGTGATGGACATAGAAACAATGTTATCTTTTTCATTGGCTCATGATAGGCCCTGATCTTCGTAGGCCCCTGGGCTTCAGACCAGCCTAGCCCATTCATTAAGGCGGCCTTGAATACAGGACAACACACATCCCGCTTGGGACAAACATATTTAGCCCAATAAACGGGATGTCCCAGCTAAAGCAGGACAGTTGGGAACCCTACCTAAAACTCATACAAGTAGCACAATTTCTCACACTGAGAAAATATGCACAATATATCTTGGGACGATAATTGATAGTAATTTAAACTTTGAAGAGAACTGTGAAAGGGTGTGCAAAAAAGGTCAGCAACATTTGCACTGCTTGAGAAAACTTGCACGCTTCCAAATTGACCGAACTATAATGACAATGTTTTATCGGGCTTTTATTGAATCTGTTTTATCCTTTTCTTTAGTGTCATGGTTTGGTCAGATAAAACTGAAACAGAGGAAATCCTTGGATCAGGTAGTTAGATGGTCCAGTCGTTTGCTTGGTGAGTCACAGCTGAGCCTGACACCCCTGTACACCAGACAAGTACAGAGGATGGCTACTGTGGAGAGTTGTGAAGGACGAGACTGAGTGTATTCCTCAGGTTCAGCTTTATTCACAATGACATTCTCCTACAGTCAAAAGCAGAAAAAGAGGATGAATCTTCTCACATCTGTCCTTTTATACCAGGACATCAAACATACAATTACATGGTGCTTAATCAAACATACAGTCACATGGTACTTAATCCCAGTCACAATGTAACTTCCCCCGATCTTAACACCATCCACCTCCTAGTCTCCGGTGGTCAGGAAATCTCTCAAGGCCATCTCCTTGAAACAAAAGGCCAGATCTCACACCCTCCCATTACCTCTGGAAGGCTCAGTCCCTTTGTTCCCCTGAGACGTGAAGTATACAATAAGCATACAGTGATATATCTGTGGAGCATCTGAAACCAACATATGTGCATATATGTGTGCCACATGACCCCCCCCCCCCCCAAACGTCTAAGATGGAACAAATGTAATACAGTTTGCAAGTCATGGTCACATTATTACACATCAGTCCAAATGTTGCTTGGGCCTCAGTCGTCTTCCATATCTGCTGTAAGCGGGCTTTACCACCCCCGCGGCGTCTTCCCGCTGTGGAGCTGCTGTTTGAGGATTAGAATTGTTAGTCAATCTCTGTGGGTGTTCTGGGGAATGCTCTCTAGGGGGTCTGCCGCGCCGAGGAGCCCTCGCCAACTGCACCACTTCGTCAGCCAGCACAAAAGCGAGTTTGAGCCTGTTTATACAAATCATTTCTTTCCTGCCCCCCAAATCTAGCAAAAAATGCTTGTCCCCTGTTTCCAGCACTCTGTATGGTCCGTCATAAGGTGGGCGTAAGGGTGGGCGGTGTGCATCATGTGTGACAAAAACAAACTCCGCATTTTTTAAAGCTTTAGGCACAAAGGGGGACTTCCAGGAAGATGGCGGAGAGACATAACGCTTAAACAGAGAGCTCTCCCTAGTCGGATTAAAAATCATTGGTAAATGGCCAACTCGACATAAACGGATCAATAAACCAAGGGATGAAAACACGAAGGAGCCGGGCACACGGACAAAAGCAGGGTAAAATTAAAGAATTCCTCTTCAACAGCACAGGAGAAATCGCTGAACACGAGGCCCAAAAAAACGAGGTGACTGCAGCAGGGAAAATGGAGGACGCCAAACTCGATACCATGAACACTGGCATCGCCAATTTAGGTAAAGAGTTAAAAGACTTCAAGCTACAACTCCAACTGGATTTAGCGGCTCTTAAAGAGGAGCTGAAAAAAGAGATGAAGGAGGAAATTATGGGCCTCCGAAGAGAAATGGAGCGAAAGCTAACAGAAAACATGGAGGAGCTGCGCTCTCAACGGGCGTGTATGACAGAAGCACAGGCCCGAATATCGGAGTTGGAAGACTGGAAGAGCGAGGCAAGCGAGCAGCTGCAGACCCTGACGGTGCAAACACAGAGGATGCAGGAAAAAATAACCGACCTGGAGAGCAGGTCCAGACGGAGCAATATACGCATCTTTGGGATCCCGGAGGGCATTGAAGGCAACTCGGTGACGAAATTCATGGATCAGTTCTTAAAAAAAGAGCTGGAGCTGCCCGGTGAAGCGGATCTGCAGATTCAACGAGCGCACAGAGCCTCGGCACAGAACCCGAAGCCAAACTCTCCACCCAGGTCAGTTGTGGTAAACTTTCTGAAATATGACATAAAGGAAAGAATCCTGACACAAGCGTGGAAAAAAAGATACGAATCGGCGACAAACAGATATTCTTTGATCATGACTACCCAACAGAAATTGTGCAGCAGCGGAAGAAATATGCCAACATTAAAAAAACGCTGAAAGAGAAAAAAATTAGATTCCAAACGCCACTAACGAAGATGAGGATTCATTGGGAGGACGGCGTAAAAACCTACAACACGGCCAGAGAGGCAGAGCGGGACATGATGGAGCGGGGCTTTGTGGTGAGCGTACCCGAGGAAGGAGCTGAAGCAGCGGCGGCACTGAACGCATCACGACAGCCGGAGTGGAGACAAGTGAGCGGCAGAAGAAGGGGGAGAGACGTGGAGCAGCGGGCCCAGGAAAAAATGCAAGGCTTTCAGCTGAAAGCCTAGATTATAACAAAGATTAAGAAAGGCACAGAAGAAATGAAGGCCAAGAAGACAAGGTAAAAGAGAAACAAACGGCTAGGAGAGGTTTAAATGATTTTTGTTGGACATTTCTAGACTAATGACTATTACTTGGATAGTAAATACAGGTCTAGGGAGGGCCCCTCACTCGGTGAGGACATTCCCTCCACCCACCAACAGGGAGCAATGGGCAGAAGAAAGGCCCAAAGTACGGAGGTCGAGATTTGTTAATGTGTTTTTATATAAATATGTGTTATTTTTGTTGTTAAAGGGGCTAGGAGCACAAGTTAAAAAAATGGAAAAACATGAATATGGGTAAAAATCTTAAGATAATGACACCAAACATGAATGGTCTGAACTCACCTGTTAAAAGGGAAAGAATAATAAGAAAATTCAAGAAGGAAAAAGCCGAAATTATATTTATGCAAGAGACACATTTGAGCAAGACAGAACATGTGAAACTAAAGAGATTTGGCTATAAGAACTCCTACTACAGTTCATTTAAGGGAGGAACTAAAAGGGGGGTTATGATACTAATTTCAAATAAAATACAATTTGAATGTGAACAAGAAATCCAGGATAAAGAAGGCAGGTATGTAATAATAAAGGGAAGAATAGATGGTATGCAGATCACATTAGTGAACATCTATGCCCCACCAGAAAGTGACAAGGGTTTTTTTCAACATTTGTTTGATCTCATAGCAACGCACAGTGAAAGAGTCAATTTGTGGAGGAGACTTAAATGCTGTCATGGATCATGAAGTTGACACAACAAGTGTTAAGAAGACAAAAAAACATGTAACAAAGTTCATAAGAACCTCACTGGCAGAAATGAGTATGGTAGACATATGGAGGGACCTGCACCCACTCGCACCTGCACCCACTATTCAGCAGTCCATAAAGTACACTCCAGAATAGATTACTTCCTTATGAATGAAGGTGACAGACACAGGGTGAGAAATTGTCGGATTGGAGGGGCAGAAATATCAGATCATAATCCTATATACATGGAAATATATTTAAACAACAGAAAACGACAAACAACATGGAAACTTAATGTAGGACTGTTAAATGATGAGAAAATGAAAGAAAGAATAAAAGTAAACATAAACGAGTATATCCAAGAGAATGACAATGAAGAAGTGGACCCAACAATACTATGGGACGCACTAAAAGCCGTGTTAAGAGGTAAATTAATTGTTGAAACAGGAAAAGCAAATAAGTCTAAACTGGAAACATATGAACAAAGATGTGAGAGACTGAGGGAATTAGAACGTAAACATCAAAGCACAAATGACCCAAAAATATATCAAGAAATTAAAGAAGAAAAAATAAAGATAAAAGAAACACAAATAGATGAAATTGAAAGGAAAAATAGGTATCTAAAGCAAAAATATTATGAAATGGGGCCAAAAGCCACAAAACTGCTGGCAAAACGATTAAGAAAACAACAAACAGTGAATAATGTATATAAGATTAAAGACCCCATCACAAATAAAACCACAGTTAACCCAGAAAACATTGAAGAAATATTCCATAATTTCTATCAAGAACTATACTCGCAACCTGAAGAAACAAATACTAAGGATATTAAAAAATTTCTATGCACACTGGACTTGCCATCAATAGGAAATCAACAAAATGAAAAGCTAACAGCAGAAATAACAACACAAGAGATTAGAGATGTGATTAAATCACTTAAAAACGGTAAATCACCAGGTAGTGATGGGTACCCATCTGAGTTTTATAAACTGTTTATAGAAGAACTCACGCCACAGCTCCTAAAGTCATTTAATTGGATGTTGAACAACAACAAAATACCTCCATCATGGAACGAAGCCATTATTTCAGTTATTTTAAAGCCAGAGGAAAGATAGAGAACAATGCGGAAACTATAGACCAATCTCTTTATTAAATGTGGATTATAAAATATATACAACAATTATATGTAAACGAATAAAGACATTCTTGACGGAATTGATAGAAGATGATCAAACTGGTTTCATAGAGGGACGCCAAACACATGACAATATCAGGAGAACAATACATATAATTAATCAAATACATAAAGAAAAGAAAAGCGCAGTAATAATGAGTTTAGACGCAGAAAAAGCATTTGACAGGGTTAACTGGAAATTCCTATATAGTGTGCTGGAACGCTTTGGATTTAACAAAAAATCAGTACAATGCATAAGGACACTGTATCAAGAACCTGTGGCAAGAATCAAGATAAATGGTAGCTTAACAGACAAAGTAAATATACAAAGATCAACCAGGCAGGGATGCTGCTTATCGCCCACCTTGTTTGCTCTGTTCATAGAGCCACTGGCTCAAGCGATACGACAAAATAAGAAATTAAAAGGTGTAACAATAAAGGGAGCGGAACACAAGATTGGGCTATTTGCAGACGATATTATAGTTTACCTTGAACAACCAGATGAATCAATAATGGAAATGATGACCTTGATAGAAAATTTTGGAAAATTATCAGGATACAAGATAAACATAACAAAAACACAAATACTGACATTCCACTATAACCCTCTAAACCAGATAACTGATAAGATCAAACTAAACTGGAAACAAAAAGAAATAAAATACCTTGGAGTGAACATACCTAAAGATCTAAGCAAAATCTATAAAGCAAACTATGATAGGTTGGAACAAGAAATAAAAAAAGATATTGATAGATGGTCAATCTTTAAATATGGATCTGAATTCAAAAATTGAGACAGTCAAAATCAGCATACAACCTAGATTACTTTACCTCTGCCAGGCTCTACCAACAGAGATTCCAAGTGCCCAGTTCTCAAAGTGGGACAGGATGATATCGAGATTTGTTTGGGGAGGTAAAAAGCCAAGAGTGAAATATAAAACTCTCCAGTTACCAAAAGAGAAAGGAGGCATGGGCCTACCGAGTCTAAAGGAAAATTACTACTCAGCACAAATAAGATATATCATATGTTGGTGCGACGAAGGATATGAGGCAAAATGGAAAGAAATGGAAAAGGAAATTGAGGGACTCCCAGTACAAAGCATAATAGGAGATAAAGATGCATATAAGCAAATCAAACAAATAGACCCAATCACTAAATTTACTTTGGAACTGTGGTATAAAATAGTACAAAAGTATAATATAAAGGAAGACATAAAACTATTGAAATGGGTAGCATTTGACAGTCAGTTTGAACCGGCAAAGCAAGATAGGGGATACAAAAATCTGGTGAACAAGGGAATCACAGCATGGGGCAATATCGGAAAAAAAGATTTCGGGAGCTTCGTAAACATCAGAAGAAAATTTAAGCTAGAAAGATCGGAATTCTTCAGATATCTGCAGATGAGAGACTATTATATGAAGAAGATTAGGCATAACCTCCAAACAGATGTGAGCGAGATTATACAATTCATTTTAAGCTCATATGCAGGAAATAAAATAAGAATTATTTCAAAGCTATATCAGAAACTTATGGCAAACAAACATTCAAGTAACTATATAAAGGAGAAATGGGAGAAAGAGCTAAATTTAAACGTAACAGAAGAAAACTGGCAAGAAATATGGAAAACACAACACACATCAACAAATTCAAGGACATGGAGGGAATTTGGATGGAAAAACCTGATTCGTTTTTTCATTACACCACAGATTCAAAGAAAATATACAAATACCCAATCTTTATGCTGGAGGGGATGTGGGGCTCAAAATGCAGACCACTCACATATGTTTTGGAAATGCTGCAAAATCTCATCATTCTGGAAATCTATACATGTGACAATACAGAGGATATTAGGATATAATATACCAATGAACTGTAACCTGATGTACTTATGTGATCTTAAAAGAGACAATGTAATACAGGCTGAGGACAGATATCTAGTTAAAATCTTGTTGATTGCATGTAAAAAAACAATCACAAAAAAATGGCGATCAGAAGTTCTTCCGGACCAAGAGCAATGGACTGACATTGTTGAGGACATACGTATGATGGAAAAACTAACATATCGACAAAGAATGCAAGAAGGACTATATGAAAAAAAATGGCGGAAATGGGCACACTACAAAGTGCAACAACGAGACAGAAATTGAAAGAATAACCAAAGACACTGGAAAAACCAGAAGAATTAAGAGATGGAAACTAAAAACTTGATGCTCCAACATTTGTCCCCCCCTCTTTTTTTTCCTTTTTGTCTTTCTTACTCTATCCCCTTTGTTTTTAAATGTAGACTGTGATCTGAATGCAATATATATGATGAAAAATGAATAAAAATCTAAGTTACAAAAAAAAAAAAAAAGCTTTAGGCACAAAAACGCGCGGGAAGCTGTGATGAACTGGGCCAGGAAGCGTGCTCGCTCCCGTGTCGCTCTGCAACCGCTGAGCGGGGGGGCACTCTGGCGCAGGATTATCCGGGAGAAACTCCCCGGGCAGCCGGAGTGGCTGCGCAAAAACCAACTCAGCTGAGGAGGCTTTTAAATCCTCTTTAGGTGCAGAACGCAACCCCAATAAAACCCATGGTAGCCTGTCCACCCAATTTGCATCCGTAAGCGACGCTCTGAGGGCTGCTTTCAATGACCTATGGAAACGTTCGCATAAACCATTAGCCTGTGGGTTGTATGCGGTAGTGCGGTGGATCGTTGCCCCCAGGCTGCGGGCCATCGCTGACCAGAGCTCGGAAACAAATTGAGGACCTCTGTCAGAAGTAATGTCCGACGGAACTCCGAAATGCGCTACCCATGCTGTTAGAAACGCGCGCGCCACCTCCTCGGCTGTGGTTGATGCCAGTGGGACCACTTCTGGCCAACGCGTGGTGCGGTCCACCATTGTCTAAAGGTGTGTGCACCCCTGTGACAGCGGGAGGGGGCCTACGAGGTCGACATGCACGTGATCGAATCGCTTAGCCGGGATGTGAAAAGGCTCCAAGGGAGCTCTAGTGTGTTTGTGTATTTTGGCTCGCTGACAAGCCACGCAGGCTGTTGCCCACTCCTTGACTTGCTTGCGCAGGCACGGCCATACAAATTTCTCTCCTACCATTTTGACCGACGCGCGCACCCCCGAGTGCGCCAGAAAATGAATCGAGTCAAAAACGCGGCGGCACCACGTGGTCGGCACCACCGGGCGCGGTCGTCCCGTGGAGACATCGCAGATTAGAGGGGGGCATACCATCTTGTAACACCCTGTTCTCCAGCCTTAACCCTGTTGGTCCAGACTGGAGCGCGCACACGTCCGCGTCGGCAACTTGATCCGCGGCCATGGCTGCATAATCTATCCCTACGCGGACTGGGGCCGCGCGCACTTCCGCGTCGCTAACCTGGTCCGCGGCCATGGCTGCAAAATCTACCTCTGTGCGGGCTGGAGCCGCCACGGCGCGCGAGAGGCAGTCCGCCACTACATTAAGTTTACCCGCTACATGCTGGATATTGGTAGTAAACTCCGAGATGGCGACCAGCTGTCTCTGCTGCCGGCCCGACCACGGTTCTGTAATCTTGGCCATCGCGAAAGTCAGCGGCTTGTGATCCACGAACGCGGTGAAACTGCGTCCCTCCAGCCAAAACTGGAAATGGCGAATGGCCAAGTGGAGAGCTAACAACTCCCTGTCGAATGCGCTGTATTTTTGTTCACTATCACGCAAGGTCCTGCTGAAAAAGGCGAGCGTTTGCCAAGCTCCTGCTACATACTGTTCCACGACCGCTCCTATGGCCACATCTGACGCGTCAGTAGTGAGCGCTATGCAGGCCATTGGGTCTGGATGTGCCAACAATGCAGCGTTTGCCAGGGCTATTTTGACTTCAGCGAATGCGCGCTCCCGCTCCAGAGACCATTCGATTTTGTTTGTGGGTTTTTGTTTTTTTTAGTGCAGCATACAATGGTTGCATGAGCTGCGCTGCATGAGGGAGGAAACGGTTATAAAAATTCACCATTCCCAAAAACTCCTGTAACGCTTTGACCATTTGTGGTTGGGGAAAATTTGTTATTGCGCGCATTTTGTCGGACAGAGGAACCGCTCCTTCTGGAGAGACGCGATGCCCCAAAAAATCAATCTGCGCCACCCCGAACTGACACTTCGCTGGGTTGATTATTAGCCCGTGCTCTGCCAACCTCCGGAAAACTGCTGTGAGGTGGTTTTCGTGTTCGTCTTCGGACGCGCTGGCTACCAATATGTTGTCCAAGTAGACGAACACGAAGGGGAGGTCATGCAGAACCGCGTCCATCATGCGCTGGAATGTCTGTGCTGCGCCTTTAAGCCCAAACGGCATGCGCAAAAACTCAAAAAGCCCGAAAGGAGTTATTACCGCTGTTTTGGGTATGTCCTCAGCGCGCACTGGAACCTGGTGGTAACCGCGTACCAAATCTATTTTAGAAAAAATGCACGCCCTCGCCAAATGCACCAAAAAATCTTGGATGTGCGGGATCGGATAGCGGTCGTGCGCTGTAGCGTTATTCAACCTGCGGAAATCACCGCAAGGTCGCCACGAGCCATCAGCCTTTGGGACCATATGAAGCGGCGAAGTCCAGGGGCTCTTCGACCTCCTGATGATGCCCAGTCTTTCCAGGTTGGCGAACTCCTCGCGCGATATGGTCAGTTTACTGAGTCCAAGCGCCGAGCTTTTGCAAAAACGGGTGGGCCGGTGGTAGTAATAAAATGTTCCACCCCATGTTTAGCCACTGTTGCCGAAAACGATGGGACCGTGAGTGCTGGGAACTGAGTGAGGAGTGTGTGGAACTTACCACTTGCAGCTGCGATGTTGGCTTGTGCAGTTGGCGGGGCCACTCGAGCTGTGCAGGGAATAGAATAAAAGGAGAGTGCATTAACCAGGCGTCTGTTAGCAAGATCAACCAATAAACCATGTGAGCACAAAAAATCAGCCCCTAACATGTTGAAATTGACTGCCGCTACAACAAAAGTCTACTCGAATGTACGGCCCTGCAAAGACAGAAGCAGAGTC
This sequence comes from Pholidichthys leucotaenia, assembly GCA_020510985.1. Classification (NCBI taxonomy): domain Eukaryota; kingdom Metazoa; phylum Chordata; class Actinopteri; order Cichliformes; family Pholidichthyidae; genus Pholidichthys; species Pholidichthys leucotaenia. The sequence goes on along the minus strand of CM035837.1, from coordinate 121,404,325 downwards.
CTCTCACCAAAGGTCTTAATCGCCGAGCCGTCCACTGCTGTCACCCGGGGACCACTGGAAGGCGCCAGCCGGTCCGCGTAGGAAGGCGTGATGAAGCTCAGCTGGGAGCCTGTGTCCACGAGGAATTGCCTCCCCGAGCGTGCGTCCTTCAGGTAGAGCAGCTTGTTCTCTTCTCTGAGGGCCGCGGCTGCTACCGATCCCCGGCCTTGGCGTTTCCCGAGCGCTTGAAGTGGCACGGTGGGATGTACTTGCGTGCCTTCTCTGCGAAACGGCGATAGTAGAAGGAAAGGACGTCGTCCGCTCCGTGTTGCCTGGCCCTTGCTGCTGCCGTCGTCGGTGAGTCTGGTGCTGCAGCCTCTGGCCCCATGCCGTCTCCAGACGTTGCGCCTAGCTCTGCTGCTGCGGCCGAAGCTGCGCTCCATTTGTGGGCGTCGACAAGTTGCTGTGCCTCCTGGCTCAGCTCGTAGTAGTCTCGTCGGGCCAACAGCGGTGAACCGTCCAGGGTCACTCTTACCGCTGATGGTAGGGTCCTGAGGAAAAGGTGGGTGAAGATAAAGCTGTCATCATCGGAGTCTCTCAACCTCAGCATCTTCCCCATCAGGTCTGCGGATCTGTCGTTCTCAAACTCCGTCAACGCCAGGAGCCCCTCTGCTCGCTGTTGCACCGAGGGGATGAAGTGGCTGATCAGCGCAGCCTTCAATGTGCCATACTTGTCGCTGTCCGGTGGGTGGTTGACCAGGCTCTCCACCCTCTGGACTGTGTGGTTGTCCAGCTTCGCCACCACATGGTAGAATTTTGTGTCGTCTCTCGAAATTCTCCGGAGGTTGAACTGCGCCTCGACCACGCTCAACCAGGAGCGCGGACTGTTCTGCCAGAAGTCCGGCAGCTGGAACGTGGCAGCATTCGTCAGGCTGGCTTCTGACGAGTCCGGCTCAGGAGAATTACTTCTGCTCATGCTTCGTCGTAAGGTCACCAGTGTGGAGAGTTGTGAAGGACGAGACTGAGTGTATTCCTCAGGTTCAGCTTTATTCACAATGACATTCTCCAACATTCAAAAGCAGAAAAAGAGGATGAATCTTCTCACATCTGTCCTTTTATACCAGGACATCAAACATACAATCACATGGTGCTTAATCAAACATACAGTCACATGGTACTTAATCCCAGTCACAATGTAACTTCCCCCGATCTTAACACCATCCACCTCCTAGTCTCCGGTGGTCAGGAAATCTCTCAAGGCCATCTCCTTGAAACAAAAGGCCAGATCTCACACCCTCCCGTTACCTCTGGAAGGCTCAGTCCCTTTGTTCCCCTGAGACGTGAAGTATACAATAAGCATACAGTGATATATCTGTGGAGCATCTGAAACCAACATATGTGCATATATGTGTGCCACACTACCTCCATTTTAAATGATGACTCCCACCCTTTGCACTGCAACTTTCAGCTTCTTCCCTCAAGACGGAGGTTTGCTGTCCCAAAAAGTAGAACCCAGCGCTACAAAAACAGCTTTGTTCCTGCTGCTGTTAAAGAGTTGAACAAGCTGTAACAATATATTGCACATAATTTAGGTACCTATTTATTAACTCCATTTTATATTTACTTATTTTTGTAGGATGTTACTTGGGTTCTAAATATTTTATTGAGTTTTAGACCTTTGAGTTTTTAACCTCTTTGACTAGTTTTTAACTTTTAATATGACTCTTCTCTCTTACCTCTGGTTTTTCTCTCATCTCTTTGTCTTTTTATACCCTGATTGATGGAGCCTTGAGTATTTTTATCATGTTTATAGTCAATTTCATGTGTGCCTGTGTTTGTGTCTATGTTGAATGTAATTTGTGGCTTGTAAATATGGATGTCACCAGACTGCAAAACAAATCTACCTACGGGTACAAATAAAGTAACCTGAACCTGAACCTGAACAATGTATGAGAAAAACATTTTGCCTGTGCAGTGGATATGCAGCTTTTGCACCGATGAGAAACATTTCTCTGCCGCTTTCTCCAACTCTAATCGTGAGAGGAGGTGACGCCTAGCCCAAATGTTTTTCCTGACCTTAACCATCAGTGGAGCAAGCTGCACCTTAACATAAAATAAAAAGACAAAATGAAAAATAAAAAGTCAAAGCGATAAACGCCTCAGTGTGGGATGTAAACTCGGGACTGTTGGTTGAAAGCTCTGCTATATTAACTGCCTCCCACCAACTGATCGAGTGTTGAGCCCACTGATCTGTATAAAAAACACTGGATAACGCACTGGTCGGCAGAAGTGAAACCACCGGAAACTCTGTGGCCGCCATTTTAGTACAGCCAAAATACTCAGCGAGGCAATGGAGAATGAATGGGTTTAGTAGTAAACCGTGCCACTTTTACCTCAATAACTTCTCAAAAGTTGACTGGTGTGGACTGGTGTCTGTGGAACTGCCTCCAGATCAGTGCAAGGAAAAAGAAGGAGCTGGTGGTGGACTGCCGCAGGCGAGGACGACCCCCCACAGCACCGGTAAACATCCAGGGAACAGACATTGAGATTGTGGCATCTTACAAGTACCTGGGTGTTCACCTGAACAATAAACTGGACTGGACACACAACACCTTTGTGCTCTACAAGAAGGGGCAGCACAGGCTGAACCTCCTGAGGAGACTCGGGTCTTTTGGAGTGTGAGGGGCACTCCTAAAGACCTTCTACGGTTCGGTGGTGGCATTAGCCATCACATTTGGCGTGGTCTACTGGGGCAGCGGCATTACAGCAGCCAACAGGAAGACTGAAAGGCTGATCAAAAAAGCCAGCTCTGTTCTGGGGTGCCGCTTCAACCTAGTGGAGGAGATATGAGAGAGGAGGATGGTGGCTAAGCTGTCATCTCTGCTGGAGTCCAAGTCCCACCCCATGCGGGACACTGAAGGCACTGAGGAGCTCATTTAACAGTAGGCTGTGCCATCCAAAGTGCTCGAGGAGAAGTTCCGCAGATCTTTCTTACCTATGGCTGTCAGACTTTATAATCTAACCAGGGCTGCTCAAAGAAGCCATATTAAACGTCACAACTTTGCACATCAGAGATTGTCCCCTCCAATACACAACTAAGACAATTACAATTATTATTGAGGGTGGCAACAACACTGTTCATTCAAATGTGAAATATACTGTCTGGGCCTATATTTATATTTTGCCAGGTAATGTTGATACCATCTAGCTGCAATGCTCCTGCACTGTGTATATAACTGTGTACATATGTATGTATATTTATTTTGGCTAACCAGTTCTGATCTTATTATCTTATTTACTATTGTTCTGAGTACTGCTATCCCTGTACTGCTGCAATCCTGGAATTTCCCCATTGTAGAACTAATAAAGTTTTATCTTATCTTAAAAAATTAACAGATTTTGAACTTCTTGGTATGGAAGATACAGCTTATAATTTTGTGCAACCGGTGAACTATAGAAATCGAGTTGACATTATGTTTAGAGTGGCCATGGGATGGCTGGATAATCGGAAAAGTCAAACCAGTGCATGCAGTAAGTGTGTTTAGGCAGTGTTGTCATAATAATAGTCCTAATGATAGTCAAATATGAGTAAACTAAAACATTATGGAGTGCTTTAATCTTGCTATTAAGTGCCTAGGCCTCATCTAATTTGCAAAATATGGGATCACGACTTTTTCACAAAGGTCCAGTTTAAATTAAGGTAAAAATTTGGAGAAAAAAAGGGCTCACATATTTTCTGTAATGATGTAGATCTAGGCCTTGCTATACATAGCCTACTTAACTAGTATAGACTAACCATATTTTGAAATAATTTGTCACACTGCAATGAATAGGCCCAAATGGAATAAAAGTTAAGGCCTAATGCTAATTCTTATATAATTATCTTCATCAATTTTAGGATTCTGATCCAAAACATGACACCTTCCCTCCTGCTTACACATCCTGGACTTGGTACCAGGCAATGGTGCCGTTAAAGGTGATTGTTCATCAACAAAAATCGGCATGTATTACCAATCCAGTGTTGATTGATAATCAGTAGTTGACGACCAGCAACAGGAATAATTTAGGACAGATATAAACACTGTCAGATGATCAGGAATCAAAAGTCCTTGTAGCAGCCATTCTAATTTTGGCTGAATTTTCTTTAAAAAAAAACAAAAAAACTTTGGGGTGGGTGGAAATATTCAGAAACATTTTAGACAAATTTTGGATAACTGGATCATCCTCTGGACAGAGTCAGTGGTTTTACGAAAACTTGGGCATAAGTCTGTATGTCATTGTGTCTTTGGGCAAAAAACTAAACTTCATACCATGGTGTATATATTTCTGCTCATCTAAAACTTGAAAACAAATGAAAATAAAGGAATTGATGCCTCCCCCAGTGATGCATACAATGATGTCTGCTACAGGTAGGTAAAAACAAGAGAATCACACAGAAAACAGTTCCAGATACCAGTGACAAGTATTATGTTACTAGTTTGTCATCATTAGTTTAAAGGGCCCCAAACTTAGCTAAGAATGAATTTGAGCTCTAGATTGCCAGAGCATATAAAAGCTATTTTTTACCTCAGTCCAACGGCGGCAAAGATTACTGTCATGGTGCTGGTGGATCTGTCGTCTATCCATCTGTTGTACATCCATCCTTCTAATCAGCTGCCTACCAAACTCAAACATAAAGATCATCAGGTAGGTCTGCAGCCAAGTTGTACACAAGGTCAAAGGTCATGACACATGAGTACGTGTCATTTTAATGTTATGGTCTCTTTTCCAAGCTCCTGGTTGAGGGAAGTGTAGGCGGATTTCGCCCACTTTGTTAGTACCTTCTGGCTGTTAGCGCTCAAAACTCCCTTTAGTGGAAGCTGGTCACTGAACTTTGATAACACCAGTCTAATGAAGAACTCATAAACTGGCAACTTTCCAATAAAGACCTCTTCATTGTATTATGTGTGAAAGTGTGAATGGCTCACTGTATAAAAACTGTCACGCCGCGCCGTTCATCAGCGGCGCCACCTGCTCACACACCTGATCCTCATCAGCGGCGAGGGATAAAAGCCGCCTCGCCCGGAGGCTCGGCCTGAAGCCGTCAGACTTCGTTCCCTCACCGCCGTGAGCATTCCTTTCTTCAGCATCGCTATTCTGGGTAAGAACCCTTACCTCCTTTTCCAGTCTGCTCCCCTGTGCACAGGTGGATTCCCCGGCGGCGGACGTCTCCGTTCCATCGCCCATCCTTCGCTGCTGCACGGAGCTCTCCAGGTGGCTGTCTCCCGGGCTACGTTCCCCTTGCTGTGCCAGCTATCCTGACAACTCAAGTAAGATCTTCTCTTGCCATAATTCATCCTGTGTTGGTGTATGCCCGTCACCCTCTCCCTGTGCTCTCTCCATAGGGTTGCTCGGCCGAACGGTCATCTGCCTCTGTGCCTGAAGCAGACGCCACCACCAACACATCTGCATCCCGCAGACACACACTCATTCACCCCTGCTGTTAATAAACTATTTGAACTACTCTAAGCCTGTGTGTGCGTGTCTCCTGAGCCGTGCGTTATGTCAGTACGGCTTCAGCAGAGCGGCTCAGCGGACGGCGGGCTCGCACACCGGCTTACCACTCTCGAGGCTAGAGTGGATCAAATAGCTTATCAACAGCAGGTTATCCTGAATCAATTGATAACTATCACTGGCCGATTGGACCGCCTGGACCCCCAGCAGCCGTTCCCCCCGGCTCCTCAGGGTGGCGCAGCTCCTGCTGTTCCGGTGGCCGTCCAGCCAGCTCCAGTGGCACCGGCCCGACTCACACCAATTCCGACCCCCGCCCGCTTTAGCGGAAAGCTCGGCGGAGCGCGGGGGTTTGTGATGCAGTGCAAGTCCGTGTTTGACCGTGTGCCCGGGGACTTTCCCTCAGATCACAGCCGGATCGGCTACATAGGGAACCTCCTGGAGGGGCGTGCTTTAACTTGGGCCTACGCTATTATGGCGAGACCCAGTTATGCCACCCTCACCTATGCCGAGTTCGTGAGGCGCTTCCTGGAGGTGTTTGATCACTCCCGTTCCGAGGCGGTCCAGGTCGATCGGCTTCTCGCTCTCCAGCAGGGAAGCCGGTCGGCCGCGGATTATGCCATCGAATACCGGGTAGCGGCGGAGGAACTGGGCTGGGAGGAGCGCTCCCTCTGCGGCCTGTTTCTCCGCAGCCTTAATAGTGATCTGAGGGATGAACTGGCTGGACGGGATATCCCCGGAACGTTAGCGGAGCTAACCTCATTAGCAATCAGCTTGGACAACAGGCTGCGCGAGCGCTCCTCAGGACGGAAGCCGTCTGCTTCTCGCCCTCGAGGAGTCCCGCTACGCCTGCCCCAAGCTCGCCCCCTGGCGACGCCGCCACCATCGTGCCCCGAGGAGTCGGAGCCGATGGTGACGGGCTGGGCAAAGCTCTCCTTGGCAGAGAGACAGCGCCGCCGTGAGTTGGGTCTCTGCATGTATTGCGGAGACAATCAACACACGGTAGAGCTTTGCCCACAAAAGCCAAACGGTGGGGTCCGCGAGTCACTGTAGGGGGCCTCGCGGACGTCAATCGGCAAAGTCCCCTCACTCAATTAAAGCTGCCCATCCATTTTTGCCACAATCCCACTGGGCACCTCACCCACGCACTGGTGGATTCGGGCGCAGAGGGCAGCTTCATTTCACAAGGCCTGGCAACCCGATTGGGCATCCGCTGTCAGGCGCTCAAACACCCCATCTCCCTGGTCCATCTCTCCCGTGCCTCCCTTGGGAGAGTTACCCATCAAACCATTCCTGTCCCAGTCATCATCTCAGGGAACCACCGGGAGGAGATGGTTTTCTACGTCCTGCCCAACTCTGTGTCGCCCGTCATCCTGGGGTATCCCTGGCTACGCCTCCACAATCCTGTCCTGGACTGGAGGTCAGCTGGGGTGTCGGCATGGAGTACCTTCTGCATGGGCACCTGCCTTCAGTCCGCTGCCTGCTCCCCGTCCGCGGCTCCTCCTGTGGCGGATACAGCACCCCCGGACCTGTCACTGGTGCCCCCAGATTTTCACGACCTGGGTATGGTATTCAGCAAGTCGAAAGCTATGTCTCTTCCCCCGCATCGACCATATGACTGTGCCATCAATCTCCGCCAGAGGGCCCCCCTGCCATCTGGTCGGCTCTACAGCCTGTTGGCGCCGGAGAAGGAGACTATGAATACGTACCTGAAGGAATCACTGAGCGCTGGGATTATCCGCCCATCGTCATCACCCGTGGGGGCGGGGTTTTTCTTTGTAGGGAAGAAGGACGGTTCCCTCCGTCCCTGTATTGACTACCGAGCACTTAATGACATCACTGAGAGGGACCGTTAAGAGATAAGATAAGATAAGATAAGATAAGCCTTTATTAGTCCCACAACGGGGAAATTCCAGGATTGCAACAGCACAGGGATAGCAACACTCAGAGCAACAATCAGAAGGCAAGAAAAAAAAAAAAAAAAAAAAAAAAAACAAGCAAGCAAGAGCAGCTAATATACATATGTACGTATTACTATAAAATATATATATATACACACACACACAGACACACAGTGCAGAGCATTGTAGCTGGATGGAATAAATATATGAATATATGAACACACAGTGCAGAGCATTGTAGCTAGATGGAATAAATATGTAAATATATAAACACCCACAGTACGGAGCATTGCAGCTAGGTGGAATAAATATGCAAGTATATAAACACACACAGTGCGGAGCAATGTAGCTAGATGGAATAATATGTAGATATATAAATATATAAACACACCCAGTGCTGAGCATTGTAGCTAGATGGAATAAATATGTAAATATATAAACACACACAGTGCAGAGCATTGTTGCTAGATGGAATGAAACAGCATAACCGTCTACTTAGTTATCCTACATGGTATGATTATGTGCCCATACATATTCTCACCCTCCATAGCGACCGGTAAGTTCCTAGTTGTATGCCGGAGGGGACCATTGTGTAAGTCTATTGCATCTTTTGCATTCAAAAAACTATTAGTTTGTTACGTCTTTTTGCTATCTCTGCGAGCAGCCCTGCTTAGGTTGTACAGTCTGACAGCCGTTGGTAGGAAGGACCTACGAAACCTCTCGGTTGTGCACCTGGGATGATGTAGTCTGCTGCTAAATGAGCTCCTCAGTGCATTCAGTATGTCCTGCATAGGGTGGAACTCGGACTCCAGCAGAGATGACAGTTTAGCCACCGTCCTTCTCTCTCCTATCTCCTCCATCGGATCAAGGCGCTGCCCCAGGACAGAGCTAGCTTTCTTAATCAGTTTGTTCAGTCTCTTCCTATCGGCTGCAGTAATGCCACTGCCCCAGCAGACCACTCCAAAAGTGATGGCTGATGCCACCACCGTGTCATAGAATGACTTCAGCAGCGCCCCTTGTACACCAAAAGACCTGAGTCTCCTCAGCAGGAACAGCCTGCGCTGTCCCTTCTTGTAGAGTGCATCAGTATTGTGTGACCAGTCTAGTTTATTGTTCAGATGAATACCCAGGTACTTATAGGATGTCACCATCTCGATGTCTGTTCCCTGTATATTTACTGGTACTGTGAGGGGCTGCCCATGCCTGCGGCAGTCCACCACCAGCTCCTTAGTTTTCCTCGCGTTGATCTGGAGGCAGTTCCGATGGCACCAGTCCACGAAGTCCTGGATAAGCCCTCTGTACTCAGCTTCATCTCCATTGGAGATGAGGCCAACGATCGCAGAGTCATCAGAGAACTTCTGTAGATGGCAGTGTGTTGTGTTGTGTGAGAAGTCCGCAGTATAAAGAGTGAACAGGAAGGGAGCCAGCACCGTTCCCTGGGGGGCCCCCGTGCTACTGATGATCGTGTCGGACACACAGTCCCGGGTTCTCACAAACTGAGGCCGGTTCGTGAGGTAGTCCAGGATCCATGATGACAGGTGCTGGTCCACCCCTGCGCGCAGCAGCTTGTCCTTCAGGATCATCGGTTGGATGGTGTTGAAAGCACTGGAGAAGTCAAAGAACATGATCCTCACCATATTCCCGGGCTTCTCCAGGTGGGACAGAGAACGGTGAAGGAGGAAGATCACCGCATCCTCCACCCCAATGCCATGCTGGTAGGCGAACTGGAGTGGATCCATCGCTGGTTCCACCAGGGGGCGGAGGTGAGCAAGGAGCAGTCTCTCCAGGGTCTTCATCAAGTGGGACGTCAAGGCCACCGGTCTGTAGCTGTTCAGGTCTTTGGGGTGGGAAGTTTTTGGTACAGGTACCACACAAGATGTTTTCCACAGCTGTGGTACCCTCCCCAGTTTCAGGCTCATGTTGAAGATATACGTCACAATCCCACACAGCTGGTCTGCACAGGACTTGAGGAGCTTTGCGCTGATGCCGTCCGGTCCCGGCGCCTTCCTCGCCTTGATCTTCCTCAGCTCTGTCCTCACCTGGGTCCTGGTCAGGGTCAGGATGGGGGGCTGTGTGTTGGGAGTGGGGGGGTGTTGGTGGAGTGGGGAGTGGGCAGCAGGACTTGATTTCTTTAGAGGCAGCAGTGGTTGTTGTGCAGCCAGGGGGGAGGGCGGTTGGTCAAATCTATTGAAAAACAGATTCAGGTTGTTCGCCCACTCCCTGCCCCCTGTGGCCTGGGGGGAGGTATTCTGGAGCCCCGAGATGGTTTTGAGGTTTCTCCAGACCCCGCTGATGTCGCTCTGTTGCAGCTTGTCCTCCATCTTCTTCCTGAAGCTGTCCTTGCCTTCTCTGATCTTTCTCCTCAGCTCCCTCTGTACGGACTTCAGCATCTCCCTGTTCCCTGACCTGAAGATCCTCTTCTTCTCTCTCAGAAGTGTTTTTATCTCAGGGTTGATCCAGGGTTTGTTGTTTGAGTGACGCCGTATGGTCTTGGTGGGAACGGATTTGTCCACACAGAAGCTGAGGTAGCCCGTGAAGGTGTGAATGAGGCCATCGATGTCCTCACCATGTGGATCGCAGAGCTGCTTCCAGGCGGTGGCTTCAAAACAGCCCTTTAGGGTGTCCATTGTCTCCTCAGACCATAACTCCACAGTGTGCATGGCCGGAGGTTGTCTGTGCACTAGGGGTTTGTACACCGGCCGGAGATTAACCAAGTTGTGATCCGATCTCCCGAGTGGGGGGAGTTGTGATGAGGTGTACGCCTCCTTAGTGTTTGCGTAGAATAAATCCAGTGTTTTATTGTCTCTAGTGTGGCATGTGACATACTGGGTGAACGTGGGTAGAATGGGAGACAGTGAAACATGGTTGAAATCGCCTGAGATGAGGAGAAGAGCATCTGGGTGTTCTGTCTGCAGCCTGCTGGTTACTGAATGGATGACGTCACGTGCTGTCCCAGCGTTCGCCGTCGGATTTGCATAAACAACAATGCAGATCACGTGTGAGTGTTCTCTCGGGAGATATGTAGGCCTCATGCTAACAGCTAGCAACTCAATGTCTTTGCTGCAGTGTCGTTGTTTAACAGTGATATGTCCCGGTCTGCACCAGTTGTTGTTAACATACATTATCACTCCACCGCCCCTAGCCTTGCCACTGTCTGGTGTTCGGTCAGCTCGTATCATGTGAAAACCCTCCAGCTCAATGTTAGCATCTGCTGCTAGTTCAGTTAGCCACGTCTCAGTAAACAAAAGGAGAGAGCACTCCCGGTATGTGCTATCATAACGGGAGATAGCCGCTAGCTCATCTAACTTTCCCAGTATCGACCGTACATTTCCCATGACAACAGATGGAAGGGAGGGTCTGTACCTTATATTTTTTGTCCTCCGCCTTACTCCAGCCCGGCAGCCGCGGCGTTTTCGCCTCAGTTCTCTCGGTATGTCGAGTTTTTCCAATGGGACCGGGTGGCGGTTGAATGCTAGCAGCTGTTCTCTGCTGTATCGTATCCTGCTATAAACAGTGGCTCCGTCCACCGGCTCAGGAGACATTTAGGACGATCTGTGTGTCCGTGATATAAGTGGGGTGAAAAAAAAAAGACGGATCAAAAGAGAGAGGAAGGGAAAAAGACTCGGAATCGAGCCGCTGTTGCAAAAGGCAGCCGACTGGTGTGGCGCCGTTACACCCTGCCCCTCATGGACACTGCCTTCCACTCCCTCCAGGGGGCGACCTGGTTTACCAAGCTGGATCTCCGCAGCGCTTACCACCTCGTCCGGATCCGGGAGGGAGATGAATGGAAAACAGCCTTCCGTACCCCGAACGGCCACTTTGAGTATCTCGTCATGCCGTTCGGGCTGACCAACGCTCCTGCCGTCTTTCAGCGCCTCATCAATGACGTCCTCCGGGATTTCATCGGCCTCTTCGTGTTCGTCTACCTGGATGACATTCTGATCTTCTCTCAGTCCAGAGACGAGCACCGGGTCCATGTGAGGCGGGTCCTTCAAAGACTGCTGGAGAATCGTTTGTACGTGAAGGCTGAGAAGTGCGAGTTTTACGCTAGGACCACATCCTTCCTGGGATTCATCATCGCCCAAGACCAGGTGCTCCCGGACCCAGAGAAGGTGAAGGCGGTGGTGGAGTGGCCTACTCCCGCATCTCGGAAGCAGGTGCAACAGTTTGTTGGCTTTGCCAATTTTTACCGCCGTTTTGTCCCGAATTTCAGCTGGATCGTCGGACCACTGACCCGCCTCACGTCCCCGAAGGTCCCGTTCCGGTGGACCGAAGAGGTCGATGCTGCCTTTAAGGCGCTGAAGGCGGAGTTCTCCTCCCCCCGGGTCCTTCGCCAGGTCGACCCCGCGCTGCAGTGCATTGTGGAGGTGGACGCATCGGACACGGGAGTGGGAGCAGTGTTATCCCAGCAATCACCGGACGATGGCACCAAGCGACCGTGCGCCTTCTTCTCCCGGCGCCTGTCCCCGGCGGAGAGGAACTATGATGTGGGGGACAGAGAGCTCCTGGCCATTAAACTCGCCCTACAGGAGTGGCGCCACTGGCTAGAGGGGGCGGACCTGCCGTTTGTGGTCTTGACGGACCATAAGAATTTAGAGTACCTACGATCTGCCAAGCGCCTGAATGCCCGCCAGGCGCGCTGGTCTCTGTTCTTCGCCAGGTTCCGGTTCTCTATCACCTTCAGGCCAGGCTCCAAGAACGGCCTGCCTGACGCCCTCTCTAGACAGTTCACCCCCGCGGGGGCTGAGGAGACGCCCCACACTATCCTGCCCAGGTCGTGCGTCGTGGGAGCTATCTCTTGGGACATTGTGGACAAGATCCGGAAGGCACAGGAGGTGGAACCTGATCCTGGCGGCGGACCAGAGGGAAGACTGTTCGTTCCGTCTGCGGTCCGAGGAGAGGTCATCCACTGGCTCCACACCTCCCGGCTCACCCGTCATCCCGGCACCTCTCGGATGATCAGCCTCCTCCAACGGTCCTTTTGGTGGCTGGGCCTGCGGAGGGATGCAGCCCGCTACGCCCGGGCTTGTCCAATTTGTGCCACCAGCAAGTCGGGAAACGCCCCTCCAGCGGGTCTGCTCCAGCCTCTGCCCGTCCCTGGCAGGCCATGGTCGCACATCGCACTGGATTTCGTCACCGGGCTCCCAGCTTCCAACTCATTCGACACCATCCTGACCGTCGTGGACCGTTTCTCCAAGGCGGCACACTTCATCCCCCTGCGAGGTCTCCCTACCGCCCTGGAGACGGCGGGCTTCCTCGTCCAACACGTGGTCAGGCTGCATGGGATCCCGGTGGACGTGGTCTCGGACCGGGGCCCCCAATTTTCATCCGAGGTTTGGAAATCCTTTTGCAACGCCATCGGAGCCAAGGTGAGCCTCTCCTCCGGCCATCACCCCCAGTCTAACGGGCAGTGTGAGAGGACCAATCAGGAGCTGGAGGCTGCGCTCCGCTGTGTTGCAAGATCCAAGCCGACATCATGGAGCAACCATCTCGCCTGGGTGGAGTACGCCCACAACACCGCCCGCTCTTCTGCAACGGGGATGTCCCCCTTCAAGGCGTCCCTGGGTTACGACCCCCCGCTGCTTCCAGCGCAGGAGAGCGAGGTAACTGTTCCGTCAGTTAGGGCGCACGTGAGGCAGTTCCGCTCCACCTGGGCCGCCGCGCGTCATGCGCTTTTACGCACAGCGGAGCGCAACAAGACCGTGGCGGACCGGCGTAGAAGACCTGCCCCGGCGTACAGAGTTGGGCAACTTGTCTACGTTTCCACCCAGGACGTCACCCTAAAAGGCGAGAGGAGGAAGCTGGCACAGCGCTTCATGGGTCCCTTCCCCATCACCCGGATCATCAACCCGGTGGCTGTGCGCGTGGCTATTCCCCCCTCCCTCCGCATCCATCCCACCTTCCACGTATCAAAGGTGAAGCTGGCAGTCACCGACCCCCTTTGCCCTCCTCCTGCAGCGCAACCCGCGCCCCGGATGATTGGTGGCCACCCGGCCTGGTCCGTCTCCTCCATCCTGGACTCCCGGTGCCGGGGTCGTGGGTTGCAATACTTGGTGGACTGGGAGGGCTATGGGCCCGAGCATCGACAATGGGTGCCCCCATCGTTTGTGTTGGACCCATCGCTCATCGCGGACTTCCACCGAGCGCACCCGGATAAGCCATCGCCAGGAGGCGCTGCTAGAGGGGGGAGTACTGTCACGCCGCGCCGTTCATCAGCGGCGCCACCTGCTCACACACCTGATCCTCATCAGCGGCGAGGGATAAAAGCCGCCTCGCCCAGAGGCTCGGCCTGAAGCCGTCAGACTTCGTTCCCTCACCGCCGTGAGCATTCCTTTCTTCAGCATCGCTATTCTGGGTAAGAACCCTTACCTCCTTTTCCAGTCTGCTCCCCTGTGCACAGGTGGATTCCCCGGCGGCGGACGTCTCCGTTCCATCGCCCATCCTTCGCTGCTGCACGGAGCTCTCCAGGTGGCTGTCTCCCGGGCTACGTTCCCCTTGCTGTGCCAGCTATCCTGACAACTCAAGTAAGATCTTCTCTTGCCATAATTCATCCTGTGTTGGTGTATGCCCGTCACCCTCTCCCTGTGTTCTCTCCATAGGGTTGCTCGGCCGAACGGTCATCTGCCTCTGTGCCTGAAGCAGACGCCACCACCAACACATCTGCATCCCGCAGACACACACTCATTCACCCCTGCTGTTAATAAACTATTTGAACTACTCTAAGCCTGTGTGTGCGTGTCTCCTGAGCCGTGCGTTATGTCAAAAACACTTTAATGAGCGAGTAAGAAAGTGAGATTTTTGCCGTCTTGCTTCCTCATCAGACAATGTTTCACCCAAGCCTAATTGTTTTGACATGGATGCAGTTTTACAAATAGTGTAATCTGCAATATTTGAATGAATGAATGAATGAATGAATGAATCTTTATTTATATTTGGCTAGGAATCCTTCAGTTTTCAGTAAATTTGTTGTCTTTCCCTAAACAACAGATCCTTTTTAATTTGGCCCCAACCAAGAGACTTTAAACAAAGGTAAAATGATTGAGGTATGAGTATAAATTAGCTTGTCAACATCAGTAATAGCCCATGTTTTCTCTCTTATATATTTATTTCTAATAAATGTTACTTTTGTTGAACAAGTGTTTTTTCTCCAAATAAAAATGTGGTTTTATCCAGGAAAACTGATTTTTTTTTTCTATTTTGTGACCTTTAGCTGTAAATTTTCTCTTATAAATTTGTTTCATTTTTTCAAATACATTTCTGAATTTCTATTCTGTTAATCTGATTGATTCTAACACACACCTTACGGTGCTGCCTAGACACATCATCAGTGATGCAACCTGCAGTCATCGGGTGTTTCGGGTCATTATACATCATACACCCTCTCACAGGCGACCCAGCCAGGGTAGATCAAACCCCGACTTGTGTCTAGCTGGCTCGAGACGTCCACGGATTACTCCTTCTGATCCACAGCCATCGTGATGCTCTTTCAGCAGCATCAGTGATGTTCTTGATGGCTTTCTTGTTGAGTCTTCCCCGATCCCCAACTGCTTGAGGGCCCTGCAGAGTGACTGACCAGCAAAACCTCGACAGCCAACCTCTATGGGGTAGAGCCAGGTCTTCCATCCCCTACTACGGCAATCACCGACAAGCTCCCCATACTTGGCCCTCTTCCTTTCAAAGGCCTCTTCCATCCGGTCTTCCCAGGGCACAGTCAGTTCCAACAAGATCACCTGCTTGGAAGATTCTGACACAAGAACCATGTCTGGTCTAAGTGTGGTCATTATGATGTTGTCAGGGAATCTCAGCTGTCTTCCCAGGTCGACCTTCAGTTGCCAGTCTCGTGCAGCTGCCAGAAGCCCCTCCAATGGGTTTGTGCAATGCTGTGGCTTCTCACCATCTTTGATGAAGGGTATGACATGCTTTTGTGACAGAGATCATCCTGCGCAGTTCGCCCCACACGGGACACGAACCCGCGACCTCTCAGTCAACTAACACAGTTCGAGCATGGGAGACACAGCACGATCGCGCTGAGCTAAAGGTCCGACCGGTAGCTCAGCGCTACCATCTGGGGCTCACAGCACCACTTTTAACTAACTGAGGTCATCAGCGCAGTTCGCCCTACACAGGACGCGAACCCGCGACCTCACAGTTAACTGGTCAGAGACACGCACAGCACGATCGTGCTGAGCTAAAGGTCCGACCGGTAGCTCAGCGCTACCATCTGGGGCTCACAGCACCACTTTTAACTAACTGAGGTCATCAGCGCAGTTCGCCCTACACAGGACGCGAACCCGCGACCTCACAGTTAACTGGTCAGAGACACGCACAGCACGATCGTGCTGAGCTAAAGGTCCGACCGATAGCTCAGCGCTACCGATACTGTATGAGGCTTTGGGAGGGAGGTTTACTAACGTTCTACGCCGAACAGTACTAGTTGGCATCCGTTACACTCTCCCCCTTAAACCTCACTCCCATCCGGGTCACGGCACCAGTGTGACAGAGATCATCCTGCGCAGTTCGCCCCACACGGGACACGAACCCGCGACCTCTCAGTCAACTAACACAGTTCGAGCATGGGAGACACAGCACGATCGCGCTGAGCTAAAGGTCCGACCGGTAGCTCAGCGCTACCATCTGGGGCTCACAGCACCACTTTTAACTAACTGAGGTCATCAGCGCAGTTCGCCCTACACAGGACGCGAACCCGCGACCTCACAGTTAACTGGTCAGAGACACGCACAGCACGATCGTGCTGAGCTAAAGGTCCGACCGGTAGCTCAGCGCTACCATCTGGGGCTCACAGCACCACTTTTAACTAACTGAGGTCATCAGCGCAGTTCGCCCTACACAGGACGCGAACCCGCGACCTCACAGTTAACTGGTCAGAGACACGCACAGCACGATCGTGCTGAGCTAAAGGTCCGACCGATAGCTCAGCGCTACCGATACTGTATGAGGCTTTGGGAGGGAGGTTTACTAACGTTCTACGCCGAACAGTACTAGTTGGCATCCGTTACACTTTGCTGGGTGTTGCTGCCTGCTGAAAGAGATCCCTGCACTGATGGACTCTGCTACAGCCTTCAGTACCTGGTCATGCCTCCACTGATAGCGCCCCTCACTGAGGGCTCTCGGGCAGCTACTTAGGATGTGTTCCAGGGAACCTCTTTGCTGGCATAGAGAGCATGAAGGGGCTTCTATCAGGCCCCAGGAGAAGAGGTTGGTTGGACTTGGAAGAACATCGTATACCGACTGGATCAAGAATTTGATCCGGTGTGGCTCCGCTCTCCAGAGCTCTGACCAGGAGACTTTACGTTCCATTGCCTCCTCCCACCTGGTCCATGCCCCCTGCTGGCGCATTCCAACTATCCTGCTGTTTCGTGTTTCCACCACTCCCACTCTGATTTCATCCTGAACCAACTGGCGTCTTTCCTTTCCCTGGACCTTGCTGTACTGAGGTCTTGGGTTGCTCCCAAGGCCTGCCCGCCCTGCTGCAACTGTCCCCACCAACTCTTTAAACTGCAGCCATGCCTCAGGCTGTTCAACGACTTCATGGGCTTTGAATTTCCTGCCCGTCTTTACCTGAATACCAGCCAATGAGACTTTGATGTTACTTGACGTACATCGTTACTAGATGTAATTTTTTTAGATTAGACGTACAGTCTAATCTAAAAAATCTTGGTGTCATTTTCGATCAGTTGATGAGTTTTGATCAGCATGTCAAATCTCTGACCAGGAGTTGTTTTTTCCACCTTAGGAATATATCCAAAATTAGGTCATTGGTTTCCTATACTCAGTTAGAAATCATTATTCATGCCTTTGTTTCTTCACGTTTGGACTACTGTAATGCTCTTTTTACATGTCTTAGCAAATCCTTTTTACAATGCCTACAGTTAGTCCAGAACGCTGCTGCAAGATTACTAACTAGGTCCAGTAAATTCCGTTATATCACTCCTGTTTTGGCCTCCTTGCATTGGCTTCCTGTAAATTATAGAATTGATTTTAAAGTTCTTGTTCTTACTTACAAAGCCATTCATGAAGAGGCACGTTTTTATATTAGTGACCTGCTCTCTCTACACCAGCCCAGCAGGTCTCTCAGGTCTTCTCATCAGAATCTATTGGTAGTCCCTAGTACTAGGCTCAGAACCAAAGGCGATAGAGCCTTTGCTGCTGTTGCTCCCAGACTGTGGAACTCCTTGCCTTTTGAACTTAGATCTGCACCTTCCATTGGTGTTTTTAAGAAGCAACTAAAGACCCACCTTTTTAGCCTGGCTTTTTAACTATGTGCCAATTGTATTTTTATGTGCTTTTACTGTCTACTTTTTTTTTTTTACTGTTTTATGTGCCTGTGTTTTTATTTTGTTTTTTACCATGTTAAGCACTTTGTGACTCTGTCTGTGAAAGGTGCTCTATAAATAAACTTATTATTATTATTACTAGACTCTCTGTACAGCATCACTTCTCTTGCCCGGGAAGCTATGAATTCCTCTGACAGACTACTGAAGGGGAGTTGAAGCTTGTTGTTTCTCCCATATAAAGCGATGCTGAGGCTACGAGGCAGGCCCAACCACCTACGCAAGAAGAGGCTGATCTTCTTCTCAAAACCTTCAGTGGTGCTCAATGGAACATCATAGATAAGCAGTGGCCAGAGGAGTCGTGGTAGGATGCCATGCTGGTAAATCCAAGCCTTGAATTTTCTTGGCAACCCTGACTTGTCTATTCTGTAAATCTGAGACTTTTTTATTTTAAATTTGCAAATTTCTGAGTTTTTTTTCTTTTGATGACACTAGTACATACCCGTGCAGCAGTTCTCCTCATTCTATTGCTCTCCATCTGGTGTGTCTTCTTCTTCGTTCAGACCACTAGTTGAGGGATAGGTGCGTCATAATTCCAGTTCATGGGCAGGATCATGAAAATAGATCTGAGCAAAAAGTGGCTTTTGACCCTGTCCAAGAAGGCCTGTGCATGCCCGTAGAAACCAAGAAACTGGAGCACCCAGAGAAAATCAGCACTTTGCTTGGCATTTTACACGTTTGTAGTGTAGACTGGCATTCTTCAAGGTTACACATTTTTACTGTGTCAGCACCTCTTTAAAAACAACATTGCTGAGAAAGCGACACTTTTGCTTAGTTTCTTCATCTTGAGCAACAATACAAAGACTGCTTGATCTGGCAACTCTGCTCGCAGCAACGTAGAACTGTCCATGGCTGCAGAAATCTGTTGCGCAGAAAACATGAACGCGCTGTAAAGACTGGCCCTGTGACTTACTGACCTTGCCAATTTTGAGCCATATGACATCATAAAGACACATTAGTCTAGGCGTTGTGAGTGATGGTCTATATGACATCATAAAGACACATTCGTCTATGAGCCATATGACATCATAAAGTCACATTAGTCTAGGTATCGTGAGGGATGGTCTACTGTATATGACATCATAAAGACACATTTGTCTATGTGCCATCATATAGACATCATATCTTTATGACAGCATTGTGAGTCCTATGATGCCTGAGTTCATAGGACGTCCTATGATGATCAGGCAGAGATCATAGGCTGTCCTATGATGTCCTATAAACGTGACAGACACACACACACAGCTTGTTGACATCAGTAATAGCCCATGTTTTCCCTCATTTATTTCTAATAAATGTTATTTTTGTTGAACAAGTGTTTTTCTCCAAATAAAAATGTATGCGGCGGATGATAAAATAAGGCAGCGATGCTGAGGTTTTAAGCAGGTTTTATTAATCATACCGCCGTCACGGGAACTCGGCTCCAGCCCATAGCGTGAGCAGGCTGAAGCCGAATTCCTCAGGCTCTCAGTGAAGAGGGGACACAAAGTCTGTGTCCAGCAGCAGCCGTTGTAGAAGTGAGAATTGAGAGGATGAACATGAAATTCAGACAGCTTATATACTCAGCTACAACAATACATCAAAGCATTCACAGCCAGAACAGGCATGAGACATTTGCATTTGAGAGACATATTGATCTCAGTCCCTAGGTCACAGTAAGGACAGGATGCATGAACACAATGCATGAAAGGCAACATTAACATCACAGAAGTGGGCCAGACGAAGCGGGGCTGTCTGTAGACATTAATACACATTTCACTGTTCTGTTATTTGCTCTAGCCGAGCGCTGTGTTTGACCAGTCTGTTTGTGGGGGTTTACACCAAACCGCCACAATGTGGTTTTATCTGGGAAAACTGTTTTTTTTTTCTAGTTTGTGACCTTTAGCTGTAAATTTTCTCTTACAAATTTGTTTCATTTTTTCAAATACATTTCTGAATTTCTATTCTGTTAATCTGAGACTTTTTTGCCTTAAATTTGCAAATTTCTGAGTTTTTTTTTCCTTTTGATGACACTAGTACATACCCGTGCATACCCGTCCATGCCCGTAGAAACCAAGCATAAGCAAGTATTTCTGCATGCCCGTTGCTGAAGGGTCTCCTCCTGTCTTAGACGGCTAGTGTTGTTCACAGTCATGCCTGCGGCATACTGCTCGAACCTGAGGTGTTTCATCTTCACGGCATCTTTTCTGACGTGCAGCATCATCATCATCATCATAGCAGTTTGTCGGGGGTGACAATGAGCAGTTCTCCTCATTCTATTGCTCTCCATCTGGTGGGTCGTCTTCTTCTTCATTCAGACCACTGGTTGAGGGATTGGTACGCTGTAATTCTAGTTCATGGGCAGGATCATGAAAATAGATCTGAGCAAAAAGTGGCTTTTGACCCTGCTCAGGAAGGCCCGTGCATGCCCATAGAAACCAGAGCACCCGGAGAAAATCAACGCTTTGCTTGCCATTTTACACATTTGTAGTGTAGACTGGCATTCTTTAAGGTTACACATTTTTACTGTGTCAGCACCTCTTTAAAAATGACATTGCTGAGAAAGTGACGCTTTTGCTTAGTTTCTTCATCTTGAGGAACAATACAAAGACTGCTTGATCTGGCATCTCTGCTTGCGGCAACATAGAATTGGCCATGGGTGCAGAAATCTGTTGTGCAGAAAACACGAACGCGCTGTAAAAACTGGCACTGTGACTTATTCACCTTGCCAATTTTGAGCCATATGACATCATAAAGACACATTAGTCTAGGCATCGTGAGTGATGGTCTATGTGACATCATAAAGACACATTTGTCTATGTGCCGTCATATAGACATCATATCTTTATGACGGCATCACGAGTCCTATGATGCCTGAGTTCATAGGACGTCCTATGATGATCAGGCAGAGATCATAGGCCGTCCTATGATGTCCTATAAGCATGGCAGAGATTTCTTGCTTAAATAGAGTGATTTCTGGTAGCCTCTGATCAAGGGCAAAAGAGCGGCTTCAGACCTGCAGGTTCCAAACCCTTGTTAAGCATGGTCAGGTAATAATGCTGGAAGGAGGAGAACTTAAAAACAAGGTAATGGCCATGCAAAGTCTACGTATTTTGCTTAACACCATAGGACAACCTTCTCCAGTGGCTGCAGGCCAAATCTCTGACAAATAACCTAATCAATGTCTCATGCAACAAAACCTCTATGCTGCTTTGGAGTTGAGAAATACTGAAAAAGTCATTCAGTAGCATGGCAGGATCTTTGTACAGCAAAGACTGGTGCTTAGTCACCAACAGCATGCATACATTTTTCTATCAGGATTAAAATTTATTAATATTGCCACTAAATATAGCTGTGCTGCATAGTTAAAAAAAATCTTTATGGGAGGCTTCCCAGTGCGGGTGTGTGAGTTTCTGTTGTGTCTCAGTCAATCGCCCACTCAACAAAGGACTCACTGTAGTATCAGATCAGATGAGCCTTTACTCATTGCATCCTACAGCCGAGGCTCTGCTGTTCATGTACCACAGACTGAAGGGTAGAGAGGGAGCTGGAAGGCATGAGGAGCTTTGCCACTGACTCGTGTCAGTAAAATGACATGATTGGCCTGTCTTTCTCACACTTCTTTATCTGCTTGCTACACTGCAGAGTTTAGGTTACACCCTATAATTCACTCGCTGAAACCAGTCAGAATCAGTTCTGCACACAGCCGAACTGTCACATAAGCGGAAATGTACTGATACACTGAGGGAAAAACCCCTCCCTCTTGCAAGAGGGAGGGGTTAAGCTTTATAAAAACTATAGGGCCCACTTTTTGAGTAGCACTCTCTTGGGGTATTTTCATAAAGAGTTGTGTTCCAGCGCTGCTTGTAATCCATATCTCACTTTCAGTAAAATAAGTGAAAGTATACTTCATCTCTCAGTCTGGTTATTTGGCTTTTGTATAAAAGAACTGGGGGTTAAGGTATTTTAGATGCAACACTCGCAACAGAAATAAACAGACGTGGCCTCCACAGCAAGGGTGGGTGCAACAAACTTTTGGGTACAATATGAAACCAGTATAGAAGGTAAACTGCTAATCATAGAATGCTTATCTTTTATTTCAAGCTTGTGAAAACAGTGCTGTGTTTATATTTTTGAGTATAGCTCAGGTGTCGACAACTTCAACTATGAAAAAAAACATTTTGCATGGAGATTCAAATATGATTTTTTTGTGTGGAAAAAAAAATCACATTTATAGAAAAAGCTACATATTTATAATAAACATTTATTGTAGTTATTACTTTTTGCCTATTATCTTGATTTTAAGTTCCAAATACTGCTCTATGCAGATTTTTGTGGACACAATTTGGTGAAAAAAATTGCCTCTTTCCACAGTAGGTGTTACTGAATGAAGGAAAAATCAATCTTGCTTGTTCTCAGGTGATTCATTTTTTTAACAAGAGGGATGGTAAAGGTGGTGGACTCACAAATTTAGCTTAAGGTAAAGCTTATAAATGTAAGTTAATCCCTTCCACACCTGTGGTGTATGGGGCAGCACCTATCTCCGTTTCACTCACCCTAGGTCACACAGCTACTGTGAGTAATGAAGGCTGCAGTGGTGGTGGTGGTGGTGGGGGGGGGTGTCAGTCCTTCTGGTAGCTCTGTGCGTTAATTTTCCTTTCCCCATTCCATTATGCTGAGTACCAAGCTAGAAGGCAGAAAGTACCATTTTTAGATGGTCTTTGGTATGACCCCGGCCAGGATTTGAACCCCAGCTTTCCAGTTGTGGAGCGGATGCTCTACCAACTAATCCAACACTCCGGTTTTTATAAATGTAAATTAAGTATAAATTTGCATGAATAAAGGTGCAGAAATATGATAAAGGATGACCATTTACAAGTAAAATAGTAAATTTATGAGGAAAAAAGGTTACAATTTTTTGAAAAAAATCATGAATGCAAGGGGGAAATACCACATTTCCATGAAAAAATAATCATAAATTCACAAGGATGAAGTCACAAATTTAAAGAACAAACGCTACAGATTTGTATGTTTTAGTTTTTCTCTCATAACGTTCCCATTTTCTATGCAATTAGTGAGGTTTTTCTTGTAAACATTCTTGGAATTTTTTAACTTTTTTTCTAGTAAATTTGTGACTTTTCTTAGTTTTCTTAGTTTAGTCCTTTTATCCTAAAAATGTGCCACTTTTATGATAAATAAGATAAGATAAGATAAGATAAGCTAAGATAAGATAAGATAAGCCTTTATTAGTCCCACAATGGGGAAATTCCAGGATTGCAACAGCACAGGGATAGCAACACTCAGAGCAACAATCAGAAGGCAAGAAAAAACAAGAACAGCTAGTATACGTATATATATATATATATATATATATATATATATATATATATATATATATATATATACGTATATATATATATATATACTGTATATATATATATATATATATATATAAATCAGAATCAGAATCAGAATCAGAATGAACTTTATTGCCAAGCACGTTTACAAGTAAACATACAAGGAATTTGACTTGACATTGGGCGCGCTAGATAAGCGCATCCCAATGACGCGGCAGCCATGCAAAGGCGCCTGTCATACAGTGGAGGGTAAAGAGGGGAAGGGGGGAGGGGGGAACACATTGGGCGGAGAGAAAAAACATTGTTATCAAAATATAGCTCGTATAAAGCTCGTAAAAAGCTCGTATGAGCAAAATTGTGATTACATAGAAAAAAAACCTCTAATGCACAATTAGCAGACAATAGATCACACATTAACAAAGCAGCAAGTTGAGAGAGACAGTGTGAGTGTATGTGTGTCAGAGTATGTGTATCAGTCATGTGATGTTGTATGCAGTGTGTGTATCAGTTACTGGTGAACAGCAAAAATCCTCTCTCAGCAACTGGATGTTATGTCTTTAGTGTCTGAGACTTAGATAGCATGTCCACAAGAGATCCAACTCTCAGCGCATGTCCGATAGTAATTTCTAAGCCAGTCACATGGCGCTGTCCTTGAGAGTTCAGATTACTGTACGCCAGATTGTTTGAGTTAAGGAGAAGCCAGCCGCCTCTACTACCGTATCTTCATCGAGGAGGAATGTAAACAGGGCACCAAAAAAACAAGGTCAAATCTGCACAGTGCACTCAGAGCATAGAATTTTCCTCTCTCATGTGATTCTGTGCTTCATAATTTCCATATACAGGCTTAAAAACATTCCCTGGAGAGCACTAGCGACTCGAGATGTATTCCACCATCTGAATCAGTTACCATTCAGTTCACCATGCCGCTATTCGTGCACTCCCCAACTGGTCGAATTTGATGAAGGAGCTTTGCCTGGGTCCGCATTTTGAACAGCTCTCCCACCTTCCTCAATTTCTGATACATCAGGAAACTCCAAAGCCAAAGTAGAAGTCCTGTGATCATAGCCAATAGATGTCTTCTGCATCTCCAGTCGAATCATACAGACACATGAGTTCCCAATGTCCATGAGTCTCCCCCTTGGGTTCCCTCTGACCCGATCTACTTTTAAAGTGGTGTCAATCGCATTTAAGCCGCTTTCCAGATCCATAATTTCCGTTTGGATTAAGATTCAGCCAGAAGAAGAGCGACAAAAACACAGACAAAAATGCAACATTGCAAGCTGGGATCAGAAGGGAGTAGGATTAGGAGGGAGAGGAGGGAGAAAAGCGTCTGCTCTCTCTGAATGCTGGAAGAAATATACTGTGTGTCTATATATATATATATAGACACACAGTGCGGAGCATTGTGGTTGGTGGATGTGCAGCAGAAAGTCTAAGCTCTCTCTCCGCGGATGCGGCAGGCCAGCTGGATGTCTTTGGGCATGATGGTGACCCTCTTGGCGTGGATGGCGCACAGGTTGGTGTCCTCGAAGAGACCCACCAGGTAGGCCTCGCTGGCCTCCTGCAGAGCCATGGAAGCTCTGGAAGCGCAGGTCGGTCTTGAAGTCCTGAGCGATCTCCCTCACTAGGCGCTGGAAGGGCAGCTTACGGATGAGCAGCTCCGTGGATTTCTGGTAGCGGCGGATCTCTCTCAGAGCCACGGTACCGGGCCTGTAACGGTGAGGCTTCTTCACTCCGCCGGTGGCTGGAGCGCTTTTTCCGAGCAGCCTTGGTGGCCAGCTGCTTCTGGGGGCTTTTTCCTCCAGTAGATTTACGGGCGGTCTGCTTGGTTCTTGCCATCGCTCTTTATTATTCTGTCTTATATTTCTTGCACGCCGCCTAAACTCCAGCCCGGCACCCGCGTCGTTTTCGCTACAGTTCCCCAGTATGTCGAGTTTCTCCGTTAGCACCGGGTGGCGGTTGAGTGCTAGCTAGCTCTTCCCTGCTGTATCGTCTCCTGCTGTAAACAGAGGCTCCGTCCGCCGACTCGGGAGACCTTTGGGGCGATCTGTGTGTCCGTGATATATATATAGAGTGAAAGGTGTAGAAAGAAGAAGGAAGATAAAAAAAAAAAGGCAGTTGCAAAAGGCAGCCAACTCGTGTGGCGCCGCCGGTCCGGCATTTTTCCACAGAAACTTACACCTACTCCTACCTAAGGGGGGCGACTGTGGCGCAGGTATAGTTTAGTTTGTGGCGACCCAACACAATGCAGATTGACTCTTATTCACACTCTGCAGGGCTGGAGGAAACGGAAGACAATTAGCATACAGAGGACAATGCACAGACGGACAAAGAGCCACAGGACGCAGTCAGACGGGACTGTATGCATGTGTCGTCGAGCCAACCAATGTCATGTTAATCAGGTGTATTGACTGTTATGCTAATGTGCCACGCATTCTCTCTTCCTGTATCACTGCATAAAAGAGCTTGTGTGACATGTCTCAATGGCACAGTAGCTCAGGGCTATAAAGTGCATCTCATTATGTTGGAGGAAAATAAAACTCTGCAACCTTCCAGCTCATCGCATCTCGCCTGATCTTATTCCTCTACACTGGTGGACCGACATGTCATGGTACGCCCCTCACCTGATCTTTTCCCTCCACACTGGTGACCTGACGAGAGAGAATGACTATCTGCTCCCTCTCACCGCGCTGTGGACTCCAGAGGACCAGCGAACGCCTGCAATCTCTTCATCCACACCCATGAGGTTCAGCGGCAGCGCGGGGACCAACACGCACCATGAAAAGCGACACGAGCGAACCGAAGGAAGCAGCCTGAATGGGGAAATCATCGACACCATCTGCGTTGATTTCCACCAAGCTCCCCGAACCTGACTCACCTCGCAACAACGAAGCCCCACACGCACACCGCAGGATTACGAGGACAGCGCAACTGCCAGCTATGGGGTCACTGCGCCAAGCGTGCACCATGCACAGGGACAATCCGGCTCCACAGACTGATACATCGTCCTCCGCTGCTGCACATGCCCGAGAAATATGGCCGATTGTCATCCTTGGAACCTTCAGGGCTGCTCACACACCTGAAGCAGACGTGCAGCTCGCACACAGGACTTTGTATGGGTTTCTCAGCCACGGCGCACAACGGGAGCCTAGCCGATTGCTGTCCCCGAGGGCTTTAGGGCTGCATCCGCCCCTAAAGCCACACCACCAAGTCCCTCACACAGCTGCAGTTGTTTCACAGCCACTACGCATCCTCAGGGAATTTGGCCATTCGCTTTACCCACATCCTCGCTGGACCGAGACTTGAGAGGAGTCAGAGACTTAATTTTTTTCACAGCCGCTGTGGATCACTGCCAGGTTTACCGGGAAAGTCCCTCACCATCGCAGATCCACACGCAATTTTTGCGCAGCCCAGACACCTTTGACGTCCTGAACCGGCACTCACTTACTCCCACACCCCCCCCCACACCCCACCCACAGCGCTCTTCCCGCACTCCACTCCCTAAAGCCGGCCGATCGTCGTCTTGTTCCATTACGCATGACGCGCACCGGCCCCATGCACTCATGATCCATGGCCATTCAACGTGCTGGAACTCAGAGCGGAGCACACTGTCCTTTCCACCTCTCCCCCGTCCCCCCCCACGGACTGACATGCCCTCCGACACTCCTCTACAGCAAGACAGTGCTACTGGAGCTGGAGCCCAAACAATGGTGGTGGGGGGGGGGGGTCACAGCCCCTTCTGAGCGTTCTGGGGGGAGCCCTGTGGTGACCCAGCGCAATGCAGATTGACTCTTATTTACACTCAGCAGGGCTGGAGGAAACAGAAGATAATTAGCATACAGAGGACAATGCACAGACGGACAAAGAGCCACAGGAGGCAGTCAGACGGGACTGTATGCATGTGTCCTCGAGCCAACC
Source organism: Pholidichthys leucotaenia (assembly GCA_020510985.1). Lineage (NCBI taxonomy): Eukaryota > Metazoa > Chordata > Actinopteri > Cichliformes > Pholidichthyidae > Pholidichthys > Pholidichthys leucotaenia. The sequence goes on along the minus strand of CM035837.1, from coordinate 121,377,349 downwards.
AATGTCATGCTAATCAGTTGTATTGACTGTTATGCTAATGTGCCACGCATTCTCTCTTCCTGTATCACTGCATAAAAGAGCTTGTGTGACATGTCTCAATGGCACAGTAGCTCAGGGCTACAAAGTGCGTCTCATTATGTTGGCGGAAAATAAAACTCTGCAACCTTCCAGTTCGTCGCATCTCACCTGATCTTATTCCTCCACAAGATTAGCTTACTATTTATTTGAAAGGGATTTTACATACTAATGAACATTAATACAAATGTAAGTATGCCAGATTTAGCAATACTGCTAATTTGCATCTGTAGTCCCCCCCGGTGGGTCACAAAAACACACAAACAAACAATCATACACGAGCAGAACAACTGCAGTGAAACTGTACAAAGTGCAGAGTTAAGGTGTTACAAAACAAAATATTCAAATGTCACACGTGTAAAGTGCTGTGTATGCATACACACACATGTACCCAAGCACCTCAGAGCAACAACAGACAGCAACAAACAAGAGGCAGGGTGTGGGTGACGCACGGGCACATGTGCACTCCACAGAGCAACCACTAGTTATGGGTACAGTTTTGGTTGTTTAAAAGCCAATTTTTGCAATGTGTCTTAAAAGTGTTTAGTGTGGTATGTTCTCTGATTGCAGGTGGTATGTTATTCCAGATCTTGGTGCCCCTCTCTGACAGCACAGACTGAGCAAATGTGGTGCGTCTGTGGGGGACCTCACAGTCTCCTCTAGTGATTGCTCTGGTGATTGTACTGGTGACAGTTCACAATTTGGCATACAACTGGTAACGTATCATCACTTCCGGTAACGTATCATCACTTCCTGTGTTGCTGACTGTCTGTGGTTTGCTCTCCTCATTCTCCTGAGGATTTTGCCTTTAATTGTATTTTAATCACTTTTTTCCATCTACCATTAGATCTCATTTGTGTTTATCCAGCCTCCTGCACCTGTGTGCGCACTCAGTGTCATCTAATCACCCTCTTTAGCCTTCCGTTCACCTTTCATCTGTGTTTTTGTTAGCTTCGGTGTGATATCCTACCGTGTAGCAATGATCACACTTGAGTTATTTCTTTGGCTAACTCTGCCATTTATTCTGCAACACACATAATATGACTGAACATGGATTCTGCGCGGGGTTTTCACACTCTTATTCTAATGTGTCCCCTTCATAGTAGTGCTGAACAATACAGGTAGTTCCCCCTAGAGGCATGTGCCAGTAATGTTCTATTTTAGACTTGCAGTCTACCACATCCCTCCCCTCTAGATTAAACTACTCTTACTTACACTAGCCAATTACTAGACATCCTGGAACTCCCATTTAACCCTGAACTATCACAGTTACTTTTTAATTTCTTAAACACATGTGTCATACACATAATTTCTTTCTTTCTTTTTTTTTTTTTTTTTTTTTCACATGTATAACACACATAACAGTCTAACTGGGGAATTGGTTTGACTACCGCATCCCAGTGAGGTTCCAGGACGCATTCTTGTCCTGTGGCTGGGGAACTCACTACTGACTAAGTATAGTCCTTCAAGTAGTCTGGAGCTCTCCTAGCTCGCTGAGATCTTCTCACGGCGGGTGAGCCAACTGCAGGTGAAGACTCAGACTGCTCCACTGTTTCGGCTGCTGCAGTGCTGCCCGTAGAATCTGCAGAGACGGTTACCTCAGGTTTCACCTGAAGTGGTGGTTCGTTGATGCTCTCCTCAGGATGGGTGTCAGACAACACCTCTGGTGCCATCGGCAGGGGAATGGAGCTCCTACCATGAACTTGGTCGATGTGTCGCCTCACCACTTGTCCATGACCTAATGTCACCTTGAATGACACAGGGCCTGTTTTTTCTGTTATTTCTCCTGGTACCCAGGCTGGTCCTGAGCCAAAGTTGCGGGTGTAGACCACGTCTCCTTCTCTCAGTATTCTCTCTCTAGCATGCATGTCATGATAACCTTTTTGTTTCTCTTGTTTATCATGCACTTTGTTTCTGAAGTCTGGATGTATTAAGTCAAATGTTGACCTCAACTTTCTTCCCATCCATGGACCTGCGTAGTCAATGTGAATTCTTCTCCATGGTTTATCTGGAACTTCCCAGGGATGTAGTGGGGCTGCTGGAGGACTGTTCCTGTTCTCCTGGCATGCCGCACATGACTTCACAAGCGCCTCCACCTCTGCATCCATGTTGGGCCACCACATGTAGCTCCTCGCCAACGCTTTCATGCGAGTGATGCCAGGGTGTGCTTGGTGTAGTTGTTGCAGTAAGGCATTCCTACCAGGTGGTGGAACAACCACGCGTCCTCCCCACAGGATACAACCTTCCTGGGTGCTGAGCTCATCCTGTCGTCGGGCATAGGGAATGAACTCAGGACTGTTCATCTTCGGCCATCCTCGCAAGATGTATTCTCGCACTCTTGCTAGAACAGGGTCTTTGTCTGTCCACTTCTTTATTTGTTGTGCGTTCACCAGGGGCACGCCGATATCTTCAAACAATAGCACTCTCTCCTCCTCCTCAGGCGTGCTGTCTCTTCCTCCATCCAAGGGTAGCCTACTCATCGCGTCAGCATTCGTATGGTCCCGTCCGGCTTTGTAAACGATGGTGTACTCATACGCTGCTAATGTAACGGCCCATCTCTGAATTCTCTGAGATGTCATCTGGGGTATGGCTCTCATTTCACTGAACAGTGAAATTAGTGGCTTGTGGTCAGTCACTATAGCGAACTGTCTCCCGTACAGGTATTTGTGGAATTTTTTTACACCAAATACTACTGCAAGGCCCTCCTTGTCTAGCTGGGAGTAGTTTTTCTCAGCTGCACTAAGAGTTCTTGAGACGAACCCTATGGGTCTCTCTGAGCCATCCTCCATACGATGAGAGAGTACAGCACCCACACCGTAGGGTGATGCGTCACACGCCAGGATGAGTGGTTTGTTTGAATCATAGTGCACTAACACACTACAGGACTGAAGTAGCGCTTTGGACTCTTCAAACGCCTTCTGCTGCTTGACCCCCCATGACCATTTTTCTTCCTTCTTAAGTAAGGTATGTAGTGGTGCCAGCAGCGTGGAGAGCTTTGGGAGGAACCTATGGTAATAGTTCAACAAGCCCAGGTAGGCTTTTAACTCAGTAACATTTTGTGGCTCAGGCGCCTCCGCAATGGCTTCCACTTTGTCTGTTAGAGGGTGTAGACCACTGGCGTTGATCTTGTGGCCTAGGAACACCACCTCTTTTCCCATGAACTCACACTTGCTTCTTTTCAACCTCAGACCGCTTTTCTCCAACCGTTGAAGCACTTCCTCCAGCGTTTTCAGATGTTCTTGTTCATTTGGTCCTGTACAAAGGATGTCATCCAAATAAATGGCAACATTCGGAATTCCACCTAGGATGCCCTCCATAGTTCTCTGGAATATAGCAGGACTGGAAGCTACTCCAAATGGTAAGCGTGTGTAGGTATATAAGCCTTTGTGTGTATTGATGGTTACATACTTTCTTGATTCTTCTTCCAGGACTACTTGTTGGTAGGCGTGACTCATGTCTAATTTTGTGAAGTGTCGGCCGCCATTCAGCTGTGCGAAGAGGTCCTCCACTTTAGGAATTGGATACTGATCCACCCGTGATGCTCGATTGACAGTGAGTTTGTAATCTCCACATATTCTAATGGAGCCATCCGGCTTTCTCACTGGGACTATGGGCGCCGCCCATTCTGCAACCTGCACTGGCTCAATGATCTTGTCATCCAGCAGCCTCTGTAGCTCGCTTTCAACCAGTGGCTTGACTGCATAGGGTACCGGTCGGGGTTTGCAGAATCGTGGTTGGGCCTCCTTGTCCACATTAATCTTTGCAGTGACACCTTTTTGCTGTCCTAAGCCTTCTTTGAACACCTCAGCGTGTCTTTCGAGGATCTCCTCCAGCTGCAATTTGGGCTGAGATTCCACTTTATTCACCAACTGATCCATCATGGCCAGTTCTTGTAGCCAACTTCGCCCTAGTAGATTTGGTCCTTCGCTCCCAACTACTACTACAGGTAAGTCCTTTTCTTTGTTTTCGTGTTGCACCTTCACTTGTGCCATGCCTAGCACGTCTAGCTTCTCTCCTGTGTATGTTTTTAATTTTAATGAACAGGGATTTAATTCTGCTGTGTCTGTTTTCTTCCACAGTTGTGTATATTGCTGTTTACTTAATATGGTTACTCCACAGCCTGTATCAACTTCAAATGTTACTTTCATTCCATTAACATTCATGGTACGCGTGATGGGCGCTACCTTGGTCAGCTCCTCTGACGTGTTGTAAATTGTGTGAAAACCCATGTCTTCTGTATCACTTTCTCCCTCCCCTCTCAGTTGATTCGCTCGCTGTTCCTTTCCTGGGCCCTTGTTTTCATACTTTTGCCCATTAACTGTCGCTTTCAGCACCTGTGCGCTGTCCACCTTTATTCTACATGCTTTCTTAATGTGCCCTCGCTTACCACAATTATGACACAGCTCAGTGGCAAATTTGCACTCGGCGGCATTGTGCTGGCCTTTGCAGCGATAACAACTGGGGAATTTGTGCTGAGCCCTGTCAGTCAACTCTTTGTGGACACCTACTTGGGTCTTAGGCACACGAACATGCGTTGCTGTGTCCTCTGTTAGCTTCCCTTGCATCTCTCTCACATCTTTAGATGCTGTTTCCATCGCTTGGCATAATTCCAAAGCCTTCACAAAAGTGAGTTTTGTTTCAAATAAAAGTCGCCGTTGCATACGGTCATCATTCACTCCACACACAAGTCTGTCTCTTAACATTTCTTCCAATGAGTCTTTGTAATCACAGTGCAGTGTTAATTTCCTCAATTCTGCCACATACTCTGCTATGGACTCAGTGTTCCTCCTTATGCGTGAATTAAATTTGAATCGTTGCACGATTTCACTCGGTTTGGGGCTGAAGTGCTTCTGAAGCTCAGCAGTAAGCTGGTCGTACGTTTTATCTTTCGGTAATGCAGGGCTTATTAAATTTCTCAACAAGCTGTAAGTAGTTGCACCAACTCCACTCAACAGTACAGCCTTCCTTTTGTCTGGCTCCTCAATATCATTAGCTTGGAAGAAAAAGTCCAACATTTCACTATATTCTTCCCATGACTGAGTCGAGTTATCAAAAGGGGTTACCGTTCCGATTACAGCCGCCATTGCTCGTCGTGGTGGGGAAACCTCGTTTTTCCTCCTCTGAACTTGCACTCGAACTACTGGAGTCACTTGAGTTCGCCACACTTGCAATGTTCTCTGTTTCTCGCCGCTGATTTTTTTCTTTTAATCCTCGTCGCCAATTGTGTGATATCCTACCGTGTAGCAATGATCACACTTGAGTTATTTCTTTGGCTAACTCTGCCATTTATTCTGCAACACACATAATATGACTGAACATGGATTCTGCGCGGGGTTTTCACACTCTTATTCTAATGTGTCCCCTTCATAGTAGTGCTGAACAATACAGGTAGTTCCCCCTAGAGGCATGTGCCAGTAATGTTCTATTTTAGACTTGCAGTCTACCACATTCGGGTTATCCACTAGCTATGGCTACTAGCTCTCCTTCCTCTCCTCCTCTGGTGTGCACTCTATGTCAGATGTTTAGCTACACCTCTGCCGCTTTTAGTGATAACGGTAAATGTAATAAATGTTGTCTTTTTGAGGCGCTCGAGGCGAGGTTGTCTGATTTGGGCTCCGCTGTATTGAAACACCATCTGCGCCAGTTAATAACGACGGACGTCCCTTAGCTGCAGCGGACCTCCCTAGCTTAGGGCGGCCTGCTAGTGGTCCTCCGGTCCTCTTCAGCAGTGAGGAGACTGGGTGGGTGACGGTGAGAAGGAAGCCTAGCTGCAAAGCCCTGGTTAACCACCAACCTGTTCATGTTTCTAATCACTTTTCCCCGCTCAGCGACACACCCACTGAGGAAAAAAATCTGATCATTGGCGACTCTGTAGTCAGAAACGTGAAACTAGAGACTCCAGCGGCCATAGTCAAATGCATTCCTGGGGCCAGAGCAGGCGACATCGAGTCAAATTTGAAAATGCTGGCTAAAAGTAACTGTAAATACTCCATAATTGTTATCCACGCCGGCATTAACGATGTCCGACTCCAGCAGTCGGAAGTCTCAAAACTTAACGTGGAATTGGTGTGTGACTTTGCAAAAACAATGTCTGTCTCTGTAGTATTCTCTGGGCCCCTCCCCAATCTGACCAGTGATGACATGTTTAGCTGCTTGTCATCCTTCAACCGCTGGCTGTCTGTGTGGTGTCCTGCAAACAATGTGGGCCACATAGACAATTGGAACTCATTTTGGGGAAAACCTGGTCTTATTAGACGAGACAGCATCCATCCCACTTTGGATGGTGCGTCTCATTTATCTAACAATCTGGCATCTTTTTTATCCAAATTTCCAAAACCTTGACAACTCAGAGTTGGGACCAGGAAGCAGAGTTGCAGTCTTACACGCCTCTCTGCAGCTCCTCTTCATCCGCCACCCCTCAACTTAGCCCCTGCCTTCCCCACCAGAGAATCATTGTCTGCTCCCTCCAAAGTAAATAAAAATATAATGTATAAGCATCCCAAAGTGATTAAACAAAAAGTTGGTAAAACTCAAATTAAACATGAAGCCTCTAAATTGAATGATTTGGCCTCTGTTCCTCCTCATAATTTAAAAATTAAATGTGGTTTGTTAAATATTAGGTCTCTAACTCCCAAGTCTCTGCTAGTCCATGATCTGTTAATTGATCATCAGATTGATTTAATATCCCTTACAGAGACTTGGTTAGGACAAGAAGATTATGTTGGTTTGAATGCATCAACTCCCTCTGGTTATTTAAACTGTCAAAATCACAGAAGTTCTGGTCGTGGAGGAGGAGTAGCAACAATTTACCATTCCAAATTACTAGTTAATGTAAAGCAAAAAAACATGTTATAATTCCTTTGAGGGCCTGGTCCTCAGTATTTGGCATTTTAGCAATTTTAAGGTAAACCCAATTTTATTTGCCATAGTTTATTGTCCTCCATCAACCTACTCAGAGTTTTTATCCGAATTTGCCAAATTCTTAGCTGATTTAGTGCTGAAATCAGATAGAATAATTATAGTAGGGGACTTTAATATACATGTATAGATGTAGATAGTGTTTGCCTTAATTTGGCATTTAATTCAATATTAGACTCGATGGGGTTTTCTCAGAAAGTAGGAAATTCTACCCATTATCTCCACCATTGTGGACATTTGTCAGGTCAGGCATTTTTGTTTTGTCAGGTCAGGCATTGGCTTGCTTGCTACCAAATAACCATGAAAACCGGTACTACCTGTCTCATGGGTCAAGCCATCGGCGACTCAACCAGCATCCCCGCCCTTCCGAGGGCATGGAGGGTGAAACAGGACATCCTGGCAGAACTAAAAACAATATCTGTCACAGGTCTGTGGTGGACCACTCCCAGTTACACAGGGTGAGACTGGACATCCTGGCAGATAAACACATCTGTCACAAGGTCTGTGGTGGACTGTGCCAGTCGGTGCATTGTGACATGCACTACACAAAGAGCAGAGATAAACAAACCTATCATCTGGTCAGTCACTGCAACAGATACTGGAGTCAGTTTGTCTTGGCTTGTCCTTGCCACTGATATTACCTTTATCTGCCAAGAATGTGCTGCTAGTCCAGCAAAAGCTAGCAGTACTCAAATACTTTGCAAGCAGTTTCATGAAATGGTCAATCAGAAAGCAACTCATACCGGCTCGGACGCCACCCGGGCTTACAAGGTCTGCGCTGATCTGTTCACACTCCGACAGGCAGCGAAAAGCTAGGAGCAGGAAGACAAAAGAAGAGGAAAACAGCAACCTTGTGTGTAGCAGAATGGAATGTACGCACTCTGTTGGACAGAACAACATCACAGCGCCCAGAAAGACAGACCACGCTTGTGGCCCTGGAAATGAACAGGTACAATGTAGACATAGCTGCACTTAGTGAAACAAGATTGCCTGGATATGACAACTTGGAAGACCATGGATACATCTTCTTTTGGAGTGGGAGATCAACTCAAGAAAGGAGAGAAGCAGGAATGGGCTTTGCAGTTAGAAAGTAGATAGCAGCAATGCTTGATGAGGAACCGGTGCTAATCAACGATAGGATAATGACTATGAGACTCCCACTACAGCGGAAGATGTATGCCACACTCATCAGTGTACTGTATATGCCCCAACAATGACCAACACAGAGGAGATGAAGGAAGAGTTCTACAGTGATTTACGTGAGACTATCAGGCGTGTACCGACTGATGACAGGCTGATACTCGGAGATTTTAATGCCAGAGTTGGTTCGGACACCAAGAAATGGAAAGGAGTGTTAGGCAGTCATGGAGTAGGCAAGTGCAATGCTAACGGAGAACTTCTACTTGCACTATGTTCAGAGTACAACCTTGTGATAACCAACACTCTATTTAAGCACAAGGACACACACAAGAAGACATGGGGGATGGGATGTATTGGACACCAGAGCAATGAGAGGCGCGGAATGTGGCACTGATCATGTTATGCTGAGATCTAGATTAAGGATTTGCAGATGAAAACGGCACTGCAGGACGGGTGCGAAGCCACCACGGAAGCTAAACACTAGTGCACTGAAAGGCCAAAAGAAGCAGGAAGAACTTACACAGGAAATGGATGAAAACTTGAAAGACTGGGACAGCAATAACTCAGAGAATGACATAGAAGAGAAATGGGCAACACTCAAGGATACGGTGTATCAGACTGCAAGTGATGTATTAGGCTACCCTGAGAGGAAACATCAAGATTGGTTTGATGAGCATGATGAACACCTGAAGAAACTACTAGAAGCGAGGAATACAGCTAGGCGGGAAAACCTACAGTGTAACACAAGGTCGAAGAAGAAGAAATACTCAAAGGCTCAGATTGAGCTACAGAAGGTTCCAAGGTTGTCATAGCCAGGAGCGGCACTGGGGTTAAGCTCCCAGGGCTCATAAAATGCTCCTTATGGCATGCGTCTCGAAAAGCCTCTGACAACTAAGTCCAACTCCTAGCCTGCCAGTGTGGTTTAGTCTCTAAGCCCGGCGGAACTGCTTTTACTAATAGGAGAAGGGGCGAGGGCGGATCTCTGGTGCCTTAAAACCAGATGCTTTGGGTAGATGGTGGCTCATCAACCTAGGAAGGTAGCCCATCTGAGGGAAGGTAAACCCTGATTTCAAACCTCCGCTGCCTTGCGGCACACCCAGTCACGGGAAAGGCTTCGGGAGTCAACCCTGAGGAAAAATCTGGAGTCGGAGCCCCTAAGGCAGTTCTCTGTTGTGCGCAACATTGTTCTGGCAGCTCCTGCGACGGCGCTGGTGCCAAACTATAGCAGCCCTGCTGTTCCTTTGGATTCATCAGTGACGTGGAGAGGGGGGACATGCTGCATGGGTAACATCTTGTCCTCCATATCTTCCTGCCCAGGCTTGAATCATACCAACGCCCAACGCTGGAAGGTAGAACACCGGTGCGCATCGGCCTGTTCAGCCACAGGCGGTGCTGTTCCAGCAGAGTAGACGTTTGGGATTCTCTTCCATGGTCATCATAGACCGACGGAGGCCGACGACGAGCTACAGAAGTACACCAGAGAAATGAAGTCCAACTGGTGGGATGAAAAAGCGGAGAAACTTCAAACTGCAGCAGACAGGAAGGACATGAAAACATTCTTCACAGGTTTGAGAGAAATCTACGGCCCTAAACCAAGAGGATTGATCCAACTAAAGGCTATGGATGGTGAAACGGTTTTGCAGGAGAAAGACAAGATCCTGGACAGATTTGCAGACCACTTTGACCAACTACTAAACAACCCTGGAGATCTGATTGAAGAGGCTAAAGAAGCTCTAGTGCAGTGACCAGCTGTATCAAGTCTGGATGAACCACCAAATTTTGATGAACTAATGGCAGCTATCAGGACAACACAGGATGGTAAAGCTCCAGGAAGGGATGGAATTCCAGCAGAAGTGTGGAAATTTGGTGGTGTTCAGCTGACCAACTGCCTGCACAAGCTCATCCAAGAGATATGGGATGCCCAGAAAGTACCTCAAGACTGGAAGGATGCAAGAATTGTGTCTTTGTTCAAGAAAGGTGACAGGAAGGATTGTGGAAATTACCGAGGTATATCACTACTAGCCACTGTTGGTAAGATTCTCTCACGTGTACTACTTAACAGACTCAGTGAACACATCTCGCAGAATGTACTACCGGAAACCCAGTGCGGCTTTAGAAGTGGAAGAAGCACAATGGACATGATTTTCTGCTTGAAACAGGTTCAAGAAAAGTGTATCGAACAGAACATGCCACTTTATGTAGTCTTCACAGACTTCAGTAAAGCCTTCGATACTGTTTCACGACAAGGACTTTGGCAGGTACTCAAGAAATATGGTTGTACAGAGAAGTTTGTCAGCCTGATCGAGGCACTCCATACAGGTATGCAAGCAAACGTGGCAATGAGTGGTTCAATATCTAAAGACTTTTCAGTGAGCAACGGGGTGAAACAAGGGTGTGTGCTGGCACCTACACTCTTCTCGCTATATCTGGCAGCCATGCTTGAGGTGGCCTTCAAAGACACTTCAGAAGGAGTATACATTCAAACAAGGAAAGAAGCAGACTTGTTCAATGTGGCACAGTTTAAAGCCAAGAGTAAGACATCAATAAAGATAGTAAGAGAAATGCTCTTTGCCGACGACAGTGCTCTAGTTGCACACAGCGTGGAAGATATGCAATCTTAAGTGGAGAAATTTGCAAGAGCAGCTAGCCAATTCAGCCTCCAAATCAACATCAAGAAGACAGAGTGCCTTTATCAACCACCAAAGTTCCAATTATCAACATCACTACCAGAAGAGATCAGCATTGGTACAGAGCCACTAGTCAAGTGCAAGACTTTCAAGTATCTAGGGAGTACTGTTTCAGAGAATGCTAGGCTGGAGGATGAACTATCTCTCAGAATGGGAAGAGCGAGCGCTGTGTTTGGAAACTTGAGGGAGAGACTGTGGAACAATCGACATGTGTCAATCCGTGTGAAATGCAAAGTGTACAGAGCGACAGTACTGGCTACTCTATTGTACGGTGCTGAAACTTGGACTGTCTACAGAGTGCAGGTGAAGAAACTCTACGCGTACATGATGAGACACCTTCGAGCCATAATGAACATCTCATGGAAAGACAAGATAACCAACATAGAAGTGTTGAAACGAGCTGGTCTACCATCAATGGAGGACATGCTAATACAGATGAACCTGAGATGGCTCGGACATGTTGAGAGGATGGACCACCAGTGTCTCCCTCGGCAGTTACTCTACTCACAGTTATGCGAGGGCAAACGCAATCAGGGTAGACCAAGGTTCAGATTTAAAGACACTGTAAAAAGAAACTTGAAGAAGTTGGACATAGACAGGGGTTCCTGGCAGCAGAAGGCTAAGGACAGAGCTGTGTGGAGGAATCTGATCAGACCTAAATGAAACAGTCATTGTCGCACACGACAGACTGCTATGATGATGATGATGATGATCTCCACCATACGTTGGACCTTGTTCTGACATATGGCATAGAAATAGAAAATCTGGTAGTGTCTCCTCATAACCCTGTACTGTCAGACTATTGTCTGTTAACCTTTGATTTTACTATTTCTGACTATTTGGCTCCTAAGGAAAAATATTACTACAGTAGATGCCGCTCAGATGATGTTGTTACCAAATTTATGCAGATTGTTTCCTCTATGCCATATGTCAACACAACGGAAATAAGCTATAGACAGCTTGCTCCTTCTGTAACTGATAGCATGGTAGATAATGTTACAGCTTCTCTGCATCAGACTGTAGACATGGTGGCTCCTTTAAAAAAGAAAAAGTCTAATCAGAGATTTCTAACTCCTTGGTTTAACATAGAAACTCGTAGCTTAAAACAGAAGACTCGTCAGAAAGAAAATGGTGCTCCACTAACCTAGATGAAATCTATTTAGCTTGGAGAAATCATCTTTTAATTTATAAAAAAATCTCTGAAAAAAGCTAGAACGAGATATTATTCTGCATTAATAGAAGAGAACAAGAATAATCCCAGGTTTCTTTTCAGGCTGACAGAGTCAGGACTCTGTCAATCCTAGCATTCCCTTAGAGCTTACTAGTCAGGACTTAGTGAACTTTTTCAATAATAAAATTTCATCTATCAGAGATAAAATCAGTCCGATTCTTCCCACCGTTAACTTAAATACAGTAACTACTACAATTCCTTCAATTGACATCTGTTTGGATCAGTTTACTCCAATTGACCTTTTAGAGTTAGACAAAATGGTTTCCTCATTCAAGCCTTCAACTTGTCTTTTAGACCCTATTCTTACCAGGTTATTTAAAGAAGTCTTCCTATTTATTGGTAGCTTTGTTCTTCAAGTAATCAATTCTTCAATAACTTTAGGCCATGTACTGCAGGCTTTTAAAACTGCTGTAATTAAACCCTTACTCAAAAAACCAATGCTGGATCCAGGAGTTTTAGCTAACTATTGACCAATCTCTAATCTCCCTTTCATTTCAAAAATCTTAGAAAGACTTGTTGCTATGCAATTATTTGACCACTTGCAGGGAAATAGTTTATTTGAAGAGTTTCAATCTGGGTTTAGAATTCATCATAGTACTGAAACAGCCTTAGTGAAGGTCACTAATGACCTCCTGATCGCATCTGATAATGGACTTGTTTCTGTACTTGTCCTTTTAGACCTTAGTGCAGCTTTTGATACTATCGATCATAATATTCTACTTGATAGATTAGAACACTATGTTGGACTTAATGGAACTTTGTTGCAGTGGTTTAGATCTTATTTATCTGATAGGTTCCAGTTTGTTCATGTCAGTAATGAGTTTTCTTTCAACTCAAAGCTCAGTCATGGAGTTCCACAGGGATCTGTGCTAGTGTGACAGAGATCATCCTGCGCAGTTCGCCCCACACGGGACACGAACCCGCGACCTCTCAGTCAACTACACAGTTCGAGCATGGGAGACACAGCACGATCGCGCTGAGCTAAAGGTCCGACCGGTAGCTCAGCGCTACCGATACTGTATGAGGCTTTGGGAGGGAGGTTTTACTAACGTTCTACGCCGAACAGCACTAGTTGGCATCCGTTACACTCTCCCCCTTAAACCTCACTCCCATGCCGGGTTCACGGCACCAGTGTGACAGAGATCATCCTGCGCAGTTCGCCCCACACGGGACACGAACCCGCGACCTCTCAGTCAACTACACAGTTCGAGCATGGGAGACACAGCACGATCGCGCTGAGCTAAAGGTCCGACCGGTAGCTCAGCGCTACCGATACTGTATGAGGCTTTGGGAGGGAGGTTTTACTAACGTTCTACGCCGAACAGCACTAGTTGGCATCCGTTACACTCGGCCCTACTCTTTTTAGTTTATATATGCTTCTGTTAGGCAACACTATTAGAAAGCACTGTATACATTTTCACTGTTATGTAGATGACACACAATTATACCTGTCAATGAAGCCAGATGATAGTAATCAATTAGCCAAGTTAGAAGCCTGTCTTAAGGAAATCAAAGCTTGGATGGCTTGTATTTCCTGCTATTAAATTCAGATAAGACTGAAGTCATTCTTGTTGGTCCAAAAAAACCTTAGAAATACCTTTCCAAATCAAACTTTTAGTTTGGATGCTGTTACTCTTTTTCTTAATAGCTCTGTGAGGAACCTTGGAGTTATTTTTGATCAAGATGTTTTTCAATTCACATATTAAATTCGTTTCTAAGACTGCCTTCTATCATTTGCGTAATATTGCCAAGATTAGGAACATCTTGTCTCAGAGTGATGCTGAGAAACTGATCCACGTTTTTGTTAGCTCTAGATTAGATTATTATACAGTAACTCTTTATTATCAGGTTGTCCTAAAACCGGAGTGGTGGCTCAGAAACCGGAGTGGTGGCTCAGTTGGTAGAGCATCCGCCCCACACCTGGGAGGCAGGAGTTCAAATCCCGGCCGGGTCATGCCGAAGACCATATAAAAGTGGAACTTTCTGCCATCCAGCTTGGTGCTCAGCAATAATGGAATGGAGGAGGGAAATCTGTGGCGGCGCCTTGCATGGCAGCGGCCCTCTGATTCTACACTTTTGGGTGTGTATGATTAACACAGTAGATAGGTAAAGCACAATCTCGTTCTACTGTACATGATTGGTTGTACAGTTGAATGACAATAAAGGGTGATTTAATTTTAATAACATCTCTAAAAAGTCTTCAGTTGATCCAAAATGCTGCAGCAAGAGTTTTAACAGGTACTAGAAAGAGAGATCATATCTCTCCGGTTCTGGCCTCCCTTCATTGGCTTCCCATAGAGTTTAGAATTAAGTTTAAAATCCTTTTTCTTACTTTCAAAGCTCTAAACAATCAGGACCCTTTTTATTTAAAAGATCTGATATTACCCTATTATCCTAACAGAGCACTACGCTCCCAAAATGCTGGATTACTTGTAATACCTAGAATCTCCAAAAGTACAATGGGGGGCAGAGCCTTCAGTTATCAAGCTCCTCTCTTGTGGAACCAGCTGCCAATCTGGATTCGGGAGTCAGACTCGATCTCTGTTTTTAAGAATAGTTATAGGTAAAACCTTCCTTTTTGATATAGCCTACAATTAGGGAGGGATCATGTCTTTCTGAACCCTCCCTTAGTTATGTTGCTAATAGGTTTAGACAGCCGGAGAACCTCCAATAATTGCACTGGGCTTCACTCCTTTCTTCACTCTCAATTAATTTTTATTTTATTTTTTTTTTGCTGGTCATTAACATCTGTTTGTTCTCTCCCGTAGATTGAGTCCCCATCGTGCTGTTTGCTCTCTTCACGTCTGTTCATCTTCTCTTATTCCCTCACCCCCCAGCCAGTCATAGCAGATGACTGCCCCTCCCTGAGCCTGGTTCTGCTGAAGGTTTCTTCCTGTTAAAAGGGAGTTTTTCCTTTCCACCATCGCCAAGCGCTTGCTCACAGGGGATCGCCTGATTGCTGGGGTCTTTCTGCAATTGTGGGGGTTTCCCCTACAGTTGAAAGTGCTATGAGATGACTGTTGTTGTAAAATGGCGCTATATAAATAAAGTTGAACTGAATTGAAATTGAATTGAATTTAACATGTTCTCCGGCTGGGGTGGGGGGGGGGTTACTTAGCCATTTAATATTTTATACATTGAACAGGCAAATTTGAGAGTTTTCTAATTTTCAAAAGACAGAAGATTGTGTTTCTTGTAAATGTCACAGCAATGATATGAGGGATCTTTCTTGTCAAGGATTTTTATGGCTTTTTTGTATAAAGATTCAATGGGTTTGTGTCCTTGAGCAAGACACTGAACCCCCAGTTGCTCCTGGTGGGTCAGGCCAGCACCTGTGTATGGCAGCTCTGCCGCCATCAGTGTGTAAATGGGTGCATAGCAGGATCTGTAAAGTGCTTTGGTCATCTAGAGATGAGAAAAAGTGCTATATATTTACCATTTACCATACATAAATAGTTTTTCTATTAAAATTGCAACTTTTTCTGTCACATTTTCAAAACTTTTCTTGTACACTGCAACTATCCTCTTACCAACTTGGGACATTTTCCTCTTAGAAGTGTTAGTCTAAGGAAAATCATACAAAATCCACAGTAGTCATGAAAGTGCAACTTTGGGACAAAAAAGCTACTTGAGTTCATGTAGTAAATACAGTTTGTTATCCTTGCACTCTTCAGTGGGATGGGATGGAGGGATGGCAGCTTAATGGGGGGGGGGGGGGGGGTGATTTGGGTCTTTTCCCTTCAAATTGCCCACTGCCCAGGTACCCCATCTGATAATTACTCATATGGAGGTTATTCAGTCAGACACTCAAGAAGATAATTTTTTTTAATTTTTATTTTGTATACTTTATTGATCCCCAGAGGGGAAATTGAGGGCATCCACCTGGATGGATGAAGCAGCCAAGGAACGGCGCTATCCCTTAACCATTCACACACACATTCACACCTAGGGCCACTTTAGAGTCTCCAATTAACCTAACCTGTATGTTTTTGGCCTGTGGGAGGAAACCGGAGAAATCCCGGAGTAAACCCACGCAGATACGGGGAGAACATGCAAACTCCACTCAGATCACTGTTGGTCAGGGGCTGGGATCGAACCAGGGATCCCATGGCCAAGGGTGAGTTGCTGTGCTGGTGCAGTGCTAACCACTGCACCACCGCACCGCCCAATCAGGATAATCGGGATATAGTCACAAATCTATCATGCTGTAACATGCATACATGCTGCTCAGAGTAATGTCAGTCTAAACGGTAATATATCATTACAGTAACATGTAGTAGTGTAACAGATTCAATAAAAGTATTCCTACTTGGCCTGCCAAGTGGGTCAACCCATTTGGTGACACAGAAAAGAGTGCTGGACTCTGAAGTTTGAGTTTCATCCCATGATGATGCACTGAGATGACGGATTATTTACATGCAGTAACACGGTTTTTTATAACTAACAGTTAAAAGTTTAACTCATGCCCTGCCGTCTCTGTTTGCCCCTGCTTGTTACTTCTTTTCGTGCTTGTTACTGTTCTGTGTTATGTTGATTACCTGTGTCTATATATACTAGCACATACCCGTGCATACCCGTCCATGCACGTGGCCCCTGAGCTCCAAGTTGCACCACTGTCTTCCTGTAGAAGAAAAAAAAGACGTCCTGCCCTTGTGTTTATCTGCCGTATCCAGGATATGGGGCTCTGGCATACACATGCTAGAATTTCCTCAAAGCACCAACGAGCCAAAGCTTCACGTGCCCTTGTGTGTTTACTAGGAGAAATCCACGCGTGACAATCTGGATCCTCGCCTCTGCATGAGAGAGGAGGGCCGCTCTCACCGCCGTTCATAAAGGTTTAACCCGAGTCCTCACCAGGAAAACTCTGGGACGCCACCAAAGACAAAGGGTGTGTAGTTTGTGATCTGGATAGCCTTAGAGAGCTTCATTCTGGGTGTTTATTGTGGCTTCTTGTAAAGCAAAAACTGTGTGAAAAAGAGACTTCATTCAACAACTTTGGAAGTGAAGGACGAGTTTTAATTGGAGTGATCAACAATTGGCTTAAAATGTAAGTAAAAATGTGAATGTGTGGCGGTTCGGTTAACCCCCACAACAGATTAAGGACACTCAGCTCTCTTCTCTTGGTTTTTTCTGCTGCACTACTGATATGTAGATGTGCTTTGGTGTAACCCCCACAAACAGACTGGTCAAACACAGCGCTCGGCTAGAGCAAATAACAGAACAGTGGAATGTGTATTAATGTCTACAGGCAGACTCGTTTCGTCTGGCTCACTTCTGTGATGTTAATGTTGCCTTTCATGCATTGTGCTCATGCGTCCTGTCCTCACTGTGACCTAGGGACTGAGATCAATATGTCTCTCAAATGCAAATGTCTTATGCCTGTTCTGTTATCTCTTTGATTATACCAACTGCTGGGGTATGCCCTTGATGTATTGTTGTAGTCGAGTATATATGCTGCAACTCTGTAACGCAAACCCTCTCCTTCTCTCATTCTGGTTCTGCATCTGCTGCGAGACACACACACCGTCTCCTCTTTGAGAGCCTGAGGAATTCGGCTTCAGCCTGCTCACACTATGGGCTGGAGCCGAGTTCTGATGAAGGCGGGTGATAATAAAGCTATTTAAAAATCCAACGCTGCCTTTATTTTATCATCCTCTTCAAATGATGTGTTTATGTTTCTACTTCATTCGTTAACTTTGTGTTAAGTTTGCAGCCGTGCCACAGCCATAACCACTTTTGTTTGTAGGCTAGTGAGGCGGCATGAAAAAATAAGCGGCGAACTGAGAGTTTAAAAGGGAGTTTATTAATCATACCGCCATCACAGACTCACTCCGGCGCCGTGCATGCGCGCCAGAGCGAGCCCGAAGGCTCTCCAGCAGATAAGCAATGCGTGCGGTAAGATGAGCAGTGAGAGAGCGTGAACATGACTTTCCGTCAGCTTATATACCCAGTTACAGACAATACATGAAAGGCATGGGACATTTACATCATAGTAAGAGCAGGAAGCATGAACACAATGCATGAATGGCACATTAACATCACAGTACTGAGCAGGAAAGAGCTAGACGAAGCGAGGCTGCCTGTTGACATTAATACACACATTTCACTGTTATGTTAATTGGTCTAGCCGAGTGCTCTGTTTGTCCCAGTCTGTTGTGGGGGTGCCCCACACACTCCCCCCCCCCAGAGGGCCCAGCGGGAAGCTGAGGCCTCGATAGTCCGGCTTTGGGAGCGAGCTCCGGGGGA
The DNA here is from genome assembly GCA_020510985.1 of Pholidichthys leucotaenia. Lineage (NCBI taxonomy): Eukaryota > Metazoa > Chordata > Actinopteri > Cichliformes > Pholidichthyidae > Pholidichthys > Pholidichthys leucotaenia. The sequence continues at coordinate 121,359,052 of CM035837.1, read as the reverse complement.
GGCTCGCTGCAGGCGGCGGTGGAGGGAGGGGGGTGGGGGTAGCAAGTGCCGGCCCGGGACGGTGAAATTGTCTGGGCCGCGCAAAAATTGCCTGTGGATCCGCGATGTTGAGGGGCTGTCCCGTTGAACGTGCGGAGGTCCACAGCAGCTGCAAGAAGAAAAAAATTAGTCACTGACTCCTCTCGCGGTTAAGTCCTGCGAGGATTAATAGCGGCCATGAAGAAAAACAGGAGCTGCAAGGCTGTGTAGCGGCTGTGAGAAAAAAACAAAAGCAGAGGGACTTGGCGTGTTGACTTTAGGTGCGGGCGCAGCCCTAAAGCCCTCGGGAACAGCTGACGGCTGAATTCCCCTTGTGCGCCGTGGCTGAGACCCATACAAAATCCTGTGAGCGAGCTGCGTGTGATGCTTCAGGTGTGTGAGCAGCCCTGAAGGTTCCGTGTGCAGCGGCGAAGGACGCTGGCGGTCTGTGTAGAGCCGGTATGTCCCGTGCGTGGTGCGCTGTCCTCATAACCCCCCGGTGCATGTGCAGGGGTTCGGTGTGTGGGTGGGTCCGCTGTAGAGGCGAGTCAGGGTCAGGGAGCTTGCTGGAGATCAGCGTAGTCGGCGCCGATAATCATCCCTGTTCAGTGTGTTGCTGTAGATTGGTCATGGTGCGTTCAGGTCCACGCACTGCATTCTCCGTAGGCCCTGGAGGTCGCCGTCGTGGAGAGAAGACGAGGTGCGTGCGCTCTCGTGCGGAGGAGCTGTGAGAGCGGCCGGTCCCAGCGTGGATGTGCAGATCCGTTGGAGCGATGAGAGGGAGTAGGCGATCTCTGTCCCTTGGGCTCATGCAGATGCGTTGGAGCGATGAGAGAGAGGAGACGATCTCTGTTCCTCGGGCTCGTATCGATGCGTTGGAGCGGTGAGAGGGAGTAGACGATCTTTGTGTCCCTCAGCCGGTTCCAGCATGGATGTCCAGGTCAGAAGGTTGCTTTGCACAAAGCGTGTGCATTCTCGGGGTCACCAGTGTGGCGGATAATAAAATAGGCAGCGAACTGAGGGTTTTAAGTAGGTTTATTAATCATACCGCCATCACAGACTCACTCCGGCGCCGTGCATGCGCGCCAGAGCGAGCCCGGAGGCTCTCCAGCAGATAAGCAATGCGTACGGTAAGATGAGCAGTGAGAGAGCGTGAACATGACTTTCCGTCAGCTTATATACCCAGTTACAGACAATACATGAAAGGCATGGGACATTTACATCACAGAGCAGGAAGCATGAACACAATGCATGAATGGTGTCATGGCGGCCTCTGGGCCGTCATTGGCTTCATCAGTCCCAGCTGCGCACAGACCAACAGGTGCCAATCAGCAGCTGTTAAAAGCCAGTGTTGCTGACAGCCCGTCACGGAGTCGTCTGTCCTCCTCATCGGAGCATGAACCAGAGCTTCGTTCCCAAGCTTCGTCAAGAACGTCCCGTCAGGAATTACCACATAAGAGAACTGTTTGTTACTCAACTCCTTGCCTTTACCCCTGTGCACAGGTGGACCTCCCAGGCGGCGGACCAACTTCCCCAGCCGACGGGGCGTTGCCATCTCAGCCACGTAGCTCCTCGCTACCACCTCTGCTACGGGTACGTCTAACCCCACAGCTGCAAGAGCTGCTATTGTCTCAGTTACAGGAACTGTCATCGTCACGATCAGTGGAATCACTGCCATTACCACCATCGGAACTGTCATCGTCACGGTCTGTGGAATCACTGCCGTCACCATCACAGGAACTGTCATCGTCACAGCAACAGGTGGATTCACTACCACGGCCACGAGCACATTCACCTCCACGCTGCACGGCCGCTGGAAGTCAGCAGGACACTACCTGTGGATCACCCAAGTAAGCCCCCTTATCTACAATTACTCACGAGTGCTGAACAGCGGTAATTGTATCTGCTTGTGTGTTACAGGGTTGCTAGGTCTCCATCCGGACTGCTCAGTTCCAGTGACCAGAATTCCATACTTGCACTCACTCACGCACTTCACACTCTCACTTTACAATAAAGGGATTATTGTCACTATCTACCCGTGTCAGTGTCTGTCTCCTGGGTCCTGAAACATGTCAGTACGACTCCGTCACGTTGACCCAGCGGACAGTTCACTGCCGCGCAAATTCAACACACTTAGCGCTTGGGTAGATTTGTTAGCACACCAGCAGACAGTAATCCTCAATCAGTTAACCTTAATTAACAGTCGTCTGGATCGTCTGGAAGGACACTAGACGTTCTCCCCGACCGCAAATATTTCAGCCCCTGCAGGCTTAGCGTCACGTCAAGCTAACACCTCATCGACCCCTCGCCTCACCCCTGTTCCCACGTCTGCCCGGTTCAGCGGAAAACTCGGGGAAGCCCGAGGATTCATCTTACAGTGTGAATCAGTTTTTCTCCGCGTTCCGGGAGATTTCACCTTAGACTCAAACAGAATTGGTTATGTCATTAATTTGTTAGGGGGTAGAGCTTTAGATTGGGCATATTCCATCATGGCTAAACCAAGCTACCCCATGTTAACTTACCAGGAGTTTGTGACAGAAGAGAAATAAACATCAAAGATGCTTTGCTACAAGCAGAAACTGCAAAAGCAAAATAGATGAGACATCAGTTTCTCTTCTTAACAGTCCTGGTGGATGAGTGGTCAAAACTTTGTTAGAGGATCCCTCCTGCATCATCAGCAGGTGTCTCAGGGTCATCGACGTTTCGCCCCTGAACCTGTACGCCTCGCCTGAGTGGGGCAGCAAAGATTAATCTTCACTTGCAGAAGGGTTCCAACCACGGTCTCTTGTGAGCCACAACCACCTTGAACTAGCCTCTGCCACTGAGGCTATATCCCCAATGGCTTTCCTAAGATGTTTAGGTTCCAGACCTATCTTATGTAAAAAATGATACAAAGATGCAGCTGGAAACCCACGACAACCAACCTCAACAGGGAATAAAGTAGTGTGCCACGCTTTAATCCGAGCCTCATCAACCAGGTCCTGATATTTTTCCTTCTTGAGTTCGTGAGATATATCCAGCCTCTCCTCCCAAGGCACTGTAAGCTCAACTATTACAATGGATTTTGCACTCCGAGAGCAAAGAATCATGTCCGGGCGGAGAGTAGTTGTTATTACTTCTTCTGGGAAGACGAGCTTCTTTTTTAGGTCAACGTGCAACTCCCAATCTGATGCTTTATGCAAAACAGAGGGGCGCATTCTGACAGTTGTTTTCTTCGGAGACTTATTTCCTGGCTTTTGAAAGCTAATGACCTGAAATGATGTTGCCTGATGGTTGTTGGCTCTAATCCTTTGAAATTCAACCCACTTTGCCATTTCTGCAAGGACTTTATCATGTCTCCACCGATAACGCCCTTCTCCCAGTGCTCTAGAGCACCCGGTCAAAATGTGATTCAAAGTACTAGGGGACATACTGCACAGCTTACAAGATGAATCCTCATCTTTGTACCAAAGTTTTAAATTACTTGGTGTTGGTAAAAGATCGGTCACTGCACGGAGAAGAAAAGCCAACTTGCCCTGGTCCGTGCCCCAGATATCATTCCAGGACAGTGATCGTTCAAGTGCACGGTTCCACTGCATCCACTGCCCTTGAGAGGCAAGCCCTGTGGCTTTCACACAGCGGTCCTCTTCCACTGCCTCTCTGACCCTCTGTACTACGAATCTTCTCCTGCCTTTGGTGTCAGCTTTGCTCCACCTTTTACCATTGTAATTTCCTAGCCCGAGTCGTCCCTGACAAACTACGCCGACGATTTCGTCATGTCTCCAGTATGCTTCAGCTTCCCTGACAGCTTCCTGGGGTCTCCATTTCCTACCACATTTAATGGCTATGTTGGAATGCCTGACCTTCTTATCATCAGAATAGAGCAGAGAACAAACAGACCCTGCCTTAGTGGCCTTGAACTCCTCCACCACCGATGAGATTGGTAGGCGAAGCTTGGAAGTCTTACTGTAGAGATTAACTGAACTGAAGGATGGGGGAACTCCTAGCCATCTGCGAATAAATCATTCATGTCCGTGTTTGATCATACTGATAGGGGTGAGGTGTTGACAGAACGGCTGCTGAGCCTACAGCAGGGAAAGAGATCAGCTGCTGACTACGCTATTGACTTCCGGGTCCTGGCCGCAGAGATTGGGTGGGGGGAGCCATCACTGTGTGGTATTTTCCTGCGCAGTCTTAATGATGAGTTAAAGGATGAATTAGCGGCACGGGATAAACCGGACAACTTGCGTGATTTGATTGCCCTAACGGTTAGCCTAGATAGTAGATTAAGGGAACGGGCGGCCGAACAGCGAGCTACTTCCCGTTCGGTTAAACCCCGCCCTCGCGTCACTAACTCTCCTCTTCTCGCTCTACCCGCGTCAGAGGAATCCCCGGATCAAGAGGCTATGGTTGTAGGTCAGTCTAAAGTGTCAGCGGCTGAGAGACAGCGCCGCAGGGATCTTGGCCTTTGTTTCTACTGTGGGAAAGAGTCACATGGGGTTTTCGAATGTCCCAGTAGGTTAAAAAGGAAGGCCCGTGGATCGCAGTAGGGGGATTCACGGGCAAGAATTCAGAAGAACCCCTTACTAGTTGCTGTTTACCCATCAGACTGATCCATGCACATACAGAACACTCCACATTGGCGTTAATAGATTCAGGAGCTGAGCAGAATTTTGTTTCTAGAGACCTGGCAACCCGGATGGGCCTTAGCTGTCAGACTCTAGATCCCCCTGTCAAACTCATCACCCTGTCCAAGGCGTCACTGACCACCGTCGCCCATCAGACGGCCCCAGTATCAGTAATTGTGTCAGGAAATCACAGGGAGGAGATTAGGTTCCTAGTCCTGCCCGTCTCTTCTTCGCCCGTCATCCTGGGGTACCCCTGGCTTCGGCTGCATAACCCCACCATAGACTGGCAAGCAGGGAGCATTTCAGTGTGGAGTACGTTCTGCCTGAGTGCCTGTCTCCAATCTGCGGCGTGCGCCCCCTCTGTCAAGATGCCTCCACCCCCTTCGTCACCACCGGACCTGTCCAAGGTACCAGAGGTTTACCATGACTTGGGGTTAGTTTTCAGCAAGTCTCGGGCGTTGTCTCTACCCCCCCATCGCCCTTACGACTGCGCAATTAATCTGAAGGCTGGGGCCCCTCTTCCTGCTAGCCGCCTATACAGCCTATCTGCCCCGGAGCGCGAGGCTATGGACACATACATCAAGGAGTCCCTGGCCTCTGGAATCATCCGCCCGTCGTCTTTGGCTGTGGGTGCCGGGTTCTTCTTCGTTGGGAAGAAGGACGGCTCTTTACGCCCCTGCATCGACTTCCGGGGTCTCAACGAGATTACGGTAAAAGACAAATACACTCTGCCCTTGATGAACACCGCCTTTGATTCCCTCCAGGGGGCATCCTGGTTTACTAAGCTAGATCTCAGGAATGCTTATCACCTAGTGCGCATTAGAGAAGGTGACGAGTGGAAGACGACGTTCCGGACCCCAAGCAGGCATTTTGAGTACCTTGTAATGCCGTTTGGGTTAACTAACGCTCCGGCCATCTTCCAGCGTTTAATAAACGACGTTTTGAGGGACTTCCTGAACTCGTTTGTGTTTGTATATCTTGATGACATACTGATCTTCTCTCGCACACTAGAAGAGCACCAGGTGCATGTCCGCAAAGTACTACAGCGCCTCCTGGAGAATCAACTGTTCGTCAAGGCCGAGAAATGTGAGTTCCGTACTGACCAGACCTCCTTCCTAGGGTTCATAATAGCCCGGAACCAGGTGCTTCCTGACCCCGCCAAGGTCAAGGCAGTAGTGGATTGGCCTGCACCCACCTCTAGGAAGCAGCTTCAAGGATTCTTGGGTTTTGCTAATTTCTATAGGAGGTTTGTGCCCAATTTTGGTAACATTGCTCGCCCTCTGACTGCGCTCACCTCCCCTAAGACCCCGTTTTGCTGGAGTGAGGAGGCAGCTGGGGCGTTTGAGAGACTGAAGAAGGAGTTTGCTTCGGCCCGTGTCCTAACTCAGGTGGACCCGAAGCTGCAGTGCTTGGTGGAAGTGGATGCCTTAGATTCGGGGGTAGGAGCGGTGCTCTCCCAACGCTCTCCCGAGGATGGTGAGATTCGCCCATGTGCTTACTTCTCTCATCGTCTATCCCCAGCAGAGAGAAATTACAGCATAGGAGACAGGGAGCTGCTGGCAGTGAAGCTCGCTTTGGAGGAGTGGAGACACTGGCTGGAGGGGGCTGCTCAGCCGTTCGTGGTATGGACTGATCATCGTAACCTGGAGTACCTCAGGACGGCGAAGCGCCTGAATGCACGCCAGGCTCGTTGGTCCCTCTTCTTCGGCCGGTTTAATTTTTCCATCACTTACCGGCCGGGAAGCAAGAACGGTAAGCCGGATGCCTTCTCGCGGCAGTTTGACGCACCATCCTCTGAGGATCAGGAAACTCCCATCCTGCCGCCCTCCTGCATCGTGGGCGCTCTGTCCTGGGGTATTTGCAAAACGGTTCACAGGGCTCTGAGGACTGAGCCGGACCCGGGGGGGGGGGGGGGGGTCCCCCGGGCCGCCTGTTTGTTCCACGTGCTATTCGGGGCCAAGTGATTGAGTGGGGTCACGCCTCCAAGTTGGCTTGTCATCCAGGGGTGGGTCGGACTGTGGACCTTCTCCAGAGGACCTTCTGGTGGCCAGGGCTACGGAAGGACGTCGTAGGTTACATCCGGGCTTGCGCTCAGTGCGCCACCGGGAAGACGACATCATCCCCCCCGGCGGGCCTGCTACATCCGTTGCCGGTCCCTTCTCGCCCCTGGTCCCACGTTGCTATGGATTTTGTGACTGGTTTGCCCTCCTCGGATAACTTCACTACAGTTTTAACCGTAGTGGACCGTTTTTCGAAGGCAGCCCATTTTGTGCCTCTTCGGGGTTTGCCTTCAGCCCAGGAAACAGCGGACCTCCTCGTTCAGCATGTGGTCCGCCTCCACGGCATCCCCGCCGACATAGTGTCAGACCGGGGACCACAGTTTGTCTTGCAGGTCTAGAAGGCTTTCTGCGCGGCGCTGGGAGCCACAGCTAGCCTCTCCTCTGGTTATCATCCCCAGAGCAATGGCCAGTGTGAGCGGGCTAACCAGGAGCTTGAGGCCGCATTGCGTTGTGTCATCTCCTCCTGCTCATCCTCCTGGAGCAAGTATCTTCCTTGGATTGAGTACGCCCATAACACCACGGTCTCTACGGCTACGGGCGTCTCCCCTTTCAAGGCATCATCTGGTTTTGATCCACCGCTGTTCCCGGAGGAGGAGAAGGAGGTAGCGGTTCCCTCGGTCCAAGCCCACATCAAGCGCTGTCGGCGAGTTTGGCTCATCGCCCGCCGAGCCCTGTTAAAGACCACTAAACGCAACATCCAGGTGGCCAACCGGCATAGGAGACCCGCCCCGGACTACAAGGTGGGTCAGAAGGTTTGGTTGTCTACCCGGAATATTGGTGTACCGGCTGAGAAGCATAAGCTTACTAAGCACTTCATTGGTCCTTACACCATCACTCGTATTATTATCCCTGTGTCTGTGCGCCTATCTCTCCCCTCTTCGATGCGCATCTGCCCCACCTTTCATGTCTCCCAGGTCAAACCGTACATCTCTGACCCCCTGTGCCCGCCTCCTGCGGCCCCCGCCCCCCCCGAGGATGATCGATGGCCATCCGGCCTGGGGGGTGACTGCCATCCTGGACGTTCGCAGGCGAGGTCGTGGTCTTCAGTATTTGGTGGACTGGGAGGGCTTTGGACCGGAGGATCGTTCTTGGATTCGCCCAGCGTTGATCCTGGATAAACAGCTGATCCGCGACTTCCATCGGGCGAATCCAGGTAGAATTGGGCAGGTGCCTGGAGGCACTGCTAGAGGGAGGAGTACTGTCATGGCGGCCTCTGGGCCGTCATTGGCTTCATCAGTCCCAGCTGCGCACAGACCAACAGGTGCCAATCAGCGGCTGTTAAAAGCCAGTGTTGCTGACAGCCCGTCACGGAGTCGTCTGTCCTCCTCATCGGAGCATGAACCAGAGCTTCGTTCCCAAGCTTCGTCAAGAACGTCCCGTCAGGAATTACCACGTAAGAGAACTGTTTGTTACTCAACTCCTTGCCTTTACCCCTGTGCACAGGTGGACCTCCCAGGCAGCGGACCAACTTCCCCAGCCGACGGGACGTTGCCATCTCAGCCACGTAGCTCCTCGCTACCACCTCTGCTACGGGTACGTCTAACCCCACAGCTGCAAGAGCTGCTATTGTCTCAGTTACAGGAACTGTCATCGTCACGATCAGTGGAATCACTGTCATCATCACCATCGGAACTGTCATCGTCACGATCAGTGGAATCACTGCCATTACCACCATCGGAACTGTCATCGTCACGGTCTGTGGAATCACTGCCGTCACCATCACAGGAACTGTCATCGTCACAGCAACAGGTGGATTCACTACCACGGCCACGAGCACATTCACCTCCACGCTGCACGGCCGCTGGAAGTCAGCAGGACGCTACCTGTGGATCACCCAAGTAAGCCCCCTTATCTACAATTACTCACGAGTGCTGAACAGCGGTAATTGTATCTGCTTGTGTGTTACAGGGTTGCTAGGTCTCCATCCGGACTGCTCAGTTCCAGCGACCAGAATTCCATACTTGCACTCACTCACGCACTTCACACTCTCACTTTACAATAAAGGGATTATTGTCACTATCTACCCGTGTCAGTGTCTGTCTCCTGGGTCCTGAAACATGTCAAATGGCACATTAACATCACAGTACTGAGCAGGAAAGAGCTAGACGAAGCGAGGCTGCCTGTTGACATTAATACACACATTTCACTGTTATGTTAATTGCTCTAGCCGAGCGCTCTGTTTGTCCCAGTCTGTTGTGGGGGTGCCCCACACTAGTTTGTTTTTGATTATTTCCGTCTTACAAATGACTTGTTTATATGATTCATATAGAGCTACTTATTATAGATTTTATGTCCACACTCGTCTGTATCTGTCATTCATCAAATCTCAAAAAACCACCAGCTCTGATTTCTGCTTCATTTACTCATTTATGTGTGCGCGTGTGACTGGTGAGGCTGGTCGGCCAGTATCCACAGTCCCAGTCTGACTGAGCGACACGAGCCCCAGACTCACTTGGAGCACTGTAGTAAACTGGGCAGGGGCTGAGCCGGTTCTTCCACCGCTCGTGTGTGATTTCTCTCCCGCCACAGTCTTGAATGATCACTCCTCCCATCCTGCCAGCCCTCCTTCCTCCGTCCTCCACCCAATCCCGTGACTGAGTGTGAGGAGTCAGAGGAGAGGAGGGGAGACGGAAAAAGCTGCCTCTGGTTTGTCCATGTAAAGAGCTATTACCTGACCTTTGAACTGCAGAGTGCTTCGCCTGTGCATTGGAGCCATCAAAACACCAAACAATGCAGTTTTAATAGAAGCAGGAGAAATGCCAGTGGATTTGAGAAGAGATAAACTTGCATTATCATACTGGATCAAGCTGAAAACTGAGCTATGGCAAAAAAGATGGGATGAAGATCATAAAGGGAGATAGTATTACAAAACACAAAAATCTATTGCAATAAAGAATTTCATTATAACCAAAAGGAGGGAAGCCATCATTATGGCAAGACTCAGACTGGATCACACAGGTTTAAACAGCACTTTATTCACCATGGGGAAAAGCGAAAGTGACAAATGTATAGAATGTGGAGTACAAGAAAATGTCGACCACATCTTATTACACTGTCACAAATATGGAAATGAAAGACAGATAACAGAAAATGAAGTTCAAAAGGCTGGTAGGGAATGGGATTTAACTGGGATTCTGGGAACAGATGGAGATGGAGAGGCAATAAGAATCATGAGAAGGCCTCTTTTTCTCTTTTTTAAATAACACAGGATTAAGTCATAGAATTTAGGGGTCAGGCTCAGATGATATAATGTTATACACTCTTGTACAGTAGGTGGCGGTATGCACCTTTCAGTTGTTTGCTGTCCGCCAGTAACCGAGAGAAGAAAAAGAAGAAGAAGGAGAAGAAGAAGCAACCACTAGTTATGGGTACAGTTTTGGTTATTTAAAAGACAATTTTTACAATGTGTCTTAAAAGTGTTTAGTGTGGTATGTTCTCTGATTGCAGGTTATTCCAGATCTTGGTGCCCCCCTCTGACAGCACCGATTGAACAAATGTGGTGCGTCTGTGGGGGACCTCACAGTCTCCTATAGTGATTGTTCTAGTGGTTGTACTGGTGACAGTTCTCAATTTAACATATTCTCCCGGGAGGGGGGAGGTGCATAGCCATTTAATATTTTATACATTGAACAGGCAAATTTGAGTTTTCTAATTTTCAAAAGACAAAAGATTATGTTTCTTGTACGTATATATGTATATAGACACACAGTGCTGAGCATTGTAGCTAAATGGGATAGATATATAAATATATAAACACAGTGCGGAGCACTGTAGCTAGATGGAATAAATATGTAAATATATAAACACACACAGTGCAGAGCATTGTAGCTAGATGGAATGAAACAGCACAACCGTCTACTTAGTTATCCTACATGGTATGATTATGTACCGATACATATTGTCACCCTCTGTAGCGACCGGTATTTTCCTAGTTGTATCCTGGAGGAGACCATTGTGTAAGTCTATTGCATCTTTTGCATTCAATACTATTAGATCGTCACGTCTTTTTGCTATCTCTGCGAGCAGCCCTACTTTGGTTGTACAGACTGACAGCCATAGGTAGGAAGGACCTGCGAAACCTCTCGGTTGTGCACCTAGGATGATGTAGTCTGCTGCTAAATGAGCTCCTCAGTGCATTCAGTATGTCCTGCATAGGGTGAAACTCGGATTCCAGCAGAGATGACAGTTTAGCCACCATCCTTCTCTCTCCTATCTCCTCCACTGGGTCAAGGCGCTGCCCCAGGACAGAGCTAGCCTTCTTGATCAGTTTGTTCAGTCTCTTCCTATCGGCTGCTGTAATGCCACTGCCCCAGCAGACCACTCCAAAAGTGATGGCTGATGCCACCACCGTGTCATAGAATGTCTTCAGCAGCGCCCCTTGTACACCAAAAGACCTGAATCTCCTCAGTAGGAACAGCCTGCGCTGTCCCTTCTTGTAGAGTGCGTCAGTATTGTGTGACCAGTCTAGTTTATTGTTCAGATGAACACCCAGGTACTTATAGGATGTCACCATCTCGATGTCTGTTCCCTGTATATTTACTGGTGCTGTGAGGGGTTGTCCTTGCCTGTGGCAGTCCACCACCAGCTCCTTAGTTTTCCTCGCGTTGATCTGGAGGCAGTTCCGATGGCACCAGTCCACGAAGTCCTGGATAAGCCCTCTGTACTCAGCTTCATCTCCGTTGGAGATGAGGCCAACGATTGCAGAGTCATCAGAGAACTTCTGTAGATGGCAGTGTGTTGTGTTGTGTGAAAAGTCCGCAGTATAAAGGGTGAACAGGAAGGGAGCCAAAACCGTTCCCTGGGGGTCCCCGTGCTACCGATTATCGTGTCGGACACACAGTCCCGGGTTCTCACAAACTGAGGCCGGTTAGTGAGGTAGTCCAGGATCCATGATGACAGGTGCTGGTCCACCCTTGCGCACAGCAGCTTGTCCTTCAGGATCATCGGTTGGATGGTGTTGAAAGCACTGGAGAAGTCAAAGAACATGATCCTCACCGCATTCCCGGGCTTCTCCAGGTGGGACAGAGAACGGTGAAGGAGGAAGATCACCGCATCCTCCACCCCAATGCCATGCTGGTAGGCGAACTGGAGTGGATCCATCGCTGGTCCCACCAGGGGGCGGAGGTGAACAAGGAGCAGCCTCTCCAGGGTCTTCATTATGTGGGACGTCAAGGCCACTGGTCTGTAGCTGTTCAGATCTTTGGGGTGGGAAGTCTTTGGTACAGGTACCACACAAGATGTTTTCCACAGCTGTGGTACCCTCCCCAGCTTCAGGCTCAGATTGAAGATGTACTCCACGATCCCACACAGCTGGTCTGCACAGGACTTGAGGAGCTTTGCGCTGATGCCGTCCAGTCCGGACGCCTTCCTCGCCTTGATCTTCCTCAGCTCTGTCCTCACCTGGGTCTTAGTCAGGGTCAGGTTGGGGATCTGTGTGTTGGGAGTGGGGGGGTGTTGGTGGAGTGGGGAGTGGGCAGCAGGACTTGATGTCTTTAGAGGCAGCAGTGGTTGTTGTGCAGTCAGGGGGGAGGGCGGTTGGTCAAACCTATTGAAAAACAGATTCAGATTGTTCGCCCACTCCCTGCCCCCCATGGCCTGGGGGGAGGTATTCTGGAGCCCAGAGATGGTTTTAAGGTTTCTCCAGACCCCGCTGATGTCGCTCTGTTGCAGCTTGTCCTCCATCTTCTTCCTGAAGCTGTCCTTGCCTTCTCTGATCTTTCTCCTCAGCTCCCTCTGTACGGACTTCAGCATCTCCCTGTTCCCCGACCTGAAGATCCAACATGCATACATGCATACATGCTGCTCAGAGTAATGTCAGTCCAAACAGTAATATATCATTACAGTACGTCGCCCGGATTGACAAAGTCAGGAGTTCCTGGCAGCGGAAGGCGAATTACAGAGCCGCGTGGAGGAATCTGATCAGACCTAAATGAAACAGTCATTGTCGCCCCGACAGACTGCTATGATGATGATGATGATGAACATGTAGTAGTGTAACAGATTCAATAAAAGTATTCCTACTTGGCCCGCCAAGTGGGTCAACCCATTTGGTGACACAGATAAGAGTGCTGGACTCTGAAGTGGGAGTTTCATCCCATGATGATGCACTGAGATGATGGATTATTTACATGCAGTAACACGGTTTTTTATAACTAACAGTTAAAAGTTTAACTCATGCCCTGCCGTCTCTGTTTGCCCCTGCTTGTTACTTCTTTTCGTGCTTGTTACTGTTCTGTGTTACGTTGATTACCTGTGTCTATATACACTAGCACATACCTGTGCATACCCGTCCATGCACGTGGCCCCTGAGCTCCAAGTTGCACCACTGTCTTCCTGTAGAAGAAAAAAAAGACGTCCTGCCCTTGTGTTTATCTGCCGTATAAAGGATACGGGGCTCTGGCATGCACACGCTGGAATTTCCTCAAAGCACCAGAGAGCCAAAGCTTCACGTGCCCTCGTGTGTTTACTAGGAGAAATCCACGCGTGACGATCTGGATCCGTGCCTCTGCACGAGAGAGGAGGGCCGCTCTCACCGCCATTCATAAAGGTTTAACCCGAGTCCTCACCGGGAAAACTCTGGGATGCCACCAAAGACAAAGGGTGTGTAGTTTGTGATCTGGATAGCCTTAGAGAGCTTCATTCTGGGTGTTTATTGTAGCTTCTTGTAAAGCAAAAACTGTGTGAAAAGAGACTTCATTCAACAACTTTGGAAGTGAAGGATGAGTTTTAATTGGAGTGATCAACAATCGGCTTAAAATGTAAGTAAAAATGTGAATGATGTGTTTATGTTTCTACTTCATTCGTTAACTTTGTGTTAAGTTTGCAGCCGTGCCACAGCCATAACCACTTTTGTTTGTAGGCTAGTTTGTTTTTGATTATTTCCGTCTTACAAATGACTTGTTTATATGATTCATATAGAGCTACTTATTATAGATTTTATGTCCACACTCGTCTGTATCTGTCATTCATCAAATCTCAAAAAACCACCAGCTCTGATTTCTGCTTCATTTACTCATTTATGTGTGCGCGTGTGACTGGTGAGGCTGGTCGGCCAGTATCCACAGTCCCAGTCTGACTGAGCGACATGAGCCCCGGACTCACATGGAGCACTGTAGTAAACTGGGCAGGGGCTGAGCCGGTTCTTCCACCGCTCGTGTGTGATTTCTCTCCCGCCACAGTCTTGAATGATCACTCCTCCCATCCTGCCAGCCCTCCTTCCTCCGTCCTCCACCCAATCCCGTGACTGAGTGTGAGGAGTCAGAGGAGAGGAGGGGAGGTGGGAAAAGCTGCCTCTGGTTTGTGTCACGATGGCCCTCACGGACCATCACAAGACGCCTCAGTCACCAGTGAATTGCAGTGATATTTTATTACAAAGAGGGATGAACACACACAGGATACATACACTGGCAGGGTGACGTCTGAGCCGGGGAGCACCCGATGCGCCAGACAGACAATAATGAGGGTGAAGTCTTAAGGGAACGTACCTTACAAGACGACAACGTTAACAGGCGGGTTACAGATTCCCAAGTCCGTTAACAATGATGAACAAGGCAAACAGGAACATAACGAAGCATAACAGGAGCACAACAGAACGTAGCTGAACATAACAGAGACTGCCGCACTGGAGGACATTCACCACCGGCTTTTAACTCGGCCGCTAATGACCCCAATGCGGCGCAGCTGCTCGCTGTGACAGCAGCGCAGCAGCTGACTTTGACAGCAGGGAGCTCCCCCGGGAGCCTTCACAATAAAAGCCAGAGGAGCTGAAAGAATCCTCTGCTGCCAAAGCCAGGGAAATAGGATATGAGGTCCAAGTGTGGCCAGAACCGACACTCGGGTCATGACAGTACCTCCCCCCCAAGGCCGAGCTCTGAGCGGCCCGAGTAACACCCAAGCCCCCCCCCCCACCCCCCTAGGGTGGGTGGATGGGGCGCTGGCAGGAGGGAGAGAGACAAACAACGAGCAAGCAAATGATGAAACCAACAAGGCTATAAAGGTAGGGGGAAAAAAACCATAATCCCAAAAATGTGGGTAACCAGAATAAAGTCAAAATAGGCAATATACCTTTTGGCAAATACAAAGTGACATAAGGTGGAGGAAAAAAACACCGAACTCAGAAACAACATAGTGAGTAACAAAAACACAAATCAATCCCCCTCCCCCCCGCACACCCCAACAGTCCCACAGACGAGATCAGAAACGTGGGGAGGGTGCAGTCCTGACCCGAAGGGATGGGGGCAAAAGGTTCGGGGGGTCGTCCGACATCAAAAAGCCACAGAACAGGGAGGGGGAAAAAAGGACAGTTCGGGCGGCCTACCCCAGTCCCATGCTCGGGAGTGGAGAGTTTCAGGCGGTCGGAGCAGGTCGCCGCACAGGAAGACAAAAAGGTCGGGGGGCCGGCCCAGAGAACCAAACCAACGAGACAGTCCTTCAGGCGGCCGCCCCGCAGCACCAGCCCACCAGAACCGTTGGGACGAAGCAGCCGGCGGTCCCGCTGAAAAGGGGAGAGACGAGGGGGAACCGGGCGGAGCGTTCGGGACCCCAACGGCCCCAGGTGGAGATGGGTAGCGCTCTTCAGGGAGACGAGGAGGATGATGGCGGAGATGAGGGTGACGAGGGAAACGAGCCTGTCCAGCATCCGGTGGCCGGGGATCTGCCGCTCCCTCACCGAATCTAGGACCTGCTGGTGCAGCACCCACGGTGGACCCCGATTGGGCCTCCGGAACCAAACCCACGGTGGACCCCGATTGGGCCGGCGAGGCACTCCCAGTGGACCCCAACTGGACCGGAACAGCACTCCCAGTGGACCCGGTCAGCGTGGCACCAGACTCGACCTCCAACCCCGAAACCAGAACCTCTGGCGCAGCTGGCGAGAGCAGCCCCTCGCCGGCGACCCTGGGAGAAGACTCACAAAAGAGAGAAAACCCGGGATCAGGATCACCGGCAGCGCCAGAACCCGGCGAGATAAGCTCGGACGCAGCGGGCGGCTGCACCCGGCTCATCTCCCCTTGAGACAGGCAATAGTGCTCAAAAAGGTGAAGAAGAAAGATAAAAGAGAGCACTTGCCTGAGCTCGGGTTCTGACGCCGTCCAGGACTGCGATGATCCGGGCTCAGAAGTCAGGAGGTCGTCCTCAGGCTCCCATTCAGCTGCGTCGGGCTCCGCAGCTGGCATGATGGTGCGTGCAGCTAGAGAGTCCTCCGGTACCGATGTCCACGCCGGTGGCCCGCACGGCGTGGTGGCAGGAGAATCTCGACCTGCTGGACCGGACTGCTCCTCCGTGGAACCCCGGGGACGCTTCTTCATCAGCGATGACTCCACGCTGCAGTCCGCTCTCCTCCTCCGCCCATGGCGTGGCTGCGGAACCGGAACCAGGCTCTCCAGAACCACAGGCCCCCTCCTCATCCAGCAACGTTGGTCTGACGTCGAGGACCGCTCAGCGGAGGGAGACACAGAGGAAGCAGGGTTAATACTTTTATCCACAGCAGGTGGAGGGAGCTCGGGGGGCTGCATACCCCGAACTCCACCCCCAGGAGTCAGACAAGGCAAAACAATATCTAAAGGAGAGAAATTATCATGCACTTGCCTTTCCCCTGAGGGTAAGATGGTTCCCGCTGTGGGGGACGTTGTTCCTTCCTTTCCCCGCTGGATGGCGACAGAGGGCCCTCTGGGGAGACGAGATGAGGCCACTCGAGGCGGATCCGGGATGGGGCTCGCCGAAACGGAGCTCCCGCAACACACAGCAGCCAGGATAGGCGACGAGGAGGAGGGGGCGACAGCCGGGGTCAGTCGGGCATGGAGCGCTGACGGGACAGCAGGCGAGGGCCCGGGAGAAGACGAGGCTGCGGGAATTCCCCTCTGACGAGGCGCAGGAGTGACGGCTGTGTGGGGGGTTGAGCCCTTGCGGCGACCCGGAACAGCATCCAGACGGGGTTCTAGCCGAAGTTGGAAGCCGGTGTGACGACGGTTCCTTGTAGGGGGTGAGGCGAAGGTGAGGTTCGGAAATCGCCGTTCCTGAGCAGAAACAGCGGCAAGCAAGTCGGCGAACTCAGGAAACTCACGCAGCGCTGGATTCCTCTCCACCAGTCTAACCGCCACCACCACATGCTTCATACACACTGGTGGATTCCCAGCGGAGCAAGCTGCAGCCACCCGGTCCCAGATCTTGTCTGCTGTCAGCTGCAGCCTCTCTGGGGGAATCCCGAGTGACGACATGCCCGATGGGAAAAGACCTCCGGATGGTGCGAACTCCCGGGCCGGAACGGAGGCAGGAGCGGGATCCCGAAGCGAGGGGCGACGTCTCCTCCGCTTTGGCTTCCTGCCAGGATTTCCCTCCAGCCCACGGAGTATCTCACGCTGGGCGGCGATGTCATCTCTCCTCACGCTTACCTCTGGATGATTAGTGAAGTGGGGAAGAGAATCCAGAATCTCCTCGGCTAGGTCCAGGTACCGGGGCACTTCGCTGTTGAAGTCGAGGAGGGAGGCGGCGACAAGGACTTCGTCCACGCGCTCGAGGGTGTCAGCGAGAACAGCGTCCTGCCTCCAAACGCGAGACCTCCACGATGGCATGCTTCAACACGGCACCCAGACAGGTAGGAACAAACAGTCCACTACTACAAACTACACGGTGAATGACGTCTCAAACAACGCCTCCTCTCCGGGCGTTAGGCGGCAGTCTACTGTCACGATGGCCCTCACGGACCATCACAAGACGCCTCAGTCACCAGTGAGTTGCAGTGATATTTTATTACAAAGAGGGATGAACACACACAGGATACATACACTGGCAGGGTGACGTCTGAGCCGGGGAGCACCCGATGCGCCAGACGGACAATAATGAGGGTGAAGTCTTAAGGGAACGTACCTTACAAGACGACAACGTTAACAGGCGGGTTACAGATTCCCAAGTCCGTTAACAATGATGAGCAAGGCAAACAGGAACATAACGAAGCATAACAGGAGCACAACAGAACGTAGCTGAACATAACAGAGACTGCCGCACTGGAGGACATTCACCACCGGCTTTTAACTCGGCCGCTAATGACCCCAATGCGGCGCAGCTGCTCGCCGTGACAGCAGCGCAGCAGCTGACTTTGACAGCAGGGAGCTCCCCCGGGCGCCTTCACAATAAAAGCCCGAGGAGCTGAAAGAATCCTCTGCTGCCAAAGCCAGGGAAATAGGATATGAGGTCCGAGTGTGGCCAGAACCGACACTCGGGTCATGACAGTTTGTCCGTGTAAAGAGCTATCACCTGACCTTTGAACTGCAGAGTGCTTCGCCTGTGCATTGGAGCCAACAAAACACCAAATAATGCAGTTTTAATAGAAGCAGGAGAAATGCCAATGGATTTGAGAAGAGATAAATTTGCATTATCATACTGGATCAAGCTGAAAACTGAGCTATGGCAAAAAAGATGGGATGAAGATCATAAAGGTAGATTGTATTACAAAATACAAAAATCTATTGCAATAAAGAATTTCATAACAACCAAAAGGAGGCAAGACATCATGATGGCAAGACTCAGACTGGATCACATAGGTTTAAACGGCACTTTATTCACCATGGGGAAAAATGAACATGACAAATGTAGAGAATGTGGAGTACAAGAAAATGTCGAGCACATCTTATTACACTGTCACAAATACGGAAATGAAAGACACATAATGGAAAATGAAGTTCAAGAGGCCGATAGGGAATGGGATTTAACTGGGATTCTGGGAACAGATGGAGATGGAGAGGCAATAAGAATCATGAGGAGGGCTCTTTTTCTCTTTTTTAAATAACACAGTCCTTAGGTATGACTATGAGAGTGAATGGTTGTCTGTCTCAATGTGTTGGCCCTGCGATGGACTGGCGATCTGCCCAGAGTGTGCCCTGCCTCTCGCCCAAAGATGCTGGGATATTCTCCAGCCCCCCCGCAACCCGAAAAGGATTAAGCGGAACAAGATGGATGGATGGATGGATGGATGGATGGATGGATGGATTAAGTCATAGAATTTAGGGGTCGGGCTCAGATGACATAATGTTGCACACTCTTGTACAGTAGGTGGCGGTATGCACCTTTCAGTTGTTTGCTCTCCGCCAGTAACCGAGAGAAGAAGAAGAAGCAACCACTAGTTATGGGTACAGTTTTGGTTGTTTAAAAGACAATTTTTACAATGTGTCTTAAAAGTGTTTAGTGTGGTATGTTCTCTGATTGCAGGTGGTATGTTATTCCAGATCTTGGTGCCCCTCTCTGACAGCACAGATCGAACAAATGTGGTGTGTCTGTGGGGGACCTCACAGTCTCCTCTAGTGATTGCTCTGGTGGTTGTACTGGTGACAGTTCTCAATTTAACATATTCTCCCGGGGGGGGGGGGGGGGGGGGGTACATAGCCAATTAATATTTTGTACATTGAACAGGCAAATTTGAGTTTTCTAATTTTTAAAAGACAAAAGATTGAATTTTTGGCAAATGTCACAGCAACGATATGAGGGATGTTTCTTGTCAAGGATTTTTATGGCTTTTTTTTTAAAGGTGACGGACAGAGGAAAACTCAAAATCGCTAAATCATATCTCAAATTGTTGTCTGAGACGAGCTAATTGGAACCCCACATGTTTTGGTGTCAACGTATGTCGCATAAGGTGACAATGCGCTCTTGAAGTACGTTGTTGTGGAGAGCTGTCTGACCCAGCCAAGATCAGCAGCTAAAATGGCCGCTGACTGTGTGACGTCAATTCGGTGTGTCACACAGTCAGCGGACATTGCTTTTTTTTTACTTTTTTAAATTTTAAAATCGGCGATTACGGATATTTCTCGGGATACTTTTGGATTACAAATAGATTATTTATTAACATTAGGATTTCAGGAATCGAATTAATTATGGTTTGTCGTTGTGTTGTGTACGGGTGCGACGTTATACCAGAGGAGCATGCTGTGAGTGTTTTTGAATGTCCCGTCCCTGTGAATATCAGAACGTCCTGGGTGAAATTCGTTCAGAAAACGCAAAAAAAAAAGGACTTATGTCGGTAAAACACCAAAAATGTGCAGTATAGATTTTGTTGACAGCGATTTCGAGAATAAGATGCAATTTGTGTCACAACTCGCCGCTCCTCAGCGGCGTCAGCTGGGCGCACACCTGCCCCTCGTCAGCACATCCATTCACACACACCTGCTTGTTGAATAAAGCTGTTAAATCTATCCTGAGCCTGCGTGCGTGTTTCCTGGGCCAGACATGTCTGTCACGCCGCGCCGTTCATCAGCGGCGCCACCTGCTCACACACCTGATCCTCATCAGCGGCGAAGGATAAAAGCCGCCTCGCCCGGAGGCTCGGCCTGAAGCCGTCAGACTTCGTTCCCTCACCGCCGTGAGCATTCCTTTCTTCAGCATCGCTATTCTAGGTAAGAACCCTTACCTCCTTTTCCAGTCTGCTCCCCTGTGCACAGGTGGATTTCCCGGCGGCGGACGTCTCCGTTCCATCGCCCATCCTTCGCTGCTGCACGGAGCTCTCCAGGTGGCTGTCTCCCGGGCTACGTTCCCCTTGCTGTGCCAGCTATCCTGACAACTCAAGTAAGATCTTCTCTTGCCATAATTCATCCTGTGTTGGTGTATGCCCGTCACCCTCTCCCTGTGCTCTCTCCATAGGGTTGCTCGGCCGAACGGTCATCTGCCTCTGTGCCTGAAGCAGACGCCACCACCAACACATCTGCATCCCGCAGACACTCACTCATTCACCCCTGCTGTTAATAAACTATTTGAACTACTCTAAGCCTGTGTGTGCGTGTCTCCTGAGCCGTGCGTTATGTCAGTACGGCTTCAGCAGAGCGGCTCGGCGGACGGCGGGCTCGCACACCGGCTTACCACTCTCGAGGCTAGAGTGGATCAAATTGCTTATCAACAGCAGGTTATCCTGAATCAATTGATAACTATCACTGGCCGATTGGACCGCCTGGACCCCCAGCAGCCGTTCCCCCCGGCTCCTCAGGGTGGCGCAGCTCCTGCTGTTCCGGTGGCCGTCCAGCCAGCTCCAGTGGCACCGGCCCGACTCACACCAATTCCGACCCCCGCCCGCTTTAGCGGAAAGCTCGGCGGAGCGCGGGGGTTTGTGATGCAGTGCGAGTCCGTGTTTGACCGTGTGCCCGGAGACTTTCCCTCAGATCACAGCCGGATCGGCTACATAGGGAACCTCCTGGAGGGGCGTGCTTTAACTTGGGCCTACGCTATTATGGCGAGACCCAGTTATGCCACCCTCACCTATGCCGAGTTCGTGAGGCGCTTCCTGGAGGTGTTTGATCACTCCCGTTCCGAGGCGGTCCAGGTCGATCGGCTTCTCGCTCTCCAGCAGGGAAGCCGGTCGGCCGCGGATTATGCCATCGAATACCGGGTAGCGGCGGAGGAACTGGGCTGGGAGGAACGCTCCCTCTGCGGCCTGTTTCTCCGCAGCCTCAATAGTGATCTGAGGGATGAACTGGCTGGACGGGATATCCCCGGAACGTTAGCGGAGCTAACCTCATTAGCAATCAGCTTGGACAACAGGCTGCGCGAGCGCTCCTCAGGACGGAAGCCGTCTGCTTCTCGCCCTCGAGGAGTTCCGCTACGCCTGCCCCAAGCTCGCCCCCTGGCGACGCCGCCACCATCGTGCCCCGTGTTGTCGGAGCCGATGGTGACGGGCTGGGCAAAGCTCTCCTTGGCAGAGAGACAGCGCCGCCGTGAGTTGGGTCTCTGCATGTATTGCGGAGACAATCAACACACGGTAGAGCTTTGCCCACAAAAGCCAAACGGTGGGGTCCACGAGTCACTGTAGGGGGCCTCGCGGACGTCAATCGGCAAAGTCCCCTCACTCAATTAAAGCTGCCCATCCGTTTTTGCCACAATTCCACTGGGCACCTCACCCACGCACTGGTGGATTCGGGCGCAGAGGGCAGCTTCATTTCACAAGGCCTGGCAACCCGATTGGGCATCCGCTGTCAGGCGCTCAAACACCCCATCTCCCTGGTCCATCTCTCCCGTGCCTCCCTTGGGAGAGTTACCCATCAAACCATTCCTGTCCCAGTCATCATCTCAGGGAACCACCGGGAGGAAATGGTTTTCTACGTCCTGCCCAACTCTGTGTCGCCCGTCATCCTGGGGTATCCCTGGCTACGCCTCCACAATCCTGTCCTAGACTGGAGGTCAGCTGGGGTGTCGGCGTGGAATACCTTCTGCATGGGCACCTGCCTTCAGTCCGCTGCCTGCTCCCCGTCCGCGGCTCCTCCTGTGGCGGATACAGCACCCCCGGACCTGTCACTGGTGCCCCCAGATTTTCACGACCTGGGTATGGTATTCAGCAAGTCAAAAGCTATGTCTCTTCCCCCGCATCGACCATATGACTGTGCCATCAATCTCCGCCAGGGGGCCCCCCTGCCATCTGGTCGGCTCTACAGCCTGTCGGCGCCGGAGAAGGAGACTATGAATACGTACCTGAAGGAATCACTGAGCGCTGGGATTATCCGCCCATCGTCATCACCCGTGGGGGCGGGGTTTTTCTTTGTAGGGAAGAAGGACGGTTCCCTCCGTCCCTGTATTGACTACCGAGCACTTAATGACATCACTGAGAGGGACCGTTACACCCTGCCCCTCATGGACACTGCCTTCCACTCCCTCCAGGGGGCGACCTGGTTTACCAAGCTGGACCTCCGCAGCGCTTACCACCTCGTCCGGATCCGGGAGGGAGATGAATGGAAAACAGCCTTCCGTACCCCGAACGGCCACTTTGAGTATCTCGTCATGCCGTTCGGGCTGACCAACGCTCCTGCCGTCTTTCAGCGCCTCATCAATGACGTCCTCCGGGATTTCATCGGCCTCTTCGTGTTCGTCTACCTGGACGACATTCTGATCTTCTCCCAGTCCAGAGACGAGCACCGGATCCATGTGAGGCGGGTCCTTCAAAGACTGCTGGAGAATCGTTTGTACGTGAAGGCTGAGAAGTGCGAGTTTTACGCTAGGACCACATCCTTCCTGGGATTCATCATCGCCCAAGACCAGGTGCTCCCGGACCCAGAGAAGGTGAAGGCGGTGGTGGAGTGGCCTACTCCCGCATCTCGGAAGCAGGTGCAACAGTTTGTTGGCTTCGCCAATTTTTACCGCCGTTTTGTCCCGAATTTCAGCTGGATCGTCGGACCACTGACCCGCCTCACGTCCCCGAAGGTCCCGTTCCGGTGGACCGAAGAGGTTGATGCTGCCTTTAAGGCGCTGAAGGCGGAGTTCTCCTCCCCCCGGGTCCTTCGCCAGGTCGACCCCGCGCTGCAGTGCATTGTGGAGGTGGACGCATCGGACACGGGAGTGGGAGCAGTGTTATCCCAGCAATCACCGGACAATGGCGCCAAGCGACCGTGCGCCTTCTTCTCCCGGCGCCTGTCCCCGGCGGAGAGGAACTATGATGTGGGGGACAGAGAGCTCCTGGCCATTAAACTCGCCCTACAGGAGTGGCGCCACTGGTTAGAGGGGGCGGACCTGCCGTTTGTGGTCTTGACGGACCATAAGAATTTAGAGTATCTACGATCTGCCAAGCGCCTGAATGCCCGCCAGGCGCGCTGGTCTCTGTTCTTCGCCAGGTTCCGGTTCTCTATCACCTTCAGGCCAGGCTCCAAGAACGGCCTGCCTGACGCCCTCTCTAGACAGTTCACCCCCGCGGGGGCTGAGGAGACGCCCCACACTATCCTGCCCAGGTCGTGCGTCGTGGGAGCTATCTCTTGGGACATTGTGGACAAGATCCGGAAGGCACAGGAGGTGGAACCTGATCCTGGCGGCGGACCGGAGGGAAGACTGTTCGTTCCGTCTGCGGTCCGAGGAGAGGTCATCCACTGGCTCCACACCTCCCGGCTCACCTGTCATCCCGGCACCTCTCGGATGATCAGCCTCCTCCAACGGTCCTTTTGGTGGCCGGGCCTGCGGAGGGATGCAGCCCGCTACGCCCGGGCTTGTCCAATTTGTGCCACCAGCAAGTCGGGAAACGCCCCTCCAGCGGGTCTGCTCCAGCCTCTGCCCGTCCCTGGCAGGCCATGGTCGCACATCGCACTGGATTTCGTCACCGGGCTCCCAGCTTCCAACTCATTCGACACCATCCTGACCGTCGTGGACCGTTTCTCCAAGGCGGCACACTTCATCCCCCTGCGAGGTCTCCCTACCGCCCTGGAGACGGCGGGCTTCCTCGTCCAACATGTGGTCAGGCTGCATGGGATCCCGGTGGACGTGGTCTCGGACCGGGGCCCCCAATTTTCATCCGAGGTTTGGAAATCCTTTTGCAACGCCATCGGAGCCAAGGTGAGCCTCTCCTCCGGCCATCACCCCCAGTCTAACGGGCAGTGTGAGAGGACCAATCAGGAGCTGGAGGCTGCGCTCCGCTGTGTTGCAAGATCCAAGCCGACATCATGGAGCAACCATCTCGCCTGGGTGGAGTACGCCCACAACACCGCCCGCTCTTCTGCAACGGGGATGTCCCCCTTCAAGGCGTCCCTGGGTTACGACCCCCCGCTGCTTCCAGCGCAGGAGAGCGAGGTAACTGTTCCGTCAGTTAGGGCGCACGTGAGGCAGTTCCGCTCCACCTGGGCCGCCGCGCGTCATGCGCTTTTACGCACAGCGGAGCGCAACAAGACCGTGGCGGACCGACGTAGAAGACCTGCCCCGGCGTACAGAGTTGGGCAACTTGTCTACGTTTCCACCCAGGACGTCACCCTAAAAGGCGAGAGGAGAAAGCTGGCACAGCGCTTCATGGGTCTCTTCCCCATCACCCGGATCATCAACCCGGTGGCTGTGCGCGTGGCTATTCCCCCCTCCCTCCGCATCCATCCCACCTTCCACGTATCAAAGGTGAAGCTGGCAGTCACCGACCCCCTTTGCCCTCCTCCTGCAGCGCAACCCGCGCCCCGGATGATTGGTGGCCACCCGGCCTGGTCCGTCTCCTCCATCCTGGACTCCCGGCGCCGGGGTCGTGGGTTGCAATACTTGGTGGACTGGGAGGGCTATGGGCCCGAGCATCGACAATGGGTGCCCCCGTCGTTTGTGTTGGACCCATCGCTCATCGCGGACTTCCACCGAGCGCACCCGGATAAGCCATCGCCAGGAGGCGCTGCTAGAGGGGGGAGTACTGTCACGCCGCGCCATTCATCAGCGGCGCCACCTGCTCACACACCTGATCCTCATCAGTGGCGAAGGATAAAAGCCGCCTCGCCCGGAGGCTCGGCCTGAAGCCGTCAGACTTCGTTCCCTCACCGCCGTGAGCATTCCTTTCTTCAGCATCGCTATTCTGGGTAAGAACCCTTACCTCCTTTTCCAGTCTGCTCCCCTGTGCACAGGTGGATTTCCCGGCGGCGGACGTCTCCGTTCCATCGCCCATCCTTCGCTGCTGCACGGAGCTCTCCAGGTGGCTGTCTCCCGGGCTACGTTCCCCTTGCTGTGCCAGCTATCCTGACAACTCAAGTAAGATCTTCTCTTGCCATAATTCATCCTGTGTTGGTGTATGCCCGTCACCCTCTCCCTGTGCTCTCTCCATAGGGTTGCTCGGCCGAACGGTCATCTGCCTCTGTGCCTGAAGCAGACGCCACCACCAACACATCTGCATCCCGCAGACACTCACTCATTCACCCCTGCTGTTAATAAACTATTTGAACTACTCTAAGCCTGTGTGTGCGTGTCTCCTGAGCCGTGCGTTATGTCAATGTCAATTTGAAATGAAATTTGCCAAAAGATTGCTGATAAAGAAAACGGCTATTCCAACTATATATGCCTCGATTTCCAAGTGTGACTCTGAGAACGGGGTCAGTGACAGTTGCGATCAACTGTCAGAACACTTAAAGGAAACAGGGTAATTTTTTTATTTTTAATATTCACTGCAAATGTTTACTAAACATCTTAAATGAATTCCAAGCCATGGTTTGCATTGCCTTACCAACTTATCAAATATTAGCATATTAGGGTGTTCATACTCATCAAATATGAAATATTCAGTGCTGTATAGGGAGGTGGTTGTGCCTGTTTGATCAATTTATATTTCTATGTATGTAATCCAATTTGAGACCTCTGGGATAAAATTATGATCTACTTTTTTTGCAGATTTTATCAACTGTCACTCAATGTTGATGTTTCTGACCAAGCAGAGGAACCTGATGAACATGACTTTTATGTAAATCCAAATTTATACCATAAAATGGTAGAAAAATTATTGAAATGTATATGACATGCGACTTTGATGAATGCTGAGCTATGAGAACTATAACATTGACATGAACATTAAGAAACTCAATATATGATTTTACAAAACTTTATTTAAATAACGTTCACAAATCTAATCTTGGTAGGCAAAATCCCTTGTAGTGATGAGATGGGAAGGTTTCTCTGATGAGGCTCACCGCACAGGCAGGCATCGCCCTCACTTCTCCAAAAAAATCCCCAACACTATGAATCTGTATCGCCTGAAAAATATGGGGTTGGCATTGATTATTCCGTTTGCATTGATTATTGAATGTATTGAATGGTTTCTTCATAATTCATCTGGGAAATTAAATCAAATGAATAAATATTGTTTATAAACTCACTCGTGTGGACGATGACGGCCGCTCATCTGTCTCATCAGCTACAGCTGCGCACAGACCAGCAGGTGCTAATCAGCGGCTGAGAAGATGACATGTCATCAGGCAGCGAGTGACCAATGGGTAGTTTTATTTTTAAAATTAAGTGTGTGACCATGCATGTCGCCAAAGAAAAATATTTGTAAGCATCTTTTACCTAGAAATATCTTACAGCCGATCGTAAACGTGTTCTTTTCCCGTCCGTGTTGCGTCTTTCTCCTCTCCCTCTGCCTCGAACAAATAAGGCTGACAGGCCACACACCACCCAAAACGTCTTCATTGTCAATGTAATCATTTGTAATCATTTATATTGAGGTCGTCAAAGTCCAGCTGCGCACAGACCAGCAGGTGCTAATCAGTGGCTGAGAAGATGACATGTCATCAGGCAGCGAGTGACCAATGGGTAGTTTTATTTTTAAAATTAAGTGTGTGACCATGCATGTCGCCAAAGAAAAAATATTTGTAAGCATCTTTTACCTAGAAATATCTTACAGCCGATCGTAAACGTGTTCTTTTCCCGTCCGTGTTGCGTCTTT
Organism: Pholidichthys leucotaenia; assembly: GCA_020510985.1. Classification (NCBI taxonomy): domain Eukaryota; kingdom Metazoa; phylum Chordata; class Actinopteri; order Cichliformes; family Pholidichthyidae; genus Pholidichthys; species Pholidichthys leucotaenia. The sequence continues at coordinate 121,332,245 of CM035837.1, read as the reverse complement.
CTCCTCTCCCTCTGCCTCGAACAAATAAGGCTGAATACCCCTCTCAGCACCACCCAAAACTACTTCATCTTCAGATTCTTCGTTGTCAATGTCATCATTTATATTGTGGTCGTCAAAGTCGAGAAAGTAATCGCTGTCGGAATCACTTTGCTCTTGTTCAGCCATTTTCTCGGCCAAACCGAATTGACGTCACGACTGCCCGCACCTATCGGGAGATGGCGGTACTGCAGCATCACTGAGTGAAAAATGGGCTATGACCATTTATTGTCATTTATGGAGGATGGTGACACATATTAAATCAGGGGAATGGGCTGAATGTAATATTTTCATACAATCATTTGATTTGTTCAATAAAAAAATGTCACTGTCCGTCACCTTTAAAGATTCAATGGGTTTGTGTCCTTGAGCAAGACACTGAACCCCCAGTTGCTCCTGGTGGGTCAGGCCAGCACCTGTGTATGGCAGCTCTGCCGCCATCAGTGTGTAAATGGGTGCATAGCAGGATCTGTAAAGTGCTTTGGTCATCTAGAGATGAGAAAAAGTGTTATATATTTACCATTTACCATACATAAATAGTTTTTTCTATTAAAATTGCAACTTTTTCTCTCAAATTTTCAAACCTTTTCTTGTACACTGCAACTATCCTCTCACCAACTTGGGACATTTTCCTCTTAGAAGTGTTAGTCTAAGGAAAATCATACAAAATCCACAGTAGTCATGAAAGTGCAACTTTGGGACAAAAAAAGCTACTTGAGTTCATGTATTAAATACAGTTTGTTATCCTTGCACTCTTCAGTGGGATGGGATGGAGGGATGGCAGCTTAACGGGTGGGGGGGGGGGGTGATTTGAGTCTTTTCCCTTCAAATTGTCCACTGCCCAGGTACCCCATCTGATAATTACTCATAAGGAGGTTGTTCAGTCAGACACTCAAGAAGATAATCAGGATATAGCCACAAATCTATCATGCTGTAACATGCATACATGCTGCTCAGAGTAATGTCAGTCTAAACAGTAATATATCATTACAGTACGTCGCCCGGATTGACAAAGTCAGGAGTTCCTGGCAGCGGAAGGCGAATTACAGAGCCGCGTGGAGGAATCTGATCAGACCTAAATGAAACAGTCATTGTTGCCCCGACAGACTGCTATGATGATGATGATGATGAACATGTAGTAGTGTAACAGATTCAATAAAAGTGTTCCTACTTGGCCTGCCAAGTGGGTCAACCCGTTTGGTGACACAGATAAGAGTGCTGGACTCTGAAGTGGGAGTTTCATCCCATGATGATGCACTGAGATGATGGATTATTTACATGCAGTAACACGGTTTTTTATAACTAACAGTTAAAAGTTTAACTCATGCCCTGCCGACTCTGTTTGCCCCTGCTTGTTACTGTTCTGTGTTATGTTGATTACCTGTGTCTATATATACTAGCACATACCCGTCCATGCACGTGGCCCCTGAGCTCCAAGTTGCACCACTGTATTTCTGTAGAAGAAAAAAAGACGTCCTGCCCTTGTGTTTATCTGCCGTATAAAGGATACGGTGCTCTGGCATGCGCACGCTGGAATTTCCTCAAAGCACCAACGAGCCAAAGCTTCACGTGCCCTCGTGTGGAGAAATCCACGCGTGACGATCTGGATCCTCGCCTCTGCATGAGAGAGGAGGGCCGCTCTCACCGCCGTTCATAAAGGTTTAACCTGAGTCCTCACCAGGAAAACTCTGGGACGCCACCAAAGACAAAAGGTGTGTAGTTTGTGATCTGGATAGCCTTAGAGAGCTTCATTCTGGGTGTTTATTGTAGCTTCTTGTAAAGCAAAAACTGTGTGAAAAGAGACTTCATTCAACAACTTTGGAAGTGAAGGACGAGTTTTAATCGGAGTGATCAACAATCGGCTTAAAATGTAAGTAAAAATGTGGATGATGTGTTTATGTTTCTACTTCATTCGTTAACTTTGTGTTAAGTTTGCAGCCGTGCCACAGCCATAACCACTTTTGTTTGTAGGCTAGTTTGTTTTTGATTATTTCCATCTTACAAATGACTTGTTTATATGATTCATATAGAGCTACTTATTATAGATTTTATGTCCACACTCGTCTGTATCTGTCATTCATCAAATCTCAAAAAACCACCAGCTCTGATTTCTGCTTCTTTTACTCATTTATGTGTGCGCGTGTGACTGGTGAGGCTGGTCGGCCAGTATCCACAGTCCCAGTCTGACTGAGTGACACGAGCCCCGGACTCACGTGGAGCACTGTAGTAAACTGGGCAGGGGCTGAGCCGGTTCTTCCACCGCTCGTGTGTGATTTCTCTCCCGCCATAGTTTTGAATGATCACTCCTCCCATCCTGCCAGCCCTCCTTCCTCCGTCCTCCACCCAATCCCGTGACTGAGTGTAAGAAGTCAGAGGAGGGGAGGGGAGGTGGGAAAAGCTGCCTCTGGTTTGTCCGTGTAAAGAGCTATCACCTGACCTTTGAACTGCAGAGTGCTTCGCCTTTGCATTGGAGCCATCAAAACACCAAACAATGCAGTTTTAATAGAAGCAGGAGAAATGCCAATGGATTTGAGAAGAGATAAACTTGCATTATCATACTGGATCAAGCTGAAAACTGAGCTATGGCAAAGAAGATGGGATGAAGATCATAAAGGTAGATTGTATTACAAAATACAAAAATCTATTGCAATAAAGAATTTCATAACAACCAAAAGGAGGGAAGACATCATTATGGCAAGACTCAGACTGGATCACATTGTGGGCGGCCCCCACAGCCTACGGACAAGCAGAGCGCTCAGCTGGAGCAATTAGCAGAACAATGAGATCTATGGACTGATATCATTAGGCAGCCTCTCCTTCCTGCCAATAATCCTGCTTTTGATATGCGTGACTCTCATGTAAATGTCCCATGCTTTCCTGCTGTACTGTGATGCTAATGTGCCATGCATGCATTGTCTAGCTGGGTATATAAGTGACTGAATATCGCTTGCTCATTCTCTCTCTGACTACTGCTTTTGATCACACGCATTGCCTGTTTGCTGATGAGAGCCTGAGGGCTCACTCCAGTACGCTTACACAGTGCTGGAGTGAGTTCCGTGATGGCAGATGAATAAAACACCCTTTTAAACTTCAGTTCACCGTGCCTTATTATACCATCCGCCACACTGGTGACCCCGAAAAAAAGAACGCCCTGACGACGACGAACGCAGCCCCCGGCGGTGACTCCTGACAACGAATAAACGCAGCTGCCTGATGCAAATGGACTGCCCTCCCTTCTGCCACATGAGAGACCTCGACGCAGATCCAACACCAGGCGAACACCTCGGAGATCATCCACGACCGGGAAGGCTGCAGAAAGCGTCATGGTGCGACCCTCGCCTGAGATCGTGACATCCACGCTGGGACCGGCTGAGGGACAAAGATTGTCTACTCCCTCTCACTGCTACTCCGCATCTACACGAGCGCGCACGCACCTCGTCCTCTCTCCACGACGGCGACCTCCAGGGCCGACAGAGAACGCAGCGCGTGGACCAGAACGCACCATGACCCGGCACAAGCGATCGACAGTAACAGCCTAAACAGGGATGACCATCGGCGCCGACGACGCTGATCTCTAGCAAGCTCCCTGACCCTGACTCACCTCGACAGCAGCCCTGCCATGCACCGAACCCCCGCACGCACACCGGGGGGTTACGAGGACATCGCACCATGCACGGGACAATACCGGCTCCACAGACCGCCATCGTCCTCCGCCGCTGCACACGCCCGAGAGATACGGCCGACCGCCATCCTCGGAACCTTCAGGGCTGCTCCACACACCTGAAGCACACACGCAGCCCGCACACAGGATTTTGGTATGGGTCTCAGCCACGGCGCACAATGGGAATTCAGCCGTCAGCTGTCCCCGAGGGCTTTAGGGCTGCGCGCGCACCTAAAGCCAACACGCCAAGTCCCTCACACAGCTGCAGCTCCTGTTTCTCTTCATGGCTGCTACGAATCCTCGCAGGACTTAACCGCGAGAGGAGTCAGAGACAAGTTTTTCTTCTCACAGCCGCTGTGGATCTCCGCCACGTTCAACGGGACAGCCCCTCAACATCGTGGATCCACATGCAATTTTTGCGCGGCCCAGACAACTTCGCCGTCCCGGGCCGGCACTTGCTACCCCACCCCCCTCCCTCCCCCTCCTCCGCTTGCACAGAGCTTTTCCCGCAGCTAGCTACCAAAGCCAGACAATCGAGGCCTCAGCCCCCCGCTGAGCCCTCGGGGGGGAGTAGTGTGGGCGACCCCCACAGCCTACGGACAAGCAGAGCGCTCAGCTGGAGCAATTAGCAGAACAATGAGATCTATGGACTGATATCATTAGGCAGCCTCTCCTTCCTGCCAATAATCCTGCTTTTGATATGCGTGACTCTCATGTAAATGTCCCATGCTTTCCTGCTGTACTGTGATGCTAATGTGCCATGCATGCATTGTCTAGCTGGGTATATAAGTGACTGAATATCGCTTGCTCATTCTCTCTCTGACTACTGCTTTTGATCACACGCATTGCCTGTTTGCTGACGAGAGCCTGAGGGCTCACTCCAGTACGCTTACACAGTACTGGAGTGAGTTCCGTGATGGCGGATGAATAAAACACCCTTTTAAACTTCAGTTCACCCTGCCTTATTATACCATCCGCCACAACATAAGTTTAAACGGCACTTTATTCACCATGGGGAAAAGCGAACGTGACAAATGTAGAGAATGTGGAGTACAAGAAAATGTCGAGCACATCTTATTACACTGTCACAAATACGGAAATGAAAGACACATAATGGAAAATGAAGTTCAAGAGGCCAGTAGGGAATGGGATTTAACTGGGATTCTGGGAACAGATGGAGATGGAGAGGCAATAAGAATCACGAGGAGGGCTCCTTTTCTCTTTTTTAAATAACACAGTCCTTAGGTATGACTATGAGGGTGAATGGTTGTCTGTCTCTGTGTGTTGGCCCTGCGATGGACTGGCGATCTGTCCAGAGTGTACCCTGCTTCTCGCCCAAAGATGCTGGGATATTCTCCAGCCCCCCCGCGACCCGAAAAGGATTAAGTGGAAGAAGATGGATGGATGGATGAATGGATGGATTAAGTCATAGAATTTAGGGGTCGGGCTCAGATGACATAATGTTACACACTCTTGTACAGTAGGTGGCGGTATGCACCTTTCAGTTGTTTGCTGTCCGCCAGTAACCGAGAGAAGAAGAAGAAGAAGAAGAAGAAGAAGAAGAAGAAGAAGAAGCAACCACTAGTTATGGGTACAGTTTTGGTTGTTTAAAAGACAATTTTTACAATGTGTCTTAAAAGTGTTTAGTGTGGTATGTTCTCTGATTGCAGGTGGTATGTTATTCCAGATCTTGGTGCCCCTCTCTGACAGCACAGATCGAACAAATGTGGTGTGTCTGTGGGGGACCTCACAGTCTCCTCTAGTGATTGCTCTGGTGGTTGTACTGGTGACAGTTCTCAATTTAACATATTCTCCCGGGGGGTGGGGGGGTACATAGCCAATTAATATTTTGTAGATTGAACAGGCAAATTTGAGTTTTCTAATTTTCAAAAGACAAAAGATTGAATTTTTTGCAAATGTCACAGCAATGATATGAGGGATATTTCTTGTCAAGGATTTTTATGTTTTTTTTGTATAAAGATTCAATGGGTTTGTGTCCTTGAGCAAGACACTGAACCCCCAGTTGCTCCTGGTGGGTCAGGCCAGCGCCTGTGTATGGCAGCTCTGCCGCCATCAGTGTGTAAATGGGTGCATAGCAGGATCTGTAAAGTGCTTTGGTCATCTAGAGATGAGAAAAAGTGCTATATATTTACCATTTACCATACATAAATAGTTTTTTTCTATTAAAATTGCAACTTTTTCTCTCAAATATTCAAAACTTTTGTTGTACACTGCAACTATCCTCTCACCAACTTGGGACATTTTCCTCTTAGAAGTGTTAGTCTAAGGAAAATCATACAAAATCCACAGTAGTCATGAAAGTGCAACTTTGGGACAAAAAAAGCTACTTGAGTTCATGTAGTAAATACAGTTTGTTATCCTTGCACTCTTCAGTGGGATGGGATGGAGGGATGGCAGCTTAACTGGGGGGGAGGGGGGAATTGGGTCTTTTCCCTTCAAATTGTCCACTGCCCAGGCACCCCATCTGATAATTACTCATAAGGAGGTTGTTCAGTCAGACACTCAAGAAGATAATCAGGATATAGCCACAAATCTATCATGCTGTAACATGCATACATGCTGCTCAGAGTAATGTCAGCCTAAACAGTAATATATCATTACAGTACGTCGCCCGGATTGACAAAGTCAGGAGTTCCTGGCAGTGGAAGGCGAATTACAGAGCCGCGTGGAGGAATCTGATCAGACCTAAATGAAACAGTCATTGTCGCCCCGACAGACTGCTATGATGATGATGATGATGAACATGTAGTGTAACAGATTCAATAAAAGTGTTCCTACTTGGCCTGCCAAGTGTTTCAACCTGTTTGGTGACACAGATAAGAGTGCTGGACTCTGAAGTGGGAGTTTCATCCCATGATGATGCACTGAGATGATGGATTATTTACATGCAGTAACACGGTTTTTTATAACTAACAGTTAAAAGTTTAACTCATGCCCTGCCGTCTCTGTTTGCCCCTGCTTGTTACTGTTCTGTGTTATGTTGATTACCTGTGTCTATATATACTAGCACATACCCGTGCATACCCGTCCATGCACGTGGCCCCTGAGCTCCAAGTTGCACCACTGTATTTCTGTAGAAGAAAAAAAGACGTCCTGCCCTTGTGTTTATCTGCCGTATAAAGGATACGGGGCTCTGGCATGCGCACGCTGGAATTTCCTCAAAGCAAGAGAGCCAAAGCTTCACATGCCCTCGTGTGTTTACTAGGAGAAATCCACGCGTGACGATCTGGATCCGTGCCTCTGCAAGAGAGAGGAGGGCCGCTCTCACCGCCGTTCATAAAGGTTTAACCCGAGTCCTCACCGGGAAAACTCTGGGATGCCACCAAAGACAAAAGGGTGTGTAGTTTGTGATCTGGATAGCCTTAGAGAGCTTCATTCTGGGTGTTTATTGTAACTTCTTGTAAAGCAAAAACTGTGTGAAAAGAGACTTCATTCAACAACTTTGGAAGTGAAGGACAAGTTTTAATTGGAGTGATCAACAATCGGCTTAAAATGTAAGTAAAAATGTGGATGATGTGTTTATGTTTCTACTTCATTCGTTAACTTTGTGTTAAGTTTGCAGCCGTGCCACAGCCATAACCACTTTTGTTTGTAGGCTAGTTTGTTTTTGATTATTTCCGTCTTACAAATGACTTGTTTATATGATTCATATAGAGCTACTTATTATAGATTTTATGTCCACACTCGTCTGTATCTGTCATTCATCAAATCTCAAAAAACCACCAGCTCTGATTTCTGCTTCATTTACTCATTTATGTGTGTGCGTGTGACTGGTGAGGCTGGTCGGCCAGTATCCACAGTCCCAGTCTGACTGAGTGACACGAGCCCCGGACTCACGTGGAGCACTGTAGTAAACTGGGCAGGGGCTGAGCCGGTTCTTCCACCGCTCGTGTGTGATTTCTCTCCCGCCACAGTTTTGAATGATCACTCCTCCCATCCTGCCAGCCCTCCTTCCTCCGTCCTCCACCCAATCCCGTGACTGAGTGTAAGAAGTCAGAGGAGAGGAGGGGAGGTGGGAAAAGCTGCCTCTGGTTTGTCTGTGTAAAGAGCTATCACCTGACCTTTGAACTGCAGAGTGCTTCGCCTGTGCATTGGAGCCATCAAAACACCAAACAATGCAGTTTTAATAGAAGCAGGAGAAATGCCAATGGATCTGAGAAGAGATAAACTTGCATTATCATACTGGATCAAGCTGAAAACTGAGCTATGGCAAAAAAGATGGGATGAAGATCATAAAGGTAGATTGTATTACAAAATACAAAAATCTATTGCAATAAAGAATTTCGTAACAACCAAAAGGAGGGAAGACATCATTATGGCAAGACTCAGACTGGATCACATAAGTTTAAACGGCACTTTATTCACCATGGGGAAAAGCGAACGTGACAAATGTAGAGAATGTGGAGTACAAGAAAATGTCGAGCACATCTTATTACACTGTCACAAATACGGAAATGAAAGACACATAATGGAAAATGAAGTTCAAGAGGCCAGTAGGGAATGGGATTTAACTGGGATTCTGGGAACAGATGGAGATGGAGAGGCAATAAGAATCATGAGGAGGGCTCTTTTTCTCTTTTTTAAATAACACAGTCCTTAGGTATGACTATGAGGGTGAATGGTTGTCTGTCTCAGTGTGTTGGCCCTGCGATGGACTGGCGATCTGTCCAGAGTGTACCCTGCCTCTCGCCCAAAGATGCTGGGATATTCTCCAGCCCCCCCGCGACCCAAAAAGGATTAAGCGGAAGAAGATGGATGGATGGATGAATGGATGGATTAAGTCATAGAATTTAGGGGTCGGGCTCAGATGACATGTTACACACTCTTGTACAGTAGGTAGCGGTATGCACCTTTCAGTTGTTTGCTGTCCGCCAGTAACCGAGAGAAGAAGAAGAAGCAACCAATTCAATTCAATTCAATTCAACTTTATTTATATAGCGCCATTTCACAACAACAGTCATCTCATAGCACTATCAACTGTAGGGAGGACCCCCACAGTTGCAGAAAGACCCCAGCAATCAGGCGATCCCCTGTGAGCAAGCACTTGGCGACGGTGGAGAGGAAAAACTCCCTTTTAACAGGAAGAAACCTCCAGCAGAACCAGGCTCAGGGAGGGGCAGTCATCTGCTGCGACTGGCTGGGGGGTGAGGGGATAGAGAAGAAGAAAAGAACAGACATGTAGAGAGCAAACAGCACGATGGGGACTCAATCTATGGGAGAGAACAAACAACCACTAGTTATGGGTACAGTTCTGGTTGTTTAAAAGACAATTTTTACAATGTGTCTTAAAAGTGTTTAGTGTGGTATGTTCTCTGATTGCAGGTGGTGTTATTCCAGATCTTGGTGCCCCTCTCTGACAGCACAGATCGAACAAATGTGGTGTGTCTGTGGGGGACCTCACAGTCTCCTCTAGTGATTGCTCTGGTGGTTGTACTGGTGACAGTTCTCAATTTAACATATTCTCCCGGGGGGGGGGGGGGGGGTACATAGCCAATTAATATTTTGTAGATTGAACAGGCAAATTTGAGTTTTCTAATTTTCAAAAGACAAAAGATCGAATTTTTTGCAAATGTCACAGCAATGATATGAGGGATCTTTCTTGTCAAGGATTTTTATGGCTTTTTTGTAAAAGATTCAATGGGTTTGTGTCCTTGAGCAAGACACTGAACCCCCAGTTGCTCCTGGTGGGTCAGGCCAGCACCTGTGTATGGCAGCTCTGCCGCCATCAGTGTGTAAATGGGTGCATAGCAGGATCTGTAAAGTGCTTTGGTCATCTAGAGATGAGAAAAAGTGCTATATATTTACCATTTACCATACATAAATAGTTTTTTCTATGAAAATTGCAACTTTTTCTCTCAAATTTTCAAAACTTTTGTTGTACACTGCAACTATCCTCTCTCCAACTTGGGACATTTTCCTCTTAGAAGTGTTAGTCTAAGGAAAATCATACAAAATCCACAGTAGTCATGAAAGTGCAACTTTGGGACAAAAAAGCTACTTGAGTTCATGTATTAAATACAGTTTGTTATCCTTGCACTCTTCAGTGGGATGGGATGGAGGGATGGCAGCTTAACGGGGGGGGGGGGGGGTGATTTGGGTCTTTTCCCTTCAAATTGTCCACTGCCCAGGCACCCCATCTGATAATTACTCATAAGGAGGTTGTTCAGTCAGACACTCAAGAAGATAATCAGGATATAGCCACAAATCTATCATGCTGTAACATGCATACATGCTGCTCAGAGTAATGTCAGTAAACAGTAATATATCATTACAGTACGTCGCCCAGATTGACAAAGTCAGGAGTTCCTGGCAGCAGAAGGCGAATTACAGAGCCGCGTGGAGGAATCTGATCAGACCTAAATGAAAGAGTCATTGTCGCCCCGACAGACTGCTATGATGATGATGATGATGAACATGTAGTGTAACAGATTCAATAAAAGTATTCCTACTTGGCCTGCCAAGTGTTTCAACCTGTTTGGTGACACAGATAAGAGTGCTGGACTCTGAAGTGGGAGTTTCATCCCATGATGATGCACTGAGATGATGGATTATTTACATGCAGTAACACGGTTTTTTATAACTAACAGTTAAAAGTTTAACTCATGCCCTGCCGTCTCTGTTTGCCCCTGCTTGTTACTGTTCTGTGTTATGTTGATTACCTGTGTCTATATATACTAGCACATACCCGTGCATACCCGTCCATGCACGTGGCCCCTGAGCTCCAAGTTGCACCACTGTATTTCTGTAGAAGAAAAAAAGACGTCCTGCCCTTGTGTTTATCTGCCGTATAAAGGATACGGGGCTCTGGCATGCGCACGCTGGAATTTCCTCAAAGCACCAGAGAGCCAAAGCTTCACGTGCCCTCGTGTGTTTACTAGGAGAAATCCACGCGTGACGATCTGGATCCGTGCCTCTGCACGAGAGAGGAGGGCCGCTCTCACCGCCGTTCATAAAGGTTTAACCCGAGTCCTCACCAGGAAAACTCTGGGATGCCACCAAAGACAAAGGGTGTGTAGTTTGTGATCTGGATAGCCTTAGAGAGCTTCATTCTGGGTGTTTATTGTAACTTCTTGTAAAGCAAAAACTGTGTGAAAAGAGACTTCATTCAACAACTTTGGAAGTGAAGGACGAGTTTTAATTGGAGTGATCAACAATCGGCTTAAAATGTAAGTAAAAATGTGGATGATGTGTTTGTTTCTACTTCATTCGTTAACTTTGTGTTAAGTTTGCAGCCGTGCCACAGCCATAACCACTTTTGTTTGTAGGCTAGTTTGTTTTTGATTATTTCTGTCTTACAAATGACTTGTTTATATGATTCATATAGAGCTACTTATTATAGATTTTATGTCCACACTCGTCTGTATCTGTCATTCATCAAATCTCAAAAAACCACCAGCTATGATTTCTGCTTCATTTACTCATTTATGTGTGTGCGTGTGACTGGTGAGGCTGGTCGGCCAGTATCCACAGTCCCAGTCTGACTGAGTGACACGAGCCCCGGACTCACGTGGAGCACTGTAGTAAACTGGGCAGGGGCTGAGCCGGTTCTTCCACCGCTCGTGTGTGATTTCTCTCCCGCCACAGTTTTGAATGATCACTCCTCCCATCCTGCCAGCCCTCCTTCCTCCGTCCTCCACCCAATCCCGTGACTGAGTGTAAGGAGTCAGAGGAGAGGAGGGGAGGTGGGAAAAGCTGCCTCTGGTTTGTCCATGTAAAGAGCTATCACCTGACCTTTGAACTGCAGAGTGCTTCGCCTGTGCATTGGAGCCATCAAAACACCAAACAATGCAGTTTTAATAGAAGCAGGAGAAATGCCAATGGATCTGAGAAGAGATAAACTTGCATTATCATACTGGATCAAGCTGAAAACTGAGCTATGGCAAAAAAGATGGGATGAAGATCATAAAGGTAGGTTGTATTACAAAATACAAAAATCTATTGCAATAAAGAATTTCATAACAACCAAAAGGAAGGAAGACATCATTATGGCAAGACTCAGACTGGATCACATAAGTTTAAACGGCACTTTATTCACCATGGGGAAAAGCGAACGTGACAAATGTAGAGAATGTGGAGTACAAGAAAATGTCGAGCACATCTTATTACACTGTCACAAATACGGAAATGAAAGACACATAATGGAAAATGAAGTTCAAGAGGCCAGTAGGGAATGGGATTTAACTGGGATTCTGGGAACAGATGGAGATGGAGAGGCAATAAGAATCATGAGGAGGGCTCTTTTTCTCTTTTTTAAATAACACAGTCCTTAGGTATGACTATGAGGGTGAATGGTTGTCTGTCTCAGTGTGTTGGCCCTGCGATGGACTGGCGATCTGTCCAGAGTGTACCCTGCCTCTCGCCCAAAGATGCTGGGATATTCTCCAGCCCCCCCGCGACCCGAAAAGGATTAAGCGGAAGAAGATGGATGGATGGATGAATGGATGGATTAAGTTCTAGAATTTAGGGGTCGGGCTCAGATGACATAATGTTACACACTCTTGTACAGTAGGTGGCGGTATGCACCTTTCAGTTGTTTGCTCTCCGCCAGTAACCGAGAGAAGAAGAAGAAGCAACCACTAGTTATGGGTACAGTTCTGGTTGTTTAAAAGACAATTTTTATGATGTGTCTTAAAAGTGTTTAGTGTGGTATGTTCTCTGATTGCAGGTGGTATGTTATTCCAGATCTTGGTGCCCCTCTCTGACAGCACAGATCGAACAAATGTGGTGTGTCTGTGGGGGACCTCACAGTCTCCTCTAGTGATTGCTCTGGTGGTTGTACTGGTGACAGTTCTCAATTTAATATATTCTCCCGGGGGGGGGGGGGGGGGGTACATAGCCAATTAATATTTTGTAGATTGAACAGGCAAATTTGAGTTTTCTAATTTTCAAAAGACAAAAGATTGAATTTTTTGCAAATGTCACAGCAATGATATGAGGAATCTTTCTTGTCAAGGATTTTTATGGCTTTTTTGTATAAAGATTCAATGGGTTTGTGTCCTTGAGCAAGACACTGAACCCCCAGTTGCTCCTGGTGGGTCAGGCCAGCACCTGTGTATGGCAGCTCTGCCGCCATCAGTGTGTAAATGGGTGCATAGCAGGATCTGTAAAGTGCTTTGGTCATCTAGAGATGAGAAAAAGTGCTATATATTTACCATTTACCATACATAAATAGTTTTTTCTATTAAAATTGCAACTTTTTCTCTCAAATTTTCAAAACTTTTGTTGTACACTGCAACTATCCTCTCACCAACTTAGGACATTTTCCTCTTAGAAGTGTTAGTCTAAGGAAAATCATACAAAATCCACAGTAGTCATGAAAGTGCAACTTTGGGACAAAAAAAGCTACTTGAGTTCATGTATTAAATACAGTTTGTTATCCTTGCACTCTTCAGTGGGATGGGATGGAGGGATGGCAGCTTAACGGGGGGGGGGGGGGGTGAGTTGGGTCTTTTCCCTTCAAATTGTCCACTGCCCAGGTACCCCATCTGATAATTACTCATAAGGAGGTTGTTCAGTCAGACACTCAAGAAGATAATCGGGATATAGCCACAAATCTATCATGCTGTAACATGCATACATGCTGCTCAGAGTAATGTCAGTCTAAACAGTAATATATCATTACAGTAACATGTAGTAGTGTAACAGATTCAATAAAAGTATTCCTACTTGGCCTGCCAAGTGGGTCAACCCGGTGACACAGATAAGAGTGCTGGACTCTGAAGTGGGAGTTTCATCCCATGATGATGCACTGAGATGATGGATTATTTACATGCAGTAACACGGTTTTTTATAACTAACAGTTAAAAGTTTAACTCATGCCCTGCCGTTTCTCTTTGCCCCTGCTTGTTACTGTTCTGTGTTATGTTGATTACCTGTGTCTATATATACTAGCACATACCCGTGCATACCCGTCCGTGCATGTGGCCCCTGAGCTCCAAGTTGCACCACTGTCTTCCTGTAGAAGAAAAAAAAGACGTCCTGCCCTTGTGTTTATCTGCCGTATAAAGGATACGGTGCTCTGGCATGCGCACGCTGGAATTTCCTCAAAGCACCAACGAGCCAAAGCTTCACGTGCCCTCGTGTGGAGAAATCCACGCGTGACGATCTGGATCCCCGCCTCTGCACGAGAGAGGAGGGCCCAATGACGTAGATAGAGCTCTATCAACGTCATTGGGAGGGCCGCTCTCACCGCCGTTCATAAAGGTTTAACCCGAGTCCTCACCAGGAAAACTCTGGGACGCCACCAAAGACAAAGGGTGTGTAGTTTGTGATCTGGATAGCCTTAGAGAGCTTCATTCTGGGTGTTTATTGTAGCTTCTTGTAAAGCAAAAACTGTGTGAAAAGAGACTTCATTCAACAACTTTGGAAGTGAAGGACGAGTTTTAATCGGAGTGATCAACAATCGGCTTAAAATGTAAGTAAAAATGTGGATGATGTGTTTATGTTTATACTTCATTCGTTAACTTTGTGTTAAGTTTGCAGCCGTGCCACAGCCATAACCACTTTTGTTTGTAGGCTAGTTTGTTTTTGATTATTTCTGTCTTACAAATGACTTGTTTATATGATTCATATAGAGCTACTTATCATAGATTTTATGTCCACAGTCGTCTGTATCTGTCATTCATCAAATCTCAAAAAACCACCAGCTATGATTTCTGCTTCATTTACTCATTTATGTGTGTGCGTGTGACTGGTGAGGCTGGCCGGCCAGTATCCACAGTCCCAGTCTGACTGAGTGACACGAGCCCCGGACTCACGTGGAGCACTGTAGTAAACTGGGCAGGGGCTGAGCCGGTTCTTCCACCGCTCGTGTGTGATTTCTCTCCCGCCACAGTTTTGAATGATCACTCCTCCCATCCTGCCAGCCCTCCTTCCTCCGTCCTCCACCCAATCCCGTGACTGAGTGTAAGGAGTCAGAGGAGAGGAGGGGAGGTGGGAAAAGCTGCCTCTGGTTTGTCCATGTAAAGAGCTATCACCTGACCTTTGAACTGCAGAGTGCTTCGCCTGTGCATTGGAGCCATCAAAACACCAAACAATGCAGTTTTAATAGAAGCAGGAGAAATGCCAATGGATCTGAGAAGAGATAAACTTGCATTATCATACTGGATCAAGCTGAAAACTGAGCTATGGCAAAGAAGATGGGATGAAGATCATAAAGGTAGATTGTATTACAAAATACAAAAATCTATTGCAATAAAGAATTTCATAACAACCAAAAGGAGGGAAGACATCATTATGGCAAGACTCAGACTGGATCACATAAGTTTAAACGGCACTTTATTCACCATGGGGAAAAGCGAACGTGACAAATGTAGAGAATGTGGAGTACAAGAAAATGTCGAGCACATCTTATTACACTGTCACAAATACGGAAATGAAAGACACATAATGGAAAATGAAGTTCAAGAGGCCAGTAGGGAATGGGATTTAACTGGGATTCTGGGAACAGATGGAGATGGAGAGGCAATAAGAATCATGAGGAGGGCTCTTTTTCTCTTTTTTAAATAACACAGTCCTTAGGTATGACTATGAGGGTGAATGGTTGTCTGTCTCAGTGTGTTGGCCCTGCGATGGACTGGCGATCTGTCCAGAGTGTACCCTGCCTCTCGCCCAAAGATGCTGGGATATTCTCCAGCCCCCCCGCAACCCGAAAAGGATTAAGCGGAAGAAGATGGATGGATGGATGAATGGATGGATTAAGTCATAGAATTTAGGGGTCGGGCTCAGATGACATAATGTTACACACTCTTGTACAGTAGGTGGCGGTATGCACCTTTCAGTTGTTTGCTGTCCGCTAGTAACCGAGAGAAGAAGAAGAAGAAGCAACCACTAGTTATGGGTACAGTTTTGGTTGTTTAAAAGACAATTTTTACAATGTGTCTTAAAAGTGTTTAGTGTGGTATGTTCTCTGATTGCAGGTGGTATGTTATTCCAGATCTTGGTGCCCCTCTCTGACAGCACAGATCGAACAAATGTGGTGTGTCTGTGGGGGACCTCACAGTCTCCTCTAGTGATTGCTCTGGTGGTTGTACTGGTGACAGTTCTCAATTTAACATATTGTCCCGGGGGGGGGGGGGGGGTACATAGCCAATTAATATTTTGTAGATTGAACAGGCAAATTTGAGTTTTCTAATTTTCAAAAGACAAAAGATTGAATTTTTTGCAAATGTCACAGCAATGATATGAGGGATATTTCTTGTCAAGGATTTTTATGTTTTTTTTGTATAAAGATTCAATGGGTTTGTGTCCTTGAGCAAGACACTGAACCCCCAGTTGCTCCTGGTGGGTCAGGCCAGCACCTGTGTATGGCAGCTCTGCCGCCATCAGTGTGTAAATGGGTGCATAGCAGGATCTGTAAAGTGCTTTGGTCATCTAGAGATGAGAAAAAGTGCTATATATTTACCATTTACCATACATAAATAGTTTTTTTCTATTAAAATTGCAACTTTTTCTCTCAAATATTCAAAATCCTCCTATGATGTCCCTATGCCTTGATGTCTTTATGATGTCATATAGACAAAAGGCTACATAGGAGTCGCGATGCATCATATAGACAAATGTGTCTTTATGATGTCATACAGACCATAGACAAATGTGTCTATGATGTTATATAGACCATTGGCTTTATGATGTCATATAGACCATCACTCACGATGCCTGGCTGGATGTCTTTATGATGTCATGATGTGATGATGACACTGCAACTATCCTCTCACCAACTTAGGACATTTTCCTCTTAGAAGTGTTAGTCTAAGGAAAATCATACAAAATCCACAGTAGTCATGAAAGTGCAACTTTGGGACAAAAAAAGCTACTTGAGTTCATGTATTAAATACAGTTTGTTATCCTTGCACTCTTCAGTGGGATGGGATGGAGGGATGGCAGCTTAACGGGGGGGGGGGGGGTGAGTTGGGTCTTTTCCCTTCAAATTGTCCACTGCCCAGGTACCCCATCTGATAATTACTCATAAGGAGGTTGTTTAGTCAGACACTCAAGAAGATAATCGGGATATAGCCACAAATCTATCATGCTGTAACATGCATACATGCTGCTCAGAGTAATGTCAGCCTAAACAGTAATATATCATTACAGTAACATGTAGTAGTGTAACAGATTCAATAAAAGTGTTCCTACTTGGCCTGCCAAGTGGGTCAACCCGGTGACACAGATAAGAGTGCTGGACTCTGAAGTGGGAGTTTCATCCCATGATGACGCACTGAGATGATGGATTATTTACATGCAGTAACACGGTTTTTTATAACTAACAGTTAAAAGTTTAACTCATGCCCTGCCGTTTCTCTTTGCCCCTGCTTGTTACTGTTCTGTGTTATGTTGATTACCTGTGTCTATATATACTAGCACATACCCGTGCATACCCGTCCGTGCACGTGGCCCCTGAGCTCCAAGTTGCACCACTGTCTTCCTGTAGAAGAAAAAAAAAGACGTCCTGCCCTTGTGTTTATCTGCCGTATAAAGGATACGGTGCTCTGGCATGCGCACGCTGGAATTTCCTCAAAGCACCAACGAGCCAAAGCTTCACGTGCCCTCGTGTGGAGAAATCCACGCGTGACGATCTGGATCCCCGCCTCTGCACGAGAGAGGAGGGCCCAATGACGTAGATAGAGCTCTATCAACGTCATTGGGAGGGCCGCTCTCACCGCCGTTCATAAAGGTTTAACCCGAGTCCTCACCAGGAAAACTCTGGGACGCCACCAAAGACAAAGGGTGTGTAGTTTGTGATCTGGATAGCCTTAGAGAGCTTCATTCTGGGTGTTTATTGTAGCTTCTTGTAAAGCAAAAACTGTGTGAAAAGAGACTTCATTCAACAACTTTGGAAGTGAAGGACGAGTTTTAATTGGAGTGATCAACAATCGGCTTAAAATGTAAGTAAAAATGTGGATGATGTGTTTATGTTTCTACTTCATTCGTTAACTTTGTGTTAAGTTTGCAGCCGTGCCACAGCCATAACCACTTTTGTTTGTAGGCTAGTTTGTTTTTGATTATTTCCGTCTTACAAATGACTTGTTTATATGATTCATATAGAGCTACTTATCATAGATTTTATGTCCACACTCGTCTGTATCTGTCATTCATCAAATCTCAAAAAACCACCAGCTATGATTTCTGCTTCATTTACTCATTTATGTGTGCGCGTGTGACTGGTGAGGCTGGTCGGCCAGTATCCACAGTCCCAGTCTGACTGAGCGACACGAGCCCCGGACTCACATGGAGCACTGTAGTAAACCGGGCAGGGGCTGAGCCGGTTCTTCCACCGCTCGTGTGTGATTTCTCTCCCGCCACAGTCTTGAATGATCATTCCTCCCATCCTGCCAGCCCTCCTTCCTCCGTCCTCCACCCAATCCCGTGACTGAGTGTGAGGAGTCAGAGGAGGGGAGGCGGAAATCTGCCGCTGATTCTTCTTCTTCTTCTCTCGGTTACTGGCGGATAGCAAACAACTGAAAGGTGCATACCGCCACCTACTGTACAAGAGTGAATAACATTATATCATCTGAGTCCGACCCCTAAATTCTATGACTTAATCCTGTGTTATTTAAAAAAGAGAAAAGAGCCCTCCTCGTGATTCTTATTGCCTCTCCATCTCCATCTGTTCCCAGAATCCCAGTTAAATCCCATTCCCTACCGGCCTCTTGAACTTCATTTTTCATTATCTTTCATTCATTTCCGTATTTGTGACAGTGTAATACGATGTGCTTGACATTTTATTTTACTCCACATTCTCTACATTTGTCACTTTCGCTTTTCCCCATGGTGAATAAAGTACCATTTAAACCTGTGTGATCCAGTCTGAGTCTTGCCATAATGATGTCTTCCCTCCTTTGTTGTTATGAAATTCTTTATTGCAATAGATTTTTGTATTTTGTAATACGATCTACCTTGATGATCTTCATCCCATCTTTTTTGCCATAGCTCAGTTCCTTTTTTCTTGATTACTGCTTTCCCTTCACCTTTTCCAAGAGACAATGGTATAGTTATCTCGTTTCCAAGAGCACTTTTTGCTAATTTGTCAGTCATTCCCTTTCAACCCTTCATGTGCAGGAACCCAACAAAACTGAACTTGTCCACCACCCCTGTGTACCCTAAATAAACTGTGATATAGCTCAACCACTAAGTCTTCCCTTGTAGATTTTAGTGTCTGTATGGTTTTTAACGCTGCAAGTGAGTCTGTGCATACCACTTCCCGGTCTGGTCTGACGTCCTCCACCCACTGCAAAGCAATAATTATTGCCACCATCTCTGCTATAAATACGGATCTATTGTTGGAAAGAGCTATCATATGACCTTTGAACTGCAGGTTCACAGTTATGTAACAGCAGGAGGCAAAGGAGACGGTGATTAATAGATTAAGCAGGATCCACCCTGCTCACGACAGTTATGAAGTCTAACACTATTAAAACACAAATATATCTGGAATTTCTTGATATTTTCTTTCTCAGAAACTCCTGGATTCTTACATAATGTTAAAAAAAACTTAAAATTCAGTATTTCTTAGCTGGTTTAACGTATTGGATAAATTTGCTATAACTCTTTGACAGTTATCATTAGGCTATCACTTCACTCTATAAATTCAAGCAATCTGTGTGTCACGATCATAGGACATCATAGGATCATAGGTACATCTATGATGTCCCTATGATGTCTGCATCATAGGACAGCCTATGATGCTCCTGTGATGTCCCTATGCCTTGATGTCTTTATGATGTCATATAGACAAAAGGACTATGCTGTCATATATGATCTCGTGCTACATAGGAGTCGCGATGCATCATATAGACAAATGTGTCTTTATGATGTCATACAGACCATAGACAAATGTGTCTTTATGATGTTATATAGACCATTGGCTTTATGATGTCATATAGACCATCACTCACGATGCCTGGCTGGATGTCTTTATGATGTCATAGAGACCCATTCGAAGCAGTTCCATGAAGAATGGCAGTCTACACTAGAAATGTGTAAAATGCCAAGCGAAGCACTGATTTTCTCCGGGTGCTGCGGTTTCTGGGTTTCAATGGGCATGCACGGGCCTTCCTGAACAGGGTTGAAAGCCACTTTTTGCTCAGATCTATTTTCATGATCCTGCCCATCCATCCATCCGTCTATCTTCTTCTGCTTAATCCTTTTTGGGTCGTGGGGGGGCTGGAGCCCATCCCAGCATCTTTAGGAGAGAGGCAGGGTACACCCTGGACAGATCGCCAATTGGCATCAAACTGGGGATGATCCTGTCCATGAACTGGAATTACAACGCACCTATCCCTCAACCAGTGGTCTGAACAAAGAAGAGGAACAAGAAGACCCACCAGATGGAGAGCAATAGAGTGAGGAGAACTGCTGCACATCAGAAAAGATGCCGTGAAGATCAAACACCTCAGGTTCGAGCAGTACGCCGCAGGCATGACTGTGGACAACACAGCTGTCTCAGACAGGAGGAGACCCTTCAGCAACGGCCATGCAGAAATACTTGCTTATACTTGGTTTCTACGGGCATGGACGGATATGCGCGGGTATGCACTAGTGTTAATAAATAACCTTTTACCGTACAGAATTTACCATCTTTAGAGAACGCCAACATTTGTATTAAAAGCTTCAATTGTAACTGCGGATGTTGTTTCTCCGCGTTTATTTTCCTTTGACACTGAATGAGGTGTAGATCCTGCACTGAAGCCAGATCTCCTCATCTCAAGATTGTTCTGTTCTTTGAGAGAATTGGAACCAAGCCAGGACATGTTTTACTCTATTTATACTCATAAATGCGTTTACAAGCTGGTGGGAGTGATGTGAACCAGAACATAGTAAAACCTTAACTCATCACAACACCAGTAAAACATAGTAATACCAGATTATTTTTTTTCTTGCACCATTGTTGCAGGTTTTTACCATATGCATAGCAATATCAAGCTAACTTGTTTGACTATCTACTTACTCTAATTAATGACTTCTCATAATTGGATCAAATGTGAGAAATTGCTATAATAATCAGTATATGAATGAAGTTATCATTTAAAATAAAGATTCCTTCCTCTACAAACTGTTACACACACAAAAAAAAAAACTGTGGAAAGGCCTTCTCCGTCCTCCTCAGATGGGCTGAACCTGCCACCTTGTGGTGACTCCGCGTGTTTGCACGGATCTCAGTCCCTTTCTGGAATATGCCGATGCATGTCTGAGATTATGTCCAGGCATGTACCAGTGATTCACATAGGAGGGCTCAGTGAGTCACTCTCTGTCTTATAAAGCTGCCCAGTGTCAACAGACTGTTTGTTCATGAGGAGCCTCAGACTGACTAGGACCATGGTAAGCCATGTATTATTTTTTTTTTTTATTTGGTGGCACTGCTTGACCACTTGACCTGGGTGGACTTTTCAAATAATTCAGGTTATAACAGAACACCGCTGTGTAATCATCTGGGGGAAATCACTGCATCTTGTATTTTTGAAAATTTTCAGCTGTGGGATGTCTGATTTAATGCTGCAGTTTATAAAAGATGTAAAGGAGCTAACATGTTGTTTTAACATTGAATCTAGGGGTGGGACTCACCAGAGGCTACACCATATAATCACAATACTTGTGCCACACTATTGCAATATGCTGATTATTGCAATATCATTTATTATGATTTCCCATCCCAATCTTTGTCTTGTTCAATTTTCAGCCAGATCTCAGGAGTCTCTCCTTTGCCGTGCTGAGCTAACCAGACAGTAAGCATTTAGCACCATCTAGTATACTGAAGAGTCAGTTGGTTTTTCTTACTCTGGTATCTATATAGGTAAGTTTGTATTGGCAACATTTGACCAGAGTGGTGGCCTAGTGGTAGAACATTTGCCCCACAGCCAGGAGGTTGTGGGTGCAAGCCCCAGCCAGGTCATACCAAAGACCATACAAATGGTACTTTCTGTCTTCTAGCTTGGTGCTCAGAAATGAGAAAAGTGGGTTGCCCCGCTACAGGAGGAAGCACAAAACCAGTGTACTCCTTGTGCTGGTCCCAAGCCTTCTTAAATAGGGAGGGTTGCCTCAGGAGCCTAAAGTCCTTTCTAAATCAAATATGTAGACTCATTCTGCTGTGGCATGCATATTTGTAATATTTCTTCATAAAGTATAACAATACAGGTTTCGCTGAATCAATAAAGTAGCATTGATTTTTGTCTAACCATAGATGTTCTCTTTCTTTGTTTCTATTAGTGCAGAATGATGGCTACTCACAAGCGGATCCGGTCCATCCTTGGAACCAGACAGGCTCGACGGAACCTGTTTGGCCCTGTGGACAGAGAGCAGCTGCACATGGAGTACCAGGCTGCTCTCCAGAAGGACCTGGAGGAAGCCTCAAAGCGCTGGGGCTTTGACTTCATCTCAGACAAGCCTCTGGAGAGCAGCAATTTCCAATGGGAGGACATCCCAGAAGTCAGGGTGCCCCTGCTCTACAGATCCTGTGAGAATGGGAATAGACAGCTGGTGGCAGGCAGACAGAGGATGGCAGAGAGACAGAGGAAAGGAGGAAGGCTGGAGACATCACAAAGTGAAAAGGAGAACATCCCTCGTACACCAAAGAACTGTTCATTCAACCAGGAGAGTCTGGAGAAAACACCAGAGAAGGAGGAGAATGCTGGTGTGAAGAGGAAACAGATGAACATTACAGGTACGGGTTCAGATATTGTAGTCGAAAAATGAGTGGACTTTGTGTGAGTTTCATGTGAGCTAAAACTCATTTTCTCTGTCCCAACAGATTTTTACCAGGCTAAAAGAAGAGTAGTTGGGATGCCACGCAAATCTGGGGAGTGATGCTCCACACACAATGGTTCACTCAGGAAGCAGTTGTTCTGCACAGACTTGACCAGCCTGCTATCATGGAAGTGCATGTGAAAGACATGCCATGTTTATTAAGTGATTTTTGTGAGCTATTAGAACTCATTTTAGAGTTAAGGCGTGTAGGTTGATGCCTGGTTTACCCGTACGAAAGGGGAGCTGTAGTTGGGTGTGGAAACCTGGCGACATCTGGTGATGATGAAAATAACTACATACTGTAAGTAGAGCTTTCTGGTTTAAATGGCCCCCTTAACCTTTTCTCTAATTTAAAGGATACAAAACACTGAAATATGTAGGCACTTTAACATTTCCCCTAAATTCAGTCACCATAAAACACAGTAAAGCACCAGTGGAAAACAAAGGAGCTTTGACAGAAACAGAGGCCTATGATGCAACTATGCTGTGTGCTATTAAAAAGAGTTGTTTTTTTGTTTGAAATTGCATGCAAAAGTCTTACAATTTGCATACATGACACATGAAATGGCCTTAAAAGTGGCATGCTATTTATACACATTTCCATGATCGCATGTAAACTTGGCACCAGCACTCTGCAGGAGGCCTGGTACCCAGAACGGACCTCACCAACACATTTTTATTGCGATATTGTTAATTAGGGTGTACTGTACTCACCCAGAGGGGATTGGAGTTTTTTCCCAGTGGTAAGAAGGAGATGTTTGAGCAGAGGAGATTAACAGTAATCCCTCAAATCAGTGGATTTACACTCATTTGGATCAGGGGGTTGCCAAAGTGTTAACTGATGTTTCCTACAGTACATTCCACAGTGCTGAAAACACAGTCACATCTCGACCTTGATGTATCTCACAGCTGGGAGATTTGCTGGTAATCATTACTTAGACTGATCAGGAAATTAAGGCACAACAGAGCCGCAGAATGACTGAGCATAGATTTAAGTGTTTTGGTTCCAGTCATAGTTCCTCTACAATGTCTTTTCGATATGGCTAGGAATTGATCTTTTAACTAATCTAAATGTATTATGCCATCTACAGCCCCTGGTTTAAATTTAGAGGATCAGTTACGACACTGTAAACAGCTGCTTTGCATAAATTTTCTATTTAGGAGTGTTTCTTGCATGCAACCAATGAGCTGAAAGTTGCAGATTTTTGAGAAAAAGTATTACATTTACAAGAAGAGTCTCACAAATTTACAAAAGAACAAAAAGTGGTGAATTTTCAAGAAAAGGGTTATGAATTGCAAAGAAAAATGTGCAAATTTTAAGACAAAACAGTTTGAAATAGTTCAAGAAAGCTACAAACTGAGAAAATAACTGTATAAATGGGAACAAGTTGGCAAAATTCTAAGAAAAAGTCACAAACCTGGAAAAAGGGAAAAAATGTAAATTTGAGGAAAAAATGTCACAAATATACAACTAAAATGAGAAATTTCTGGGAAAAAGACACATATTTAAGAGGAAAAAACAAACTTAGATGCACTAATTCATGGCAATAGGAATCTCAAGGCTTTCTACAGTGTTTTTTTTTTATTATGTGTATCACAAGGGCTTGGAGTCATCTTTTTAAAAACTGATCAGTGTACTATACTTTTTATGTTAAGCTGTACAGTTGTGCTTTTTTTAATATCACCATGTACTCATAGGAAAATGCTTGAAGAATGGTGAAATCTTGAACATGCCTGTGGCTTTGCTTGGATTGTTACTGACGGAAGTGCCATCATGTCCATCTGCTGCCCTGTCCAAACCTCCAAACTCAGAACATAAACACTGCCAGATAATGTAGGTTAAGACCAGTTCTCTAGAACACTTATTTGGAGTATATATATACATAGATAGATAGATAGTTTATCATATTTTTTAAGTAGCATAATCCTGACTAACTGCAGTGTTGCACATAAATCTGATGGCGTTATAGCACCCAGTTTCAAGTGCCTTTATGGCTCCATCAACAATCAGAAGCATTATGTTTTAGCCATTAAGCTAAAGCTGCATCATTTTTTATTTTCTTTTTTCTCTGTGCAGTTTTAACAGTCTGTGTTAAAGTTGTATTTTCATGGCACTTATTTATGTCTATGTTGGTAAATCCTGCTGCTATGGTTAATCTGAATGGATGTTAAATTCGGTCACTGTGATCCTCATGAACCGACGACACCTTTGAAATGTTTACCACTGCTTATACTGTAGGTGGCCTCAGCAAATAACTGAATTACATCCAAACAGTGAATGCACATCTGTATATAGACGCTGGTGCACAGTTTCTTGTTTAGTGTTTAAAGCCACAGATGTCTGTCCTTATTTATTGTGAAATACGTGTTAACTTTGTGTAATTATTGTAGGAATTTCAAATTTAAATAAAATGTCAGAAGTCTTCGCTGTGTCAGTGCTTTGATCATTCTAATGAAGAAAAACTGCCTTTCTCTATTGAAATACACTAACGGTGCTATTCTGATTTTAAATGAGTGTTGTTTATATAAAAAAAATTATTTCATGCAATAGTAAGAGATTATTATGTCTTATATAATTATATACCATTGATGAAAGTATGGGCAGCTCGGTGTGCAGTGGTTAGCACTGTGGCAGCACAGCAAGAAGGTCCTGGGTCCGATCCCACTATCAGTGACCTTTCTGTGTGGAGTTTACGTTCTGCCCCATGTCTGCTTGGGTCTCCTCCAACAGGCCAAAAAACATGCACATTAGGTTAACTGGCATCAAGTGGGGATTCCAAATTGTCCTTAAGTGTGAATGGTTGTCTGTCTCTCTGTGTTGGCCCTGCGATAGACTGGCGATCTGTCCAGGGTGTACCTTGCCTCTCACCTAAAGATGCTGGGATAGGCTCCTGTGACCCAGAAAGGATTAAGTGGTTGAAGATGAATGCATGACGAGAAAGTGTTTCGATTAATGCTGGGAATTTTTAATTGTTGCCTAAATTTATTAATCCACTGGGAACTATTTAAAAAAAAAAATACAACACTGCTTATGCCCATTCTGATCTGCTGATATTATAAAATCGTAAACTTTAAACATTTTTCCCCTTAAAAGTAGCTCAGAAATGGTCCATTCCACTGTAACTCCATGGTGATACTAGTGCTTGTTGCTGACTTCTGGAAACTATTTTGTGCTCCTTGATCCACCATTAGGGTTGCCAACTTTCTCACAGCCAAATAAGGGACAGGGGGTTTTAACTATTGCTTGGTGCCATGATGTTGTGGACACTACACCACGTTCCAAATTATGCAAATAGGATTTTAGTGTCAAACAATCAGTTTTTTGTTTTTCAATTAAACTCATGGATGGTATTGTGACTCAGGGTTCTTTGGATCACTGATATCAATCTCAGACACCTAAGGATGTTCCACATTATTAAGCATGCCACAGGTTTCAAGCAATATGGGAAAGAAAAAGGATCTCTCTGCTTCCAAAAAGCACCAGATAGTGCAATGCCTTGGACAAGGTATGAAAACATTAGATATTTCACAAAACTTAAGCGTGATCATCGTACTGTGAAGAACTTTGTGGCTGATTCAGACCACAAACGGGTCAGTGCCGATAAAGGTATAATGAGGAAGGTTTCTGCTAGACAAATTCATCAGATTAAGAGAGCAGCTGCTAAAATGCCATTACAAAGCAGCAAACTGGTATTTGAAGCTGCTGGTGCCTCTGCAGTCTCACGGACCTCAAGGTATAGGTAGGATCTTCTAGAGGCTTGCAGTTGTGCATAAACCTACTATTCGGCCACCCCCAACCAATGCTCACAAGCAGAAACGGTTGCAGTGGGCCCAGAAATGCATAAAGACTAATTTTCAAACAGTCTTGTTTACTGATGAGTGCCATACAACCCTCGATGGTCCAGATGGGTGGAATAGTGGATGATTGGTGGATGGCCACCATGTCTCAACAAGGCTGCAATGTCAGCAAGGAGGTGGCAGAGACATGTTTTGGGCTGGAATCATGGGGAGAGAGCTGGCAGGCCCCTTTAGGGTCCCTGAAGGTGTGAAAATTAGCTCGGCAAAGTATATAGAGTTTCTGACTGACTCCTTTACCTTCATGGATGACAATGTACCATCTCATGCTGCAAAGAATAGATAGATAAATAGATAGATCTTTAATTGTCATTGTCACAGGTACAACGAAATTCAAAGTGCTCTCCAGTCAGTGCCCCATTTATAAAAACATTACCCCATTATAAAAAAACCATTAAAAAATCAGATAAAATAATAATTAAAAGAATAAATAACAAGCCACATTCACACAGACATCAACACAGGACATCATGCACACACAGTCATTGCAAGGAGCATTCAACAGCATACAATCATGTCCATTTAGCACATTACTTCCTCATTTTATTCAGAATGGTTATTGTTATTGGATAGAAGCTGTGTTTGAGTCTGTTTGTCCTTGTGTTCATTTGTCTGTATTGGGCTGCACGGTGGCGCAGTGGTTAGCACTGCGGCAGCACAGTTTACCCTTGGCCGGGGGATTGTGGGGATCGTGGGATCGTGGGTTCGATCCCAGCCCCCGACCAACAGTGATCTGTGTGGAGTTTGCATGTTCTCCCCGTGTTGCGTGGGTTTACTCCGGGATTTCTCCGGTTTCCTCCCACATGCCAAAAACATGCATGTATGGCTGTGTTGTGAGACATGTATATGTTGGACACTGCATATGTGATTTAACCACGATGAAGGAGAGCCAGCCCCCTGCGGTGCGGAGCCACAGAGCCTGGACCCCCTGCGGAGGACAGGGGACAGAAGACTTCCTGACCACTGAGGCTCGGGAAGAGAGAAGGGGGAGTTATGTAAATAAAAGGCTAATGAATGTGAATAAAGAGACTTTGATATAGATGTGTGATTTCCCCCGCGAGGGAAATGGTTTGATGTGAGAAGGTTGAAATGAGAGAACTTTGGTGTGTTCACTCTCTTTGTTCGCTGCTCAAGAATAAGAGCAGACAGTGGAATGATTTCTTGAATAAACTGAAATGAAAGACAATTCGGTTTCGTTATTCAAGTCTCCCCACATTGGTGACTGACGACGTTGAGAATGAACGAAGAAATTCTCAGGGTCCCGGACTCACAGCGCTCAGAGCTGGCGAGCGCAGTGGCCGTTAAGCTGCCTGATTTCTGGCAGGATAACCCACGGTCGTGGTTTCTGCAAGCAGAGTCGCAGTTCGCGCTCGCGGGAGTAACGGTGGATGACACTAAGTTCCACCATGTCATCGCTAAACTGGACAACAGCACAGCTCGGTGCGTGCAAAGCTTGGTGGAGCAGCCACCCGCGACCGACAGGTACAGCAAGCTGAAATCCACCCTCATCAAGTTTTTCACCCCCTCGGCTGAAGTGAGGGCGAGGAGGATCCTGTCTTTGCTAGACCAAGGTGGACACAGGCCGAGCGCCCTGATGGAGGAGATGATACAGCTGAGAGGGTTGGACAACGATGATTTCATTTTTCAGTTCATCTTCCTCTCCAACCTCCCGGCGCATGCGAGAAGCACGCTGGCCGGCAAAAAGTGTCACACCCTGGAGGAGTTCCGGGAGCTGGCCCAGGAGGCAGACGGGATCCTGGACGCCTGCGGCGGGCAAGCAACCACAGCAGCGACCCGAGACAGCGGGGAGCCAGAGGCGGCAGAACCAGACTGGCCGACGATGGCGGCAACACGGCCGCGACGAGGGGGAGCCAATAGCCCGGCGACAGAGGCGCGGGCACGACACAGCGGAGGAGAAGATCTCTGCTTTTACCATCGGAGGTTCGCAGAGAAGGCACGCAGGTGTGTGCCGCCCTGCATCTTCAGGAGTTCGGGAAACGGCAAGACCGGGGGTCGCTAGCAGCTTCGACCCTCGGAGAACGCAACAAGCTGCTCTACATCACGGATGCGCGCTCCGGACGAGTGTTCCTCATTGACACCGGAGCACAAGTGAGCTTCATCACCCCAACATACGCGGACCGGGTAGCTGGACCCCACGGTGACGGAGCTACAGCGGCAAATGGCTCGAACATCAACACCTACGGGAGAAGGACCTTGCCTTTATGCTTACATGGCCGCACATATGAATGGACTTTTGTAGTAGCGGCGGTGAGTTTCAACATGTTGGGCGCGGATTTTTTGTGTTCACACAATCTGTTAGTTGATCTTGCTAATAGACGGCTGGTAAATGCACTCTCTTTTTACTCTCTCCCCTGTTCAGCTCGAGTGTCCCCGCCACCAGTACAGACCCACGTCGCTACAGCAGGTGGTAAGTTTCACACACTCCTCACCCAATTTCCAGCGCTCACTGTGCCCACTTTTTCAGCGACGGTCGCGAAGCACGGGGTGAAACACTTCATCCCCACTTCTGGTCCTCCCGTGTTTGCAAAAGCTCGTCGCTCACGGATGCAGATTGGGTAAATAAACTCCCTTGGGTTTTATTAGGGTTGCGTTCTGCGCCTAAAGAGGACTTAGACGCCTCCCCAGCGGAGCTGGTATTCGCACAAACTCTGAGGCTGCCGGGCGAGTTTTTACCAGAGCACCCAGAGCCCCCACCTCTCTCTGCTCTGGGACCGTTAGTTGGCACGGGGGCAGACACGCTCCCGGGTCCGGTTCATCACGCTTTTCCACGAGTTTTCGTCCCCAAGGCTTTGAAAAATGCCGATTTCGTTTTTGTCAGGCGCGAAGCCCTTAAAGCAACGCTCAAACCACCTTACGAAGGGCCATTTCGAGTGCTGGAGGCAGGTGATAAGCAATTTGTGCTAGATTTTGGGGACAGAAAAGAGACAGTCAGTATTGACAGACTAAAACCTGCTTTTGTCATGAAGGACGTGTCTGTACCGGTCGCGGTGGCGCCTCGACGAGGCAGGCCCCCGCAGAGGGCAATTAACCACTCTCTTCCTCAGTCAACAGACCCGGAGCAGAACAGCACCGCAGGCAAGGCGGGGCCAACGCACAGCAGATTCGGCAGACGGCTGAAGCCCAAGCGGCGCACAGACTGAATGTTGGTGTTGATTATTCAGTAGTGAGTAAGGTGCTATTAAATTTTGGGAATTAGTCTGTTCTTCATCGTTTGGGGGGGGGTTATATGGCTGTGTTGTGAGACATGTATATGTTGGACACTGCATATGTGATTTAACCACGATGAAGGAGAGCCAGCCCCCTGCGGTGCGGAGCCACAGAGCCTGGACCCCCTGCGGAGGACAGGGGACAGAAGACTTCCTGACCACTGAGGCTCGGGAAGAGAGAAGGGGGAGTTATGTAAATAAAAGGCTAATGAATGTGAATAAAGAGACTTTGATATAGATGTGTGATTTCCCCCGCGAGGGAAATGGTTTGATGTGAGAAGGTTGAAATGAGAGAACTTTGGTGTGTTCACTCTCTTTGTTCGCTGCTCAAGAATAAGAGCAGACAGTGGAATGATTTCTTGAATAAACTGAAATGAAAGACAATTCGGTTTCGTTATTCAAGTCTCCCCACACATGTTAGGTTAATTGGCTGTTCTCAATTGTCCCTAGATATTTGTTTCCTATAGGCCCTTAGAATAGAGGGTTAGTATTAATGAAAGCGCTTTGAGTGTGGTCTTTGTGACTAGAAAAGCGCTATATAAGTGCAGGTTAGTTAGTTAGTTAGTTAGTTTCCCAGATGGCAGTAGTTCAAACAATGAGTGTCCAGGATGTGAAGTATCCTTTAAAATATTTTGAGCCTTCTTCTGGCAACAGGAGCAGTGTAGGTCTTCCAACGTGAGGAGAGGGCAGCCAATGATCTGGGTGGTGTCAATGACCCTCTGGAGTGCTTTCCTCTGAGCTACTGTACAACTACTGTACCAGATGCATATACAGTATATTAATATGCTTTCAATAGAAGCTCGATAAAAGGACTCCAGCAGTCTCTGTGTGATGTTCTCCTTCCTGAGAATCCTCAGGAAGTACAGTCTCTGCTGGGCCTTTTTCACCAGCTCAGAGGTGTTCACACTCCAGGATATACCTCTGTGTCATTGGCTGCTATGGGCATAAAACGAGAGAAACTCATGGTATGGCCCCCATCCTCCCCTGACCTCAACCCTACTGAGAACCTTTGGAGCATACTCAAGCAAAAGGTCTACAAAGGTGGGAGGCAGTTCACATCAAAACAGCAGCTGTGGGAGGCTATTCTGACATCTTGCAAAGAAATTCAAGCAAGAATTCTCCAAAAACTCACAAGTTCAATGGATGCAAGAACTGTGAAGGTTATATCAAAGAAGGGGTCCCATGTTAACATGCAACTTGGCCTGTTAAGATGTTTTTGGTTGAAATAGCTTTTGATTTCAGTAAATATGACCTCCTAATTCTGCAAATTCAACAAATGACCATTTTCAGTTCTTTACAACCAATAAAATGTTTTGAAAATCTGTTGTGCATAATAATTTGGAAAAGCGCATTTTGAGGTTTTTATTTATTTTTGCAAAGTTATCATTGGGAGGTTTGTTCAATAAAATTTGAATTATGCTGTAACAGTTGATGACTTGAAAATTATACTGACTGTCATTTGTATCAGCTATTTAGGAAAATCAGAGACAATATCATTTGCATAACTAGAAAAGCACTCAGAGAGCATACCTCCACCAAGGCTCCTTCCATCCATCATGGATCACCTCAAATGTAATAGGTTTGTGTGTAGGCCAAGAGCCAGTTCTTTTTTTTTTTCCACAATATCTTTATTGAACCTTTTTTTTTTTAAACAAACATGATACAAACAATCAAACACTAACACTAAAGTACTACAAAAAAAAAAATGCACTAAAAAACACCAACAACCACCAACAAAATCAAATCTTCAACAATGCTCCTCTGTTTAGTCTAGACAATCCAATACATAAGTATACATATTATGTTCACCAGTTTGGAATTTACAAGGTCCACACATATCATTCACCTTCTTCTTCAAGAGTTATGTTTAAATTTTTTACATAATCAATAAAAGGTCTCCATATATTCTCAAACACAATTTCCTTTGATTTCAGTATATATGTTATTCTTTCTAATGGAAGGTTTGTTAACATCTGTCTTAACCACTGAGTCACATCTGGTCTATGAGTCTTTTTCCATAATAGTGCAATACATTTTTTGGCATTAAGCAAACTGAGGTCTATGAATGTTCTTTCACTTTTATTAAAATTATGCTTTTCTGGGTACAGACCCAACAAAAACAGTTTAGGATTCAATATGATTTGTTTTGAGATTATTTTTTCAATTGTTACCCTCACCTCTTCCCAAAACATTCTTATTAATCTACATTCCCATACACAATGAAATAGAGTTCCTTTACTTTCCCTGCACTTTGTGCATGTATCTGGTATATTTTTGTTATATCTATTTAACTCCTCCGGTGTAACATACATCTGCATTAACCATTTGAAATGTATCAATTTAAGGCATACATTTATTGATTTGGTTTGAGCTTCTGTACAAGCCAATTCCCATTGTTCCTCTGAAATTTCAGTTTGCAGATCTTCTTTCCAGTAGTTTAATCTTTTCAGTGAATTTTCACTTGAAAATAGTGTCAATGAGTTATAAAACTCTGAAATAATACCCTTTCTTTTACTATCTTTCATCAACATTTTTTCCAAGGATGAATAGATAGGTCGAGTGAGAGCTTTATTTTGATTTGATCGAATAAAGTTTCTAAGTTGAAGATATTTAAAAAAATGTGTTCTATTGAGATTAAATTTGATCCTCAACTCTTCAAAAGACATTATGTTTTCTGCACATGGCAAATATAAATCCTGAATCTTTTGTATCCCTTTTAAATTCCATACTTTAAATACAGCGTCCGCTCTCCCTGGTTTAAAATATTGATTACCCCATATTGGACTAAATTGTGACAATAACTGTGGTTCTTTTAAATAGTTTTTAGCTTCACACCATATTTTGATCATATGCTTTACAAATGGATTTTTAACTTGTTTTTGTAATTTTTTTGCCGAATCTGAGTATATGAATATGGGAAGAGGTAAAGGTAAATTGTATGATTCCATTTCAGTCCAGTGAGGGAGATCATTTGATGAAAAATAATATGTCATAGACCTCAGTTGTGCCGACCAATAATACAACATAAAATTTGGACATTTCAGACCTCCACGATCAAATGGTAAATATAATAAAGACAGACGTAATCTAGCCCTCCTGTTGTTCCATATAAATTCCACTAACTTTTTTTTAATTCTTGAGAATAAATCTAAAGGTGGTGGTAAGGGAATGTATTGAAATAAATAAAGTATTTTAGGTAAGATATTACTTTTAAGTATATTAATTCTCCCGATCATCGACATTGGTAGTGACATCCATCTCTGAAGTAACTCATCAATATCTGTCATTAAGGCTTCATAATTGACACTGGCGATTGATTCTAGCTTAGGCACAATTTGGATTCCTAAATATTTTAACTGATTTACAACATTGAATTGATTTACCTCAGGGGCTGGGTAATTTCTCTGGGTCTCATTTAGCATTAATATTGAAGATTTAGTTTTATTTATTTTATATCCTGATATTTCCCCGAAATTCTTTATTAAATTCAACAAGGTCGGAATTGATTTTTTAAGATTCGACATAAACAAAATTATGTCATCGGCATACAGGGAGATTTTATGTTCTGTTGGTCCAACTTTAATTCCATATATTTGTGACTGTAGACGTATCGCCATCGCTAAAGGTTCAATTGCCATAGTAAACAGTAAAGGTGAAAGTGGACAGCCTTGTCGACATCCTCTATTGATTTTTATTGATTTTGAAATATTGTTATTTGTTAGAATTTCTGCAGTAGCATTATTATATATTATCTGAACCCATTTTATGAAATTATTTCCAAGTCCAAACCTTTGTAAGACTTCAAAAAGAAAGGGCCATTCAACTCTATCAAAGGCTTTTTCGGCATCCAGTGATAAGAGAGCTGTATCCGGTGCTTCTTTATTAGAATAAATAATATTAAATTGTCTTCTTACATTATGAAAGCCTTGTCTTCCCTTTATAAAGCCATTCTGATCTCGATTAATAATATTTGGTAAAATTTCTTGTATTCGTCTTGCTAAAATTTTACAGATTATCTTAAGGTCGGCATTTAATAGGCTTATTGGTCTCATATTTTCACATTTATTAGAGGGCTTACCTGGTTTTGGCAACAGTATAATTAAGGCATTATTCATATATGATGGTAAATTACTATTTTGAAATGCTTCTAAAACCATTTCCAAAAAAGGTTTTGTTAATTTATTCTTAAATTTTTTATAAAGGTCAACTGGAAGACCATCTGGTCCTGCACTTTTTCCTGCTTTCATATTATCAATGGCTAGTCCAACTTCTTCTTGACTAATTTTAGACTCCAGTATCTCCCTATTTTCATTTGGAATACACGGTATAAATAGTTCATTCAAAAACCCATGTAGTTTTGTTAAGTCAGATTCATTTTTGGTATCATATAATTTTTCATAGTAATCTCTAAAGGCTCTATTAATTTCTGAAGGATCTATAACTACCTGTCTGTTACTTATAATACTGGTAATTGGTGTTTTAGATTCTAATTGTTTAATCTGCCATGCCAATAACTTTCCTGATTTTTCACCTTGTTCATAAAAAGATTGTTTCAATCTTAGAAGACTCGAGGCAGCTCTATTCGCTGATTTTTTGTCATATTCAGCTCTCAAAATCAGTAATTCGTTCTCCAACCTTGGATCTCTTCCTGCATATACTCTTTCTTGAAGAATTTTTATTTTATGTTCCAATTGGACTCTCTCCTCTCGAGTCTTCTTAGATTTTGAACCTGTATAACTAATAATATGTCCCCTAATAAAAGCTTTGAAAGCCTCCCACTTTACACATGCTGATGTTTGTGTAGTATTGATGTCAAAGAACTCATCTATCTGTTTTTCTATATACTTAACAAATTCCTCATCCTGTAGCCATTTATGCTGAAATTGCCATCTACCTGATTCCTTTGTCAATTTCTTATCTACATACATTAGACAGCAGGGTGCATGATCAGAGATCACAATGTTATCATAAAAACAGTTTTGAATCTTGGACCTTAATTCTGTGGAGATCAAAAAATAATCTATACGTGAGAATGTCTTGTAGGTATTGGAATAACAAGAGTATGTTTTAACTTGTGGTTTAATTTCTCTCCATATATCTATCAATTTCAATTCTTTCATAAAATGATTAATGGTCATCCTACATCCATTGTGCGTACAGTCCAGTCCTGTTGATCTATCCACACCTGGATTCAATGTACAATTAAAATCCCCTGCTATTATATGTTGCCCTGTAAGTGATGATAAGATAAGAAATAAATTAGCAAAGAACTTTTGATAATCTATATTGGGACCATATAAGTTCACCAAATTTATGTTTTCTAATAGCAAAGATCCTTGAATGATTACATATCTTCCAAATTTGTCTCCAATTACATTTTTCACTTGAAATGGGACTGATTTATGTATGAGAGTCATAACTCCCCTGGCTCGGGATGAAAATGATGAGGTGAATACACTTCCTTGCCATCTACTCCTAATTCTTTTTACATCTTCCTCTATTAGATGAGTTTCTTGTAAAAACACAATTTTTGAACCCATGTCTTTTATTTTATTCATAACTTGTTTGAGTTTTTTTAAATTTTGTAGACCTCTGCAATTCCATGAAGTTAAATTAAGATTAACGCTTTGATTTATAATCAATAGGGAGTTTGGGATTACCTTGCAGTGTAAACATGCTCAAACAGAAAAGCAAAAAAATGAGTGGTTGAACATTCACCCTACAAACTACACACAAACAGATTCCCCCTTCCCACATTTGTGGCAATCCCCCCAAAAACAAAAGAAAAATTCCGTCTCCCGATATAGCCATCGACCGTTCCACACCCACGAGGAACAGCCAAAGCCACTCCTTCTTCATCCTCCCAATCACCCTAACTCTACTGCTTTTAATAACGTAACATTAACGTCTTCTGTAATTTTCCAATTTAACTCCAAAATTTTTTAGCAATTTTGTACTTTTTTTTTTTTTTAATATGTAATACAATCTATATTTTGTAATCTTGTTATATGCTTCTAATCAGTTAAATGCTCAAATATTCTACCCTATATTCTGTTCATGCTTAGCTCCCACCAGTCTCTTCCTGGATCTTCTTGATGAGCTCCTGCGCCTCCTCGGGGGTCTTGAAGATGCGTGTTCTGCCCTCATATGTGACCAGAAGTCTTGCAGGGTGAATCACTCCATGACGAATCTCAAGGTTGCGCAGTTCTTTGCGGATGGGGTCAAGCTGCTTCCTTAATTGTTGGATTCCTGAGGCCAAATCTGGGTAGAACCGCACCTGCTGATCTTGGTATTTAATTTCTCCTTTGGCCCGCACCGCGTTGGAGATCGTCATCCTGTCTCTGTAGCTGAGAAACTTCATAATTAACGTCCTCGGTGCTGCCTTGTTACCTCTCGGTGGGCCAATTCGGTGGGAGCTTTCCAAGACGACTGATGATTTTAGCTCCGCGTTGTTCAGCGCCTCCGGGATCCACCCCTCCAAAAAGGAGCATGAATCACGACCTTCGGCTCCCTCCGGTAAACCCACCAGCCTCAGGTTGTTCCGTCTGGACCGAGATTCCAAGTCCAGAACGCTATTTTCCAGATCTTTATTTTTTTTTTCCAAAGTGCGCACCTTTATTTGAAGTCCGCTGATTTCATCCTCCGCACTTGAAACACGAAGCTCCGCCTGCGTCACTCGCTCCACGCAGTCACCCAACTCCTTTCTCATTGCATCCAACGCTGCCATAATCCCATCAAGTTTAGCGGAAAAGTCTGCTCTCATTGAGCTAATGGCAGCCAGCACTGCACCTGTGCCGCCATCGTCAGCAGCAGCAGTTACCGCACCACCGCTAGTTTCATCCGCCATATCCGCAGCTTTTTCTACTGCGCCACAAACTTTAAAGTCTGTTAATTTGGACTGCTTCGGCGATTCAATTTTTCCCCCTCCTGATTTCCCAGCCTTAGTCTTCACCGGCATATCCTCACCCAAACGCTGGGAAAAGTTCTGTTCCAAATGAGAGAGTTATTTGCCGAATTTTTATTTCCAGGAGCAGAGCAGAGTGATACGTGTCCTTCTAGGCGGCCGCCATAACCGGACCAAGAGCCAGTTCTGGTGAAAATTACAGCAAAGTCTATCCAGTAGTTTTGGAGGATTCTTGGGAACACACTGTGAGAAGATAAGAGCCTGGATGGAGGTATGCATTCTCGAATCATCACCAAAATGTTATTGGTTCCTCTCTAGTCCAAGGACCACCTCAGGTGAAAATTTCATCCAAATCCATCCCATAGTTTTTGTGTAATCCTGCTACACAAATTCATACAAGGTCCTTGGTGGAGGTATGCACTCTCAGATCATCACCAAAATTTAATGGTTTCATTCTTGGCCAAAGGGCTACCTATAGTGAAATTTTCATCGCAATCCATCCAGTATTTTTTGTGTAATCCTGCTAAAAACAGACAGACGGAAGGACAGACAAACAGACAGACAAACCACCCCGATTACATTACCTCCTTGGTGGAGGTAATAATTTGGAATGTGGTGTAGTGTTGTCATAATACTGGGATTTTTTTTACCTTGATAATACCTTAAAAATACTGGTATTCAATGTCATGTTTAATACTACAAAGGAAAAAAATACCACACTGTATACCGAGAAATTTCAGATTTTTATTATAAGACCCATGTATCAACTTGCTGACAGAAGACACCAGGAAAGCTGCAGCTGGCATCAACATCTACTGGGAGCAAAATGAATACTTCAAATATTGTGAATCAAAATATACTGCTCAAAAAATAAAGGGAACACTTTGAAAACAAATTAGATTTTAATGGGGAAAAAATAAGCTGGATATCGAAATTGTGGCAGGCTAGTCCAGCTTTCTCAGATTAAAAATCTGAGTTGTTAATTTTTGGCAATTTATGAGTACAAAAACAGAGAAGTCCACAACACATACTTTTGCAAAAACAGGCATGTCCCGAAAACCATGCTAGTTTGTCTGGTGAACGTATCACTGGTTCAGCTGCTTCATCAAAATTATCATTATTTGACATAAAATGCAACAAAATTCCATCCATCATTCCATCCATCTTCTACCGCTTTTCCGGAGGTCCGGGTTGCGGAAGCAGCAGTTCAAGCAGAGAAGCCCAGACTTCCCTCTCCCCCGCCACCTGCTCCAGCTCTTCAGAGAGGATACCAAGGCGTTCCCAGATCAGCTGGGAGACATAGTCTCTCCACCGAGTCCTGGGTCTGCCCCGGGGTCTCCTCCCAGTGGGACATGCCTGAAACACCTCAAGTGGGAGGCGTCCAGGAGGCATACTAATCAGATGCCCATACCACCTCAACTGACTCCTTTCAATGTGGAGGAGCAGCGGTTCTACTCTGAGCCTCTCCCAGATGACCGAGCTCCTCACCCTATCTCTGAGGGTGAGTCCAGCAATCCTACGGAGAAAGCTCATTTCAGCCGCTTGTATCTGCGATCTTGTTCTTTCAGTCATTACCCAAAGCTCGTGACCATAGGTGAGAGTAGGAACGTAGATTGACTGGTAAATCAATAGCTTTGCCTTAGAACTCAGCTCCCTCTTCACCACAACAGACCGGTACAACGTCCACATCACTGCAGATGCTGCTCCAATCCGTCTGTCAATCTCTTGCTCCATTTTCCCCTCACTCGTGAATAAGACCCCAAGATACTTAAACTCCTCCACTTGGGGCAGGAGCCTGTCCCCAACCCGGAGAGGACAATCCACCTTTTTCTGGCTGAGGACCATGGACTCAGACTTGGAGGTGCTGATTCTCTTCCCAACCACTTCACACTCAGCTGCAAACCGTCCCAGCAAGAGCTGTACTTGTAATACTTGTAATACTTCAAGGATCTCCTCAATCCCACTGATACGCCTTCCACACAGGAAGCAGGGTTTGTGGACAAGGGGAATGACTCGCCTATCACAGGGGCTGAGGTCGCCAAGGTGGTTAAAAATCTCCTTGGTGGCCGGGGCCCCGGGGGTGGACGAGATTCGCCCTGAGTACCTCAAGGCCCTGGATGTTGTAGGGATGTCATGGTTGACACGCCTCTGCAACATTGCGTGGAGGTCGGGGGCAGTGCCTTTGGCATGGCAAACCGGGGTGGTGGTTCGTCTCTTCAAAAAAGGGGACTGGAAGGTGTGCTCCAACTTTAGAGGGATCACACTCCTCAGCCTCCCTGGGAAGGTCTATGCCAAGGTACTGGAGAGGAGAGTCCAGCCGTTGGTTGAACCTTGGATTCAGGAGGAGCAATGTGGTTTTCGTCCTGGCCGTGGCACATTGGACCAGCTCTTTACCCTCTCAAGAATTCTCAAGGGTCTGTGGGAGTTTGCCCAACCAGTTTACATGTGTTTTGTGGACCTGGAGAAGGCATTTGACCACGTCCCTCGTGGTTTTTTTGTGGGGGGTGCTTTGGGAGTATGGGGTATAGGGCTTGTTGTTACGAGCTATTCGGTCTCTGTACGACCGTTATGAGAGTTTGGTTCGTATTGCCAACACTCAGTCGGACTCATTCCCAGTGAGAGTTGGACTCCGCCAGGGCTGCCCTTTGTCACCGATCCTGTTCATAATTTTTATGGACAGGATTTCCAGGCGCAGACAGGGAATGTAGGCCGTCATGCAACAAAATTGTAAAAAAAAAAAAAACTGGCAGGGAAATCACGCAAAGCGAGCAGACCCAAGTAGGGGTCTCTGCAGAACGCTGCTGCAGCATCTACACACGTGATTGGCTGATCCTCGCTGCACCATTGTGTTACGTCACCCAAATACCAAGCGCTGATTTGCCGTGTGTGGAGTTATCTGGTTTTGTAAAAACAGGGTCCTGGCGTTTATCGGCTTTTGAAAAACAAAAAACAAAAACATGAACTTCATAGTGTATATAACAGCGGATATAGTGGATGTTTAGAAAAAACAATTTGAACTACTATACATAGGTAATGTGAATAGTTGTTTGTTGCACAGAGGGAAATTTTCTTGGAAGTGGCGTTTATTGGTTTTTGCAAACAAACTCTTCATTTGTTCCCCACAGTCACGCCTTTTAATGTGTAATTAAATGTAAATTACAGTCCAAATGTAGATATTAAGGTATGACAACGATACTCCAGCAAACTGATTTGAACATCCATCCATCCATCTTCTACCACATTTCCAGAGGTCCGAGTCGCAGAGGCAACAGCTCAAGCAGAAAAGTCCAGACTTCCCTCTCCCCAGCCACCTGCTCCAGCTCTTCAGAGAGGATACCAAGACGTTCCCAGGCCAGCTGGGAGACATAGTCTCTCCAGTGTGTCCTGGGTCTGCCCCGGGGTCTCCTCCCAGTGGAACGTGCCCAAAACACCACCCAGAATTAAATAAAACTAGTGCATTGCCCGTAGAACGCAAGTATTTCAGTCTGAAACAGATATCCCAGTCAGGCTTTACAGGCCCATGTTTGAAAGTGGCCTCAGGGCAAAAGCACACTCTATGCATTATCTTTTTTTCACTTCACTGAAAATAACAAGTTAGGTTAATTGGCGTCAAACTGGGGATTCTAAATTGTCCTTAGGTGTGACTGTGAGAGTGAATGGTCGTCTGTCTCTCTGTGTTGGCCCTGCGATGGACTGGCGATCTGTCCAGGGTGTACCCTGCCTCTCGCCCAAGGATGCTGGGATAGGCACCAGCCCCCCCGCGACCCGAAAAAAGGATTAAGCGGAAGAAGATGAATGAATGAATGAATGAATGAAAATAACCTTTTTTTTAATCGTCATCAGTTAGCGTGCCTGTGAGCCAGGTCTGAACGCTGCTTCTCCCAGCATGTTGTGTTGATTTGTCAGACCTGGTCCTCGGTGAAGCTCAGTCCAGTCTGCTCGTGCACCTCATTCTCCACATATGGCGAATTATCCTTTAGACCTACGCAATTACGGCAACTTATGGTATAATTTTTTTTAAGCATGAAATCTTCTATCTACACCTCTACACCTTCTATCTTTCTAACTTTCATTTGCTTGTTTTGTCCCGGGAATACTTTGGTGACTGACATGTCATGATGCTGTGTGTTATCCAATCAGCATGGTCGTGACACCGCGTATTGTTCAGTAAGCATAGCCGTGATGCTGCGTATTGTCCAATCAGCACGGAGCCAATCTGAAACCCCACCCACACTTCTTGAACCCTTTTACTGATAAAAATTACATATTTTGACTGAGTAACTCCACATTCGGGGATGCACACCCTTGTAACCTCAGGAAACCACGTTTAAAATCGGAGGCCAGTCTGACGAACGGTTCCAGAGATATGCGTAGAACAGACAGACAAACACACACACAGACAAAGATTTGCTGCATTTATAGATAGATGAGAAGTTTGTGCACAGACTCTATTGTGTGACACGCCAAAAACTGTCCAGGCAGAACAGTTGTTCTGTGTTTCATGTTCCGCTCCAACAAAAGGTGTATTGAGAGGTTAATTTGTATTAATTTTTTAATCCATTAAATAGACTACTATAATTAATTGCTTTAATACATTAATATTCCCAGCACTAATTTGGATGCTTTAGACATGAAAAATAGTAATAAGCAATATACAAATTATATATCAGTAGTTGTGTAATTGTCCACAAGTAGCTAGTAATAAATCACTAATAAGTACAAAGCAGTAATCCAATGAAAAAGTCCTTACACCTTTGCAATTCTTATTTACACTTTCTTACTTTACTTTAGGACTGCAATGTGTATTCAAATATAACCCAATATTAAAATCTACTGTGCTATCTCTTTTTAATGCCATGAGCCAGAATCTCATTCTTCACACCCATTTAAGCATTTGGATGGTTATTGAGTCAAGGAAAAAATATCTACATATAACATGGTCATTAGCGGCACAAAGCCCTTGGTGTACCCACACACCTGTCCAAGCCTTCTGTTTGTGAGGGGCATCCAATCAGAAGGAAGTTGAGTTAAAGGGAGATTGAAGCTAAAATAATTACACAAAATACAGGCTGAGGGGATTTTAGGGACCAGGATTGTTTTGAACTGTGAATCATACACACTCAAGTTACGGTAGGGCTGTTTTATTGCTGTCACAGAACCAAGACCAAACCTCCATGTTAATCATTAACTGCTCACTGCCTAAAGGAGGTACAGTGTTTTACAAGAATAACAGATTTTGCAATTGATCAGACCACAGTATGTACAAACAGCACATTTACCCACCCCTTAAAATCATGGAGCATATACAGCATATGCAAAATTTCAAAAGCATTCAAATGGAGGTGCGTGGGTGGCATTAAAAACTGAACTCTCATTCAACAAAATACATTTCACACCCGCCTGTCTGTTCACCTTTGCATTTCACTTTCTTCTGGAATTAAATACACATTTTTTTAATTGTTAAGGTTGGGGTCATGGTCAGGTTCAGGGACAATGGTTCAAAACTTCTTACAACTCCTCTCACCCCTCTCTCCCATCTCACTGCATGTAGTTATTTTCACAAGTACTATAAGGCATTGTTTTGCATCACTTTCAATGTCTCTGCTCATTGTACAAGTACTCATTGTACTCATGCTATTGTACAAGTGGAACACGTATTCAGTGCACATAAAATGTTTGTGC
The DNA here is from genome assembly GCA_020510985.1 of Pholidichthys leucotaenia. NCBI lineage: Eukaryota > Metazoa > Chordata > Actinopteri > Cichliformes > Pholidichthyidae > Pholidichthys > Pholidichthys leucotaenia. Next base: position 121,290,121 of record CM035837.1, on the reverse strand, counting down.
ATATATTCCTCACTTTTGAAGGGGTGGGTAAACTATGTTATTCGTACACATTTGAGTGAGACTGGCGAGACTTTGATGGTTCAAGTTTTAATTAAATGTGACAAAGAAACAAAACAAAAGCATGCTCCCCTTTGAGGGAAAATCCCAACCGTCTGCTAATGGCATCTACAGCACTTGCGTGGCTTCTCTCATCTGAGTCTGAACCCACAGCCTGAGATTTGAAAACTCCTTTGTCGTCACTAGTAGCCGGTCAGATGTGTCTGGGGTCACAAACAAGTGCTCCCTGAGTCTCCTCAGAAGGAACAGCCTGGCCAGTTCAGTTTATTGGTCAGGTGAAGACCCAGGTACTTGGATGCTACCAGTGTCCGTTCCCTGGATGTTTTGCCGGTACTGTTATTTTAAAAATAGCAATACCCACAATCTGTAGCATACTTTTGATAATTTTTGCTGGTAATACCGTCTTTAGGTGGGAAGTAGATTTTGTTTTTACTTTTGCACAGCACTTGTTTCATTTAAGTCTTCCAACAGAGAAGGGCTGGGATTAGGCTTTTCTCCCTCAGCTGCAGCTTCTCTTTGATATCTATGCCAGATTTGTTTTGAAGATAGGGATGAAAGCTTGTTTTCATCTCTGTTTAGGGGGGTGTCTCTCTCTCTTACACTCCCACCTAAAGGGACACAAAGAGATCTGACACTGAGAGAAGAAACGCTGAGTTGCTCATACAGGCTTTTGCTGTTGTGACACCCCACTTTTTTAATATCGTTCCTTTGTGCAGAAATTAGGAGTGTATGTGTATGTGTGTGTGCGTGTGTGGGAGGGGGTATTTGGCATCACATAACTGCAATGGCTATGAATACATGCTGGGTGTTTGAACGGAGGGTTTAGGACAGGCGTCTGCAACCTACGGATCTGGAGCCACATGAAGTCCTTTTGCCCGGAGAAGTTCTTTCCATGTCTTTGAAAGAATCACATATTTATAAGAAAAAAAGTCACCAATTTATGAGAAAAAAAAGTCTCAAACTTTTATAAATAGGTTTCAGATTTACAAGAAATAGTTCATCAATGAACAAGAAAAAAATGCAAATTTAAAACACAAATTTAAAGTTGAAAAGTTTTAATTTACTGGAAAAGGAACAAATTTAGAAGAAAAAGAAAAAGGAAAACAAAAAAATTTTAAGAGAATGGTTGGAATTTTTTAGAGAAAAAAGTTTTTTGTTTTAAAGTTAGACAAGGTTAGATATTTGCAATAAAACTTTCAATACCTGTTGAACTCTCAAGATTCCGCGGGCGGTCACGTCTCTGCGTCTTAGTGCGTCTCAGTGCGCACTGAAAAAAAAAGCTGTATTTCCGGTCTTCCAGTACAGACACAGCCTTGTTACAACCTGAGAAAAAAAGCTATGTAATATATTCATTTTTTGTGGTATTTTTACAAAATTTTGACCTGAGCTTGAAAACACTTGGTTCTACATTTCTGTTGTGTTTTCCAGCCAGTATCTGACAGCTGTATGTTATTTGCAAGCATTTGTATCTAAAAAAACACCCAGGCGAACTTACTTGTTACTCAGTGGCAGGAGCACTTAGAGAGATTATGACTGTTTTGCCAAAAAATTCAGAGTGTTTTCTTTTAAATGAGACCAACCCCATGAAGATGCTGCAAAGGGTTGAAGAACAGCTTTTGATTTACTTTGGGCACGTTATTTTTAGGCGTTTTAAGGGAAGTGGAACAGAGTTCAACAGGTTAAAAGATAGAACTCAAAAAGGAGTAAAGTAAAAAAAAATGTTTTTAAATGTATTTAAAGTCAAAAATTTATGAGGAAAAAAGCACATATTTACAATGGAAAAATTTACAAGAAAGGTTGCCAATTTATAGAAAATTTTAAAAGAAAAAAAATCACAAATTAATGAAAAATTTAGCAAATTTAAGAAAAAAGTCTCAAATTTTCATGAAGACAAAGACACAAATTCATACAAAAAAGCTATAAAAAAGTATCTGAAAAAATGCCAATTTTCCAGTAGAAAACCGGAATTTAAAGGAAAATTTTCCAGTTTAAAAGCAAACAAAATATAAAAATGTTTTGTAGGAAATGACAATCACAGACTTAACAAAAAATTTAAATAAAATGGAATAAAAGTTTCTAATTTATTCACACAACTATATTTGAAAACTGTCAAACTTAAGAGAAAAAAGCTCATTTATGAGAGAAAGGTTGGGAATTACAAGCTTCAAATTGAAAAGAAAAATCTCAAAAATAGTAAGAACGAAATAAAACTTAAGAAAATAAGGAAGAAAACTTATCTAATTTGAGACAAATGTTAATTTATGTAGAAAAGTGATAAATTTCTGAGGATAAAGTATTACAATTTTGACAAAAATAGAAAAGTTATATGAAAATGTATATTTAAGTGAGAGTAAAAAAAACCACATTTACAAGCGTAAAAATTGTATATTTATTGTATATTGTTTGCCCCGGGGAGGCTGTGGCTGCAGGGTAGCCTGCTGCTGTCGATGTCTGTCTGGGGTGGGCGCTCTGGGATGTCGCTTGGCATGTGGAGCACCGTGTGGGTCCTGCCAATTATTCATTATTATATATGTTTGTGTGTACAAGATGTGTGAGAGTAAGTGTGAGTGTGGCTGCCCCATCATGCCTGTGGTGCTGGTGAGCGCCAGGGTGCAATGTTGGCGGGTCCTAGGCTGCACGGCCTGGTGGCCCTCGCCTGGGATGGGATCTGGGGGCAGTGGGTGGCCTCCAAAGCCAGTTTGGGAGCTGGCTTCTGGGGGGGACTGGTTCTCTTTGGGACCACCTCCCTCCCAGTCTTGCCTCTCCTTCCCCCCTCCCCCCAATTCGGGGTGGATCATACATTTTATTGGATACACTTAGGGTTTTGGGGTGGGGGTGTGCCGTACGGTGTCGGTGAAAAGGATCCCTCTGTCTACTGCATAATGGGGCCACCCTCACCTCAATTTTAATTGCACTGTAGACACTGAGGGCTTGGGGGGGATGGGAGCCCCACTACCGATAGCAGTGGGTAGCGGTGCCCTAACACACTATCCCCCCCCCCCCCCCAATTTTAACTGCACTTTGGTAGTTCACACATCTGCACACAATCACACCACACAACTAATACTCACCCATCACTATTCACTCATGGGGGATGGGGGTCTTCCCCCACCTCTGCTGCCCTCTGTCTGCCGGGGGCCTGAGGCCTGGCTGGTGATCTGGGGCCCGTCATATTGTCATCATCCCTGGGTGCTGCCGAATGAATTTGTGCAACCATTTCCAACGAGGTCTGGTTAGCTGGCTGGCCGGCCGGCTGGCACAGCTATTGACGCCGCCAAGGACACAGTCCAAGGACGGATAATTTTTTCACACATAGGGAGTTGTTCAGAACTCCTTATAAGAACTCCTTATACAAAGATATAGAGTGATGATAGTCAAGTCAGTGGCAGTAATGCACCTGTAAGCTGGTTGCCAACCGCCAATCAAATCTAAAAGAAGAAGAATATGTGCGAGCAAGGGAATGAACGAGTGAGAGAGTGAGCGAGCAAGTGAGTAAGTGAGAGCGAGGGAGTGATGAGTGGAGATGGTGATGGTGGGTCGGATTTGTGTGGCAGTTCGTGTGTTGGGTGGCATCTCGGAGTGCTTGTAGTGTTCCGTTGATCAGTCGCTCCGGATGGGCATTGGTGGTGGTGGTCTGCTTCTTTGGCCGCGGCCGCCCCAGGGCGGGGTGGCGGGGGTGTGGCTGCTGGTCCGCGGCGGCAGTCTCCTCGGCTGCTGTCGGGCATTGGTGCGCATTCATGCCCAATACGTCTGTGCCACAGTCACCCTAAGTGTTAAGGGTGAATGAGTGTGGTTGAGTGTGTGGGCAGAGCACAAGTGGATATGAGTAAGTTGGAGCGCGAGTGAGAGTATGCGTATGGGTGAGTGTGGGGTTATGTCTGCAAATACTCTCAATGATGACGCCAGGTGCACAATTGAATTTAACTTTATTGTTGCTGCAATAACCACAATACAACTGTCAGGCAGGGGCGTTGGCAAAGAGGGCGGACTTCCCTGCCTGCTGATATTTATAGGAGCAGCGTAGTGGCGGAAACGGAAGTGGGTGCCACTACACCGCACTTCACAAATAAGAGCATCTTTGAACATGCAACAATACCACCCCCCATAGAAAAGTCCAAAACACACATACAATTGAGACCCTCCCCAATTTAGGACCAGAAACACGCACTACGACTAGACTGGAATAACTAAAAAGACCTATCACATTCACGCAACAAACTAAAACTAGGGGGGACGAGTGGACTACTGTCCTACCCCACACGGCAAGGTGGATTTATTCTGCCACCTGTAAATTAAATAAATGAAGTCTATTAATTAACTCAAAAGTACTGTCATGCTCCTAAACTATAAATAAAACACACAAAATAATCCCAGAGCCATGTACAACCATATGAACATTAGAACTCTCTTATTTCCACACATGCACAAACATATGAACATTGAAACTTTCCCTTTTCCCCATTATTACTATTATCATTATTTCTCTACAACACATCTACAAAAGAACCACACTTAGAACTTCTTTCTTTTTTTTTGTATCATATATACAAACTCACACTCCACTCAGCTAACTAGGGGAGGAACTGGCCCGGAGGAACTGGGGAGAAACTGGCCCCTGGACAGTCTCTCAGTAAGTCCACTCCTGGAGTCGCATCATCGCGTAGACAGTGATGCACCTTGTCTTCTCCGCCATCAGCCACTCCTTTCATCTGGACCCACCATCCAAAACCTCCTCCCGGGCACACAACCCATTGGCGTGCCTCCACAAACCACCCGACGGTTGAAAGTTCAGCCACAATATGTAGCCGATCCTGGTGATCCCCAGGCTGTCGTTTGGCCCACATTCGCCATGGATATGCCTTCTCACGAGCCCAAACCAGATCCATGACTCTCAGAGGGGTCTTGCTTGGCCTACAGTGTTGCTGCTTGGCACGCGGTTTCTCTGTGCCTGTTGGTCTGGCCCCGACCTCTTTTAAAGCCGCTCCAGCGGTCGCCGTTGTAGCCCCAGATCCTCCAGCCCAGTGCGGGCGAGCTCCGGGGAAAACTGGAGCTAGCTTGTTGAAGTCGTTCGACGATGCAGGCGCCTCGTCGTTCCGCTCAGTACCCTCATCCAGGGCGTCTTGAGCTCCAGCACTGAGACCCTCCTGCGTTGCTCCTGAGCGAGGCTGGTCCTGCTCGACCTCCAGGGTGCCAGGTAAATCTTCGTCCCACACTGCATCATCCTCCACTCTTGGACCCAGCCGGTTCCACTGTCCACAACCTGACCAATTCTCCCCAGCGTCATTCTTAATGGTGAACCCCAGACCATAAAATAGGTCACAGCCCATGATGTTGACGCCTCGGGACGTCACGATGAACTTGAAATCAGCCATCTCCATCGACTTGTACCGCACCATCCACACCAGCATTCCAACCATGCACAGTCGTCTACCTCCATAACCACAGAGCAGCGCTGGGTCTCCTGCAATTCTATAGTGGGGGAAGAATTTTCTCACCATAGCCCAATTCAGCAGACAACCCTCCACCCCATGTCAGTCAGCAGCGGCACCTCCACACCATCCATCTTGACTGTGCAGAACATGTACCCATTGATACTTGGAGACACCACGTGAACAAGTATAGGGGCGGTGGGGGGGGGTCAATTTTCCCTGTGAGCGCTCTGGCTCAGACATACGGCACACCCTGGCATAGAGGTTCAAGCGTCCACACTTGCTGCAGTGCTTCCCTCTCGCCAGACAATCCCTGGCCTTGAAACGGTGCTTCACGGACCCACAACCCATACACATGGGTTTTCCCGGGGCAGACCTAAATTTTGCAGCGTTGGTCTCCATGGCGTAGTCCTCCACGCTGTCATTGCTGTCTGGGTCCGCTACTTGGGTCGTGGCGGGAAACTACAGCTGCCGTTGTGACAGATGCTCACTTAACTCTGAAGCCAGCTTGTCCGCTGTCTTCAACTGGAGAGCCAACTCGACAGCTCTAGCCAGCGTCAAGTCACCCGGTATTTTGTCCTTATTGCAGCGTTGTTGGTGTGCTCCGCCAGCTGGTCATGAATCATCTCCTCCTCCAGCGTCCCAAAATGACACTCACTAGCCAGTAGTTTCAGATCGGTGATGAACCGCTGGATCGGTTCTCCCACCTGTTGGTGGTGCTGCCGCAACCTGATCCTCCAGTCAATGACGCTATCTGGGGCGCAAAAACGGCATGCCATCAGCTTGACCACGTCTTCCAATCCGTCTGAATCACCGAGTGTGCTTAGGATCCGCTGTCCCTCACTTCCCAAATTGTGCGCCAGGAGTGTGCGTGCCCTTAGCTTGTCCATCTCACCCAGATTGAGCGACACGATGTATGTCTCAAAGGCTGCATACCATCTTGGCCAGGGAATGGGTGGCTCGCCCGGGAGCTCCAGAAAGGGCCAAATTGGAGAAATACACGCTTCCATGTTTTATCCTCGTCACCAAAATGTTATATCTGTAAATACTCTCAATGATGAGGCCAGGTGCATGACTGAACTTAACTTTATTGATGTTGCAATAACCACAATACAACCGTCAGGCAGGGTGTTGGCAAAGAGGCCAGACTTCTCTTCCCGGTGATATTTATAGGAGCGGTGTAGTGGCGGAAACGGAAGTGGGCGCCACTACACCACACTTCACAAATAAGAGTATCTTTGAACATACAGCACGTGGGTGCAGGGAGGCGTGGGTGGGTGCGGGTGACTGTGAGGACGAGTGGGAGTGGGAGCAAGATTGAGCGGGTACGAGAGTGGGTGGGTCTGGGTGTGGGAGTACAAATGTGGGATTGTGTGGGCGACAGGGTGAGTGTGTGTGAGTGTGTGTGGGTGCAAGTGGGTGCGTGTGAAAGCATGAGGGTGTGAGTGCGTGGGAATGGGTGTGTATGCTGGTCGTGGGTGCTGGACTGAGGGAGTGGCACCTCCTGGTGCCTCCTGGTACCTCCAGGCCACATTTGCTCCCTTGGACTAGGGGAGCCCCCCATGGGGCTCCTGCACCTTGCTGCCACCTTCATTGGACATGGGAGCCTGGAAGCTCCTCGGGTGTGTGTCAGGGGCCGCTGGGATGGACGTGGGCCCGCTGTGGGGGTGTCTCTGGCCCAGAGGGTGGTGGTGGGGGTGTGGCCTACTGGCGCCTGGGGCCCGGGGGCTGGCATTGGCCCCAGTGGGGAAGGGGGGGGCTGACCAGTTCGGGGGCGGGTGTGCGCCACACTGGCCGTTGGCCGTCCCTCCTGGGGCAGATGCCTGGTTGTCCTGGGGCTTGTTGGCCCTGGGACATTTGTGTTCTGTGGGGTTTGGTGGTGGTGTCTTGCTTGCTTGAGGTTTCCGGGGGATGGGGTGTTGCTGTGGCCTGCCACCCTCTTTGTATGTTTCCTGGCAAACCACTTACAGGCACACACTTACTTTGTGCGTATTCTCATACATATGCGCACGCACACACACGTCTCACCTTTAATAGGTGCAGATACCAGACTCGTGATGAGACCTTTTCAGTAGAAGAAACAGTTTGTCTTCTGCATGTTTCAGTTGTGTTAGTCTGTTTCTTTTCTCTGTTTGTTCGTCTCTTTTCTTCCCCCTCCCCACCCCTCCTTTCCCCATTCCACCCCTGTCGGGTCCTTCATGGGTAAATATAAATAAAGTATTAAAAGTTATTACAAGAGGAGTTTATAATTAATATACAGTACATATACAGTATATGTGCTGTATAAAGCTCCTTTTGGCAAAGTAAATCTGTTTGGCACAATAAGGGAAGCAGATTTCTGTTCTACTTACCGAGCTGCTTGACAGGACAAGGGGGAAAAGTCACAAATTTATGAGAAAAAAGTCTCAAACTTTTATAAATAGGTTTCAGATTTACAAGAACTAGTTCATCAATGAACAAGAAATAAATGAAAAAATCTAAACTTAAACTTTAAATTTATCACACAAATTTAAAGTTGAAAAGTTTCAATTTACTGGAAAAGGAGCAAATTTACAAGAAACAAAGTCACAAATTTAGAAGAAAAACAAAAAAATTTAAGAGAATGTTTGGAATTTTTTAGAGAAAAACTTTTTTTTGTTTTAAAGTTAGACAAGGTTAGATATTCACAATAAAATTTACAATATTAAAAGATAAAACTCAAGAAGGAATAAAGTAAAAAAAAAAGTTTTTAAATTCATTTAAAATCAAAAATTTAGGAGGAAAAAACAGTAAAATTTACAATGGAAAATTTTACAAGATAGGTTGCCAATTTATAGAAAATTTAAGAAGAAAAAAATCACAAATTAATGAAAAATTTAGCAAATTTAAGAAAAAAGTCTCAAATTTTCATGAAAACAAAGATACAAATTCATACAAAAAAAAGCTAAAAAAAAATGTATCGGAAAATAGTGCCAATTTTTCCAGTAGAAAATTGGAATTTAAAGGAAAACTTTCCAATTTAAAAGCAAACAAAATGTATAAATATTTTGTAGGAAATGACAATCACAAATGTAACAAAAAGTCAAAATAAAATGGAATAAAAGTTTCAAATTTATTCACACAAATATATTTGAAAACTCAAAATTAAGAGGAAAAAAGCTAATTTATGAGAGAAAGGTTGGGAATTACAAGCTTCAAATTGAAAAGAAAAATCTCAAAAATAGTAAGAACAATATCAGAATCAGAATCAGAATCAGAATAAACTTTATTGCCAAGCATGTAAAAAAACACACGAGGAACTTGACTTGACATTGGTGCGCATGCGCGCGACACAACGACACGGCAGCCATAAAGGCGCCTCATCAAACAGAGATAGATAAGAAAGGGAGGGGAAGGGAGGGAACGACACAAGGGGGGAGGAGAAAAAAAAAACTTCGTTATCAAAATACAGCTTATTTTTAAGCAGATTGTGATTACAATGAAAAAAAATCTCTCAATAGCACAGAGCAACAACTCAGAATTCACGAGACACAAGAGAGCAGTGTACAGTATATCTTTAATCAGTTCATGAATCAATGTGTGTGCGGTGTTGAGCAGTGTTGATGATAATAAGAGAGACCCAAGGACCCTTGGCAGAAGATGTTTTGTCTGTCTGGCGCCCAGTCTTATCTGGCGCTGCAGCTGGCTGTCCAAGGCCTTGTGCTCATGATTTTGAAAAAAAACACAGTCTGCAGACAGCCAGGAGGAATTTTCATGGGGAATAATAATGCCAAATAGGACTGATCACAGAGAAGACTTGTATTTCTTCTGTAGATTCAGTACATTAATCCTTCATTGCGCAGCTTTGAACTCGTCGTGGAAAGACCTGAGCGAACCCATGATGTAATCCACCTTACGAGACAGTTCTCCAGTAGTCGCTATCAGGGTCTTCTCCAGTTTCTCAATTTGTTGGATGCACCTCGCCTGGCCAGCATTTTGATAGGTTGAATCCATCTTCAGCAATTTGCGGTAAACCAAGACAATTCCCGTCCCAATCAGAATTATCCCAATCACCAAGATTACGAAGATAAACAAATCTTCAATATCTTCGATAGAGAGATTAGAGAGACACAGCATTTTCCAAATACCTGTGTCACATAGATAGCCCACTGGAGCCGTTCCAGCGGGGCAAACAGCTTCCCCCGGAGCACTTTTCCTTGTTGAAAAAATAGTGTCAATTGTGTTCAAAGCCCAGCTTATTAACTCCATAATTTCTTTTCGGCGGTCGCAGTCAGACGCAGACAGACAACAGCAAGCTGGGATCCAGTAGGAGGGGAGGAAAAAATCAGCAGGAGAGAAGAAAAAAGCGTCTGCTCTCTTGGGAGGGCGGAAGTGATATAACAAGCAATATAACAAGCTTAACAAGAAACAAAAGAAAGAAAGTTATCTAATTTGAGACAAATGTCAATTTATATGGAAAAGGGGTAAATTTCTGAGGATAAATACAATTCTGACAAAAATAGAAACGTTACATAAAAATGTATATTTAAGTGGGAGTAAAAAAAACATTTGCAAGCATAAAAACTGTATATTTACAATGGATGTCACAAATTTCTGAGAGAAAAGGCGCACACTGAAGAGAAGGAAAAACTCTGTTGCTAATGCTAGCATGTCAGTTAATAAGTAATAACTCAACTGTTTTACCCCAGTTTTAAGGCTCAAAGTTTGCTCTAAATCATTCATTTCACCTATATTTCATAGACCCCACAGTTCAGAGTGTTATGTCTGAGTTTGGAGTCAAGGAGAACGTCAGGAGTGGAGCTGGACACTCGTTTATTAAATACAGGGCTCCGTGCACCTAACTACACATGCCACCGCAAGCAGAGGTAAAGGCGGAAGAGACCGCCCCCTACCTGCAGCCCTTCTTATGTGCACGGGGTTGGCGGAACCGGAAGATGGAGTCACCACCCCTTGCTACACAAATAAAAGCTCCAATGCAGAACAATATGAACTATAAACAGCAACATCACATTTCCCCTCCCTGCAGAAAAGACCAAAACACACAAAATTAGAACCCACCCCAATTTGGAACCCGAATCATCAGCTAAACATAACTAAACTAAAATCACAAAAGGTGCCTATGGCATTCACACAAAATAAGTAAATTAGGGTAGACGGGTAGACTGCTGTCCTACTCCCCCACACGACGAGGCGGGTTATTCTGCCGCCGATGATATATAAAAGTCCCATTATAAACTAAAAAGAAAACCACTGCCGTGTCTCCTACTTAAAACAGAACACCAAAATAATCCCAGAACTATAAATGCAGCTTAATAACTAATAACATATACATGTCCATAGCTTGGTGAGGATGACCCGTGCCCTTCACCATTCAGTCCGCCCCAGGAGGTAGCTCGCTTCCCGGGCCACAGCTGGTTGCCTCAATTCCAGTGCGCCTTCTCCTCCACACCTCTGGATGCTCCAATCGTCTGGGGCCATGCCCGACTGCCTTCTCCGGGCATGCCATAACTCATTAGGATGATGCCACGAGCCATCCGATAGCACAAGGTAACTATCCTGCTGCTTGTCCGTCACCTGCAGCCAGCCCTGGTACTGCTCCATCTTCCACTTGGCTCTCACCCACCTGGACCTCGCCTCCGCCTGAGTCCAAACCCAGTCCGCGACTCCAAGCAGGGCCCTGCTTGGCCTGCAGTGTCTCTGCCTGGCACTCGCCCTCCCAGTGCCTCTTGGTCCTGCCCCAACTCCTTGTAAACCTGCTCTGGACCCTGCTGATGTGGCCCCGTGTTCACCAGCCCACCACGGCCGAACTCCGGGAACACCTGGGACTATCTTTTGGGCATCACTCGCCGCTTCATCCAGGGCAACTCGGACACTGGCACTGGGGCCCTCCCGTGGTGACCCTGAACATGACAAGGCCTGTCCACTTTCCGGAGTGCCCAGCAATTGTTCATCCCACACAGCGTTGTCCCGAACTCTCGGGACCGGTCGGTCCTACAGTCCGCAGCCCGACCACTCTTCCCCAGCACTGCTCCTGATGGAAAACCCGAGGCCATAGAACAGGTTGCAGCCCATGATGTTCGTGTCGCAGGCCGTCATGATGAACTCCACATCGGCCATCTTCGCCGACTTGTACCGAGCCATCAGTCTGACGGTACCCACCGTGGCCAACTGTCCTTCTCCATAGCCGCAAAGCGGTGCTGAGTCACCTCCAATTCTGTAGTGGGGAAAACATTGCCTAACTGTAGCCCAGCAGAGAACTCTCTGCCCCCATGTTGATCAGCATTGGTATCAGTACTCCATCCAACTCTACTGTGCAATGTGTGCGCCCACTGGTACTCGGGGACACAGCATGGATTACCTTTGGGGCAGGAGGGGTCGAATTTCTGCGTGGGCTCTCTTGTTCTGCTGACTGGCATACTCTTGCGAAGTGACGTAGACGGCCACACCTGCCACAATGCTTCCCTCTTGCTGCACACTCTCTGGCCTTGTAGAGGTGCTTCGTGGACCCGCAGCCCATACACCTGGACTTCCCCAGGGCAGACCTCATCCGTACAGCATTGGCCCCTTCCATGTCGTCCTCAACGCTCCCATTGCTGTCTGGGTCCACTACCTGCGTAGCCATGGGGGATCGTAAATCTCTCTGTGATAGACGCTCACTTAGCTCCCGAGTTGGCTTGTCTGCTGCTTCCAGCTGGAGCGCCAACTCGATGGTGCTGGCCAGTGTCAACTCACCTGGGAATGTGAGCAGCTTGGAATGGACTGCAGCACAGTTGGTGTGTTCCGCCAACTGGTCGCGAACCATTTCTTCCTCCAACGGCCCGAATCGACACTCAGCGGCCAACTGCCTCAAGTCCGACATGAACCGCTGGATGGGTTCGCCTACCTGTTGGCGGCGTTGTCTGAACTTAATCCTCTGGACGATGACATTGTCCAGCACCCTGAAATGGTGCGCCATTAACTCGACCACTTCTTCATAATTGTCCACGTCACCAAGTGTGCCCAAAATTCTCTGTCCCTCCATTCCCAGGTTGTGCACAAGCAGTGCACGTGCTCTCAGCTTCTCCAGCCTTCTCAGGTCCAACGCCACCATATATGTTTGAAAAGCTTCATACCACAGAGGCCACGGTACAGGCAGCTCACCCACGAGCGGCCGAATTGATGTCCCACACGCTTCCATGGTTTTACTTCTCGTCGCCAAAATGTTATGTCTGAGCTTGGAGTCAAGGAGAATGCCAGGAGTGAAGCTAAGCACTCGTTTATTAAATACAGGGCTCTGTGCACCTAACTACACATGTGACCGCACGCAGAGGTAAAGACACAAGAGACCACCCCCCCCTACCTGCAGTCCTTCTTATACATAAGGGGTCGGCGGAACTGGAAGACGGAGCCACCACCCCGTGCTACACAAATGAAAGCTCCAATGCAGGAACAATATGAACTATAAATAACAACATCACTCAGGGGCCTGTGGTGGTCCCTCCTCCCTCTGGCCTCAGCATCAGAGACACCTGCACGCCTGCGCTGAACTCTCCCATCCCCCCACCCTCCCCCCGCCGTCATCTGTCCCTCAGCTCCCTCATCCATTATAGGGCAGGACCGACAGCATTTGCATGTGGATTCAGGAGATCAGGAGAGCGAGAGAAAGAGAGAGAGATGGAGGCAGGGGGAGGCGGAGGGAGCATATGACACAAAAGAGGGAGAGAGAGAGAGAGAGAGAGAGAGAGAGAGAGAGAGAGAGAGAGAGAGCTTTAGCCAGAGAGTGAGGCTGCAGATATCGATGGCATTAACAATGGAGCATTAGGATCCAGAGAGGCGATAGCTAACCACTCAATGGCTGGGGGTAAAGACATTTAAGGAGGAGGGAGGTCCTCCTCGGTGCGCTTAGGGGGAGGAGGAGGAGGGAGAAGGAGGAGGAGGAGGATGGGCCTCGGACACAGACTTGCAATGGCACTGCAAAATTTGGATTAAAGCAGTATGGTAACGTTTTTGACTTCAATTTATGGCTGTGCTGCTTGTGTCTGTCATCCTCATGTGTGCGCGTCCGTCCAGCACCGTCTCATGTCCTCGTGCGTCTCCACGCCGAGCGCAGAGGGCTCGGACACATACCCCTGTCCTCTTGTTTTCATGGCACACACATGCACACACATCTGCCATTTCCATCCTCATTTCAGTCCTCCTTTTTTTTTGCCCCCCCCCCCCCTCCTTCCAACCTCCGGGAGCCTTGGTCCATCCCGCTGCGTCTCTCTGGCCGCTTTAGATTTGTTGTCTTTAGCGCAGCCATCACTCTCAGCTGCTCTGCGCTTTTTTTTTTCACCCATATCTTAATGTTGAACATCTGCACCCCCCCCCCACCCCCCACCCATCCAGCATCATGCCTCCTCCCGTGATGCTTAGCATCTCACTGTTTCTTCCTAACAAAACAGGGAAACGCTTCATCTCCGGGGACTGCGGTCATCTATGTTTTCCGCTCACTCGCACTGTTATTGTAACCTACTTTTTTTTCAAAAATCACTGGCTGCTGCGCATCGCTCGGCCTCACTTGTAACAGTACAGGGAGCTTGTGCTCGTTTTTCAAAAGGCTGTCACGCAAGTGTAATACAAATAAATCCTCCTGGCTGGAGAAATTGGAGCAGCGCTGCTTTATGAGGTATATTCTCTGACATGCGTGTGCTGAGCCCCCCGCGCTCACAGGCTCTGATTACTCTGTTTTGACGTCAGGCGGAGAGTCATTAACAATCCCGCCATCTGCCACGCTGCATAAACATATAATACTGACCAGGGAATCCCCGTCGTGGATCATTGGGGTGTTTCTGAGAACTGCATCCTCACGCTGTGGCGTCTTTACAAGGCAAAGGAGACAGGAGCGCGTTTGGTTGACATATATAGAATAATCCGGAACATTACCGAGGGATGTAGGCCTGTGTAAGAGATCAACGTTTCATCTCCAGTGTTGTGATTGCAACATGCTGGGCTCTGTAATGCACAGAGAAATTTGTTAAGTTGGCTCCACTTAAAGAATAGGTGAAATATATAAGATTTTCATGAAAACAAAGATTTTTAAAAAAAAAAAACATCAACAAAGCGTTTAGAAAACGTAAACAATGTAAGTCAGTGTTCTTCTAAAAAATTAGTATATTGAAGAAAAAAATATTTTGTAATTTTTTGGCAGGCAGACAATAATATAACTATTTACATCCAGCAGCTGGAGTAAGACAAACATGGAAGTCCAGTGAGGATGTCACAGCCTCGTAGCATCGCTAGCTTGATGTTATGTGCCGCTTGTTGGGTTGCCAGGTAGTGAATTATTCAGCTAAATACCTGAGTCTCAAGGCAAACGTCAGTTTCCCAATCGTTCTCAAGTATGGCATGACAAAGGAGCAGGATAAATATGGGTTCTGCTTTTGATGGATAATGTCTGCTGAAGAGTCTGAAAGGGCTGAAAAGTCACGGAGAGATGACCTTTTTTCTTCTGACAGGTAAGCTAACTATGATGCTAACTAGCTCATTCATCTTCTGCTGCTAATCTGGTGGTTAGGGAAGTTGGCAGGGGGCAGTGTAAAGTCTATGTAACCAACTAAATTTTATTTCTGACATTTTCTCATTATAATTATGAGTGTATAATAATATCAGCCAATATATGACTTGGAATAGACCCCACTAACTGCTCCTTACTAAGCTGACACGTATGACAGGTTCATTATATGAATTATACAGTGAAAAAAGTTAGTTGTTTATTGTTGTTACAGATTAAGATAATAATGTAGAACTTTATTGATCACCATGGTGGAAATTGACTTTAAATGTTCTAATAGTAGAATAAACAAGGCTTAATTTATTTTCTTACTAATGTTAACTGCATAGCATTAGCCACAGAATTTCTTGAGTCCCTGAAGTAGCTGTAATTATGTAAGTAGAAATTTATGTCAGATTTTTGACTATCCAAGTAATAAACCATAACATTTTTTCACCCTCTGTAAGGACTTCCTCCATCATGAGGTAAATAAGTACAGATGGGTGTTTGGACAATGTCATCATGATACAGCTGCATTCACTGATGTGATGGACCAGTGGGGGTTAATGACAGAACATCAATATCTGACCTTTAGGTGAGTATGATGCAAAGTTTTACATGTAAAAAGTCACAAAAAGACTATTAATATGACTGTGTTCTCATAGATCAGCATTTAAAAACCACATTCTGATGATGACACTCTGATGTCAGCAGAAGCTTCTCCTCCACCCCGCCTGTGTATGGGGCCTGAACTCCATTAGCAGCTCAGGACAACAACCACCAGAGGGATCGTCCAGTGAGGAAGACAGTCAGCGGCACACCAATGTAAGTTGTCTTATCAAAGCATTTTACACACAGTAATGTATAAAGCCAAATCCTTTATTTTGAATTTTTAAATGTGTTTGTTTAGAAGAATTTTTTAACTGTTTTTGAAATGTTAAGGAGTGTGTGTTTTTTTTATATTTAGTGAGTAACCTGGTCAAACCAATCATATTTATGGATTATTTTGCCAAGACTAGATGCAACAGATATTTGTTTCTTTCTTTTTTGAATAACTTCTCAAGACAACAGTCAAAATTTGGCAGCCGAAATGTCTTGGACTTTTCATTTTTATTAAAACCACAACTTGCCTGTGCACTTGGTGTTCCAAGAATGTGGAATTAGAAAAAATGTTCTTCTTCTTTAATCAGGTCCAGTCTTGCAGCAGGAATGAATATACAACACAGCCATCCATCCATCTTCTACGGCTTTTCTGGGGGTCCAGGTTGTGGAGGGAGTAGTCTAATCAGAGAAGCCCAGACTTCCCTCTCCCCAGCCACCTCCTTCAGGTCTTCAGAGAGGACACCAAGACGTTCTCAGACTAGCTGGGAGACATAGTCTCTCTAACGTGCCCTGGATCTGCCCCAGGGTCTCCTTCCTCCTCCCACAACACACACATAAAAAGTAATTCCATTTCTGTACCTGCTCTTTCCTTCACCTACAGTATATTGTCATTCATATTATATAGACCAAGAAAACTCTATGCATCACCGCTGTAGTCCTAAAACTGTCTTGTAGTTCACATACTGTCATGTTTTAATGCCGTTAGTCTGTGATGACACTTTCTTAGAGACTGTCCTTTTTTACATCAACAAATTGTGCCTGACTATAGTAACAAAGGTCAACACTGACTATTGGGACAACAGCAGCTTTCCAGAGTGTCCTAATCCTGATTTAATTAATTTTTCTATTGCTCTCCCAGATCTGCCCCATGCACCCTGCACCTGGACTGTTTATTTTTTAATAAATATTTCCCCCAAAATAAATTCCTGTTTGTCATATGTTGACTCACTTGATTTGAGGTTGATTTTCTTTTACATTCTACTCATCCACCTCCAAAAGGTGAATATTGTGGTGAATTTATTTTTAGAAATAACTCAAATCTTAAAAAATAAAACTTTCATATTCTACAATAATCCCATACAAATTTAGCCATTTTAAGACTTTTTTTTTGTTTGAAATTTGGATGAATAAGTCTGAGCTATTTGATATAGATCTGAATGGTGATGTGCTCATTTTTGGAGATGCAGTTCTGTTCTTACACAATATTATTTGAAAAAAGATTATTATTCCACCATAAATTATTTCCAACTTCACTAAGGATTATTGATTACAATGTTATGTATGTATCTAATATGTACAGTATATTTTAGGTTCTTGTTTATCACTAAGTTTAAAAAGGTTGAAAATACTTTAGTTTTGCACAGGTGAGGTAAACCATTACTTTGTGAAGCTGTCACACTGAATAAACAATAGATTTCATCTTCTACAGTAACTGAAAGGGCACAAATGAATTCAGGCATCCAATGTTTCACAACATTTATTTATATATTTTAAAACAATAAAAACAAAACACATTTACAACCTAAAAAGTAACGAACTGACATAACTGCTGGAGCTTAATAACAACAGCCGTTTTTGTTGTTGTTTTTTTTAAAGCATGCATAGCTAAAACGGACGAACTTAAACAGACCATAAAAGTGTGATTCAGCATATTTACAAAAACCACAGAACAACTAACAGCAAAGTCCTTACAATCTGGTCTAAAGTGTTGTCATAATTACGTTGTCAAAACTAGAGAGCTATCCGGTTTGATTACAGCTGTGCTGCATTAGCATTACTGTCAATAACACTATACCATATAGTTACTTTAAAAAGGTTTACCGGAGATGCGCATCCGAGAAGATTATGTTAAATAAACGATTCTATACTACAAGAGTCCTCGCTTGACACGCTGTCTGGCTCATAATAACCAAAAGTCTGAGATGTTAGCAGTCTGCAGTGTTAGCCTCCAGGAAGTGATGTTTATCTCTACCTGGCAACCGGTACAAGATTATAGTGAGTCAACAGTGCGTGCGACACCTACTGGCCAGGAGATCAGAATCCTTTCTATTGCACCTCTAAAGAGTTCTATTATGTTTTTTTGGGGGGGGGGGGGTTCCCTTTATTTTACACATTATGTTGAATTTTTGTGACAGTGTGTGGATTGCTAAACCGAACAGGAGTTCTCTTCTCCCACAGAAACTAGAACTACATACAACTCTGCCTGCACCACCTTTGGATTTGTTGTTGTCTTCTGTGGGGTTATCACATTATTACTTAACAGACCTCCCACTAAGCCTCAGGGCGCATTCTCACTGGTGTCAGCCAGGTGACTTGTTCCATGCAAAGTGAAACGGCCCTCTGCTCCTCCATCAGCAAGATGCCTGCACCGACCGCACTCACATTGTTTTTGTTTAGCACGGTTCCCAGACTTCCTTAAGGAGTCCATGACAAAAGAGCTTCTTCACCTTACCCTAAAATGTGCATTTGTTCTGCTCCTGAAAGTGGCTGCTAGTGTTGTAGTCAAGACCAGTCTCACAAGATCAAGACCGCTGTGTACAATCATGTGAAAAAGTTAGGACGCCCCATTAAATATTCAGTTCTTTATTAAGAAATGTTCACATATTCACATTTCACAAAAGAAAAACAAAAATTTGTATTCTAACTGAGGAAAAAGTTAGGACACCCTACCGCCTAATAGCTAGTGTTACTCCCCTGGCTGAAATAACTTAAGTGAGACGTTTCTCGTAGCCATCTACCCGTCTCTGACATCGGTCTGAGGAAAGTTTGTCCCACTCCTCAATGCAAAATTCTTTCAGCTGTGAAATGTTTGAGGGATTTCTTGTATGTACAGCCCATTTCAAGTCACCCCACAGCATCTCAATGGGATTAAGATCTGGGCTTTGACTCAGACATTCAAGGACTTTCCATTTCTTAGTTTTGAGCCAGTCCTTGGTGGATTTACTGGTATGTTTTGGGTCATGTTGCAGGGTCCAGTTCCGCCCAGTTTTTTTTTTTTTTTTTACAGATGGTCTCACGTGGTCCTCAAGCACCCCCTTTGATACACGGTAGATTTCATGGTGGATTCTATGATGGTGAGCTGGCCAGGTCCTGCTGCACCAAAGCATCCCCAAACCATGACATTTCCACCTCCATGCTTCACAGTTGCTATGAGGTTCTTTTCCTGGAATGCTGTCTATGCCAAACACGTCCTCTGTTCTGGAGTCCAAATCATTCAGTTTTAGACTCATCTGTCCAAATAACATTATTTCAAAACTCCTGGCCTTTGTCTACATTCTCTCTGGCAAACTTCAGTCTGACCTTCATGTTTCTCTTAGAGAGTTAAGATTTCGTCTTTGCACGCCTCCCATGCAAGTTAAACTTGTGCAGTCTCTTTCTGATTGTAGAAGCATGCATTTTCACATCAACAGTAGCAAGAGCCTGCTGTAGGTCCCGTGATGACATTTTAGGGTTTTTGGAGACTTCTTTTAGCATCTTGCGGTCTGCTCTCAGGGTGAACTTGCTTGGACAGCCAGATCTGGGCATGTTGACAGTTGTTTTGAATGTCTTCCACTTGTAGACTACTTTCCAGACAGTGGAATGGCTGATTTCATATTCTTTTGAGATATTTTTAAATCCCTTACCAGACTCATAAGCTGCTACAGTCTTCTTTCTGAAGGCCTCAGACAGCTCTTTCAATTTCACCATGGTGTTCACTCTCACTTCAACAGTCAGGAACACACCAAACTAAATGTCTGGGGTTTAAATTGGACAAGCCTCCTTCAAAATGCTGAGTAACGATGTTCTAATCATGTGCACCTAATGTGATACACCTGGGTGTGATTTCAGGCATTTTAAGTGGGAATAAATGTGGGGGTGTCCTAATTTATTCCTCACCAGAAACTGCATTACATTTTACAGAAAATTTTAAAAAGTATTTTCTTCAGTTTTAATTGTTTAGTTATATTACTTGAATCTCCCAGTATTGTCAAAATTGATATTAAATATCCACATGCCCAAATACAGTATGTTAAAAAAAACACACAGGCTTTCATAGGGTGTCCTAACTTTTTCACATGACTGTATATAGGTCTTGGTCTTGACTAGGTAAGGGATAAGGACCTGTACTTACAGCGCTTTTCTCTCAAAGACCACTCAAAGTGCTTCACCAGTACTAACCCTCTATTCTAAGGGCCTCTAGTTGACAGATACATAGGGACAATTTAGAATGACCAATAAACCTAACATGCATGTCTTTGGATTGTGGGAGGAAACCGGAGTTCCCGGAGTAAACCCACACAGCACAGGAAGAACATGCAAACTCCTCACAGAAAGGTTCCTACCCATGCCAGCCTAGGGATTTGAACCTAGAACCTTCTAGCTGTTAAGCAACAGTGCTAAGCACTGTACCACTGTTTTGACAAGGTCTCAACGACATCACTACTAACACCACCAACCGTTCCAAAGCTGCAGAAATGTCCCATTCTTCAGAACAGCAGGGAATGAGCACACATGTTCTAGATTTTTGAGGTCAAACCTCTGTCAGTATGGAACAGGCACCACATGAGGGCACCCTCAGGGCTCACTACAGTGTAGTTTTCTTGGCTAGTGAGCGGGCTGAATGTGATTTTTAAAAATTATTCTCTATAAATTGCAGTCACCCTACTAGACATCCATGGTCCCAGTTCATTAATTAATCCACATATATACAGTGGGGCTAAAAAGTATTTAGTCAGAATCAGAATCAGAATCAGATTTATTGCCATTGTTCATGTAGTACACAAACTAGGAATTTGTCTCGGTGCAATGCTGCAACATTAAACATGATAAAATAAAAGAAATAAACTATACATGCAATAAAGTGTAGAATAAGAATGAGTAATTCTAGTCAGCAGTTTAAATATATTAGCGAGCAGCAGATAATGTGGAGAACCATATAGTGCAGTCGGTAATGCAAGAAGAAAACAGTGATGATTGACATGAGTCTGGTTGAGCTGCTGTACATAGTGCACGAGAGTCAATAAGTCACTTAGTGTTCAGCAGTCTGATGGCAGAGGGGAAGAAGCTGTTCATGTGACAGGAGGTTTTAGTCTGAAAGGACCGAAGTCTTCTACCTGAGGGGAGAGGGGCAAACAGTACGTGACCAGGGTGTGAAGGATCGGCTATGATCCGGCCAGCACGCCTCCGGGTCCTGGAGATGTACAGATCCTGGAGAGATGGGAGCGTGCAGCCGATCACCTTCTCAGCAGTGCGCACAACGCGCTGCAGCCTTAGTCTGTCCCTGGCAGTGGCTCCTGCGTACCACACGGTTATGGAGGTGGTGAGGATGGACTCGATGATGGCTGTGTAGAACTGCACTAACATCTTGGTAGGTAGCTTGAGCTTCCTCAGCTGCCGCAGGAAGAACATCCTCTGCTGGGCCTTTTTGATGAGGGAGCTGATGGTCGGCTCCCACTTGAGGTCCCTGGTGATGGTGGTGCCTAGGAAGCAGAAGGAATCAGCAGTGGTGATGGGAGAGCCTGTGAGGGTGAGGGGGGGCAGAGGGGTTGTGACTTTCCTGAAGTCCACAATCATTTCCACTGTCTTCAGAGCGTTCAGCTGCAGGTTGTTGTTGTTGCACCAGGACGCCAGCTGGGCCACCTCTCTCCTGTAGGCGGACTCGTCGCCGTTGGAGATGAGCCCGATGAGGGTGGTGTCGTCCGCAAACTTGATCAGCTTGACAGACTGGTGGCTGGAGGTGCAGGAGTTGGTATAAAGGGAGAAGAGTAGGGGGGAAAGTACACAGCCCTGGAGTGATCCGGTGCTGATGCTAACAGAGTCTGAGACAGTCTTTCTCAGCCGCACATGCTGCCTCCGGTCCGTCAGGAAGTCGGTGATCCACCTGCAGAGGGAGTCAGGCACGTTGAGCAGGGACAGCTTGTCCCGGAGCAGAGCGGGGCGGATGGTGTTGAATGCGGAGCTGAAGTCCACAAACAGGATCCTGGCGTAGGTTCCCGGGGAGTCCAGGTGCTGCAGGATGGAGTGGAGGGCCAGGTTGACTGCGTCGTCTACAGACCTGTTGACTCGGGAGGCAAACTGCAGCGGGTCCAGGAGGGGAGTGGTGATGGACTTGAGGTGGGGCAGGACCAGGCGCTCAAAGGACTTCATGACTACAGAGGTGAGCACTACAGGTCTGTAGTCGTTAAGTCCAGTGATCCGTGGCTTCTTGGGGACAGGGATGATGGTGGAGGATTTGAGGCAGGTCATCACGTGGCATAGCTTAAGGGAGGTGTTAAAAATGTCTGTGAAGACAGGAGCCAGCTCTTTCGCACAGTATCTCAGGGTGGAGGGAGACATGCCGTCCGGACCGGGGGCCTTGCGCGGGTTCAGTCTGGAGAACTGTTTGAGCACGTCCTGCTCACTGATGACAAGGGCGGGGGGGGGGGGGGGCTGCCTTTGATGAAGTAGGGACCGTGGAGGCTGTGGAGCTGGAGGGAGGGGGGGAGTTGGACACAGCTGACGAGGTGTCAAAACGGGCATAGTGTTGGGACAGTCTTAGACAAAGGGCTTTGTCATCCTGACCTTTAGGAGCCTGAGGCCGATAATTGGTGATTTGCCTCAGTCCTCTCCACACAGAAGCCGAGTCGTTAGCAGTGAACTGCTGCTGGAGTCTCTCAGAATACACAGATTTAGCTCTCTTCAGCTCTCTGTTAAACCGATATTTAACCTCCCTGTAGCAGTCCCTGTCTCCACTTTTCAGCGCTGCTTCCTTCTCCTTCCTGATCTGTCTGAGCTTAGCAGTGAACCAGGGCTTGTCATTTGAGTACCTCACCCTGGTGCGCGATGGAAGAATGCTCTCCTCACAAAAGTGGATATATGAGTTCACAGTGTCCGTGTACTCATCCAAATCATGCGTGGCTCCTTTAAACATGCCCCAATCAGTTATTTCCATGCACGTTTCCAGCTTCTCCTCAGCTTCACTGGTCCATTTCTTCGTAGTGCTCACAACAGGTTTAGTGAGCTTCAGTCTCTGTCTGTAAGTGGGAATGAGGTGGACCATCACGTGATCAGATAGTCCAAGCGCAGCGCGGGGAACAGCGCGATACGCGTCCTTAACTGTCAGCCACAATTGGTCAGCCACCAATTGTGCAAGTTCTCCCACTTAAAAGATGAGAGAGGTCTCCAATTTTCATCATAGGTATACCTCAACTATGAGAGACAAAATGAGAAAAAAAAAATCCAGAAAATCACATTGAAGGATTTTTAATGAATTAATTGGTAAATTCCCCGGTAAAATAAGTATTTGGTCAATAACAAAAGTTCATCTCACTACTTTGTTATATACCCTTTGTTGGCAATGACAGAGGTCAAACGTTTTCTGTAAGTCTTCACAAGGTTTTCACACACTGTTGCTGGTATTTTGGCCCCTTCCTCCATGCAGATCTCCTCTAGAGCAGTGATGTTTTGGGGCTGTCGCTGGGCAGCATGGACTTTCAACTCCCTCCAAAGATTTTCTATGGGGTTGAGATCTGGAGACTGGCTAGGCCACTCAAGGACCTTGAAATGCTTCTTACGAAGCCACTCCTTCGTTGTTCGGGCGGTGTGTTTGGGATCATTGTCATGCTGAAAGACCCAGCCACGTTTCATCTTCAATGCCCTTGCTGATGGAAGGAAGTTTTCACTCAAAATCTCATGATACATGGCCCCATTCATTCTTTCCTTTACACGGATCAGTCATCCTGGTCCCTTTGCAGAAAAACAGCCCCAAAGCATGATGTTTCCACCCCCATGCTTCACAGTAGGTATGGTGTTCTTTGGATGCAACTCAGCATTCTTTCTCCTCCAAACACGACAAGTTGAGTTTTTTCTATTTTGGTTTCATTTGACCATATGACATTCTCCCAATCCTCTTCTGGATCATCCAAATGCTCTCTAGCAAACTTCAGACGGGCCTGGACATGTACTGGCTTAAGCAAGGGGACACGTCAGGCACTGCAGGATTTGAGTCCCTGGTGGCATAGTGTTTTACTGATGGTAGCCTTTGTTACTTTGGTCCCAGCTCTCTGCAGGTCATTCACTAGGTCCCCCCATGTGATTCTGGGATTTTTGCTCACCATTCTTGTGATCATTTTGACCCCACGGGGTGAGCTCTTGCGTGGAGCCCCAGATCGAGGGAGATTATCAGTGGTCTTGTATGTCTTCCATTTTGTAATAATTGCTCCCACAGTTGATTTCTTCACACCAAACTGCTTACCTATTGCAGATTCAGTCTTCCCAGCCTGGTGCAGGTCTACAATTTTGCTTCTGGTGTCCTTTGACAGCTCTTTGGTCTTGGCCATAGTGGAGTTTGGAGTCTGACTATTTGAGGTTGTAGACAGGTGTCTTTTATACTGATAACGAGTTCAAACAGGTGCCATTAATACAGGTAATGAGTGGAGGACAGAGGAGCCTCTTAAAAGAGGAAGTTACAGGTGTGTGAGAGCCAGAAATCTTGCTTGTTTGTAGGTGACCAAATACTTATTTTACCAAGGAATTTACCAATTAATTCATTAAAAATCCTTCAATGTGATTTTCTGGATTTTTTTTTTTTTTCATTTTGTCTAGTTGAGGTATACCTATGATGAAAATTGGAGACCTCTCTCATCTTTTAAGTGGGAGAACTTGCACAATTGGTGGCTGACTAAATATTTTTTTGCCCCACTGTAGTTCACGTCATTCTGGCCTATTTTTGTTATTTTTTCATGGCTCTGAACCATTATGGCTTGATTAGGGATACGCATCAATGCACCCAGGGGTTTTAGTTTTTTAGTTTAGTTTAATGTTTATTTGAAAGGGACATGACATACCAATGAACATAAAAACAAATGTAAGTATGCCAGATTTAACAATACTGCTAATTTGCATCTGTAGTCCCCTGGCAGGTCCAAAAAAAAAGACACAAACAAACATTCATTCATTCATTCATTCATCTTCTTACGCTTAATCCTTTTTGGGTCATGGGGGGGCTGGAGCCTATCCCAGCATCTTTGGGCAAGAGGCAGGGTCCACCCTGGACAGATCGCCAGTCCATCGCAGGGCCAACACAGAGAGACAGACAACCATTCACTCTCACAGTCATACCTAAGGATAATTTAGAATCCCCAGTATTTGATGCCAATTAACAGTCATACACAAAACAACATCTGCAATGAAACTGTACAAAGTGGATATGCTAAAGTGCAAGGGTTAAGGGGCTACAAAACAAAACATTCCCATTTTGTGGCTCTTTTTTTCTAAAACATCATACTAGACCAGCTTATTTATTAATTCACAGTCCAATCTCTTCTGCCATTCTGGCTCATTTTCTTATATTTTGGCCATAATAGCCGTGTAGATTTGGCTGCATTACTGACCACAGCTGGGATTTCTGACCAACTTTGAGGTCGACCTGCTGGGAGAGTCTGCTAAGCTTCTGCTAGCTTGGCTGTGAATTGACATTTGTTTTTGTGTATTTTCTATATATTTTATCCACCCCATTTTCCCAGCCAGATGATCTACCAACCCTTGGCCATATATTTCATTCATAAACATTATCTTATTCTATTATAGTTTATTATACTCTCCACCAGACACCTCCTTGATTAGCAGTGGTTAACTGCCGGTAGCAGCAACTCAACTACCTTGAGTTGTTTTTCCTGTAATTTCCCAGTTTGGGATCAATAAAGTACATCTATCTATCTACAGTATCTTGTTTAGACCAAAGCATCTCAGACATTTCATCATTATCTCTCTGTGTCCACATGTCCACAAAGTACAGTTTTGCAACGCTGACTATTTTTGAGTGAGTGGTACTAAAACCTGTGACGTTATAATGTGTTTATATATTTTTTGATAGCTTTATAATGTATCAGTACTTGGTGTCAAAGAGTCCTCAGAGTGAAGTGTTTGCACCTGTACTTGGTCTGAAAAAGTGGCCAGTGAATCCCTATATATTATACAACATTATAATATTATATTACCTCTAAAATATAATGGGGCATAAGGACCTGTACTTACTTTTCTAGTCTCAAAGACCACTCAAAGCGCTTAACTAGTACTAACCCTTTATTCTAAGAGCCTATAGGAGTCAGATGCCTAGGGACAATTTAGAATGACCAATAAACCTAACATGCATGTGTTTGGATTGTAGGAGGAAACTGGAGCTCCCGAAGTAAACCTACACAGCACAGGGAGAACACGCAAACTCCACACAGAGAGGTTCCTACCCCTCCCAGCCTGGGGATTCGAACCTGGAACCTTCTAGCTGTTAGGCAACAGTGCTAACCACTGTACCACCATACAATAAGACAACTACTTCAGCTTAATATGAAAATAAATATGCTATGTATTTTCAGACAAATGTGTGAGGGGAAGGAGGCTCTGTATCCCTTTATGATATTAGAATGTATACACAGTCCAATGTGTTATCTCCTCACACTGCGCACTTAAAGGGGTCATTGACTGCACTTTTTCCACTTTTTAACAGCTCACACGTCTTAATGAAATGTTTGTGACATATTTTGTTCACATTTTCTTTATTTTTTTTTTTAAATTATTGAAGCAAATTTATTTTGTATTTTTCTTGGCTTTCTTGAAACACTCTGATTTAAAGCCTGTCACTTTAAGAACCATCCTTCACCTACTCAGCTCTGCCCTCCCTCTTACGTCGGTTAGCCATTAGCTGACTAGCTTATAGCCTCCTAGCTTGGATGAGTGGCTCTGGTTCACTGATTCACAGTCGATGGTGTGTCTCGCGTCACTCCGGCCCATCTCCCAATAATTTTGCCGTGATTCCACAACAAATTGCTAACACCATGCGCCAGATGTTGCCCCCCCCCACCCCCTTCCGCTTGCTCTGTGGGACTCCGCTTTGCTCCCACAGCCAGCTGGGGGACGCCCTGTCACGAGGCGTCTCTCCTACACTGCCCGCAAGAGCGTTGCGGAGTCACGTAGAGCCCCAGAGGAAGGTGGGGGAGCTGTCCTCTGAGTTATTTAGCACTGGGTTCTCCATGAACATGTGTCCATGATCGGGGAGGGGCAGCCGCCTTTTGACTGTCCCCCGGCCCAGTCACAGGAGCCGTTCCATTACCGGCCAGGGCCGGTTATCCGAGGCCAACCGGAGATCTGCAGAACTACGGTATCGCTACATCTAGGCAAGATTCTGATTTAGAGGCGTTCAGTCATAATCCCACAGATGGTAGCTTCACACCAGTGCTACTCAGCCAAGCACATACACCAAATGTCTGAACCTGCCACTCCTCTCGTACTGAGCGGGATTACTGTTGCAGCAGCACATCATCAGTAGGGTAAAACTCACATGTGTCATGCCGGTCTAATCCCAGCTCACGGTCCCTATTAGTGGGTGCAGTCCAATGCTTCTTTCTGCTTCACAATGATAGGAAGGATCAAAAAGCAGCATCGCTATGAGCGCTTGGCCGCCACAAGCCAGTTATCCCTGTGGTAACTTTTCTGTCACCTCCAGCTTGAAACCCAAAAAGTCAGAAGGATCGTGAGACCCCGTTTTCACGGTCTGTATTCATACTGAAAATCAAGATCAAGTGAGCTTTTGCCCTTATGCTCCACGGGAAGTTTCTGTCCTCCCTGAGCTTGTTAGGACGCCTGCGTTACAGCGAGCGTCCTGGGACCAGTGTTAGCTCGGGGGCTAATAGCTCAGGGGTTTAATAGGTTACCTTTAGCCTAGGGTTGCCACCTTCAATGCAGAAAAATTAAGGACCCCCCCCCCCCCACCCCGCATCACCCCAAAGTGATATGTGGGGTGCTAGTTGTGGTTTATCATAACTTAATCATTGTTTAAATAATAAGCCAAAGTTTGAAATGCTTCTTTGACAATGTTTATAACTTTCAAGTTTGAAAGTCAAAATGTTCCTGTTTACTACAACTGAAAGAACCCCCTCAAAAAATCTGGGCATGCAAATAACAATTTATTTAACATTAGAACTGTACAACTTGTTTATCAACATTTTTTTTTCTATTTGTGTAGAGTACAACTTTGCTTTGTACTTGTTGTCTCTGATGCCATCGAGCTCTTCCCACTCATGTCAGTACTTTTGCAAACGTTTATGTTTGACTGATGCACAGGGCAGCCGATCGGGACACGGTGCAGCTGTAGACATGTTGGTCCGTGAGAAGCTGGTGTAACCAGACCACCGGCAATCTGTTGAGGGTGTACCCTGCCTCTTGCCCAAAGATGCTGGGATAGGCTCCAACCCCCCACCCTCACCCCCACCCCTCCCCACAACCCGAAAAGGATTAAGCGGAACAAGATGGATGGATGGATGGATGGATGACCAATAAATAATTTTAAATGCTTTATCAGCGGATACCGATAGTATGCCGATGTATATCGTGCATCCCTAATATTTACTTTAATTTACTTCTTGTCTGACTTAAAAAGATATGTTTCAGATGTGCTGTGCAGGATGCAGTGTAATCATCTATCATCTAATTATTGCATAACTTTTCTGTAAATGTTCTGATCTATCCACATCAATTACCACTTGTGTTTCAGTTTCATCTCATATTTTACATGTTCCTATTCATCACTGGAAACCTTCATATATGTTTCTCTGCAGATATATTTAATTTTTTAGCCAATTGTTTTTTATTCTCACTAAGATAATCTTGTAGGTTTTCCCCCATTCTCTTTGTATTTTATTAACTAATGTAGAGGATGTGCTCAAGGATGAGACTGAGTTTATTTCTCAGGTTCAGCTTTATTGTCAGAACACATGCCCTATCAACCTCTCAACAAGAAAAGAGGCTGATCAATGTAACATCACACTTTTATACTCCTGGGGCATTGAAACCTAAGTCACATGGTGCTTTAGCAAACATACAGTCACAAGGTACTTAATCCCAGTCACAATGCAACTCTTTGATCTGTCACCATTGTCTCTCATTCTTCAATGAGCTGGAAATCCTTCTGGGGCATCTTCTCTGAGACAAAAGGCCAAATCTCACACCTCCTCGTTATCTCCTGCAGATCTCTGCCAATCCAGACCTTCTTTGTCCCACGAGACGTGAAGCACCCAATGAAGAGGATGATAAAATGAAGGCAGCATTGGATTTTTAAATAGCTTTATTATCACCCGCCTTCATCAGAACTCGGCTGCAGCCCATGGCTTGAGCAGGCTGCAGCGTCGTTCCTCCAGCTCTCAAAGAGGAGGAGGCACACAGTGTGTGTCTCGCAGCAGATGCAGGAGTGAGAATGAGAGGCAGATTTACAGCACAGTGCAGCATATATACTCAACTCAGACAATACATCAAAGGCATTCACAGCAGTCAATCTAGGCATTTGCATATCAGAGGTACAGACAGGATGCATGAACACAATGCAAGGATGACACTTTAACCTCACAGCTGTAAACGCAGCATGCAGCGGAAAAAACCCAGGAGTGCGAGCTGACTGTCTCTGTGTTCTGTCTCTGTGTTGTGGGGGTTGAATCAGGCCGCTACACTGCTCCCCCCCAGAGGGCACGGTAGGGGACTGTGACCTCGATGTTGCAGTTTGGGCAGCGAGCAGGGAAAAGCTCTGTGCAGGAGGAGGGGGAGGGGGGTAGCAAATGCTGACCGGGCGCGGGAAAATCGTTCGAGTCGCGTCAAAAGTGTTTGCTGCTCCGCGATGTCCCGTCTGAACATGCAGAGATCAGACGAAGAAAAAAAATTAGTCTCTGACTCCTCTCGTGGCCATGAAGAAAAGCAGGAGCGGCAGCAAGAAAAAAAATAAAAGCAGAGGGACTGGCGTGTTGACTTTAGGGCAGACGTAACCCTACAGCCTCGGGAACCGCAGACAGCTGAATTCCCCTTGTGTGCCGTGGCTAAGACCATAAAATCCCGTGAGCAAGCTGCGGGCCTCAGGTGTACAAGCAAGCCTGAAGGGCCAGTGTGCAGCAGAAGGAAGGCGGTCGGAAAAGGCGTATTTGTCCCGTGCGTGGTGCGCTGTCCTCGTCACCCCCGGTGCACGTGCCGGGGCTCCGTGCGTGGGTGGGCCCGCTAGAGAGGAAATCAGGGTCGGAAACTTGGAGATCGGCACAGTCTGCGCCGAAAAACATCTCTGATGAGCCGTGGCTGCAGATTAGTCATGGTGTGTTCAGGTCCACGTGTGCTCCGTCGGCCATGGGAGTCGCCCGCATGTGCTCTGATGTGGAGGAGCTGCGCGGCCGGTCCCGCGTGGATGTGCCGATGTCGGCGAGGGCGCGCCATGACGTTCTCTGCCGCTTACCCGGTCTTGGTTGATGTCCTGAGAGCAGCTCGCCCGCCGTGGGCTCTGCGTCGAGGTCTCCCTGAAGCAGCAGGTAGCGCACACCAGTCAGGCCACTGCGACGGAGCATTCATGCCCGGGTGCTGCGTTCGCTGGCCGCTCGTTTTCTTCAGTCTCGGGTCGCCAGCGTGGCTGTTCAGATCAGAAGGTTGCGTTTGCACAAAACGTGTGCATTCCGGGGTCACCAGTGAAGAGGATGATAAAATGAAGGCAGCGTTGGATTTTTAAATAGCTTTATTATCACCCGCCTTCATCAGAACTCGGCTGCAGCCCATGGCTTGAGCAGGCTGCAGCTTCGTTCCTCCAGTTCTCAAAGAGGAGGAGGCACACAGTGTGTGTGTCTCGCAGCAGATGCAGGAGTGAGAATGAGAGGCAGATTTACAGCACAGTGCAGCATATATACTCAACTCAGACAATACATCAAAGGCATTCACAGCAGTCAATCTGGGCATTTGCATATCAGAGGTACAGACAGGATGCATGAACACAATGCATGGATGACACTTTAACCTCACAGCTGTAAACGCAGCATGCAGCGGAAAAAACCCAGGAGTGCGAGCTGACTGTCTCTGTGTTCTGTCTCTGTGTTGTGGGGGTTGAATCAGGCCGCTACACCCAATACATATACAGCAATACATTTGTGGAAAATATGAACCCAACATATGTGCCACATAACCCCACCCAAACGTCTACTAAGGGACAAAACATCATCAGAAATGAATGACAGAAAACATAACCACATATCAAAAATCAGTCCACCAATTGTTTAGGTCTTAACCTCCTGCCATATCTGCTGTAAGTCGGCATTGTTCCTTCAGCAGCGTCCTCCTGCACCTGTGGATCAGAACTGTTAGCACATCTCTGTGGGGGGTCCGAAGAATGCCTTCTCGGCGGCCTGCCACGGCGGGGGGCCCTCGCCAACTGCACGTGTTCATCAGCCAGAACAAAAGCGAGTTTGAGTCTGTTTATGCAAATCAACTCTTCTCTGCCTCCTAAATCTAGCAAAAAATGCTTCTCCCCTGTTTCCAACACTCTGAAAGGCCCGTCATAAGGCGGCCGCAAACCTGGGCATTGTGCATCATGTCTAACAAAAACAAACTCCGCATTTTTCAAAACCTTCGGCACAAAAACGTGTGGAAAACTGATGAACTGGGCCAGGAAGGGTGTTTGATCCTGTGCCGCTCTGCAACAGTTGATCGGGGGGGGCAATTTGGCGCAGGATTGTCAGGAAGGAATTCCCCTGGCAAACGGAGGGGTTGTGCAAAAACTAATTCAGCTGGTGAGGCCTGCAAATCCTCCTTAGGTGCAGAGCGCAACCCCAATAAAACCCATGGAAGTTTATCCACCCAATTTGTATCCGTAAGAGACGCTCTGAGGGCTGCTTTCAATGACCTATGAAAGCGTTCGCACAAACCGTTAGCCTGGGGGTTATACGCAGTAGTGCGATGAATCTTCACCCCTAGGCTGTGGGCCATCGATGACCAGAGTTCGGAAACAAACTGGGGACCCCTGTCGGACGTTATGTCCGACGGAACTCCAAAACGCGCAACCCAAGCTGTTAAAAACGCGCGTGCAACTTCTTCTGCTGTAGTTGACACCAGAGGAACCACTTCTGGCCAACGCGTGGTACGGTCTACCATCTTCAAAAGGTGTGTGCACCCCTGCGACAATAGAAGAGGACCCACCAAGTCCACATGCACATGATCAAATCGCTTAGCCGGAATGTGAAAAGGCTCCAAAGGAGCTCTAGTGTGCTTGTGTATTTTGGCTCGCTGACACGCTACGCAGGCTGCTGCCCATTCCTTGACCTGTTTACGCAACCCCGGCCAAACAAATTTCTCCCCCACCATTTTAATCGATGCGCGGACCCCCGGGTGGGCCAGAGAATGGATTGAGTCAAAAACGTGGCAGTGCCACGCAGCTGGAACCACGGGGCGACCTCGCCTCGTGGAGACGTCGCAGATTAGGGGGGGCATACCTATTTGCTGCACCCTGTGCTCCAGCCTTAACCCTGTTGGTCCAGACTGGAGCGCGCGCACATCCGCGTTGCTAACCTGCTCTGCGGCCATGGCTGCATAATCTAAACCTACGCGGACCGGGGCTGCGTGCGCTTCCGCACCACAACCCTGGCCCGAGGCCACAGCTGCCGATCCTGCCCCCACGGGGCCTGGTGCTGCTACTGCACGCGAAAGACAGTCTGCCACTACATTATGTTTGCCCGCGACATGCTGAATATCGGTGGTGAACTCCGATATCGCGGCCAGCTGTCTTTGCTGCCGGCCCGACCAAGGCTCTGAAATCTTGGCCATCGCAAACGTTAGCGGCTTGTGGTCCACAAACGCGGTGAAACGGCGCCCCTCCAGCCAGAACTGGAAATGGCGGATGGCCAAATGCAGGGCCAAAAGCTCCCTGTCGAACGCGCTGTATTTTCGCTCGTTATCGCGAAAGGTTTTGCTGAAAAACGCGAGCGGCTGCTAGCTCCCTGCTACAAACTGCTCAACAACCGCCCCCACCGCTAAATCGGAAGCATCCGTGGTGAGCGCCATGCGGGCCGTTGGCACCGGGTGTGCTAACAAAACCGCGTTTGCCAGGGCTGATTTGACTTGGGAGAATGCGCGCTCCCATTCCGGAGACCATTCGATTTTACTTGTGGGTTTGTGTTTTTTAAGTGCCGCGTACAATGGTTGCATGAGCTGCGCTGTGCTAGGGAGGAAACGGTTATAAAAATTAACCATTCCCCAAAATTCCTGCAATGCTTTGACCGTCTGAGGTTGGGGAAAGTTTGTTATTGCGCGAACTTTATCGGGCAGAGGGATCGCTCCTTCTGGCGAAATGCGATGCCCCAAAAAATCAATTTGTGCCACCCCAAACTGACACTTCGCTGGATTAATTATTAACCCGTGCTCTGCCAGCCTCTGAAAAACCGCTGTGAGGTGGCTTTCATGTTCGTCTTCAGACGTGCTGGCTACCAAAATGTCATCCAAGTAGACGAACACGAAAGGGAGGTCGCGTAAAACTGCATCCATCATGCGCTGGAAAGTCTGCGCAGCACCTTTGAGTCTAAATGGCATGCGCAAAAACTCGAAAAGCCCGAAAGGAGTTATTACCGCTGTTTTGGGTATGTCCTGAGTGCGTACTGGGACTTGATGGTAGCCGCGCACCAAATCTATTTTAGAAAAAATGCGCGCCCCCGCTAAATGAACCGAAAAATCCTGGATGTGCGGAATCAGGTAGGGGTCGTGTGCTGAAGCGTTATTCAACCTGCACAAATCACCGCAAGGCCGCCACGAGCCTTCAGCCTTTGGGACCATGTGTAGCGGTGAAGCCCAGGGGCTGTTGGAGCGTCTAATGATGCCCAGCTTTTCCAGGTTGGCGAATTCCTCGCGCGCTATGGCCAGTTTAGCTGAATCCAAGCGCCAAGCTTTTGCAAAAACGGGGGGGCCGGAGGTGGTGATAAAATGTTCCACCCCATATTTAGCCACTGACGCCGAAAACGTTGGGACTGTGAGTGCTGGGAACTGAGAGAGTAGTGCTTGGAACTTACCACCCGCAGCTGTGACGTTGGCCTGTGCAGTAGGCGGGACCACCCGGGCTGTGCAGGAAATAGAGTGGAAAGACAGTGCATTAACTAGACGTCTATTAGCAAGATCAACCAATAAACCATTCGAGCACAAAAAATCAGCACCTAACATGTTATAACTGACTGCCGCTATGACGAAAGTCCACTCGAATGACCGGCCGTGAAAAGACAGGGGAAGGGTCTTCTCCCCGAAGGTCTTGATCGTCGAGCCGTTCGCCGCCAACACCGGGGGTCCGCTGGAAGGCGCCAGCCGGTCAGCGTAGGAAGGTGTGATGAAACTCAGCTGGGAGCCTGTGTCCACAAGGAACTCCCTCCCTGATCGCGCGTCCATCAGGTAGAGCAGCTTGTTCTTCACGCTGAGAGCCGCAGCTGCTACCAGCTCCCGGTCCTGGCGTTTCCCGAGCGCTTGAACTAGCATGGTGGAATGCACTTGCGTGCCCTCTCGGGGAAACGTCGATGGTAAAAGCAGAGGACGTCGTCCGCTCCGTGTCTCCTGGCCTCCGCCACTGCTGACGTCAGCGAACCTGGTGCTGCAGCCTCAGGCCCCCTACCGTCTCCAGGCGTTGCGCTCAGCTCCGCTGCTGCCGTCGTGGCCGTGTGTCGCCTATGGGCGTCGACGAGTCGCTGCGCCTCCTGGCCCAGCTGGTGGTAATCTCGGTGGGCCAGCAGCTGTGAACTGGCCAGGGTAACTCTCACCGCTGACGGTAGCGTCCTGAGGAAAAGATGGGCGAAGATAAAGCCATCATCTTCGTCGTCTCTCAGACTCAGCATCTTCGCCATCAGGTCTGCGGGCCTGTCTGCCTCTCCTTCAGTCAGCACCAGGAGCTTCTCTGCTCGCTCTCCCAGCGAGGGGGTGAAAGCACGGATGAGAGTGGCTTTCAGTGCGCCATACTTGTCGTCGTCTGGTGGGTGGTTAGTCAGGTTCTCCACCCGCTGGGCTGTGAGGCTGTCCAGCTTTGCGACTACATGGTAGAATTTCGTGGCATCAGCCAAAATTTCCCGAAGATGGAACTGTGCCTCGACAGTGTTAAACCAGGAGTGCGGGCTATGTTGCCAGAAATCAGGCAGCTGGACTGCGGTAGCTGCATAAGCCCGGCTGGCTCCTGAAGAGTCCGGTGCGGGAAGGTCGTTACCGGCCATAATTTGTCGTAGGGTCACCAGTGTAGAGGATGTGCTCAAGGATGAGACTGAGTTTATTTCTCAGGTTCAGCTTTATTGTCAGAACACATGCTCTATCAACCTCTCAACAAGAAAAGAGGCTGATCAATGTAACATCACACTTTTATACTCCTGAAGCATTGAAACCTAAGTCACATGGTGCTTGAGCAAACATACAGTCACATGGTACTTAATCCCAGTCACAATGCAACTCTTTGATCTGTCACCATTGTCTCTCATTCTTCAATGATCCGGAAATCCTTCTGGGGCATCTTCTCTGAGACAAAAGGCCAAATCTCACACCTCCTTGTTATCTCCTGCAGATCTCTGCCGATCCAGACCTTCTTTGTCCCGCGAGACGTGAAGCACCCAATACACATACAGCAATACATTTGTGGAAAATATGAACCCAACATATGTGCCACACTAAGACAATTCTAGTGTAAAAGATGTTAGATGTAAGACGCTATTATCTGTCTGCAGTCATTAATATTCAGTGGTATGATTTTAGTCTGGAATATTCCTATCCGTAGAGTATTAGGCAGTGAGAGCATTAGCACCAAGACCCCCATTCAGAACAGAAAATACGCCGAAGACAATATATAGTATACTATCAAGTGAAAAAGTTAGGGCACCCATTAAATTTTTTTTGCTTTATTTAGAAATATCAAAATGTCAGTATTTGATCTTTCAAAGGGGATGTAATTGTATCCCTGATACAAAAAAAAATATCCAATGAAACAAATTAATAAAGATGCCAGTTCCTCTTGGGAAAAATTAGGACACCCCAACATTCATTACTACATAAACTGTCTAGACTTAGATTCAGGTCCATTACACTAGGTGTAAATGATTAGAAGATCCTTAGTGAACATTTTAGAGGATCCTGTCTTTTTATGTCTCAGATATTTAATTTGGTTTGCTCTTGACTGGAATCCCCATGCTGAGATCCAAAGAGACTACATAAGTTTGATTTTCATGGGAGATATGCAAGGAAGAATTTTCTGTTGTCAAAAAAGAACATCAGGGCAAGACACTTAGACAAGCTCAAGGTCTTAAAAAAGGCTGTGTGCTTAGGACAAATTAATCTAAAATTGAATTATTTGGACACTGTAACAGAGGACATTTTTAGTGTATAACAAAGGCGGCATTTCAGCAGAAGAACCTAATATCAACAGAAGAGCATAGGAGTGGAAGTGTCATGGTTTGAGGGTGTTCACCATTACCATCATGAATCCACTATGAATTCTTTATTGTGTCAGAGGGTGCTAGAAGAAAATGTGAGACTGTGAATTATGACAATTACCCAAAACATTCTAGTAAATCAACAACAAAAAACAGTCAAAGAAAGAAATGGAGAGTTCTGGAAAGCCCAGCTCTTAATCCTACTGAGAGCTGTGGGGTGATTTAAATCAGATTGTACATACAAGAAACCCCTCAAACATTGCATGACTGAAATAATTCTACATAAAAAAGGGAGGAAAACTGTTCCAGACGATGTCAGATTGGTAGATGGATATAGGAAATTTTCACTGAGGTTATTCCAGCTAAACGGGGAACTGCTAGCTACTATTAGGGCAAATGGTGTTGTAAATTTTTATTCCCCGCCAGTTGGCAAAGACCGAAGGGGGATTATGTTATGGGGTGGTCCGTCCATTCATCTGTCTGTCCCACTTTTGTGAAATCAATTCCTCCTACAGTTTTCTTACAATTGTTTTGAAACTTGGTACCAGGGTTTGATATACACCAATGATGTGTATATTGCAATTTGGCTCCATCCATCCAGCCATCCATCTTCCATCCATCCATCTTCTTCCACTTAATCCTTTTTGGGTCGTGTGTGTGTGTGGGGGGGGGGGGGGGGGGCTGGAGCCTATCCCAGCATCCCTGCACAGATCCCTGGACAGATCGCCAGTCCATCGCGGGGCCAATACAGAGAGACAGACAACCATTAACTCTCACAGTCATACCTAAGGACAATTTAGAACCCCCAGTTTGATGCCAGTTAACCTAACTTGCATGTTTTTGGCATGTGGGAGGAAACCGGAGAAATCCCAGAGTAAACCCACGCAGACACAGGGAGAACATGCAAACCCCACACAGATCACTGTTGGTCGGGGGCTGGGATCGAACCCAGGATCCCCCAGCCAAGGGTGAGTTGCTGTGCTGCCGTAGTGCTAACCACTCCACCACCGCACTGCCAATCGGATGATTTTCGCAGGAGTTGTAGCCCCTGACTTATGATGCCACCTCAGTTAATAAACAGTAACTGTCTTGTGAATCAACTCCTCCAGTTTTGTTCCAAATGTTTTGGAATTTGGTACCAGGGTTTGATTTACACGAACGATGCACATATTGCAATTTAACTCTGATTTGATGACCTTAAAGTTAAGGTCAGAGGTCAGTTTTTCCCTAAATTTTGTAAATGCAATAACTACTGAAAGAAATGATGTAGGCTTTTAAAATCCATGCTATAGTTGTACCTAGGATACATGTTGGACAACTTACACCCTGGCTCGAGTATGGGCTTGGGGTCAAAAGGCCAAAGGGCAAAGTTAACATTCCATTTGCACTATTACTATACAACGAGTGAAGTTAGGGTCACCAAACTTGGTACACAGGTTAACTCTGTGACCCTAAAGGGTGGCTGTGGTTTTGGGATTGCAAGGTCAAAGGTCAACATCAAAATAGCCTATAAACTATATCTCAACAACAAAGAAAGCTAGAGTCACCAAACTTTCTTCACAGGTTCACCTTAGGATCCTGACCTACAGCTATGGGTCATATACAACTATATTTGTTTTATATTCATGGATGATGGGCTTATCATAATTTGGTTCTGCCCCAGTAATTATATGGAAAACGTGAAACCTGCTCTCCTTCAGTGACATATTGGGATCTTCAAAGAAAATAGAGACAGGGGTTATTGCACTCGCCTCAGAGTGCTCTTGTTTCTCTGTTAATTTGGTGTCTGTCTTTATTTCATTAAATAAGTAGATTTGTTGTTGTTTGCATAGATGAAGCAGTTACATCATCTTTATCTATAGATGTAATTTGAAAGATCTAATGTTGATATGATCATGTTTCTTAATAAAGAGCTAAACGTTTAATGGGGTGTTCTAATTTTTTCACACGACTGTATGCCATTAAGTTGGTCATTACACGAAAAGGAGGAGATGGGGTAGTGGACTGCAAAATATTTTGCCATTGCCTCAAATCTGTTAGTTGATACAGGCAGGCACTGAGATCAGCTGAAGTGTTGTTGACTTTATTGCCCACCTGAAGTAAAACCACAAACAATGATTGGTATGGTATACTTTATTAATCTCAGAAGGAAATTCAAAGGCAACCACAGTGTGGTGCCAGTCCCTTCACCATTCACACACAGGACCACTTTAAGGTCTCCAGTTAAGCTGTAGTTTCCCAGTTTGGGATCAGTAAAGTACATCTATCTATGCTAACTTGAATGTTTTTGGAATGTCGGAGGAAAGTGGCACACTCGGGATATTCCACACGCAAGCATGGGGAGAAAGTGCAAACCCCACACAGTCCCTGCTGGCTGGTGGATTTGAACCTGTGACCCACTTACTGTGAAGCAATAATATTAACCATTACACTATCATGCTGCCCAGAGATTGAGAAAGACTTGGGTTTGAGATTAAGAAAGACTTCCATTACTAAAGCTGCTTTCAAACTACAATTGGCGATCATCACAGGCTCAGTTAGCATAAACACCTAAGCAGCCCAGGATGGCAACTACCAGCCAACCAGGGTCTGATCTCCTGTAGATAACAGTGCATTTCTCTGGTGTATCAAGTTTCAGGTCCTCACATCACTGATGTCACATAAACATGTTTGGTCAGCCTGGAAGCTGGTGATGCCGGTCACCGTTACTGATCTATATTACAATATAGGTGCCACCAGCATTTCTGCAAGTCTTTTCATTTTGTTTCTCTGTCAAACTCACCAGAAATCAGTGGTTGATTAGAATACACAGATGTATAGTTAAATGGTTGCTGCTTGTTGTCATCCATTTTAACAGACATGGTTGTATAATTTATTTTTTCAGTGTGTGGATGAAGAGATGCAGCACAGGTGTGTGTGCTTTTACTTATTTGTTGGGGCCTTATCTGTGTATGTGTTGCTTTTTTGTGTCCAGCACCACACAAAGCAGGATAACTGGGGGTTTATTTATTTATTTATGGGAGTTGCCACAGAAAAAGCGGAGGACTGAGGCTTGCACCCTGTACGTTAATGCGGGGTGAACTAGGATGCACAAACAACCATGGAACAGCAGATCGCACCATGCATGTCTGTATGGGCTGAACAGGAAGACTATCCCGGGCCAAACTGAACCAATGTGTCTCCCACAGCTTTTGTTCCAAGATGGGTTGGTCTTAGCTCCACAACAGCTGGCAACGTCACAGTCGCTTCAGATGAAGATTGAGTGAAAAAAATGCTCTTACAGAAACTTCTCACTCTCAGCCGCTGTGATATTTGTGTAACTGTGGAACACAGTTGCAGGTTTAAAATTAATATAATCTGTCAGAATGATGGAGAGCTTTCACTTGTCTGTTTTCTGTTAGCAAGATTACTCAAAAAAACCTATTGAAAGTTTTGACAGAATGTTTTGAAGAGATGGAGTGTGAGACAAAGAACAATCTTAATTTTGGTGGTCATCTGAATCACAATCCATCCATCCATCCATCTTCTTCCACTTAATCCTTTTTGGGTTGCGGGGGTGCTGGAGCCTATCCCAGCATCTTTTAGGCAAGAGGCAGGGTACACCCTGGACAGATCACCAGTCCGTCGCAGGGCCAACACAGAGAGACAGACAACCATTCACTCTCACAGTCATACCTAAGGACAATTTAGAATCCCCAGTTTGATGCCAATCACAATCCAATCACAGAAATTTTTATAAACATTTCAAAAGGGAGGAGTGTGCTCCCTCGGTGAAGACTTGTGCTCTCCAGGTGCTTCTGATTGAACCAAAAATTCAAAGAATCAGTCCAACATAATTGTTTGGCTTTCACACAGCATAATCTTAATAACATATACTTTTTGGAATTGAATGTATCTCAATTCAAGCCAGGATTTCTGTGTTTGAGTGAAATATGAAAATATGAAGTGGTTAAAGCCTTCTTTCCATCTTTGACCTCTCTTCGCCCTCTGTCCCCTCAGCTGGACAAGAGTGAGGTGGCAACACTAGGATTACCCTCCACCACCAGCCATGGAGGCTCTGACACCAACATCAGCACAGATGGAGCAGGGGCGGCATCTTCTGGGGGGCTGGCCGGGGGAGCAGAGGGTTCGGGGGCCGGTGAGCCACAGCGGACGCGGGCCGCACTGGAGCACCTGCAACAGAAGATCCTGAAGGTCACCGAGCAGATTCGTGTGGAGCAGGAGGCCCGGGATGACAATGTAGCCGAGTACCTGAAGTTGGCCCATAACGCAGACAAACAACAGGCATCCAGAATCAAACAGGTGTTTGAGAAGAAAAACCAGAAATCAGCACAGACCATCGCACACTTGCACAAGAAACTGGAGCACTACCACAAGAAGCTAAAGGAGATAGAGCAGGTGAGTGGGTCCATGTGCAGCTGTTTTTAAACTGAGGCTAAACTGTTCTGAACAATTATCTCATGAGTGACTCGAGCAAGTGTTCAAACTGTGAGAACAGTTGTGTCCAAATATAAACTGATGACCCAAACACTTGTTAGAGTCAGTGTACCAACCGCATCTGTCTCCACATTCATTCTTCCACTTCTCTGCCTCCTCATTTTACTTCCCTCTTTACAGAATGGACCAGCTCGGCAGCCAAAGGATGTCCTGCGGGACATGCAGCAAGGACTGAAGGATGTGGGTGCCAACGTTCGTGCAGGGATAAGTGGTTTTGGAGGCGGGGTCGTAGAAGGGGTCAAAGGTGGAGTCTCAGCCCTCACTCACACAGCTGTTGTCTCCAAGCCTAGAGAGTTTGCAAGTCTGATCAGAAACAAATTCGGCAGCGCCGATAACATTGCGCACCTAAAGGACACACTTGAGGACGGAGTTGGGGGCCACTCTGAAGACACCCCCACGCCCCGCGCCCTGAGTGGGAGTGCAACCCTGGTGTCCAGCCCAAAATACGGCAGCGATGATGAGTGTTCCAGTGCCACCTCCGGCTCAGGAGCATGCAGTAATTCTGGTGGGGCTGGAGGAGGAGGGGGAATGTTAGGGCCAGCAATTGGGAGCCCCAGACTGGATGGGCACCATCATCACCACCATCACATGCACAGCTCTTGGGACTCCCTCCTTGAGGGGCTACAGGAGATTAAAGCTAGTCAGACACACATGGAAGATGCTATTGAGGACATGAAGGGTCAGCTGCAGAGCGACTACTCTTACATGACTCAGTGCCTGCAAGAAGAGAGATACAGGTAGAGATTCCCAAACACAGTCATACATCACCCGTTTGGCAGTGTACGCATCCTAATGTGTTATCAGTCACAGAATGAAGCTGCTAATGCTTTATTGTTGACAAGTAGTATTAGTGAACATTAGGTTTTCTAGTGAGTATTCGGTGTAGCAAAATATTTTTCATTATGGCACGGTTGGCTTTGGACACATTGTAACGGTGCCTCCCACTTCCTCCACATAAATTTAAGGAATCGTTTGTGTGCTGTACTTCATGTTCAGGTATGAGCGACTTGAGGAGCAGCTGAATGACCTAACAGAGCTGCACCAGAATGAGATGACCAACCTTAAACAGGAACTCGCCAGTATGGAGGAAAAAGTTGCCTACCAGTCCTATGAGAGGGCAAGAGACATTCAGGTAAAAACAAAAATCAATTACAATAGATTTAAACTTAAAACAGCATCTAATTATTTTTAAATAAGTTAAATGATACAGATTTTATTGGTAGGATGAGTTCATTATATTAAATGCTGCTCGTTAATGAACCAATCTCTAAGGGAAAATTATGTAATAAACAATAAAAATAATAAGTTGTCACTAGAGATCATACATTTTAAGCTGAAAAAAAAAAACTGACTTCTGCAGCAACGTCATGGCTGAGATATTCCTATTTGCAAAGTTCACAATCATGCTGGAAAGGTTTGTTTTTGTTTTGTATTGGCTAAACTAGTGGTCCCCAACCTTTTTGACTCACAGACCAGTAACACATTAAAAAGTTTTTCAAGACTCAGACGGGGGTGGGGTGGGGGTGGGATCTTAAAATGAATGTGCGATTGAAAAAAACACCTTCAGTTAGTGTGAGTGGAGCCTCCAGTGCTTCGGTGGCAGTCTCAGGATGCTTCAACCGGGCTTCATCCCACGACATCAGCTGTGGGGACGCTATGAGGGGGCACTTTCAGGTTTACTATCACTTGTATTCCTGGGCGGCCGGTCTTCCTGCATGTGCATGGTTGACTCGTGTGGCACACTGCTGAAGGGGTCATGGGTATACTCCTCTGTAGTCCATAACTCAAGAAGGAAGGCTCAAACCAACCAGCCAAGCTGCCTAGCCAGCTTGTTGGGTTCAGTTCTCAACAGGTGTGGGTCAAGACCATGCAGACACATGTCGCACGGGAAGAGAGAGAATATCTGGTAATTTTTAAGAATAAAACACCTGCCCAAGGTGTGGTATAGGGAAATATGGCACTTTATTGTGAAGTGCAGTGTGGTTGACATGGACTTCCTATAACGTCACCGCACTGCCCTATATAGTGGGCGGACCACCATCTTACAGCCTCTTTTAACTGGTGCCCACGCCAGGTGCCCGCTGTGTTACCCCTGGATCCTATACCAACAATAAAGCTGTGTTCGCCAACTTCATCTTGCCTCATTCATCACCCAAGTATTTCCATACATAACATTTGGCGATTGAGGATTAACTCATGGGGGCGTGTATCACACCACTTCGTCCCTTTCTCAAACTTCCGGGTGAACCGCCGGTGCCTTGGCCACACTGGTTTGAGGCTTATCAGACCTACATCACTGCGCTGGACCTCGGACAGCTCGACAAGCTAAAGGCATATGCGCTTCTTGTCCATAATCTGGGTATTGAAGGCCAGTGAGTCCTGGGGATGCTCGGCACGTCAGACTTATTTGAGAACGTTGTGGAGCTGCTAGCCAACCATTTCCACACCCCGGATAGCATGAATGTCCAGAGGATTCATTTTCGGCAGCGACATCAGAGGGTAGGTGAGCCTATTCATCAGTTTGTCACCAACTTGAGGCAGCTAGCTAGCAAGTGCCGCTTTGGACCGTTGAAAGATGAAATGGTATGTGACCAGCTTGCAGAGCACACATGCAGTGCTGCATTGTGGGCTAGGCTACTTATGGCACCCAGTGACTTAACATTAGCCAGAGCTTTCGAACTAGCTCTCCAGCTGGAGGCCGCAGACAAGCTAGCTTTGGAGCAAACCTGGCACCAGTCAAGTAGGCTGTTGCAGACTCGGAAAGCAAGGATAGCTTGGATGACGACGTTATGGAAACCAATGCTGCCAACCGAAGGTCTACCCTGGGAAAACCCCTGTGCAAGGGTTGTGGGTCTGCAACGCACCAAAATAAGGTGATGGACTGCCCGGCTAGGGGAAAACATAGCAGATGTGGATGCTTGAACCGTTATGCTAGAGTGTTCCGTGTATCTGAACTGGAGAGCCCACGGAAGAAATCACTCCGCTCGCCCCCCAACAACCATCCATATGGTGTTCCCCAGCACAAATGGGTACACGTATTGCGCAGTGGAGTTGGACGGTGTGGAGGTGCCACTGCTGCGCAACACGGCGGTGGAGGGGTCATTGCTGAACTGGGCCACGGTGAAGAAGTTCTTCCTCCACTACAGGATTAAAGGTAACCCAGCACCGTTGTATGGCTATGGAGGTGGCAGGCTGTGCACGGTTGGGACTTTGGAGTTAACGGTCTGGTACAAGTCTGCGAAGATGGTTGACTTCATGTTCCACGTGACAGCGGGAGGCGATAACATCATGGGCTGTGATTTGTTTTATGGACTGGGTTTCGCCATTAAAGACAGTGCCGGGAACAAATGGTCAGGTTGTGGCTGCTGGAACCCTCCGGTTCCGGTGGTTGATGAGGACGTTGTGTGGGACGAGGAGCTAACGGACACCACAGCGGTCAAGCACGACCAGTTTCACTCAGGTTCGGCGCAGGAAAGTCTCAGTGCCGGCGCTCGGGACATGGTAGAGGGGGTACTGCCGGTTAAAAAAACCCACTCAAACTCATCGCCTTGTCTAAAGCCCCCCCTTGCCACAGTTTCCCAGCAGACCGCCCCGGTGTCAGTCATAATATCTGGTAATCATCGGGAAGAGTTGAGGTTTTTTGTGTTGCCGGTTTCCTCTTCCCCGGTTATTCTCGGCTATCCCTGGCTACGCCTCCATAACCCCTCAATTGACTGGCACTCCAGGAACGTGGTGTCTTGGAGCTCATTCTGCCTCGGTGCCTGCCTGCAATCTGCTGCTTGGTCACTGTCTGTGCCTCTGGGTGCCCCCGTCACCCCTCCTCCCCATTTGTCTAAGATTCCTTCGGAGTATCATGATCTTGGGGCCACCTTCAGCAAGACCCAGGCCCTTTCCCTCCCCCCTCACCGCCCATTTTTTTTTTGTTACTTATTTGTACCCGTAGGTAGATTTGGTTTGCAGTCTGGTGACAAGCCAC
Source organism: Pholidichthys leucotaenia (assembly GCA_020510985.1). Taxonomy (NCBI): domain Eukaryota; kingdom Metazoa; phylum Chordata; class Actinopteri; order Cichliformes; family Pholidichthyidae; genus Pholidichthys; species Pholidichthys leucotaenia. The sequence goes on along the minus strand of CM035837.1, from coordinate 121,245,610 downwards.
TGGCTGCTGGTCGCTGCGTGCGCGAGCGCCCTAAACCTACATGTTTTTGGTATGCGGGAGGAAACCGGAGAAATCCCGGAGTAAACCCACGCAACACAGGGAGAACAGCGTTACGTTGATATCAGTGTAGTCAGGTGTTTACTTGGAGCTGGTGTACTTGGTGACAGCCTTGGTTCCCTCAGACACGGCGTGCTTGGCCAGCTCGCCGGGCAGCAGGAGGCGCACTGCGGTTTGGATCTCCCTGGAGGTGATGGTGGAGCGCTTGTTGTAGTGGGCCAGACGAGAGGCCTCGGAGGCGATGCGCTCAAAGATGTCATTGACAAAGGAGTTCATGATGCTCATGGCCTTGGAGGAAATACCGGTGTCAGGGTGGACCTGCTTCAGTACCTTGTAAACGTAGATGGTGTAGCTCTCCCTCCTGGTCTTCCTCTTCTTCTTGCCTCCTTTACCGGTGGTCTTGGTCATGGCTTTCTTGGAGCCCTTCTTGGGCGCAGACTTGGCGGGTTCATATGACTGTGTAGTCTACCTCCGTGCCGGAGCCCCGCTGCTGTTGAGTCGTCTTTACAGCCTGTCAGCTCCGGAGCGGGAAGCCATGGAGGCCTATATTAAAGAGTTGTTAAACTCAGGCATAATCAGGCCATCATCCTCGGTGGTGGGGGCAGGGGTCTTTTTTGTGGGCAAGAAAGACAGCTCGCTGAGGTCGTGCATCGACTTTTGGGAATTAAATAACATCACCATCAAGGACAAGTACACCCTTCCCCTAATTAATACGGCGTTTGATTCCCTCCAGGGGGCCTCCTGGTTCGCTAAGCTGGATCTCCGCAACGCTTACCATCTGGTGCGGATCCGGGAAGGTGACGAGTGGAAAACGGGGTTCCGGACCCCTAGCGGACACTTCGAGTATCTGGTTATGCCGTTCAGGTTGGCCAACGCCCCCGCCGTATTCCAGCGCCTGATCAATGACGTGCTGAGGGACTTTTTGGGTGTATTTGTTTTCGTCTATCTGGATGATATTCTGATTTTTTCACACTCCTTGGATGAGCATCGGGTGCACGTGAGGCGAGTTTTGCAGCGGCTCCTGGAGAGCAAATTATTCGTTAAGGCTGAGAAGTGTGAGTTCCACACCTCCAAGACATCCTTCCTGGGCTTCATCATCTCCCATAATGAGATCATCCCGGATCCCAATAAGGTAAAAGCAGTGGTAGATTGGCCCACTCCTGCATCCAGGAAACAACTCCAGTAGTTTTTGGGATTAGCCAATTTCTACCGCCACTTCATTAAGAATTATAGCATCATGGCTCTCCCCCTGACCCATCTTACTTCTTCTATGGTCCCTTTCCGGTGGACGGAGGAGGCGGCTGCAGCCTTTGCTGAACTCAAGGGGAGGTTCTCTGACTCTCCCATCCTGGCTCAGGTGGATCCCACACTTCAATGTCTAGTGGAGGTGGATGCTTCGGACTTGGGGGTTGGAGCCGTGCTATCCCAGCGCTCCCTGGCGGATGGCAGGATTGTGCCCTGTGCATTCTTCTCCCGTTGCCTATCCCCGGCAGAGCGCAATTATGACATCGGTGACAGGGAGCTTTTGGCGGTCAAGCTCGCATTGGAGGAGTGGCGTTATTGGTTGGAGGGGGCCTCCCAGCCATTCGTGGTCTGGACAGATCACAAGAATCTGGAGTACCTCAGGACGGCCAAGCGTTTGAATGCACGCCAGGCCTGCTGGTCCCTGTTCTTCGGATGCTTTGACTTCACCATCATGTACCGCCCCGGGTCCAAGAATACTAAGCCGGATGCCCTGTCCAGACAGTTTGCCTTGGATGCTGCAGAGGTAGCTGAACATCCTATCCTTCCTCCATCGTGTATCGTGGGCGCCCTCTCGTGGGGCATCAGAGAGAGGGTCCTGAAGGCACAGGAGGCTGAGGCGGACCCGGGCGGGGGGCCAGCGGGGAGGCCGTTTGTCCCATCTGCCATTCGGGGTGAGGTTATCCATTGGGCCCATGCTTCCAGGTTCTCGTGTCACCCCGGGAGGGCCCGCACAGTGGCCCTTCTGTAAAGGACGTTTTGGTGGCCTTCGCTTCAGAGGGACGTTGGGGAGTACATCGGCACCTGCCCCCAGTGCACCGCTGGCAAGACATCCTCCTCTCCTCCGGCTGGTCTGCTCCACCCCCTCCCTACTCCCAGCAGGCCCTGGTCCCATGTGGCGTTGGACTTTGTCACCAGTCTCCCACCTTCTAATCACCACACAGTAGTTCTCACCATTGTTGATAGATTTTCTAAGGCCACCCACTTCGGTCCCCTGCAGGGGCTGCCTACGGCGAAGGAGACGGCGGACCTTCTCCTCCAACATGTGGTGAGACTACACGGGATTCCCCTGGACATCGTCTCCAACCGGGGACCTCAGTTCATCTCCCAGGTATGGAGGTCTTTTTGCAACGCCCTTGGGGCTACAGTGAGCCTGTCTTCCGGATACCACCCACAGAGCAACGGACAATGTGAGCAGGTGAACAAGGAGCTGGAGGCTGCACTGCAGTGTGTCGCTACCGCCAACATGGCATCTTGGATCACGTAGCTCCCCTGGATCGAATACGCTCATAATACAATGGTCTCTTCTGCTATCGGCATATCTCCGTTTGAGGCTTCACTGGGCTACAACCCCCCGTTATTTCCTGAGGAGGAGAAGGACATCGCCGTCCCTTCCGTCGGCTCACCTGAGGCGCTGCCGCCGGCTGTGGAGAGCGACCCGGACCGCACTACGACGCACAGCAGAGCGCAACTCCACAACTGCTAACCATCGCAGGACACCAGCCCCCTCCTACCGGGTGGGTCAGCAGGTATGGCTATCCACCAAACACATTAACCTGAAGGCAGAGATGAGGAAGATGTCTCAGTGATTCATTAGGCCTTTTGCCATCACTCGCATCATTAACCCTATGTCTGTGAGCCTAGCTCTCCCCCCCTCCCTCCTCATCTGTCCAACCTTCCATGTCTCGCAGGTCAAGCCCTTCTATTCCAGCCCTCTGTGTCCCCCTCCCAGGTCTCCACCTCCACCGATGGTGATCGACAGCAACCCGGCGTGGAAGGTCAATGCCATCCTGGACGTCCGGCACCGGGGCCGGGGCCTATAATACCTGGTGGACTGGGAGGGCTACGGGCCGGAATGGAGGTCCTGGGTGCATCCCTCCTTTGTTTTGGACAAGCAACTCATCAGGGACTTCCACCGGGCGCACCCAGGTAGGTTGGATCGACCGCCGAGAGGTGTCTCATGGGGGGGGGGGGGTACTGTAATGGTTCGCTCTGGCTGCCTATTGTCCTCAGCTGCGCGCACACCTGCTCCTCATCACAGCCAGGGTTATTTAGACCGTGCTGTCCTCAGATCAGCGTGGAGTTGTCTGTCTTCATTCCCATGAGACCTTCACTCGCCATCCTCCTTGTTCCTGAGCTTCCTAACCTCAGCCTACCTTCATCTTCGTATCCAGCCTCCTGCCAGCTGACACCAAGAAGAATCAACTCCTCAGCTCAAGTAAGACCTCGCTCATTCTCCTTAATCCTCTCTCGATCCCCTGTGCACAGGCGGAGATCTGTGGCGGCGGACCTCTCTCCTTCCTGGCGGTGGACTGAGCTGCACTGCTCCACCCCAGACACACCAACCTCCTTCAGCAGTAGCCGGAACAGCGGACACTGTCCTCCTGGCCATAGCCGCCGAGCTGAACCTGAGTCTCTTCCCATCTCCACTAACAGTAAGCCCTGGACTGAACTGTACATCTCCACCGGTGATTGCCACTAACTATCCCTGTCTTTATTTGTCCCTAGGGTTGCCAGTAGAGTGTTCTGCTCTCCCCCAGCTGCCGCAAGATCGCACACCCACACACTCACACACCTTTATTATTATCAATAAAGATAATTCTATCTATTTCTGAGTCTGAGTCTGTTCACTGGGTCAATTAACCATGTCACAAGGATTATTTAATTTATACTTAGAGGTGTGCGTGTGGAAACGGAAGTTTACTTTGTGACCACAAATACTCACAAACCAGAGGGAAACATTCGTAGGGGCACCAGTCCAAACTTGGACAATTTATTAATAACTCATCCTTGAACCTTTCATTAACGAGTCTCAATATTCGTGAATTCTTCTGCCCTGACCCAGGAAAGCACACACAAAAAAAATCAAGCAGAAACTTCTATATACTGTTTACAGTTTTAATGATCAGACTCAGATTAAATGACATTACATCCAACAGACTTATTGGTAAGGTGAAATGATCAAGTATCAAGCATCACATTAAACTTGTAACGGATTATTGAGCAAAAGAGTATAGTCACATTTGTGGAACCAAGGAAACCTTAGCATGAATTTGTGACTGTGATGAAAATGGAGACTGAAATAACTGTAACCAAAACATGAAGAAAACTGGACGCAAATTTTATGAAAAAAATTATAAAAGCTGATTATATGGAAAAAGAAAATCTGGGTTACTCTAAAAACTAAAAATGGAATTTAATGAAAAGAGGGATATCATTTCTCTTTAATTCTATAGCTCCAATCAGAGCTATGAACTAGTTGTAAACCTGAGACAAATTATGACATACTTTAAGGTGATGGACATTGCATTACCCAGCAGATGAAACAAAGGAATCTTGCTCACATGACCTTTGCATTGGCTTCTAGCTGGATCCTCCGCTGACACTTTATTTGAAGATGATACCGGAGAATATCTGCCAGCAGATATTTCTTCCCAGGGGCAACAGTCAGGAGCTGAGATGCGGTGACGATGATGAGAGGCTGCTGGCCGCTGAGTATGCTGTGCAGACAACACGAGAATTTTTCAGCGGCTTTCTTGGGTCCAAATAAATTGGAGATAGTTCAAAGTCTGATCAAAGACACAGAATCGAAGAGACAAAAATTTTAAAAAATTATTTAAGCCACGAAATCTAAGTTCTTCAGATGCTGTGCGGATTGGCAGCACGGTGGTGCAGTGGTTAGCACTGTTGCCTTACAGCTAGAAGGTTCCTGGTTCCTGGTTCGAATCCCCAGGTTGGCAGGGGTTGGAACCTTTCTGTGTGGAGTTTGCATGTTCTCCCTGTGCTGCGTGGGTTTACTCCAGGTGCTCCGGTTTCCTCCCACAATCCAAAGACATGCATGTTAGGTTAATTGGCTGTTCTAAATTGTCCCTAGATATCTGTTTCCTATAGGCCCTTAGAATAGAGGGTTAGTATTAGTGAAAGCGCTTTGAGTGGTCTTTGTGATTAGAAAAGCGCTATATAAGTGCAGGTTAGTTAGTTAGTTAGTAATTGGCGAAAACACCTTCCAGTGTGAGAAAAACGATCAGTCCACTTTAAAACACAGTGAGTTAAGAAAAATCAATAGAAAAAGTTTAACAGAATAAAATAGAAAAACGTCTGTGAACACAGAGTTTCACTCCATATTAAAAAGAAGTTTGAGCTCAAAACAGAAGAAAAAGTATTTTTCCCAGATGTTTAAAGGAAAGAGAGAATTCAAGGCAGGACACACAGACAACTTAGACAAACTTTCAGAAAGAACAACTCCCTGAACTAGAGTGTTCCTCACTTAAACTGAGTAGTTTTTTCAGGGGAAAAACCTGACTGACATGAAGGGGAACCAATTGTCTCCCATCACGGGAGATTTGAATGAACTCTGGTCCAATAAGAAAACAGTCCTTAGTAACCGACCAATAGAATGGTCCAATTGTCCAACAGAGACGGCCTGGTGATTGGCTGGTACCAGTCAGATGGCTGGCATAAGTTTTTAGAAGGCAAACACATTAACTGTGAAACTCACATTATATACTTATATATAAAATCTAAGCTAACTTCAGTGATTCATTTCTAACTTTCAGTGAGCATGCACTTTTATAGCTCATTTAAACATTTTCAGACATGCAGTATATTTAAAATCAATAATTAATGAAACATTTCAAACCCATCATTGTCCAACACAGAGCTGGTCATCTTCAACAGTGTTCTGAGCAGTATTTCCTGGAAAAATATCAAAGTCTTGAGGAGAGAGGATTATTTCAAGCAGATCAGACAAAATCCCAATGTTGATTAGATCCAACATGTTCCTGAGTTGAACAGAAGGGAGCAATGTTGAGCTGTGGATAATTCCTAGAGACCTGTGGAATTCGGTAAAGGTATCTGGGATGTTTCAAACAGTACTTGAAGCATAAAACTGCCTGGTTGGGGAGGAATGATGATGCAGACTAATCCGTTCCTGGCACAAAATGGGATCCTTATCGTCCCTTTTACCATGGAATGTGTTTTCAAACTGTGGTTCTTTGGTGAAGGAAACAATTCTTGACCAGACTTTTGGGTGAAACAATTTCTTTAAGGTGAAGAGTGATTTTATAGATTGGAGCCAAAGGAACATGCTACATTATTTTAGAGCGTGATTCGGGTTCCAAATTGAGGTGGGTTTCAATTGTGTGTGTGGTTTTGGCCTTTTCTAAGGGGGGAAGGAAATGTGGTATAGGGAAATACGGCGCTTTATTGTGAAGTGCAGTGTGGTGACGTGGACTTCCTGTCACACTGTCCTATATAGTGGGCGAGCCACCATCTTACGGCCTCTTTTGACCGGTGCTCACGCCAGGTATCTGCTGTGTTACTGCTGTATCCTATACCAACAATAAAGCTGTGTTAGCCAACTTCATCTTGCCTCATTCATCACCCAGGTATTTCCATACATAACGCAAGTTCCTTTCCTGGTTTTGGGGGGCCCAATGCTAGATTGCATTTGGGGGCCCCCTAGTGCATCAGTCTGGTACACAAGAAGAAAACAAGTTTCCCATTTCCCAGCAGCCCTTGTGGATGATGGGACATGTTAAATGGTGGAAAATAGGCATCACCGCCTTAGTTAGAATGTACGTGCCCTCTGTGTTACTGTTGTATATACAGCTCTGGGAAAAATTAAGCGATAAAGAGACCACTGCAAAATTAGCACTTTACCTGGTTTTACTATTTATACGCAGTGTGGCGGATGAAATAAGAGAACCCTGATGGAGGCACGGAATAAGTGCAGGCATGGCGAACTGAAGTTTAAAAGGGTGTTTTATTCATCCTCCATCACAGGACTCACTCCAGCGCTGTGTAAGCGCGCTGGAGCGAGCCCTCAGTCTCTAGTCAGCAAACAGGCAATGCGTGTCATCAAAAGAGCAGTAAGAGGGAGAGCAAGCGATATTCAGTTCACTTATATACCCAGCTAGACAATGCATGCATGGCACATTAGCATCACAGTACAGCAGGAATACATGGGACATTTACATGAGAGTCACACATATCAATAGCAGGATTACTGGCAGGAAGGAGGCTGCCTATTGATATCAGTCCATACATCTCACTGTTCTGCTAATTGCTCCAGCTGAGCGCTCTGCTTGACCCGAAGGCTGTGGGGGTCACCCACGCTACTCCCCCCCAGAGGGCTCAGCAGGGGGCTGAGGCTTCGATCGTCCGGCTTTGGTAGCGAGCTGCGGGAAAAGCTCTGTGCAGGCGGAGGTGGAGGGAGGGGGGGTGGGGGTAGCAAGTGCCGGCCCGGGACGGCGAAGTTGTCTGGGCCGCGCAAAAATTGCCTGTGGATCCACGATGTTGAGGGGCTGTCCCGTTGAATGTGGCAGAGATCCACAGCGGCTGTGAGAAGAAAAATTTGTCTCTGACTCCTCTCGCGGTTAAGTCCTGCGAGGATGTGTAGCAGCTGTGAGAAAAAACAAAAGCTGAGGGACTTGGCGTGTTGGCTTTAGGTGCGGGCGCAGCCCTAAAACCATCGGGGACAGCAGACGGCTGAATTCCCATTGTGCGCCGTGGCTGAGACCCATACAAAGTCCTGTGTGCTGCATGTCTGCTTCAGGTGTGTGAGCAGCCCTGAAGGTTCCGAGGATGGCGGTCGGCCGTGTTTCTCGGGCGTGTGCAGCGGCGGAGGACGATGGCAGTCTGTGGAGCCAGTATTGTCCCGTGCATGGTGCGCTGTCCTCGTAACCCCCCAGTGTGCGTGCGGGGTTCGGTGCATGGCAGGTCCGCTGTTGAGGCGAGTCAGGGTCAGGGAGCTTGCTGGAGATCAGCGTCGTCGGCGCCGATGGTCCTCCCTGTCTTGGCTGTTGTTGTCGTTCGCTCGTGCCGGGTCATGCGGAGGAGCGGTGAGAGGGAGTAGACGATCTTTGTCCCTCGGCCGGTCCCAGCGTGGATGTCCAGATCTCAGGCGAGGGTCGCACCATGACGCTTTCTGCAGCCTTCCCGGTCGTGGATGATCTCCGGAGAGTTTGCCTGGTGTTGGCTCTGCGTCGAGGTCTCCCGTGTGGCAGAAGGGAGGGCAGTCCATTTGCGTCAGGCAGTCCATTTGCGTCAGGCAGCTGCGTTCATTTGTTGTCGGGAGTCACCGCCGGGGGCTGCGTTCGTTCGTCGTCAGCGTGTTCTTGTATTCAGGGTCACCAGTGTGGCGGATGAAATAAGAGAACCCTGATGGAGGCACGGAATAAGTGCAGGCACGGCGAACTGAAGTTTAAAAGGGTGTTTTATTCATCCTCCATCACAGGACTCACTCCAGCGCTGTGTAAGCGCGCTGGAGTGAGCCCTCAGTCTCTAGTCAGCAAACAGGCAATGCATGTCATCAAAAGAGCAGTAAGAGGAAGAGCAAGCGATATTCAGTTCACTTATATACCCAGCTAGACAATGCATGCATGGCACATTAGCATCACAGTACAGCAGGAATGCATGGGACATTTACATGAGAGTCTCACACATATCAATAGCAGGATTACTGGCAGGAAGGAGAGGCTGCCTATTGATATCAGTCCATACATCTCACTGTTCTGCTAATTGCTCCAGCTGAGCGCTCTGCTTGACCTGAAGGCTGTGGGGGTCACCCACAGCAGAGCCATTTCCTGCATTTTGGGGGCCTTATCCAAGATTGTGTTTGGGGCCCCTACTTTTGTAAAGTGGTGAAAGATAATTTGTATTGGCAATGCCTCAATCTGGTACACTTTAAGAAGAAAACAAGCTAGATTCATCAATCTAAAATTCAGATTAAAGATCTCAAGTTGACTCAAGCAATTTAAACCTACAGGAAAATATTACTAGCACATCTGAGTAAATTTGAATATTATGATTTGAAATATTTCACCATGGGTGTAATGTATATTGAAAATATTAAAGTTTATCATTTTGAATTACAGTGGAGATCAAAATAAGAGAACATTGTATTAATACTTGATTTATTCTAACATATGTTATTCTTCATTCTTCAGAATTTGACAGAATATCAGCTGTGGCTATACCATTGCTGTACTAGCATGTTTTCTTTTTTTTTTAAATAACCAAGGCACTTCAATGCAAACATTTATTTTGGAAAAAACAAAACAGTGAGCAAAATTAAAGAGCAGTGACCACTGTGTTAGAAGAGAAGATTTAAACAATATTTTTTTTTAGGGCTATAGTATTAAAAAATTAATAGGAAGTGTAGAGTCCCTTGCTTTGAATGACTTCAGCACATCTGCACCCACAGGACGTCACTACTTTCTCACACTGCTCTGGTTTGGGGACAGGATTATACGAAGACTCTCAATGGGGAATTGGTTCAACACTGCAGCTGGAATTGCTCACCAGTTCACCGCTTAACAGAGCAAGGATCTGTCTCAGCACAAAGTGTCTCTCCGACTCCAAGCTCATTCTGCAGTGACCAAACCTCTCATCAGCAGAAAGAATAAAAAGGCTAGATTTACCTTTGCTGAGGAGCGTGTTGTGTGGACAGAGCTGTTCCAGAGTGCACTTTAGTGATGAGAGTAATTTATTTGGCTCTGATGGGAAACAATATGTTTGGCATCAAACTGGGGAAAGACTGAACCCAAAGTGTGTAAAGAATCAGTTAAATTTTGAGGAGGAAGTGTTACAGTTTGGGGATGTTTTCTGCAGCAGGAGTTGGGCCTCTTGTGCAGCTACATGGCAGGGAGAATGCAAATGTTTATGTGAACCTCCTTCAGCAACATGCAATTCCTTCACTACAATTGTCTCCCAATCAGCTCACAATTTTCATGCAAGACAATGCCCCCTATCACACTGTAAAATGGGTTAAACAGTTCCTTGAATCTAACAATATTGAAACAATGAAATGGCCAGCCCAGAGTTCAGATCTAAACCCCATAGAGAATCTCTTGAAAATCCTTGGTGACAAAGTAATGGCTAAGAAACCCACTACAGTTAGTGAACTGTGGAAGAGACTGCAAGAAGAATGGACCAAGATCAAACCAGACCAGTGTGAGAAACTAGTAATGTCCTGTGTGCGCAGATGTGCTGATGTCATTCAAAGCAAGGGTCTCTACACTTTTCTTGAATGTCATAGCCTTACAGAAACATTGTTTCAATCTTCTCTTCTGACACAGTGGCTGCTGTTCTCTAGTTTTGCTCACTTTTTTTTTTAACAAAATAAATGTTTGCGTTAAAGTGTTGGTTATTTAAAAAAAAAAAAAAAGCATGTTAGTATAGCAGTGGTATAGCCACAGCTGATAATCTGTCAAATTCTGAACAATGAAGAATAACACGTTAGAATAAATTAAGTATTAATACATTGTTCCTTAACTTTGATCTTCACTGTACGTATATTGCAAAATAATCTGACTTTTTCAAATGATTGTAATGTACTGAAATACAATAATAAAAGGTAAACACTGATGATTCTCTACGTCAACAAGTGCAATGGATTTCCCTCAAAAATCTGACTTTTTCAAATGATTGTAATGTACTGAAATACAATAATAAAAGGTAAACACTGATGATTCTCTACGTCAACAAGTGCAATGGATTTCCCTCAAAAATACTTATTCTAAATTCAGGAAATAGTTACTCAATATGAAGTATAGCAAAAATACTCAGCAATGGACCTACTGCAGGTGTTTCAGGAGGTGTAGAAGAGTCCTGTTATGTCACTGGAGCTGCAACCAACTTCAGCATTTTACCTACAAAGATCATTTGGTTACCAAGCAAAAAATCAGAAGCAAATATTCACATACACTACTGTTCAAAAGTTTGGGGTCACCTCAGACAATTTTATGTTTTCCATGAAAAGTCACACTTTTATTTACCACCATGAGTTGTAAAATGAATAGAAAATATAGTCAAGACATTGACAAGGTTAGAAATAATGATTTGTATTTGAAATAATAATTTTTTCCTTCAAACTTTGCTTTCGTCAAAGAATCCTCCATTTGCAGCAATTACAGCATTGCAGACCTAACATGATTGCACAAGGGTTTTCTAATCATCCATTAGGCTTCTGAGGCAATGAGCAAACACACTGTACCATTAGAACACTGGAGTGATAGTTGCTGGAAATGGGCCTCTATACACCTATCTAGATATTGCACCAAAAACCAGACATTTGCAGCTAGAATAGTCATTTACCACATTAGCAATGTATAGAGTGTATTTCTGATTAGTTTAAAGTTATCTTCATTGAAAAAAAGTGCTTTTCTTTCAAAAATAAGGAAATTTCTGAGTGACCCCAAACGTTTGAATGGTAGTGTATATCAAATATGTCATACTCATACAGAAATTTATTACTTAATGTGACTTTAAATAGTGCAAAACAGTATCCCTGAATGCAAGCATCCAATTTCAAAGTTGTCACTTTTATAATTGTTGAATCTGCTTATGTATGTTTGAAATATTAAAACAACAGTAATTTAGTAATGAACATAAAATTAAATAGATGGAAAATTATGATCAGCGACAGAGTGACAGAGAGAAGAAACGAATGCATCAAGGTATTACATGCAGCTAATTTATCAATGATTTACCAGTTACAGTTCGTTTAAAAAATGAAGGCTTATCTCATCATCATCACATCGTTTTTTTCTCTGTATAATTTGAAAAGATAGAAGTTCATATATTTAATACAATTACATGGACAGGGAAAATTGTCTCTCTTCAGCTTTCTCCTCCCCGCAAGTACAAATACATCGTTAGTAAATGCCTTACCTTCATCCTGGGCGCATTTTTTTTTTTTTTTTTTTTTTTGAATGCAAAAGATGCAATAGACTTACACAATGGTCCTCTCCGGCATACAACTAGGAACATACCGGTCGCTATGGAGGGTGAGAATATGTATGGGCACATAATCATACCATGTAGGATAACTAAATAGACAGTTATGCTGTTTCATCCCACCTAGCAACAATGCTCTGCACTGTGTGTGTTTATATATTTACATATTTATTCCATCTAGCTACAATGCTCTGCACTGGGTGTGTTTATATTTATATATCTATATATTTATTCCATCTAGCTACAATGCTCCGCACTGTGTGTGTTTATATACTTGCATATTTATTCCACCTAGCTGCAATGCTCCGTACTGTGGGTGTTTATATATTTACATATTTATTCCATCTAGCTACAATGCTCTGCACTGTGTTCATATATTCATATATTTATTCCATCCAGCTACAATGCTCTGCACTGTGTGTCTGTGTGTGTGTGTGTGTGTGTGTATATATATATTTTATAGTAATATGTACATATGTACAGTATATTAGCTGCTCTTGCTTTTTTTTTTTTTTTTTTTCTTGCCTTCTGATTGTTGCTCTGAGTGTTGCTATCCCTGTGCTGTTGCAATCCTGGAATTTCCCCGTTGTGGGACTAATAAAGGCTTATCTTATCTTATCTTATCTTATTTTTCTTGGACAGGTTTCTTCTTAGGATAACTCTTTTTTCGTACTGGAAGGCTGCCAGCCATCCCGATATCAGTCTATGACATTACTCACCACTGACAGCCAGAATTTTGATCTAAACATCCAACAATCCAAACAGCTTCTTTATTACTGAAGTTTAGTTTTCTTTATATTTTACATAAACTTTTAAGTCATTCACAAAATGTAATGAGCTTATCTTGTCATAGATTAAAACAGGCACTTTTAATTGTCTCAAAATATTGTAGCTTTGTGGATGACTGCAGCTGCAAAGGTTGATGGGAAATAATAAGTTGTGGAGAGTGTAAATAACGGAGGCAGATTTATGCAGCAGACAACTTTATTCACTCTCACATCAGTCATACACAGAAAAAGCATATCTCAATACAACAGGGGCTCTCCTTTTATATCAACCGCCCATCTCACATCTGCATGACATCTCGCATCACAATACATTCATCCCTTCTCCCCCATCTCCTTCTTCCTGCTACCTCACCATAATCTCCATACCTATTGTCCTTCTCTGTTTACCCTCTGCCTCCAGTCTGAGATGATTAACCCAACTTCTACACCGCCCCCCCCAGAATCTCAGACCGGGCTTCAGTCCTCACGTCCTTTTGGCTTCAGTCTCCTCCCATATCTGCTGTAACGGGGGTTTACCGCCTCCGCGGCACTGCTGTGCCGATGGGGAGCTCCTGGGGGCGTGTCTGTCTGCGGGTGGGCCATGGCGACGGGGGGGAGCCTTTGACTTTCCCGTGTGGCTGCTCTGATGAATCGTTTACCTGGGGAGTTCTCAGTGGGGGTCTTCCACGCCGAGGGGCCAGAGCCAACAGTACTTGCTCGTCCGCCACCACAAAGGCGGGCTTAAGTCTGCCTATGCATATTTTCTCCCGACGACCCCCCAAGTCTAACAAAAAATGTTTGTCCCCTGTTTCCAGCACTCTGAACGGGCCATCGTAGGGTGGGCGCAATGGAGGGCGGTGGGCATCGTGCCTGACAAACACGAACGCCGCATTTTTCAAAGTTTTTGGCACAAAAGCGCGTGGAAAACAGTGGTGGGCCAGGCCAGGCAGCGTGCCTGTATCTGCGCTATGCTGCAAACGCTGAGACGGGCAGTTGTCCGGCGCGGGATTATCTGGCAAAAATTCCCCGGGCAGCCGCAGTGGCTGAGAAAAAACAAGCTCCACCGGGGAAGCCTCCAAATCCTCTTTTGGTGCGGAACGCAACCCCAATAAAACCCACGGCAACCGGTCTACCCAATTTGCATCCGTCAGCGAAGCCCTGAGCGCTGCTTTCAGTGACCTATGAAAACGCTCGCATAACCCATTGGCCTGTGGGTTGTACGCGGTTGTGCGATGAATTGCAACACCCAGGCTACGGGCCATCGCGGACCAGAGGTCGGAAACAAACTGAGGGCCCCTATCAGATGTGATGGCCGACGGGATTCCAAAACGTGCCACCCACGTCGTCAAAAAAGCACGCGCCACATCCGCGGACGTGGTTGCCGCCAGCGGGACTGCTTCTGGCCAGCGTGTGGTGCGGTCCACCACTGTCAGAAGGTGCGTGCACCCCTGCGATGGCGGGAGGGGGCCCACGAGGTCCACGTGAACATGGTCGAACCTCTTCGCCGGTATACGAAACTGCTCCAAAGGAGCCTTCATGTGTCTGTGTACTTTGGCTCGTTGGCACGCTACGCAGGCTGCAGCCCACTCTTTCACTTGTTTGCGCAGGCCTGGCCACACGAACTTCGCTCCCACCATTTTGACTGACGCGCGCACTCCTGGGTGCGCCAGAGCGTGAACTGACTCCAACACACGGTGGCGCCAAGCAACTGGGACCACCGGGCGCGGGCGTCCCGTGGAGACATCGCAGATTGGGGGGGGGCGTGTTGCAGTACTCTGCTCTCCAGCCCTAACCCTGTTGGTCCAGACTGGAGCGCGCAAACGTCCGCATCGCCGATCTACGCAGTGGCCATGGCCGTGTAATCTACCCCCACGTAGACTGGGCCCACTACTGCGCGCGAAAGGCAGTCAGCCACCACGTTGAGTTTACCAGCCACATGTAGAATGTCGGTCGTAAACTCCAAGATCGCGGCCAGCTGTCTCTGCTGCCGGCCCGACCATGGTTCCAAAACCTTGGCCATCGCGTACATAAGCGGCTTGTGGTCCATGAATGCAGTGAAGGTGCGCCCTTCCAGCCAGAACTGGAAGTAGTGTATGGCCAGGTGAAGAGCCAGTAACTCTCTGTCGAACGCGCTATATTTAGGCTCACTGTTGCACAAAGACCTGCTAAAAATGGCCAGCGGCTGCCAAGAACTGGCGACGCACTGCTCCACGACAGCCCCTATGGCCATGTCTGATGCATCGGTAGTGAGCGCTATCCTAGCCGCCGGGTCCGGGTGCGCCAGCAGTGCGGCATTCACCAGAGCTGATTTAACCTCGGAAAATGCCTGCTCTCGCTAAGGAGTCCAGTTGACTCTGTCCGCCGGCTTCCGTTTCTTAAGTGCGGCGTACAATGGCTGCATGAGCTGGGCTGCGTGGGGGAGGAAACGATTGTAGAAATTAACCATCCCCAAAAACTCCTGCAGCGCCCTGACCATCTGAGGCTGGGGAAAATTCGCCAAGCGCGCACCTTGTCCAGCAAGGGTATTGTGCCCTCCGGTGAGATGCGGTGGCCCAAAAAATCGATCCCTGTCACCCCAAACTGGCACTTCGCCGGGTTGATTATTAACCCGTGCTCCTCCAACCTTTGGAAAACTGTCCTGAGGTGGGCTACGTGTTCGTCCTCAGACGCGCTGGCCACCAGGATGTCGTCCAGGTAAACAAACACAAACGGCAGCTCACGCAACACCGCATCTATCATGCGTTGGAATGTCTGCGCCTCGCCTTTTAGCCCGAAAGGCATGCGTAAAAACTCAAACAAACCAAACGGGGTTATTACTGCCATTTTAGGTATGTCCTCAGCGCGCACCGGGACCTGGTGGTAACCACGGACCAGGTCTATCTTGGAAAAAATGCGTGCCCCGGTGAGGTGAACGGAAAAATCCTGAATATGAGGGATGGGGTAGCGGTCGTGTGCTGTAGCGTTGTTTAATCTGCGGAAATCTCCACAAGGTCGCCACGATCCCTCGGCCTTAGGAACCATATGTAGCGGGGATGCCCATGGGCTGTTTGAGTGCCTGATGATGCCCAACCTTTCCAAGTTAGCAAACTCCTCGCGCGCTATTGCCAGTTTAGCTGCGTCCAGGTGCCGAGGTTGTGCGAAAACGGGCGGCCCCGTGGTGGTTATCAAGTGCTCCACCCCGTGTTTTGTGACGGTCGCCGAAAAAGTTGGGACCGTGAGTGCTGGGAACTGGTTGAGTAGTGCGTGGAACTTACCCCCTGGAGCTGTGACGTTGGCTAGTGTTGTGGGCCCGGCTACCCTAGCTGTACAGGGGAGAGAATCAAAAGACATTGCGTTAATCAGGCGTCTGTTAGCAATATCAACTAGTAGTCAGTGTGCACACAAAAAATCAGCGCCTAAGATGGGGAAGCTGCATGCCGCTATGACGAATGTCCATTGGTATGTACGGCCGTGCAAGGATACAGTCAGTGTCCTCTCTCCAAAAGTCTTAATGTCTGAGCCGTTTGCGGCCGTCAGCTTGGGGCTGCTAGTTCCCGCCAGCCGGTCTGCATAGGACGGCAGGATGAGGCTCTTTTGGGAGCCGGAGTCCACGAGGAACCATCTCCCCGAGCGTGAGTCTGTCACATAGAGCAGCTTGCTTGCTTCACCGGCGGTCACAGCTGCTATCGACTGCCGGTCCCGGCATTTCCCGAACGCTTGAATTGGCATGGTGGCACGCATCAGTGTGCGTCCTCTCCAAAACGGCGGTGGTAGAAACAGAGCGTGTCTCTCCAGTGCTTCTTGGCCCCTGCTGCAGCCACCATCGCTGGCTCCTTGCCTCCGCTGGCTGTCTCACTGGGTTCCGACACCGCTGCATTCACTGTGAGGGCTCTGGTAGTGAGGATGATCCGATCTGCCTGCTGGGCTAGCACCCGGTAGTTGCGCGTGGCCAGCAGCGGCAAATTGGCAAGGACCGCTCTGGCCGCTGTCGGGAGGTTCCGGAGGAAAAGGTGGGCAAAGAGAAAATGCCCATCAACTGTGCCCATCAACGCCAACATCTTCTCCATCAATTCGACCGCCGACCTGTCTCCTAACTCAGAGCGCGTCAGGAGCCTCTCCGCTCTCTCGCAGTCCAAGATCGTGTAGCGCTGGGTCAGCACGGTTTTGAAAGCACTGTATTTGTCGTGGGCTGGGGGCCGTTGGAGCAGGCTCGCCACCTGCTGATTTGTGCATGCGCCCAGCGCTGCGACCACGTAGTAATATCTGGTGTCATCTGCCGTCATTCCCCGGAGTGCGAACTGGGCCTCGGTGTGAAGGAACCAAGACTTTGGGTCGTGTAGCCAAAAGACTGGGAGTTTGACCAAAACGGCGCACGCGTCGCTGGCACTTCCCATCCGGGTCGTCTCCGGGGTGTTTACCTTGCGTTCCATTGTGCGTCAAGGGTCACCAGTGCGGAGAGAATAACCAGGCTGAACTTTTACGAGCAGATGAAGCTTTATTCCACTCTCTCTCACATTCACCAGAATCAGAAAATCTTCCCCCAGGTTGCAGGCACTCTCTTTTATATCACAGCACTAACACTTCTCTGCTACCTGGGGTGCTGCATTAACATATCACTCCCCCACACTCCCCACCTTTGATCTGCCACTTCAGTCTGAGGGAAAACTACTGAGTAACTACTGAATGGGTTCCCCACATTACTTTAAATTGCTGTTCAGAACAGTTAAAATGATGGTTGAAGCGCATTATCAGGAGATACCTGCAGCTGTTGGGGACCCATAGCATTTGCATATATTGCTTTATGGAGGAAATGGTGATGCTGAAACACATGTGTTTGAGTAAAATGAACAATTTTGTTTTATTCTTGAACTTTGTGAAAACAACTCACCCAAATTTCAAGTCAAAATATCATCATTTAGAGCATTTATTTACAGAAAATGACAACTGGCCAAAACAACAACAAAAAAAAAAGATGTTGCTTTTCGATGTGCTTTAAGATCAAGTAATGCAAACAAAACAAGTTCATGTTCATTCTTAAATACTACCATGCTTGAGTTTTAATTTAGGAAGAACTGAGAAATCTGTATTTATGCAATAACTCTAATTTTTATTCACATATTTAATGCATCTTACCGTGCATAGATGATCACTTAATCCACAGGTGTCAAACTCATTCCATGCAGGGCCAAAACCCTGCAGGTTTTACCTCCACTCAATCTCTTTAACAGGTGATTTCACTGAATTTCTTCCCACTGATCACTGATCAGTGAAAACACCTGCTGAAGACACTGGGTGGAAGTAAAACGTACAGACTCTTGGCCCCCATGGAATGAGTTTGACACTGCTGATCAGTACCTCAAGTAGATTGAGGTGTCCTTGTGTTGGAATTCAACAGATACTCAAATTTAATGGCTGCCATACATGTAGAGATCCTAATTTAGAAAAGATTTTACAGTGGTCTCTTATTTTTTTTCCAGAGCTGTTTGTCCAAGGTTTGGGTGCAATAGTTGAGTTTAGATCACTTTTTTGCACCACAAATCTGCATGTCCATAGGAAAGTAAAGGTGCTCTAAACCTGTTTTCCTGGGGGTTTCACTTGCGCTCTTAAGAAAAGCACTCCTCCCTGTATCTTAGCACCTGTCACTCAAAGCATGCCAAGGGTTTCACACATATTGCTCTGAAACACTCTACTCACTGCACTAAATCGCATCAAACTGGTAAAAATAAAAATTAAAAAAAAAATACACGTCCCTCCAAGCTTTTTGCTGTTAAATATTGATCATGGTGTACTTTTAGTTGATTCTGATTGGCTGGTGAGAGAGATGTGCAGCTGATGAGTGCTTTGGTGCTCCAAAAGTTGAACTTTTTTCAACTTTCAGTGCAGTGAGTGCAACGACAAAATTTGCTGACCATTGAGAGCATTTTAATGCTGAGGGTGCTGACTGCACAGAAAATGAACAGAAAACAGTTATCCACGGTGGAAAAAAACGTGTTTGGTGGCCATGCAGCCTAATAGATTTGGTGCACTGTAAGTGCTATTGTAGATACACAGTGTATGCTGTAACACTCGTTTGTGCACTCTGTCCTGTCCTCAATTTCGCAACATGTGTCATTCCTATCAGGGGAAGAGGAACAACCGTCTCCATTGTTTTGAGTGTGGACAGAACCATTTCCTCAGGATTACAATTTTTTTTTTAACCTTCTTTCCTTTGTTCATTTGGGCATTTGTTTACGCAATGGTCAGATTTTGATTACATTTTGTGGAGATGTCTGAAACAGACAGAGGACCAATTGATTAGATTTTAGGGTGATCAGGATAACCACCAGAATCACCAGGTTGTTAGGCGAAATTAAAATATGAAGGAGGAAATTAGATGCCTTGGCAGAGGTTGCACTCTCTGAGTGCTTTCTAGTTTCAAATTCTTCGCAGATTTCAGCAGCTCTACTATTTCTTTGTCGCTTCTTTTTCTAAACGTTCTGTAGAGGTTGAGCACATTTTTGTGCTTGTGCTTACAGGAGGCGGTGGAGTCCTGCCTGACCCGCATCACCAAGCTGGAACTACAGCAGCAGCAGCAGCAGGTTGTTCAGTTGGAGGGAGTGGAGAATGCCAACGCTCGAGCTTTGCTGGGAAAACTCATCAACGTGATTCTGGCACTCATGGCTGTGTTGCTGGTCTTCGTTTCCACTCTGGCCAACTTCATCACCCCGCTGATGAAAACTCGAGCACGGGTTGCTGCCACCATCCTGCTGACCCTGTTGCTCTTCATCCTGTGGAAGCAGTGGGATTTTGTGGAGTTGTGGCTGCTGCCCAGCTAAGTTCTTTGTGAGGGACTCCAGACGGGGTTTCACTGCCACTGAAAGACCCGCAGACTGGAACAGAGGAAGTTGTTCATCTTTGGGCTTCAGGGTGGAGGCCAAAACATGGTATTTTTAACGGAGGAAGTATTACATTCGGGCCTACAGGGATTTCTGTGTGTGTTTACAGAGCATAAGAACACAAATTCGCTGTTTGCTAAGCGACAACAGACAACATTTTATCCCACCCAACACTACTGGCACTGATGAGTAATCACTGCATCACTGTCACCAAAAACTGAGGTTCTTGAAAGAAAACTGTGGTCTTTTTCTAATTATTTATGATACATGAATAACAGGGACTAGACCAACTTCTACTGACTGTAAAATGCTGATCACGTTTGCTGTAATCTTCATGTTGAAGCTATAGTATATTTGAAAGAGGAGTTTTTTTTCATGAATGTTATGTGCTCATGCATGTCCTCATATGTGCACTGAGATGCATCTAACTGGCATGAGTTAACATTTCATTAATGACTAAACTAATCTTCTACAACTGCCATTTTGTTGTCAGAAATACAGCGCAGACATGTTGTATCTCCACTTGGTGTCATACCTGGTTGTTATTTCACACTGAGTTCTGGTGTTAAATGCTTTTGGACTCATTTCTTTCTGTTGTTATTTGCTCACATTTGAGTGAACAGTTAAAAGAATCTGGTAAGTTCCCCTCAGTGATCCGACAACATGAAATCTGTCCTGTCCATAAATTCTATTGTAGAACTTCAATTACCCACAGTGTCAATTTAACTGGCATGCCAACATTTATATCCAGTTTGCAAAAACAATTATTGCTGTTTTAATAAACAATGTAACAAATAAACGATTTCATATATTACACTGAATTATGTCTTTATAAACTTTGATGTATGCTGAAAAAAAGATTTATTCAAAATGTAAAAAAGTAAATTATGCAATAATCTATCAAACTGACAAAACACCAAAAATCTTTGAGGGCACCAACAAATTTATAAAGTGTGGCTTAGCTGTACTTCTGTTTGAACTTGTTTCTGTATGTATTTCCAAATAATTGACTTTGCTTTTTGTTATCTACAATTATTTTCTCAAAGATTAAACAGCCGTATCTCTGTTGGCATCTCAGCACTAGAGGCAGTTATTTCTGTTGTGAAAGTGAAAAATGACACTCAAGGAAAGCCCTTCCTTTCTTAATAAATTAAAATAAATAAGTTGGCAGAATGTCCTCTCTGCTGTTGCTGATTGAGGCGGCTTGTGTCTGTTCATTACATTTATGATATTTTCCTATAGAATAGTTGAAACAACGGGGCTCCATTGCTGGAAGGTGCATCAGACGGGCCGTTGCGCTCCGACAGCCACATGAAAGCCATCGGAGGCAGTATGAGAGACTGGTCTTATCACTGGTTGAGGCTGTGTCGGGGAACGCTGGTCAAGGTGTTGAAATGATCCAGAAAATGTCTCCGCTCACTTGGAAAAAAAAAAACATTCTACCAAAACATTTCTAAGGGCCTTTCAGAGACAGATACCTAGTAGAGTCGCCAATTAACCTAACATGCATGTCTTTGGATTGCGGGAGGACACCGGCACCCCCGGAGTACAGGTGTATTTCAATAAATTAGAATGTCATTGATTTATTTCAGTAATTCAATTCAAAAATGAAAGTCCTGTATTATATAGATTCATTACACACAGTGATATATTTCAAGTGTTTATTTCTTTAATTTTGATGGTTATGGCTTACAGCTCATGAAAATCACAAATTAAGTTTCTCAAAAAATTTGAATATTACATAAAATTAATTTTAACCTAGAAAAGCACTCAGAGAGCGCATACCTCCACCAAGGCTCCTTCTGTCCGTCATAGATCACCTCCAAAATGTAATGGGTTTGTGTGTAGGCCAAAGTCTGTCCATTAGTTCTGGAGTACTGTTGGTAACACAGTGTGAAAACATAAGAGCCTTGGCTGAGGTATGCATTCTCAGATCATCACCAAAATGTAATGGGTTCGTTTCTAACCCAAGAACCACCTCTGATGAAAATTTCATCCAAATCCATTCAATAGTTTTGGAGAACTGTTGCTAACACACTGTGAGAAGATAAGAGCCTTGGCGGAGGTATGCATTCTTGGATCATCACTAAAACGTAATGGGTTCCTCTCTAGCCCAAGGACCACCTCTGGCGAAAATTTCACCCAAATCCATCCAGTGGTTTTTGTGTAATCCTGCTGCACAAATACAAAGCCCTTGGTGGAGGTATGCACAATCAGATCATCACCAAAACCTAATTATCTGTTCCCCGTGCCATTACACACCATCCATCCATCTTCTACTGCTTTTCTGGAGGTCCGGGTCGCGGAGGCAGCAGTTCAAGCAGAGAAGCCCAGACTTCCCTCTCCCCAGCCACCTGCTCCAGCTCTTCAGAGAGGATACCAAGGCGTTCCCAGACCAGCAGAGAGACATAGTCTCTCCAGCAAATCCTGGGTCTGCCCCAGGGTCTCCTCCCAGTGGGACATGCCTGAAACACTTCAAGTGGGAGACGTCCAGGATGCATCCTGATCAGATGCCCAAACCAACTCAATTGGCTCCTTTCAATGTGGAGGAGCACTGCTTCTACTCTGAGCCTCTCCCGGATGACTGAGCTCCTCACCCTGTCTCTAAGGATGAGTTCAGCAATCCTATGGAGAAAGCTCATTTCAGCAGCTTGTATCTGCAATCTCATTCTTTCAGTAATTACCCAAAGCTCATGACCATAGGTGAGGGTAGGAACGTAGATTGACTGGTAAATCGACAGCTTTGCCTTAGAGCTCAGCTCCCTCTTCACCACAACAGACCGGTACAACGTCCGCATCACTGCAGATGCTGCTCCGATCTGTCTGTCAATCTCTCGCTCCATTCTCCCCTCACTCGTGAATAAGACCACAAGATACTTAAACTCCTCCACTTGGGGCAGGAGTTCGTCCCCAACCCGGAAAGGACAATCCACCGTTTTCGGGCTTAGGACCATGGACTTGGACTTGGAGATGCTAATTCTCATCCTAGCCGCTTCACACTCAGCAGCAAACTGTCCCAGTAAGACCTGTAGGTCATTGCTGGATGAAGCCAACAGGACAACATCATCTTCAAACAGCAGAGATGAGATCCTGTGGTCACTAAACATGACACCCTCTGTTCCCTGGCTGCACCTAGAAATCCTGTCCATAAAAATTATGAACAGGATTGGTGACAAAGGGCAGCCCTGGCGGAGTCCAACTCTCACTGGGAATGAGTCCGACCGAGTGTTGGTAATACAAACCAAACTCTCACAATAGAGACCAGACTCTCACATAGAGACCAGATAGCTTGTAATAACAAGCCCGATACCCCTTACTCCCAAAGCATCCCCTACAAAAATCCACGAGGGTCACGGTCAAATGCCTTCTCCAAGTCCACAAAACACATCCAGAAGACCAGCCATCATCCCGGGGGCTTGCTGCTTCCAGGGGCGCGCTTGCTGAGGGGCTGCCCTGGCCCCCCCCATGCTGGTTCTGCCTCTTCCACCCAAGTAACTGTATTGTAAAAAAAAAAGGGTGTTTATAGTTCCTGTGTTTTATGCATGTGTTATGGTAAGGGGTTATTTTTGTGTTTGTATTTTAGTTTAGGAGCACGGCTGTGATTTTAGTTAATAAAGGACTTTATAGTTATTTGGTGGCAGAATAATCCACCAGGCCGTGTGGGCTGTGCAGCAGTCCACCCACCAGCACTACTCTAGGTTGTTTTGCGTGAGTGTGTTACACCAGTTTAGTACTTTAGTTTTCGTTATTTTAGAGCGTGATTCGGGTTCCAAATTGGGGTGGGTTTCAATTGTGTGTGTGGTTTTGGCCTTTTCTAAGGGGGGAAGGAAATGTGGTGTAGGGAAATACGGCACTTTATTGTGAAGTGCAGTGTGGTGACATGGACTTCCTCTCACGTCACCGCACTGCCCTATATAGTGGGCGGACCACCATCTCACGGCCTGTTTTGACCGGTGCCCACGCCAGGTGTCTGCTGTGTTACTGATGTATCCTATACCAACAATAAAGCTGTGTTAGCCAACTTCATCTTGCCTCATTCATCACCCAGGTATTTCCATACATAACACAAGGTCCTTTCCTGGTTTTGGGGGGCCCAGTGCTAGATTGCATTTGGGGGCCCCCTAGTGCATCAGTCTGGTACACAAGAAGAAAACAAGTTTCCCATTTCCCAGCAGCCCTTGTGGATGATGGGACATCTTAAATAGTGGAAAATAGGCATCACCACCTTAGTTAGAATGTATGTGTACTCTGTGTTACTGTTGTATATACAGCTCTGGGAAAAATTAAGCGATAAAGAGACCACTGCAAAATTATCACTTTATCTGGTTTTACTATTTACACGCAGAGCCACTTCCTGCATTTTGGGGGCCTTATGCAAGATTGTGTTTGGGGCCTCTATTTTTGTAAAGCGGTGAAAGATAACACAGGGTTACAAAAATATTTTTTTGTAAGTTGTCTGTGTTTTTTCAACTGATTTAAGACAATTTTGCACCGCTGAATCCGAAAATGACATGTTTCTCTCGATCAGGTGCTAAGTAAAAACTTGTACTTACTTAGTACTGTGCATGTACTTACCTTTATATTAAGGTAAGTACATGTAAATTGAATGTTATGCCATCATTGTTCAAAATTCAGAGAATTTCAAGACATAAAAAAGAATTTTGCATCATGTAAAGCATGTCTCTCTGTGTTGGCCCTGCGATGGACTGGCGATCTGTCCAGGGTGTACCCTGCCTCTCGCCCAAAGATGCTGGGATAGGCTCCAGTGCCCCTGCAACCCGAAAAGGATTAAGTGGATAGAAGATGGATGGATAAAGCGAAAATACCCATACATGTAAACAAAAACGTAAAAAACAACATGTGGCCATAATTCAAAAAGTTGACCTGATTGAGCAAAACCAATGTGATTTTTGGATTCAGCACGTCAAAATTGTCCTAAATCAGCTAAAAACACTTAGACAACAAATTTGGTGTTGACCAGTGTAATTTATGGCAATGCCTCAATCTGGTACACTTTAAGAAGAAAACAAGCTAGATTCATCAATCTAAAATTCAGATTAAAGATCTCAAGTTGACTCAAGCAATTTAAACCTACAGGAAAATATTACTAGCACATCTGAGTAAATTTGAATATTATGATTTGAAATATTTCACTATGGGTGTAATGTATACTGAAAATATTGAAGTTTATCATTTTGAATTACAGTGTAGATCAAAATTAGAGAACATTGTATTAATACTTGATTTATTCTAACATATGTTATTCTTCATTCTTCAGAATTTGACAGAATATCAGCTGTGGCTATACCACTTCTGTACTAGCATGTTTTCTTTTTTAAATAACTAAGACACTTCAATGCAAACATTTATTTTGTAAAAAACAAAACAGTGAGCAAAATTAGAGAACAGTGACCACTGTGTCAGAAGAGAAGATTTAGGCTGCGTGTCCACCAAATTCGTTTTTTCAGCTCTGGGTGGCTATTTTCCATTCATTCTCAATGTAGTCCAGCATTTACAGCGCTGATTGCCCACGGCACTGAAACGCTCTCGGCGGTGGCCATTTTTTGTTGCAGCGCTCAGAGCGCTCAGAGTTGAAAGAAGTTCAACTTTTCAGAGACTGCAGCTGAGCTCATCAATGTCAGATCTTAAGCAGCCAATCAGAACTGCTGCGTGGGCGGGACATAGGACACCAGTACTAGTCTGTACTCAGACTCCTGCTTTCCGTGTCATCATATTTTACATCCAGAGCTGCTAGAAAACGTTTCCTGTCCATTGTTATTTAGAGACTGCTATTAAAAAATCTGTAGAAAGTCTGACAATAGGAAAAGCAGGAGTAATGAGCTGAGAGTGACAAGCTGTTGCTGGGATACAGGGCACAGACTTTTTTTCCCCCAGAGCGCAGCGTACAAACGCTGAAAAAAAAAAAGTTCAGGGCAGTCAGGTGACAAAAAATGCATTTGGTGGACATGCAGCCTTAAACAATGTTTTTTTTTTAGGGCTATAGTATTAAAAAATTCGAGGGTGTGGGGGTCTACAGTGGAGGGCCTGTTGAGCAGGTAGCTGCTCTCGCCATGCCCTCAATCTGATCCCACAAAAACCCACCGTCCACTGCCTCGACCTCCTCCCTACAATGGACGAAGTCTTGAACGTGATTAGGCAGACCAATTCAGGCAAAGCACCTGGGATGGATGGAATCCCAGCGGAAATATTCAAATCAGCCGGTCCTGTGGCCCTTGAAATCTTCCATTCCCTCCTCACTAGCATCTGGGATGAAGAACAACTGACCAAAGACCTCAGGGATACCACTGTTGTCTCCCTGTTCAAGAATAAGGGTAGCAAGTCTGACTGCGGCAATTACCGAGGTATCTCCTTTCTATATATTGCCGGAAAAATACTGGCCCGGGTCCTCCTCAACCGACTGATTAACAACATCTCTGAAGGGAACCTGCCAGAAACACAGTGTGGATTCCGCCCAAACCACAGCACCGTGGACATGATCTTCTTCGTCCGCCAAGTGCAGGAGAAATGTCTAGAACAAAACATGGACTTATATGTGGTCTTTATTGACCTGACTAAGCCCTTCAACACGGTGAACAGGGAGGCCCTCTGGATCATCCTATCCAAGCTTGGGTGCCCAGACAAGTTTGTAAACCTCATACGCTAGTTTCACAACAACATGACTGGGCAGGTTCTGTCAGGTGGAGAGGTATCTGAGCCATTCAATATCAGCAACGGCATTAAGCAGGGGTGCATTCTGGCCCCGGTCCTCTTCAACCTCTTTTTCTCTTGTGTCCTCAGCCATGCCACCAGGGACTTGGACCTTGGGGTATACTTGCGATAAACACTTGATGGCTCACTGTTCGACCTCCGCCGACTGAAGGCTAACACCAAGGTCGCAGAAAAGATTGTCCTGGAAGCGCTTTTCACTGACGACTGTGCCCTCATGGCCCACACGGAGTTTGACCTCCAGATCATCGTGTATAAGTTTGCAGAAGCCTCCCGCCTTTTTGGTCTTACCATCAGCCTCAGTAAGACAGAGGTACTGTTCCAACCAGCACCCGCCTCCACAGTCCCCCCCCCCTCTATCTCCATCGAGGGTACCCAACTGAAGACGGTAGACAACTTTAAGTACCTCGGCAGCACCATCAGCAACGATGGCAGCCTGGATAAGGAGATCAACGCCAGAATCTGCAAGGCCAGCCAAGCTCTCGGTCATCTCTGAGCTCGCGTCCTGAACCAGCACAACATCCAGCTGTCCACGAAGCCCAAAGTGTACAGGGCTGTTGTCCTCACCAGCCTTTTCTATGGATGTGAGACGTGGACCATGTACAAAAGACACCTGAAGCAGATGGAGAAGTTCCACAAGAGAAGCCTACGGATGATCATGAACATTCACTGGCCAGACCGGGTCACAAACCTTGAGGTCCTGGACAGAGCTGAGATGACCAGCATCGAGGCCATGATTCTGAAAGCCCAGCTCCGATGGGTTGGTCATGTGATCCGGATGGATGGCCACAGGCTGCCCAAGCAGCTCATGTACAGCGAACTCTGCTCTGGGAAGCAGAACCAAGGCAAACCACGCAAAAGATTCAAAGACTGCATGAAGCTCAACATCAGACACATTGGCATCCTTCCCAAACAATTAGAGCTGCCGGCTACGGACAGGCCAGGCTGGCGCGCCCTCACTACCCAGGAGCGAGACTACTTTGAAGAGAAGAGGCGAGCTGATGTAGCTGAAGCACGGACACGAAGACAGGCGTTACTACCTGAGCAGTTTCCTTGCCCCTACTGCAGCCATGTCTGCCGATCAAAGATCGGCCTAAACAGCCATTTCCGTGCGCATGCAAGAAGAGGACTTAACACATGAGGGATGGTCATCATTAGCTCGATAGACAACCGAGATTAAAAAATTCATAGGAAGTGTAGAGGCCCTTGCTTTGAATGACTTCAGTACATTTGCGCCCACAGAACATCACTAGTTTCTCACACTGCTCTGGTTTGGGGACAGGATTATACGAAGACTCTCAATGGGGAATCGATTCAACACTGCAGCTGGAATTGCTCACCAGTTCACCACTGAACAGAGCAAGGACCTGTCTTGGCACAAAGTGTCTCTCCGTTTAAGACAATGTGATCTCAAAGCTCACTCTGCAGTGACCAAACCTCTCATCAGCAGAAAGAATAAAAAGGCTAGATTTACATTTGCTGAAGTGCATGTTGTGTGGACAGAGGAGAACTGGTCCAGAGTGCACTTCAGTGATGAGAGTAAGTTCAATTTATTTGGTTCTGATGGGAAACGATATGTTCGACATCAAACTGGGGAAAGACTGAACCCAAAGTGTGTAAAGAATCAGTTACATTTGGAGGAGGAAGTGTCATAGTTGGGGGATGTTTTCTGCAGCAGGAGTTGGGCCTCTTGTACAGCTACATGGCAGGGAGAATGCAAATGTTTATGTGAACCTCCTTCAGCAACATGCAGTTCCTTCACTGCAATCGTCTCCAAATCAGCCCGCAATTTTCATGCAAGACAATGCCCCCTATCACACTGCAAAATGGGTTAAACAGTTCCTTGAATCTAACAATATTGAAACAGTGAAATGGCCAGCTCAGAGTTCAGATCTAAACCCCATAGAAAATCTCTGGAAAATCCTTGGTGACAAAGTAATGGCTAAGAAACCCACTACAGTTATTGAACTGTGGAAGAGACTGCAAGAAGAATGGACCAAGATCAAACCAGAACAGTGTGAGAAACTAGTGATGTCCTGTGGGCACAGATGTGCTGATGTCATTCAAAGCAAGGGTCTCTACACTTTTCTTGAATGTCATAGCTTTACAAAAATATTGTTTAAATCTTCTCTTCTGACACAGTGGCTGCTGTTCTCTAGATTTGCTCACTGTTTTTTTTTTTTAACAAAATAAATGTTTGAGTTAAAGTGTTGGTTGTTTAAAAAAAAATATATGCTAGTACAGCAGTGGTATAGCCACAGCTGACAATCTGTCAAATTCTGAACAATGAAGAATAACACGTTAGAATAAATCAAGTATTAATACATTGTTCCCTAACTTTGATCTTCACTGTACATATATTGCAAAATAATCTGACTTTTTCAAATGATTGTAATGTACTGAAATGCACTAAGAAAAGGTAAACATTGATGATTCTGTTCATACTTTTTATGGACAGGATTTCTAGGTGCAGCCAAGGAATGGACGGTGTCGTGCTTGGTGATCACAGGATCTCATCTCTGCTGTTTGCAGATGATGTTGTCCTGTTGGCTTCATCCAGCAATGACCTACAGGTCTTAATGGGACCGTTTGCTGCTAAGTGTGAAGAAGCTAGGATGAGAATCAGCACCTTCAAGTCCGAGTCCATGGTCCTCAGACGGAAAAAGGTGGACTGTCCTCTCCAAGTTGGGGACAAGCTCCTGCCCCAAGTGGAGGAGTTTAAGTATGTATCTCGGGGTCTTATTCACAAGTGAGGGGAGAATGGAGCGAGAGATTGACAGACGGATCAGAGCAGCATCTGCAGTGATGCGGACGTTGTACCGGTCTGTTGTGGTGAAGAGGGAGCTGAGCTCTAAGGAAAAGCTGTTGATTTACTGGTCAAGCTACGTTCCTACCCTCACCTATGGTCATGAGCTTTGGGTAATGACCGAAAGAATGAGATTGCAGATAAAAGAGGCTGAAATGAGCTTTCTTCATAGGATTGCTGGACTGACCCTTAGAGACAGGGTGAGGAGCTCAGTCATCCGAGAAAGGCTCAGAGTAGAACCGCTGCTCTTCCACATTGAAAGGAGCCAGTTGAGGTGGTTTGGCCATCTGATCATGATGCCTTCTGGATGCCTCCCACTTGAGGTGTTTTGGGCACGTCCTACTGAGAGGAGACCCCGGGCAGACCCAGGACTTGCTGGAGAGACCATGTCTTCCAGCTGGTCTGGGAATATCTTGGTATCCTCTCTGAAAAGCTGGAGCAGGTGGCTGGGGAGAGGGAAGTCTGGACTTCTCTGCTTGAACTGCTGCCTCCACGACCTGGACCTCCGGTAAAGTGGTAGAAGATGGATGGATGGCAACACTGCTTTATTGGCCAGCAAACTTTCCTGACCTAAACCCCATTGAGAATCTATGGTGTATTGTCAAGAGAACGATGAGAGACACCAGACCCAACAACGCAGATGAGCTGAAGGCCACTATCAAAGCAACCTGTGTCATGAATTGCCCATCAGGGCAGAGAGGAGAGACCCACGCGCTGAACTGCTGTTTGTGATATTTATTGAAAAAAACACAAAGTCCAAACAGTGCATCAACAGAAAATCCAAAATGAAACACAAAGCAAACTTACACAGTACAGCACAGCACACCAGAACAGGGCCAGGGTTCTGGTGGAGACGAGTAGCTGAGACTCCGGCAACAAGGGAGGAAAATAACAGCCCTTAAATACGGCCAGAAACAAATGATAACAAATGATGACCGGTGTGGATCACATGAGCAAGCAGGAGGGGAAGGTGATTACAATCAGCTTTGAGTCATGAGGACAGGAGACGGGGCTGACACTTTGACAGGGGTACCACCTACAACCGGGGAAAAACCCGTTAGTGCCTCTGACAGCCGCAACCCCGGAGAAAGAGAAAAAAAGAACCAGCAAGAAGGAATATAATGTAATGATAAATAAAGACAAGCAAACCCAAACATGTAAATAACAAAACTACAATGAACATAAACAGGAAAATAAGTCACACTATGAAACACTACAGAATATGTGAAAACCAACTAAAGATAAAATAACAGGAATTAGAACTCAAAAATATAACACTATACAAATAAGGAAAAAAGGCAGAGACAAAGCACGGTGGAATCCCCCTGTGCTCAGATCGTGACAGAGGCCCCCCCCCCCAAGGGGTGGTTACCAGACACACTGGGCAACATCGAAGGAAGAAAAGGACCCACCCACACAAAGAACCCGCCCCACCAAAAAACAAGAAAACAAGCCCACCCCGGGCGGGAGGAGGGGGACCCAGGCACGGAGGGACCGAAACAAACCAGAGAAAATAAAAAGAACTCCTATGACTTACACCCCAGCAAAACCCAAGCTAGGAGAGGACAAAAAACAAAAAAACCCACTCAGGATCCACACCCGGCAGAGCCAGGCACCTAGGGCCCCTGGACCGGAGAGCTTGACAGTTTAGGTGGCCGGCTAAAGTCCCAGGCCTGGCAGATGGTGTGGTGGTAAGAGTCGGGTGGCCTGCCGGAGAATGTGGGCCTTCCAACCCAACGGCACAGTCTGTCAGGTGGTCTGCCAGAGTTCTTTAACCACCTAAACAGAAAAGGTGGTCCAGGGGGTGGCTGCCCGACAGGGACAACCAGCGATGGGGCGGATGGAGGAGTAGGGGAAACCCCGACGATGTCAGGTGGAGAAGAGGGAACCACGACAGCCTCGGGCGGAGGAGAGGGAACCACAACGGCCTCAGGCAGAGGAGAGGGAACCACAACGGCCTCAGGCAGAAGAGAAGGAACCACGATACCCTCGGGCAGAGAAGAGGGAACCACAATGGCGTCAGGCAGAGGAGGGGATACCACAATGGGTTTGGACTGGCCTGTAGCACCCTCGGTGGCCCTGGACTGAGATATAGTAGCACCCGTGGTGGCTCCGGGCTGGGACATAGTAGCACCCGCGGTGGCTCCAGGCTAGAGCAAAGTGGCACCTGCGGTGGCTCCAGGCTGGAGTAAAGCTGCACCCGTGGTGGCTCCAGGCTGGAGCAAAGCTGCACCCACAGTGGCCCTGGGCTGGAGAAAAGCAGCACCTGCAGTGGGTCCGCACTGGAGCAAAGCAGCACCCGCGGTGGCTCCAGGGTGGAGCAAAGCAGCACCTGCAGTGGCTCCAGGCTGGAGCAAAGCAGCACCCACGGTGGCTCCGGACTGGAGCAAAGCAACACCCGCGGTGGATCCGGGCTGGAGTAAAGCCCGGACTGGGCCACAGCTGTACCCATGGTGGACCCGGACTGAGGAAGAGCTGCACCCACGGAGGTCCCAGGCTGGAACGGAGCACCCACGACGACCTCAGCTGACGGGAAAGCAGCACCCTCTGAGGCCCCGGGCTGGGGGAAGCACCCGCGAAGACCTCAGCCGAAGAAGAAGCTACACTCACTGCGGTCTCGGGCAGCGAGGCTGGACTCACGGAGACCTCTGGCAAAGTTGGAACATCCTCTGTGACTCTGGGGAAAGACTCAGACAGGAGAGGCAGAGAAACAGGGTCAGGGTCACTGGCGGCAGTGAAACCCGGCGAGGTGAGCTCAGCCGTACCTGACGGCTTTACTTGGCTCTACCCACCAAGAGCCAGACAAGATCTCTCCAAAATGGAAGCAATGAAAACAAGGGACAGCACTGGCCTAAGCTCAAGCTCCACCGCCGTCCAGGACTCCGTTGATCCAGAAAACAATGTCACGGGCCCAGCCCTCTGGAGGTCCAGATTCAACTCTGTTGCGGCGGCCCCAACAGCAGGCATAGTGGTAGGTGCGGTCCCGGGACCCCTCAGAAAAGTGACCCACGCAGGTGGCTCGTCTGACGTGGATTCAGGAGGTTGGATTCCTGCTGGCGCTGGATTCTGTTCAGCTGAAGCCCGAGGACGCTCAGTCGTTGGCGCAGGCTCCGGATCACTGACAGCGCTCTCCCTCCATCCTGACCATGGCTGCGGAGCTGGAACCAGTTCCTCCAGGTCCGCAGGTCCCTCCATTGTCCAGCGGACACACAAGGGGCAGAGGAGGAGACACGGAAAGAGCAGGTCAAATATTTTTAGCTGCAGCAGGTGGTGAGAGCTCAGGGGACTGCGTAAACTGAGCCTCACCACCAGGAAACAGGCAAGATAATTTTTGTGTTGGTAATTGAGAATGAAAAGACACTTGCCTGTGTTCCCAGGGCATGATGTTTCCTGCTGCAGCAGGTGTAGAGTCCGCCCTCTCCATGGCTGCCATAGTAGCGGGCCCCTCTGAGGAAAGTAAGAAAGCCGCCCCAGCTGATGTGTTGACGGGTGGAGCAGGGAAGGAGGTGACCAGTCCTTCAGCAGAAGGAGAAATCGTCAAGGAGGAGGGACAGGCAGCATCAGCGGAAGAGGAAGCTCACGGGACAGCCGGAGAGGAAAAACCAAGTGAAGGGGCTGCTGCGGAAGTCTTTGGTCTCGACAAAGGGGAAACTTCTGACGAGGAGGTTGAGGTGTTCTTCCGGCGGGATTTCCCAGGGCAATGGCGGGAAGTGGGAGGTGGAGACGTTGAGTCGTGGCGAAGCGGGGGAAGCCCCGGAGTCAGGGGGCACTTACTCATCGTCTCAAACTCCGGGCCCCCCAGTGAAACCTCCTCCAGCTCCTGGGCCAAATCCGGGAGGAGCCACAGCTTGTATTCTCCGCTAATTGGACCTGCCTGTGCTCGTCCAGCTCCTCGGCCGATGGTGTGGGCCACTGCTCAGGAGGAGAAAGTGGGGCCGCAGTGTTGGAACCAGACGGTGTCCCTCCAGGGGCCATCTGGTGAAGTGGCGAGGACTCGGGTTCCAGACGGGACAAGCGAATCTTTCGCCCCGGGTGTGCTTCTACTTGAGACCCGGTGCCACCAAAGGGGAGTCCCTTGCCTGGCCACAGAGTTTCCGCTAGGCGTCGACCACCGAGGCGAGGAAAACTGTGAGGCCCGGGTAGCTCCAGAGACTGGGATGTGTCTCAATCACCCGGGCCGCGCTGTCCACAAACCTCCAAGCCTCCTCGGGACAGCGGGAGGCTCCAGCCCCCGAGGCAAAACTGGTGATGAGCGTCGCCGCCACACACTCCTCCTCGCTCAGACCCAGAGTTGAAAAATCCAGGGTGGCAGACATAACAAAACCTCAGGTGAAAAACAAAAACTGGGTACGAGTAGGAGAAAAAGGCAACCCTCGCTGCCACTGGTGTATTAAATTGGCTGGTTCTGTTTTTGGCCATCCATGACCAGAAATTGCCAACCCATAGGTGAGAGAAACAAAAAGAACCACAAACTGCTGCAGCTGGGTCTCTAACTGGCCAGAGTCTTCTGTCATGAATTGCCCCTCATGGCAGAGAGGAGAGACCCACTCGCTGAACTGCAGTTTGTGATATTTATTGAAAAAAAACACAAAGTCCAAACAGTGCATCAACAGAAAATCCAAAATGAAACACAAAGCAAACTTACAAACACAGCACAGCACAGCACACCAGAACAGGGCCAGGGTTCTGGTGGAGACGAGTAGCTGAGACTCCAGCAACGAGGGAGGAAAATAACAGCCCTTAAATAGGGCCAGAAACAAATGATAACAAATGATGACAGGTGTGGATCACATGAGCGAGCAGGAGGGGAAGGTGATGACAATCAGCTGTGAGTCATGAGGAGAGGAGACGGGGCTGACAGCTTGACAGGGGCACCACCCACAACAGGGGAAAAACCTGGAAGTGCCTCTGACAGTTGTAACCCCGGACAGAGAGAAAAAAGGAACCGGCAAGAAGGAATATAATGTAATGATAAATAAAGACAACCCAAACATGTAAATAACAAAACTACAATGAACGTAAACAGGAAAATAAGTCATACTAAGAAACAATACAGAATATGTGAAAACCAACTAAAGATAAAATAACAGGAATTAGAACTCAAAAATATAACACTATACAAATAAGGAAAAAAGGCAAAGAAACAGAGCACGGTGCAATCCTCCCGTGCTCAGATCGTGACAACCTGGGCCTTCATAACACCTCAGCAGTGCCACAGGCACTTCATGCTACACTGCGTTGATGCAGTAACTCATGGAAAAGGAGCCCAGATCAAGTATTGAGTGTGTACTTGGACATACTGTTCAGCCGGCCAACAATTCTATTAAAAATCAATTTTTTAAAATTACGTTTATGTTATGTAATATCCTAATTCTTTGAGAAACTGAATTTGGGGTTTTCATGAGCTACAAGCCATAACTATCACAATTAAAAGAAATAAACACTTGAAATACATCACTCTGGGTGTGTAATGAATTTACAGGGTATACAAGTTTCATTTTTTGAATTGAATTACTGAAATATATCAACTTTTTGATGACATTCTAATTTATTGAGATGCACCTATAAAACCAGAACATGCAAGCTCCACACAGAAAGGTTCCACCCCTACCAGCCTGGGGATCTGAACCCAGAACCTTCTACCTGTGAGGCAACAGTGCTATCCACTGTACCATCATGCTGCCTGCATTAGGTCTATTAGGTTTTGCTGGAATGAGCTAAAAAATCTATAGTAATATGTAAAAAAAATAAAAAATAAGGATGTCAGATCAGTGGTTAGCACAGTGGTTAGCACAGTGGCAGCACAGTAAGAAGGTCATGGGATCGATTCCACCCTTGACCATCGTGGGTTCGATCCCACTCCCAGACCATCGGTGACCCTTCTGTGTGGAGTTTGCATGTTCTCCCCGTGTCTGCGTGGGTTTACTCCGGGCACTCCGGTTTCCTCCCACATGCCAAAAACATGCAAGTTAGGTTAATTGGCATCAAAACTGGGGATTCTAAATTGTCCTTAGGTATGGATGTGAGAGTGAATGGTTGTCTGTCTCTCTGTGTTGGCCCTGTGATGGACTGGCGATCTGTCCAGGGTGGACCCTGCCTCTCGCCCAAAGATGCTGGGATAGGCTCCAGCCCCCCCGCGACCCGAAAGGATTAAGCGGTAGAAGATGGATGGATGGATGGATGGATGGATGTCAGATCAGGTCATTAGCAAGATGACAATAATTGATTATGCCTCCTTAACAGCAGACTACTTGGCTGGATTAAAATTACAAGAAAGTATTAGAAGAACAGGATTAACAGCAGGTCTTTAATCAATGGTGAAGCCATCTGCTACCTAGTGGATTACTTTAGTTCTACTTTACTGTATCAGTCTTAGTTTGGCTTGGAGGAAATGTTCCTAATGGAAACTATCCATTTTCCCCCTAAAATTTATTTATTTATTTAGCAGAAACTACACACTCTAAAATGAGTACAACAAACCAATTCAAATTTGTTTTATGCTTTTAATAATTACCATCAGGGCAAACCCCATATGACCATTACATTTATGACAGGTATTCTTACAGTACAAGACAGAACTCAAGGGGGTCAGAGCCTGTGGCCTGACTGCTAAAAGTAAGACATTCATCGTCATCAGATTGTTCCAACTGTCACATCAGAGTTCACAATTGTATTTTGCATTTGACTCGTATCAAACACAACAGATTCTCTTGCTTAACTAGCAAATTCTAAAGACCTCATTAGAAATAGCAGAGTAAAAAACAATGTTGTATATAACAAGCAGAGGAATTCCTGATTTTCTTAATTTCCTGTCAAGATGCAAGTTGATGTACAATATATTGCTTTTAGGTGCTCAAATCAAAATGGGTACAACAAAGTCTCCCCAAAAACACATTCTTCAGCATCACAGTCTGCCCTTTGACTAATTTTTTCCATCTCCTGCAGTGTCTCTGACCCAGGATCAGAACAGACTAACCACAGGTGCTGCTGCCATTTTAAGTGAATCCAGGAGCCAAGGACGGGACCACACGGTCATCGCTCCTCCTTAAAAGTGCAGCTTTCCACCACTCACCCTCAGTCAAGTGTCTGAAACGCATACTTTTTGCTTCTTTTAGCGGAACCAAAATCAAATGACTACGAAAATAAACTAAGACCAAAATGTTCACTGAGAGCCTCGAACCTAAGACACAGTATCCAGTCACAGCAGTACATCTGAGCAGAGGACGGGATGAAGTACAAATGACACAGGGATGAGCATTAAAAGTCTTCAGAACTGACGCTTCACAAGAATAAAAAAGCTGAGAGGAGGCAACACGAACTTTGGACTTGGATTCATAGAGAAACAATGATTCTGAATATGCACCTTTTAGAACATTTAGTGCAGCAAGATCAAATGTAGTTACATATAAAATGCACATTATCAAAAATTACTGTGGGGGGAAAAAGCTTCCAACTCCAGAATCCATGTTGCCTTTTAATGTAAAATGCTGTCTTAGGATAGTGTCTGGTTGTTCCCAGAGCCAACATATAAGAGCCTAAAAACATGGACACACAACTAGAGTGATCAGCAGGACAGTTGGACCTGCTCCCACAGTCTTCAGGCCATAAACCAAAATGCTGGTCCCACAGGCTGAGGAAAACCTAGTCTCATTTATGAAAAGGGTTCTGATCTCCTTTGCTGTTTAAAAATCACACATGATTCAGAGTTCTGTGTTCAGACATTCAGGTTAGCCCTCCATCAAACACAGCAAAATCACTCACCAACATTTCTCATCTGAATTATGCTGTTAAAATTGAATGACATCTGGGAGAACGTTTTCATAAATGCAGCCATAGGTTGCTGAGTACAGGTCAACATCACAGCTAGAGGTACTTAGGCAGACCTCTGGGTGTAGAAGAGAATATAGGCCTGAGTGTTGCACACTTCCTCCACGCTGCAAACCTTCATCTCGGAGTCATTACAGTGGACCCAGAAACCTGAGGATGGCAAGGCAAAAAAGATAAAAACCCAGCAGAACATGAGTACATTAAACAGGACATAGGCCATTTTCCTACGCGTAGACACAGTTCTCAGAGGTCTAAATGAAATGTCTGTGGTCTTTGGTCAAAATACCTCAGCATTTAAATACTACAGGCCCATTTTCCACCCAGATTAAAGTCCCTTATTTACCCTTCTTCCTGTTTCAGTGTCGGTCTCTTTAATGTTATATTAGCCCTAGTTCACCCCACTCTCCCACCTTTGGTCACTTGAGAGGTCCGTGGTTGAGGCTAACATTAGCTGGCTAGCTCTGATCATTGGACACAGCCTGAGCTAAGTAATGTAAAATGGGCTGAATGTCAGAAGTTAAAAGTACAGTAGGAAGGGAATGACATCATGTCGGGCGAGCACACAGGGTGGAGCAAAACACAACACGAGGAATCCACAAAGCCCAAAACACTGCACCGCCATTGTGTGGTTTCAGCTAACTAATAGGAACAAATCTACTGTCATAGGTGGAATTAAGATGGTAATGGTGGTGAGGAGGTGGGAAGATATCATTCAAGTTAGCGCCAGTGTTATGTCAGTCAGAGGAAAATCTGAAAGATTAACTGAATCAGACCTACTGAGACCGAAGCAGACACAAAGAGACAGGATAATGACTTTTCTGAGTTTTGCATTGGTAGCTACTCCAGATTCCAAAATTCAAAGTACTGAAAAAGTAACATTTTCATGATGTCCCTTTTTAAAATCATACACTGATGCCACACAAGCCATCCTCACCTCCTTCTGTGTTGTAGCAGTATGCGGTGTAGTGCCCTGAGCCGAAGCCTTTACCATGATGCATGACTACAGCAGACAGATCGTAGGTGTAGCCTCCTTTGTGGACAGAATGACCTGAGCCTGTGCAGCAGTACGGTTTGATGTTCAGAACCTGGTCAAAGGCCACATGGACGCCGATTTTCTCCCTATGGTTCCGCCCCGACCATCTGCCACACAACATTGGCTTGTTAATTAATCCTGGTGATAAAAATACTGCTTCTGTACATGAACACCCTCTGCTTCAGAAAAAAAAACAATACAGACAATCCTGCAGCTGTTTAAATGCTTGGAAAATTTATTTTAAAGTGAAACACACAAACACACAAAAAGCTGAACACATCTGAGGAGAAACTTGCCTGAAGCGTTTGAGGTGCAGCCGTAGAACCTGAGGTAAACGGTAGATCAGAAGCTGCTTACATGCTTCTGACAAAACTAAGGGTTTGTGGGATGATTTCCGTCTTCTTCCTTTGTAAGACAATGAAATGAAAAGTTACTGATGTGAAGCTTCATTGAAGTTCAGGCTTTGAAAAACATTTAAATACACTGCATGACTTTCATACTGTGTGTCAGCCCAGTTTCTAAATCTCTGCCACGTTTTGGGCAGTAACTAGTAGTGGCCCTAACTGTTGAATGTAAATGAACAAACTTGATAAAATACAGAATCTTAACCTCTTGCACTCTGGGATACCGCGGGCGGTCACGTCTCTGCATCCTAGCGCATCCTCGTGCGCACTAGGATGCACACTGTGCGTCTCAGAGTGCACTGAAAAAAAAAAGCTGCATTTCCGTTCTTCCACTACAGACACAGCCGCGAACAGAAAGCCAAAGGAGTGCTTTGATTGGTTTAGATATGATTGACCTCTCATTTGACTAATAAGAGCCTTGAATTGGGTTTCTGAAACCTTGAAGAACCAATGACTGAAAACCTAGCAAGAAGGACCCGCCTACCAACGGCTGCGAGTACAGCGGGCCAATTGAAGCAGAGAAGTTCGACGATTGTGCGTCCCGTGCGTAAAATCTGTTTTGCGTAAGTCGCTGGGTGACACACACGCGTTCGCCAGTCTTTTTTTCTTACTACTGTTCTTATTTGTTCTGAAAAATCGTTCGCCAAAACCGCAATCATGGAAGCACAAAACCGCAATAATGGAATCATGGTTTGACCGGGTCGCGTGACCAGAACCACGAGTCGTAACAAGCGGACCAGCGTCATGTTCGTCTGACAATGAGGAAGAGATGAGCGCCAGCGACACTGCTGTTGTGGACAGGTAAGTGTTATAAGCTAAATTATTCTTTATCCCTGAAAATTGTAATCAAAATGACTTTTGACCGATCGGTAAATTACAACTGTGCGTCATTGCCACATGACGGACCGTGAACGGTCCCCCCCCCCGCCCGCTACTCCTCTGTAGCGGATTGCAGATATTTTAGTACAACTGTGCGTAGTAGACCGTAGCATGCACCGCGGTCCGTCATGTGGCGATGGACGATGTCCGTCCTCTGTAGCGGGTGGGGGGGGGGAGTTGTTATCCTCTACATTACAGATATTTTAGTATAATTTTTATTGCACTGTAGGTTATTTTTTCTTGTAAAAAAAAGCCACACATTTTTTACGTGGCATGCTTCTTTGTGTGTGGGGGCTTGTTTGTTCATTCATTCATTCATTCATTCATTCATTCATTCATTCATTCATTCATGAATAAACAACACCCCCCCACACACACACAGCCCTGAGTGTCACCTTTCATTAGAGCCCAAGATCAAGCTTCTCTATTGAATCATTCAAAAGTTATAGACATTTTTCCAAACTGTGCCATTTGGCACAATTTGGCACAGTTCAAAAACGCCTGGGAACAACCTGACAAAAAAGCTGTGTAATATATTCATCTTTTGTGGTATTGTTACAAAATTTTGACCTCAGCTGGATAACACTTGGTTCTACATTTCTGTTGCATTTTCCAGCCCGGATCTGACAGCTGTGTGTTATTTGCAAGCATTTGTATCCAAAAAAACACCCAGGTGAACTTTATTTTCTTCAAGTTCAGTATGTTTAGATGACTGTTACTCAGTGGCCGGAGCACTTAGAGAGATTATGACTGTTTTGCCAAAAAATTCAAAGTGTTTTCTTTTAAATGAGACCAACCCCATGAAGATGCTGCAAAGGGTTGAAGAACAGCTTTTGATTTACTTTGGGTACGTTATTTTTAGGCGTTTTTAGGGAAATTGACCAGAGTGCAAGGGGTTAAATAAGGCATTTATGCAAAACAAGACTGAGGTTATTAAAATACAATTTTACCACAATTAAGAAGTGTGTCACTAGGTTTCTTTTGTCTTAAGTACACTTTAAAGCAGCCTAGATTATTCAAATTGAGACTCATTCAAACCAGACTTCAGCTTTTAATTCATAATTTCCTGTTCTAAAATAAATGTATTTGTAAAAGGGGAACAAATACTTATTACAGAAAATGTTAGATATGAATTAAACTTTAAAAAGACATTCTGGTGAAAATCAAGTTTTTTTTCCCCCCTTGTAAGATAACTTGCAAGACATAAAGGGCAAAATCGGCCGCAAGTGCCATGT
Organism: Pholidichthys leucotaenia; assembly: GCA_020510985.1. Classification (NCBI taxonomy): domain Eukaryota; kingdom Metazoa; phylum Chordata; class Actinopteri; order Cichliformes; family Pholidichthyidae; genus Pholidichthys; species Pholidichthys leucotaenia. The sequence goes on along the minus strand of CM035837.1, from coordinate 121,205,040 downwards.
CTGTGTTTTTTTGAGTAAAACTTCAGTTCCCCACCCTATAACAGGTGTTTTGGTGACATCACAATAATGGGGAACCAGTCAGGACTAAGCGCTGGGTGTGGCTATACAACTGAGTTCATGCCCTTGAAGGAAGAGGGTGGAACTGAAGAGCCAGGCTAGCCTCAAGGGACAGTTAGCATTTTTGGACAGCTGTTTTGAAAACGACCCTTGATCCTTGATTATTATTTCTTTGTATAATATAGCACTAGCTGCCATTAGGCTGTTAATGTAGCTGATTCATGTTAACTGCAGGACACAGCTTACTCACGGTATAATTTTATGTACAGTAAATGTCAAAACCTTGTGTCAAAAAGCTACAGAGAAAATTATCCACAAATATCCAGATAAACCTGGATATATTTCGATGCTACACATGTTGATTTTGTTTGTTCAGACTGTTGCGTAAAGACAGGAGGAAGAAAAAAAGACATCATCAGATGTAATGGTCTGACAGTTTTGCCTCGATGCAGCACAGCAAAGTAAAATCTGTTTAAAATACGTTGAAATCATACAGAAATTATTATGCATAGAATAAATGTTGAGTGAAGTGTACACGAGCAACCTGCCGTTGTTGTTTAATAATTGAGGAGAGGACCAGAGCTGCACGACCAGCACCAGCAGGGCACTCTGTCCACAGCTGGGCGACTGAATGTGTCTGCTCTCCAGCTGCAAACGGCCTGAGCTGCAGGCCTTGCCTCACCGCTACTTGGCCATTCTTCTCTATACTCATGATGGTACTAAATTTTACTTTTTTTGTTAGATATTTTAGACGTACAGACGTGGACAAAATTGTTGGTACCCCTCTGTTAATGAAAGAAAAACCCACAATGGTCACAGAAATAACTTGAATCTGACAAAAGTGGTAATAAATAAAAAGTCTATGAAAATTAACCAATGAAAATCAGACAATGCTTTTGAATTGTGGTTCAACAGAATTACTTTAAAAAACAAACTCATGAAACAGGCCTGGACAAAAATGATGGTACCCTTAACTTAATATTTTGTTGCACAACCTTTTGAGGCAATCACTGCAATCAAACGATTTCTGTAACTGTCAATGAGACTTCTGCACCTCTCAGCAGGTATTTTGGCCCACTCCTCATGAGCAAACTGCTCCAGTTGTCTCAGGTTTGAAGGGTGCCTTCTCCAGACGGCATGTTTCAGCTCCTTCCACAAATGTTCAATAGGATTTAGATCAGGGATCATAGAAGGCCACTTTAGAATAGTCCAATGTTTCGCTCTTAGCCATTCTTGGGTGTTTTTAGCTGTGTGTTTTGGGTCATTATCCTGTTGCAAGACCCATGACCTGCGACTGAGACCAAGCTGTCTGACACTGGGCAGTACATTTCTCTCTAGAATACCTTGATAGTCTTGAGATTTCATTGTACCCTGCACAGATTCAAGACACCCTGTGCCAGATGCAGCAAAGCAGCCCCAGAACACAACAGAACCTCCTCCATGTTTCACAGTAGGGACAGTGTTCTTTTCTTGGTATGCTTCATTTTTGCGTCTGTGAACACAGAGCTGATGTGCCTTACCAAAAAGTTCCAGTTTTGTCTCGTCTGTCCATAGGACATTCTCCCAGAAGCTTTGTGGCTTGTCAGCATGCATTTTGGCAAATTCCAGTCTGGCTTTTTTATGATTTGTTTTCAACAGTGGTGTCCTCCTTGGTCGGCTCCCATGAAGTCCACTTTGGCTCAAACAACGACGGATGGTGCGATCTGACACTGACGTACATTGACCTTGGAGTTCACCATCAATGTGTTTAGAGGTTGTTCTGGGCTCTTTTGTTACCATTCGTATTATCCGTCATCTCCCGCGGCCACGTCCAGGGAGGTTGGCTACAGTCCCGTGGATCTTAAATTTCTGAATAATATGTGCAACTGTAGTCACAGGAGCATCAAGCTGTTTGGAGATGGTCTTATAGCCTTTACCTTTAACATGCTTGTCTATAATTTTCTTTCTAATCTCCTGAGACAACTCTCTCCTTTGCTTCCTCTGGTCCATGTTTAGTGTTGTATACACCATGTCACCAAACAGCACAGTGACTACTTGTCACCCTTTAAATAGGCCGACTGACTGATTACAAGTTTGTAGACACCGGTGATGTTAATTAGAGGACACATCTTGGTTGAACATGTCCCTATGGTCACATTATTTTCAATCTTATCTAGGGGTACCATCATTTTTGTCCAGGCCTGTTTCATGAGTTTGTTTTTTAAAATAGTTCTGTTGAACTATAATTCAAAAGCATTGTCTGATTTTCATTGGTTAATTTTCATAGAATTTTTATTTATTGCCACTTTTGTCAGATTCAAGTTATTTCTGTGACCATTGTGGGTTTTTCCTTTCATTAACAGAGGGGTACCAACAATTTTGTCCACGTCTGTATACTGCTCTGCTCGTATTCTCCACATATGCTAAATAACCATTTAGACTCTCCACAATCACTAATCCACACATCTTAGCATTAGATCTTCACTACTATAATTTTCTGGTCAAATTTGCCAGCTTGCAGATTTGTGTGTGGTTGTTTCTGGTCCTCAAGGAGAGGCGGTGCTATCAGCATCAGCATCCTCGTGGGTGGGATGTTGGTGGGTCTAATTGGAATATTCATAGTTCCCAGTGTTTGAGAGCAGAGGAAGCAAAAAATACACTGCCTGGCCAAAAAAAGGTCACTACCATCAGAAAAAAGGCTTCAATTTGCTAGGGAGCATTAGCTAGGAGCAAAGATTGGACTCAACAGAAGGAGGTCATGTGGTCTGAGTCCAGATTTACCCTGTTCCAGAGTGATGGGCGCATCAGGGTAAGAAGAGAGGCAGATGAAGTGATGCACCATCATGCCTAGCACCTTCCATACAAGCCTGTGGGGGCAGTGCTATGATCTGGTTTTGCTGCAGTTGGTCAGGTCTAGGTTCAGCAACATTATGTGCCCAAAGAATGACGTCAGCTGACTACCTGAATACACACTGCCTGGCCAAAATAAGTCACACACTAATATTTCGTTCGATCACCTTTAACTTTGATTAAGGCATGCATTCACTGTGGCATCGTTTCAATATGCTTCTGCAATGTCAACATTTTTTTCTGTCCAGAGTTGCATTAATTTTTTGCCAAGATCTTGATGATGGAAGAGTCGGACCATTGCACAAAGTCTTCTCCAGCACATCCCAAAGATTCTCAGTGGAGTTAAGGTCTGGACTCTGGTAGCCAATCCATGTGTGAAAATTATGTCTCACGCTCCCTGAACCACTCTTTCACAATTCGAGCCCGATGAATCCTGGCACTGTCAATTTGGAATATACACGTGCCACCAGGGAAGAAAAAAAAAATTACTGATGGAATAACCTGGTCATTCAGTATATTCAGGGAGTCAGCTGACCTCATTCTTGGGGCACATAATGTTGCTGAACCTAGACCTGACCAAGGGGAGGCTCTTACTTAATATTTGCTTCGTTAAATCCAGGTGGTGACTTTTTTTTTTTGGCCAGGCAGTGCATTTCATAAGCAACTGTAAGGCCATGAAAGTTCCTTTTGTGGAAAAAAAAGGGCATAAGATACCATTTTAGACAATGTAGATTTGTTTTTAAAAGGGAATTTATATCCACCGGAGTGTGTCTTTAATGTCCCATAAATTTTCTCAATTCCAACTTTGCAAGAAAAAAAAATCTGTGTACTGCACTGCATTAGTGTACTTACTGTTGCAGTGGTTGCAAGCATAGATGCTGCCCTCAAGAGCCTCCATCTCTGTAAACTTAGCCAGCATCTCAGTGAGAGTGCAGCTACGCTGGTAAGCTGAAGAGCCTGAACCTTTTTCAATGCTGTGATATCGCTCTGGAAACTCCAAAGACAAATCCCAGAATGGCTCTACTGTGTTAGACTTGTGCTTACAGGACAGGCACGTCACCTACAAAATACAAACACCAGAAGAGGAAAGCAAACAAATGAGAAAGACATTTAAATATTCAATGATGAGTCAAAATCTAAGAGTCAATTCTAACCAAAGTGGTTCTCTTAAGACAATAAGATTTTTTTAACTATCACAATAAAACATTTTTGCCAACTTTAAGATAAAATTGAATGCATCCAACCTGAACACACGTAATAAAGCCTCAGACTACTCTGAAATACAAAAACTTGTGTGTGGTCTACTTAAAACATTAATCAAAGTTTTGATAAACACATGAATAAAAGGAATTATTTGTTTTGTTTTTAAGGATTTCCTGTAATCTTGTGATAATTTACATCTCAAGAAGATACATTTCAGATAAATCCAGGAAACAGGAACACACTAACTGATTTTTTGGTCAGGTCTGTTTGCTTTTTAAAAAGTAAACTATAAATATTTTGTAAGCCAGCCACATGGGGTGCACAAGCCAGTGTACTCCTAGGGCAGGTCCCAAGCCCGAGTAAATAGGGAGGGTTGTGTCAGGAAGGGCATCCGACGTAAAACCTTTGCCAAATCAAACATGCGGATCATGACGAATGAGATTTTCATACCGGATCGGTCGAGGCCCAGGTTAACAATGACCGCCACGGTGCTGTTAACCGACAGGGTGCCGGTGGAAATTGGGCTACTGTTGATCGAAGATCGAGGAAGAAGAGAGGGTGAAGGCGTGGTAGGAGGGAGAGAGAGAAAAGGAAAGGTAGAAGTGTGGAGGTGAGAGTAGGGACTTTAAATGTAGTGACTATGACTGGTAAAGGCAGAGAGCTGGTTGATATGATGGAGAGAAGAAAGGTAGATCTACAGTGTGTTCAAGAAACCAGATGGAAGGGAAGCAAAGCTAGGAGCATTGGTGGTGGATTTCAATTGTTCTGCCATAGTGTAGATAGGAAGAAAAATAGAGTAGGGGTAATCTTGAAGGAAGAGTATGTGAAAAGTGTTCAGGAGGTAAAGAGAGAGTCAGACAGGATCATCTATCTATAAACTAGTGCACTGCCTGTAGAAAGCAAGTATTCGTGGTTGAAAACAGGTAGCCCAATTAGGCTTTACAGACTCAAATGCAGGCTGTGTTTGAAAGTTGAATACAAAGAGGTGTAGCCTATATGTAGGCAATCACACACATCAGACTTTGACAAATATAAAAGGGACTGAACACTAAGATTTATTTGATTGTGTTAATATTAATTACAGAATTATTGAAAATGAATCAGACATCCAATATTAGTGACAGTTTAAGAACCCCAGTTTATTTGTTTGTCAAACTTATTTGTGTTATCTTTTATGACTTATGTTCATAAGTGTTGTATCTTGCACTTTGGGGAATGGGAGTTGTTCAGTCATCATTATAATTGTTTTAGTTTATATGTGTAGTTTACAGTCTGTTGTCAATAAACTCATGCAGTACTATAACAGGACACATTTACAAATATGTGAGACCCATTATAGTGCATTCTTTTATATTTTAGCCAATATTTTAAGGACAAAGCGCCAAACATTGTTATGTACAGCAGAATGACCTGTTTGGATGCAACTGTTGCATCAGTGTTGCCCATTTGTCAGTAGATTAAAAAAAGATTTATTTTGTTATTTGGGTGGTTCTAAATGCAACAGAGATTTATTGCATTTATAGATAGATGCAACAGATCTGTGTGTGTGTGTCTGTGTGTTCCTCACATATCTCTCAAACTGCTCATCAGACTGGCCTCAAGTTTTGTAAGTGCTTTGCTGAGGTTACGCATCGCAGAGTATGGCGTTGTTCAGTGAAAATATGTAATTTTTATCAATAAAAGTTTAGCCACCACTCCGTTTCCTCATGCTCAGGCTTCTAGAAGTGTGGGCGGGGTTTTGGATTGACTTCGTACTGATTGGATAATACGTGGCATCACGACAAGTCACCACAGCGCTCTGTAAACAAAACAAGGAAATGAAAAGCGACAAATCTGACCCAAAAAAGAGAATATTGGAAGATTTAATGCTTAAAAAATTATACTATAATGTTGCCGTGATTGCATAGCTCTAAAGAACGATTCGGCATATGTGGAGAACACGAAGTGCACAGGTGCGCTGGGAAGGGCGCAGCAGCCGGACCGCAGTCCTTTGCAGGGGGCCAAGCTCAGCCTGCCCGGTTAACGGAAGTCTTGGCTGCTGCTTCACCCGTGTGCCACCGCTGTCCTTTGCTGCACCGTGGGTTCAACATGGCGCTCCTCCCAGTGCTGGTGTGCTGGCACAGCTATTTAAAAATTAAAAGTTAATAATAATACCACCATGATTGTGGAGCAGAATGGCCAGATCAATTGCATATCATATGCGTCACATATGCACACTTTGACTAAACAACGACCGTGACCAAACACACAAAAATGCCCAAATAATGAAATAAATCATTTTTTATTTACTGACAAATGGGTAACACTGATGCAACAGTTGCAGCCAAATGGGTCCCTCTGCTGTGTATAACAATGTTGGGTGTTTTGTACTTATAATATTGCTAAAGTATAAAAGGATGCACTACAATGGGTCTCAAATATTTGTAAACGTGTCCTGTTACAGTACTGCATGAGTTTATTGACGGTAGACTATAAAATACACATATAAACTAAAACAACTATAATGGTGATTGAGCAACTCCCATTCCCCAAAGTGCAAGATACAGTGGATATAAAAAGTCTACACACCGTTGTTCAAATGCCAGATTTTTATGATGTAAAAAAATGAGACCAGCCTTCGACTGTTCACTGCAGCCTTCGAAGGCTGCAGTGAACAGTCGAAACATGTTAAGAAGGTAAAGACATCTCCTTTCTATTTTTTTTTTTTATTTAAGTTTTTGTAAAGGGTATACAGGTCGTTACAGCAATGCATTGTTTACATTTTCATCACATGTTCCCTTATTTTCTGATATCTGACAACATTGGAAGATTAATTCTTACAACACCCCCCTTTTTTTTTTAAAGTGAAAGAAAAAGTGAAATTAAAGAGAAAAAAAAAACAAATAAAAAAAAACAAACAAACCAGTAAAAAACAAACAAAAAGAAAAAGTAAGTAAATAAAGATAAAAGAGCATCTGAGTAGCTTTGGAACAAAGAGCGGAACCATTATTGAAATGGTATTTGTCAAAGATTAGATCTAATGGAAGACACATATGCGGTCCAGGGTTGCCAAAAGTTCATGAACCCATCCATGTCCTGTCTCAGTGCGAATGTCAACTTTTCCATCGAGTAAATGTCTTGGATCACGTTAGTCCAATCTTCAGGTGTAGGACAGTCCTTCAACATCCATTTTTTAGTTAGAGCTTTTTTGCTTGCCAATATTAAAACATTGAATAAGTATTTTTCTCCTCGTCTTTCCAGTGAGTCCGGTAGTAAACCCAAATACAAAGTTACAAAAGAAAAGGGAACTGTAATTTTGAATATTTTCCCCAATATTGTCTGTACCTTGGTCCAATATTGGTGGATAACTGGGCATGACCAAAACACATGAAAATGATTTGCAGTCTTTTCACCACACAAGCGCCAACAGTTCAATCCCTTATGGGTAAATTTGTTTTGTGCAGGTGTTCTGAAAAATCTTGCCAAGTTTTTCCATCCAAATTCTCTCCACTGCAGGGATGAGGTACTTTTCCATTGCTGTTTATTTAGCTTTTCCCATATTTCCAGTTGTAAAAGTGAAATTCCCCTCGTTTTCCCATCTCTCTTTTATATAAGATGTGTTGTCTCCTTTTAAGTCTTGAAGACCTTGGTATATTTTAGAAATGTATCTGATCCCTGGGATCCCTTTATATGCCATTAAGAAGACCTTCAGAACACCTGACTGGGCCCTTTCCAAAACCTCCTTTTTAAGTATATTGTTTATGTGGTGTCTAAGCTGGAAGAACCTGTAAAGGTCTTGATTTATTAGGCCTTGTTTTTTCAAATCTTCAAAACTTCTTAAGATTTGCCCTTTAAAAAAATCGTAATATTTTATCAGCCCTTTCTCCTTCCACTTTTTAAATCTGGTGTCTGTTTTATTAGGAGTAAAGTCCTGATCATAGGCGATCCATTGCAGAAGTCGATAGGGCTCTTTAGTTTGATTCTCTCTGACTATCTTAGACCAAATTTTTAGCGGGGTCTCTATCCACGGGTTAGTGTTATTCAAAAGCTTAGGTAAGGCATTGTTCCCTATTATCGCCTGTAGGGGGATGTCACTTGTTATTTGGCATTCCATCTCCTTCCATTGTGCAGTGTAGACTGGGTTACATATCTCTACTAAAGTTTTAATTTGTGCGGCTTTAAAGTAGTCCCTGATATTTGGCAGCGCGAGCCCACCTTTGTCTTTGTTTAGCTGTAGGGTTCTATATCTGATTCTAGGTCTCTTGCCCTGCCATATGAATCTTGAGATCCTTCTGTCCAGCTCCTGCCATGTTTTTTTGGGAGGTTCTACCTGTATTGTTTGGAAAAGGTATAGAAGACGTGGAAGTATATTCATTTTGACTGCTTCAATTCTTTGTGCAGTACCCAAGAATGGTATCATATTCCATCTTGCTAGGTCAGATTTTATTTTTGTCACCAGTGGATCATAGTTTAGTGATATAATTTTGTTGAGTTGTTTCGGGATATTGACCCCCAGATATTTCATAGATTCCGACTCCCAGTTAGTTTTGAGTTTGCTTAGTGAATAATGATTTGGGTCATAGTTGAATGTTAAAACTTGGGTTTTATGCATGTTTAATTTGTACCCTGATAAATCTCCATACTCTGAAAAAACTGAGGTTAGTTCTGGTAAAGAAGTGTTCGGCTGCCCTAGGTATATTAAAATGTCATCAGCAAAGAGTGCTATTTTATGTTCCTTCTGACCAAGTGTAATACCTTGAATTTTTTGGTTTTGTCTTATCCACTGGCTCAGAGGTTCTATGAAGATTGCAAAGAGCAGTGGAGACAGGGGGCAGCCCTGACGACATCCTCTTTCCAGTTCAAAAGAAGATGATAAATTACTGTTAATCCTTATTTTAGCTGTTGGTTTTTTATATAATGCCTGTATAGTTCTAATGAAGTTGTTATGAAAATTGAAACTGGATAAGATTCTATATAGAAAAGACCAGTCAACCGAATCGAATGCTTTTTCAGCATCTAATCCCAATATGACTGCATTTAAGTTATATTTTTTTATATGATGAATTATGTGTAAAGTGCGTCGAATGTTGTCTTGTGTCTGTCTTTGTCTTATAAAACCTGTTTGGTCTAAATGAATTAGGTCTGTCAGTATATTTTCTAACCTTTTGGCAAGGATAATGGTAAAAAGCTTATAGTCCTGATTTAGTACACTGATTGGTCTGTAGTTGGAGCACTCTAGTTTATCCTTTTCAGGTTTAGGTATAACTGCAATGACCCCTTCTCTCCAGGAGGGGGGGATTTCCCCTGTGTGGAGGACATAATTAAATGTTTTCAGGAGGAGAGGAGATAGTTGCTGTTTAAAGGTTTTGTACCACTCTGCTGTATAGCCATCAGCTCCTGGGGATTTGTTAGCTTTAAGTTTCATAATTGCTTTTTCCAATTCTTTAGGATGTATTTCTGACAGTAGTGTTTTATTTTGTGACTCCGTAAGTTGGGGAAGGTTTAATGTGTTTAGGAATGCCTCGGATGCGTTTTTATGTTTTTTGTGGGAGTATAAGTTCTTATAGTAATTCTCGAAGTTTTTAAGAATATCCTGAATTCTGAATTTTATTTCCTTTGATACTGGGTCTCTGATTTTGTAGATTGCTCTTTCTGTTTAATGTTTCCTCCATTTATAGGCTAGCAATTTTGCCGATTTACTGCCTGCTTCATAGTATTTTTGTTTCAGAAATGTAAGTTTCTTCTGGATTTCTATTGTGTAGATCTCATTTATTTGGTTTTTAATTTCCTTAATCTTGAGCGAGTCAGTAGAATGAGTGTTGCCTTTGTGTTCTTTTTCTAGGTTCCTAAGTTCTGACTCTAATGTGGATAGTTTTTCTTGTCTTAGTTTCTTTTGGGTTGCCAGTTTTGCAATAATCTTTCCTCTTATTACAGCTTTGCATGCATCCCACAGTATTAAAGGGGATACTTCTCCATTATCGTTATCTTCCAAATATCTGAGAATATCTGATTCCAATTCATCTTTCAATGGTCCTTTCAGGACATTTGAATTTAACCTCCAAGAAAATGTATTATTTGTGTATTTTTGGATATTTAAGTCCATGTAGATCGGACTGTGGTCGGAGAGATCCATCAGTCCTATTTTACATGTTTTTACTCTTCCAATGTCTCTATTAAACATAAAAAAATAGTCAATCCTTGAGTAAGATGAATGTGGAGTTGAGTAAAATGTATAGTCTTTTACACTGGGGTTGAGTTCCCTCCACACGTCACAGATTCCCAATTCTTTTAGTAGCATCCAAGTCTTCCTGTTTTGGGTGTTATTTTGATGTGGGGAATTACCAGAAGCATCCCAGTATGGATTCAGTCTAAGATTGAAGTCCCCACCACATATCACTAAACCTTGAGCTTTAGTTATCATTAGGTCGAATACATTTTTATAAAATTTCCAGTTAGCCCCTGGGGGAGCATACACATTCAGCAGGGTGATATCTTCTCCCTCTAGCCGCCCAGTTACCAAACTGTATCTCCCTTCTTTATCTTTGTGTTCTGATTTTTTTTCAAATGTAATTTTGGTTGATATCAATGTCGCTACTCCCCTCCTCCTCCCTGATTTATATGAAGATGAAGAGATCATTTTAAATCCTTGTCTACTGAGTTTATTGTGTTCCACGTCTGTTAGGTGGGTTTCTTGTAAAAATATTATTCCTGCTTTGTCTTTTTTCATTTTGCCTAGAATCTTGGATCTTTTAACTGGATTCAGGATTCCTTTTACATTATATGAAATTATTTTGGTTACACCCTGTTTCTCCATTGTGTTGTTTTGTTTAGTATAACTGTGTGGTGGCCCTCTTTTGTGCTACTCAGAAACTGAAAGAACATTAAAAACAAGAAAAACATTAAGAACATAGTGTAAAAAACTTTAAAACAAAAAGCTGTCATAAGAACTTCCTGAGCTGAGGTCTTTTTAAAGACCCTGTAAGAGCCTTGATGGAGTGAAGGCCCTGAGGGAAATTCCTCAAACTCTGTTACGTGTTGAGGGCCCTCTCTTACCACTGAAAGTAGTCCCATGCTTTTAACGTGAGTTTCAGAACCCAATCCAAACTTGTAATGATATTTTTTTTTTCCTTTTATGCCTAAACCCTGTGAAATTGTGTGCACCCTCCCACCCCCATCACATCAAACATTCACGCAAAAACAGTATTTGTTAGTATGAGGAGAACATGTGGATTATTGTCACATTTCTATTTTAACAAGTTTTTTTTTTTTTATTACAAAGACTTATTTGTTTCAAATAATATGATTGTTCCATGAAATGTTTTACCACATGCTGAATATGCATCTCCTTTAATGTTTGTTACCTTGTATGAGGGGGGTTGGATGTGCGGATTGATTCAAGAGAAAAAAAAAAAAAAAAAAAGGTCGCTATTCCAACCTGAAAACGGATAGTTTATCCGCGACGCTCTGGTGCTGGGTTTCCCGCTGCTGGTCCGTGGATTTTGAGGGTCTTTGTGTTGTCCATGTTTGCGCTTTGATCTTCTCACTCGGGTCTGCTGCGGGTTTAAATACCGTTACCGGGAGCCCTCTTTTCGCCATGTCAGCTGTTGCTTCTTCCGCCGAATTATAGAGACACGTTTCATCGCCGTAGAAGACCCTTAACTTCGCAGGAAATGGTGTCTGAAAGCGCAATTTCTTCTCTCTTAACACCTTTTTCGCGTCATTGTATTCCCTGCGCTTTTTAAGGACCTCCGGGGCGTAATCGTGTTCCACGTAGACTTTTCTCTCCTGGTGCATGAATCCTTTTTTCTGCCAGGCCAGTCTTACAACCTCTTGTTTTATTTTGAAATTGGAAAATCTTACCAACACCGAACGTGGGGGCGCTTCCGCCGCCGGCCTAGCGGCTAATGAACGATGTGCCTTTTCTATCTTCAAGTCGGTGGTTTGTGGAATATCCAATTTCTCTCTTAGTAAGGATTCCACGCATTCTGCCATTGAGTTAAAACCATTTTCGGTTCCTTCTATCAGACCATGAATTCTTATGTTGTCTCTTCTTTGTTTTCCTTCTTGGTCGGTTAGCTTAGCCTCTATAGCTGCTTGTCTTTTGCGTAGGTCTAGCACAGAATCTTCGAGCACTTTTATTCGATCCTCTGTTTCCAAGATTCGGTTCTCGGCCTGGTCCACTCTGCTGTTTGTTCTTTTCAATTCTTCTCTGAATTCCCGAAATTCGGCCGTAACTTCTCGGCGAAATCGTCGTAGCTCCTCAAATAGTGATTTCAGGCTAACCCTTTTGTTAGCTATCACCAGTTCCTCGTCTTCTGAACGGAGATCTTCCAGTTCAGATTCTCCGGCCGATACGTGTCCTGGCCTGGAGAATTTCAGTTTCTTCTGTTTTCCTTTAGACATGATGATTTTGTCTTTTGATTTTCACTCCTCCAAAAATCCGTTAAGTTTGATTTTCAAGGTGTTATCCTGGATTGGGTCTGAGAGCTTCAGTGTTAAGCTGCAGTCGCCATGGCGTCCAGACCGGAAGTCCCTCCTTTCTATTTTTGTCTTTAATAAGAACAAAAGGTAAATAATTGAGGGACATGGGTAGAAAGGTATGTGGTGTATCCTCTGGACAGAGGAAAGAAGACAAGGAGACTTGGTGGTGGAAAGAGGAAGTACAGGAAAGAATTCAAAGGAAGAGGATGGCAAAGAAAAAGTGGGATAGTCAGGGAGATGAAGAAAGTAGACAGGAGTATTTGGAATCTAGGCGCATGGCAAAAAGAGGTGGCAAAGGAAAAGGAAAAGGAAAAGGCATATAGTGAGTTGGATGAGAGGCTGAACACTAAGGAAGGAGAAAAGGAATTGTGTTGATTAGCTGGACAGAGAGATTGAGCCAGAAAGGACGCGGAGCAGGTTAGATTAAGGACAGAAATGGTAATGTAATAACAAGTGATGAGTGTGTTGAGAAGATGGAAGGAGTACTTTGAGGAGTTGATGAATGAAGAAAATGAGAGAGGAGGATGGATGAAGCAAAGATAGTAAACTTGGAAGTCCCGAGGATTAGCAAGGTGGAAGTGAGGGCAGCTTTGATGAAGAATGGAAATCCAGTTGGTCCAGATGACATACAGTGGGGTAAAAAAGTATTTAGTCAGCCACCAATTGTGCAAGTTCTCCCACTTAAAAGATGAGAGAGGTCTCCAATTTTCATCATAGGTATACCTCAACTATGAGAGACAAAATAAGAAAAAAAAAAATCCAGAAAATCACATTGAAGGATTTCTAATGAATTAATTGGTAAATTCCTCGGTAAAATAAGTATTTGGTCAATAACAAAAGTTCATCTCAATACTTTGTTATACTGTATACCCTTTGTTGGCAATGACAGAGGTCAAACATTTTCTGTAAGTTTTCACAAGGTTTTCACACACTGTTGCTGGTATTTTGGCCCATTCCTCCATGCAGATCTCCTCTAGAGCAGTGATGTTTTGGGGCTGTCCCTGGGCAACACAGACTTTCAACTCCCTCCAAAGATTTTCTATGGGGTTGAGATCTGGAGACTGGCTAGGCCACTCCAGGACCTTGAAATGCTTCTTACAAAGCCACTCCTTCGTTGCCCGGGCAGTGTGTTTGGGATCATTGTCATGCTGAAAGACCCAGCCATGTTTCATCTTCAATGCCCTTGCTGGTGGAAGGAGGTTTTCACTCAAAATCTCACGATACATGGCCCCATTCATTCTTTCCTTTACCACGGATCAGTCGTCCTGGTCCCTTTGCAGAAAAACAGCCCCAAAGTATGATGTTTCCACCCCCATGCTTCACAGTAGGTATGGTGTTCTTTCTCCTCCAAACATGACAAGTTGAGTTTTTACCAAAAAGTTCTATTTTGGTTTCATCTGACCATATGACATTCTCCCAATCCTCTTCTGGATCATCCAAATGCTCTCTAGCAAACTTCAGATGGGCCAGGACATGTACTGGCTTAAGCAGGGGGACACGTCTGGCACTGCAGGATTTGAGTCCCTGGTGGCGTAGTGTGTTTCTGATGTAGCCTTTGTTACTTTGGTCCCAGCTCTCTGCAGGTCATTCACTAGGTCCCCCCATGTGGTTCTGGGATTTTTGCACACCGTTCTCGTGATCATTTTGACCCCACGGGGTGAGATCTTGCGTGGAGCCCCAGATCGAGGGAGATTATCAGTGGTCTTGTATGTCTTCCATTTTCTAATAATTGCTCCCACAGTTGATTTCTTCACACCAAGCTGCTTACCTATTGCAGATTCAGTCTTCCCAGCCTGGTGCAGGTCTACAATTTTGTTTCTGGTGTCCTTTGACAGCTCTTTGGTCTTGGCCATAGTGGAGTTTGGAGTCTGACTGTTTGAGGTTGTGGACAGGTGTCTTTTATACTGATAACGAGTTCAAACAGGTGCCATTAATACAGGTAACGAGTGGAGGACAGAGGAGCCTCTTAAAGAAGAAGTTACAGGTCTGTGAGAGCCAGAAATCTTGCTTGTTTGTAGGTGACCAAATACTTATTTTACTGAGGAATTTACCAATTAATTCATTAAAAATCCTTCAATGTGATTTTCTGGATTTTTTTTTTCTCATTTTGTCTCTCATAGTTGAGGTATACCTATGATGAAAACTGGAGACCTCTCTCATCTTTTAAGTGGGAGAACTTGCACAATTGGTGGCTGACTAAATACTTTTTTGCCTCACTGTACCTGTGGAGGTATGGAGATGTTTAGGAGAGATGGCAGTGGACTGTTTAACCAGATTGTTTAGCACAATCTTGGAAAGTGAGGGGATGCCTCAGGAGTGGAGAAGAAATGTTTTGGCACCAATTTTCAAGAATAAAGGTGATGCTCAGAGCTGTAGTAACTGCAGAGGCATACAGTTGATCAGCCACACTATGAAGATATGGGAAAGAGTTGAAGCCAGGTTAAGAGAAGAGGTGACAATCAGTGAGCAGCAGTACGGGTTCATGCCAAGAAAAAATACCACAGATGCATTGTTTGCTTTAAGAATGTTGATGGAGAAGTATATAGAAGGTCAGAAGGAGGTGCACTCTGTCTTTGTGGATCTAGAGAAAGCATATGGTAAGGTGCCAAGAGGTTAAGTGTGGTACTGTATGAGAAAATCAGGAGTGTCAGAGAAGTATGTGAGGGTGGTGCAGAACATGATGTTTGCAGACATCATTGTGATCTATAGTGAGAGTAGGGAGCAGGTGGACGAGAACCTGGAGAGGTGGAGGTATGCTTTGGAGAGAAGAGGAATGAAAGTCAGTAAAAGCACGACAGAACACATGAATGTGAATGAGAGGGAAGCAGGTGTAATGGTGAATATGCAAGGAACAGATGGGGTCAACCATCCAAAGCAATGGAAAATGCACAAGAGAAGTGAAGAAGAAAGTGCAGGCACAAATTACCCCTGACACTCGTCTCCACCCACTTCACACTGCCTGCATGCTCTTCTTCAGTCCTCTTGTGCATTTTCCATTGACCCCAGGTATTTAAGATTCAAGATACAATAAGTCTTGGGACGTCCGGTCTGGACACCATGGTGATAGCAGCTTAACGCTGAAGCTCCCAGACCCGATCCAGGAAAATACCTTGAAAATCAGATTTAACAGATTTTTGGAAGAGTGACTATCAAAAGACAAAGTCATCATGCCTAAAGGAAAACAGAAGAAATCGACATTTACCAGGCCAGGACACGCATCGGCTGGAGAATCTGATCCGGAGGATTTCCATTCAGAAGACGAGGAGCTGAATGAAGCTAGCAAAAAGGTGAGCTTAAAAATGGTACTGAAAGAATTAAGACAATTTCGCCGAGAGTGTTGGGCCGAATTTCGTGAAATCAAAGACAAAACAAAAAGGACAAACAGCAGAGTGGACCAGGCCGAGAACCGAATCTTGGAAGCAGAGGAAAGAATAAAAGGGCTGGAAGATACCGTGCTGGAACTACACAAAAGACAGTCAAGACTGGAGGCTAAGCTAACCGACCAAGAAGGAAGACTAAGAAGAACAACATACAACATAAGAATTCATGGTCTGAAAGAAGGAGTCGAGGATGGTTTCACCACAATGACGGCATGCGTGGAATCCTTATTGAGAGAAAAGCTGGATATTCCCCAAACCACCGACTTGAAGATAGAAAGGGCGCACCGTACATTAGCCCCTAGGCCGGCAGCGGAAGCACCACCACGATCGGTGGTGGTGAAGTTCTCCAACTCCAGAATACAAGAAGAGGTTGTAAGACTGACTTGGCAGAAAAAAGGATTTATGCACCGAGAAAGAAAAGTTTTCGTGGAACACGATTACACCCCGGAGGTCCTTAAAAAGCATCGGGAATACAACGACGCTAAAAAGGTATTACGAGAGAAAAAACTGCGCTTCCAGACGCCATTTCCGGCGAAGCTGCGGGTTTTTTACGGCGATGAGACGTGTCTCTACAACTCGGCGGAAGAAGCAACCACGGATATGGCGAGAAGAGGGCTCCCGGTAACGGTGTATAAACCCACAGCAGACCCGATCGAAAGAATCAAGGCTCAAATGTGGTCCACACAGAGACCCTCAAAATCCACGGGCCAGCAGCGGGAAACCCAGCGCCAGAGCTATAAGGAAAAACTGGCCGTTTACAGGAGGGAATAACGATATTTTTAGTCAATCTGCACATCCAACCCCCCTCCTACAAGGTAACAAACATTAAAGGAGATGCAGAATCAGCAAGTGGTAAAACATTTCATGGAACAGACATAATATTAGAAACAAATAAGTCTTTAAAAAAAAAAAAAAAAAAAACTTGTTAAAATAGAAATGTGAC
The DNA here is from genome assembly GCA_020510985.1 of Pholidichthys leucotaenia. NCBI lineage: Eukaryota > Metazoa > Chordata > Actinopteri > Cichliformes > Pholidichthyidae > Pholidichthys > Pholidichthys leucotaenia. The sequence goes on along the minus strand of CM035837.1, from coordinate 121,188,168 downwards.
AATGAACCACATGATCTCTCCACACTAACAAATACTGTATTAACGTGACTGTTTGATGTGATGGTGGTGGGAGGTTGCGCACAATTTCATAGGGTATAGGCATTAAAAAAAAAAGAAAAAAAAATCATTACAAGTTCGGATTGGGATCTGAAATTCACGTTAAAAACATGGGACAACTTACAGGGGTAAGAGAGGGCCTTCAGCACGTAACGGAATCTGAGGAATTTCCCTCAGAGCCAACACACCATCAAGGCTCTTCTAAGGTCACTAAAAAGACCTCAGCTCAGGAAGATCTTTTGTCAGTTTTTTGTTTTAAAGTTTTATATACTATGTTCTTAAGATAAGATAAGATAAGCCTTTATTAGTCCCACAATGCGGAAATTCCAGGATTGCTACAGCACAGGGATAGCAACACTCAGAGCAACAATCAGAAGGCAAGAAAAAACAAGAGCAGCTAGTATACATATGTACATATTACTATAAATATATACTGTATATACTGTATATATACTGTATATATATATATATATACACACAGTGCGGAGCATTGTGGTTGGTGGATGTGCAGCAGAAAGTCTAAGCTCTCTCTCCGCGGATGCGGCGGGTCAGCTGGATGTCTTTGGGCATGATGGTGACCCTCTTGGCGTGGATGGCGCACAGGTTGGTGTCCTCAAAGAGACCCACCAGGTAGGCCTCGCTGGCCTCCTGCAGAGCCATGACGGCGGAGCTCTGGAAGCGCAGGTCGGTCTTGAAGTGCTGAGCAGATCGATCTCCCTCACCAGGCGCTGGAAGGGCAGCTTACAGATGAGCAGCTCCGTGGATTTCTGGTAGCGACAGATCTCTTTCAGAGCCACGGTACCGGGCCTGTAACGGTGAGGCTTCTTCACTCCGCCGGTGGCCGGAGCGCTTTTTTCTTAATGTTTTTTATGTTCTTAATGTTCTTTCAGTTTCTGAGTAGCATAAAAGAGGGCCACCACACCGTTATACTAAATAAGACAACACAATGGAGAAACAGGGTGTAACCAAAATAATCTCATATAATGTGAAAGGGATCCTGAATCCAGTTAAAAGATCCAAGATTCTAGGCAAAATGAAAAAAGACAAAGCAGGAAAAATATTTTTACAGGAAACCCACCTAACAGACGTGGAGCACACTAAACTCAATAGACAAGGGTTTAAAATGATCTCTTCATCTTCATATAAGTCAGGGAGGAGGAGGGGAGTAGCGACATTGATCTCAATCAAAATTATATTTGAAAAAAAAATCAGAACACAAAGATAAAGAAGGGAGATACAGTATGGTACTTGGGCGGCTAGAGGGAGAAGATATCACCCTGCTGAATGTATATGCACCTCCAGGGGCTAACTGGAAATTTTATAAAAATGTATTTGACCTAATGATAACTAAAGCCCAAGGTTTAGTGATATGTGGTGGAGACTTTAATCTAAGACTGAATCCATACTGGGATGCATCAGATAATTCTCCACATCAAAATAACACTCAAAGTAGGAAAACTCGGATGCTACTAAAAGAAATGGGAATCTGTGACGTGTGGAGGGAATTCAACCCCAGTGTAAAAGATTATACATTTTACTCAGCACCACATTCATCATACTCAAGGACTGACTATTTTTTTATGTTTAATAGAGACATTGGAAGAGTGAAAACATGTAAAATAGGACTGATGGATCTCTCTGACCACAGTCCGATCTACATGGACTTAAGTATCCAAAAATACACAAATAATACATTTTCTTGGAGGTTAAATTCAAATGTCCTGAAAGGACCACTGAAAGATGAATTGGAATCAGATATTCTCAGATATTTGGAAGAAAATGATAATGGAGAAGTATCCCCTTTAATACTGTGGGACGCATGCAAAGCTGTAATAAGGGGAAAGATTATCGCAAAACTGGCACTCCAAAAGAAACTGAGACAAGAAAAGCTAATCACATTAGAGGCAGAACTTAAGAACCTAGAAAAAGAGCACAAAGACAACACTCATTCTAATGACTCGCTCAAAATTAAGGAAATTAAAAAACAAATAAATGAGATCTACACAATAGAAATCCAGAAGAAACTTACATTTCTGAAACAAAAATACTATAAAGCAGGCAGCAAATCGGCAAAATTGCTAGCCTTTAAATTGAGGAAACAACAAACGGAGAGAGCAATCTACAAAATCAGAGACCCAGTATCAAAGGAAATAAAATTTAGAATTCAGGATATTCTTAAAAGCTTCGAGAACTACAAGAACTTGTACTCCCTCAAAAAACATAAAAACGCATCGGAAGCATTCCTAAACACATTAAACCTTCCCCAACTTACTGAGTCACAAAATAAAACACTACTGTCAGAAATACAACCTAAAGAATTAGAAAAAGCAATTATGAAACTTAAAGCTAACAAATCCCCAGGAGCAGATGGCTATACAGCAGAGTGGTACAAAACCTTTAAACAGCAACTATCTCCTCTCCTCTTGAAAACATTTAACTATGTCCTCCACACAGGGGAAATCCCCCCCCCTCCTGGAGAGAAGGGGTCATTGCAGTCATACCTAAACCTGAAAAGGATAAACTAGACCGCTCCAACTACAGACCAATCAGTGTGTTAAATCAGGACTATAAGCTTTTTACCACTATCCTTGCCAAAAGGTTAGAAAATATACTGACAGACTTAATTCATTTAGACCAAACAGGTTTTATAAGACAAAGACAGACACAAGACAATATTAGATGCACTTTACACATAATTCATCGTATAAAAAAATATAACTTAAATGCAGCCATATTGGGATTAGACGCTGAAAAAGCATTTGATTCGGTTGAGTGGTCTTTCCTATATAGAATCTTATCCAGTTTCAATTTTCATAACAACTTCATTAGAACTATCCAGGCATTATATAAAAAACCAACAGCTAAAATAAGGATTAACGGTAAATTATCATCATCTTTTGAACTGGAAAGAGGATGTCATCAGGGCTGCCCCTTGTCTCCACTGCTCTTTGCAATCTTCATAGAACCTCTGAGCTAATGGGTAAGACAGAATCAAAAAATTCAAGGTATTACACTTGGTCAGAAGGAACATAAAATAGCACTCTTTGCTGATGACATTTTAATATACCTGGGGCAGCCGGACACCTCTTCTCCAGAACTAATCTCAGTTTTTTCAGAGTATGGAGATTTATTGTGGTACGAATTAAACATGCATAAAACCCAAGTTTTAACATTCAACTATGACCCAAATCAATATTTACTAAGCAAACTCAAAACTAACCGGGAGATGGAATCTATGAAATATCTGGGGGTCAATATCCCGAAACAACTCAACAAAATTATAACACTAAACTATGATCCACTGATGGCAAAAATAAAATCTGATCTAGCAAGATGGAATATGATACCATTCTTGGGTACTGCACAAAGAATTGAAGCAGTCAAAATGAATATACTTCCACGTCTTCTATACCTTTTCCAAACAATACCGGTAGAACCTCCCAAAAAAACATGGCAAGAACTGGACAGAAGGATCTCAAGATTCATATGGCAGGGCAAGAGACCTAGAATCAGATATAGAACCCTACAGCTAAACAAAGACAAAGGTGGGCTTGCGCTGCCAAATATCAGGGACTATTTTAAAGCCGCACAAATTAAAACTTTAGTAGAGATATGTAACCCAGTCTACACTGCACAATGGAAGGAGATGGAATGCCAAATAACAAGTGACATCCCCCTTCAGGTGATAATAGGGAACAATGCCTTACCTAAATTTTTGAATAACACTAACCCGTGGATAGAGACCCCGCTAAAAATTTGGTTTAAGATAGTCAGAGAGAATCAAACTAAAGAACCCCATCGACTACTGCAATGGATTGCCTATGATCAAGACTTTACTCCTAATAAAACAGACACCAGATTTAAAAAGTGGAAAGAGAACGGACTGATAAAATATTACGATTTTTTTAAAGGGCAAATTTTAAGAAGTTTTGAAGATTTGAAAAAACAAGGTCTAATAAATCAAGACCTTTACAGGTTCTTTCAGGTTAGACACCACATAAACAAAATACTTAAAAAGGAGGATTTGGAAAGGGCCCAGTCAGGTGTTCTGAAGGTCTTCTTAATGGCATATAAAGGGATCCCAGGGATCAGATACATTTCTAAAATATACCAAGGTCTTCAAGACTTAAAAGGAAACAACACATCATATATAAAAGAGAGATGGGAAAAAGATGGGAATTTCACTTTACAACTGGAAATATGGGAAAAGCTAAATAAACAACAATGGAAAAGTACCTCATCCCTGCAGTGGAGAGAATTTGGAAGGAAAAATTTGGTAAGATTTTTCAGAACACCTGCACAAAACAAATTTACTCGTAAGGGGTTGAATTGTTGGCGCTTGTGTGGTGAAGAGACTGCAAATCATTTTCATGTGTTTTGGTCATGCCCAGTTATTCACCAATATTGGACCAATGTTCAGACAATATTGGGGAAACACTCAAAATAACAGTCCCCTTTTCTTTTGTAACTTTGTATTTGGGTTTACTACCAGAATCACTGGAAAGACGAGGAGAAAAATACTTATTCACTGTTTTAATATTGGCAAGTAAAAAAGCTCTAACTAAAAAATGGATGTTGAAGGATTGTCCTACACCTGAAGATTGGATTAATGTGATTCAAGACATTTACTCGATGGAAAAGTTGACATTCGCACTGAGACAGGACATGGATGGGTTCTTGAACTTTTGGCAACCCTGGATCGCATATGTGTCTTCCATTAGATCTAATCTTTGACAAATACCATTTCAATAATGGCACCTCTCTTTGTTCCAATGCTACTCAGATGCTCTTTTATTTTTATTTTATTTTATTTTTTTTTTGTTTTTTGCTCTTTTGTTTTGTTTTTTCTTGTTTTGTTTTTTGTTTTTTTGTTCTTTCTTTAATTTCTCTTTTTCTTTCACTTAAAAAAAGGTTGTAATAATTATTCTTCCAATGTTGTCAAAAAACAAAAAAAAGGAACATGTGATGAAAATGTAAACAATGCAATGCTGTAATGACATGTATACCCTTTACAAAAACTTAAATTAAAAAAAAGAAGATACAATAAGTCTTTATAATGAAATTCTGTATGGCAGCTCTCAACATCTGAAAAAAAACAATACCTTAAAGGGCACAATATTTTTTTTTTTTTTTATTTAAGTTTTTGTAAAGGGTATACAGGTCGTTACAGCAATGCAGTGTTTACATTTTCATCACATGTTCCCTTATTTTCTGATATCTGACAACATTGGAAGATTAATTCTTACAACACCCCCTTTTTTTTTTTTTTTTAAAGTGAAAGAAAAAGTGAAATTAAAGAGAAAAAAAAAACAAGAAACAAATAAAAAAAAAAAAAAAACCAGTAAAAAACAAACAAAAAGAAAAAGTAAGTAAATAAAGATAAAAGAGCATCTGAGTAGTGTTGGAACAAAGAGCAGAACCATTATTGAAATGGTATTTGTCAAAGATTAGACCTAATGGAAGACACATATGTGGTCCAGGGTTGCCAAAAGTTCATGAACACATCCATGTCCTGTCTCAGTGCGAATGTCAACTTTTCCATCGAGTAAATGTCTTGGATCACGTTAGTCCAATCTTCAGGTGTAGGACAGTCCTTCAACATCCATTTTTTAGTTAGAGCTTTTTTGCTTGCCAATATTAAAACACTGAATAAGTATTTTTCTCCTCGTCTTTCCAGTGAGTCCGGTAGTAAACCCAAATACAAAGTTACAAAAGAAAAGGGAACAGTAATTTTGAATATTTTCCCCAATATTGTCTGTACCTTGGTCCAATATTGGTGGATAACTGGGCATGACCAAAACACATGAAAATGATTTGCAGTCTTTTCACCACACAAGCGCCAACAGTTCAATCCCTTATGGGTAAATTTGTTTTGTGCAGGTGTTCTGAAAAATCTTGCCAAGTTTTTCCATCCAAATTCTCTCCACTGCAGGGATGAGGTACTTTTCCATTGCTGTTTATTTAGCTTTTCCCATATTTCCAGTTGTAAAGTGAAATTCCCCTCTTTTTCCCATCTCTCTTTTATATAAGATGTGTTGTCTCCTTTTAAGTCTTGAAGACCTTGGTATATTTTAGAAATGTATCTGATCCCTGGGATCCCTTTATATGCCATTAAGAAGACCTTCAGAACACCTGACTGGGCCCTTTCCAAAACCTCCTTTTTAAGTATATTGTTTATGTGGTGTCTAAGCTGGAAGAACCTGTAAAGGTCTTGATTTATTAGGCCTTGTTTTTTCAAATCTTCAAAACTTCTTAAGATTTGCCCTTTAAAAAAATCGTAATATTTTATCAGCCCTTTCTCCTTCCACTTTTTAAATCTGGTGTCTGTTTTATTAGGAGTAAAGTCCTGATCATAGGCGATCCATTGCAGAAGTCGATAGGGCTCTTTAGTTTGATTCTCTCTGACTATCTTAAACCAAATTTTTAGCGGGGTCTCTATCCACGGGTTAGTGTTATTCAAAAGCTTAGGTAAGACATTGTTCCCTATTATCGCCTGTAGGGGGATGTCACTTGTTATTTGGCATTCCATCTCCTTCCATTGTGCAGTGTAGACTGGGTTACATATCTCTACTAAAGTTTTAATTTGTGCGGCTTTAAAGTAGTCCCTGATATTTGGCAGCGCGAGCCCACCTTTGTCTTTGTTTAGCTGTAGGGTTCTATATCTGATTCTAGGTCTCTTGCCCTGCCATATGAATCTTGAGATCCTTCTGTCCAGCTCCTGCCATGTTTTTTTGGGAGGTTCTACCGGTATTGTTTGGAAAAGGTATAGAAGACGTGGAAGTATATTCATTTTGACTGCTTCAATTCTTTGTGCAGTACCCAAGAATGGTATCATATTCCATCTTGCTAGGTCAGATTTTATTTTTGTCACCAGTGGATCATAGTTTAGTGATATAATTTTGTTGAGTTGTTTCGGGATAGAAAGCTTGGGATCAGTCCGCCAAGGTCTCCGCCTTTGACTGCCACCTAATCCACATAGCACCGGACTTCCATGATCCCTCCTGCAGGTGGTGAACCTACTGGAGGGCGGACCCATGTAACTCCTTCGGGCTGAGCCCGGCCGGGTCCCATGGGTGGAAACCCGGCCACCAGACGCTAGCCTTCGAGCCCCTCCCCCAGGCCTGGCTCCAGGGTGGGGCCCCGGTAACCCCATACCGGGCGGGGTACACTGAATCCTTGATATACAATTTATCATGAGAGTCTGTTGGATCGTTCTTCGTCTGGCCCTTCACCCAGGACCAGTTTGTCTTGGGAGACCCTATCAGAGGCAAATTGCCCCGGACAACATAGCTCCTGGGATCACTGGGGCACGCAAACCCCCCCACCACGATAAGGTGACGATCCATGAGGGGGCTGTTGTTGTCCTGTTGGCTTCATCCAGCAATGACCTACAGCTCTTGCTGGGACGGTTTGCCGCTGAGTGTGAAGCGGCTGGGATGAGAATCAGCACCTCCAAGTCCGAGTCCATGGTCCTCAGCCGGAAAAAGGTGGATTGTCCTCTCCGGGTTGGGGACAGGCTCCTGCCCCAAGTGGAGGAGTTTAAGTATCTTGGGGTCTTGTTCACGAGTGAGGGGAAAATGGAGCGAGAGATCGACAGACGGATTGGAGCAGCATCTGCAGTGATGCGGACGTTGTACCGGTCTGTTGTGGTGAAGAGGGAGCTTAGTTCTAAGGCAAAGCTGTCGATTTACCAGTCAATCTACGTTCCTACTCTCACCTATGGTCACGAGCTTTGGGTAATGACCGAAAGAACGAGATCGCGGATACAAGCGGCTGAAATGAGCTTTCTCCGTAGGATTGCTGGACTCACCCTCAGAGATAGGGTGAGGAGCTCAGTCATCCGGGAGAGGCTCAGAGTAGAACCGCTGCTCCTCCACATTGAAAGGAGTCAGTTGAGGTGGTATGGGCATCTGATTAGGATGCCTCCTGGACGCCTCCCACTTGAGGTGTTTCAGGCACGTCCCACTGGGAGGAGACCCCGGGGCAGACCCAGGACTCGGTGGAGAGACTATGTCTCCCAGCTAGTCTGGGAACGCCTTGGTATCCCCTCTGAAGAGCTGGAGCAGGTGGCTGGGGAGAGGGAAGTCTGGGCTTCTCTGCTTGAACTGCTGCCTCCGCGACCCGGACCTCCGGAAAAGCGGTAGAAGATGGATGGATGGATGGATGGATGTTTCGGGATATTGACCCCCAGATATTTCATAGATTCCGACTCCCAGTTAGTTTTGAGTTTGCTTAGTGAATAATGATTTGGGTCATAGTTGAATGTTAAAACTTGGGTTTTATGCATATTTAATTTGTACCCCGATAAATCTCCATACTCTGAAAAAATTGAGGTTAGTTCTGGTAAAGAAGTGTCCGGCTGCCCTAGGTATATTAAAATGTCATCAGCAAAGAGTGCTATTTTATGTTCCTTCTGACCAAGTGTAATACCTTGAATTTTTTGGTTTTGTCTTATCCATTGGCTCAGAGGTTCTATGAAGATTGCAAAGAGCAGTGGAGACAGGGGGCAGCCCTGACAACATCCTCTTTCCAGTTCAAAAGATGATGATAAATTACCGTTAATCCTTATTTTAGCTGTTGGTTTTTTATATAATGCCTGTATAGTTCTAATGAAGTTGTTATGAAAATTGAAACTGGATAAGATTCTATATAGAAAAGACCAGTCAACCGAATCGAATGCTTTTTCAGCATCTAATCCCAATATGACTGCATTTAAGTTATATTTTTTTATATGATGAATTATGTGTAAAGTGCGTCGAATGTTGTCTTGTGTCTGTCTTTGTCTTATAAAACCTGTTTGGTCTAAATGAATTAGGTCTGTCAGTATATTTTCTAACCTTTTGGCAAGGATAATGGTAAAAAGCTTATAGTCCTGATTTAGTACACTGATTGGTCTGTAGTTGGAGCACTCTAGTTTATCCTTTTCAGGTTTAGATATAACTGCAATGACCCCTTCTCTCCAGGAGGGGGGGATTTCCCCTGTGTGGAGGACATAATTAAATGTTTTCAGGAGGAGAGGAGATAGTTGCTGTTTAAAGGTTTTGTACCACTCTGCTGTATAGCCATCAGCTCCTGGGGATTTGTTAGCTTTAAGTTTCATAATTGCTTTTTCCAATTCTTTAGGATGTATTTCTGACAGTAGTGTTTTATTTTGTGACTCCGTAAGTTGGGGAAGGTTTAATGTGTTTAGGAATGCCTCGGATGCGTTTTTATGTTTTTTGTGGGAGTATAAGTTCTTATAGTAATTCTCGAAGTTTTTAAGAATATCCTGAATTCTGAATTTTATTTCCTTTGATACTGGGTCTCTGATTTTGTAGATTGCTCTTTCTGTTTGATGTTTCCTCCATTTATAGGCTAGCAATTTTGCCGATTTACTGCCTGCTTCATAGTATTTTTGTTTCAGAAATGTAAGTTTCTTCTGGATTTCTATTGTGTAGATCTCATTTATTTGGTTTTTAATTTCCTTAATCTTGAGCGAGTCAGTAGAATGAGTGTTGCCTTTGTGTTCTTTTTCTAGGTTCCTAAGTTCTGACTCTAATGTGGATAGTTTTTCTTGTCTTAGTTTCTTTTGGGTTGCCAGTTTTGCAATAATCTTTCCTCTTATTACAGCTTTACATGCATCCCACAGTATTAAAGGGGATACTTCTCCATTATCGTTATCTTCCAAATATCTGAGAATATCTGATTCCAATTCATCTTTCAATGGTCCTTTCAGGACATTTGAATTTAACCTCCAAGAAAATGTATTATTTGTGTATTTTTGGATATTTAAGTCCATGTAGATCGGACTGTGGTCGGAGAGATCCATCAGTCCTATTTTACATGTTTTTACTCTTCCAATGTCTCTATTAAACATAAAAAAATAGTCAATCCTTGAGTAAGATGAATGTGGAGTTGAGTAAAATGTATAGTCTTTTACACTGGGGTTGAGTTCCCTCCACACGTCACAGATTCCCAATTCTTTTAGTAGCATCCGAGTCTTCCTGTTTTGGGTGTTATTTTGATGTGGGGAATTACCAGAAGCATCCCAGTATGGATTCAGTCTAAGATTGAAGTCCCCACCACATATCACTAAACCTTGAGCTTTAGTTATCATTAGGTCGAATACATTTTTATAAAATTTCCAGTTAGCCCCTGGGGGAGCATACACATTCAGCAGGGTGATATCTTCTCCCTCTAGCCGCCCAGTTACCAAACTGTATCTCCCTTCTTTATCTTTGCGTTCTGATTTTTTTTCAAATGTAATTTTGGTTGATATCAATGTCGCTACTCCCCTCCTCCTCCCTGATTTATATGAAGATGAAGAGATCATTTTAAACCCTTGTCTACTGAGTTTATTGTGTTCCACGTCTGTTAGGTGGGTTTCTTGTAAAAGTATTATTCCTGCTTTGTCTTTTTTCATTTTGCCTAGAATCTTGGATCTTTTAACTGGATTCAGGATTCCTTTTACATTATATGAAATTATTTTGGTTACACCCTGTTTCTCCATTGTGTTGTTTTGTTTAGTATAACTGTGTGGTGGCCCTCTTTTGTGCTACTCAGAAACTGAAAGAACATTAAAAACAAGAAAAACATTAAGAACATAGTGTAAAAAACTTTAAAACAAAAAGCTGTCATAAGAACTTCCTGAGCTGAGGTCTTTTTAAAGACCCTGTAAGAGCCTTGATGGAGTGAAGGCTCTGAGGGAAATTCCTCAAACTCTGTTACGTGTTGAGGGCCCTCTCTTACCACTGAAAGTAGTCCCATGCTTTTAACGTGAGTTTCAGAACCCAATCCAAACTTGTAATGATTTTTTTTTTTTTTCCTTTTATGCCTAAACCCTGTGAAATTGTGTGCACCCTCCCACCCCCATCACATCAAACATTCACGCAAAAACAGTATTTGTTAGTATGAGGAGAACATGTGGATTATTGTCACATTTCTATTTTAACAAGTTTTTTTTTTTTTTATTACAAAGACTTATTTGTTTCAAATAATATGATTGTTCCATGAAATGTTTTACCACATGCTGAATATGCATCTCCTTTAATGTTTGTTACCTTGTATGAGGGGGGTTGGATGTGCGGATTGATTCAAGAGAAAAAAAAAAAAAAAAAAAAGGTCGCTATTCCAACCTGAAAACGGATAGTTTATCCGCGACGCTCTGGTGCTGGGTTTCCCGCTGCTGGTCCGTGGATTTTGAAGGTCTTTGTGTTGTCCATGTTTGCGCTTTGATCTTCTCACTCGGGTCTGCTGGGGGTTTAAATACCGTTACCGGGAGGCCTCTTTTCGCCATGTCAGCTGTTGCTTCTTCCGCCGAATTATAGAGACACGTTTCATCGCCGTAGAAGACCCTTAACTTCGCAGGAAATGGTGTCTGAAAGCGCAATTTCTTCTCTCTTAACACCTTTTTCGCGTCATTGTATTCCCTGCGCTTTTTAAGGACCTCCGGGGCGTAATCGTGTTCCACGTAGACTTTTCTCTCCTGGTGCATGAATCCTTTTTTCTGCCAGGCCAGTCTTACAACCTCTTGTTTTATTTTGAAATTGGAAAATCTTACCAACACCGAACGTGGGGGCGCTTCCGCCGCCGGCCTAGCGGCTAATGAACGATGTGCCTTTTCTATCTTCAAGTCGGTGGTTTGTGGAATATCCAATTTCTCTCTTAGTAAGGATTCCACGCATTCTGCCATTGAGTTAAAACCATTTTCGGTTTCTTCTATCAGACCATGAATTCTTATGTTGTCTCTTCTTTGTTTTCCTTCTTGGTCGGTTAGCTTAGCCTCTATAGCTGCTTGTCTTTTGCGTAGGTCTAGCACAGAATCTTCGAGCACTTTTATTCGATCCTCTGTTTCCAAGATTCGGTTCTCGGCCTGGTCCACTCTGCTGTTTGTCCTTTTCAATTCTTCTCTGAATTCCCGAAATTCGGCCGTAACATCTCGGCGAAATCGTTGTAGCTCCTCAAATAGTGATTTCAGGCTAACCCTTTTGTTAGCTATCACCAGTTCCTCGTCTTCTGAACGGAGATCTTCCAGTTCGGATTCTCCGGCCGATACGTGTCCTGGCCTGGAGAATTTCAGTTTCTTCTGTTTTCCTTTAGACATGATGATTTTGTCTTTTGATTTTCACTCCTCCAAAAATCCGTTAAGTTTGATTTTCAAGGTGTTATCCTGGATTGGGTCTGAGAACTTCAGTGTTAAGCTGCAGTCGCCATGGCGTCCAGACCGGAAGTCAAAGGGCACAATATTTTAAAAACAATAAACACTCTATGTATAAGTACAATGGTATATAAATATATCATATGGATATGAAATATACAGTATATACTGTATATACAGTGGATATAAAAAGTCTACACACCCTTGTTCAAATGCCAGGTTTTTGTGATGTAAAAAAATGAGACCACGATAAATCATTTCAAAACTTTTTCCACCATTAATGTGGCCTGTAACCTGTACAACCCAATTTTTTTTTTTTTTTAGTATACTTTATACTTTATTGAAAAACAAACTGAAATATTTTAAGGGGAAAAAAATAAAAAAAACTTACAATAACCTGTTTGCATAAATATGTACATCCTTTTATAACTGGGGATGTGGCTGTGTTCAGAATAAACCAATCACACCTGCCACCATTTAAAGTGGTTCTGATTGACCCCAAATAAAGTTCAGCTGTTCTAGTAGGCTTTTCCTGATATTTTTATAGTCACATCTTACAGCACAAGCCATGGTCCACAGAGAGCTTCCAAAGCATCTGAAGGATTTCATTGTTCAAAGGTATCAGTCAGGAGAAAGGTACAAAAGAAAAACAGTCTACAGAGCAGCCATAGCAATAGACTACTGCAGCCCAGACGTCCAAAGGAGCGTCACAGCAAGTCCTTTCTGCCTGAGGCTATCAGGCTTTACATTACACATACAGCCTCCAGAACTGTGCACTGAACTGTATTTTATTATTTATTATATTGCAATTTAGTGAGTGTTTTTAAAGTGTTTAGGGATATTTACCTCCGCCAAGGAGGTAAAGTTTTTACCGGCGTTTGTCTGTCTGTTACCAACATATAACTCATAAAGTTATGAACGGATTTTGATGAAATTTTCAGGAAAGATGTGAAATGGCACGGGGAACAGATGATTACATTTTGGTGATGATCTAAGAGTGCATACCTCCACCAAGGGCTTTGTTTGTATTTGTGCAGCAGGATTACACAAAAACTACTGGATGGATTTGGATGAAATTTTCACCAGAGGTGATTCTTGGGCTACAGAGGAACCTATTATATTTTGGTGATGATCTCAGAATGCATACCTCAGCCAAGGCTCTTATCTTCTCACAGTGTGTTAGCAACAATACTCCAAAACTGATGGACAGACTTTGATGCAATTTTCACCACGAGTGGCTATAGGCCTACACACAAACCCATTACATTTTGGAGGTCATCCATGAGAAACGGAAGGAGCCTTGGCGGAGGTATGTGCTCTATGAGTGCTTTTCTAATTATATCTGTGGGAAGTTTTGTTTGTGTGTATGAGTTTGTGTGTTGCTGAGACAAATCAATTTCCCCTTGGGGATTAATTAAATCTGTCTCTGTCTCTCTCTCTCTCTATCTATCTATCTATCTATCTATCTATCTATCTATCTATCTATCTAGCTATCTATCATTTCCAAGGCATTAAATATACCGTGGAACACAGTGAAGACAGTCATCATCAAGTAAAGAAAATATGGCACAACAGTGGCATTACCAAGAACTGGATGTTCCTCTAAAATTGATGAAAAGACGAGAAGAAAACTGGTCAGGGAGGCTACCAAGAGGCCGACAGCAACATTGAAGGAGCTGCAGGAATTTCTGGCAAGTACTGGCTATTTAGTACATGTGACAACAATCTCCCATCTAGGGTGGCAAGAGGGAAGCCTTATCTTATGAAGAAAAACATCCAAGTCTGGCTACATTTTGTAAAAACATTTGAAATCTCCCAAACGCATGTGGGAAAATGTGTTATGGTCCGATGAAACCAAGGTTGAATTTTTTGGCCATAATTCCAAAAGGCATATTTGGCGCAAACACAATACTGCTCACCACTAAAAGAACACCATACCATTCCATTACCAATTTTCAAGAATAAAGGTGATGCTCAGAGCTGTAGTAACTGCAGAGGCATAAAATTGATCAGCCACACTATGAAGATATGGGAAAGAGTTGAAGCCAGGTTAAAAGGTGACAATCAGTGAGCAGCAGTACGGGTTCATGCCAAGAAAAAGTACCACAGACGCATTGTTTGCTTTAAGAATGTTGATGGAGAAGTATAGAGAAGGTCAGAAGGAGGTGCACTCTGTCTTTGTGGATCTAGACAAGGCATATAGTAAGGTGCCAAGAGGTTAAGTGTGGTACTGTATGTATGAGAAAATCAGGAGTGTCAGAGAAGTATGTGAGGGTGGTGCAGAACATGATGTTTGCAGACATCATCGTGATCTACAGTGAGAGTAGGGAGCAGGTGGACGAGAACCTGGAGAGGTGGAGGTATGCTTTGGAGAGAAGAGGAATGAAAGTCAGTAAAAGCACGACAGAACACATGAATATGAATGAGAGGGAAGCAAGTGTAATGGTGAATATGCAAGGGGCAGATGGGGTCAACCATCCAAAGCAATGGAAAATGCACAAGAGAAGTGAAGAAGAGAGTGCAGGCACAAATTACCCCTGACACTTGTCTCCACCCACTTCACACTGCCTGCACGCTCTTCTTCAGTCCTCTTGTGCATTTTTCACTAACCCCAGGTATTTAAGATTCAAGATACAATAAGTCTTTATAACAAAATTCTGTATGGCAGCTCTCAACATCTGAAAAAACGCAATACCTTAAAGGGCACAATATTTTAAAAACAAACACTCTATAAATATGTATAAGTACAATGGTATATAAATATATCATATGGATATGAAATATGTGTATACACACACACACACACACACACACACACAGTGGATATAAAAAGTCTACACACCCTTGTTCAAATGCCAGGTTTTAGTGATGTAAAAAAATGAGACCACGATAAATCATTTCAAAACTTTTTCCACCATTAATGTGGCCTATAACCTGTACACCCCAACTGAAAAACAAACTGAAATATTTTAAGGGGAATAAAACTTACAATAACCTGTTTGCATAAATATGCACACCCTTTTATAACTGGGGACGTGGCTGTGTTCAGAATTAACCAATCACATACAAACTCATGTTAAATGGGAGTCCGCACACACCTGTCACCATTTAAAGTGCCTCTGATTAACCCCAAATAAAAATTCAGCTGTTCTAGTAGGCTTTTCCTGACATTTTTATAGTCACATCTTACAGCACAAGCCATGGTCTGCAGAGAGCTTCACAAGCATCACAGGGATCTCATTGTTCAAAGGTATCAGTCAGGATATGGGTACAAAAGAATTTCCAAGGCATTAAATATACCATGGAACACAGTGAAGACAGTCATCATCAAGTGGAGAAAATATGGCACAACAGTGACATTACCAAGAACTGGACGTTCCTCTAAAATTGATGAAAAGACGAGGAGAAAACTGGTCAGGGAGGCTGCCAAGAGGCCAACAACAACGTTGAAGGAGCTGCAGGAATTTCTGACAAGTACTGGCTGTTCAGTACATGTGACAACAATCTCCCATCTAGGGTGGCAAGAGGGAAGCCTTATCTTATGAAGAAAAACATCCAAGCCCAGCTACATTTTGCAAAAACATTTGAAATCTCCCAAACGCATGTTGGAAAATGTGTTATGGTCCGATGAAACCAAGGTTGAACTTTTTGGCCATAATTCCAAAAGGTATATTTGGCGCAAACACACTACTGCTCACCACTAAAAGAACACCATACCTACAGTGAAGCATGGTGGTGGCACCTTCATGCTTTGGGGCTGTTTTTTTCAGCTGGAACTGGGGCCTTAGTCAAGGTGGAGGGAAAGATGAACAGTTCCTAATACCAGTCAATGTTGGCACAAAACCTTCAGGCTTCTGCTTGAAAGCTTAAGATGAAGAGGAACTTCATCTTTCAGCGCGATAATGACCCAAAGCACACATCCAAATCAACAAACAAATGGCTTCACCATCAGAAGATTAAGGTTTTGGAATGGCCCAACCAGAGTCCAGACCTGAATCTGATCGAACATCTGTGGGGTGATCTGAAGAGGACTGTGCACAGGAGATGGTCTCGCAATCTGACAGATTTGAAGCGTTTTTGCAAAAAAGAGTGGGCAAATATTGCCACATCAAGATGTGCCATGCTGATAGACTCCTACCCAAAAAGACTGAGTGCTGTAATAAAAGCCAAAGGTGCTGCAACAAAGTATTAGTTTAACGGTGTATATATTTATGCAACCAGGTTATTTTAAGTTTTTTTATTTTTCCCCTTAAAAGATTTCCGTTTGTCTTTCAATTGGATTGTACAGGTTATAGGCCACATTAATGGTGGAAAAAGTTTTGAAATGATTTATCTTGGTCTCATTTTTTTACATCACAAAAACCTGGCATTTCAACAGGGGTGCGTAGACTTTTTATATCCACTGTACAACACTTATAAAAGATCACGCAAATAAGTCTGACAAACAAATAAACAAGCGGTTCTTAAATGGTCGCTAATATTGGATGTCTCATTCATTTTCAATAATTCTGTAATTAATACTCACACAATCAAATAAATCTTACTGTTCAGTCCCTTTCACATTTGTCAAGTCTAACATGTGGGGTTGCCTACATATACTGTATGCCACACCTCTTTGTATTCCACTTTCAAACACAGCCTACATTTGGGCCTGTAAAGCCTAATTAGCCTACCTATTTCCAGACAAGAATATTTGCTTTCTATGGGTATGCAATAGTGAGTTTGAAGCTAGAAGTCAAAGGTATGATGTTGAATGTTGTCAGTGTGTATGCCCCACAAGTTGTATGTCAGGTAGAAGAGAAAGGGGAATTATGGAGTAAGTTGGATGAAGTGGTAGAGAGTGTTCCCAGGGGGAAAAGAGTGGTGATTGGAGCAGACTTTAATGGGCATGTATGTGAAGGGAACAGAGGTGATGACGAGGTCCTGGGTTGGTATGATCTTAAGGAAAGAAATGTGGAAGGACAGATGGTTGTGGATTTTGCTAAAATGATGGAAATGGCTGTGGTGAACACATACTTCAAGAAGATAGGGGAACATGGGGTGACTTATAAGAGTGGAGGAAGGTGCACACAGGTGGACTACATCTTATGCAGAAGGAGAAATCTGAAAGAGATAGGAAACTGCAAGGTGGTGGCAGGGGAGAATGTAGCTAAGCAGCATTGGATGGTAGTCTGTAGGATGACTGGAAAGAAAGAAGAGGAAGAGAGTGAAGGCAGAGCCAAAGATTAAGTGGGGGAAGTTACAGAAGGAACAAGGTTGCACAGAGTTCAGGAAGGAATTGATACAAGCTCTAGGTGGTAGGAAAGAATTATGAGATGGCTGGGGAAGTACAGCAAAAATGTTGAGGGACATGCTCAAGTAGGTTCATTTTGTCTTCTTTTAATTATTTACCTTTTGTTCTTATTAAAGACAAAAATAGAAAGGAGATGTCTTTACCTTCTTAACTAGAAGTCCCAGAGAGGGTCCATTTGGCCTTTTTACCTAGAAAACCCATAGGGGGACCATCAAGAGGCCACAAGAGGGCCAACTTCTGGGACTTCTAGTGTTTTAACATGTTTCGACTGTTCACTTCAGCCTTCGACAGCCTTTGACTGTTCACTGCAGCCTTCGAAGGCTGCAGTGAACAGTCGAAACATGTAAAGAAGGTAAAGACATCTCCTTTCTATTTTTGTCTTTAATAAGAACAAAAGGTAAATAATTGAGGGACATGGGTAGAAAGGTATGTGGTGTATCCTCTGGACAGAGGAAAGAAGACAAGGAGACTTGGTGGTGGAAAGAGGAAGTACAGGAAAGAATTCAAAGGAAGAGGATGGCAAAGAAAAAGTGGGATAGTCGGGGAGATGAAGAAAGTAGACAGGAGTATTTGGAATCTAGGCGCATGGCAAAAAGAGGTGGAAAAGGAAAAGGAAAAGGCATATAGTGAGTTGGATGAGAGGCTGAACACTAAGGAAGGAGAAAAGGAATTGTGTTGATTAGCTGGACAGAGAGACTGAGCCAGAAAGGATGCGCAGCAGGTTAGATTAAGGACAGAAATGGTAATGTAATAACAAGTGATGAGTGTGTTGAGAACAGGGATGGCAACAGGAAATTCTGATTTCAGCTGAAATCTAATTTGGTCGATTGACTGATGGAGGGGCCGGGGGGGGGGGGGGGGTGCAGCCCCCCTGAAGCTGGGAGGTTTTCAGTAAAACAGAAGTAATTTAGACTGAAAAAAATGATAAAAAAAATGAAATACTAGACTTAGATAAATCATTAAATTTAATGAAAAGTTAACTTACTTTTTCTTCAATGTTGTCTCACTGTCTTTAGTCCAACATTATTTAACAGTTCTATAAGTGTTTATTACACTATTTACACTGGCCACCAAGTCACTTCTAATGTGAAACTTTCTTCCTTTTGGCAGCAAGCTGTGTCAGTCTCTGAACTTTGAACTTCATCTCCTTTTCTGGTTTCTTCAGAAATTGTCCGAGTGTTTCTGTTACCTCGTCGAACTTTGAGCCAATTTTCACCTTTACCGTCACTTTTCTCTCAAGCCAATTCCATCCGAACTTATTTTTGACACTTTTGTCTATTTCTAGCACTGATGACTCCTGATCCTTCGATAAAAATCTCATAATTCCGCTGAAAACAATACCGAAAGCTCAGAATTCCAACACGAACCAGGGATGTGATTTGGGGTTGGGGAAATTATCTGAAAATTCAGCAGGGGGTCTGGGGGACACAGTCCCCCAGTGGGGTCTGGGGCAGAGCCCTGGTGGGGGGGGGGGGCAAGGGGGGGCAAAGCCCCCCGAAGCTCCTGGGTTTTTATGATTTTTAAGTACCAGAACTGTGCTTAAATGACATAAAACAAACAGCTGAATGCCACTTATTACTGTATAATATTGACTTATGTTCCAAGAAGATAGCATTCCTAAAATATTCCAACAAGCATTATCCATCATATGCTTTAACACTTGATCAAATCAAAATCAGTTAATTTTATCTATTCCATAATAGAAATAAAATTCCAACATACCATTACTTTTTATAATTTCAGCATTCATTTCAGATCACCAGTTTCAACCTCCATTGAGACTTGAGCAGTTCATTTTGCACAATCACTGATGTAGCCAAGTCTTAGAAATATTCAAAAGTTATGAGTCAATGTCCACTGTGCACTGTCAATTTCAAACTGTTTGGAATCATAAAAGGGGATGGTTAACTTTTATTACCGTTTCCTCCCCCGCGCAGCCCAGCTCATACAGCCGTTGTACGCCGCCAGTTGTCGTCGTCGTCGTCAGCCTCCATCGGTCTATGATGACCATGGAAGAGAATCCAGTAACAGAGAGTTAATGGCTCTCCACCTGGCCATACGCCACTTCCAGTCCTGCCTGAAAGGGCGCAGCTTCACTGCTTTCGTGGACCACAAGCCGCTAACATACTTAATGTACTTTATCTTCCTGAAGATAAAATTAAGCGGAATTCAGCGAATTAGCAGAAAATCACATCCCTGAGAACACGCCGCCATGAATTTTTGAAAAAGCATACAACGAGCCATTTGATTGGTCCAATCGTTTGCAACTATCCAATCACAGGGCTGTCAAGCTACTGCAATACAGCAGTAGCTTGAACACAACACATCCGGGTTATCGCGGGAGACGACTTCTGGGGAAGCGCCGAGCGCTTATGTAATCGTGTTGATTTTCGCTAAAATCGGTAACAATAAGGTACCTTACCCCCCCTAAAATTTTCTCAACGGATTTAGACGATTCACAGAAATGATCAATTTGAAAATACATTGGCGGAAATCCGCGGATCGGCGGAAAATTGCCATCCCTGTGAGAAGATGGAAGGAGTACTTTGAGGAGTTGATGAATGAAGAAAATGAGAGAGGAGGATGGATGAAGCAAAGACAGTAAACTAGGAAGTCCCGAGGATTAGCAAGGTGGAAGTGAGGGCAGCTTTGATGAAGAATGGAAATCCAGTTGGTCCAGATGACATACAGTGGGGTAAAAAGTATTTAGTCAGCCACCAATTGTGCAAGTTCTCCCACTTAAGTTCTCCCTCCTTTAAGATTACATGTCCTGCCAGTTGCAGCAAGAAGTTGCTTGAAAAAAATGTGTGGCCATCTGGTTTATACCTTCGACAGTTTTTTGAGAGGAAATGAACTACATGTGATTGTCATTATTGTGTTTGTCATCATATTCATTCAGTAGTAGGACCAACCTTAGAATATGTTCATTCAACTGCCAGAATGTAAAAACTTCATCTAATGAGATCTCCAGTTTATGTGATAACCATGACATTGTGTTGTTGCAGGAACACTGGTTGTTCGAACACGAATTGTCTATTCTGAGCAGATTACATGGTGACTTTATAGGACAAGGTGTTTCTTTTATGGATACGGAAGAACGTGTTATCTTAGGTCGCCCCTATGGCAGCGTTGGTATCCTATGGCAGAAGTCACTTGCGAACAGTTGTGTTGTGAAAACTTACGAGTGTGTAAGAGTTACAGGTATTGAAGTCAACCTGGGTGACTTTCACTGTCTTATATTGTGTGTATATTTCCCCTGTGACAGTGTTGAAAACTTGGATGAATACTTGCACTGCCTGAGTCTTGTTAAACGTATCACTGAGGATCTTCCAACTCCATATGTATATACAGTTGGTGACTTCAATGCTAATACAGCACGTTCAAGTTGTTTTGGAAATGAACTGGTGTCTTTTTGTGAGAGTTACTCTTTACACATCTCAGACAGGTTATCTTACCAGGTGATACCTTTACTCATGTTAGCATGGCTCTACATCATGGCTTGATCACTGTGTGACTACATCCTCAGGCCATGATAACGTGTCCAATATCAAAGTTCTGTATGATTATGTGAGTTCCGATCATGTACCTTTATCTATGGATATTGAAGTATCTAGTGCTGTAAGTGGCCCCCGGGGAGCTCCCTCAGCCACAACGAGCAGTAGGACATACAAATGGCGTGATGCCACAGCGTCAGACCTGTCCAGATATAAGAAACTTACTCGTAGGAAACTCTGTAACATCCGTGCTCCTACGGACGCCATCAGGTGTCACGACCGTAATTGTGCGGCACACAGGGATGATATCGACAGGTTTTACAGTGATATTGTTGATGCTTTAAATTATTGTGTGAGTGAATGCATTCCTAGTCACAGTGTGGCCACCCAATATAACGTCCCAGGCTGGAATGATGTTGTTAGCGAGGCTCACACAGCTGCTCGGGATGCTTTTTTGTGGTGGAGGAGTAATAGCAAACCACGTTCTGGTCCAATATTTGATAACATGAAAAGTTGTAGGGCAAGGTTCAAATATGCTCTACGAGCATGTAGGTGCAATGAAGAAAGTATCAAATGTGACCAGTTAGCTAGTCATATGAGTGAACTGAACATGGTAGAATTCTGGAAACAAATGGAGGCTATGAGCTCCCACCGGTCTGTTAGATCAAACACTATTGATGGTGTGGCTGGTGATGTTAATATTGCTGAAAAGTGGAAATGTCAATATGAAGCTATTTTCAACTCAGTAAAGAATGTTTCAATGAAGGATTCTGTTATGCACGATATTCGCCTGTATAACGACCTGTTTGATGCCTCCGATATTTCTGCTGTTACTCCTGTTGAAGTTGCTTCACTGATCAAAGTTCTCAAGAAAGGCAAATCAGCTGGCCCTGACTGTCTCACCAGTGAATGCCTCATCAATGCTGATTTCAGTTTGTGTATTCTGTTGTCATTGTGTTTTAACTGTATGTTTGTTCATGGTTACATACCAGATATGTTGATGGACTCTGTTATTATTCCCTTGGTGAAAAACAAGTGTGCCAGTCTGTCTGATATGAACAACTACAGACCTATAGCTATTGCAAATGTTATATCTAAATTGTTAGAGGGTTTAATCCTGAACAGAACTGAGGATTATCTGTGGACAAACGACAATCAGTTTGGTTTCAAGTCAGCTCTTTCAACTGACAAGGCTGTTTACCTACTCCATGAATTTGTTGACTACTTCAGAAGCCAATCCACTAGTGTCTATGCTATGTTCCTAGACGCTAGCAAAGCTTTTGACAGGATTAACCACTGGTGTTTGTTTAGAAAACTGATCGATCGAGGTATTCCTATTTACATTGTTACACATAGGCTACACCTCTATATTCCACTTTCAAACACAGCCTACATTTGGGCCTGTAAAGTCTAATTGGGCTACCTGTTTCAGACAGGAATACTTGCTTTCTACGGGCATGCACTAGTTTTCAATAATTAGGTATTCTGTAATTAATATTCACACAGTCAAATAAATCTTAGTGCCATTTAGTCCCTTTTATACATATTTGTCAAAGTCTAACGTGTGACTGCCTACATATGGGCTACACCTCTATATTCCACTTTCAAACACAGCCTATATTTGGGCCTGTAAAGCCTAATTGGGCTACCTGTTTCAGACAGGAATACTTGCATTCTATGGGCAATGCACTAGTAAAATTGATGCAAGACATATTTTTTCTTTTTAAAGCTTCGACAGCCTGGACAAACATGGACAGTAGAAAAACTCTACCTGGATCAAAGTGACTGATTAGCAAACATCAGCTGCACATAGTTGGTTTGCTTCATGAGCAACTGACATAAATATGCTAAATGAATACTAATAACACAAACAAACCATGTATGTTTAAAACTAAATATTGCCATAATCTGGGCTAAGATAACCACACTCTCATATTCTTTTACAGAACTCACCTGGCTGAGTAGCTGCCCATGAAAAATGGTGTTGAGAACCTTGAGCACTTTTTTGGATAGTTTCCTCTTCGTGATGGGGATAACTATCCGCCGTTTGGACCCTTCTGTGTCCAGTTCCTGCTGCACTTTGTCCAGCAACTCGCACAAGAACTCTTGGGCGTCCTGCTGGTTGTACCCACGGAATGCTGGAATGAGGTTCCACACTGAGTGCAACATGGCAAAGGGAGACACCAAAGACCACCGGCCTGACCACATGACCCTGAAAAGTGTATGCAACTCATGGCACAGAGACATTTGCTGGCGGGTAGAGCAACGAGGCGGAGGCAAGACACTTTCTTTTTTGCCCACAGGCAAATTCCAGCACGCTGCCTTCCCCATGCTTCCAAGAGGATATTCTGACAGTGCTGTGTTACCACTACTGGCTACACCTCCCGTCACCCCCTTCATCGCTTGGGAGTGATTGGTCTTGGCCAGTAGCTCCTCAGTCTCACAGAGGTCCAAAGTGAGAAAACACTCCCTGAATTTCTGCAGGTGGCTTAGCACCTGTAATATAGAGTTCATGTAACATGTGTTCCCCAAGTTACGAAGACCAGTAACACCTGGAGCAAGTCGCCGACGTGTTACAGCATGTGTGGAATAGTATCTCCTCGGTTTAGCAGCTCTGCCATTCTGAGGAGTCTTGCGGGACAGTGTTAGGAGGGAAGGCTTCTTGGGAGGAGGAGGAGGTAGGCGTTCTGGAGGGTCGCGAAATTTGCGAGGAATGAGTGTGATGGTTGAACGTGGCGCCTGAGTAAGAAGCCTAGCACTCTTTCTGGGAGGAACATTGCCAAGCTCTTCCATAAGTCTCTTTTTCACTTCTCTTTTTTGTCTTCTGGCTTCCTCAAGTTTCTCTTTACGCCGATTCTGAAGCTCCTGATATTTCCTCGCCCACACCCGAAACATGTTTCCTAGGAGAGCCTTTCTCCTATGCCGCAAGGCCAGCTGCATGGCGGGCTGTGGGCCACCTTCCCCGACCCAGGGGGTGGACTCACCCCCAGTTGAAGACCGCAGCGAGCGCCTCCCAGGGCTACGCACAGTAGATAGTGCCCCTCGGAGGAGTTTGAGGTCTCCCTCTGCATTGTCGTTGAGTACATAGTCTCCACAGGCAAAGCAGAAGACATCGAGCTCACGCACCTCCATAGCCAGTGGGTGGTGTGACTCCTGAAAGTGTTTGAGTGAGTGCTCCTCCATAAAATGTCCACAGGCCACGTGGGAGCACTTGAGGCAGGCCCACACTGAATCGGTGGTGCTGCAGTCGACACAGTGCCATTTTTGTGGATTGAGGATGGAATGATCTTCCCCAAGACGAAGCCGTCCCACGTGCTTACAACGATCCATCTCTCCAGATGCACATGTGGCCTTAGTAATAGGACATACGTCCCACAGCCAGGCAGCAACTCATTCTGTGGTAAGATACAGGGGAAAGACAAATAAAAGATAAAGAGCTGATAGATGTACGATAATAATTATTGTGCTAAGTGAAAGTAAAACAGGTGTACTAAACTGTTAAAATAGTTTGCTTGATCAGGTTTTGGACAATACATCACAATATCTCCAGAGGGCTCAATAGCAAGTTTCTGCTTGGTCAGCCATGCCCACTGAGACCATCACCACCATCGGGAAGAATCTGGGAAACAGGAAACACAGTGGTGTCAGAGCATTGAAAACCAGTCAGGAGAATAATGAGAAGTATTGCACAAAACCTCAGATTCTCAGGATTTATGAAGTTCTCAAAAGTCACAGGCAAGGATTCAAAAAAATAGGGTTGCACTTGGAAAGGACACCAAATGCTTTTTTTAAAATAAATATCTAGCAATGTCCATGGACTAATCAAAACAGCTAAAATCCCTGAAAAACATAGCATAACTTTAAACACCACAGCAAAACAACGTGTAGGTTTGATTTTTCGCTTGTATACACAAACAGTGGATGAAAGTGTTTGGCCTGTTTGTCTCAGCGGGTTTCTTTTTTTGTTTGTTTTTTTCTTTTTAAACTAAAAGTCATAGAAACTTTGCTTCTCTAAACATTCCACAACTGATATAGTTTAGTTTTATTTAGTTTATTGAACAGAGACAACGTACAACAGCATTAATCAGAGGAAAACATGCCTTGTACCAGATTATAGCCCTCTGAGCTCATTTCTATCTGCAGTCCCTGAGACACACAGACATATTTTACACATAGAGCAGTACAGAAAATAACACGGAGCACATATACAAGTACAATAATAAAAAAAAGTGCATTACATAGTAAAAGCACAGTAAGATTGTAAAAAAAGAAAATACAGTAAAAACACAATGTAGTAATAAAAAGTAAGTGTAACTATACCCTATTTAAAACCCCCTGCCCACCCTACTTCCTTCAGTCCCCTGTAAAGTGCAGTGTTACAGAATTTGACATTAAACATATATTCTTCTTCTGGTTAGGGAAACATCACAAATGATTAAGATGAGTGCTGACATCTGTTTTTAAAGAAATGTTTCTTTGTTTCTGTGCAACAAAATGTTTTCAAGTTTCTGCATATTTCAGTTCTGTTGGGAGTTTGTTCCATTCTGTTATTGTGTTAAATGAATAAGTTACAAATGAATAAGCTAATTTAAATGAGTTAACATTAGAAAGGTTGAACAACACAGAGTTGGAAACAAACACAAAATACCACATTGTGGCTAAAGCACTCTCTGCTTCCATTAGAAATTAAGGACGATTTATGCTTAGGCTGGTAAACGGCTTGGAGTTTATTAAAAAATTTACCTACCAAACTGAAACAAATAATTTTAAAAACCTTTTCAGACAGATATGCAAGCAAGAGGGGCGTTATTATCATTTCAATTCTCTTAATTCACGCACCTAAGCAGTAAAGGCGCTGTGTGTTATGCACCATCCAAGCTTTCTGTTTTATCCATTCTTCGAAGACGCACAACTTTTAAAAACACTGTGCACTAGTTAAAAGAGTGCATCAACTTTTAGCGCAACTGGTTTGTTTTTAGTTACGTATCCATATGATGCTCCGTGTTGATCTGCAGCCACTGCGTGCTATAACCCATCTACAATCACAACTCCTGTTTCCAAATGTTATAAGAGCTTCCCCGTGTCTTGTCGGCGATTCACGGGCTGGTGACTGGCTCAGAAAGGCTGGGATTTTTAACCGCCGTGCTAGGCTACCCCACCTTCACCATGTTGAGCCAGAACAAAGAGCAGCCAGAGAAGCACTCTCCGGGAACATCCAGCAACTTTTGTTGGTCTGAGGCAGCCCAGCAGGCAATAAGTTAGCTAACACTACTAGCGGCTAGCTACGACGGCTCTGTGCGGGGTTAGCGTTGTTTGGCCCTTTACTGTGTCCCGTCTATTTTCATAATAGCGAGTTTGACGTGTATTAACCACTTATTACCAAGTAGCTAGCATTTGTGTTAGTAGCCTGCCGGGAGTCGCTTTCGTTAGCTCCTCGGCTAGTCCGTTTATGGAGGACAATCGAAGTTAACCTAACGGTCGCTAATGTTAAATATCGCCGTAGCTCGCTAGCGAACTGCGCCGTTAACCGCTTAAACTCCCCGGTGACATTCAGCACAGAAAAAGCCGGCTGCTGAAAAGGTGGCTACCGGGCCCTGCCTACGCCGCGTTACATTTGTGACATGTGATAATAGGAAAAAGCTGGGTAACGTTACCATCGCCAGCCTCCATCCACCCGGTTCACTCTCAGAGCCGCTTGTTGTCCTCCTCCTCTACCTCCTCCTCACCACAGCTTGAACAACCCAACTCTCGATCCGGGCCCAGACCTCGCCGCTCTCATTGGACCGGGACTGAGCGACGGCCGGGCTCTCATTGGCGGAAAGGTTGAACAACAGGCAGCAGGATGGAGGACCGTCCACCCACCGAGGCCACATGGAACAATACACAGAGCTGCCGCCTCTGACCCCTGGTGTCCTCGTTAGACCCCATCAGCGGCACCGGGCGGCAGTCAGCCGGCTCTCGCTAATCTAATAAAATGCACTTGGAGGTCTGTAACCTGAAAGCGCAGTATTACCCGAACAAAGCCGTTTCTCGCTATAAATCAAAGTACGCAAATGCAATGGGGCCCCTCAGCCACTAGGGGCCCCCAAGCTACAAAGAGAATTCAACTTTTTCTGATAAAATTTCTACCCTTTTGCTTGTAAATTTCTTACTTTTTTAAAAATAAATTTGCAGCCTTTAACCTATAAATTTGTGACTTTTCTTGGACATCTAAAACTTTTTTTTCTCAAATTTGTCTTTTTTCCTCACAATTATGCATTTTTTCTTGTAAATTTTTTCATGTAAATCAGAAAGTTTTTTCTCAAATTTGTGACTTTTTCTCACAAATATGCATTTTTTCTAATAAATTTGCAACTTTTTTCTTGTAAATTCCCTAATTCATCATAAACTGGCTTTTTTTCTAGAACAGTGGCACCTAAATAAGTAGCAAAACAGCAGTTTTAAAAAATATTATGACATTTCAGTACAACAAAGCCATTAATACAAAAATTAGTTGCTTATTTTTCTCCTCCACACTTTCCAGTCCATGGCCACCTCCTCCCTCAGTCTGAACCATCTCATGTCATTCTTGATGTCATCATCCATCTTGTGCAGTCTTCCTCTTGTACGAGTGCCTCTTACTTCCATATACTCAACATTCATTTAATTGTGTTTCTTTCAACTACCCATTTGAGGTGACCAAACCATCTCAGTCCTGCCCATCTCACTTTACCATTGATGTCATCCACTCCAAGTTCTTGCCTGATTTCCTCACTCCTCTGTGTCAACATTACTCTTTTAATCCTTTGTAACATTCTTAATTCACTTGTTTCCAGGAGTTGCTCCTGTTTCTTCCTCACCACCCACACTCCTGCTCAGTAGAACAACACTGGTCTTTTTTTCCCCCCCTTGTCCTGTCAGGCAGCTAGGTAAGCAGAACAGAGATTTGTTACCCTTACTGTGCCAAAACAGATTTACTTTGCCAAAAGGAGCTTTATACAGTACCCAACTATGTACTGTTTGTTGTTGTAAACTCCTCCTATAATAACTTTTAATACTTTATTTAAATTATTTTACCCATTGAGGACCCGGCAAGATGGGGAATAGGGAAAGGAAGTGTGTAGAGGAGGAAAGAAAAGGGAGGGGAACAGACAAAAAGACAAATAAACCAACACCTAAAACAAACAGAAGACAAATGGCTTCTTCCACCGAAGATGTCTCAACATGAATCTGGTATCCGCACCTGTTAAAGGAGAGACATTTGTGCCTGTGCATCTGTGTGCGTATATATGAGAGCTACAACACTGGTCTTACAGTATGACGGTCTTACAGACAAGTAAACTAGCCTAAAACCCTATACATACTCCGCAAGAACAGAGGAATGTGTTCTCTCTCCCTGAGCTGCAAGAACAAAATGACATCATTTTGCTCTTGCAGCTCTGGTTTGGGAGTGCTTGCAGCTTGTTCATAACAGATCATCGTGGCAGAACTTTTTTCTTGTGTGGTGTCCAAGAACTATTGTGTGACTGGTCAGAAATTTGAATTTCCCAGGAGTTCTGCACTTGAGTTTCTTGTGACGTATGAAATATCCTGGCCAGAAAGAACTTTGTTCTTGTTCTTGCCACCTTAAGAAAAAGAACAAATTTCTGTTCTTGCAGATATGTAAAGGCCTTAATGTGGTATTAAGTATACTGCTCACTAAGCATGGTTTCTGATGTAATAATTAAAATCTCAATAAAAAAGGCAACATTAATATCAGACAGGGACAATGTACAATAAAACATTAACCTTTCTTAAAACAATGAGAGATGCATTGCACCAGGTTTTAGCAAGTTGCTAAAAATCACATTAACTTTAGTTTAAATTATTGAACAACAACCTGATTTTATTGGACTACAACTTCTGTTAAACATCTAAACATAGGGAGCTGCCCATAAAACTACTGTATATGCAGATACTATTGAAAAATAGCAGTTAAGCTCAAACAGATGTTTTAATTTTTGTTTGTGTCAAAATTAAAGCTACAGTGGTGCTTGAAAGTTTGTGAACCCTGTATATATACTATACTGAGAATGATCGGAGCTCTGACCACTTTTCTTCACTGGGCAATTTTATTGCAAAATGCATTACCAAGGAGTCCAATACAAACTAACAAATAAAAAAAAAGCTTTCAAAAATGACATCCATAGGAGCAGATATAAAATAACTGTACAAACATTAGGAAAACATCTCTCCATTGTCAACGCACATTGCTTCCAGGGATTGGCAGTTTCCGCAGTTTGTTGAACAGCTCCAGGTACTGAGTCATGGTGTCAATGCAGTCTGCAGGTGCAAAGAGCCCCTCAGGTTTAGCAGCAAACACAGATGGCAGTTCGGGGACATTGGTGCCGAGAAAGGACTGCATGAACTCCTTCATGAGGTTCCAGCAGTCTCCTGGAACCACACAGGGACAGTATTCCACCTGAGGAAACATACCAGTCGTCAGTGGAGTAGCACATGGAATATGCCTGTCCTATACAGACACTTAAAACAATAAGCACACACCTCTACAGATATCCCTCTAGCGCTGGAGCTCATTGCCACAGTACCAACTTTTATCATAAAGTCACAGTAGCGATATTTAGATCCCCGACTTTCCACCTTGTGCCCTTTAGCATTCTGGAAGTGACTCTTTAACTTCACCATGAGGACGTCAAAATTTGCATCTGCTATCAGGCAGGGCCCTCCTTCAAACAGAGCCATGCAGCTCAGGGGTGTTTCAGAGTTGTGCATCACATATAAGAGCTTAGAGGGCTGGCCTGTAAATGAAAGAAAACAAGTGAGATCCAGTATTGCTATTAACTGCAGCCATAAAGTCTTTGCATTTAACTGAGTGTTTCAGCTTTGTGAAATACTGTACCTCAACTTTAAAGCAATAAATGTAATAAATAAAGGTAATGTGACTTTTTATACACTGTATATGCTTGTAAAGTGTTTCGACACATAATGAAAAGTATAACTATTGTGAAATTGTTTGATCACAATAATTTTGAAGATATCACAGAATAATATACTGCATAATGTAATATTTTTTTTAAAATTGGAGTAACCCAGTAGCCTAATGGTTATATGACACATAACAGCATATTGCTCAAGTGTAGTGATCCCTGATGCAAATTTTGACCATGTTTTCTTGCTAGTTCTTGACCCCATTTCCTGTCCCTCTCTTCTGTATCTGTCAAAAAAGGCAGGAGGTTTCTTCCAATTAAAAGGGAAATTTTTGACTGAATCACTGCCAAGCACTTTTTAACATGGATCACATGATTGTTGGGGTGTCCTTCTGAGATTGTAGGGTCTTTATCCCATTTAAAGTGTTAAAAGGCTATAACTATGATGAAGGTGAGCACATCAATACTGTAACTTCTAACATGCATAATATCATTCATTATAATCAGTGTTGGGAGTAACGGGTTACAAAGTAACGCGTTACTGTAACGCCACTACTTTTGCAGTAATGTGCTGTGTAACGAAATTACTGTTTAAAAATTCAGTAATGCATTACAGTTACTGAAATTTGATCAGATGCGTTACTCGTTTTATTAATATGGATAGATATTTTTAGCGCAAATAAACTGACCCTACCATAGCTGGTGCAGCCGTCAGTCTCCACGGGTCGGTTTCCTGTCCTGCCCCAGTTCACACGCAACCCGGTGACGGCTTCTCATATTGAGTCCTGATCACCTGTTGTCCCAGCAGTGAGTAGCCCCTAACAGCTCCCACCTCTGTGGTTAAACATGAGTATTTTTAGAGCAAGAAACTCACATTTAATGTCCACATTAAACGCATTTAGTTTTCTTATGCACAGAGAAAAAGCGACCGATTTCAGCTTCTTGTAAGCGGTGAACTTTCATTTATCTGTGCTTTCTGTTTTATTTTATCTCATTCATTTACATGCTGTTGTGATATGCAACTATCATGGAAGTAAATCCTCTAAATATGCGTTTTTAATGGGCTGGTCCACGGGTGTCAGACATATGGCTCGTGGGCCAAAAACGGCCCACCAGGGGATCCAAAGTTTTCTCTGTGAATTCACAGCTTTATTTCTAGTAAATTTCTGACTTTCTACTGATTACAATAGTTTATGGAAATTGGACAATTTTTGTAAGATGAGTTTTTTTTTCTCATTAGTTTTCTTTTTCTTCTTTTTTCTGATGAGAACAGGGGGCCCTTGATCTTGCTATGTGTGCAAGATGATTTAAGTATGCATTTAAAACTTTGAAAGTTACTTTTCCAAGTAACTAGTTACTTTAATCATGCAGTAACTCAAAAGTAACTCAGCTACTTTTGAAAAGAAGTAAGTAACTAGTTACTTTTTTCAGTAACTTGCCCAACACTGATTATAATATAGAATAGTTGCTAACA
The DNA here is from genome assembly GCA_020510985.1 of Pholidichthys leucotaenia. Taxonomy (NCBI): domain Eukaryota; kingdom Metazoa; phylum Chordata; class Actinopteri; order Cichliformes; family Pholidichthyidae; genus Pholidichthys; species Pholidichthys leucotaenia. The sequence continues at coordinate 121,156,808 of CM035837.1, read as the reverse complement.
CATTGTGAGTGAATTATGGGTAATTTGATACCGGTGGAGTTTCCTGTGGCATGGTAAGTCTCACAATCCACACAGAAACTGCCCTGCTTCACAGCCCCCAGCTGCTCCAGCTTCTTATGCAGCAGGTCCGCCGTCTGCTGAATGCTCTTCCCCTCCACCACCGGCACCTGGCTCACACTGTGGGACAAACACACGGAAGCACTGTAATGTAATGGAGAACTGAAGATCATTTCATCTATTTCAGTTTACTATGCTCAACAATGGTATTTGGGCGGTTGTACATGTCTCCTTGGCATTTATCTGACTTCAAGTCTTCATGAATATACTTTCTACATTGCAACCTTGGGGAATGAGGGTTTTGGGTGTAAATGCAAATGTATTGGGAAGTGATGTACAGTTGGATTGAAATGTATTCACCAAAACTATACAATATACTGTATATGAGATTGAATACTTTGTTTTTGCACTTTTTAGTAATTGCATTTTAATTTGAATGGAAAAACTTTACTTAAATTAATGATTATTGCTTGAATATTCATTTATTTAATTGGATTGAATGACTAAATTTCCATTTGTTACTTTGTACATAAAAACAAGGGGGGAAGTTGCAAACATGCTTGCTTTTAATTTGTCACTCAGTGTTTTAAACAATAGATCTATTCACAATTTATTTTATCTCTCCGATTCTTACCTTGTAATCAGTTTAGTCTTTTCAAGTAGAGATTTTTTTTTAATAATTAGGCCCGCTCGCTTCAATTCTCTCCAAACCTGGGCAACTTTGTGAAAGCATGGCGTCCTGCATGTACAGTGCAATGTACACGATGGCGTGCATATTATAATGTACACGCCGAGGAAAAAGACCTGCCATTCACATACAGTGCAATATACATGATGTACAAAGGATCTCTGTCCCTGTGTGGGACAGTGAATGAAACAGGGACACAAAGCACGGACAGAGGACAGAAGCAGTACTCTGATGATGTAAATACATACATGAAAATTAAAGAAAATTAACTTAGAAATGTGTTCAGAATACAAAGACAGATAAAATCATACTGAAAGAACTTACCAGCTGACTCCCATTGATGTTTTGAATCTCCACTTCCAACTGCGCGACTGTCTTTAAGTACTTCCGGGCTATCGATGAGTCTTCCGGTAAAATAAACTAAACATATCTTACAAGAAGTACAACAGTATGAAATACTGTATATACAAAGTGCAGAAGAACTGACAGGACATGTAAAGATAAATAAAAATAAGATAAAATGAACAAAAATACTGAATAAAATGAAACATTCACTTATAAAGGGTGGCATGTTTAGCACTAAGATTTTTTTATTGAAAAATCATAGAAAAAAACACAACAGTAATTGTTCAATTAAAAACATTAAAGTCAAATTAAAGATGCAACACATTCCTAAATCTTCCATTATAAAACTCAGCTAATCATCAAAGGTTAGAAAAATAATACACTGTCATTTTTTATTTTACTAAATCTTTATATATATATATATATATATATATATATATATATATATATATATATATATAAAACAAACCTCAGAACATTAAGGAAAAATAAATGCAAAACTTAGAATGAAAAAGCAAAATAATCCAGATGGGTCTCAAATAAATGGCACATTTACTAACATTTTAACAACTGAAATTATCTGCATTAAGATCCACGAATAAAAAATCTTTATCAGAATAAAAATATAAAAAGACAAATATGCATTTTAATGTCAACATTTTGTTTTCTGTAACGTTTACTATTTTGTGAAATTCTCCTACGTTAACGCAGTAACGTCACTTCCGCCATCATGGACTCCTCGCACGTGTTTGTGAAGTAACTGTTTACAGTCGGTAAGCGTGAATTCTGCCACCAAAAACATCGACATTATAGCGACAGGTTCTGTGGACTCGCAGCGATGCCGAAAGTAAAACGATCCAAAGGTGGAGGGGAGAAGGCCGGAGCGGCGGTGGCTCTGGCGGACCAGATCCTGGAGGCGGACACGGTCACAGCCAAAGCTCGGGTGAAGAGCAGGGATAGCCGGGCAGAATACGAGGACAAGTACGTGGACGAGCGTCTGTCTCGGAAAATCTTAAAACAGGCCATAATTCAGCAGGAGGAGCTTCAGACCGAATATGGACTGGCACCAGAGAAGAAAAAAGCACCCGTTACTGTTCTCGGTAATGTTGGAGGTTTGTCACGTTGTTGTGATCAATATTTGAGTGAAATGTAATTGGAGAGGACAGATCAAAGTAACGCTAGTAATTGAGTTAGTTTGTAACCAGAGATAGGTAGTAATAGGAACAAGCTGCATTTACTCTGCTCAGTCACTGCATAGTGCAGTGATTAATGTTTTTAAAGCAACACTATGGATCCAGGTCAAGTGGACCCCTGACCAAGTGAGCACCCCAAGTGGACCCCAAGATCCAGTCCCTACATGATCATCATCATCATAGCAGTCTGTCAGTCACTGCAACAGTTACTGGAGTCAGTTTGCCTTGGCCTGTCCTTGCCACTGATAATACCTCTATCTGCCAGGAATGTTGTACTCAAATACTTTGCAAGCAGTTTCATGAAATGGTCAGTCAGAAAGCAGTTCGTACATGTACAAGTACATTCTCAATCCGGTGATTTGTAAATGTGAAGAAGGAGAACAACAACAAGAATTTGTGTAAAACTGTTGGAAAGACTTTTCCCGGTCACCAAGAAGTGTAAAAAATATATATGTAAGATGACGACTAATCTGACCTGGAGAAGGTTTTGGCTCTGTTCCTGCTTTCAAAAGACTTTTCTTCTTAACTGCTGCTGCCCGTCACCGCTGGCTGCCCTCAGATGAAAATACACAGAATAGGTATGTGGTACTAGAATGTTCTGAATGAGGCTTTAGAAAGCTCTGAATCAGTTTGTAAATTGCTGGATTGTAAATGTACTTGTACATGTACAGATTGGACCCCAGGGTCCACTTGGGGTGCTCACATGGTGTGCTCACTTGGTCGGGGGTCCACTTGACCTGTTCCCAACACTATGAAACTTCATTATTAGGGGTAAGAACCCTGAAAAGACTACAACTGTGGTGACTATGAGCTCAGTCCCAACAGCTAGTCACAGGGCATAATTTTAGCCACCAACATCTAAACCAGTGTTTTTCAACCAGGATTCCCTGGAGCATTCAGGTTTCTATGGGTAATTTTCTAATTTCATTTCTCAATTGGTCCAAAAAATTTCTAATAATTTGCCTTTGTTCTGCAATCTGTCCTGTAGGTACCTATGCACCCATGCAAAACAACGGAATATTATTTTAAATTTTTTTTTGACCAATTACGGAGCAAAATTAGAAAATTCCCACAGAAACCTGAATGCTCCAGGGAACCCTGGTTGAAAAGCACTGATCTAAACACCCTGTGATTGGCTGGCGGTTTGAGGTCACTACTAGCCCTATTTCCACTACCAGGAATCAATTTTGGAGGAACTTCCCCCCATTTTGTGTGTGACCACTTCAGGAACACCTGTAAGGGGGAGTTTTCAGGGACCTTTAGGCCTGGTGCACATGACGTTTTCGTTTAGACCCGGAGAGAAACATCTGTGTGCACACTACACGTCACAGAAGCAACCACACATGCACATGTATTCACTGAAGGTGTGAAAACTGCTGTTTTAACTGATGGATGGCAAGCAGAAGTTTTACTAGGGACTTTGGATCATAACTACAAATGCCAGATTCAATCTGCAAGAAATATTTATATTCATTTTTTTAAGCTGAAAGAATGAGGGTGTAATAAATAAATAGCATATTGGCATCAAACTGGGGATTCTAAATTGTCCTTAGGTATGACTGGGAGAGTGAATGGTTGTCTGTCTCTCTGTGGTGGCCCTGCGATGGACTGGCGATCTGTCCAGGGTGTACCCTGCCTCTCACCCAAAGATGCTGGGATAGGCTCCAGTCCCCCCCGCGACCCGAAAAGAATTAAGCGGAAGAAGATGGATGGATGGAGATGACTTTTGTTGTGATTATGCTCTATACAAATAAAGTTGAATTGAATTAAAAATGGGTTAAATAAATAAATAACCTCCAAGTGGAGAAGTTTAAGTATCTCGGGGTCTTATTCACGATTGAGGGGAGAATGGAGTGAGAGATTGACAGACGGATCGGAGCAGCATCTGCAGTGATACGGACGTTGTACCAGTCTGTTGTGGTGACGAGGGAGCTGAGCTCTAAAGCAAAGCTGCCGATTTACCGGTCAGTCTGCGTTCCTACCCTCACCTATAGTTACGAGCTTTGAGTAATGACTGAAAGAATGAGATCGTGGATACAGGCGGCTGAAATGAGCTTTGTCTGTAAGATTGCTGGACTCACTCTTAGAGATAGGGTGAGGAGCTCAGTCATCCAGGAGAGGCTAAGGGTAGAATCGCTGCTCCTCCACATCGAAAGGAGCCCGTTGAGGTGGTTTGGGCATCTGACCAGGATGCCTTCCACTTGAGGTGTTTCAGGCGCATCCCACTGGGAGGAGACCCCGGGGCAGACTCAGGACTCGCTGGAGAGACTATGTCTCCCAGCTGGTCTGGGAACATCTTGGTATCCTCTCTGATGAAGAGCTGGAGCAGGTGGCCGGGGAGAGGGAAGTTTGGGGTTCTCTGCTGGAGCTGCTGTCTCCACGACCCGGACCTCTGGAAAAGCGGTAGAAAATGGATGGATGTAGGGCTAGGTGATAAAATGATAACGATAATTATTGTGAAATAACTTTTCCTCAATAGAGACATTAAACATTTTTTTTTTTTTTTTTAATTTAAGTTTTTGTAAAGGGTATACAGGTCGTTACAGCAATGCAGTGTTTACATTTTCATCACATGTTCCCTTATTTTCTGATATCTGACAACATTGGAAGATTAATTCTTACAACACCCCTTTTTTTTTTTTTTTAAAGTGAAAGAAAAAGTGAAATTAAAGAGAAAAAAAAACAAAAAACAAATAACAAAAAAAAACAAACAAACCAGTAAAAAACAAACAAAAAGAAAAAGTAAGTAAATAAAGATAAAAGAGCATCTGAGTAGCATTGGAACAAAGAGCAGAACCATTATTGAAATGGTATTTGTCAAAGATTAGATCTAATGGAAGACACATATGAGGTCCAGGGTTGCCAAAAGTTCATGAACCCATCCATGTCCTGTCTCAGTGCGAATGTCAACTTTTCCATCGAGTAAATGTCTTGGATCACGTTAGTCCAATCTTCAGGTGTAGGACAGTCCAACATCCATTTTTTAGTTAGAGCTTTTTTGCTTGCCAATATTAAAACATTGAATAAGTATTTTTCTCCTCGTCTTTCCAGTGAGTCCGGTAGTAAACCCAAATACAAAGTTACAAAAGAAAAGGGAACTGTAATTTTGAATATTTTCCCCAATATTGTCTGTACCTTGGTCCAATATTGGTGGATAACTGGGCATGACCAAAACACATGAAAATGATTTGCAGTCTTTTCACCACACAAGCGCCAACAGTTCAATCCCTTATGGGTAAATTTGTTTTGTGCAGGTGTTCTGAAAAATCTTGCCAAGTTTTTCCATCCAAATTCTCTCCACTGCAGGGATGAGGTACTTTTCCATTGCTGTTTATTTAGCTTTTCCCATATTTCCAGTTGTAAAGTGAAATTCCCCTCGTTTTCCCATCTCTCTTTTATATAAGATGTGTTGTCTCCTTTTAAGTCTTGAAGACCTTGGTATATTTTAGAAATGTATCTGATCCCTGGGATCCCTTTATATGCCATTAAGAAGACCTTCAGAACACCTGACTGGGCCCTTTCCAAAACCTCCTTTTTAAGTATATTGTTTATGTGGTGTCTAAGCTGGAAGAACCTGTAAAGGTCTTGATTTATTAGGCCTTGTTTTTTCAAATCTTCAAAACTTCTTAAGATTTGCCCTTTAAAAAAATCGTAATATTTTATCAGCCCTTTCTCCTTCCACTTTTTAAATCTGGTGTCTGTTTTATTAGGAGTAAAGTCCTGATCATAGGCGATCCATTGCAGAAGTCGATAGGGCTCTTTAGTTTGATTCTCTCTGACTATCTTAAACCAAATTTTTAGCGGGGTCTCTATCCACGGGTTAGTGTTATTCAAAAGCTTAGGTAAGGCATTGTTCCCTATTATCGCCTGTAGGGGGATGTCACTTGTTATTTGGCATTCGATCTCCTTCCATTGTGCAGTGTAGACTGGGTTACATATCTCTACTAAAGTTTTAATTTGTGCGGCTTTAAAGTAGTCCCTGATATTTGGCAGCGCGAGCCCACCTTTGTCTTTGTTTAGCTGTAGGGTTCTATATCTGATTCTAGGTCTCTTGCCCTGCCATATGAATCTTGAGATCCTTCTGTCCAGCTCCTGCCATGTTTTTTTGGGAGGTTCTACCGGTATTGTTTGGAAAAGGTATAGAAGACGTGGAAGTATATTCATTTTGACTGCTTCAATTCTTTGTGCAGTACCCAAGAATGGTATCATATTCCATCTTGCTAGGTCAGATTTTATTTTTGTCACCAGTGGATCATAGTTTAGTGATATAATTTTGTTGAGTTGTTTCGGGATATTGACCCCCAGATATTTCATAGATTCCGACTCCCAGTTAGTTTTGAGTTTGCTTAGTGAATAATGATTTGGGTCATAGTTGAATGTTAAAACTTGGGTTTTATGCATATTTAATTTGTACCCCGATAAATCTCCATACTCTGAAAAAACTGAGGTTAGTTCTGGTAAAGAAGTGTCCGGCTGCCCTAGGTATATTAAAATGTCATCAGCAAAGAGTGCTATTTTATGTTCCTTCTGACCAAGTGTAATACCTTGAATTTTTTGGTTTTGTCTTATCCATTGGCTCAGAGGTTCTATGAAGATTGCAAAGAGCAGTGGAGACAGGGGGCAGCCCTGACGACATCCTCTTTCCAGTTCAAAAGATGATGATAAATTACCGTTAATCCTTATTTTAGCTGTTGGTTTTTTATATAATGCCTGTATAGTTCTAATGAAGTTGTTATGAAAATTGAAACTGGATAAGATTCTATATAGAAAAGACCAGTCAACCGAATCGAATGCTTTTTCAGCATCTAATCCCAATATGACTGCATTTAAGTTATATTTTTTTATATGATGAATTATGTGTAAAGTGCGTCGAATGTTGTCTTGTGTCTGTCTTTGTCTTATAAAACCTGTTTGGTCTAAATGAATTAGGTCTGTCAGTATATTTTCTAACCTTTTGGCAAGGATAATGGTAAAAAGCTTATAGTCCTGATTTAGTACACTGATTGGTCTGTAGTTGGAGCACTCTAGTTTATCCTTTTCAGGTTTAGGTATAACTGCAATGACCCCTTCTCTCCAGGAGGGGGGGATTTCCCCTGTGTGGAGGACAATTAAATGTTTTCAGGAGGAGAGGGGATAGTTGCTGTTTAAAGGTTTTGTACCACTCTGCTGTATAGCCATCAGCTCCTGGGGATTTGTTAGCTTTAAGTTTCATAATTGCTTTTTCCAATTCTTTAGGATGTATTTCTGACAGTAGTGTTTTATTTTGTGACTCCGTAAGTTGGGGAAGGTTTAATGTGTTTAGGAATGCCTCGGATGCGTTTTTATGTTTTTTGTGGGAGTATAAGTTCTTATAGTAATTCTCGAAGTTTTTAAGAATATCCTGAATTCTGAATTTTATTTCCTTTGATACTGGGTCTCTGATTTTGTAGATTGCTCTTTCTGTTTGATGTTTCCTCAATTTATAGGCTAGCAATTTTGCCAATTTACTGCCTGCTTCATAGTATTTTTGTTTCAGAAATGTAAGTTTCTTCTGGATTTCTATTGTGTAGATCTCATTTATTTGGTTTTTAATTTCCTTAATCTTGAGCGAGTCAGTAGAATGAGTGTTGCCTTTGTGTTCTTTTTCTAGGTTCCTAAGTTCTGACTCTAATGTGGATAGTTTTTCTTGTCTTAGTTTCTTTTGGGTTGCCAGTTTTGCAATAATCTTTCCTCTTATTACAGCTTTACATGCATCCCACAGTATTAAAGGGGATACTTCTCCATTATCGTTATCTTCCAAATATCTGAGAATATCTGATTCCAATTCATCTTTCAATGGTCCTTTCAGGACATTTGAATTTAACCTCCAAGAAAATGTATTATTTGTGTATTTTTGGATATTTAAGTCCATGTAGATCGGACTGTGGTCAGAGAGATCCATCAGTCCTATTTTACATGTTTTTACTCTTCCAATGTCTCTATTAAACATAAAAAAATAGTCAATCCTTGAGTAAGATGAATGTGGAGTTGAGTAAAATGTATAGTCTTTTACACTGGGGTTGAGTTCCCTCCACACGTCACAGATTCCCAATTCTTTTAGTAGCATCCGAGTCTTCCTGTTTTGGGTGTTATTTTGATGTGGGGAATTACCAGAAGCATCCCAGTATGGATTCAGTCTAAGATTGAAGTCCCCACCACATATCACTAAACCTTGAGCTTTAGTTATCATTAGGTCGAATACATTTTTATAAAATTTCCAGTTAGCCCCTGGGGGAGCATACACATTCAGCAGGGTGATATCTTCTCCCTCTAGCCGCCCAGTTACCAAACTGTATCTCCCTTCTTTATCTTTGTGTTCTGATTTTTTTTCAAATGTAATTTTGGTTGATATCAATGTCGCTACTCCCCTCCTCCTCCCTGATTTATATGAAGATGAAGAGATCATTTTAAACCCTTGTCTACTGAGTTTATTGTGTTCCACGTCTGTTAGGTGGGTTTCTTGTAAAAGTATTATTCCTGCTTTGTCTTTTTTCATTTTGCCTAGAATCTTGGATCTTTTAACTGGATTCAGGATTCCTTTTACATTATATGAAATTATTTTGGTTACACCCTGTTTCTCCATTGTGTTGTTTTGTTTAGTATAACTGTGTGGTGGCCCTCTTTTGTGCTACTCAGAAACTGAAAGAACATTAAAAACAAGAAAAACATTAAGAACATAGTGTAAAAAACTTTAAAACAAAAAGCTGTCATAAGAACTTCCTGAGCTGAGGTCTTTTTAAAGACCCTGTAAGAGCCTTGATGGAGTGAAGGCTCTGAGGGAAATTCCTCAAACTCTGTTACGTGTTGAGGGCCCTCTCTTACCACTGAAAGTAGTCCCATGCTTTTAACGTGAGTTTCAGAACCCAATCCAAACTTGTAATGATTTTTTTTTTTTTCCTTTTATGCCTAAACCCTGTGAAATTGTGTGCACCCTCCCACCCCCATCACATCAAACATTCACGCAAAAACAGTATTTGTTAGTATGAGGAGAACATGTGGATTATTGTCACATTTCTATTTTAACAAGTTTTTTTTTTTTTTTTTTTTATTACAAAGACTTATTTGTTTCAAATAATATGATTGTTCCATGAAATGTTTTACCACATGCTGAATATGCATCTCCTTTAATGTTTGTTACCTTGTATGAGGGGGGTTGGATGTGCGGATTGATTCAAGAGAAAAGAAAAAAAAAAAAAAAAAGGTCGCTATTCCAACCTGAAAACGGATAGTTTATCCGCGACGCTCTGGTGCTGGGTTTCCCGCTGCTGGTCCGTGGATTTTGAGGGTCTTTGTGTTGTCCATGTTTGCGCTTTGATCTTCTCACTCGGGTCTGCTGCGGGTTTAAATACCGTTACCGGGAGCCCTCTTTTCGCCATGTCAGCTGTTGCTTCTTCCGCCGAATTATAGAGACACGTTTCATCGCCGTAGAAGACCCTTAACTTCGCAGGAAATGGTGTCTGAAAGCGCAATTTCTTCTCTCTTAACACCTTTTTCGCGTCATTGTATTCCCTGCGCTTTTTAAGGACCTCCGGGGCGTAATCGTGTTCCACGTAGACTTTTCTCTCCTGGTGCATAAATCCTTTTTTCTGCCAGGCCAGTCTTACAACCTCTTGTTTTATTTTGAAATTGGAAAATCTTACCAACACCGAACGTGGGGGCGCTTCCGCCGCCGGCCTAGCGGCTAATGAACGATGTGCCTTTTCTATCTTCAAGTCGGTGGTTTGTGGAATATCCAATTTCTCTCTTAGTAAGGATTCCACGCATTCTGCCATTGAGTTAAAACCATTTTCGGTTCCTTCTATCAGACCATGAATTCTTATGTTGTCTCTTCTTTGTTTTCCTTCTTGGTCGGTTAGCTTAGCCTCTATAGCTGCTTGTCTTTTGCGTAGGTCTAGCACAGAATCTTCGAGCACTTTTATTCGATCCTCTGTTTCCAAGATTCGGTTCTCGGCCTGGTCCACTCTGCTGTTTGTCCTTTTCAGTTCTTCTCTGAATTCCCGAAATTCGGCCGTAACATCTCGGCGAAATCATCGTAGCTCCTCAAATAGTGATTTCAGGCTAACCCTTTTGTTAGCTATCACCAGTTCCTCGTCTTCTGAACGGAGATCTTCCAGTTCAGATTCTCCGGCCGATACGTGTCCTGGCCTGGAGAATTTCAGTTTCTTCTGTTTTCCTTTAGACATGATGATTTTGTCTTTTGATTTTCACTCCTCCAAAAATCCGTTAAGTTTGATTTTCAAGGTGTTATCCTGGATTGGGTCTGAGAGCTTCAGTGTTAAGCTGCAGTCGCCATGGCGTCCAGACCGGAAGTCGACATTAAACATTTTTGATAAAATTTCAATAGAACTCATTCGTTCCGTGTTTTGACAGACAACATGAAAAGCCAATGAAAATGAGAATACACCGCACCGAACCAATTGTGGTTGGAAGTCACGTTTGATTGACGCACACAACAGCAGGCGCAGCATGCAGTTGGGGTGCCTTAGCACACCTGCTAATGTTTGAAAACATTAATGGAAAGTCCCAGTGACAGCATTACCAAAGAAGACACCGAAACGGACGCCGCCCAATGCTCAGTAGACGAGGAAATTGTTGAAAAGAAGGGTCCGAGGAATTCAGTAATATGGAGATATTTTGGCTATTTAAAGTCTAACAAGAAGCAGCTTAGCATGCACTGCAAACTGTGTCATGGGCACGTTCCCACAAAATCAGGTAACACTACAAATCTTTTTTACCATCTGAAGCAGTGCCATCCTGTTGACCACACAGAATGTCAGATCTAAGTGGCTGATTAAAATAATTGACCCTTGTTACCAACTCCCTGGCCATAAATATTTCTCCCAGATGGCATTTCCCCAGCTGTACACAGAATGTAGAGAAATAGTTGAAAAGGAGTTGCAAAGTGTGCCATACTTCACTACTGCGTCAGATTTGTGGTCAAGTCGCACATCTGAACCATATGAGCCTCACTGCCCAATTCATTGATCGAGATTGGAATTTGAAAAGAAAATGACTTCAAACTTTCATAAAGATCCATACCGGTGAAGTCATGTTGGACTGACCAAGCACTACCTCTGGTGAAAATTTCATCAAAATCCATCTAGTAGTTTTTTTTCGTAATCCTGCTAACAGACAGGCGGACAAACAGACAAACCACCCCAGTTACATAACCTCCTTGGCAGAGGTAAAAATCTAACTTACTGACAACTGGTTTCGAATATTTGATGAGTCTTCAGTCATAACTTTTACAAAAGCCGACATCACATTTGTGCAGCAGCACAAAACTGGATTTGAAACATCTGCAGCTCCACAGTGATTTGTTCATCATTCAGCGGAGGTAGGGATCCTCCTTGGTTATAATTTTGATGATTGTTTTTCTATATAAGGATGTATCTATTGTGTGAAAAAAAGGCATTTTACAGATACCATTTTTTAACCTAATCTTAACTGTAAACACATGAGGCTTAAAATTTAATCACAGAGCTTGTATTTCTGTGAGAAATACACCACATTTCAAATTATTATGCAAATAATATTTGTCTGATTTTCCTAAATAGTCGATGCAAATGACAGTCAGTATAATTTTCAAGTCATCAACTGTTAGAGCATAATTCAAATTTTATTGAACAAACCTCCCAATCATAACAATTTTTTTTTTTTTTTAAATAATTAAAAAAACTCAAAATGCACTGTTCCAAATTATTATGCACAACAGAGTTTCAAAACATTTTATTGGTTGTAAAGAACTGAAAATGATAATTTGTTGAATTTGCAGCATTAGGAGGTCATCCATCCATCCATCTTCTACCGCTTAATCCTTTTCGGGTCGCGGGGGGGCTGGAGCCTATCCCAGCATCTTTGGGCGAGAAGCAGGGTACACCCTGGACAGATCGCCAGTCCATCGCAGGGCCAACACAGAGAGACAGACAACCATTCACTCTCACAGTCATACCTAAGGACAATTTAGAATCCCCTTTTTTTATGCCAGTTAACCTAACTTGCATGTTTTTGGCATGTGGGAGGAAGCCAGAGAAATCCCAGAGTAAACCCACGCAGACACGGGGGGAACATGCAAACTCCACACAGATCACTGTTGGTCGGGGGCTGGAATCGAACCCAGGATTCCCTGGCCAAAGGTGAGTTGCTGTGCTGCCGCAGTGCTAACCACTCCGCCACTGCACTGCCCCCATTAGGAGGTCATATTTACTGAATTCAAAAGCTATTTCAATCAAAAACATCTTAACAGACTAAGTTACATGTTAACATAGGACCCCTTCTTTGATATAACCTTCACAATTCTTGCATCCATTAAACTTGAGAGTTTTTGCTTGAATTTCTTTGAAAGATGTCAGAATAGCCTGCTACAGCTGCTGTTTTGATGTGGACAGCCTCACACCCTCATAGATCTTTTGCTTGAGGGTGCTCCAGAGGTTCTCAACAGGGTTGAGGTCAGTGGAGAATGGGGGTCACACCATGAGTTTTTCTCCTTTTATGCTCATAGCAGCCAATGACACATAGATAATCTTTGCAGCATGAGATGGTGCATTGTCATGCATGAAGATAATTTTGCTACGGAAGGCACGGTTCTTCTTTTTGTATCATAGAAGAACGTGGTCAGTCAGAAACTCTATATACTTTGCCGAGCTAATTTTCACACCTTCAGGGACCCTAAAGGGGCCTGCCAGCTCTCTCCCCATGATTCCGGCCCAAAACATGACTCCACCACCTCCTTGCTGACGTTGCAGCCTTGTTGGGACATGGTGGCCATCCACCAACCATCCACTACTCCATCCATCTGGACCATCAAGGGTTGTACGGCACTCGTCAGTCAACAAGACTGTTTGAAAATTAGCCTTCATATATTTCTGGGCCCATTGCAACTGTTTCTGCTTGTGAGCATTGGTTAGGGGTGGCCGAATAGTAGATTTATGCACAACTGCAAGCCTCTAGAGCAGTGGTCCCCAACCTTTTTTGCGCCACGGACCGGTTTAATGTCAGACAATATTTTCAGGGACCGGCCTTTAAGATGTGGCGGATAAATGCAACAAAAGAGCATGATACGACCGACGTAAAAACTGTGGTATTTTCTAAATATAATAATAAATCTGAACATCCTCTTAACATCGCGACAACAGCAACATAACATGAGTAACATCCTCTCTGCCCACAACACTCTCTGGTCAATATGGTAACATTTAAACATGCCTTCAAAATAAGATACACCACAAACACAAATATAAAGTGCATGAAAAATACAACTCACCACAACGCTGTGTCAGTGGGAGCCCTGAGCTTGTTTCTCTGCAACGAGACGGTCCCATCTAGGTGTAATGGGAGACAATGACACCCGAAGTGTGTCGCTTATGTCCAGTCTACTTCGTAATTTTGTTTTTGTTGCTGTCACTGCAGAAAACCCCACTTCACACAGCTAGGATGTCGGAAATGGCAACAGCGTTTTCAGTGCTGTAGTGGCAATCTCAGGGTATTCAGCCATGACTTTAATCCAGAACACCGGCGGAGTTGTTGTCTCAAACATACTTTTAAGGCCGCCGTCATTTGCGATCTCCAGTAGTTGATTTTCTTGCACAGACATGTTGGAGTCACCTGGTTTGTTGAGAAATGGGTCGCGCATCCATTCTTTTGCAGTTCGTGGATCTTTTGTGGTTGGAAAGTAGCACTCAAACTCTTTTAAAAGCAAAGACAGGTTATTGTGCACCAGCTGGGAGAATGAAGGCTCGGGCTCAGTCTCTTCCAAAATACCCGCTAATGTTTGAAACATGTCAAATTTACCTCCATTCATGCGCCGTCCCCACAAATCTAATTTGGATGCAGCTACTTTATCTGCCAACTTGAAGACAGTTGTCATTTTCCACTGAAGTGACAGATTATGTTCATTGAGCAGGCTGAATATGTCGCACAAGTAAGCGAGTTTTGCGACCCATTCCTTGTCACTGAAATGTGCTGCCAGCAGTGACTTTTTTTCTGAGAGAAATCTCTGCAGCGGCTCTCGTAATTCAAACACTGGTCAGCGATCTCCCTCAGGATAACCATCTTATTTCTGTGTATAAGAGAAGGCATCTGTGCTCCACCTCCATCTCCTCACAAAGCTGCTCGAACAGGTGTGAGTTAAGGGCATGTGCTTTGATGTGGTTAATAACTTTAATTACATCATTCAATACGCTGTTAAGTTCCGGTGGCGTTTTTCGGGTAGCCAGCATTTCCCTGTGAATGACACAATGTGTAGACTGACACTCAGGTGCAACCTTCTTAATCCGAGCAGTTAAACCAGACAGCGTTCCGGTCATGGCACTCCTGCACGTGGGTTTTTGATTCACTAATTCCCGACCTTGAATGTTAGCGGTAACGTATCACGTCACCGAGACAAGTGTCTTGGCGTGCGTCAAGAGTGAGCCATAGATGGATGTAACGAAGAGAATCCGGTAATTTTTCAAAATAAAACATCATTCAGACTCAGATAATAAATAAACCGGAAGTAATGTAAGTTTTTTATTCTTTCTGTGCGGCCCGGTACCAAATGACCCACGGACCGGTACTGGTCCGCGGCCCGGGGGTTGGGGACCTCTCCTCTAGAGGATCCTACATCTTGAGGTTCGTGGGACTCCAGAGGCACCAGCAGCTTCAAATACCAGTTTGCTGCTTTGTAATGGCATTTTAGCAGCTGCTCTCTTAATCCGATGAATTTGTCTGGCAGAAACCTTCCTCATTATGCCTTTATCTGCACGAACCCATCAGTGGTCTGAATTAGCCACAGATTTCTTCTCAGTACGATGATCACACATAAGTTTTTGTGAAATATCTAATGTTTTCATACCTTGTCCAAGGCATTGCACTATTTGATGCTTTTCGGCAGCAGAGAGATCCTTTTTCTTTCCCATATTGCTTGAAACCTGTGGCATGCTTAATAATGTGAAACATCCTTCTTAAGTAGTTTTCTTTTAATTGGGCTCACCTGGCAAACTAATTATGACAGGTGTCTGAGATTGATATCGGTGATCCAAAGAGCCCTGAGACACAATACCATCCATGAGTTTAAAGCGTACCTGTGGTGGTCGTGAAAAAAAAAGATATTATATTGAGCCCCTGTCTCACGTTCTAGTTCAAGTTTAAGTTCAAGTTCAAAGCAATGTGATATAAATCCATTGCTGATGTGCTGGTTCAGCTATGTCAGCAAAACATGCGAGCAGCCATACTGGCAGCTACATGGCCTGCCAGGACGCTTCCTGTGACGTAGTGTCGTGGATACCGCGATCTGGATCAATATTGGCTGAGCCTGGAGTGCCCGGATGAGCAGTGGCTTTCAGGATATTCAAATTCAAATTCAAACGTTTATTTCAAACTCAGGGTTCATATTAAGTGCAGAACTAAAACGAGTAGAAAATAAATAAATAAATGCTTAAATTCATCGGGTCGTCTCGTCTGCTCTGAGGTCGTAACGGCCGCCAGATGGTCGATGATTCGGCGCTGGGCTCCTCCCTCGCCGCTAAAACTATATACAGAGCAGCAGACACTCGGCGCTCTTGTAACAACAAAAACATACAATGCGATATGGATATTGCAACATGGCGGAATGTAAAGCCTTTGGATGTCTCAATAATAAGCGAAAAAACAAAGATAAACACTTCTTTTGTGTACCCAAACCCAGCTCACCTTGTCAGAAGATCGTAGCGGAAAAGTGATTGCGCAATCTCGTAACAGGGCACAGACGTGTCCTTTCAGACGAAATTGCGTTGTGTGTGAGGACCACTTCGTCACTTTCACCCTCAAAAGACCTTTCTGGCTCAAACCTGTAGCCATGTTGGACAAATTCTTCCTCAGAGTCTGACAATTCAGCCATAATAGAATAAAAACACTCACAAAAGCACCCGAGTCTCTCATACAGGCGGAGTATTGACTTTTCAGTAGCAACGTAGTGACGTCACATCCGCATGTGTCATGGCTGCGTGCAGAGTTTTCATTGGCTGGCCATGCCTGCGGTCGTATTTGCATATTTCTCTGGTGGTATATGGCTGGCAATAATTATTTAACCAAATAACGAATACTTTGCCTAATGTTTTCAAGTTGAATGGGTTTAGATGACCACCACAGGTACGCTTTAATTGAAAAATGAAAAATTGAATGTTTATGACACTAAAATCCTATATGCATAGTAATACCGACGCACTCTACAAGAAGGGACAGCGCAGGCTGTTCCTACTGAGGAGGCTCAGGTCTTTTGGTGTACAAGGGGCGCTGCTGAACTCATTCTACGACATGGTGGTGGCATCAGCCATCACTTTTGGTGTGGTCTGCTGGGGCAACGGCATTACACCAGCCGATAGGAAGAGACTGAACAAACTGATCAAGAAAGCTAGATCTGTCCTGGGGCAACGCCTTGACCCAGTAGAGGAGATAGGAGAGAGAAGGATGGTGGCTAAACTGTCATCTCTGCTGGAGTCCGAGTTCCACCCTATGCAGGACATATTGAACGCACTGAGGAGCTCATTTAGCAGTAGACTACATCATCCTAGGTGCGCAACCGAGAGGTTTCGCAGGTCCTTCCTACCTACGGCTGTCAGACTGTATAACCTAAGCAGGGCTGCTCGCAGAGATAGCAAAAAAAACGTGACGACCTAATAGTATTGAATGCAAAAGACGCAACAGACTTACACAAATGGTCCCCTCCAGTATACAACTAGGACAATATCAGTCGCTACGGAGGGTGACAATATGTATGGGTACATATTCATACTATGTAGGATAACTAAGTAGACGGTGATGCTGTTTATTCCATCTTGCTACAATGCTCTGCACTTTGTATATATATTTATATATTTATGTGTACGTATGTACAGTGGGGCAAAAAAGTATTTAGTCAGCCACTAGTTGTGCAAGTTCTCCCACTTAAAAGATGAGAGAGGTCTCCAATTTTCATCATAGGTATACCTCAACTATGAGAGACAAAATGAGAAAAAAAAATCCAGAAAATCACATTGAAAGATTTTTAATGAATTAATTGGTAAATTCCTCAGTAAAATAAGTATTTGGTCACCTACAAACAAGCAAGATTTCTGGCTCTCACAGACCTGTAACTTCTTCTTTAAGAGGCTCCTCTGTCCTCCACTCGTTACCTGTATTAATGGCACCTGTTTGAACTCGTTATCAGTATAAAAGACACCTGTCCACAACCTCAAACAGTCAGACTCCAAACTCCACTATGGCCAAGACCAAAGAGCTGTCAAAGGACACCAGAAACAAAATTGTAGACCTGCACCAGGCTGGGAAGACTGAATCTGCAATAGGTAAGCAGCTTGGTGTGAAGAAATCAACTGTGGGAGCAATTATTTGAAAATGGAAGCCATACAAGACCACTGATAATCTCCCTCGATCTGGGGCTCCACGCAAGATCTCATCCTGTGGGGTCAAAATGATCACGAGAACGGTGAGCAAAAATCCCAGAACCACATGGGGGGACCTAGTGAATAACCTGCAGAGAGCTGGGACCAAAGTAACAAAGGCTACATCAGAAACACACTACGTCGCCAGGGACTCAAATCCTGCAGTGCCAGACGTGTCCCCCTGCTTAAGTCAGTACATGTCCAGGCCGGTCTGAAGTTTGCTAGATAGCATTTGGATGATCCAGAAGAGGACTGGGAGAATGTCATATGGTCAGATGAAACCAAAATAGAACTTTTTGGTAAAAACTCAACTTGTCGTGTTTGGAGGAGAAAGAACACCATACCTACTGTGAAGCATGGGGGTGGAAACATCATACTTTGGGGCTGTTTTTCTGCAAAGGGACCAGGACGACTGCTCCGTGTAAAGGAAAGAATGAATGGGGCCATGTATCGTGAAATTTTGAGTGAAAACCTCCTTGCACCAGCAAGGGCATTGAAGATGAAATGTGGCTGGGTCTTTCAGCATGACAATGATCCCAAACACACCACCCGGGCAATGAAGGAGTGGCTTCGTAAGAAGCATTTCAAGGTCCTGGAGTGGCCTAGCCAGTCTCCAGATCTCAACCCCATAGAAAATCTTTGGAGGGAGTTGAAAGTCTGTGTTGCCCAGCGACAGCCCCAAAACATCACTGCTCTAGAGGAGGTCTGCATGGAGGAATGGGCCAAAATACCAGCAACAGTGTGTGAAAACCTTGTGAAAACTTATAGAAAACGTTTGACCTCTGTCATTGCCAACAAAGGGTATATAACAAAGTATTGAGATGAACTTTTGTTATTGACCAAATACTTATTTTAGAGGAATTTACCAGTTAATTCATTAAAAATCCTTCAGTGTGATTTTTTGAATTTTTTTTTTCTTATTTTGTCTCTCATAGTTGAGGTATACCTATGATGAAAATTGGAGACCTCTCTCATCTTTTAAGTGGGAGAACTTGCACAATTGGTGCCTGACTAAATACTTTTTTACCCCACTGTATATCCACTGCTCTTATTTATATTTTTCATATCTTCTTAATTATTGCTCTGAGTGTTGCTATCCCTGTGCTGTTGCAATCCTGGAATTTCCCCATTGTGGGACTAATAAAGGCTTATCTTATCTTATCTTAATTTGGAACTCGGTGTACATAAATACAAGCTCCATATTTATATTTCTCTGTCAGAAGTAAATACTGCTTGGTTTGGCTGAAATTTATTGTAAATTGGAGCTCTATTATGCCATAGCTCTTCCTGACTGTGCACACGGATGTGCAAAATCAGCGCCGACAAAACCTCTCCTCTCTGGAGACTGGTTTCAAATCTCTACACTTTCATACCTCCAAATACCCGGCGTAGTATGCACAGACAGCTAGATGAACTTTTGTGGTTTGGGGTAAAAACGTTGTTGTGTGCACGGTCCCTTAGCAGCTGAAAGACAGCGATGGTCAGGAGTAGGTACTTCAGAATGAAAACTGCTGGGTGAGGTTTAGGATTGACGCTGTGGTGATTGGATAAAACTTATCACGGCAAGAATGCTTAGTGAACAATGAAGGAAATGAAAAGTGGAAAATTTGACCAGAAAAAGATAATGGTGAAGATTTAATGTGTAAAATGTTATTTATTTTTTTATAATTATAATGCTGCAGCGATTGTGGAGGCTCTCATCAATAATTCGGCATATATGGAGGACACGACCATTACAGCGCAGTGGCACAGCGCATAACACCGGCCGTACTGCTGTTTTTGTGGAGACGTAAACTCACACAGCCAGGCCAACTGGAGACAGTCCTGGCTGCTGCTTTTCACAGTGTACTCTTGGTGTGCTGGATAAAACTTGGCATCATGCCCAGAGCACATTGTGAACAAAACACACGGAAGTGAAAAGTGGCAAATTTGACCAGAAAAAGATAATAGTGACGATTTAAGGCAAATGCTGCTATGAATGTGGAGGGTCTAAACCAGTGGTCCCCAACCTTTTTTGCTCCACGGACCGGTTTAATGTTAGACAATATTTTCAGGGACCAGCCTTTAAGGTGTGGTGGATAAATACAACAAAAGAACATGATACGACCGGCATAAAAACTGTGGTATTTTCTAAATATAATAATAAACATGAACTTCCTCTTAACATCGCGACAACAACAACATGAGTACCATCCTCTCTGCCCACAACACTCTCTGGTTGCTATGGTAATGTTTAAACATGCCTTCAAAATAAGATACACCACAAACACAAATATAAAGTGCATGAAAAATACAACTCACCACAACGCTGAATCAGTGGGAGCCCTGAGCTTGTTTCTCTGCAACGAGACGGTCCCATCTAGGGGTAATGGGAGACAATGACACCCGAAGTGTGTTGCTTATGTCCAGTCTACTTCGTAGTTTTGTTTTGGTTGCTGTCACTGCAGGATCAATTCTTCACCAATAGTGAATGGCTTTTTAGCTTTTTCTTTATAAAGCTTAATGTGTATACCTAGGAAATCCTGTTACCATATTTGGAGTTGTTGAGTAGTGGAAAAAAAAGATTGAAGGATGCTGATGTGACTGTGAATGTTCAGTTCTATCACTGACTGTACAGCTTATCACTAGTGTTTTCTGCATGGACCCAGCAGATACAATCTTAGTCATGAATGAAATAATCAAGAGGCTCAGCAAACTTTATCAGTTGATTCATGAATGAACTATCAAGAAGTGACCTCACCCCGACAGCCCCTTGGATATATATATAGCCAGAATCACTCTTGTTAGTTAAGCCAGTGCACTACAGCAGTCTGCGAAAGCTGTACTCTATTGTCTTCCGCTGATCAGTGCATATTAAATTTGCTGAAACTTTGATCCTGCCTGATTTTTGATAAGGAATTTTTCTAACAGATACCATATGCAGCCACACATGCATTGGGATAGCAGGAAAACAGCACAGAGGCAAGGTACGGGACTGGCGGCTCAGGGTGTTTGTAGCCAGAAAGTGAGTCCACACCATCGGCCAGCTGGAGATGGAACCCCCGCTACTCGCACAGTTTATGTTGTTTAATTGGTCAGTTCCTTTCCAAAATTATTAGACAACGGTGGCACGTTGGTCCCATGCACTCCACACTTTATTTATTTTGTACCTAATCATTTCTGTATGATTTTAATGTATTTTACTTTCCCACATTGCATGAAGCCAAAACTGTCCGATGATTATCCCACCAACAAATCCTCCTGAGACAGATGGAGACACAGTGGGTGAGAGGACCAAATACAGGAACAGTCATTAAGAAGTTCCTGGCCCCCTCAATTGCTTCCTGGTTCCTGGTAGTGGAAACGGGGTTATAGACACCATAGTTGTAGTCCTTTCAGTGTTCATTCCAAGAATGGGGCTGTTGTAAATAATGTGGAGAAACTCTGGCCTTTCAATTTTACTCAAGTATCCACCTTATTCCTAGCCCCCATGAAGCCTTGCTTGAATTATGGGCGCAACTTATGGTTCTAGTTTAGAAAGTGGGGTTGTCACAGAAACAGGACACTTTTCCTTGTTATAAAACAATGACCTTGGCATAAAAAATGCTGGAACACGGCCTTTTGCACCTCAAAAAGAGTAATATAATCATACCACTTCCCACAATTATTGAGGGATGAGAAGATGACCTTAAAAAGTGGTCTGGCAGACTGTAGCTTGTTAGTTAGCTACGCTGCTAAAATGCTAATGCTGTAAACAAATAAAAGCTCTGAGATATATCAATGTTTCCACTGCAATAAAGTCAGTTGCATTTTGTTAAAATATGTTGGACATAATCAAATTTACCTCAGAGCAGATGTAGAATCTAGTAGTAGTAGATTAGTTTATTTGACAGGGACAGTGCAATAAACATAGACAATTAAATCAAAGACAATCAATCTGATGTGTTGCACATAGAGTGTATAGCTATTAGCTAATTTGCAACTCTTGTCCCTGGATGGGCTTTAGAAAAAAGAATCAAGATAAAAATATACACAATAACCACATACATCAAAGTCAGAGCCACAAAGAACCACAACGCCATGCTTGGGTGTTTTAATGTCGGGGTAAAACAGACAACTGCAGCTGTTCGTTTTACCCCATATTTAAAATGCTCATGCTGTTGTCATGCCATGAATGCTTGTTATTTAACTTAACACATACAGACCTTTTCTGACAATTTTTCAAAATTTTATTGATCTATATTTTGTGATAATTTAAAAATTAATGCATGCTGAAGTTGCTAAAATCAAGTCCATATTGTTCCAATGCAGTACAACAAATGCAAAAAAAGCACCTATTTGATATCTTTCTTAAATCATTAAGCCTTAGGAAGCAAACTGTTACTATATTTTAATTTATTATTTTATTTAATGCAGCCTTGCATCTGGTGACATATTAATGTCAGATCTGTGACATTGATACAAGTGAAAACATACGTGGTGCTCTTGTCTGTACCACCGATCACATGAACAGTCCTTTTTAGTTTTCAGTGCATGATCTATGCATTGCTGTTGAAGCCAGCACAGATTTAGCTGAGGTTTAGGAGTCTCACACCATGAACAGCAGCAAGTACCAGAACTACGCAAAAACATTCAAAAATACAAAAACTACAAGGGCTGAAATTAGCTGCCACTTGACTGCAAAACAGGTATGTGGACTATACATTAAAATGAATGTAAAATACTTTTAAAAACGCTATTTTAAATGCTCCACTACTCCACTTTTGCTGACTAATTTAACACTAGTTCAGCCGAAACCGGAAGTTGCCCCATAATCGTTTCTACAGTAGCACCCTCAGGATTAAGGTGGATAGAAAACCTGCTTAGAAGTAAAATGTAAAATTTGTAAAATTTAAAATTTGAACCCTGAGAGTTCAAATGTGCTGCAAGTTAAGAAAGCAACTGTAAATGGACAAAACAAACCCAAACTCAAACCATCCATCTTCTACCGCTTAATCCTTTTCGGGTCGTGGGGGCGCCGGAGCCTATCCCAGCATCTTCGTGCGAGAGGCAGGGTACACTCCGGACAGATCGCCAGCCCATCGCAGGGCCAACACAGAGAGACAATCATTCACTCTCACATTCATACCTACAGACAATTTAGAATCCCCAGTTGATGCCAATGAACCTAACCTGCATGTCTTTGGGCTGTGGGAGGAAACCGGAGTACCCAAAGTAAACCCAAGCAGACACGGGGAGAACATGCAAACTCCACACAGAAGGGTCACTGATGGTCGGGGGTGGGATCAAACCCATGATGGTCAAGGGTAGAATTGATCCTGTGACCTTCTTGCTGTGCTGCCACAATGCTAACCACTGCGCCACCGAGCTGCCAACTCAAACCATCTGCATCAAAATGGCAGCACATAGCTGCTGCAAATACTCACAGCAACTGCAAATAGAGAAATACGCTGCAAAACCAACCTCCAGGAGGACACAATAAAGTGCTGGACCAGATCAGGAAGTGACTTTGGACACACTATAAAAAGTGACCTAAATAAGATGCTTTCTTAAAACAGTAGCTTTATTTACAAATAAGAGGATACCTGAATCATGCCATTAGAATATACTGCCATAAATATTTACCATTTATCTTTTTCCTCCACACCACCAGAAATCCACCTCCTTGTAAGCATCTATTGAAAATAAACTTAATTTTAAAAAAAGACAGTGTGTTGCAGTGCTTAAGAATTGTAATTGTCCTCTATTATTAAGTAAAATCAGAGTCTTTACCATACCAACTATTAGTAATTTTTTCCCTGAGTTCATTTGAGTCAGTGCAGTGTTGTTAGGAGTGAGTCAAAGTTTAATAAGAGAATCAATAACACACTGGCAACTGGACGCTAACTAAGCCAATAACAATAGCCCACACAGTGGTATTTGGAATGGGAGATATTTAAACAACAGGATAGCAGTGCTTTGCTAAGCTAACTGGGCTAACAGCTAAACAGCACAGTATGATTACAAAAATGATCAAAATATGAAACACAAACTTTGTAAACAAAAAAAATTATATGTCGATACACTGCAGTATGTTTCCAATAAATAGCTCAAATTGATTTATTGATGAGAAAGCACTAAGTATGGACAAATATAAATCCTGGGGAGATCATAAAGCAGAAGTGCTGTACATCACTCTGCACTGAGCAAGAGGTCCATAAAGTTACTATTTTAAAAACAAAAGCATCTTATTTTGATCACTTTTTGTAGTATGTCTGAAGTCACTTCCTGATTTGGTCTGTCAGTTTATTGTGTCCTCCTGGGGGTTGGTTTTGCAACACATTTCTGTATTTGCTGTTCTCTTCTGCATTTGCAGCACATTTCTCCATTTGCAGTTGCTGTGAGTGTTTGCTGCACCTATGTGTTGCCATTTTGATGCAGATGCTTTGAGTTTGGTTTTGTTTTGTCTGCAGTTGCTTTCTTGCAGCACATTTGAGCTCTCAAAGCCAATGTAAAAATGAAATGCTTAAAAAAACACTTTGTAAGAAACAGCTCTTTACTAAGAAGTTTAGTACCTCAACATTGGTGTGGACATCTAATGAGTTTTGTCTGGTAATGACATTTTAGGACCTGACTCTCAGGATGTGGACTGGGACGAGGAGTGGCCAGCGCTGGGAGCAACTGGTGTGGGCGACGCTGATATCGAGTGTGACACTGAAGTCGTCGTGGACCCAGATGACGAGAAGGCAATCGAAATATTCATGAACAAAAACCCACCAATGAGGCAAGATTTAGAGTAGTCCACACGTCATCTCTGAGCCTGACGTTGGAGACAGTTTAAAATACTCAAACCATGTTTGTTTCTTTTCTGCTGAGTAGGCGGACCCTAGCCGACATTATCATGGAGAAGATAACGGAAAAGCAGACTGAGGTAGGAACCATGATGTCTGAGGTGTCAGGGCGTCCAATGCCCCAACTGGACCCGAGGATAATAGAAGTCTACAGAGGTGTCCACAAAGTGAGTCGTGAATTGCAAACCGAACAGATATTAATTTTACTGTGCACTGGTTAGGTTTTGGAGCAACATGTTGGACTCATCATAAAAAATGGAGGAATTGGTTTCACTTTTGTACATGTGAAGGTCATACTGAGCTGTTCTAAATGCTGTTAATATAAATATATATTTTTTTAAATTTTAGTGTATATTAGGCAGTGCAAAGCTGAACTTTTAATGATATGTGACATACAGTGGTGTGAAAAAGTGTTTGCCCCTTTCTGATTTCTCAATTTTTTGTATGTTTGTCACACTTAAATGTTTCAGATCATCAAACAAATTTAAATATTAGACAAAGATAGCAGTGATCTGTGTGGAGTTTGCATGTTCTCCCCGTGTCTGCGTGGGTTTACTCCGGGATTTCTCCGGTTTCCTCCCTCATGCCAAAAACATGCAAGTTAGGTTAATTGGCATCAAAAACTGGGGATTCTAAATTGTCCTTAGGTATGACTGTGAGAGTGAGTGGTCGTCTGTCTTTCAGTGTTGGCCCTGCGATGGACTGGCGATCTGTCCAGGGTGTACCCTGCCTCTCGCCCAAAAGATGCTGGGATAGGCTCCAGCCCCCCCGCAACCCGAAAAGGATTAAGCAGAAGAAGATGAATGGACAAAGATACCACAAGTAAACAAAATGCGGTTTTTTAATGAGGGTTTTTATTATTAAGGGTAAAAAAACGCCAAACCTACATGGCCCTGTGTGAAAAAGTGATTGTCCCCCCTGTTAAAACATAAACTAACTGTGGTTTATCACATCTTTGGAAAGCCAAGTTCAATTTCTTTAGCCACACCCAGGCCTGATTACTGCCACACCTGTTCTCAATCAAGAAATCACTCAACCAGGACCTGCCTGACAAAGTGAAGCAGACCAAAAGAGTCTCAAAAGCTAGACATTCAGTAGAAATTCAGGAACAAATGAGAAACAAAGTAATTGAGATTTATCAGTCTGGAAAAGGTTATAAAGCCATTTCTAAAGCTTTGGGACTCCAGCGAACCACAGTGAGAGCCATTATCCACAAATGGCAAAAACATGGAACAGTGGTGAACCTTCCCAGGAGTGGCCAGCTGACCAAAATTACCCCAAGAGCGCAGCGATGAGTTATCCAAGAGGTCGCAAAAGACCCCACAACAACATCCAAAGAACTGCAGGCCTCACTTGCCTCAGTTAAGGTCAGTGTTCATGACTCCACCATAAGAAAGAGACTGGGCACAAATGGCCTGCATGGCAGAGTTCCAAGATGAAAACTACTGCTGAGCAAAAGAACATAAAGGCTTGTCTCAGTTTTGCCAGAAAACATCTTGATGATCCCCAAGACTTTTGAGAAAATACTCTGTGGACTGACAAGACAAAAGCTTAACTTTTTGGAAGGTGTGTGTCCCATTACATGTGGCGTAAAAGTAACACAGCATTTCAGAAAAGGAACATCATTCCAGCAGTAAAATATGGTGGTGGTAATGTGATGGTCTGGGGCTGTTTTGCTGCTTCAGGACCTGGAAGACTTGCTGTGGTAAATGGAACCATGAATTCTGCTGTCTACCAAAAAATCCTGAAGGAGAATGTCCGGCCATCTGTTCATGACCTCAAGCTGAAGCACACTTGGGTTCTGCAGCAGGATAATGATCCAAAACACACCAGCAAGTCCACCTCTGAATGGCTTAAGAAAAACAAAATGAAGACTTTGGAGTGGCCTAGTCAAAGTCCTGACCTGAATCTGATTGAGATGCTGTAGCATGACCTTAAAAAGGCGGTTCATGCTCAAAAACCCTCCAATGTGGCTGAATTATAACAATTCTGCAAAGATGAGTGGGCCAAAATTCCTCCACAGCGCTGTAAAAGACTCATTGCCAGTTATCACAATCGCTTGATTGCAGTTGTTGCTGCTAAGGGTGGCCCAACCAGTTATTAGGTTTAGGGGGCAATCACTTTTTCACACAGGGCCATGTAGGTTTGGATTTTTTTCCCCTTAATAATAAACACCTTCATTTAAAAACTGCATTTTGTGTTTACTTGTGTTATCTTTGTCTAATATTTAAATTTTTTTGATGATCTGAAACATTTAAGTGTGACAAACATACAAAAAAAATGAGAAATCAGGAAGGGGGCAAACACTTTTTCACACCACTGTACCTGGGCTTAAATTGAGTAGCATGCTTGTTTCCCAAGACAAAATCATATATATTTTTTTTACTTTTTTGTCAACTTCAGACTCTGAAGCTTGGTGCCCTACTTGTCTCATTTTCCCCTCACATAAAATGGTCCCATCAAATGCTGCTTTTTCACTTTATTAGAGGAACAAATCAATAAACCCAGTTACATGGCCACAGTAATTCGATATGGTAATGTAATGGTAATAATCAGATTTGACATGTTTACATGCACTGAATCAACAGATTATTGGGCAGTGAACTACTTGAGTTTATGTGCATTCTCATAGCCTGATAATGGCCTTAAACCATTTATTCTGTTTGCAGTTTCTTGAATAATCAGATAACTCCAGGAGAAATCTGATTATAATCGGTCTATTAATGTGCATGTAAAATGATGATTGGCCATGTGACACAAACTATTTGTCCTTTAACATACATGGAGAGCAAAAAAAACCGACTGCAGCAGTGTACAGAGTTAGGTCACAGTTTGTCCAGTGGAGAGAGAAAAGAGATCAGCAAAAACTGTGATTTGTTTGTCAAAAGTGACAGAATTTTTTTTATAAATTACTGTGACAGGATTGCCCAATAGTAAATTGTTTGAGGCATTCTCGGAGTGATAAAAGGGTTAAATTGTACTTTTAATACACTTAATGTATGTTGATGAGCCCTCCAAATAAATGCTGCATGTTTGATTGACCAAAAAAGTGAAATTATATAACTGATTTTTTTGTCTTCATGTGCAAATACCATTGACATAGTCTGGTTTTGTTGTGTTAAGGTGCATTCAGACCAAACATAAATGGGCGAATTTTAACTCAATGTAAACATGCAAATAGACATGAATTTGCCATCTGAGTGAGTTGCAGATGGACGGAGTTGTCATTGTAACTTCTGCAGCTGTGTTCAACTTGCTGTGGAAATCCCTAAAACAGTGACCCTGTTTACATGGTCACGAGTAAACTGATTACTGGAGTAAACTGATAAAGGCAATCAGATTACTCTTTTTACATGACAGTTTGAATAATCAGGTAACTCTAGAAAACTGATTGTAATCGGTTTACTCATGACCATGTAAACAGGGTCTTTAACTGATAAACGGATTACTATGTTTACGTGACAGTTTGAATAATCGGGTAACTCCGCAAAGCCGATTGTAATCGGTTTACTCGTGACCATGTAAACATGGTCATTGTCATGCTTAGGTTTACGTTATCCGATGGGCTCGCACCTGAAAGAATTGTCCCTACCTCCAAAACTTCACCTAGATGATTGTTGTTTACATTGTTGTTTACATTGCTCGCCTGCTAGCCCTTGTTAGCATGTCCGTGGCAGGAGTCTGTGGGTAAATAACTCAAACACTCCGATTACTTCTGTACATGTGATTTCTTAGTTTTTTATTTTTAATAAATTTGCAGAAATTAAAAAAAAAAAAAAAATTCACATTGTCATTATGGGGTATTGTGTGTAGAATTTTGAGGAAAAAATGAATTTAATCCCTTTTGGAATAAAGCTGTAACAACAAAATGTGGGGGGGAAAAATGAAGCGCTGTGAATACTTTCCAGATGCACCGTAGACACACAAAAAAAGTAAGTACTTTGTCACTTATTAGACAGCCAAGTATTAACTGTGGTAAACTGGAACATTTCTGCCCATGTGGATAAACTTGATTACTTGATAATGTGAGTTGTGTTAAGCAAAGGAAAAAAGACACTTTGCTCAGTTGCATATTGTTGTGAAGCATTTTCTCTGACCCAAGTTTCCATTTTATTATTCAGCTTTTTCATAAGGGAAATGACTATATATATCAGGGATGGGCAGCTTTGGTGGTAGTGTGTGTCTGTTAGTCCTCTTCCTTCCGTCTGGAACATAGGGCCTTCGCTGCAAACCGCCATCGCCATAATGTTGTTATTGCAGTTTCAGTTACTGTAGCTTAGCTTTTTTTGCGGAGTGGGGGTGCTAACCCCATACCCAACCCTGTGCCTTTTTCAGCGGGGCTTGGGACCGGCTTTGGTGGTAGTGAGGGCCACAAAATTTTTTCCTCACTTCCCAAGGGCCAGATTTACATGTAAATCTTCCGTTGGGGGGGGGGGGGGATATTTCCCTGCAAAGTCAAAAGTTTTATAATTAAAACTGAAAATGAAAATGAAAATAAAAGCTACTCGGTGTTTTAGCATATTAGAATTAAAATTACTACTACAGTTATTAGGGGTGTTGGAAAAAAAATGGATTCACATAAGAAGAAGAAGCATCTCTGTTGTCATTCAGTCCATACAGCCAATCATGTACAGTAGAACGAAATTACGTTTCTCCTATCTACAATGTTAATTACATATAGAATCAGAGGGGTCGCTGCCATGCAAGGCGCTGCCACAAACAACTTCTTCCCCCATTCTGTTATGCTGAGCACCAAGCTAGAAGGCGGGAAGTACCATTTTTATATGGTCTTTGGTATGACCCGGCCGGGACTTGAGCCCATGACCTCCCGGTTGTGGGGCGGATGCTCTCGGTGTGCTCGCACAATTATTAAAAGTTAATTATTAAAAGTTAATAATTGTGGAGCAGAATGCCCAGATCAACTGCATATCACATGCGGCCACATGCACGGTTTGACTAAAGAATGACCGTCACCAAACTGGACACCGAAATGTTCAATAACTCATAAAAAAAAAATCACACAAATAAGTGATCTGACAAAAAATAAAAAATAAACAAGCGGTTCTTAAACAGTGGCTAATATTGGATGTCCCATTCATTTTCAATTATTTTGTAATTAATATTCTCACAAATAAATCTCACTTCAGTCCCTTTCATATTTGTCAAAGTCTAACATGCGAGTGCCTGCATATAGGCTACACCTCTATTCCACTTTCAAACACAGCTTACACGGCCTGGTTCAAAGGCACGCCAACTGATGGCGATAAAAAAAAGTTATTTTCAATAAAGTGAAAAAAAAAGATAATGCGTGGATTGTGCTTTTGGCCTGAGGCTGCTTTATCATGGAAAACAGCTGAGAATCAGAATCAGAAGAATCAGAATCAGGTTTATTGCCATTGTTCATGTAGTACACAAACTAGGAATTTGTCTCGGTACAATGCTGCAACATTAAACATGATAAGATAAGAGAAATAAACTATACATGTAATAAAGTGTAGGATAAGATTAAGTGATACTGGTCAACAGTTAAAATATATATTAGCCAGCAGCAGATACTGTGGAGAACTATATAGTGCAGTCGGTAATGCAGGAAGAAAACAGTGATGATTGACATGAGTCTGGTTGAGCTGCTGTACATGGTGCACGAGAGTCACTTAGTGTTCAGCAGTCTAATGGCAGAGGGGAAGAAGCTGTTCATGTGACGGGAGGTTTTAGTCTGGATGGACCGAAGTCTTCTACCAGAGGGGAGGGGGGCAAACAGTACGTGACCAGGGTGTGAGGGATCGGCTATGATCCGGCCAGCACGCCTCCGGGTCCTGGAGATGTACAGATCCTGGAGAGATGGGAGCTTGCAGCCGATCACCTTCTCAGCAGTGCGCACGACGCGCTGCAGCCTTAGTCTGTCCCTGGCAGTGGCTCCTGCGTACCACACGGTTATGGAGGTGGTGAGGATGGACTCGATGATGGCTGTGTAGAACTGCACTAACATCTTGGTGGGTAGCTTGAGCTTCCTCAGCTGCCGCAGGAAGAACATCCTCTGCTGGGCTTTTTTGATGAGTGAGCTGATGGTCAGCTCCCATTTGAGGTCCCTGGTGATGGTAGTGAGCTCTGTGCTTCCAGCGATCGGCTGCTTGGAAACACCTTTTTTTATTTTTTTTTTTTTACCAAAGGTTAAAAAAAAATAAAACATGGGGGGAAGGCCGTACAACCTTTGCTCCACGAATGCAGGATGCATCAACCATAGGCTGGATAACTTTTCAGCATGGGGCCCATATGTTTTCCAGTTTATAAAATTTTTCACCAGGTCTGAGGTGTGTGTGAAAAAAATGCATTTTAGATAATGTTTAGGGGGTCAAAAATGCGACCTGTCTAAGTTTTTTTTCGCTGATTTAGGACAGTTTTGATGTGCTGAATCCAAAAATCACATTGGTTTTGCTCAATCAGGTCAACTTTTGGAATTATGGCCACATGTTGTTTTATACGTTTTTGTTTACATGTGTGGGTATTTTTGCTTTATATTATGTAAAATTCTTTTTTATGTCTTGAAATTCTCTGAATGTTGAACAATGATGACGTAACATTCAATTTACATGTACTTACCTTTATATAAAGGTAAGTACATGCACAGTACTAAGTAAGTGCAGGTTTTTATGTACTTAGCGCCTGATCGAGAGAAACGGATGTCATTTTTGGATTCAGCGGTGCAAAATTGTCTTAAATCAGCTGAAAAAACACAGACAACTTACAAAAAAAATTATTTTTGTAACCCTGTATAATCTTCTTGCATCAATTAAAAAACAAATGCTTACAGTAGAGCCGCGGTGCTCACATTGTGAGCCTTTGCCAGTCACGCCCTCAAGGTTCAGATCATTGGCCTCAGTATCGCCCCAGCGCGACGATATAAGCACCGCCTCAATCTTGGCATTAAAGTTTTAAAAAACCTTTTAATAACAACATATTGCTAAAACTGATGCACTACAATGGGTCTCAAATATTTGTA
Source organism: Pholidichthys leucotaenia (assembly GCA_020510985.1). NCBI lineage: Eukaryota > Metazoa > Chordata > Actinopteri > Cichliformes > Pholidichthyidae > Pholidichthys > Pholidichthys leucotaenia. Next base: position 121,125,303 of record CM035837.1, on the reverse strand, counting down.
AACGTGTCCTGTAATAGTATTGCATGAGTTTATTGACACAATACACAGAAGAAATTCAATATTTCACTGAACAGTGATATAAACTAAAATAATTATAATGATGACTGGACAACTCCCAGTCCCTAAAGTGATGATACACTATTATGAATATAAGTGATAAAAGATCAGACAAATAAGTGATCTGACAAACAAATAAACGAGATCTGAAACAGTCGCTAATATTGGATGTCCCATTCATTTTCAGTATTTAGGTATTCTGTAATTAATATTCACACAATCAAATAAATCTTACTGCCCTTTAGTCCCTTTTATATTTGTCAAAGTCTGACATGTGATTGCCTACATATAGGCTACACCTCTTTACTTTCAAACACAGCCTACATTTGGGCCTGGAACGCCTGATTGGGATACCTGTTTTCAGAATCAGAATCAGAATCAGCTTCACACAAGAGTACTTGTGTTCTACGGGCAGTCCACTAGTACAAAGAAATCAAGGCAACTGTGTTCACAGAACAAGTTATATTTAACTCCTTGACGCCTGAATTTATTTCCAGTTGTGAACAAATTTTTTTTTTATTTTTTTTTTTATTTTTTTCATAATTGAAAATCATTGTTTTTTTGTTTTTTGTTTTTTTTTTTTTGGATTGATGCGAATTCGCGACAACAGCCGTCAAGGGGTTAATAAAGTGGAATGACACAGGGGATAAGTATTGAACACGCTTGGTGAAATTCATTTACTATTTAGTAGAAAAGCCTTTGTTGGTAATAACAGCTTCCAGACGCCTCCTGTATGGAGAAACTAGGCGCAGGCATTGGTCAGGAGTGATTTTAGCCCATTCTTCCACACAAGCTGTCTTCACATCTTGAAGGTTCCATGGGTGTCTTTTTTTTTTTAAATTTATTTTATAATCCTTTATTAGTCCCACAGTGGGGTCATTCAGGGCATCTACCTGGATGGATGAGGCAGCCATGGTGCACTGCCAATCCCTTCACCATTCACACACACATTCACACCTAGGGCCACTTTAGAATCGCCAATTAACCTAACGTGCATGTCTTTGACCTGTGGGAGGAAACCGGAGGAAACCCATGGAGACACAGGGAGAACATGCACACTCCACACAGAAGGGTCACCGATGGTCAGGGGGTGGAATCAAACCCGTCACCTTCTTACTGTGCTGCCACAGTGCTATCCACTGGACCACTGAGCTGCCCACTCTGATCTTCAGTTTGTTCGTTCCATAATTTCAGCACACTTTTCTTAGCATATAAGGAAAAACATTAAAAGTTGCTACAGGATAAAATGTCATATCTGATTATTCTAACACAAAACTCATGGGGCTAAAATTTTGACTAATCCCTCACTGCGTTAAATATTCACGGATTGGTGCAAATGTCCCACTTCCTACTTAATCTGTTAACATAACTGAATTTGACCTATTCTGGAGCGGCTGCCATTGTTGTGTTGATGAGGTGAAAGTGAGCTGCCACTGAGACATTGAGATCAGGTCTCTCTTTATGTGACGTCACTCATTTGCCCATTTTTCAGCTTTCATTTCTCTTGTTTCGCCTCAGGTCCTGTCAAAATATCGCAGCGGGAAACTGCCAAAGGCTTTTAAAATCATCCCCGCACTTTCGAACTGGGAGCAGGTTCTGTACTTGACAGAACCCGAGACCTGGACCGCAGCTGCCATGTATCAAGCAACAAGGTAAAAGTTTAAACCACTGATTGTTTGCTGACAGCACTATTGCAACCTGCCTTAGTGTTTCAAAATAGTAACATTTCTGTCCTCCATCTTTGTACTTAAGAATCTTCTCCTCTAACCTGAAAGAGCGAATGGCCCAGCGATTTTACAACTTGGTGCTGCTGCCTCGAGTACGGGATGATATTGCAGAGTACAAGCGACTGAACTTCCATCTTTACAGTGCCCTGAAGAAAGCCCTGTTTAAGCCGGGAGCATGGTTTAAAGGTCAGTCTAATCCTTAAGCTGTTCAAAATAGTCTTTTTATTATGGGTTAGCTGGATTTATTTTTATCATCTCATTTTGGCAAAGGTGAAATGAGATAAAGTCATGGTGCTGTGTCTGTCATCCACCTGTCAGGCCATCCATAATTCACTAGCAATGCCTCGATCATGTACATGTGTGTGTATACACTCAAGTAGGGCTGCACGATTATGGCCAAAATGATGATCGCGATTATTTTTGACCAATATTGAATCACGATTATTTATTAACTTTAGGAAAAACACAGATTACATAAAATTCAATTTTTTTTTATTCATCCTACTGACTAATTACTAGATGAAGCCTGTAGCCTCGTTCATTTATTTAGAGACGCTGCCTTGACGACATAAGATCCACTGCTGTTATGCAGACGAGTCCCTCCTCCTGCAGGCTCCAAGATGATTGCGCTTCCCTCAGTCCGTGGGCGGTAGCTTCTCCTGTGTGGTCTTGTGGGAAAAATGTCTGAAAACATCGACTCTCGATTTTAAAATCTCACATCATTGTAGTGAATTGTCAGGGGCGGGTAGGGCTCTGTTATTCTGCTTGACCATAGGTCAGCCATAGTTGCAAAGTACTCGACAGTTGTGATATCCATCTGTATTTTTCATACAGCGCAGGTAATGCTGCTTTGGAGAATCCCATGGGGATCACGTATTTCTTGTCCAGTGTTTTGACCGTGTTTCTGAAGCCTTCACTGCTCATACAGTATTTAGTGGACACGTCTTTGGCCAAATAAAACGCTATTGCATCAGTTACTTTAGCGTGTCTTTGGGAGGCGGATGGATACGGTGGATAGATACCGGAGTGGTGGCCTAGAGGTAAAGCATTCGCCCCACAACCGGGAGGTCGCGGTTCAAGTCCCCGCCGGGTCATGCCAAAGATCATATAAAAATGTAACTTCCTGCCATCCAGCTTGGTCCTCAGCAAAAATGGAACTGAGGAGGGAAATGTGGGCGGCAGTGGCTCAGGAGGTAGAGCAGGTCGTCCAATAACCAGAGGGTTGGCGGTTTCTTATCCCACTCTCCCCAGCCATACTGCTGTTGTGTCCCTGGGCAAGACACTTTACCCATCTTGCCTCCAGTGTCCATGACACTGGGTATGAATGTGTTTAAATGTTTGGTAGTGGTCGGCGAGGCCGTTGGCACAGATTGGCAGCCACATTTCTGCCAGCCTGCCCCAGAGCAGCTGTTGCTGCAGTAGTTGCTTATCCCTATCAGTGTCTGGAGTGAATGAATAATGGGCTCACTGTAAGCGCTTTGAGATGTCACTTGGCATGTGAAGTGCCATATAACTCTAATCCATTATTATTTTTGTTAAGCTCTGTGCAGGGTTGATACTATGGTTGCCTGGGTCGGCACCGGACACAGCCTGTGATTTAGTGAAGTGACAGTCGCTTTAGCCTTCATGCATTTATTGTACTTGTGTTTGTGGTGTTTTTTTCAGGTCGTTGAATAAGTTAGTTGTGTTGCCCTGTGGTACTCTCTGCATATAATTTCTTTTTAGTCAACATCACTTGCCCTGACTCCAAAACACGTCCAGATGACGGATGATCCTTTCGAGGCACTAGCTACTCGCTTCCACATGTTGCCGTACCGTTACCTAGGGCTGTCCAATATGACGATGTATATCAGTGACACGATAAAAAATGTCTACCGTTTCATATAAAACTGTATCGTTTCTTTCGGGATTTAAAAGAGACATACCCATTTCTACTTGTCACCGCCCTGCCTCTCCCCTGCAGTGCAGCAGGTGCGCCACAGCAGCTGACTGCAAGCTAATGTTTTGCCGCTATTAATGTGGAGCCTGTTAACCAGGAATGTTGGACTTTTTCCCCACTGTGCTGTGTCAGAGAGGACAGTCCTCCAACCTCATTTTAATTGGAGGTAAGTAACATTAACACCACCTCTCTCCAATTATAAGACGGCAAATGCTAAATGACAATGCCAACTTGTCGCTAATAGGAAACATTATAGTGCATCAGCCCATCGTTCTGTTTTAAATCACTGCAGAGTTTCTTAATTTTGTCTGAAAAAATATTACTAATGCTGCAAAAGTGTGTGACAGCGGCCGCATACACACTAAATAAATAATAAATTAAAATGTGTTAGAGGAACAAACTGGCTCTTAATGTAATTTGTGTTCTAATAATTTTTAATTAGTCCAGTAGGTATAAAAAATAAAGTTGAAGTGATAAATGTACATTAAAAAAACAATTTTATAACAACACTGCAAAATTAAAAGGGGAAAAGTGCATAAAATTAATGACAGATGAAGTTGTTGATGAACTGATTTTTTCCCAGTATGTAATTTAAAATGTAGAAAAATTGATGGTCCTTTTTATTGGTTATACAGTATAATCTATAGAATTTACATAAAGTGTATATCGTGATATGCATTGTTATCGTCAAATAAGATTACTTATATTGTGGTATGAAAATTTTGGTCATATCGCACAGCCCTACTGTCACCTTCTGCTCCCAACATCAGGTTTGTGTTTCACCATCACACCAGTTCACTATTGAAAACTTAAGACTGCCACTACAGGGTGTCCTCGCTTGTCAGTTCTGCAGCCAGGGTTTCCTCTGGTAACTTTTCTGGGTGGCGCACTGCCACGCCTGAAAAAATTCTGCAATTCTATCAGGAAATATAAATGTTTTAAAAAAAATATGAAGGAATGACGGTCCGCAAGCACGTCCACGAACAATGCATGACTGTCATCCGCACGGAGTTCAGAAGCGCCCCGCCCCGTGTTCCAGTCGGCAGGTAGAGTGGCTCACTACGAGTGTCGCTGTCCAAGAAAAGCATGAGCTTATTAAAGTGCTTTAAATGTGGAAAAAATCCAAAGAGGTATGTAAGCAGTGAAGGCATTTATCATGGTTTTAACCCGCTGGTACCAGGAGCAGTAATGGAAGAGTCGCTTAGCAGCTAAGCCTTAGCTAACGCGTGTGGTTAGCTTTTTGTTTTGCTTATTTCAGACAAGAATAAAAAAGAGATGTTTTTACCTTTACCTTAGTTAATAATTAACTAATTTATGTTCATTATTATGCACCTGACAAGTTAAGATGACTGAAATTCACAAAGTCAATGACTTTAATCCGTCAGCAGCCTTCAGACAAACTAAATGTGCCAACATTTGGATTTCAAAATAAGGGAGATTTTTCCTGCTGTCTGGTTGGTCAGGAGATTTCTAAAAAAAAAAAATATATATATATATATATATATATATATACGTATATTATAACAGAAATAGCTGCATCTTTGGTCATTTAAGTTAATTTATTTCATTAAATACAATTTTATTAATTTTTTTCTTGGAAATCAGAATTAATTATTGTTCTGTTCTGGCTCTGCAAAATTATGGTCAAAAATGTAAATTGTTATAAGGAAAAAGTAAAAAAAATACCACAGTCTGTTTCAAATTTATTTAAAAAACAGTAATTTTATTTTAAAAAACACACGTGGACAAAATTGTTGGTACCCCTCTGTTAATGAAAGAAAAACCCACAATGGTCACAGAAATAACTTGAATCTGACAAAAGTGGTAATAAATAAAAATTCTATGAAAATTAACCAATGAAAATCAGACAATGCTTTTGAATTGTGGTTCAACAGAATTATTTTAAAAAACAAACTCATGAAACAGGCCTGGACAAAAATGATGGTACCCTTAACTTATTTTGTTGCACAACCTTTTGAGGCAATCACTGCAATCAAACGATTTCTGTAACTGTCAATGAGACTTCTGCACCTCTCAGCAGGTATTTTGGCCCACTCCTTATGAGCAAACTGCTCCATTGTCTCAGGTTTGAAGGGTGCCTTCTCCAGACGGCATGTTTCAGCTCCTTCCACAGATGTTCAATAGGATTTATATCAGGGCTCATAGAAGGCCACTTTAGAATAGTCCAATGTTTCACTCTTAGCCATTCTTGGGTGTTTTTAGCTGTGTGTTTTGGGTCATTATCCTGTTGCAAGACCCATGACCTGTGACTGAGACCAAGCTGTCTTGACACTGGGCAGCGCATTTCTCTCTAGAATACCTTGATAGTCTTGAGATTTCATTGTACCCTGCACAGATTCGAGACACCCTGTGCCAGATGCAGCAAAGCAGCCCCAGAACATAACAGAACCACCTCCATGTTTCACAGTAGGGACAGTGTTCTTTTCTTGGTATGTTTCATTTTTGCGTCTGTGAACATAGCGCTGATGTGCCTTGCCAAAAAGTTCCAGTTTTGTCTCGTCTGTCCATAGGACATTCTCCCAGAAGCTTTGTGGCTTGTCAACATGCAGTTTGGCAAATTCCAGTCTGGCTTTTTTATGATTTGTTTTCAACAGTGGTGTCCTCCTTGGTCGTCTCCCATGAAGTCTACTTTGGCTCAAACGACGACGGATGGTGTGATCTGACACTGATGTACCTTGACCTTGGAGTTCACCATGAATGTGTTTAGAGGTTGTTCTGGGCTCTTTTGTTACCATTTGTATTATCCGTCTTCTCCTGCAGCCATGTCCAGGGAGGTTGGCTACAGTCCTGTGGATCTTAAATTTCTGAATATGTGCAACTGTAGTCACAGGAACATGAAGCTGCTTGGAGATGGTCTTATAGCCTTTACCTTTAACATGCTTGTCTATAATTTTCTTTCTTATCTCCTGAGACAACTCTCTCCTTTGCTTCCTCTGGTCCATGTTTAGTGTGATACACACCATGTCAACAAACAGCACAGTGACTACTTGTCACCCTTTAAATAGGCCAACTGACTGATTACAAGTTTGTAGACACCGGTGATGTTAATTAGAGGACACACCTTGGTTGAACATGTCCCTATGGTCACATTATTTTCAATCTTTTCTAGGGGTACCATCATTTTTGTCCAGGCCTGTTTCATGAGTTTGTTTTTTAAAGTAATTCTGTTGAACCACAATTCAAAAGCATTGTCTGATTTTCATAGAATTTTTATTTATTACCACTTTTATCAGATTCAAGTTATTTCTGTGACCATTGTGGGTTTTTCTTTCATTAACAGAGGGGTACCAACAATTTTGTCCACGTGTGTAGCCATTAAAAAATCCACAAATTTATAATAAAGTGTCAAATGTACAAGAAAAGTCAATTTTACATGAGGAAATTACAATTTTGAGGAAAATGGTTTCAAATTTAGATAAATTTACAGAGAAAAGTAGAAAACTATAAGAAAATCGTTATAAATTTTGGAGAAAAACCTCAAACCTTCAAGACGGAAGTCATTACAATGCTCTGCACTGTGTGTGTTTATATATTTACATATTTATTCCATCTAGCTACAATGCTCAGCACTGGGTGTGTTTATATTTATATATCTATATATTTATTCCATCTAGCTACAATGCTCCGCACTGTGTTTTTATATATCTACTAGGGATGGGCATTCGGTGAAATTTTCTTCACCGATCGCCGGGAGAATTAATGATTAATAATCGGTTAATCATTAACATTTTTAGGTAGGTAGACTAAATTAGAACATCAGGTATCAGCACGGAGGGCACGGAGAGCCGCACAACTCAAATCTACCTCTCTCTCTCAAATCTCTCTCTCTCTGTTCTCGTGTTTGCTCGGCTCGGGAATCTCGCAAGCTGATTGGCCGAGACGTTTCACCCCGCAAGCTGATTGGCCGAGACGTTTCACCCCGCAAGCTGATTGGCCGAGACGTTTTACCCAGCTCTCTCTCCCTGCCGAGCGGCCACCCAACAAACGAAGACCGCATTCATTGCTCTATCGCTCGTATTGCTTAGTCTAGCCGCGTGGAACTTTTTGCTGTTCTCTTGTGCCATTTTGTGCGAAATAGTCTTCCCGTCGAGGCACTACGCCACCTCCTGCAGCTTCCCTCGACGTGTGTACACCGAATCTTCATGACCTTCTCAATAAAGTTTCTGAAAAAAAAAAAAAGAATCTTCACGACCGCCATTACTCAGCGCGCAACCACTGTTGGCGGTTTCTTCGCGTAATAAGGGTGTTCCATGGACCCTGTCGATGAGGTATATTTGTATGCTGCATTGCAGTGATTGCAGTACACCTGGTCATTTTTTAAATTGAAATGGTCCCACGCAACACTTCGCCGTAACCGCCTCATGATTTGGCGATCGCCCTACGGAAGCCCGCATGTATCAACGGAGGCACGCCAGGGTACGGCGATGGTGTAATGTTGCCCCCTGGTGCCCAAATTTTGCCATTGCATTGTTTGAGGACGGCCGTGCACTAGGCTTTAATAACCTCGGATTGTTTAAAAAAAAAAAAAAACGGTTTGTCGACGAAAATGAACTTCCTCGGTGAAATTCTTAATGATCAATTATCGGTTAATCGGTAAATTATGCCCATCCCTAATATCTACATATTATTCCATCTAGCTACATTGCTCCGCACTGTGTGTGTTTATATACTTGCATATTTATTCCACCTAGCTGCAATGCTCCGTACTGTGGGTGTTTATATATTTACATATTTATTCCATCTAGCTACAATGCTCTGCACTGTGTGTTCATATATTCATATATTTATTCCATCCAGCTACAATGCTCTGCACTGTGTGTCTGTGTGTGTGTGTGTATATATATATTTTATAGTAATATGTACATATGTATATTAGCTGCTCTTGCTTGCTTGGTTTTTTTTTTTTCTTGCCTTCTGATTGTTGCTCTGAGTGTTGCTATCCCTGTGCTGTTGCAATCCTGGAATTTCCCCGTTGTGGGACTAATAAAGGCTTATCTTATCTTATCTTATCTTATTACTCAAGATTTTAAGTGGGTGCTCTTTGTACCCTTAATTAGAAACTTTTGGTTGTCTACTTTTAATTTACATGACACTTGATATTTTCTAACCTGTTTGTATACCACCATAGACAGAGAGAGAACCTGAATTAGACAGGGCTCAGAGAGGGCAAGATTAGACAGAAGAGAGGAGCCAAGGAGAGGAAAGTTCTCAGGCAGAGGGTCCAGGAGAGGTGAGAGCAGAGGAAGGAGAGAAAGATGACACCAGTAAAAAGTCCAAACCCAGGACATCTGGGTGGGACTCCAATTGGCCCAATATTCCAACATTTAAGCCTTGGTTGTACAGTACTTCAAATGGTAAGTTCCATATGTAAAGTTACTGTGCAAAATTTAAAATAAATAAATAAATAGTATAAAATTAACATATTCCGGTTATAATAGTGTCATGTGTTTTCTTCCACCCTGAAAAATGTGTTGCCACTGCACCAAGGTCTTTAAGCCAGAGGAAACACTGTGCAGCTTAATGTTGGCCTATTGTGTGTTCGCCCCCTGGTGGTCGGCTGGCTGTTGGTTGAGAAAATGCTTCATTTGATGTGCAGCAGAGCCCGCATTTTAAATGTTAATTTCACCTACGGTCACGTTAATTTAATCGTGGCAGCCAAAATCATGATCAAAATTCAATTAATTGTGCAGCCCTACACTCAAGGGATTTGATAATGCACCACCACATTTATTTGTAAATTTACTCATGTAGTTTGTGTTGTATGCAAATGACCACTCATATATTGCTTCTCATTACCTTTTAATGAATATTCTAAGTTAGTTAATCAGTGATGTGGACGTTGTACCGGTCTGTTGTGGTGAAGAGGGAGCTGAGCGGCAGAAGATAGATGGAGTTAATCAGTGACAAAGCAAACAAAAATTGCCAAGAAACACAAGCACCATTGTTACAACCCACTTTCTGGGCCAAGGCTAGAATTGCCTACTTCAGCCTGGGATCATGAATCACAGATCACAACATCCATTTAACCCCCCCAGTCAAGGTGGACATACCCACTGCCACTCTTACCCACTGGCAAGGGAGACTAACACTCACATGGTCTCTTTGCACACAGCAGGCAGACCTACACCTACATCCCAGGCTGGGATTCAAACCCATGACACAATGATCTAAATCCTCTCACTCTTACCACTGAGCCAAAAAGGAATTCCTTACTAGCTCTCGGCTAGTAACGGAGGTGTACTCTGATGGTGTCATGAACTGCACCGCTGACTAATTCCCCGTGGAGGGGTGCATAACAGCCATACATTGAGGTATTGTGAATTCTTCCCCAAAATTGTGTTCTGAGATCCAGGACTACTCACAGTCAGTCAGGCATGAGCAAATCCCAAATGTTGGGAATTACCCTACATGCATTTGTACAACTTTCTTTTTTCTTGGTGTGTGTGTGTGTGTGTGCGTGCGTGCGTGTGCGCATATACAGAGAGAGAGTGGGAGAATTGGGGATTCTTGGTGACATCAGGGTGTGTTCTTCAGCTGGAAGTGAGCTATCGTGATTGACTGTCTGGTATTCTTGTGTTTGTGTGTGAAGGTCAGAGTGAGGGCAACGGTTGGCCTGGCTCCATTCAAACTAAAACATGTCTGTGTCCTTATTTGGGCGAATCTGTTTAGGTTTTTCATAACGAAAATCCATGTTGCGTACTTTAAGAGTGGTGTGAAAAAGTATTTACCCCCTTCCTGATTTCTCATTTTTTTGTATGTTTGTCACGCTTAAATATTTCAGATCAAACAAATTTAAATATTAGACAAAGATTACACAAGTAAACACAAAATGCAGTTTTTAAATGAAGGTTGTTTATTATTAAGAGACAAAAAAAAATCCAAACCTACATGGCCCTGTGTGGAAAAAGTGATTGCCCTCTAAATCTAATAACTGGTTGGGTCACCCTTAGCAGCAGCACTGCAGTCAAGCGTTTGCATTTGCGATAACTGGTAATGACTAACTAACTAACTAACCTGCACTTATATAGCGCTTTTCTAGTCACAAAGACCACTCAAAGCGCTTTCATTAATACTAACCCTCTATTCTAAGGGCCTATAGGAAACAGATATCTAGGGACAATTTAGAACAGCCAATTAACCTAACATGCATGTTTTTGGCATGTGGGAGGAAACCGGAGAAATCCCGGAGTAAACCCACGCAACACGGGGAGAACATGCAAACTCCACACAGATCACTGTTGGTCGGGGGCTGGGATCGAACCCACGATCCCACGATCCCCACAATCCCCCGGCCAAGGGTAAACTGTGCTGCTGCAGTGCTAACCACTGCGCCACCGTGCAGCCCCAATGAGTCTTGTACAGCGCTGTGGAGGAATTTTGGCCCACTCATCTTTGCAGAATTGTTGTAATTCAGCCCCGTTGGAGGGTTTTTGAGCATGAACCGCCTTTTTAAGGTCAGGCCACAGTATCTCAATCGGATTCAGGTCAGGACTTTGACTAGGCCACTCCAAAGTCTTCATTTTGTTTTTCTTAAGCCATTCAGAGGTAGACTTGCTGGTGTGTTTTGGATTATTGTCCTGCTGCAGAACCCAAGTGTGCTTCAGCTTGAGGTCATGAACAGATGGCCGACATTCTCCTTCAGGATTTTTTAGTAGACGGCAGAATTCATGGTTCCATTTACCACAGCAAGTCTTCCAGTTCCTGAAGCAGCAAAACAGCCCCAGACCATCACACTACCACCACCATCTTTTACTGTTGGTATGATGTTCCTTTTCTGAAATGCTGTGTTACTTTTACGCTAGAGGTAATGGGACACATACCTTCCAAAAAGTTCAACTTTTTTCTCATCAGTCCACAGAATATTTTCTCAAAAGTCTTGGGGATCATCAAGATGTTTTCTGGCAAAACTGAGACGAGCCTTTATGATCTTTTTGCTCAGCAGTGGTTTTCGTCTTAGAACTCTGCCATGCAGGCCATTTTTGCCCAGTCTCTTTTTTGATGGTGGAGTCATGAACACTGACCTTAACTGAGGCAAGTGAGGCCTGCAGTTCTTTGGATGTTGTTGTGGGGTCTTTTGTGACCTCTTGGATGAGTCATCGCTGCGCTCTTGGGGTAATTTTGGTCAGCCGGCCACTCCTGGCAAGGTTCACCACCATTCTGTGTTTTTGCCATTTGTGGATAATGGCTCTCACTGTGGTTCACTGGAGTCCCAAAGCTTTAGAAATGGAGTTATAACCTTTTCCAGACTGATAGAGCTCAATTACTTTGTTTCTCACTTGTTCCTGAATTTTTTGGATGATGTCTAGCTTTTGAGGATCTTTTTGTCTGCTTCACTTTGTCAGGCAGGTCCTATTTAAGTGATTTCTTGATTGAGAACAGGCGTGGCAGTAATCAGGCCTGGGTGTGCCTGGAGAAATTGAACTCAGCTTTCCAAAGATGTGATAAACCACAATTAATTTATGTTTTAACGGGGGGTGGGGGTCACTTTTTCACCCAGGGCCATGTAGGTTTGGACTTTTTTTTTAACCTTAATAATGAATACCTTCATTTAAAAACTGCATTTTGTGTTTACTTGTGTTATCTTTGTCTAATATTTAAATTTGTTTGATGATCTTAAACATTTAAGTGTTTCAAACATACAAAAAAAAAAAAAGAAATCACGAAGGGGGCAAACACTTGTTCGCACCACTGTATATTGAAAATCTACAAGATCTGTAAACGGTAACCATGTTTTACTAGGTCATGTTTAATCACATGCCGTGTCAATATTTAGCCAAGATCATCCACCTTTTGAAAAATGTGGATTAAAGGACCATGTTTTCCTTGTTTTCTGAATTATCTACAGTGTTACAATGAATGAACTATTGTCTTTAAAGTGCCTAAAGACTCAAACAGCAAGGTATACATATTCTGTAGTAATTCTATCGTAAATAAACTAATTTTGCCCAAGTCTTGTTTACTCTCGCTTGCAAGATTTGCGCACAGTAACTTCCTAGTGGCTGATTATCGGTTTGGTCATATTTTGCAGGCAGCATGTGTCCACAAAACAGTGGGAGTATCCTCCCAATAACAAGATGGTGCACGCTCTGCTGTGACAGCACAGACGTACAGGTACCGGACACTGAGATGTAGAAGAGCTTGCTTTGGGAAAAGCCTGATTCTTGCAGCCATAGCTGCCCTAAATAGGCCTCGCTGAGTGTGTCATGTTTTACTCTATTTTGTCTTGTATAGCGCTGTTTACCTTTGTTATTTGTTGTTACCTTTGTTATCTAATTGTGGTTGTCTATTACGTGGAGTCCTAATGTAACGTTTCTGTGCTTATTATGTCTCAGGAACTGGTTATATCCTATCGACCATTCACACCACATAACCCTGTCTCCAGTAATCTTTTATTTGTGCTTTTACGTTCTTGCATTCAGCCAGTTTTACATTAGTTAGCTCAGGCTACCTTTGTTGCCGGAGTCATTGGCTAACCAGTTGACATTAGCTTCAAAATGGTCACTTAAACAATAGATGAAATGCTGACAGAGATATAGTGGGGTGAACTGGGACTCATAAGCATTGAAGGCAAAATGCAAAGAAAGGCGTCATTTTGAGAATGGCTGCATAATCTGGGTGGGAAATGGTGCTGCCATATTTAATCCCTGAGGTGTTTTGACCAAAGCATGTTGCAGACCCTTCAGCTCCTCTGGGACATGTGTCAACATTTGGTCACAGTCCTTATCTCAGTGTAAAATTTATATAGTTGAAGTTCCTGGCAGAGAATGATTAGCCCCTGTCCACAGGGTAAATGAGTTAATTAGTTCTTAAAACATAGCAATCAACACAGTTGGATTTAATGGGATCAGACCATCCTTCACATATTAATGAATGTATCAGGTCTTTTTCTTTAATCCCTTTGGCTGTGTCCTCAGATTGTTCCAGTTTAATGGAACTGTTTTCACCAAACATTCCTGGCCTATATTTTGGAGGAAAGTCAGTGTAAAATAGTACCACTAGGTGGCAGTGTTGCTCAAAAGTACACTGAATATGAGCCACTGTGCAGTTCTGAATGCAGAACTTGAGTTTGTGCAGTATAAGCTCAATAATAATAATAATAATAGTTACCAAAAAAATTAAAAACATATTCAGAGATACAATTATCAGGTAATATTATAACAGTATTTTCATCAATATGAAGACAAACCTAATAACTCATCTGTAAATTACTTAAATTGATCCACAACTTCATTCCCCATGTTGTAAACAGAAATATGAATATGTATCTATCATTGTTTTAGATTCTCAAACAATTAATGTTCAACTGTTCAAGTATCAGTTTTGATTGTTTTAAATCAGAAAATATAGTTTGATATTTAATAAAATACTAAATGTTAATTAAGAAAGAGGGCATCAGTAAAATTTAGATTTACGATTACTACCTAATCCCAGTGAGTTTTTGGTGATGTTGTGTTTTTAATTAAAAAAAAAATTAAAATAAGAAGGAATTTGTGTTTATATTTAAACACAAATTCCTTTTGGATCATTAACCATAAATGGGACTAAATATGAGGAGATGATAGCTGCCATCCTTTTTTTTAATTAGTCATCAGCTTGTACCACCATATAACTCGGTATATAATTTTTTGTTTTATTTAGCAACAGAGTCCAATTTAATGTAATATAGACGTGTCTATCATTACTTACTATTTTAATATCAAAATGGCCACTGTGAAAAATATTTTTGGTATGGATTGCATCATTGTTTAACTGCCGAAAATCTTAAGAATGAAAATTTAAAATTTTACTTGTAGCCTCCATTTTGGGTCCATTTATCTTGATATGATTGAAATTGTAACTTAAAGGAAAAAGCTTTTTTTCCCACATCAGTTAGACCTAGTAAAGTTGGCATTGTTTCGAAGCACAGAGCAAACATCCTGGAGTATTTGTTCGCTCGCTCTGACAAAGGCTATGGCGTGCCATCCATCCTTCCCCAATTGGTGTGAATCACTACTCCTCCAAGGCAGTTGCCAGGGTGCTCACCAGACTCACATGAGTCCAGGTGGGTCTACGTCCAGGCTGTGCTCATGGTCAGAGGTTGCAGAATATGACGAGTATGTGTCATTTCACCTTTCATTTGGTTTAGACCACAGTGTTTCTTCTGGCTTAAAGACTTTGGTGTGGTGGCAACATTTTTTGTTGTGTGTGTGTGTGTGTGGGGGGGGTATGTAAAGTATGTGTAAACATGAGAAAACACATGACGCAAAGGAAAAAAACATTCACAACACTGTAGTAATTTACTCACGTATGCTTAAATTGTATGATCAGAGGTAGGTATAGTAGCCAGAAATTCTACACATGTAAAAGTAGTGTTATCTTATGAAATTAATAATTAAGTATAGACACCCCCCCCCAAAAAAAACCCCCAAATACTAGTTAAGAGTACAAAAGCACCCACTTATAAAAAAAAAAATACTTGAGTAATGACTTAGTCTTGAAAGTTTGAGGGTTTTCTCCTAAATTTATAACCATTTTCTTGTAGTTTTCTACCTTTTTCTCTGTAAATTTGTTTCTACCTAAATTTGCAACTATTTTCCTCATAAAATTGTAATTTTTTCTTGTAAAATTATGATTTATTTATTTATTTTTATTTATTTTGTACATTTAAGACTTTATTGTCATTAATTTGTGGATTATTTTATGGTTAATTTTTTTGTCTTTTTTATAATGAAATTACTGTTTTCTAATAAATATGAAAGTGTGTGGTAAATTTTTTTCTTTTTTCTTATATAATTTAAACTTTTGATCATAATTTTGCAGAGCCAGAATAGAATAATTTCAACTCTGATTTCAAAGAAATGGAAAAAGTATTAATAAAATTATACACACGTGGACAAAATTGTTGGTACCCCTCTGTTAATGAAAGAAAAACCCACAGTGGTCACAGAAATAACTTGAATCTGACTAAAGTGGTAATGAATAAAAATTCTGTGAAAATCAGACAATGCTTTTGAATTATGGTTCAACTGAATTACTTTAAAAAACAAACACATGAAACAGGCCTGGACAAAAATGATGGTACCCCTGGAAAAGATTGAAAGTAATGTGACCATAGGGACATGTTCAACCAAGATGTGTCCTCTAATTAACATCACAGGTGTCTACAAACTTGTAATCAGTCAGTCGGCCTATTAAAAGGGTGACAAGTAGTCACTGTGCTGTTTGTTGACATGGTGTGTACCACACTAAACTGGCTGCACGGTGGCGCAGTGGTTTAGCACTGTGGCAGCACAGTTTTACCCTCGGCCGGGGGATCGCGGGGATCATGAGATCGTGGGTTCGATCCCAGCCCCCGACCAACAGTGAGCTGTGTGGAGTTTGCATGTTCTCCCCGTGTTGCGCGGGTTTACTCCGGGATTTCTCCGGTTTCCTCCCGCATACCAAAAAAAACATGTAGGTTTAGGGCGCTCGCGCACGCAGCGACCAGCAGCCGGTGGCTTGTCACCAGACTGCAAACCAAGTCTACCTACGGGTACAAATAAGTAACAAAAAAAAAAAAAAAAAAAAAAAACATGGACCAGAGGAAGCAAAGGAGAGCGTTGTCTCAGGAGATTAGAAAGAAAATTATAGACAAGCATGTTAAAGGTAAAGGCTATAAGACCATCTCCAAGCAGCTTGATGTTCCTGTGACTACAGTTGCACATATTCAGAAATTTAAGATCCACGGGACTGTAGCCAACCTCCCTGGACGTGGCCGCAGGAGGTGAAACCTGATGAAAAATGGAAGAGATGGATAATACGAAAGGTAACAAAGGAGCCCAGAACAACCTCTAAACACATTCATGGTGAACTCCCAAGGTCAAGGTACATCAGTATCAGATTGCACCATCCGTCGTTGTTTGAGCCAAAGTGGACTTCATGGGAGACAACCAAGGAGGACACCACTGTTGAAAACAAATCATAAACTAGAAAAGCACTCGGAGAGCGCAGACCTCCGCCAAGCGCCACAATTCCCCCCATACAGTGTTTGTGTGTACGTTTTCAGATTCCTTGACCATGAAAACATATGACTAGCAATTGGATTCACAATGATAGGATTAGTGGTTCAGTAGTTATTCACGAAAATGGCAATTTCCGTAATGGCGGTTTAGCGCCACAGTTCCCCCCATACAGTGTTTGTGTGTACGTTTTCAGATTCCTTGACCATGAAAACATATGACTAGCAATTGGATTCACAATGATAGGATTAGTGGTTCAGTAGTTATTGACGAAAATGTCATTTTCCGCAATGGCGGTTTTCTTCTGGATGGTGATCCAGATCACCACCAAAATCTAATCATCTGTAGGATACCCCATTTCTGACAATCTGTGAAAATTTCATGAAAATCCGTCCATAACTTTTTGAGTTATCTTGCTAACAGACAAACAGACAGACAAACAAACAGACAGACAAACCAGTGCCGATGAAAACATAACCTCCTTGGCAGAGGTAAAAAGCCAGACTGGAATTTGCCAAACTGCATGTTGACAAGCCACAAAGCTTCTGGGAGAATGTCCTGTGGACAGATGAGACAAAACTGGAACTTTCTGGCAAGGCACATCAGCTCTATGTTCACAGACGCAACTACAAAAGCACTCAGAAAGCGCAGACCTCCGCCAAGCGCCACAGTTCCCCCCATACAGTGTTTGTGTGTACGTTTTCAGATTCCTTGACCATGAAAACATATGACTAGCAATTGGATTCACAATGATAGGATTAGTGGTTCAGTAGTTATTCACGAAAATCGCATTTTCCGTAATTGGGGTTTTCGCCACAGTTCCCCCCCCATACAGTGTTTGTGTGTACGTTTTCAGATTCCTTGACCATGAAAACATATGACTAGCAATTGGATTCACAATGATAGGATTAGTGATTCAGTAGTTATTCATGAAAATCGCATTTTCCGTAATGGCGGTTTTCGCCACAGTTCCCCCCATACAGTGTTTGTGTGTACGTTTTCAGTTTCCTTGACCATGAAAACATATGACAAGCAATTGGATTGACAATGATAGGATTAGTGGTTCACTAGTTTTTCACGAAAATGGCATTTTGCATAATGGCGGTTTTCTTGTGGACGGTGATCCGGATCACCACCAAAATCTAATCATCTGTAGGATACCCCATTTCTGACAATCTGTGAAAATTTCATGAAAATCTGTCCCTAACTTTTTGAGTTATCTTGCTAACAAACAAACAGACAAACCAACGCTGATGATCACATAACCTCCTTGGCGGAGGTAAAAATGAAGCATACCAAGAAAAGAACACTGTTCCTACTGTGAAACATAGAGGAGGTTCTGTTATGTTCTGGGGCTGCTTTGCTGCATCTGGCACAGGGTGTCTTGAATCCGTGCAGGGTACAATGAAATCTCAAGGCTATCAAGGTATTCTAGAGAGAAATGTGCTGCCCAGTGTCAGACAGCTTGGTCTCAGTCACAGGTCATGGGTCTTGCAACAGGATAATGACCCAAAACACACAGCTAAAAACACCCAAGAATGGCTGAGCGAAACATTGGCCTATTCTAAAGTGACCTTCTATGAGCCCTGATCTAAATCCTATTGAACATCTGTGGAAGGAGCTGAAACATGCCGTCTGGAGAAGGCACCCTTCAAACCTGAGACAACTGGAGCAGTTTACTCATGAGGAGTGGGCCAAAATACCTGCTGAGAGGTGCAGAAGTCTCATTGACAGTTACAGAAATCGTTTGATTGCAGTGATTGCCTCAAAAGGTTGTGCAACAAAATAATAAGTTAAGGGTACCGTCATTTTTGTCCAGGCCTGTTTCATGAGTTTGTTTTTTTTAAATAATTCTGTTGAACCACAATTCAAAAGCATTGTCTGATTTCCATTGGTTAATTTTCATAGACTTTTTATTTATTACCACTTTTGTCAGATTCAAGTTATTTCTGTGACCATTGTGGGTTTTTCTTTCATTAACAGAGGGGTACCAACAATTTTGTCCACATGTGTATTTAATGAAATAAAATTAACTAAAATGACCAAACTAAAATTCCTGTTATAATATTTCTGTATATTTACATTTTTTTAGAACACTCCTCAGCACCCAGACAACAGGGAAAACCTCCCTCAGTGTGAATTGAGAGGGACAATTCTCTTTCCCAGGTTTGGGGACATGTCCACCCTGCCCCCTCCGCCCCCCCATTTGTGCATATGGCATGATGATATGGAAACAACTTTTTATGGTGGCTATGCTTTCAAATCTGCAGAAAAAGCTCTTGGCTTTATGACTGAAAATGACTTCCATACAGTCAACCGCAGCACAGCATTTTGACATTTTGCATTAGCAGAAAGCAGCTGAAACGGACGACAGTGGTCGGGCTGTGTGAAAATACAGTGGCAGCACAACGACAGTGTAAATTAATGTGACAAATTAGATTAGTTTTCAAGCTGCAGTAGACAAACGTGCGTGCCACAACTACACAAATATTGGAGCGTCTCAGAGTGAGAAGGAAAAAAGCACTTTAACGGTTCAGCACGGTACTTGTTCAGCTCTGCTCTTAACAGGCACCTCTGCTCCTCTGTTTGTTCGTGACAGCTCCTTCCGAAATAAAAAAAATAACACACAACGCACTCTTATATGAAAAAATACAGTAGACTAATTATGTCAGGTGCATTTTGCAACCCAGTTGGTTAAAACAGAGGACAAGGGCAGCAACCACTGAACTATAGATCGGTGTATTCCAATCAGCCATTGATCTGCGTGGAGTTTGACATGGGACGATAAAATTAAAATAGACTACTTGTAAAGTTCCGGAGTGGTGGCCTAGTTGATAGAGCATCCGCCCCGCAACCAAGAGGTTGAGGGTTCAAGTCCCGGCCGGGTCATACCAAAGACCATATAAAAATGGTACTTCCCACCTTCTAGCTTGGTGCTCAGCGTAATGGAATGGGGGAAGGAGAAGTTGTTTACGGCGGTGCCTTGCATGGCAGTGACCCCTCTGATTCTATATGTGATTAACATTGTAGATAGGAGAAACGTAATTTCGTTCTACTGTACACGATTGGCTGTATGGACTGAATGACAACAGAGATGGCTTCTTCTTCTAAAAATGCCGGTAACTCATCTAATCAGTAGCGGCCAGCATCATGGTGTTCATGTATTTACTTACTTGGACTGGGAGCAGGAGAGCTACTGTTGCCATCTTGACCACCTAGGAGCGTTTAAAAAAACGCTGATATTTTTGTCTGCTTTTTAGGTGGTTGGCGTGACATATCACCCTGTTATTATATATGTCAGTTGTGCCAAATCTGCAACTCTTTTACAGCTCGTTTTTTTAACTGGCTCCTGTGTGGCTCATTTTAAAAAAAATTGGTGGTGTTGGCGTTATCGCATTAATTGCCCATTAACGCTTTGTCCCTGTTAATGCCAACAAATTTTGTGATCATGGTTAACAGCAGAAAGCGCAAACAGTACTTTTTGGCCTAGCGGCTCTCTGTACCAAAGCCACTCTGGGCACAGACACTGTGCACACCATGCAGACATTGCTAAGTCAAACAAGCTGGATTACAGCCATGGAAATCCCCAAAGTGCTGTCATGTTTAAGTTTACAATGTTATCTGTCGGAGCTTTCACCTGGATAATTGTTTACAGCCTCCTCCAAAACTTCGCCTGGATGTTGTGTTGTTCTTCTTCTGTGGAAGCTGGCTAGTTGGCTAGTAGCTACATGCTAGGTTGTAGCTGACCTCCAGCAGCTGACACGGACAGAAGTTCACCTGTTTTCATCCTCATAGCTTTGGGTCCAACTGTTGGTGAGTACCAGCCTAAATAAAATTCTCAAGCTGTGTTCGTAATGTCCATTCACTCCCCTGCCATTTTTGCAGCACGGTGGGGTGTCATCACGGGCGAGATAGTTGTTTGCAATTTTTCTGCTAAAAGGGAAATTGTGTCTGTTGTGACATACCAGGTCCATGGTTTTGTGTTGATCTGCTTAAAAGTTGTGGATGTTTGCTATGGGAGAAAGAGCAAGCTCCATTTGTGGCTGCTGGCAGGTTGGATGTTGAGTTGTGTTGCAGTGATGAGCCCTGGCATTCCATTGTTTGCACATGCAGTCTACTTTTGAGAATTTTCTCAAAAATATTCTGGATAGTTTTTGTCATTTTCAGGTTACTTTATTTGTACCTGTAGGTAGATTTGTTTTGCAGTCTGGTGACATCCATATTTACAAGCCACTAATTACATTCAACATAGACACAAACACAGGCACACATGAAGCTGACTATAAACATGATAAAAATACTCAAGGCTCCATCAATCAGGGTATAAAAAGACAGAGATGAGAGAGAAACCAGAGGTAAGAGAGAAGGGTCATATTAAAGGTTAAAAACTAGTCCAAGAGGTTAAAAAACTCAAAGGTCAAAGGTTTTGGATATGTTGAGAGCTTTAATAAACCTGCATGTGAAGACAGCAAGCATATTTGTCCACTTCCATGTTCATAATAGTATGACAAACTTGAAAAATTACCAACTTAAGGTACACTGTATCTGTATAGAAAAACATGTGGTTAACACATTATTAATTGTGATTAATTCAACATTCCAAAAGATTAATTGCAATTAAAAATTTTAATCGTCCAACACCACTAAAAAAGTTATATATTTTTCTTAACGTGGTGGCTCAGTGTTTGGTGTGGCGGGCTGCCACACAGAAATAATACCAGCAGAAACCCTGGACTATATGCATGTCTATATATGAAGTGAAAGAGAAGCAAAGGCTCTTGGTGACCTCGGTGTGTCCATCCGGCTTGGATGCATCATTGCTCTGGTTTTTATTTTTGCCTTTTTTTTTTATTCTCGCAGGTATACTGATTCCTCTGTGCGAGTCTGGGACGTGCACTCTCAGGGAAGCCATCATCATTGGGAGCATACTCACAAAGTGCTCCATCCCTGTGCTCCACTCCAGGTGAGGCTTCCTTCCACTGACACCCACAGATGGGCAGACGTCAGCAGCTTTGAAAGATTCATCTAGCTGTCGTTGAAAGCCTCACATTACAGGTTGAAGCAAGTTCAAGGTTACATAACGCACGCAATCTCTCTTATCTTTCAGCGCTGCAATGCTGAAGTTGGCAGAGATGGAATATAACGGTGCCAACAGCATTTTCCTCCGTCTCTTACTCGACAAGAAATACGCCCTGCCTTTCCGTGTCCTAGATGCATTGGTGGCCCACTTCCTGTCCTTCCGCAATGAGAAACGTGTGCTTCCTGTGCTGTGGCATCAGAGCTTACTCACCCTGGCTCAACGCTACAAGGCTGACCTGGCCTCTGAACAGAAGACTGCTCTGTTGGAGCTGCTCAAGTTTCAAACGCATCCTCAGATCTCTGCAGAGATTCGCAGGGAGCTGCAGAACTCAGAATCAAGAGATATCGAAATTGGGGTCCCTGTTACACTTGAAATGGACTGATTCTTTTAAACAGTCCCATAAAAGTGTGTGTCCCAGAGTTATAGATTTGGAAATATGCATAACTAATGATGTGATATAGAGGTGCAGCTCAAATAATTAGTCTATTGTGATGCCTAATATGAAATTTTTGGTGTGATGAACATACAGTGGTATGAAAAAGTGTTTGCCCCCTTCCTGATTTCTCTTTTTTTTTTTGTGTGTTTGTCACACTTAAATGTTTTAGATCAAACAAATTTGAATATTAGACAAAGATAACACAAGAAAACACAAAATGCAGTTTTTAAATAAAGGTGTTTATTATTAAGGGGGAAAAAAATATCCAAACCTACTGTACATGGCTCTGTGTGAAAAAGTGATTGCCCCCTAAACCTAATAACTGGTTGGGCCACCCTTAGCAGCAACAACTGCAATCAAGCATTTGCAATAACTGGCAATGAGTCTCTCACAGCGCTGTGGAGGAATTTTTGCCCACTCATCTCTGCAGAATTGTTGCAATTCAGCCACATTGGAGGGTTTTTGGGCATGAAAAACCTTTAAGGTCATGCCACAGCATCTCAATCGGATTCAGGTTAGGACTCTGACTAGGCCACTCCAAAGTCTTCATTTTGTTTTTTTTAAGCCATTCAGAGGTGGACTTGCTGGTGTGTTTTGGATCATTGTCCTGCTGCAGAACCCAAGTGCACTTCAGCTTGAGGTCATGAACAGATGGCCGGACATTCTCCTTCAGGATGTTTTGGTAGACTGCAGAATTCATGGTTCCATTTACCACAGCAAGTCTTCCAGTTCCTGAAGCAGCAAAACAGCCCCAGACCATCACACTACCACCACTATATTTTACTGTTGGTATGATGCTCCTTTTCTGAAATGCTGTTACTTTTACGCCACATGTAATGGGACACACACCTTCCAAAAAGTTCAACTTTTTTCTCATCAGTCCACAGAGTATTTTCCCAAAAGTCTTGGGGATCATCAGAATGCTTTCTGGCAAAACTGAGACGAGCCTTTATGATCTTTTTGCTCAGCAGTGATTTTCGTCTTGGAACTCTGCCATGCAGGTAATTTTTGCCCAGTCTCTTTCTGATGGTGGAATCATGAACACTGACCTTAACTGAGGCAAATGAGGCCTGCAGTTCTTTGGATGCTGTTGTGGGGTCTTTTGTGACCTCTAGGATGAGTCGTCGCTATGCTCTTGGGGTAATTTTGGTCAGCCGGCCACTCCTGGGAAGGTTCACCACTGTTCCATGTTTTCACATTTGTGGATAATGGCTCTCACTGTGGTTCGCTGGAGTCCCAAAGCTTTAGATATGGCTTTATAACCTTTTCCAGACTGATAGATCTCAATTACTTTGTTCCTCATTTGTTCCTGAATTTCTTTGTATTACAGCATGACATCTAACTTTTGAGGATCTTTTGGTCTACTTCACTGTCACGCAGGTCCTATTTAAGTGATTTCTTGATTGAGAACAGGTGTGGCAGTAATCAGGCCTGGGTGTGGCTTGAGAAATTGAACTCAGCTTTCCAAAGATGTGATAAACCACAGTTAATTTATATTTTAACAGGAGGTGGCAATCACTTTTTCACACAGGGCCATGTAGGTTTGGATTTTTTTTCCCCCTTAATAATAAACACCTTTATTTAAAAACTGCATTTTGTGTTTTCTTGTGTTATCTTTGTCTAATATTCAAATTTGTTTGATCTAAAACATTTAAGTGTGACAAACATACAAAAAAATGAGAAATCAGGAAGGGGGCAAACACTCACACCACTGTAGAATATATAAACCTTTACCATTTTGAATTAAATTAGAACACAAATAACTTTTCACATTAGTCTAATATATTGTGCTGCATCTGTAATGCCATTCAGATTCAATCTTTTTCCTGCTGTTGCAGTGCAGTTTTCAAGTGAAAGTAATATTTCTCTGTACATTCTCTTTTGAAATAAGAATGTTGATTATAAACAAACTTATGTCCTTAAAAGCTGGTCATCAATTTTAATTTCATATATTCAGTAACCTGAATACAGTGTATGTCTCTCCACAGGAATAGTAGACATGGCACTCAAAAAAAAAAATCAAAGCTTCAGAAATACACAAAGAGATTTGGGAATTGATCATATACAGTATGCGTACTTTTTCCTGTTCTGGTGAGTATGAAAATGAATCCCATCTTTTAGACAGAGGCTTCATGATCCCCTGGGGGTGAATTCATGAGGATAGCAGCAACGGGTACAGAAATTCACATGGATTAAATGAGGAGAAAGTCATTATTTACATAAAATTGCTTTATATTTACTCGAGTTTCAGTGAGATTAGTTACTAAAATAACTACATAAGACAGTCTCAACTAAAAAAAAAAGTTTTCCTTGAGTTAACTGGTAACGTTGACAAGGGTTATTCTGCGGAAATATTCCTAAATAAATTTCTGTTTAAATATATACCACATATGGAACTATGAATGCCAAGAGCCTTTTTAATTAATCTTTTGAAGTGTTAACAGATTCATTCATTCAGACGTTATCCAGACCATGATGTGATAGAATAAACAAACTTCTTTTTGCTGTTCTGTCAGTAACGGTACATTTAAAATAATTAGAATAAAATGTGAGCTAGCTACTACATAGCTGAAGCATATGTCTGGTGTCAGACAACTGGAACAAACAGACACAAGTAGGTGAAATTAAAATTGGTGAAAAGAGTGTCTAGATGTAAAGTACTAATATACTAAAGCACTAGAAAACCATCCTTTGACGACTTGCATATTTTGGTTATTTTTAGCTCATTCTGGTGAAGCCAAAAGGAGCTAATGTGATAGCGCATTATCTGGCATCTTTCCACATTTTTTAAATGATAATCCTCTTAGGCAATTGCCCAGATGCTTATTAAATTTGCACACAATGATCAGGTGGTTCTGCATCCAGATTGTGTGGAAGGTCAGGAGGTCTGAGCTGTGGTTTCATCAGGCCGGAATTAACTACCGTCTCTGACGGTCTAGTTGGCTCATTCCAGTAACCCCGAATAAGCTCATTCTGTGGTGCTGTGTCTGTCTTTGACATTTCATGGGAATTGCCACTCCTCCTAGACAGTTGCCCCAATGATCAACAAACTCACACACAATCCTCAGGTGAATTGCATCCAGTTAAGCAAGGAGATCTGAGCATGCTCGCTGTGGTTTCATCAGGCTGGAATGGACTCCCATCATTGAGGGTCTGGTTTAAATTGTGTCAGGTGTCCATACTTGTACACGTCGCACATATCACAATCTATTGATTGTTCCATTTTATTAAATAAAAAAAGTAACTGCATTATCTACCGATAATATTGTAATTTTGTTCATATTCTACAGAGACCGTACATCAATTAAAAAAGTGTTATCAGTGGGTGGCTAAACTTTTGCATCCCTCATGTTTATTGTTACTATCCACCTCTGCGCCACTATTTTACGCAGTCTGCTGTGATCACACAGATTGACCAAACAATTAGCTGTAACACACCCGAAAAGGATTAAGCGGAAGAAGATGAATGGATGGATGGACAGTCTAAAATAATTTAATGGAGTTTCATCCTTTTGGGAACTTTTTTATACTTGCAGTTCACTTAGTGACCAGAAGGAGCCACTAAAACCCCAGTCTCCAAAAGTCAGTACCATATCACTAATCTGGAACCTTCCTCTTTATTTTTATACTAGTGGTGTGCGATACTGCAAGATTTGGTATCTATCCGATGCAAAGTAAATACAGGGCCGGTATTGCTGATACCGATACCTTTTAAACAATTAAAGTGGATGCATCGTCAAATTACTAAATCTGAATGAATTTTCATGACTTACTGGTACATGTTTTGTGATTTTTCCTTTGGATTATTAATTAGTTAAAACCCAGGACAGAATTTGGGCAAAGTTTATAGGTAAATAGAAAATACTTTATCATAATAAAAGTGTTCAGAAACAAGAGAACAGTAACAAAACAGTTTTTCCCCATATAAATTTTCATGCCTGGATATTTTGCTTAAAAAAACAAACTGCACAAAATTATCACGCAAGTGTTACAGGTCCCAAGGCTGCAACCATGTAAACAGTTATATTTAAATATATCGTCTGACCCTGGAAATTGGAAAATAGCAGAAACAAGAATGAGGCAGAGACATGACTTGCACTTTCCTTCAGTGCTCTCATAGCAATTCTTTATTAAACATCCATCCATCCATCTTCTTCCGCTTTATTCTTTTCGGGTCGCCCTCCGTTACTATGCTATATGATGAATGTCCATTTGACATGAATATAGACAATTCTCTCAACAGATTCACCTGAATCATTTTAAACTGTGACCACAAATATTTCTTTTTAGAAAATCTTTTCTTATTAAAACCCTACTGGTTAGTTTATAATAGGCACTAGGGGAAGAAATAAACATGAACTGAACAACAAATGAGATTGGTACTATAGTGTGTGTGTTGAAATGCACCAGGAAATATGTACAGTCACCTAACCATATAAAATATGTAAAGTCACTTAATAACCAAAGTAAAGTACATCTTCCATTAAGACAACGTAAACCATACTGTTGTGGGAATCAATGAAATGATGAGACTGATGATTTCTCAGTATTGATTTATTCCATTTCACATCCCACGGCTCTCTCTCTCAGTCGGAAAAATAAGAGGAAGAGCTGCGGTCAAGCACCCACATTTATACCCACGCATCAAACACAGAATCACATTTACATTTAATCACTCTATTTACATTTAATCACTCCAGAGTCCTCTTGACTCTTCTGTCTGACCCCAGGAGGTCAGACCGTCCTTGCAGGTGGTCCAGACTCATTGTCCCTCTGAGGCGTGATGTCAATACACACCGCAAGCTTAAAGCCCTTCTGAGCTTGGGTCTCCGCTGTGGAATATGTGAGCTTCATAATGTTACCGTTATGGGCGCCACATCACTCCCCCCGAAACGCCAAAGAATGGACATACACTACATCAAAGAACGGACATACACTAACACCATACTAACGGCCATACAGCATATGTCACCCCCCCCCCCCCTTTGCAGACTCTACAGCACAATCTACACAGCTTGACCAAAACACACATCACTCTGCCCGTAGTTTAGGCTTCAAATTCCTCCCGAACCTGCTGTATGCAGGCTTCACAGTCTGTGTTGTGCTGTCCTGCGGAGAATCTGTGGAAGGAGGGGGAGAAGGGTTATTTGTCCCCTGCGGGGTCTCCAGGGCCGTTCCCTGGGAGGTCTGCCGCATCGAGGCACCCACGCCGGTCGTACAGCCTCGTCACGCAACACAAAAGCAGGCTTTAATCTGTCAATACTGAGTGTTTCTCTCCTGCCCCCCAAATCTAGCACAAAATACTTCTCCCTGGTTTCCAGCACTCGAAATGGACCGTCGTAGGGTGGGCGGAGGCTGTGACGCTGTGCGTCATGCCTGACAAAAACAAATTCTGCGTTTTGCAACGCTTTGGGAACAAAAACACGCGGAAAAGTATGATGAGCGGGGTCCGGGAGCATTTCTGCTCCCGTGTCGCTTAGAGGTCCCTGCACGGGGAGGGGCTCTGGTGCCACGTGGGCTGGCAGGAACTCGCCGGGCAGCCTGAGAGGTTGCGTAAAGACTAATTCAGCTGGTGAGGCATCTAAGTCCTCTTTGGGTGCCGAACGCAACCCCAATAAAACCCATGGTAGTCTGTTTACCCAATCTGCATCCGTGAGCGACGCTCTGAGGGCTGCCTTCAACGATCTGTGAAAAAGCTTGCATAAACCGTTGGCCTGTGGGTGATAAGCGGTAGTGCGGTGGACTGTCGCCCCTAAGCCGTTGGCCATTGCTGACCACAGCTCCGATACAAATTGAGGACCCCTATCGGACGTAATGTCTGACGGGACCCCGAACCGCGCTACCCAGGCTGTTAAAAAAAAAACGCGAGCCACCTCTGCCGCTGTGGTCGATTGTAATGGGACAACTTCC
This sequence comes from Pholidichthys leucotaenia, assembly GCA_020510985.1. NCBI lineage: Eukaryota > Metazoa > Chordata > Actinopteri > Cichliformes > Pholidichthyidae > Pholidichthys > Pholidichthys leucotaenia. Next base: position 121,097,156 of record CM035837.1, on the reverse strand, counting down.
GGCCAACGCGTGGTCCGATCCACCATTGTCAGGAGATGTGTGAACCCTTGCGACAGCGGTAGGGGGCCCACTAGGTCTACATGCACATGATCGAACCTCTTAGCCGGAATGTGGAACGGTTCTAAAGGAGCCTTCGTGTGCCTGTGCACCTTGGCCCGCTGGCAAGCCATGCAGGCTTTCGCCCACTCCCTCACGTGCTTGCGCAGGCTCGGCCAAACAAACTTCTCTGATACCATTTTCACTGAAGCGCGTACTCCCAGGTGCGCTAGGGAGTGCACCGCGTCAAAAACGCGACAGCGCAGGCGCGGTCGCCCGGTGGATACGTCGCAGATTGGGGGGGGCGAACCGGTTTGTAAGCTTTTGCTCTCCAGTCTTAACCCTGTTGGTCCAGACAGGAGCGCGCGCACGTCCGCGTCCCCGCTCTGTTCTGCTGCCATGGCTGCATAATCTATCCCCACGTGAACAGAGGCCGCGTGCGCGTCCGCGCTGCCACCGCACTCCGCGCCTGCGGTAACACAATCTGTTTCCGCGCGGACAGGCGCTGTTACCGCGCGTGAGAGACAGTCCGCTACTATATTGAGTTTACCGGCTACGTGCTGGATATCAGTGGTGAATTCCGAAATTGCGGCCAGCTGTCTCTGCTGCCGTCCTGACCACGGTTCTGAAATTTTTGACATTGCAAAGTGAGCGGTTTGTGGTCGACAAACGCGGTGAAACGCCGCCCTTCCAGCCAGAACTGGAAATGGCGAATGGCCAGGTGGAGCGCCAGCAGCTCCCTGTCAAACGCGCTGTATTTCCGCTCAGCATCGCGCAGGGACCTGCTGAAAAAAGCGAGTGGCTGCCAAACTCCAGCGACCTGCTGCTCCACAACGGCCCCTATGGCCAAATCTGATGCGTCTGTGGTTAGCGCTATGCGGGCTGATGGATCTGGGTGCGCCAGCAGCACTGCGTCTGCCAGTGCTTTTTTTTACCTCTGTGAATGCGCGCTCCCACTCCGGGGACCACTCGATCACATTGGAGGGCTTCTGCTTTTTAAGTGCGGCGTATAACGGTTGCATGAGCTGCGCTGCGTGGGATATGAAACGGTTATAAAAATTTACCATCCCCCAAAATTCCTGCAACGCTTTGACCGTTTGTGGCCGGGGAAATTCAGCCACTAGGCGTACTTTGGCCGGCAGAGGGACTGCTCCCTCTGGGGAGACGCGGTGTCCTAAAAAATCGATTTGTGGTACGCCAAAATGGCACTTGGCCAGGTTGATTATCAGCCCATGCGCTGCCAACCTCTGAAAAACCGTCGCGAGATGTTTTTCGTGTTCCTCCTCGGAGGCGCTGGCGACTAAAATATCGTCCAGGTAGACAAAAACAAAGGGGAGGTCGCGCAACACGGCATCCATCATTCGTTGGAAAGTCTGCGCGACGCCTTTAAGGCCAAAAGGCATGCGTAAAAACTCAGAAAGCCCGAACGGGGTTATTACCGCTGTTTTGGGAATGTCCTCTGGCCAGACCGGGACCTGATGATAACCGCGGACCAGGTCTATTTTAGAAAAAAAGCGTGCGTTTGCTAAGTGTACCGAAAAATCCTGGATATGCGGGATTGGGTAGCGGTCCTGTGCTGTGGCATTGTTCAGCCTGCGGTAATCGCTACAAGGCCTCCACGAGCCATCAGACTTAGGCACCATATGAAGGGAGGAAGCCCAGGCGCTCTTCGAGCGGCGAATTATGCCCAACCTTTCCAGGTTGGCGAACTCCTCGCGCGCAATGGAGAGCTTAGCTGCATCCAGGCGCCGAGCTTTCGCAAAAACTGGTGCGCCACTTGTGATAAAGTGCTCCACCCCGTGCTTCGCAACCTTAGCTGAAAACGTAGGAACTGAGTGCTGGGAACTGGTTTAGAAGGGTGTGGAACTTACCGCCTGCTGTGGCGCCGTTGGTCTGTACTGGCGGCGGTGACACTCGAGCTGCACAAGGAATAGAACAAAAAGAGAGTGCATTAACCAGGCGTCTATTAATCAGATCTACTAACAAGCCATGTGAGCACAAAAAGTCAGCGCCTAACATGTTGAAACTCACCGCCGCTACAATGAAAGTCCATTCATATGTGCGGCCGTGCAAGGACAGGCGCAGCGTCCTTTCCCCGAAAGTTTTGATCGGCGAGCCATTTGCTGCTGTTGCCCCGTCTCCGCGGGGGCCAGCCACTCGATCCGCATGGGTCGCGGTGATGAAACTCCTCTGGGCTCCGGTGTCCACGAGGAATTGCCGCCCGGAGCTCGCGTCTGTCAGGTACAGCAGCTTGCTTTGTTCACCGAGAGTCGAAGCTGCTAACGACTCCCAGCTCGTATGTTTCCCTGTTTTTTGAAACTGCACGGCGGGATGCATCTGTGTGCCTTCTCAGCGAAGCGCCGATGGTAAAAGCAGAGGCCGTCCCCTCCTCTGCCTCGGGACCGCGCCGCTGCCGTCGTCGCTGGGGCTGCCTCTGTTGCCCCTGGCTCTTCACTGCCCCCGGCCGCTGCTGCGAGGTCTGCTGCTGCCACAGAAGTCTCCTGCTCGTCGCAGGCGTCGAGGAGCCGTTCCGCTTCCCTGGCCAGCGCGCGGAAGTCTTGCTGGTTCATGCACCTCATGCTGGACAGGAAACCCCTCATGTGTGCTGGGAGGGTCCTCAAGAAGATGTGCTTAAATAGGAACGCATCGTTGTCCGCCCCGATTCTCTGCAGCATATCCTCCATGAGGACGGTCGGCCTGCGTCCTCCTCTGTCGCGCAGGTCCAGAAGTCGCCTGGCCCTCACCTCGGCTGACGGCACAAAACTCCCGATGAGGGCGGCTTTCAGCGCGTCGTATTTGCCAGCAGCGGGCGGCTGCTGCACCAGGCCCCGCACACACCGAGCTGTGCGGCTGTCGAGTCTTGCAATGACATTATGGAATTTGATGTCATCCGACGATATTCCCCCGAGCAGGAACCGGGATTCCACATGTTGGAACCATGAGTGCGGGTCATCCTGCCAGAACTCGGGGAGCTTGATTGAGCTTGTGTCCTCCATGACCAAGCCTTTCCGTGTATTTCACGTGTCGGTCACCAATGTGGGAATCAATGAAATGATGAGACTAATGATTTCTCAGTATTGATTTATTCCATTTCACATCCCACGGCTCTCTCTCTGTCGGAAAAATAAGAGGAAGAGCTGCGGTCAAGCACCCACATTTATACCCACGCATCAAACACAGAATCACATTTACATTTAATCACTCTATTTACATTTAATCACTCCAGAGTCCTCTTGACTCTTCTGTCTGACCCCAGGAGGTCAGACCGTCCTTGCAGGTGGTCCAGACTCATTGTCCCTCTGAGGCGTGATGTCAATACACACCGCAAGCTTAAAGCCCTTCTGAGCTTGGGTCTCTGCTGTGGAATATGTGAGCTTCATAATGTTACCGTTATGGGCGCCACACTGTACCCCAAAAGTGTAAACTTAATACTGAAGCCAACTGGACCTGGCTAAACCATACAAACCAAAGGCACGTCACAAAGCTAATCATGTAGCCACAGTTAGCTTGTTAGCATCGCCGCCATTACCTCCGCTCCGAACAGAGTACTCTTTCAATTTACACGACGGTTTCTAACATTACAACATAATCTACTTGCTGAAAACCCCACACGTTTTGTCAACATATGAACTGATGTGACTGGCAGCGCTTTTGCATTTGACAAACCTGGAAAATAGAAACAAAAATGAGGCAGAGACGTGACTTGCATTTTCCTTCAGTGCTCTGATAGCAATGAAGGTAAAACGGCCGCTACACCAAAGCACTGCTGCTGCTGTCACTGCCTTATACTGCCCCCTACTGTTCTGGAAACAGAAGGCTCATTTAACTGTTAATGGATCTCCTTACACTGCAAGTAGATATGGGTATGAGAATAAAACATAAGAAAATTAAATTAATTAAAAAAAATAAATTATGAAACCCCACTTGTGACCACACATTAGTGGGTGTCACACACACCCCAACAAAGAAAATATGACTCCTGGCATTGCAAATAAGACTCACTTGTATACAAAATACCTTTTGACTCTTCAGTACACCTGGGTAGTGGTACCATAAGACACAAACGGAGTATAAGGTAACCACTGGTATGGTATATTGAGGTAGGGTGGTTGACATGGGATGTGGTGCGGCTGTATTTCCCATATGGACATATGTGATACTCCATAGGCACTTATAAGGTTAATTCTGCCTCTGGGCTGGTAAGAAGTTTCACCTAAAGACTCATAAGTTAGTGCCTGAGCAGGCTTTCTCTTGCATGTGGATTTCCGGACTGCATTAATGTGATCAGCTGGCTGAGATGACTCTGCAGCTGGTTGGCTTGGCTGTGGCACATGTGTGTGATGACCTGGTGAGATACAGTCTTTGTGTGAGGCTGCTGTACTAGGCATCTGGCCTGGCTGATTACCCGGCAGCTGTGATGGCATAGGCCTGTACTGTTCTTGTGACCCCACATCACCCAACTCTTCCCCCTCATCTGCTAGCACAGGGCTAAATGCTGTGTTTTCTGGCCCATCAAGTAATGTCTCTTTAGGGAGGGAGTGTGCTGGGTCTCTCTCTGGCCCTTGCACGAGTCTTGGTGGTTCATTGATGAGTTCTCTCCTTGTGGGTATCCAAAGCCAGTATCTGGGGTTATCTCCTTCATCCGATTCTGATAAGTCATTGTTTGTAGCCAGTTCATTCTGATGTCTGTGGTTTACCTGCCTCTCTCTTCTTTGTCCCTCTTTGGGTGGTGATGAGGATCGCTCAGATAAGTTTCTTTCCTTTGCAGGTACAGACAGTGAAGGTAGGTCAACAGGTAAATCCTTTACTAGGTGTAACAGGTTGTGGTGCAAGGTACGAGTCCTACCATCTCCTCTCTCTGGACACACTCTGTACACAGGGCCACTGTTCATTTGCTCTTTGACTATGTACACAGTGTCTTCCCAGTAAGATCTCCATTTTCCCGGGCCTCCTTTCTCACCCAGATTGCGGACCAGTACACGGTCACCTGGCAACAGAGTCACTCTTTTCACATGCTGATCATAGTATTGTTTCCCCCTAGCACTTGACTGACAGCTGTTTTCAGAAGCAATTTTATAGGCTTCTTTCATTCTTGCTGCCCACTTTTCTGCATATCCCCTTGGGGATGTGCCTTCTTCCTCCACTCCCAGTCCAAATAGGAGGTCTATAGGCAGATGAGGATGGCAACCATGCAGTAAATAGAAGGGTGAGTACCCTGTGGCTTCGTGTCTCGTACAATTGTAGTCATGGACCATCTGTGGCAAGTGCTCTTTCCATCTGTGTTTTTCCTTGTCTTTCAGTGTTCAAAGTAGTTGTAGAAGGGTCCTATTGAACCTCTCTGACGGGTTACACTGAGGTTGGTAAGGTGTAGTTCTAGAGTGCCCAACTCCTGAGAGCCGCTGCAAGGTCTTGAATAAATTGTTTTCAAATTCACGTCCCTGGTCATGATGGAGTTGTTTTGGGTACCCAAAGCATGGAATGAAGTCATCAAACAGCTTTTCTGCTCCAGTCTTTCCTGATTTATTCCAGGTATGATAGGCTTGGGCAAACCAAGTAAAGTGGTCAACAACAACCAAGATGTACTTGAACCCTCCAGCACTCGGCTCTAGCTGCAAATAATCAATAGACACTAGTTCAAGTGGTGCTGTGGTGGAAATAGACCCCATAGGAGCCCTGACATGAAACATAGGCTTCTTTTGCTTAATGCATGGACACTTCCTTGTCACATTCGTTTCAATTTCTTTCTTCATGTAGGGCCAGTAAAATCTCTCTGGCAAGGTTAATGACTCTCTCTGTCCCTACGTGTCCCATGTCATCATGGAGATGTTTCAGGGCAGTCTGATAACTTCATTGATTACTGTGTCCTCTCTCTGTGCCTTCATGAGATCTTCATGACTGATGGTTGAATGGGGGCTAAGTGTGTGCAACTCTGAGCTTCCCTGGGACAAGTCCAACACTGCAGCATAAGCTACAGTACATCTTTTTCCTTGGCTGCATGACTACCATCCCACGTTACCTGGACTGCCTCCTCTGACATTTCTTCTGTGCAGGCTGTAACATATTTGGCCATGTCTAGTGGCAGTCTGGAGAGGGTGTCAGTATCGATGTTGACTTTCCCGGACCTCAAAATGGAAGCCGGACAGCTCCCCAACCCATATGTGGCGTACGGCATTTAGTTTGGCGGTGCTCATGACGTATGTCAGAGGATTGTTGTCCGTGTACATAGTAAAATGAGGAGTGTAGAAGAGGTAGTCTCGAAATTTCTCACACACTGCCCACTTTAGTGCTAGAAATTCAAGCTTCCTTGAGTGCATATGGTAGTTCTTCTCTGCAGCAGACAATGTTCTTGACCCATAGGCAAAGACCCTCAGATTCCCCTCTTGACGCTGGTAGAGCACTGCACCAAGGCCTTTTCGCTGATGCATCTCTGTGTAACACAAACGGCAGGTCAAAGTTGGGATAGGCTAATACAGGTGGGTTGGACAAGATGTTTATCAGATGGTCAAGGACCCCTTGATGTTCTGGTGTCCACTGTATGGGAGCTCTCGAGAACAGCTGGCCCCCCTTCCTCTTTCTGATCTTGAGTGGCAGTTGTGTGGCCTGGCTTGCCTTCACTTGTAAGAGGTCATACAACGGCTTTGCTATTCTGGCAAAGTCCTGCACAAAGGCCCTGTAGTAACTTAAGAAGCCCATCAGCTTCCTGACATCGCCCGCAGTGCTTGGGGTTCTCTCAATGTTTGGACGGCTACTAGGTCTTTGGGGTCAATTCTCACCCCGTCGGCTGAGACGAGTCTCCCGACATACCGCACCTCACTCTTGAATAACTCACACTTGGTGGACCGGAGTTTGATGCCATGCTGTTGGAGAGCCCTCAGGACCCGCCTCAATCCCTCCATATGGTCCTCAAAGGATTTGGCATAACAGAGTATATCATCCAGGAAAGGGATGCAGCATTCATTCCATATGGAGTCCAACACATCCTCCATACACCTCTGGAAAGCAGCTGGGGCATTTGAGAGCCGAAGGGGATACAGACCAACTCATAGAGGCCCCAGGGGGTGATGAACGCTGTCAGGTGTCTGGATCCCTCCGTGATGTACCCCTGGTGATATGCTTTTCCCTGGTCCAAGATAGAGAACCAGCAGTATCCCCACAGTGTGTTCATCAAGTCTTGGATCTGTGGGAGTGAGTGTCTGTCGGGAACTATCCTGCGATTGAGGAGGAGGTGGTAATCAACGCAGAGCCTCAACGTTCCATCCTTTTTGCGCACACACACCACTGGTGCAGCATAAGGTGACTTTGATTTCACAATCCACATTTTAGCCAGCAGGTCTTGAATGTATTTATAGAGTGGCTTCGGTATGGCTGCATATGAACGTTGCACTGAAATGTCATCTTTCATGGTGATGGTCATTTGAAGGTTTGGGATACAGCCGATATCATCATTATCACGAGCGAATGCATTGGACTCTTCATAGAGCAACTGCTTTACTACCGCCTGTTCTTCCTCATGAAAGTGGGCAATGTCGACTGGTGGATGCCACAATGCTGCTTGGTTGAGGAAGGGTGTGCCAACTTCATTCACTTGAATACTGTTTACTTGGTCTGTTTCAATTATTCTGTCAATCAGTTGGATGCTGCCCAGGGCTGTGCGGCCAGCTAGAAATACATCATGCTTGGTTGCGTTGCCCACAGGAATTTCAACACATGGTTTCTCGGTGTGGTCACCCATATCCAGCTGCTCAAGCTGTGGATGATCAGAGCAGGTTTCAAAGAGGGCAAGGGAATGGGTGAAACTGGCAGGGACTGGGAACTTTAGGTGAACAATTTGACCTGGGTGGACTACAATATCACGATGGTCTACTTTTGCTGCCACTTGCTAACACTTGTCAGTCTTTTTCTCGATTTGGATGAAGCTGACTATTGCGTCAACTTTGTCAGTTTTGATCTGTGTGGCCCCTTTAAGAAGGTTGCATATGACAGGTAGGCCTTCGGTTTCATCCCCTTGACTCAGGATGATTTCCTGGATGACATTAAAGCCCAGCAGTGGTCTCAGGAGGTCGACTCGACTCACAAGGAATGGAACTTTGATGGAGTAGTTTGGGTTATTGCTACCAGGCAGGTTGACAATCACTTCCATCCATCCATCATAGGGGATTGCACCTCCACTGGCTGCTATGACATTGAGATCATAATCGCCTATCAGCTCATTCAATGGATGGATCTCTTGATGGGGTAAGTATCTCTGCCTCCAGGCTTGATCAGTCAGGCTGACTTGAGTACCTGTATCAAACAGAGCAGTAACGGTATAGCCATTCATATTACATTTTAGTAAACACTTTTTCCCAATTAACTGTCCCACTCTCAGATGTGGTGTGTCGGGGAACGGTAAGGTGACTGTGTGGCATTTGCTCTGTGTGGCTAACATTTGCATACCAGCCAACTACTCCGGTTTTGCCGTAATGGTTACGGTTTTCAAGACCCCATTCCGGGTTACGGCTTTATTAATCAAAATTACGGTTTTTCATTAAAAATTCAGTCAAAAATTTTAAATCGTAAAAAAAACACGAAAGCAATTCCAAACACGAGATCGCTAGGAATCGTATCTAAATTTACCTGAAGCGTTTGCTAAGCTAACGCTATAGCTAACGCCATAGCTAGTCGTAGCACCTAACACCGATACAAAGAAGCGACTCCATCCCCGGTGATTGGGGCTCGCCGGAGGAAACAACCGAGGCAACAGTTGGACGGGAGCCGGATCGGAGTTCAAGTACAGCGGTGGTAGGAGATGGGGACCGGTGGAGGAGCAGCCGGGGCCCCAGCTGGATAACAGCCGGAATCGGAGCCCAGCTACAGCGGCAGGGCTCGGCGGAGGAACTACTGAGGAAGACGGCAGTAGGTGCCGGGGCTCAGTGGAGGATCTACCAGGACCCCAGCTGGACAGGAGCAGGATCGGAGCTCAACTACAGCGGCGGTGGGCGGCGGAACTTGGTGGAGGAGCTGCTGGTACCCCGGCTGGACAGGAGCTCAATTGCAGCGGCGGTAAGCAGCGGGACTAGCAGCGGAGGGGGCTAGCTGAGGCCCAGCTGGATTTGAGGTCGGTCGGATCGGATATCGGCGTCACCAGCAGAGATTGTTTTACTATCAACAGGTCAGTAAAAATGCCACCAAAGAAGGAGGAACTGGAAGAGATCAAAAAATCTCTGAACTAAGTTCAGAGATTTATCTTCTTGGAACATAAGTCAATATTATACAGTAATAAGTGGCATTCAGCTGTTTGTTTTATGTCATTTAAGCACAGTTCTGGTACTTAAAAATCATAAAAACCCAGGAGCTTCGGGGGGCTTTGCCCCCCTTGCCCCCCCCCCACTGGGGCTCTGCCCTGGACCCCACTGGGGGACTGCATCCCCCAGAAACCCTACTGAATTTTCAGATAATTTCCCCAACCCCAAATCACATCCCTGAGTAAAGAATGACATACTGAGGCAGGCCAGAAAGTTACAGGGAACAGAAGTTTACCTAAATGAACATCTAACAAAAACTAATGCTGAAATAACACGGCAAGCACGAATGCTGAAAAGACAAAATAAGATACAGGCAACATGGACAAGAAATTGTAGCGTTTGGATCAAACTAAATGGAACACCTGAGGAAGCAAAGAGTATAATAATCAGAGATCTTACTGACTTAAATAAATATAGATGAACATTGATTAAGAAAATTAAGAGACTATGATAATCCATATCCACACACATGGCAAGTCTTTTCGTGAGGAATACTCCAAAGCATTTCCAGGAATTATTATTGCGGACTGTGAGCGCATATTCAGCCATATGAACAAGAACAAAACTGAGTTCAGGTCCAGTCTGTCAACTAAAGTTCTGGGCAACCTCATGACCAAGAAAATGACGATGACAGCTTCGGGTAACAAGTGCCACAGTGTGTTCCATTCAAAAGACCAACTGAAGAAAGCTAAGAGGTGCACCATGGAAAACAACAATGCTTGAGAGTTACCATAGAGTTTGTTCTTGATCTTTTCCATCAGCATATCTGCATTGACAATTTAAGGAAAATAGAAACATGATTGTTGAAGAAATATGAGGTTGTTAGCCACATTTTAACTTGATTTAATGCTAATATTTGTTTGCCGTCGGGGGGCAAAGCCCCCCGAAACCCCCACCAAAACTTTGTCCTGGACCTACCGGGGCCTATGGCCCCTGGACCCCAGCTAACTACTAGGCTTTTCAGGTTTTAAAAGTTGGCAGGTATGCATTTGGCTGGGACTGGGTGTGGGTGCCAGTCACAGGTCACCCCTCGTATGTGACCGCTGCTGGTTTCCCGCCAGCTTTCGTCTTCTTAGACACCCCACTGCACAGTGTCCCTCTCCACCGCATGTAAAACGATGGCAGTTTGGCCAGTTTTGTTCAATGCAGGAAGGACAGCCATATGGTTTCCCCTTTCTCTGTGGTGGCTGTTTTGTGTGTGTACTGGCACAGTGCCATTACTTTTGAGGAGAATTTTGGACTTGTGTATCAGGCTGCAGTTTTAACTGTTTTAATGATTCCACCATTCTTGTCAGTGTTTGTACTTGTGTGGTCAGCTTTTGCATTTCATCATCTTTATCTTGATGGGGAGAGTCCTCTTTACTGTCACCTGTCTTTTATGAGCTCACCTCACCACTTTGGGCATAAATGGCTTTGGTACGTGCGTTGCAACCCAGGCGGCGTCTTCTTTCACTCTCCTCACTGGTGGTTTTGATGACTTGTCTCAGTAGAGCTTCATCGGCGACTGATGGGTTAGAGAGAAGAGGCTTTCACTCCCTCCTAATGTCATGGTGTTTGTCACTTAGCCCCTGGTAGATTGTGTGCAAAAATACATTCTGTACTGTATGTGTATCGTACTTAATTTCTGCATCGGTTTGCCTTGATGCGAAAATGACCCTCTGCTTAAGCCCCGCCATCCTATACAGGAACTGTTGTGGTGTTTCGGTTTCTGATTGTCTGGCTGTAATCAGTTCTTGGAAAATCTCTGTTGTGCCCTTCTCCCCCATATGACACTGTAGGAAACTCTTCAACTCAGTTACCGTCATCTCATCTTTGCTGATCAACATGTCTTTGAAGTGACCTGGCTTTATAACCCGCATCACTGCTCAAATGATTTCACTCTCTGTGTGTTGTTCTCTTAATCCCTCATCTATCTGTTTGCAGATGTTACCATAACTAATGTCTGCTGAGTTGTCACCGATCTGACCCCCATGCACTTTAAACTCTTCTCTGAAGCAAGGCTAAACCTCTGAGAGTCACTAGACTCTCAGCCCTCCAAGAAGGTGACTGTTCAGCAGCTCAACAGACTGGCTGAGTGATGCGTCTGCTGCTGGATTGGTTATAATCAACATGGTCACTGGCAGGTGAAGGGGGTAGGATACTATGGCTACTATTAAGGTGTAGTTCAGGAACTGCATCCTTGGAAGCCACATCATAGGTAAATGTGCATACATATATGTCCGCCTGTGGGTCAGTAGCACTTGTTGTTTTCATTGTTAAATTACTTGTGGTTATTGTTGTTAAATTTGGTTGTGAATGAGTCATAACACCTGCCCCTTCCTCTACCGTTTCAACACTGTCAGAGTGACCTCTCATCATCTCATCAATGACATCATTCAAACTGCATAACTGGGACATCCCCTCATCCTCTAACTGGAGTAGAGATGTAGAGATGGGGAGGACATGTAAGAGCAAACTTAGTCAAAACATTCATCTTCATCACACTTATCCCACTTAGGATCCCACCTCCCCTTGAGGTGACACTGAGATGGCTCTTGCAACCGCAAAGATCTGGTCCGCAGAAAGGCACAACAGCCCCTTCTTTATCGACCAGACCAATTCCCTTCTGGCGTTGGTTGTCATGGTTGCCACCTGTCAGATGTTCTGCCGACGATGACCACCCTGCTTGGACTATAGGCAGACGGACCACTGGACACACTGGATCCCTCACTCTGACTGCTGACGGACGTGGAACTGCTTGGCACTCTCAGCCCCTCTCTCCGACTGTAGACAGACGTTCTGGACCGCTGGGTCCCTCTCTCTGAAGGCTGCCAGATGTGGGACTGCTTGGCTGTTTTGATATGTTCATATCGTCTTGAGCTGTGGGTTTTTGTTTAAAAACCGTAGGTATGGCAGTCGGTTTTAGAACCCGTTTGTAACGAACTTTCAAGCCTAAACATTCCTGTATAGCAGGTGCCTCCTCAAAACTGTCTGCAGTGAAATGATCGCTACAGAGTGCAGAAGATGGTGTTGGTTGCCATTTGTCCCTTGTTCTCTGTACTTGCTTCGCCCATTTTTTTTAAGAAGATCTGGATCTTTTGGGAATGAGAACAGGCTTGTACGTTCACTGGAGCAATTAGAACATCTAGTCACGCAACGTTTCAACATTTCTTTGCTGATATAGAAGCTAAACAGCTTGTTTACACTGACAGCACACGGATCAGCCGAGATAAACTTCACCTCATGACGTCATATCCGGAAACGAGGCAAGTCTCAGGAGATTGTGTTAGTGCAACACAGGGCTAAATTTGAATTCACTTGGAAATATTTTTCCACTTATTTAGCGTTCTAAGTCAAAAGAACCAACTATATGGACGATTGAAGATAAATTCATACTGAATATTGATCCATAGTTCCTAAATAGTGTCACAGACACTTTAAACATGCAAACCAAAAGGTGTGTCCCAAAGCTAGTCATGTAGCCACAGTTAGTTTGTTAGCATCGCTACTATTACCACAGCTCTGAATGTAGAGTACTCTTTCAATTTTGACAGCGATATCTAACATTACAACATAATGTACCTGCTCAAAACCCCACACGTTTTGTCAGCATACAAAATAATGTGACTGGAAGTACTTTTGCACTTTACAAACCTGGAAAATAGCAGAAGCAAGAATGAGGCAGAGACACCACTTGCGTTTTCCTTCAGTGCTCTGATAGCAATGAAGGTAAAACGGCTATTACGCCAAAGCACTGCTGCTGCTGTCACTGCCTTACACTGCCCCCTACTGTTCTGGAAACAGATGGTTGATTTAACTGTGTTAATGGGTCTCCTTACATTGTAAGTAGATGTGGGCATGGGAATAAAACATAAGAAAAATTAATTAAAAAAACTAAATTATGAAACCCCACTTGTGACCACACATTAGTGGGTGTCACACAAGAACAAATAAAAACTTTTTTGAGGTACAGTGTTCAGAAACTACAATACAATAAAACGCGTCCCATCCATCCATCCATCTTCTACCGCTTTTCCGGAGGTCCGGGTCGCGGAGGCAGCAGTTCAAGCAGAGAAGCCCAGACTTCCCTCTCCCCAGCCACCTGCTCCAGCTCTTCAGAGGGGATACCAAGGCGTTCCCAGACTAGCTGGGAGACATAGTCTCTCCACCGAGTCCTGGGTCTGCCCCGGGGTCTCCTCCCAGTGGGACGTGCCTGAAACACCTCAAGTGGGAGGCGTCCAGGAGGCATCCTAATCAGATGCCCATACCACCTCAACTGACTCCTTTCAATGTGGAGGAGCAGCGGTTCTACTCTGAGCCTCTCCCGGATGACTGAGCTCCTCACCCTATCTCTGAGGGTGAGTCCAGCAATCCTACGGAGAAAGCTCATTTCAGCCGCTTGTATCCGCGATCTCGTTCTTTCGGTCATTACCCAAAGCTCGTGACCATAGGTGAGAGTAGGAACGTAGATTGACTGGTAAATCGACAGCTTTGCCTTAGAACTAAGCTCCCTCTTCACCACAACAGACCGGTACAACGTCCGCATCACTGCAGATGCTGCTCCAATCCGTCTGTCGATCTCTCGCTCCATTTTCCCCTCACTCGTGAACAAGACCCCAAGATACTTAAACTCCTCCACTTGGGGCAGGAGCCTTTTTTTTTTTTTTTTTTTTTTCTTTCTAAAAACGCGTCCCTTCATTTGAAAATGTATGCACATGGTGCTCCTGTCTGCCAGTCTTCTGCTCCATCTCTGTCGGCGGCTGCCAGCTTGTTGAGGAGGAAGTACGGCGTGGATGTAATGCACCTAAACGCTGGTTGCCAACCGCCGTAAAAACACAAAAAGAAGGAGAAGCGGAGCAAAGTGTGCCTGCTCCATGCTGTGACGGGAGCGGCACGTGCAGACACTGAGTATCGATCTCATTACACTGGTATTGATCAATATCAATACCAACGTTGGTATCGATATTTTGATCGATCCGCCCACCGCTATTTAATAGAGTTTTGCAGTCCAGGTTTGCAATTCTGATGATGTTCATATGTAATACGAAGCCAGAGTAATCAGAGGAGGAAATATTCAACATATTTAAGGTGTTTGTGGCTGTTATGGGACTGTTAGCTAACAGAAGCTAATGCTAGTTGCACTGATAATTACTGCATTAGCTGGGAGTATATTTGTGAAGAACGACAGCTTTAAGCTAGATCCAGAGATGGCAAATCGGGGCGAAAGGTCGACGACTACGGCCTGCAGGACTGGAAACGACCCTGCCATGATTACTGACCCCCGAGTTCTACAGTACCTCAGGGAAGTGGAGAAGGCCGGCGTGGTCCACTCCTCCAGCCTGGCCATGGCGATCCAACCCGGCATGAGGAAGATGGTGACCGAGTGGATGCTCCAGGTACAGCGGTTAGTCATCCCACAGGTTCGGGAGTATCTGAAATTAAAGGAAAAAATATTAATATATGCTTTACCTAGTAGTTTTATTGCAGGATACTTCTCACTCTTACATGGGCACATTTCTAAAACAAAAGTTACATTTCTCAGAGAAATAAAATCTTGAGTTTGATTTCCCTGATTTGAAAATGGGAAAGAAATGTTCTTGTTCATACTGCAATAGCTTTTAAAACCAGAAATAACTTTTTTCTTCATTTTAGTTAATTTATAATTCTATCTTAATAAACCAAGTGTTAAAATATTTTGGGGGGATTTTATCAGTTTTTTAAAAAATATGATTTGGACTGGATTACAGCACAGGTGTCAAAGGCCTGGGGCCAGATTGGCCTTCCTATTGAAGAATATTGGGGCCACTGACTGGGGGGGGGGGGGGGGGGGAGTACTTTTTTCATAATTCTGAGAATAAAACTATGAATTTGGACTTTTTTTTTTTTTCCTCAGAACACTGAGAATGTGAAAAATGAACTACTGTGGCTAAACTGCTTCTGAAGCCATTTTGGAAAGTCGGAGTAATGTCACAACTCCTAACCGGAGTGGTGGCTCAGTTGGTAGAGCATCCGCCCCACACCTGGGAGGCAGGGGTTCAAATCCCGGCTGGGTCATGCCGAAGACCATATAAAAGTGGAACTTCCTGCCGTCCAGCTTGGTGCTCAGCAATAATGGAATGGAGGAGGGAAACTTGTGGCGGCGCCTTGCATGGCAGCGGCCCTTCTGATTCTACACTGGGGTGTGTGTGATTAACACAGTAGATGGGTAAAACACAATCTCGTTCTACTGTACATGATTGGTTGTACAGCTGAATGACAATAAAGGGTGATTTAATTTAACCTCAAAATCCAAGATGGCTGCACTCTGTTCCAGCAGTTGTGAAAGCAGTGTAAAATGTACTATTTTTCGTCTTCTTTTAGATTTGATTGGCTGTTGGCAACCAGCTTACAGGTGCATTACTGCCACTGGCTTGATTATCATCACTCTGTATCTTTGTATAAGGAGTTCTGAACAACTCCCCATGTGTGAAAACACCATCCGTCCTTGGACTGCCTCCTACTGCCACCAACTCTTTTTTTTTTTTTTAAAGCAATTGTAGTTTATGTGCCCCTTCTCGGTGGCCTCATACTACCAAACTTCTCTCTCATCACGCTGCTGCTGTGGTGTATTAATATGCAACTTACTCACATTGTTTTCAGTTGGTATTGCCAGCAGAGACTCAAAAAGAGAGTCAGGGCTTTCTAACTTATTGTACTAGAATTTGGTCAATGCGGAAGTGAGGTCATCTCAACCTCAACTTTTAACGCAGTGTTACAGCCACATGTATCCTCAGGTTTGTGGTTGGCTTTGTACTGAAATATCCACATTTATAGGTTTTTAGGTAGCAAGCAGTGCATTACATAATAGCTTTAAGAACATTTGGTTTTAAAGCAACTTTTTTTATAAGATTTTCTCCTTAAATTGTTTCCAAAATATTTTGGTGGTGCATCAACCTTTGACTAGGTAAGTGTCATTGCTACCATAGACTACATAGACTGGACCCCACACTGCTTGCGACAGTGTATCGTTCGTGTTAGTGGTAGGAACACTAAAAAGACAAATGGCTTGTTTTACAGCCTTCATCCATTTAGCCAATCCTAGGGCATGACTTTAGCCACCAACTAGCAAGGTGCCCTCTGAATGGCTATTGGGACTCAGGCCGTGAAGCGTGCCAGTGGTAGTAGTTTCAGTGGAAAGTTAAATAGTACTGCTTTATAAAGGGATATGCCTCTTATAATGTAACATAACCTTTCTGTGTGGAGTTTGCATGTTCTCCCTGTGCTGCGTGGGTTTACTCCGGGGGCTCCGGTTTCCTCTCACAATCCAAAGACATGCATGTTAGGTTAATTGGTTGTTCTAAATTGTCCCTAGATATGTCTCCTATAGGCCCTTAGAATAGAGGGTTAGTACTAGTGAAAGCGCTTTGAGTGGTCTTTGTGACTAGAAAAGCGCTGTATAAGTGCAGGTTAGTTAGTAGTTAGTTATAATTACATATAATTCTGTTTACAATCAGTGGAACTACCTATGTCTGATCTCCCTGCCATCAAAATTAGTAACTTCAGTGGAAATAAATCTCACTATTGACAGGTGTGTGAGGAACAGAAATGCGAGGAGGAAGTATTCCCACTTGCGGTGCAATACCTGGACCAGTACCTGAGCCATTTTGCCACTGAAAAGAACAGGCTGCAGCTGATAGGGGCAGTGTGCATGTTCCTGGCTTCAAAAATGAGAGACACCACCCACCTGACTGCCCCCAAACTCGCCATCTACGCATACGGCTCCTTCTCAGCCTCAGACATCCTGGTAAATCTAAGCTGACGTCTTTGACATGTTGTTCTCCGCCTTCACCACAGTAGACAACTACAAATTATTTAACTCCATTAGTGATTACCATGACCAAAGAAGCCATTCAGAATTTTATCATTGTTCCATTTTCTGTCATAAGCCATAATTTTTGACCCCTTTGTGATATGTTTTTGGCCATAAAGTAGATATTAATGTGGTAATTCTCACAAAACTTCACTCAATTAGTGGCCACTACTCTGCCAACAATAGCTGAGATTTTATGGAATTTTAAACTTTATTCAACCAGGCAGATCTTTGTAGTTTCTGCAAACAATATTGATGCTAATGAAAGATATGTGCATAAGAAGTTTGTGATGGAAAAGCACGATAATTGATTTGACTCCTGAATGTGCATTAAATCTTTATAATCTTAGAAGGGGTGGATTTACTTGGACAGTCAGTTTTAGGAACATGCCCCTTTAGCACTTTGGGTCCTGAACTCGGTTTTTCATCTCATGAAGCTGGATGAGCCCTTACAAGACTGACAAGATAATTCAAGATGGCTGCACGCATGTGCTGCACGTCAAGTGTTTTTGTTTTTCTAGTTGGTCATGCACACAGCACTGCCCAAACTCTCTCTGAACATGCTGCAGCAGTGTTTTATACATAAATTACAGCTAACAGCAATGTTTTAGTTGGTATTGCTAAAAGTAGGAACAAGAGACTGACATGGTGCATTGGAGTGTCCATTTGACATTTGGTTTCCAACCTGTAGAACATAACACACTGTAACTAATGAATCACTTCAGAGGGAGTTGAATATACAGTGGTCTGAAAAAGTGTTTCCCCCTTCGTGATTTCTCATTTTTTTTGTATGTTTGTCACACCTAAATGTTTCAGATCATCAAACAAATTTAAATATTGGACAAAAATAACACAAGTAAACACAAAATGCAGTTTTTAAATGAAGGTATTTATTATTAAGGGGGAAAAAAAAAAAATCCAAACCTACATGGCCCTGTGTGTGTGTGGGGGGGGAGTGATTTCCCCCCCCATTAAAGCATCAATTAACTGTGGTTTATCACATCTTTGGAAAGCTGAGTTCAATTTCTCTAGCCACACCCAGGCCTGATTATTGCCACACCTGTTCTCAATCAAGAAATCACTTAAATAGGACCTGCCTGACAGTGAAGTAGACCAAAAGATCTTCAAAAGCTAGACATCATGCTGCAATCCAAAGAAATTCAGGAACAAATGAGAAACAAAGTAATTGAGATCGATCAGTCTGTAAAAGGTTATAAAGCCATTTCTAAAGCTTTGGGACTCCAGCGGACCACAGTGAGAGCCATTATCCACAAATGGCAAAAACATGGAACAGGGGTGAACCTTCCCAGGAGTGGCCAGTTGACCAAAATTACCCCAAGAGTGCAGCAACGACTCATCCAGGAGGTCACAAAAGTCCTCACAACAGATAAGATAAGATAAGCCTTTATTAGTCCCACAAAGGGGAAATTCCAGGATTGCAACAGCACAGGGATAGCAACACTCAGAGCAACAATCAGAAGGCAAGAAAAAAAAAAACAAGCAAGCAAGAGCAGCTAATATACATATGTACATATTACTATAAAATATACTGTATATATACACATACACACACACAGACACACAGTGCAGAGCATTGTAGCTGGATGGAATAAATATATGAATATATAAACACACAGTGCAGAGCATTGTAGCTAGATGGAATAAATATGTAAATATATAAACACCCACAGTACGGAGCATTGCAGCTAGGTGGAATAAATATGTAAGTATATAAACACACACAGTGCGGAGCATTGTAGCTAGATGGAATAAATGTATAGATATATAAAAACACAGTGCGGAGCATTGTAGCTAGATGGAATAAATATATAGATATATAAATATGAACACACCCAGTGCTGAGCATTGTAGCTAGATGGAATAAATATGTAAATATATAAACACACACAGTGCAGAGCATTGTTGTTAGATGGGATGAAACAGCATAACCCTCTACTTAGTTATCCTACATGGTATGATTATAAGATAAGATAAGCCTTTATTAGTCCCACAAGGGGGAAATTCCAGGATTGCAACAGCACAGGGATAGCAACACTCAGAGCAACAATCAGAAGGCAAGAAAAAAAACAAGCAAGCAAGAGCAGCCAATAAACATATGTACGCACCACTATAAAATATATATATATACACACACACACACAGACACACAGTGCAGAGCACTGCAGCCGGATGGAACAAACATATGAATACATGAACACACAGTGCAGAGCATTGTAGCTAGATGGAACAAATATGTAAATATATAAACACCCACAGTACGGAGCATTGCAGCCAGGTGGAATAAATATGCAAGTATATAAACACACACAGTGCGGAGCAATGTAGCTAGATGGAATAATATGTAGATATATAAATATATAAACACCCACAGTACGGAGCATTGTAGCTAGATGGAATAAATATGCAAATATATAAACACACACAGTGCAGAGCATTGTTGCTAGACGGAATGAAACAGCATAACCGTCTACTTAGTTATCCTACATGGTATGATTATGTGCCCATACATATTCTCACCCTCCATAGCGACCGGTATTTTCCTAGTTGTATGCCGGAGGGGACCATTGTGTAAGTCTATTGCATCTTTTGCATTTAAAAACTATTAGTTTGTTACGTTTTTTTGCTATCTCTGCGAGCAGCCCTGCTTAGGTTGTACAGTCTGACAGCTGTTGGTAGGAAGGACCTGCGAAACCTCTCGGTTGTGCACCTGGGATGATGTAGTCTGCTGCTAAATGAGCTCCTCAGTGCATTCAGTACGTCCTGCATAGGGTGGAACTCGGACTCCAGCAGAGATGACAGTTTAGCCACCGTCCTTCTCTCTCCTATCTCCTCCACCGGATCAAGGCGCTGCCCCAGGACTGAGCTAGCTTTCTTAATCAGTTTGTTCAGTCTCTTCCTATCTGCTGCTGTAATGCCACTGCCCCAGCAGACCACTCCAAAAGTGATGGCTGATGCCACCACCGTGTCATAGAATGACTTCAGCAGCGCCCCTTGTACACCAAAAGACCTGAGTCTCCTCAGCAGGAACAGCCTGCGCTGTCCCTTCTTGTAGAGTGCGTCAGTATTGTGTGACCAGTCTAGTTTATTGTTCAGATGAACACCCAGGTACTTATAGGATGTCACCATCTCGATGTCTGTTCCCTGTATATTTACTGGTGCTGTGAGGGGCTGCCCATGCCTGCGGCAGTCCACCACCAGCTCCTTAGTTTTCCTTGCGTTGATCTGGAGGCAGTTCCGATGGCACCAGTCTACAAAGTCCTGGATAAGCCCTCTGTACTCAGCTTCATCTCCATTGGAGATGAGGCCAACGATCGCAGAGTCATCAGAGAACTTCTGTAGATGGCAGTGTGTTGTGTTGTGTGAGAAGTCCGCAGTATAAAGAGTGAACAGGAAGGGAGCCAGCACCGTTCCCTGGGGGGCCCCCGTGCTACTGATGATCGTGTCGGACACACAGTCCCGGGTTCTCACAAACTGAGGCCGGTTCGTGAGGTAGTCCAGGATCCATGATGACAGGTGCTGGTCCACCCCTGCGCGCAGCAGCTTGTCCTTCAGGATCATCGGTTGGATGGTGTTGAAAGCACTGGAGAAGTCAAAGAACATGATCCTCACCATATTCCCGGGCTTCTCCAGGTGGGACAGAGAACAGTGAAGGAGGAAGATCACCGCATCCTCCACCCCAATGCCATGCTGGTAGGTGAACTGGAGTGGATCCATCGCTGGTTCCACCAGGGGGCGGAGGTGAGCAAGGAGCAGTCTCTCCAGGGGTCTTCATCAAGTGGGACATCAAGGCCACCGGTCTGTAGCTGTTCAGGTCTTTGGGGTGGGAAGTTTTTGGTACAGGTACCACACAAGATGTTTTCCACAGCTGTGGTACCCTCCCCAGCTTCAGGCTCAGGTTGAAGATGTACGTCACAATCCCACACAGCTGGTCTGCACAGGACTTGAGGAGCTTTGCGCTGATGCCGTCCGGTCCCGACGCCTTCCTCGCCTTGATCTTCCTCAGCTCCGTCCTCACCTGGGTCCTGGTCAGGGTCAGGATGGGGGGCTGTGTGTTGGGGGTGGGGGGGTGTTGGTGGAGTGGGGAGTGGGCAGCAGGACTTGATGGCTTCAGAGGCAGCAGTGGTTGTTGTGCAGTCAGGGGGGAGGGCGGTTGGTCAAACCTATTGAAAAACAGATTCAGGTTGTTCGCCCACTCCCTGCCCCCCGTGGCCTGGGAGGAGGTATTCTGGAGCCCAGAGATGGTTTTGAGGTTTCTCCAGACCCCGCTGATGTCGCTCTGTTGCAACTTGTCCTCCATCTTCTTCCTGAAGCTGTCCTTGCCTTCTCTGATCTTTCTCCTCAGCTCCCTCTGTACGGACTTCAGCATCTCCCTATTCCCCGACCCGAAGATCCTCTTCTTCTCTCTCAGAAGTGTTTTAATCTCAGGGTTGATCCAGGGTTTGTTGTTTGAGCAACACCGTATGGTCTTGGTGGGGAACGGATTTGTCCACACAGAAGCTGAGGTAGCCCGTGAAGGTGTGAATGAGGCCATCGATGTCCTCACCATGTGGATCGCAGAGCTGCTTCCAGGCGGTGGCTTCAAAACAGCCTTTTAGAGTGTCCATTGTCTCCTCAGACCATAACTCCACTGTGCGCATGGCCGGACGTTGTCTGTGCACCAGGGGTTTGTACACCGGCCGGAGATGAACCAAGTTGTGATCCGATCTCCCGAGTGGGGGGGAGTTGTGATGAGGTGTACGCCTCCTTAGTGTTTGCGTAGAATAAGTCCAGTGTTTTATTGTCTCTAGTGTGGCATGTGACATACTGGGTGACAGCATCCAAAGAACTGCAAGCCTCACTTGCCTCAGTTAAGGTCAGTGTTCATGACTCCACCATAAGAAAGACACTGGGCAAAAATGGCCTGCATGGCAGAGTCCCAAGATGAAAACCATTGCTGAGCAAAAGAACATAAAGGCTCATCTCAGTTTTGTCAGAAAACATCTTGATGATCATCAAGACTTTTGTTAAAATACTCTGTGGACTGACGAGACAAATGTTGAACTTTTGGAAGGTGTGTCCCATTACATCTGGCGTAAAAGTAACAGCATTTCAGAAAAGGAACATCATACCAACAGTAAAATATAGTGGTGGTAGTGTGATGGTCTGGGGCTGTCTTGCTGCTTCAGGACCTGGAAGACTTGCTATGGTAAATGGAACCATGAATTCTGATGTCTACCAAAAAATCCTGAAGGAGAATGGCCAGCCATCTGTTCATGGCCTCAAGCTGAAGTGCGCTTGGGTTCTGCAGCAGGATAATGATCCAAAACACACCAGCAAGTCCACCTCTGAATGGCTTAAGAAAAACTAGAAAAGCACTCGGAGAGCGCAGACCTCCGCCAAGCGGCACAGTTCCGCCCATACAGTGTTTGTGTGTACGTTTTCAGATTCCTTGACCATGAAAACATATGACTAGCAATTGGATTGACAATGATGGGATTAGCGGTTCAGTAGTTATTCACGAAAATGGCATTTTCCGTAATGGCGGCGACAGTTTCCCCCATACAGTGTTTGTGTGTACGTTTTGAGATTCCTTGACCATGAAAACATATGAGTAGCAATAGGACGGTGATTCTCCGCATCGTCTGTGTTGTCTCCCTGCCTTTTTTTCTTTCTCATGCACTCTGCACTCTGTTGCCTTCTGTGTTTCACACCTTTAGACTTTGAACGAGGCATGACTGGCAATATCGAGCAGATCTTCTTTTTTTAAAAAAAAAAAAAAACATAACCTCCTGGCGGAGGTAATAAGAAAATAAATAAATAAATAAATAAAACTAAGCTCGACGAGCTTCAATAGTGCCTGAGTCGCTGCATTTCTTGTCGCTGCAGCACGGTGATTCTCCGCATCCTGTGTGTTGAAAATGGCCCTATGTCACAATGTTAAAGAATCCTTTAAAAAATTCCTGTATCCAGACGGTGATCCGGATCATCCCTAAAATTTAATCAGTTCTTCCTTGTACCATTTGCAACAACGCCTGAAAGTTTCATCGAAATCCGTCCAAAACTTTTTGAGTTATCTTGCTAACCAACAGACAGACAAACAGACAAACCCCGGCAAAAACATAACCTCCTGGCCTGCGGCCTGGCGGAGATAACAAAATGAAGACTTTGGAGTGGCCTAGTCAAAGTCCTGACCTGAATCTGAATGAGATGCTGTTGTATGACCTTAAAAAGGCGGTTCATGCTTGAAAACCCTCCAGTGTGGCTGAATTACAACAATTCTGCAGATGAGTGGGCCAAAATTCCTCCACAGTGCTTTAAGACTCATTGCCAGTTATCACAAATGCTTGATTGCAGCTGTTGCTGCTAAGGGTGGCCCAACAAGTTGTTAGGTTTAGGGGGCAATCACTTTTTCACACAGGGTTATGTAGGTTTGGATTTTTTCCCCTTAATAATAAACACCTTCATTTAAAAACTGCATTTTGTTTACTTGTGTAATCTTTGTCTAATATTTACATTTGTTTGATCTGAAACATTTAAGTGTGACAAACATACAAAAAAAGCGAAATCAGGAAGGGGGCAAAGACTTTTTCACACCACTGTAGCAGATGGAAGCAGCTAATGCACATTAACAATGCCTATGTTTACATGCACACAAACCAATGATAAATGGAATTCTGGAGTTCTGATTATTCAAGTAGTCATGTCAACAGAATAATCAGAATAAGGCTGCTATCCCGTTATGAGAAAACTAGCTCAAGTAGTTTGCGGCCCAATAGTCGCTTTATTCAGTGCATGTTAACACGATTCTAAACCATTCTGTTTATTCATCGTTATTGGATTATTGTGGCCATGTAACCGGGCTCATTGATGTCACAGTCCTAAGTGACGGCTTACCATGGTTGCTGTGCCACTAGGAAAAACACTGCTATAGAAGTGACAGGTGAGGGGTGGGTTGATTATGTGGCTACTCACAGTTCTTCAAAAGTGGCTCTGGACAATCGGTATTCTTCCTGTGCCTAAGATTTGTTTTCATTTAGACAATACAATTTAAATTTTTACGTCGACATTTGACCATGTAGAACGCTGCATTACATTGTGGCATGTTTCATCTCCCTCCTTGATAATTTCCCTTAATGTGGATGATGAAAACAGGCACCTCTTTAGGTGAATTTTCAGAAGGGCACATTAAAAAATATTAAGTTGGATGAACACCTAGTAAGTGCCATTTAAAACTTCTTTCCCAAGAGAGGCCTGGCAAAGACGGCAGCATGTTTGAGTTACAACCAGTCATTCAACATGTCATTTACAAAAAAAAAAAAAAAAAATCAGGATAAAGAAATGGTCAAATCTATCCAAATAAAATGACAGGTAATCTTATCTCACTCAAAGACACTGTCCAGTATGCCACAGTTCCCTTTCTTAAAGGTTGGGGCAATGCCATTACGGCATAATCTTTAGAAAGATTATCTAAACCCCAAACTCCTGAAATAAACTGATTAAATTCCTTCAAATTCTTCTTTTCACTTTAGAAAGACATGGGTGTAAACTGTAATCCAAGTGGTTGGCTGGGACATAAAACCAGAAATGTATGAAAAAGAACTTATTGGTTTTCTGCCTTTCACAACACTGAATGTGTGATTGTACCCCAAGAAAATACCTCCATTTCAAACAAACAGAAAGCTCGAGGGGTGAGGAAGTGAGGATGTTTGTGGCCACATCTGTACAGTTGTGTTTTTGACAGTGGACTGGTTTCTGGAATGTGTGTTGCAGGAGTGGGAGATTGTGGTCGTGTCCAGGTTAGACTGGTCCCTGGCCTCTGTGGTACCCTCTGACTTCCTGGAGCCAATCCTTTACGTTCTCCCCGTTCGCCAGCCTCACAAGCTTCAGCCCTTCCGCAGGCATTTTCACTCCTACATTGCTCTGGCAGTCACTGGTAAGTTACATAACTGAGTTATCTAAACACTTTTTGTGCATGAATAAGCTGCCAATGGGAGACAATATAAACTGGGAGGGAATCACATGTTCATATTTTACCATCAGTTTTCTTGTGTATTGATTTCAGAGATCAGTGATAGGTCCGTAGTAACAGAGGCAAGCAAAGCGGCACTTTTGACTCACTGATAACATTTTTAATGACCATTTAATGCAATTGCGAAATCGTGAATTCCCAAACATTAAACAATGGTCACAAAGCAAAACAGCCTAAACTTTGATTACCATGTGTCAGCAGTTCATTTTGGAGACCGAGAGCTGAGTTTGTGTAATCCTGCATTGTCCGCTCTGAAAGACGAGCATCCAACTATTCAGCTGGCCGATTTCCCTCCAGCCCCTGTGAAACTGCCTGAGGCAACAGGTCACAGGGATTAGTGGCTGTGCTTTTAAACAGACTATAACATTACAAGCCATAACGTTTACAACATTTAGCCCATTCAACAAGATGTCAAGAAATGACTAAAGGGCTGACTCTTGCTCTCAGGTTTTCTTCGGCCTGAGGAAAATTGGATATCAGATTATGAAGTGTGAGGAAATGACTGCTTTCTTTTACCAGGGCGTGCCAACAATGGGGCCAGTTATCTAAACTCTGCTTCAGTTTTGACTATTTTTAATTTCCTCACTGTTGTATTCTGAAAGCAGACAGTCATTATGAGAAGAAACTACGGAGTAATATGTATCCCCCATGTGTATTCCTCCTGCCAGAAAGCAAGTTTTCCATCTTCTTACCCTCCATTCTGGCGTGTGCCTCTTTGATCATAGCCATACAGAAGACGAAGCTGCTGGGTATTTCATTGACCCTAGAGCCACTGATGAAGTATTTGGCCAACCTCTTGGGCTCAGATCTGGTAAGGTAATCTATAACTGACATTTTTGAGGTCCTTTTTGACTTTGCCTTGCTGTCAAATGTGCAACCTTAAAAAAAAAAAAAAATTCACCCCCTCATTTGTTCTTCCCACTTTGTGGCTTTTATAAATGGAATTATGGTCACAAAAAGTCTTTAATGTCAAACTGAAAACAGATTTGTACAAAGCATTAATTAAAAGGCCAGTTCTTAAAACCAGACAGCTTTGGGTAGATACAGTATGACTCATCAACTCTGGTTTGTAGCTCATCTACGGGGAGGGCTGCAAAGTTCATAGTGGTCAAATTTGACCAAATGTGATTTATTTTTCAACATAGTCTCCCCTTCGGTCCACGCTCTTCTTCCATCGGTGTTGGAGCGCTTTAAAAATAAACCACATTTGGTCAAATTCGACCACTATGAACTTTTCAGCCTCCCCTCACAGAGGAAGGGAACCCCCCCCACTTCTACTGCCTGGTGGCTATGCTCAATCTTGAGAGAGGCTTCTGGAATAAAGGCAGTTTGATACAGACTTCAAATCACTTACTGGCTACATCTGTGGACAGCACTGGTGCCAAGCTGCATGAGCTTTTGCCCTTCACTTGGATTACACCAGTGACATGCAGAGGGGGGATCTCCTACATGGACAACAGCTCATCCTCCACATCTCCTTTGCCCAGGCTTGGCCATGGGGAGGGCACTCCAGTGCCACTGCAAAACAATGGCACAGCAAGGTGCTGTTCCAGCGTGACTCTCAAAGTTGCAAATCCACAACCATTTATGACCCATGGATGGAGTTATAAAATAAGTGGTTGAATAAATGTTCCTCCCTTTTACTGTGACTGACCTAAACCAAGGTCCAGCCAGTTGGTGCTTTTAGTTTCATAGAGTTCAAACTCTAGTCAAGATTTTCCAGCTGTGGCTTTCTGTTTGCCACTCTTACATTTGCAATATTTCCTCCATTTCTTAATGATAAATTTAACTGAATTCAAGGGGATGTTGTGACTTAATTGTAATTTTTTGTGACAATTTTCAGTATTTTTTTTTTTTTCCCCCCTTGAGTTGCATGGAAAATTCTTTTGTCTTCATGATGCAACTGTAACCAGAAATGCTGACGGAACCAGTGACTCAACTTTTCAGATACGGGCGTCTTTATACTAGTCACTTTTGTTTCCATTTCACTAATAATTTTGAGACTAATGGCACCAGCTGGCTGGACCTCTGAAGTCCATCGCTTTAAAGGAAGTGAATATTTATGCAGTTATTTTATAAAAAAAAAAAAAAAAAAAAAAAAAATTAACCTCTTACCATTCTGGTGTTCTGCCTGTGGGGTGTTTTATATTGGCTGGAAAGGTAAGGTTTAAAATTGGCATCACCTTTTACAAATTTACTTTCACCTTTTTTTTTTTTTCCAAAAAAAAAAAAGTGCCCATGATTAAATGTATAAAGGCAATAACAGAGGATGCATTTTTTTTAAATAGGCACTAACATTTTTCTCCCCAAAGTGGCTTGATCCATTTGAGAAAGGGTGCAAATAGTGTTTAGCATGCTTAAAAGATCCTCCGTGCACATTTTAAAGCATTCTACATTTTAACACTTGCCTGTATTGATTTGCATGACTGTTGTCTTTATGTCCTTGAACAGACCAGCCTCCGCCTCTGCTATGAGCAGCTTAGTTGTGCGGTGGAGGAAAAGTTTCCCTCTGGTTATCAGATGAGTGTCTGGAGTTCACAGCCATTCAGCTCGCAGAGCAGTTGACATCTGGGATGTTGTACGACATGAATGTCACTGCCCTAGGAAATTGGTCTCAAACACCCTGAAAGGCTTGAATGATTTGTAAATTTTGAATGGAATTTAGATGTTTTTGTATAGTAGTTCTGATGCTGCTTGTTCTAACAATTATTGCTGCAGCAAATCTGAATCAACTTTTTGTGATACTATTTAAGTCCACTAAACCTTCAGTGTAGTGTTTGTACACATTACTGTTGAAATAAAACTGTCCTTTTGCAACTTCTCTCTGCGTGGTTTCAACAGTGCTGATGAGTAATCAGTCCGGTTAACATCTATATGTAGGTCACCAATCATATCAGGCAGTGGTTGAGTTCTTTGTCCTTTTATTGATCTCCACCCCAGTCACAACAACATGGCAGGTCAGTCAAATGTGATCTGCCACTAACTTTGGTAAACAGGGTTTGAAAGAGAACCTGCATACCTACAACTTGTGGGATTACAAAAACGGGGATGAAATGCTCAAATACAAATTAACTGATTTTTTTTTTTTTTTTTTTAAAAATCTCCCAAACAACTACATTACTATCCTTTCACATTTCAGTAATACATGACACTGGCACAACTCAGATATTGACACAATCCCATTCCAGAAATGGCCATGTTGACAAAACAAAATGTAGTAGTTTTTACATTCGCGAGGAGCACTGGTATGCTTAAACATAAACTTCCAGTTTCTGAAAACGGGGTGAGACTTCTACCTCTCTTGTGCAACTTTTCTTACTTTCTCTAATACTCAAAGGACAGCTCAGAGTTAGGTTGTGTTTTTTTTGTTTTGTTTTTTTTTAGTTTAAGCAGTTAAGTCCTAGTCCACAACAGCATTTTCAATCAACACACCCATCAAATTGTGTAGTATGGAATTTTATGTATGACCACAGGAAATTTGCTGACAATTTGCTTAAAGAAATCATGATGTTACCTAAAACCCTGCCCTTATCTGTCCTCTAAAGATACCACACCATCCCATCATCCATGATTTCTTTAACACAGCTGGCCTACAGTCAACCAAGGGTGCACGTTTGTGAATGCTTTGAAACAATTAATGAGCTACCTACACCTATTCTAGGAAACTGTCACCCGTTAACAATCATTGGCCATCTGTGCACTTGTATCAGCGCTGGCTTGGGAGCAAAAGCAGGTTCTTCTGGTTATGCTTGTTGCGTCATGATCGCTATTCAAGTCATTATCCAAATATAGAATACACAAACACCCAAAAAAAAAAAGTTGTAAAAAGTCTTGAGTTGAATCTCAAAATGTGAGCTTGGCACTTTTCTCTTCTGGAGCTTTTAAATAAACCAAAAAGTCTACTAACATTAGCAAATTTGCTCTTTGGCATCTGTGAAATGTCACATTTCTAACAAACTGGAGTGTATAACAGAAATGCCATCCAGATATTAAGCTTGTCACTATTGGAATTATCATGGATAAACAATGATTTTACATGGTCACAAAACTGCCCTGCTGTAAACCTGACAGTCTAGTTTGTACATTAAAAAAAGGTTTCCCCAAGCAGTTGTTGACGAAGCAGTACTTTGTCCAAACTGAAACGGCTGTTTTGGTTTTCTTTCTCAATGCCAGCAGCTCTCTTCTCCTGAAGATATTTGAAATGAATATCACTTACACTCAGCAACTGATTTGTAAAACAAAGTGCCATATGGTGAATCTTGGCCTTTTTATGTACTTTAAATATAATGCTACAATAATGTTGTGATTTATCAATTACCATAAAATTGTGATTTCCAATGACAAGATCCCTGACTTCTCCATACAATTTCATTCCTGAAGTAAGCCAAAATCATCTCTTTAATGTGGTGGTATTTTCAAGTATTGCACTTTGGCTTATATCCTCATTCAATTACTATTATCCATTCCCTTTATTTTCCTGATTGGTCTTCAGCTGGTTATAGAGCCTCGTATAACCATAGCATGTTTGTAAGCCTCTGTGACATTGTCACAGTCGGTGATAGAAAAGGCACTGTCAGCTATTCCAGACTCATAACAGTTCCAGGACCTCAGCAGTCCATCGACCAGAATCCCATCTTCTTTGATGTCCAGCAGGTTGTCGGCAGAGACACAGCTTCTCATGCTAGCCTTGGCTGGTTTATCCACTTGTGATGGAGGTCTCACATGGTCTGGTAGATCTAGCTGATCAAAGGACTCTGAAGACAGGATGCTGTCTTCACTGATGGCCCCGCTAGGTCTTGGTCTTCCTCGGGGTAAAGACACTGCCAGCTGATCCAGAGAGCCAAAGTCCTGTAAACCATCTGAGGAGAACTTTCCATTACGCTTGAGGATGCCCTTCCGATATGGTGGTGCTGAGGGGCAGTCTTTAGTTTGCGTTACTAACCTAGAGTCACTGTTCTCGGGAGAAGACGAGTAATACCCTGATTCTTGCTCTGCAGGCTTCTTGAGTATACCTTTCCGAGGCAGTGGTGCAGCTGAAGGGGCATTCTCTGCTGTCGACAAACCCAAAACTATTTGTGGATTAGCTGAACCTGCAACTGGGGCTTCACTTATAGTCTTCTGTTTCACGCTGTTTCTTCTCTTTAGAATACCTTTGGATGGGCGAATGTCAGCACTTGCTTCATGAGCTGTCTGAGAGACATTGTTCTCTTTACGTGACCTTCGCAGAGAACGCTGGCGAACGACGTCCCCTCCACCACCCTGTGAGCGCAGCAGGCACCTCATCTTGGAGCCATTCTCCAATAAAGGCCTCGATGTACGCCGTAGCCAACTGGCAACACTAGCCAGCCCAGAGGGATGTGGTGTTGCTGGAGCCACTGGTGATGGTGTCTGCTCGACTTGACTGTTCCTTCTCTCACACAGTAATGGCTGCTGGTAACCCCAGTTGAGCCACCAGTGTCCGGCAATCTCCTCTATGGTGGCTCTGCGATCAGGATTTACCATCAGCATCCAACGGATGAGACCGGATGCATCTAACAGAAGGGGAAAGCAGCTGATTATGTGTTCTGCTAGGAAAACCAAAACCTACCATAAAACATAAGATGTAGATCAATCTGGCCACCGATTTCGGTGTTGTACCGTCTTGTGATGCTATCCTTACTGAGGTGGCGGCAGACTGTTAGCATCTGTTCCTGTTTTCTAACAGTAATATAGGAGGTTCTTTTGATGACTTTAAGCAGTTGCGGCTATTCAAATAGGTGTGTTTAACTACTTTGCATTACTGTAAAATGTCACTGAGATCACTTAATATTTCAGATTGCATTTGATCAGCTTAAAACCCTCAACTGAATGGCCACATCTGTTAATTATTAAATATAAATAACTATTCCATCCACACTGGTGAATAAGTAATCTTTAGAAAAGGTTGTTGATGATTTAATTTGGAGTAAAATGGGGACATTCTTGATTGACAGTTACATTTAAACCTACAAAATGTAAGGCTGCCACTGCTGTTTGTGGTTCCTTGATGTTTACTTTGGTCATTATGTTGCCCAAGCTTGGCCAAATAATTTCGAATTTCATAACTGTTATTAAAGTGTTATGTGCAACCACCACAACATTACTGCTGGATGGTAAGCTAACCATGCTAATCATTTTGCTGTTATTAGGAAGAAAATCCTTCCTGTTTGTAGTGTTGAACAGCTTCTTTCATGCACCTTTGAGTGTATACTCAGGGAATCTGTAAAATGTATGGTCGCAGACAGAGGCACATGTTGTACAGTAAAGGCTTGTGCATTTCAGTTTTCTTTTTTCCGAAGTTGAAGTTTATCACTGCTGTTAGAGCAAATGAGAACTGCAGTTCTTTTCAATATCCTTGACATTTTTGTTCAATGTGACGTTAAAAGAAAAACAAAAATGTTGTAAGGACAACTCGCTTTTAAATGGGTGCATATCTCTGGAAGACAACTGCAGTAATGGAAGCTTGTTCACTTTTGGTTATTTGGCTGACTGGTTTCTATAGACCTGCACAAAGTTTCTGGCCAACCATAGCAACTCACCAGAAGGATTCTTAGGTCTGCGATAGTTTCCGGTGCTAATCTGTTGGACAAGTATCTTATGGTTGTTTCCATCAAATGGCATGGTGCCATGAACCAGTGTGTACAATAGCACACCAAGTGACCAAGTATCCACTTCTGGTCCACGATATGGCCTTCCATTGACTATCTCTGGGGAAGCATACAAAGGGCTTCCGCAAAAAGTCTGGAGAAACTCATCACCGCTGTAGAGGTTTGACAGACCAAAGTCGGCAATCTGCAAGAAATGGACAAACCTTCAGTGATTCCTGTGTAGTGACTCCTCCCATCACATTTAAAATTCAGACAAAACTTCAAGCATTGTATTTATCCTCCAGGTTTCAAAAACTGTATTTAATCAGATTGTTTGCTTTTCAGTTGGCCTTGAGTGCTACCATGACAAACCAGAGTCATTTCTAAACAAGCATATATTAAGAAAATTGGAAACATCCTGTCACTGCCTAAACCTAGAGTTCAATGTATAAAAAAATGAGGTGAGTCTTTTGTACAACCAATTTCACTTAAGGTATGCAGCTTTCTGTCTGTTCATCTACTTTCCAATTTGATAAAGTTGGATCTGGATCATTTCTCCCTGACTCATCCCCTAGTTCTGCAGTTAGTAGTTCTCTTCTAGTTCCCTTAATTCTCCGCTCACACATCACTATTTTATAATAAGTTTGACTCATTTCAGAATTAGTACTTCGCCTCATTTTCTGTTAGTATCTTTCCCCATACCAGTCTTCTATCCGATCCTGTACTTGTTCAGTGTTGGTTTATTGTATAATAAAGTTGCTAAAATATTATTTAAGCCTCATAACTAATTCCTGACACTGAATATTTCATCTGCACAAACTGCCGTTTTTATTCTAGTATAATGACGCTTAGAATATTCAAATGTGAAAACTCAAGGTGTCTTCTGCATACCTTCACATTGCCATTGTCATCGAGTAAAATATTCTCCAGTTTCAGGTCCCGGTGTACTATGCCATTCTGTGAGGGAAGGAAAAAAAAAAATGGATATCAGTTTTACAGGATACCTTTAGGGAGAAAAGTTCCACACAGACCATTACGCATCAGTTTACTGAAGTTCACCTAAATTACATGAAAGGATTTGTTTTCACTGGGTTAGCCCACATTCTTTTGAGGGATGACTATTTTGTCCGTCAGCTATGCCTCATTGTCCTCCACTCTGCAGGGGACATCCCTTTGACAACAATGAGTTTGCATGTACTTTGGTTTCAAAAGTGCAGGTCACTGACTACTTACATACAAGCATTTGTTGTAGCAGTGAAAACATTCCTTGCTGGTTGCTTTATGTTACGTTGACACTCGAGATGCAATCATAAAGAAACTGGAATGGGAAATTTAAGGAATCGCCATGCTAAATGAGAGTGATATGGACTTTGATGACCTTTTCCACTGCACAATATGGAAAATTAAATATTTAGCAAGACATCAGAGATCCATAAAAGTGGACTAACACAGATGGTTGACATATTAAATGACAGGGCAATTCACTCAGTAAATATTATCCAGCAAACCTTTCTGAATGCTATGCAGAGTTCAGACAAACTATAATAGAAGGTTCTGGAAATGTCCACAATTATACAGCTGTGGACTTTGGTGACAACTGACTGAGTGTATGAGTGTGTGTTCTGTTCCTTCACACCCTCATTAAACTGTGTGAGCCCATGCGTGTGTGTGCTGGGATGGCTAGCCTTTATCCTCCTAGCTGATCTCTCTACAGACCAACTGTTCATTCCCCTCTTCTTCATTTCCCTACACTGACATTGAATAGTGCTCATTATGTAACTCTGGAGGTGCCAGTACCCAGGAAAAAAAGGAGTCAGACTGGGGATCTGCGTCACTGGGCCTGAAGTGGCAGAAGGTAGCAACTATATGATGTTGACATAAGGGAATCCGCCTTACCTGATGGCAGTAGTGCACAGCCGATACAATTTGCCTGAAGAAGTGCCTGGCCTCCCGCTCAGAGATATTCTTCCTGTCACAGATGTAGTCGTACAGATCCCCCTGGCTGGCATACTCCATTACGATTACAATTTTGTCCTTGTTTTCAAACACTGCAAGACAGGAAAATGCAGTGAAAGCTGTTAATTTATGGCTTCAAAGCCCTCAAAGAACTGAAACATACGCTCTATTGTAAGCTTTTTGTGCAACCTCGAGTTCATTAGGATACCAGAGGCCCCATGACAACTATATGGCAAACAAACATGCATTGAAGTAGAGAAATGCAGAATGATTTGGCATGAGGGACACTAGAAGGCATGAGGCTCTGCATATTAGGCTGCATTGGCGCAGGGTTATGGCAGGGTATTGGCACTTATGTAACCGAGTATCCATCCTCAGCACAAAGACTTGCGTGACAACCCTCTGAATCTCAAACAGAGATCGATTCAGAAATGTCTTTTTCCTCAGGTACCACGTTTCATGCAGCGTGTGGCTGAGAGATTAACTGTTTGCTCAAGACTGAAAGTAATCCAAAACGTGATTAGCCTTTGGTTTAATGCTGTACCTTCATATATGGTGATGATGTGCGGATGACAGAGCGATGACATGATCTCAATTTCTCGGCGAATATGAACCAGGTCTTGCTCATCCTTGATCTTCTCCTTTCGAATTGACTTAACAGCCACCTTAAAACAGAAAAAAAAAAAAGGGAAAATTTTTTTTTTTTAGTACAGTTAGTAGAATTGAACAGTTATTTTAAACCAAAAGTAAAAAGCCACTTTGGAGAATTTAAATTAAAAAGAAGTACAAGTCTTTCTTCCTCAGTGGACTATATTAGCATCAATGTTCTTTTCAGAAAATGTTGAACTTTTTGATGAAATGTGCAATTCTTGTCATAAATGAGTAGCCTTTCTTGTAAACTTGACCCCCCACATATATTTACTCCATTTTTATGCACATAAATATGCATTTTCCCTTAAATGCATCTATTTTTTCACTAAATTTGTAGCTTTTCTCAGATGCAGTATTAAGCATTTTTCCTTTTCCTCATATTTGCCATTTTTGTCTTGTAAATTTGATTTTTTTTTTTGTTATACATTTGAAAATTTATTCATGTAAATTTGTGTGGGGTTTTTTGGTAAAATTTTGTGATTTTTACTGTGAAATTTCTACTTTTTTTCTTGTGAATTTGGGAGACTTCACTCCTAAATTTAAAAGGTTTTTATTTTTGAAAATTTGGTAAATTAAAATAAACCAGTTTTGGGGGAAAGAATGAATATCGAAATAGCAAATCTGAAGACCGAACACCAGTGTAACAAATGAATATCTGGATTAAATACAGGTGCATCTCAATAAATTAGAATGTCATTGAAAAGTTGATTTATTTCTGTAATTCAATTCCAAAAATGAATCTCATTATGTAGATTCATTCCACACAGAGTGATATATTGCAACTGTTTTTCTTTTAATTTTGATGTTATGGCTTACAGCTCTGAAACCCCAAATTCATTTTCTCAAAAAATTAGAATATTACATAAAATTGTTTTTTTTGTTTGTTTTTTTAAAAAATATTTTTAATAGACATGTTGGCTGACTGAAAAGTATGTCCATACTCAATACTTGGTTGGGGCTCCTTTTGCATGAATTACTGCATCAATACGTTGTAGCATGAAGGTGTTCAGCCTGTGGTACTGCTGAGGTGTTATGAAGGCCCAGGTTGCTTTGATAGCGGTCTTCAGTTCGTCTGCATTGTTGGGCCTGGTGTTTCTCATCTTCCTCTTGCTGACCAATCAAGCACTGTGATACCATGGTCATTAAACCAGATTTTGGTACTTTTGGCAGTGTGGGCAGGTGCCAAGTTCTGCTGGAAAATTAAATCAGCATCTCCATAAAGCTCGTCAGCAGAGGGAAGCATGAAGTGCTCTAAAAATTTCCTGGTGGACGACTGCACTGACTTTGGACTTGATAAAACACAGTGGACCAACACCAGAAGATGACCTCTTTTCAGATGAAAGTAAATTTTGCATTTCATTTGGAAATCAAGGTCCAAGAGTCTGGAGGAGTGCAGAGGCACAGAATTCAAGTTGCTTGAGGTCCAGTGTGAAGTTTCCACAGTCAATGATGATTTCGAGAGCCACGTCATCTGCTGGTGTTGGCCCAATGTATTTTATCAAGTCCAAAGTCAGCACAGTCGTCTACTGGGAGATTTTAGAGCACTTCATGCTTCCCTCTGCTGACAAGCTTTATGGAGATGCCGATTTAATTTTCCAGCAGGACTTGGCACCTGCCCACACTGCCAAAAGTACCAATACCTGGTTTAATGACCATGGTATCACTATGTTTGACTGGCCAGCAAACTTTCCTGACCTAAACCCCCACAGAGAATCTATGGGGTATTGTCAAGAGGAAGATCAGACACCAGACCCAATAATGCAGATGAGCTGAAGGCCACCATCAAAGCAACCTGGGCCTTCATAACACTTCAGCAGTACCACAGGCTGATGGCCTCCATGCTACCCCACACTGATACAGTAATTCATGCAAAAGGAACTCCAACCAAGTATTGAGTATGTACATGGACATACAGTGGTGTGAAAAAGTGTTTGCCCCCTTGCTGATTTCTCATTTTTTGTATGTCACACTTAAATGTTTCAGCTCATCAAACAAATCTAAATATTAGACAAAGCTAACACAAAATGCAATTTTTAAATTGAAGGTGTTTATTATTTAGGGTAAAAAAAAAAATCCAAACCTATGTGGCCCTGTGTGAAAAAGTAATCCACCCCCTGTTCAAACATAAATTAACTGTGGTTTATCACATCTTTGGAAAGCTGAGTTCAATTTTCTAGCCATTTCTAAAGCTTTGGGACTCCAGCAAACCACGTTGAGAGCCATTATCAACAAATGGTGAAAACATGAAACAATGGTGAACCTTCCCAGGAGTGGCCGGCCGACCAAAACTACCCCAGGGGCACAGCAACGACTCATTCAAGAGGTCACAAAAGACCGCACAACAACATCCAAAGAACTGCAGGCCTCACTTGCCTCAGTTAAGGTCAGTGTTCATGACTCCACCATAAGAAAGAGACTGGGCAAAAATGGCCTGTATGGCAGAATTTCAAGACGAAAACCACTGCTGAGCAAAAAGAACATAAAGGCTCGTCTCAGTTTTGCCAGAAAACATCTTGATGATCCCCAAGACTTTTGGGAAAATACTCTGTGGACTGACAAGACAAAAGTTGGACTTTTTGGACGGTGTGTGTCCCATTACATCCGGTGTAAAAGTAATACAGCATTTCAGAAAAGGAACATCATATCAACAGTAAAATATGGTGGTGGTAGTGTGATGGTCTGGGGCTGTTTTGCTGCTTCAGGACCTGGAAGACTTAATGTGGTAAATGGAACCATGAATTCTGCTGTCTACCAAAAAATCCTGAAGGAGAATGTCCGGCCATCTGTTTGTGACCTCAAGCTGAAGCGCACTTGGGTTCTGCAGCAGGACAATGATCCAAAACACACCAGCAAGTCCACCTCTGAATGGCTTAAGAAAAACAAAATGAAGACTTTGGAGTCAAAGTCCTGACCTGAATCTGATTGAAATGCTGTGGCATGACCTTCAAAAGGAGGTTCATGCTCGAAAACCCTCCAATGTGGCTGAATTACAATTCAGCAAAGATGAGTGGGCCAAAATTCCTCCACAGCGCTGTAAAAGACTCATTGCCAGTTACTGCAAATGCTTGATTGCAGTTGTTGCTGCTAAGGGTGGCTCAACCATCACTTTTTCACACAGTGCCATGTAGGTTTGGATTTTTTTCCCTTTAATCATAAACCCCTTCATTTAAAAACTGCATTTAGTGTTTACTTGTGTTATCTTTGTCTAATATTTAAATTTGTTTGATGATCTGAAACATTTAAGTGTGACAAACATACAAAAAAATGAGACATCAGGAAGGGGGCAAACACTTTTTCACACCACTGTACTTTTCAGTCTACCAACATTTCAATTAAAAATCAATCTTTTAAAATAATTTTATGCAATATTCTAATTTTTTGAGAAACTGAATTTGGGGTTTTCATGAGCTGTAAGACATAACCATCACAATTAAAAGAAAACACTTGAAATATATCACTGTGTGTAATGAATCTATATACTGTAATACAAGAGTTTCACTTTTTGAATTGAATTACTGAAATAAATCAACTTTTCACTGACATTCTAATTTAGTGATATGCACCTGTATTTGGGTACAGCCCTTGAAGTTAGTTAACCCATTTTTGTATAAATTTACAACTCAGTAAATTAAGAGTTTTCCTTTTACTGCACCATGACATTTGTTTCTTCAGACCACGTACAACTGAATTTTAGCAAGGTTTCTGAAAGAAAAGTTGCATAACCATTATTTAAGAACAAACAATATAGTGTGAGCAGCTGGTGCAACAAAGATTAGAGAAGACTGTACAAGATGAGGCATGTCTGTGGAGCAGAATGAGGTTAAAGAAAAAAAAAATCACATGAATAAGCTGTGACTTTAACAAAAATTGTCAGCCATTTAAAGCTTGTTTGATAGCGTGTGGAACAATGGGCAGTGAACCGAAAAATCTGCAGTGTTTCCAGCACTGCAGAGGGGATAACAGGCCAAGTATTGTCTCCTCTAAAGAAAATTATTGTGTGCCATTAAGTCTGCAAGGCCCACAGAGGTAAATGTGACTCTGAATATTATCTTGAAGTGTTTTCACACAGACAAGCTGCATTCATGTCTTTATGTCGTCTATTTGGAGCTCAGATGCTTGGGATTCCTGAGCACCGAGTGCATCATCAGTCTACCCCAGGGTTCAGTTGGGGTCCTGAGGCACCAGATGGCACTGGCTGTGGGGTGTCCTTGCTTCCTCCTGATTTTAACGCTCAAGGCTTCAGAGACAAGGAAATGAGTAAAGCAGGAACTTGTCATATCAGTATGAACACACGGCTGTCTCCCTGTCATGAGTCATCGTCTGGCGTG
Organism: Pholidichthys leucotaenia; assembly: GCA_020510985.1. NCBI lineage: Eukaryota > Metazoa > Chordata > Actinopteri > Cichliformes > Pholidichthyidae > Pholidichthys > Pholidichthys leucotaenia. The sequence goes on along the minus strand of CM035837.1, from coordinate 121,058,439 downwards.
GATGCTCCTCCACATTCAGCTCCGTGTTTGCTCCATAGACCTTTTTTCCTGATTCTGAGAAGGGAGCTTTCCTGCGTTTGTTTGGATAGCTGTCAGACGAGCTGAACTCACACTCATGATGAATTCACACCCTTGTGAATTTGTCAGTGTGCATGTGTGCACTCCCATCAGTCGGCTTGTTCCACGTAATCAGCACCAAGAGACCAAAATCCTTCATATTTCACAGTTTCTCTACAACCAATACTAAATTCTGCACTTACAAGTTTTTTTTTTTTAATCTTGTCATGTTTGTCCAGTTGTAGTTTTTAAGGGGTCATTGACTACACTTTTTCCACATTTTAATAGCTCACACATGTCTTAACAAAATGTTTGTGACATATTTTGTTCACATTTTCTGTAATCTTTTTAATTATTGAAGCAAATTTGTCTTATTTTTCCTGGCTTTCTTTAAACGCTCCGATTTAAAGCCTGTCACTTTAAGAACCATCCTTCACCATTTCAACTCCGCCCTCCCTCTTAGTCAGTTAGTTAGCCATTATAGCTGACTAGCTTCTAGCCTCCCAACTCGGTTGAACAGTGCTCTGGTTCGATGATCCACAGTCGATGGTGTATCTCGCGTCAGTCTGGTCTAGCGCCCAATAAATTCTGCCGTGATTTCACAACAAATCGCTAGCACAGCACGCTGGACGATCATAACAATCCGAGGCAAGCTACCAAGCCAAGGGATCTCAAAGGCCAGTGTGGCTCTGTGGGACTCCGCTCTGCTCTCACAGCCAGCTGAAAGCTGGAGTGACTACACTGCCCATGAGAGCAGCGCGGATCCACAGAGGACTGTGGGGTTGTTGGGCGTGAGAGCCAGCAGCATCTAGTCCTGAGACATTTTGATTGCAGAGAGACAGAGGCTTTGTCGTGATTCCGCTGCCGATCGCTGTAACTGCTTGTGGCTCACATGGACAGCTAAAGGTAGACCGTTAGCCCATGAGCTAACACTGGTACCAGGATGCTGGCTGTAAGCGTGGTTTACATTGTTATTTTTTTCAGATCTTAGTCACCCTAATAGCCATCTCTGTTATCACCCGGTTTGGCAGGGTGCCTCACATCACTGCGGCCCAGCTCTCAGTGGTTTCATCATGATTCCATGGCAGATCGCACTACTGGTGTTATGCCGATAACTCCCCCACCAATCCGGGGGAGTTCTCGGCATAACACCAGCCAGTAGCTCTGGTCTCGGGCCATAAAAGCGACCGGTATGCTGTGGCGGGTGATCTGCTATGGAATCACGATGAAACCACTCGGAGATGGGCCAAAGTGAACCGGGTGGTAACAGGGATGGCTATTAGGGTGACTAAGATCGGAAGAAAATAATATAAGCCGTGCTTACAGCCAGCGTCCTGATACCAGTGTTAGGTTGTGGGCTAATAGGCAACCTTTCATTACCACTTCAATCTACATGACAGACAGCTAAGCGGGACAATAATAGAGCAGTGGGTGGGTCTTTCAGATAGCAGTGGGTGGGCTTTTTCAAGACTTGATGTAGGACACTTACCCAGAAGAGTCAAAAAACATTTTTGGGAGTTTCTGTGACAGGAAAAACAAGATAAAGGCAGTGTGCTTTTTTCAGATTGTTGACTGGAAAATTTTTTGGGCCAATTATGTGATTAGTTAACATATTTGAGACAGTTAAAACCTACAAACACACCATTTTTCAGTCAATAACCCCTTTAACAAAGTGTACACCAAGAAGAAATTTACACATCAGTAAAGAAAACGTATTGCACAAAACGTTCTTGCACAATTTAATCATATGAGAAAATGTAGGATTAAAAAACTGGCAAAGGTTATCACATGATCACAAACACCCTTTAGCACAGGGGTGCCCAACCTGGGGCTCCTGGAACGTTCAAGGTTTCTATGGGAAATTTTCTCATTTCACTTCTTAATTGGTCCAAAGATTTGCAAATAATTTGCTGTTGTTGTGCAAGGGTGCCTACAGAACACATGCACAACAATGACAAATTATCTGCAACTCTTTGGACCAATTAAGAAGTGAAATTTGAAAATTTCCCACAGAAACCTGAATGCTCCAGGACTCCCAGGTTGGGCACCCCTGCTTTAGCATATTTATTCATCTACAATTTTTAGGTGCAAATTGCCAAGTTGTGGAGAGGTCATTAAAAATGTCTGCCTTTTCTTGAATGTAAAAAACCCAACCTTGTTTTGAGCATTTTTCAACAGAAACTATTGTCTTTCTACCAAAATGCACCCATCGATCACAGATGGATGGGCGCAGCTACATACACGTGATCGCTGTTTGTGAGAGCATGACAGAGTAAATACTGATGTCCTCTCGCTCACCTGAGCCAACGACAGGCTTATTTGGCCTGGCAGATGTAGACAGTGAAAAGAAAATAGCTCTAACATGAGGATAGTGGATTTTTTGGAGTAATTGAGTTATACTTTTTGAACGATTAATAACATCACAAAATGAGTGATAGTAGCTTTAATTCTATTAAAGGGAAGACAACCAACTACAGCTTATCTCCAAAGCAGGGTTACACAAAAAAAAAAGACTACAGGGAAACGTAAATGCAGCGTATCCAGGTCAGTGGTATTCAGTTAACACAAATATATGCTAAACCACCCAGCAAAATGGGTTACGTAATCAAACTCACGCATTTCCACAATAGGAACAGCTGTAGGGCCACCACACGCAAGATGAGGCCATCTTTTGTGTTGTCACTCCCTACATCAAATTACACATCTTTCCCAATTATGCCATCAATGCTGAATCCAGTAAATTGAGCATTTTTTCCTGTTCCTATTCTGTGAAAATTACCATTTGAGACATACTGTATATTTGGGCTAATTATTATGTTGATATTTGAACACGGGGTTGAGGCATCAGTAAGCCGCCTGCAGGGATAAATGTAAGACACCAGCTCACGTCCTATCAAAACAGTCACGTCAGACAGTGAAAGAAAGGGAATGGTGTATGAACAAGGCTGGACTTGTATCAGTACATGTTTTCTGCAAGCGCTGAAGGGGAATTCCTGACACTTACTTCCTTGACTTCTAAAGACTTTCACTAGCACAATAAGGGCCATACCTGATAAACATGGCGTGGCAATTGAGAGAGAGGCACAGGAAAAACAACCAAAACAATAATTCAGGTGTGCCCTTTAATTTGTATAGTATTACCAGAATTTACATTTCCTGGCATGTTAGACAGGTTTGAGCTCAGAAGCAAAAGATCATGTAGAGCACTATGTTGAGTCAGTCATTGTAAATATAGCCAAAGTTTTACAAAATAAAATCCACCCCCTATTTTTATATTTTAATTCAATCCTTGAAACTCAGAAATATATACATCTACATTACAAAAACTGAGTTAAATATAGTAGCTTTTAAAAATTTGTGCAGACATTTTTTTCCAGTGTACACTGGGGTGGGAATCGCAAGGGACCTCCATGATACAATACGTATCACAATACTTGGGTCACAATGCAATATTATCACAAGATACGAGTCCTTACATTGGAATACCATATATTGTATATAATTAATAAAAGATTGGTACGTGCGTTTAGACATCAGTGCATCATTGTGAATGTCAAATATTACGATACTATTTCAAATCAATCTTTGGCCCCACCCCTAGCACCATCTAATGGACTGAAAAGTCAACTGTTTTTAATTACTCTGGTACCTAAATGGGTAAATTTGTATGTGTAACATTAATAATTTTTAATAAAGTATCACGATACTGTGTCTCTGAATCGATACAGTATCACCACCACAAGGTATCACGATACTATGAAGCATCAGTTCCCCCCCCCCCCCCCCATTGTACACCATATGTACTGGAGTGGGAATCTCTAGTCATCTCACAGTTTTAATTAGATTACAATTCAGAGGGTTGCGATGCAATGATGAAACGATGATCAATGCATCTTCATGTAATGTTACATTTAACCAGCATATATCCCACTACAGTACCTGGTTACTTCCTCTTCAGCCTTGGCATATGCAGACATGGGTTGCTGCTGGGCTCTGCACATTTAAAGGAGTCATTGACAGAAAAATGGTGTGTTTGTAGGTTTTAACTGTCTGAAATGAGTCGACTGGTCACATAGTTACAGTATCAAAAAATTTTCAGAACAGTCAATTCTCTTAAAAACCACACAGCCTTTATCTTGTTTTTCTCTCCCAAGAAACGCCAGAAATGCTTTTGACTGTTCTGGGTAAATCGTATACATCAACCCTTCACCATCCCAAAGACCCACCCACTGCTCCATTATTGGCCCGCCTAGCTGTCCGTCATGTAGATGGAATGGGGAGGCTAAAGTTAGCCTATTAGCCCGTGAGCTAACACTGGTACCAGGATGCTCGCCGTAACGCAGGTGTCCCAATGAACTCACGGAGGACAGAAACTTCCCGTGGAGCATAAGGGCAAAAGCTCGCTTGATCTTGATATTCAGTATGAATACAGACCGTGAAAGCGAGGCCTCATGATCCTTCTGACTTTTTGGGTTTCAAGCTGGAGGTGTCAGAAGAGTTATCACAGGGATAACTGGCTTGTGGTGGCCAAGCGTTCATAACCGCGCCACTTTTTGATCCTTTGATGTCGGCCCTTCTTATCATTGTGAAGCAGAATTCACCAAGCGTTGTTCAAGATTGCGGATACAAGCGGCTGAAATGAGCTTTCTCCGTAGGATTGCTGGACTCACCCTCAGAGATAGGGTGAGGAGCTCAGTCATCCGGGAGAGGCTCAGAGTAGAACTGCTGCTCCTCTACATTGAAAGGAGTCAGTTGAGGTGGTATGGGCATCTGATTAGGATGCCTCCTGGACGCCTCCCACTTGAGGTGTTTCAGGCACGTCCCACTGGGAGGAGACCCCGGGGCAGACCCAGGACTCGGTGGAGAGACTATGTCTGCCAGCTGGTCTGGGAATGCCTTGGTATCCTCTCTGAAGAGCTGGAGCAGGTGGCTAGGGAGAGGGAAGTCTGGGCTTCTCTGCTTGAACTGCTGTCTCCGCGATAAAAGCGGTAGAAGATGGATGGATGGATGGTTGTTCACCCACTAATAAGGAATGTGAGCTGTGATTAGACTGTTGTGACACACTTGAGTTTTACCCTACTGATGATGTGCTGTTGCAACAGTAATCCCGCTCAGTACGAGAGGAACGGCAGGTTCAGACATTTGGTGTATGTGCTTGGCGGAGTAGCCACTGGTGCGAAGCTACCATCTGTGGGATTATGACTGAACACCTCTAAATCTGAATCTTGCCTTGATGTAGCGATACTGTAGTGCTGCGGATCTCCGGTTGGCCTTGGATAGAAAGCCCTGGCTGGTCATGGAACAGCTCTTGCGACCGAGCTGGGGAATGGCCGGAAGGTGGCTGCCCCTCCCCATCACAGACGCATACTTATGGAGAACCCAGTGCTAAATAACTCAGAAGACAGCTCCCCCACCATCTTCCGGGGTTCCACGCAACTCCTTTGGTGCAGCGCAGAGCCCCTCAGAACGATCGGGGGGGGGGGGGGTCAGGTGCATGGTGCTAGCGATTTGTGGTAGAATCACAGCAAAATTGAGAGATGGGCCAGAGTGACGCGAGATATACCACTGATTGTAAATCAGTGAACCAGAGCCGCTCATCTGAGCTCGGAGACTATAAGCTAGTCAGCGAATGGCTAACTGACGTAAGAGGGAGGGCAGAATTGAGAAGGATGGCTCTTAAAGTGACAGGCTTTAAATAAGAGTGTTTCAAGAAAGCCAGGAAAAATAAATTTGCTTCAATAATTAAAAAATTAAAGAAAATGTGAACAAAATGTCACAAACATTTCATTAAGATGTGTGAACTGTTAAAATGTGGAAAAAAGTGCAGTCAATAACCCCTTTAAAAATAATTTTGTTGTGCAGCAATTCAGTATTTTTCACATCCATATCATGATGTATCTTTAAAAAAAATATATATTTCCTTCACTCCTAATATGCGTACTTTTAAAAGGCTTGTCTACTGTTTAAAAACAAATTGAGATATTTTACAGTACCATTAACGTAAACCCCCTAAAATCAACACCTCGAAACAGTACATCTTCCATAGCCTTATCTTCATTTAATGTCATTTAAATGCCTGACATTCCCCATTAGGTCATAAGGGGGGTGGAATTCACCTGAAAGCCTAGTTGCAGTTTCTCCTGTCGTTATCAGGAATAACGTTGCATAACTTTCCTGTTTAAAATGCCCTGCGGGACATGTTAACTCAGTTTAGGAAGAAACGCCTTTCCTTTGGGGCTTCACACATGCCAAATGGAAGGGATTATGTAAAAAAAAAAACCTGTGTGAGTTTCTGGAGAGCTCATCAAGAGGATCATTAAATATTGTTTCTGTGATTATTAGATTTGTTTCTGAAGGACAGTTAGCCCAAGATAAAAAGACGAGGCATTTGTGTTTGAACTCAACCTCTTATCAACAGAAGTTTAGCTGCTATTGTTTTCCATGAATAAAGCTGACGAGTAGTCTATAAAAGCTAATTTTATTACATGAGCAGAGCAGTGAGTTGAATAAACAGTGGGAGATAAAAGCACCTCCCTAGAACACACAATGAGCTCTTTGGCAAACTTTCATCAACTGATAACACTTGAAGGGGCAGCCGCATTTCCAGCAGGTGCCCATTATGCATGCAATGTACTTTCAGTTTTTAATGGAGTGGATGGTGGAAAAAAAATAATGTTTCTTTATATTTTCCTTTTATTGACTGCAATTTTGAATGGAGATTACCTGTTTGCGGGCGGCGCGTCTCCTAAAAATAGAGCTCTATGCCTGAACAACAGGTGGCTAATAGGACAGTAGACCAAACACTGACCTGATTCTGTCCACAGGTGTTGTAACAGAAAGACAAAAATCAAATTGAAAATGAAGTCTCACCAGTCTGCCGGACCTCTCCTTGGCTTTCTTCACCTTCCCGTAGGTCCCCTTCCCCAGGGTCTCCAGGAACTCGTACCTGTGTTTCAGGTTGTGTTTGTGGTGGTGTCTCTTCACGGCTTGTTTTTTCAGGGGCCCCTGGGACGGAGCTTTCCCACCGGGTAACGACACCCCGACGGACGACCTGCAGCTAGGTGAAGCGTAGGCGCCCAGCGGGGCGTCCATCCCGGCGCGGGGCTGCGGTGTTTCGCAGGTCACTTTCGGACGCAGCTGCTGGCGCTGGAGCGCATCCCCCGCAACGAGGAGCTCGTCCGGACTGTTTTTAATTCGAGCGTTCCGGCGCGGGTACCAGTGAAACAGAACTGTGGATACAGACGTTCTCTATTCCCGCCTGTATGGGAGGTTAGGGCGATTAAAAACCTGGCAAACTGAAACCAAAACACGAAGCGAAGCCCGAAACCAGCAGCGCGTGAGCACTCCAGCCTCGGACCGGTCGGCCAGGTATGCTGCACGCGGGAGGGTTCACGCGGAAGTCCCGCCCACAGGAGGCGTTTCAGGTAACGGAGGAGGAACCGTCTGCTAAAATGGATGAAATTATCATCCGTGTTTTTATGGACGGATATTCCATGTCTCTGTTGGGGGGGGGGGGGTTAAACAGAAAATTTTCTCTGAAGGAAATATACTAAAGGTAACCGGAGTGGTGGCCTAGAGGGAGAGCATCCGCTCCACAACCGGGGGGTCGTGGGTTCAAGCCTCAGCTGGGTCAGGCCAGAGACCATAATGGTACTTCCTGCCTTGGTGCTCAGCATAATAGAACGGGGGAAGGAAGGATGGTTTCCGAGCCACAGGAGGCGCAAAGCCAGTGTATTCCCTGTGCCCGTCTCAAGCCTGGGTTGTGGCCGGAATGGCGTCCGGCGTAAAAATCCTTGCCAAATCGACATGCGGATTATCATGACATAGGGTGATGATGCACTGTGGCAACCCCGACAGGGAAAAGCCCACCCAGAAACAACCCCGAAAATAAATAAATAAAGGAATGATTCATGGTTGTATGGTTTCATGTCAAGAAAGAGTACTACATACTTCAAGAGTACTGATGGAAAAGTATAGAGAAGGTCAGAACGAGTTGCACTGTGTCTTTGTGGATCTAGAGAAAGCACATCATTGGGTGCCAAGAGAGGACGCGTGGTACTGTATTGGAAAGCCAGGAGTAGCAGATACAGTATCTCACAAAAGTGAGTACACCCCTCACATTTTTGTAAATATTTTATTATATCTTTTCATGGGACAACACTGAAGATATGACACTTTAATACAATGTAAAGTAGTCAGTGTACAGCTTGTATAACAGTGTAAATTTGCTGTGGCCTCAAAATAACTCAACACACAGCCACTAATGTCTAAACCGCTGGCAACAAAAGTGAGTACACTCCTAAGTGAAAATGTCAAAATTGTGCCCAAAGTGTCAAGTGCCATTATTTTCCAGCACTGCCTTAACTCTCTTGGGGATGGAGTTCACTAGAGCTTCACAGGTTTCCACTGGAATCCTCTTCCACTCCTCCATGATGACATCACAGAACTGGTGGATGTTAGAGACCTTGCACTCTTCCACCTTTTGTTTGAGGATGCCCCACAGATGCTCAATAGGGTTTAGGTCTGGAGACATGCTAGGCCAGTCCATCACCTTTACCCTCAGTTTCTTTAGCAAGGCAGTGGTCATCTTGGAGGTGTGTTTGGGGTCGTTATCATGTTGGAATACTGCCCTGTGGCCCAGTTTCCAAAGGGAGGGGATCATGCTCTGCTTCAGTATGCCATAGTACATGTTGGCATTCATGGTTCCCGCAATGAACTGTAGCTCCCCAGTGCCGGCAGCACTCATCCAGCCCCAAACCATGACACGCCCACCACCATGCTTGACTGTAAGCAAGACACACTTGTCTTTGTACTCCTTAGCTGGTTGTCGCCATACTTGCTTGACACTATCTGAACCAAATAAATTTATCTTGGTCTCGTCAGACCACAGGACATGGTTTCAGAAATCCATGTCCTTAGTCTGCTTGTTTTCCGCTGACTGTTTGTGGGCTTTCCTGTGCACCATCTTTAAAAGGGGCTTCCTTCTGCGATGACAGCCATGCAGACCAATTTGATGCAGTGTGCGGCGTATGGTCTGAGCACTGACAGGCTGACCCCCCACCCTTTCAACCTCTGCAGCAATGCTGGCAGCACTCATACATCTATTTTCAAAAGACAACCTTTGGATATGACACTGAGCACGTGCACTCAACTTCTTTGGTCGACCATGGCGAGGCCTGTTCTGAGTGGAACCTGTCCTTTTAAACCACTGTATGGTCTTGGCCATGGTGCTACAGCTCAGTTTCAGGGTGTTGGCAATCTTCTTATAGCCTAGGCCATATTTACGTAGAGCAACAATTCTTTTCTTTTCAGATCCTCAGAGAGTTCTTTGCCATGAAGAGCCATGTTGAACTTCCAGTGACCAGTATGAGAGAGTGTGAGAGCGATAACACCAAATTTAACACACCTGCTTCTCATTCACATCTGAGACCTTGTAACACTAATGAGTCACATGACACCGGGGAGGGAAAATGGCTAATTGGGCACAATTTTGACATTTTCACTTAGGGGTGTACTCACTTTTGTTGCCAGCGGTTTAGACATTAATGGATGTGTGAGTTATTTTGAGGGGACAGCAAATTTGCACTGTTATACAAGCTGTACACTGACTACTTTACATTGTATCAAAGTGTCATATCTTCAGTGTTGTCCCATGAAAAGATATAATAAAATATTTACAAAAATGTGAGGGGTGTACTCACTTTTGTGAGACACTGTAAGTATGTGAGGGTGGTGCATGACATGAATGAGAATAGCAAGATGGTGGTGAGTTGTGCAAGAGTGACAGATGGATTCAAGGTGGGGGTGGGATTACATCAGGGATCAGCTCTGAGCCCTTTCTTGTTTTCCCATGGTGGGGAACAGGCTGACAGATGAGGCCAAGCAGGCGTCTCCGTGGACAGTGATGTTTGCAGATGACATTGTGATCTGTAGTGAGAGTAGGGAGCAGGTGGACGAGAACCTGGAGAAGTGGAGGTATACTCTGGATAGAAAAGGAATGAAAATTAGTAGAATCAAGACAGAATACATGTGTGTGAATGAGAGGGAGGCAGGTGTCAGGGTAAAGATGTAGTGAAGAAGGACATGGAGAGGGTTGGTGTGAGAGAAGAAGATAGAAGGGATAGGGTGAGATGGAGGCAGATGATCCGCTGTGGCAACACCTAAAGGGAGCGGCCAAAAGAAGAAAAAGACAAAAAGTATGACTGTAGACAGGGTCGTTTCAGGCTTTTGAGAGGCCCAATGCAAGATTGTGTTTGCGGTTTTTGGAATGGGAACGAGTTCAAGCCTTTAAAAAAATCTCTCCCTTCCCAACAAAACATTAATACATAAATAAATAAAACTGGCTCTTTTTCTAGATGAAACCTTTATATAGAACACAAATTTAACCAAAATCTATATGGATGATGCAGATTTACAAGAAAAAAGTTGCAAATTTACAAGAAAAAATTCTGACAATGTAGAAAAGGCTCCTGCTCCACCCAGCTTGGGGACTTTGTAAGGTGCTGGACAATCAACCAAGTAGAAACAGAAATAAAGACATCCACACACTTAGTCGGTGCAATTTTCACTTTTACTACTAAGCTTTTGGTTTGTCAAACCTTCATCAAAGCACACAGAATATAGCAATGAACAAGGTTAAATGGGAGAGCATTCCCATATTAGTCATTAGCAGTATGCAGTATGCTTGTGTACTTCTGTTTATACGAAAAAAAATCTAAAATTTATGAGAAAAAAGTAGAAAATTTACAAGAACAAAGTAGAATTTTTTTTTTAAAAAAAGTAGTTTGAAAATTTACAAAAAAGTTGCAAATTTATGAGAAAATGAAAGCACCAAGGTGCTGTGCCTTGGTGCCTGTGGCATGGTAGCATGGGTGGCTATGAAACAGTGGCACTCCAACCTCTAGTGGCCTGGGATAGTTATTACAATACTTTTTTTTTTTTTTTTTTTTTTTTTTTTTGCTGCGGCATTGACAGAAATAGTGAGTTAAATTTGTGTTTATTTCAAAAACCAAGTGTTATTTTGAAATTCTCGCAAATTAAAAGTTGAAAATACAGTATGGTCATACAATGACACAAGCCTTTAGTTCCACTTAATTTTGACTGGGCAAGCTGAAACAGAGAGGCAAACAGACAGATGGACAAACAGACGGACAGATACACACAGCCACAGACACATTAACTGATTACTGTATGCCTCCGTTTCACCGAGGCATAACTAGAGGGCACTCAGAGAGTGCATCCCTGCACCAAGGCTCTATCCCTCCCTCCCTTTGTCTGTCTATCTGTACCTCCTTCTAACTGTCCCTCTGTACCGCTCTCCTTCTGTCCATCCATATACATTGTGAGATAGGGACTTGGTAAAGTTAGGAGTTAGATCACCTTCAAAATCTAATGGGTTCATCCATAGGTCAGCTGGCACCTCTGGTGAAAATTTAATCAAAATCTGTCCAGTGTGGGTAACCCCCACAACATACTGGGACAAGCAGAGCGCTCAGCTGGAGCAATTAGCAGAACAATGAGATGTGTGTATTGATATCAATAGGCAGCCTCTCTTTGTCTAGCTCCTTCCTGCCAGTATCATGCTGCTGATATGTATGACTCAAAGGCAAATGTTCCTTCCTGCTCTGTACTGTGATGCAAGTTTACTGTGATGTTAATGTGCCATTCATGCATTGTCTGTAGTGGGGTATTTAAACTGCATAACCCTCTGTAACTCTCTCTCTCTGACCACTGCTTCTGACTACACGCATTCCCTGTCTGCTCACAAGAGCCTGAGGGCTCGCTCTAGCCCGCACCCACAGGGCTGGAGTGAGTTCTTGTGATGGCGGGATGAATGATCAATAAACACCCTTTTAAACTCCAGTTCGCCGCTTATTATTTCATGCCGCCACACCAGTAGTTTTTGAATAATCCTGTTAAGACACTGTGAGAAGATAGGACCATGGCGGATGTGCTCTTGGATTACTTCCAAAATCTAATGGGTTCATCCTTAGACCAAGGGTGACTAGTGAAAATTTCATCAAAATACGCTGAGTAGTTTTTATTTAATGCTGCTAAGAAGGCATTTGACCGCGTCCCTCGTGGTTTTTTGTGGGGGTGCTTCAGGAGTATGGGGTATCAGGCTTGTTGTTACGAGCTATTCGGTCTCTGTACGACCGTTGTGAGAGTTTGGTTCGTATTGCCAACACTCAGGCAGAGTCATTCCCAGTGAGAGTTGGACTCCGCCAGGGATGCCCTTTGTCACCGATCCTGTTCATAATTTTTATGGACAGGATTTCTAGGCGCAGCCAGGGAATGGAGGGTGTCAAGCTTGGTGACCACAGGATCTCATCTCTGTTGTCTGCAGATGATGTTGTCCTGTTGGCTTCATCCAGCAATGACCTACAGCTCTTGCTGGGACGGTTTGCCGCTGAGTGTGAAGCGGCAGGGATGAGAATCAGCACCTCCAAGTCCGAGTCCATGGTCCTCAGCTGGAAAAAGGTGGATTGTCCTCTCTGGGCTGGGGACAGGCTCCTGCCCCAAGTGGAGGAGTTTAAGTATCTTGGGGTCTTGTTCACAAGTGAGGGGAAAATGGAGCGAGAGATTGACAGACGGACTGGAGCAGCATCTGCAGTGATGCGGACGTTGTACCAGTCTGTTGTGGTGAAGAGGGAGCTCAGTTCTAAGGCAAAGCTGTCGATTTACCAGTCAATCTACGTTCTTACTCTCACCTATGGTCACAAGCTTTGGGTAATGACCGAAAGAACAAGATTGCGGAAACAAGTGGCTGAAATGAGCTTTCTCCGTAGAATTGCTGGACTCACCCTCAGAGAGAGGGTGAGGATCTCAAGTCATCCGGGAGAGGCTCAGAGTAGAACCGCTGCTCCTCCACATTGAAAGGAGTCAGTTGAGGTGGTATGGGCATCTGATTAGGATGCCTCCTGGACACCTCCCACTTGAGGTGTTTCAGGTACGTCCCACTGGGAGGAGACTCCGGGGCAGACCCAGGAATCGGTGGAAAGACTATGTCTCCCAGCTGGTCTGGGAACGCCTTGGTATCCTCTCTGAAGAGCTGGAGCAGGTGGCTGGGGAGAGGGTAGTCTGGGCTTCTCTGCTTGAACTGCTGCCTCTGTGACCTGGACCTCCAGAAAAGCGGTAGAAGATGGATGGATGGATGGGTTTCTCTTTGGCTGTCTCCATTCCTCTACCATGCTATAATATAAGTCCTAGCTGATAGCATGCAGCCACAATGTGTTTGGATATTTAACCTGTTCAACCTGCTCTAAGGGCATTCTGTGGTCAGAAAGAGAGAAGTCTGTAAGTTTCATTCATTCATTCATCATCTTCTTCCGCTTAAACCTTTTCGGGTCGTGGGGGGGCTGGAGCCCATCCCAGCATCTTTGGGCGATAGGCAGGGTACACCCTGGACAGATCGCCAGTCCATCACAGGGCCAACACAGAGAGACAGACAACCATTCACTCTCACAGTCATACCTAAGGACAATTTAGAATCCCCAGTTTGACGCCAGTTAACCTAACTTGTATGTTTTTGGCATGTGGGAGGAAACCGGAGAAATCCCGGAGTAAACCCACGCAGACACGGGGAGAACATGCAAACTCCACACAGATCACTGTTGGTCGGGGGCTGGAATCGAACCCAGGATCCCCCGGCCAAGGGTGAGTTGCTGTGCTGCCGCAGTGCTAACCACTCCGCCACCGTGCCGCCCAAGTCTGTAAAGGATTGTAATGAAGTGTCATTGCAGCTGTAGCCACTAGAGGTCAGCATGGAGTCATTATCAAGAGAACGTGAGTTAAGCTTCACTGTGACATGGACACGCATGGATAGTAGTTTTTTTCCTAAAGACTTTCTCCCCAGAAGAGTGAAGACAGTGATGACATAGTTTGTGAAGTAATTTTAGTTTATATGATACACCAGAGTGTGTTTTGCGTTTAAATGATTATTGGTATCCACTGGGAAATGATTAAATGGGCAATATTCACATATGTGATTTTAGTTAGTTTGTTTTAGTCCACCTCCTAACCCAATGCCTTTGTTTGCTGCTCTGTTTGCACAGTTTTTCTTACGCACACACACAGTGCAGAACAGCAATGTGTGCAAAGTCAACAGCGAAACTAAACAAAGAGCTTTTGGTGCCACAGTTGCTTCACTGCACAATCGAATTCGTAAACAGACAAGAAAACGATAGCAAACACCACTGGTGTCTGTTGTTTCTGAGAGATAGAATATTGCACGAGTGCGTCCGACTGTACACCATATATTATATTATTCCATATAATAACATTATGAATGGATGATATGTCCGTGAATCTGAAATATGTAACAACTGATGTAAAATCAGACCGCTTAAACGTTGATTTCAGGCCAAGATTAAAAATAATTGTTTTTGTAACTAGGCATGTTAGCCACTAGAGGGAGCTGATGAGTAGTTTGTAGTCCTGAATCAGCAGGCGCTTTCCACATGTACTGCAGCTCATTTGCAACAGGGTGCAGGTGTCTGCAGGCATAGAGTATAAATGCAGTGTAGCAGCCTTTTTTTTTTTTGAAAGATTGTGAAAACTTTAGTAAGTTTACTTAAAGTAGTACTTTAGTCTCTTGCACGCAGATTTGGTTTTTGTTCAGATGAGGTGAAACTGGTTCTTTTTAAAACCTATTGTACACCTTTATACACTGCTCATTTATGGATAAATTATAGGAAACTAAGTATGCAGAAATTACAGGTTGCCTACAATGATGCCTTAAGAATTTTACTTAAAAAGCCTCGATGGTGCAGTGCTTCCGAGTTATTTGTCTCATCACGTGTATACTCTGCATGCAGTAATAAGGAATTTTATGTATAAATTCATCTGTCGGCTTGATGTATCTAGAAATGAAATCATTCAAGTCATGTCTAGCATTAAGCTCAGTTCTATTCGCTGTCAGTCACAGTTTAGAAGGCACTGGTACAGTTGTCTTTTTAAGTCTTTTTAAAGTCTGTACTGTCTGTACTTCTTTAAGCAGTTATGTCTTAGTGTTTCTTGTAACTTTTTGATTGTTTCAACTGTCTTGTTTTTTACTTTACTTGTTTACTCTTCTCTTGATGGACCTTGAGTCTGGAATAAAGTCTTTGATTGATTGATTGAATTACACACACAATACCTGCAAAATAAATACAAGGTTTGCTAACTCATGGTTTTTGTTGAAGTCATTAGCATCAATGACCCTGGTTACATGGTCACAATAAACTGATGGGAATAAACTGATAATGGCAATAATTAGTTTTGCCGTGTTTACATGCACTGAATAAACCGATTATTGGAGGGTAAACCACTTGAGTTACTGACTCTGGCTACATGGCCTTTATGGATTATTCTGTTTACATGGCCACTTGAATAATCAGATAACTCCAGAAATCCAATCATAACCAGTTTATTTATGTACATGTAAACATGGTCAGTCCACCAGCACTGTGAACGCTTAATTGATGTGTGCAATAAAGTCATGAAATATTATAATTGTTTGTGTGGTATTAGGTTAATCACACTGAGATTATCTATATGTGGGACTTAGATGTAGATCACATCACATTTTATGCCCTATTAATGCAGAGAGGTAATACCAGATGGTTCACATACTTTATCAAACAATGTTATTGCTTATTAAAATCAATATACTGAACTAAATGGCATAGAAAGTAGATAGTCTCATAAGCACACCATTTAAACAAATAATTTATGATAAAGTAATGTAGGTTACAAAAGTGAGTAAATATGTGTGGTACTATATTATTCTTATGTCAAGGTCGGATTAAGGAGGGTGGAGGCCCGAGGGCTAGAGAACTTCAAATGAAATATGGTGGAAATTACATACATGAGCACTATACATATAAATGTCAAAGTCTCAAAGTTACATACAGTAATGGTACATATCCACTGGATATGTAATTTTGCTGCTTCCAACTCAGTATCTGTGTGAAACACAATGTGTTCCATTGTGGTGTGACTGGGCTGCAGTATGGCCAGTTGTCCGGACCAGACATTTGCATAAAGCTGAAATTTTTGAACTTTATGCAAATGAGGTCTGGCATGCTGGCTGCAGTGATGTCGCCCTGAACATTTAAACTAGCGGTTGTTGATGTCAAAATAACAACAGATTCATTAACTGCACCTGCTATTTCTTGCCTCAAATGTTGTCAGAAACACGTTTTGCTGGTTTGTTTTAAAGATATCAGACAAAAGTTGACTCACAATCGACCATGCTGTCCAGGAGCTGAGATCCGCAGAAGACCACCCGCAGCTGGATGCTTTGACCAGTCAGCCTTTGCGTTCTCAGCAGCAGGACCAATGAGAGTCTTTCCCGCAGAACAGAGCTCTTTGACTATTGGGTTTGCCCTACGTCAGTTAGTTTCTGTCGCTCCGCCTGGTTACACCTGTCCCCCACACTCAGTGCAGCCCCCTGCTGTTCATTCCAACAAACGCTGCTGCCCCTAAACTGAGGAGCAATCTGCCTTTGTCCATCAGACAGGCCTCTTCACTGTCCAGTTTTAAAACTCATCTTAAAACCCATTTTTATTCTTTGGCTTTTCACCCAGTTTGAGACATTGATTTTACTTGCTTTTGTTGCTTTTATTACATGATTACTATTTATTTGTGCTGTATTGTATTTTTTAGTTGTATTTTATGATATTTTTTATGTCTAATGTTTTTATGTACAGCACTTTGTCAGCTGTGGTTGTTTTTAAAGTGCTTTATAAATCAAGTTGGATTGGATTGGATTGGAAAAGACGGACCAGTGGACATGTACCACGAGGTAAAGGAATCCAACAGAGTCTTAAGTTTAAAATGAGTGGTTAAAATTAAAGATAGAGCAGTATGCAGAATGCGGGGGGAAGCATATGTCCGCACCAACTGCATTCCTCCTACATTTCCCAGTTTGCACCGCAAGCTGACCCCGCCCTTTCCATTGCTGTCTTTTTGCAGTCGAGTTTCTGTTTTGCTGTGATTAGATTGCTCCGCTCCTGGCTGCGTGATTTGGTCCAGACGAGCCTCGCTCTGCACGCCCCCACCCCACGGCTTGTCCTCTTCAATACCCGACCCCGGAGACGGCGGTCGGCTACAGATAGATGCGCTGCCGTCACCCCTCTGAAAGATGTCGCCTGGCAGCTCCGGGCCGTGACAGCTCTAGTTTTCCACAGAGGCGTTCGCCGCACCTGGAAAAACAACGACGGTTTTTCGTCAGTCTTTGGCTGTCGTTTTAGAGGCTGCGGCTAAAGTTGGGCACTGCTTCTTCAAAACCACACAGCTGCATGGCTACGAATTTGTGCTCCGGTGCGTTTGTATGAAGTCGCTGGCAATGTTCCTGGTGCCGGCGGAGAAGAAGCAGAGATGCCCTCAGGCTAACAACGACAACTTTCTCCTGACCACAGCTAGGCCACAAACACACACAGCACGTTTAGTCGCCGATACGGCATTGTCGTCCTGGTATGTGTGTGGTTTTAAAAGATACTCCATGTTTTACCCTCGGAGAGTGTACTGACCAGAAAAGGTAGCTAACACGAAAGATGCAATAGACCTCAGTTAGCTGCTGCAGTTTGTATTTTCGGATTTGATACTTAGTCACTGATATTGTCTATTCTAGTTATTAATGGTATGTTTAGATGTTGTACTGATTAAGGCGTTTTTTTTTTTAAATTAACACATCTGGCAGGTGGGCGGACGAACATGAAAACAAACTAGTCACTAACGACACACGCAGAGTACGCAGCTCTGAGGTTTGACACCTGCGTAATAAAAAAAAATAAAAATAAAAAATTAAATATATATATATATATAGCCCCGAGGAGGAAATCACAGCCCCAGATCTTGACGATGGAGGGACATGTGCAGCAGCAAAGAATGACTCCCCTGGCACGAGAACTGTTGAAGACTTTAATCAGTTCCAACAAGCACGCTTCACAGCTGAAGAAGAACCTGAAGGAGACGAACGCTTTCTTCGGTGAGATCAGACAAAACTACTGCAATGTCTGTGCGTCCACCATAAGCTCAGAGTCGGCTTCTCTGGAGGCAGGTAGGGTTCCACACGGCATGCAGACATCCTGTCGCACACCACACCTGCAGCTGGGTTACGTTCTGTACTCAGATGTGAGAAAAAAAAAATAACGGGATAGCATTGGCAACCTGCTGCTGCCAGCTGATTATTAGTCCACTGACAGGCAGGCTGCTAAAATCCATTCATTGGGGTCAATGGAAGCTAAAGAGATTGAACTCCCCCTTTAAAGCATGAGCACACTAAGTGCACAAAATATGTGGAGATTTCTGACCTACAGTAGCTGTTGCAGAGCCAGAGATCTTCTCTTTGAGGCTGATTGTTTTTGTCACTGAACAGTATGGTTTGCTTTTGGAGATATTTTGGTATCGGATTTAATTATTTTACCATATAAAGTTGCACTCAAAATTAATCAGTCCCCAGTGCAAATTGATTTTCAAAATTTGCAAATTTTCTGCAGTTTGCAGAGAAAAAACAAACATTTAAACAGTTGAGCCATTAAATGTGCCTTATTTGAATTTATCCCTCAGTGGATTGCCACCTTATAGAGGGTATTTGTATGATGTCACTGAACAGAAATCATGGCAGTGTGGAGAGTGCAAATAAAGAAACCAGGCTTGCACGGCAGACAAACTTTATTCACTCTCTCACTTCATTCATACACAGAAAAAGCATTGCCTTCATACACCAGGGTCTCTCCTTTTATATCACTCCACTCCTTCTCCGTACTTCCTGAGATCTTGTATCACAATACATTCAACACATCATCACCCCCACTGTCCCCACAGCTACTCCTTCCTGCTGCATTACCATAACTTCTCCCATCACAATACCTTATTGTCCTCATCTGTTTAACCCCCCCCCCCCCCTGCTCTACCAGCAGAGGGACCATTTGCCTCCCCTCTGCTTCCAGTCTGAGATGATTATCCCAGCGTGGGTTCCGTACCCCCCCCCCCCCCCCCCCCCCCAGAGTCGCAGACTGAGTGTCAACCCTCATGTCCTTTTGGCTTCAGTCTCCTCCCATATCTGCTGTAACGAGGGTTCTTCGAGTCCGTGGCGCTGCTGTGCCAGTGGGGGGCTCCTGGGGGTGTGTCTGTCTGCAGGTGGGTAATGGCGAGGGGGGGGGGTGAACATTCGACTTGGTGTGGCTGCACTGATGAATCGTTTACTTGGGGAGTTCTCAGTGGGGGTCTCCCACGCCGAGGAGCTCGAGCCAACAACACTTGCTCGTCTGCCACCACAAAGGCGGGCTTAAGTCTGTCTATACATATTTTCTCCCAACGACCCCCCCCCCCCCCCCAAGTCTAACAAAAAATGTTTGTCCCCTGGTTCCAGCACTCTGAACGGGCCATCGTAGGGTGGGTGCAATGGGGGGCGGTGGGCATCGTGCCTGACAAACACAAACGCCGCGTTCTTCAAAGTTTTTGGCACAAACGCGCACGGAAAACAGTGGTGGGCGGGGCCCGGTAGTGTGCCTGTGTCCGTGCTATGCTGTGAACGCTGAGACAGATGGTTGTTCGGCGCGGGATTATCTGGTAAAAATTCCCTGGGGAGCCACAGTGGCTGAGAAAAAACAAGCTCCGCCAGGGAAGCCTCCAAATCCTCTTTTGGTGCGGAACGCAACCCTAACAGAACCCACGGCAACCGGTCTACCCAATTTGCATCCGTAAGCGAAGCCCTGAGCGCTGCTTTCAGTGACCTATGGAAACGCTCGCATAACCCATTGGCCTGTGGATTGTACACGGTTGTGCGATGAATTGCGATGCCCAGGTTACGGGTCATCGCGGACCAGAGGTCGGAAACAAACTGAGGGCCCCTATCGGACGTGATGTCCGAAGGGATGCCAAAATGTGCCACTCATGTTGTCAAAAAGGTGCGCGCCACGTCCGCGGACGTGGTTGGTGCTAGCGGGACTGCTTCTGGCCAGCGTGTGGTGCGGTCCACTACTGTCAGAAGGTGCGTGAACCCCTGCGATGGCGGGAGGGGGCCCACGAGGTCCACGTGAACGTGGTCGAACCTCTTAGCCGGTATACAAAATGGCTCCAAAGGGGCCTTTGTGTGTCTGTGTACTCTGGCTCGTTGGCATGCTACGCAGGCTGCTGCCCACTCTTTCACCTGTTTGCGCAGGCCTGGCCATACGAACTTTGCTCCCACCATTTTGACTGACGCGCGCACTCCTGGGTGTGCCAGAGCGTGAACTGACTCAAACACGCGGCGGCGCCAAGCAACTGGGACCACTGGACGCGGGCGTCCTGTGGAGACGTCACAGATTTGGGGGGAGCTCCCGTCTTGCAGTACTCTGCTCTCCAGCCTTAACCCTGTTGGTCCAGACTGGAGCGCGCACACGTCCGCATTGCCAATCTGCTCTGTGGCCATGGCTGTATAATCTATCCCTACGCAGACTGGGGCCACTACTGCTCGCGAGATGCAGTCTGCCACCACATTCAGTTTACCGGCCACATGCTGAATATTGGTCGTGAACTCCGAGATCGCGGCTAGCTGTCTGTGTTGCCGGCCCGACCAAAGTTCCGAAACCTTGGCCATCACGTACGTTAGCGGCTTGTGGTCCACGAACGCAGTGAAGCTGCGCCCTTCCAGACAGAACTGGAAGTGGCATATGGCCAGGTGGAGAGCCAGCAACTTTCTGTCTAACGCGCTGTATTTACGCTCACTGTCGCGCAAAGCCCTGCTAAAAAAAGCAAGTGGCTGCCAAGAACCAGCGACGTGTTGCTCCACGACGGCCCCTATGGCCACGTCCGAGGCATCGGTAGTGAGCGCTATCTGAGCCGCCGGGTCCGGGTGTGCCAACAGTGCGGCGTTTGCCAGGACAGTTTTAACCTCAGAGAATGCCTGCTCCCGCTCCGGAGTCCAGTCGACTCTGTCCGCTGGTTTCCGTTTCTTGAGCGCGGCGTACAATGACTGCATGAGCTGAGCTGCGCAGGGGAGGAACCGATTATAAAAGTTAACCATCCCCAAAAACTCTTGCAGCGCCCTGACCGTCTGAGGCTGGGGAAAATTCGCCATGGTGCGCACCTTGTCTGGCAAGGGTATCGCTCCCTCCGGTGAGATGCGGTGCCCCAAAAAAGTCAATCCCCGTCACACCGAACTGGCATTTCGCCAGGTTGATTATTAACCTGTGCTCCTCCAACCTCCGGAAAACCGTCCTGAGGTGGGTTACATGTTCGTCCTCGGACGCGCTGGCCACCAGGATGTCATCCAGGTAGACAAACACAAATGGCAGATCGTGCAACACCGCATCCATCATGCGTTGGAATGTCTGTGCCTCGCCTTTTAATCCGAAGGGCATGCGTAAAAACTCAAACAAGCCAAACGGAGTTATTACCGCCGTTTTGGGTATGTCCTCTGCTTGCATCAGTAGAGCATCCACCCCACACCCGGGAGGCAGGGGTTTATATCCCGGCCGGGTCATACCAAAGACCATATAAAAATGGTACTTTCTGCCTTCTAGCGTGGTGCTCAGCATAATAGAATGGGGAAAGAAAAGTTACGCACAGAGCTACCAGAGGACTGACCCCCCCCCCCCCCACTGTAGCTTTCACTACTTGCAGTAGCTGTGTGGCCTAGGGTCAGTGAAACGGAGATAGGCGCCACCCCATACACTAATTGGTGTTCCACATGCTGTGGAAGGGAATTAACTAACTAACTCTGCTTGCACCAGGACCTGGTGGTAACCACGGACCAGGTCTATTTTAGAAAAAATGCGTGTCCCGGCGAAGTGAACGGAAAAATCCTGAATATGGAGAATCGGGTAGCGGTCATGCGCTGTGGCGTTATTCAATCTGCGGAAATCTCCGCACGGTCGCCATGATCCCTCGGCCTTAGGGACCATACTGTAGGTAGTGGGGATGCCCATGGGCTGTTTGAGCGCCTGATGATGCCCAACCTTTCCAAGTTGGCAAACTCCTTGCGTGCTATGGACAGTTTAGCTGTGTCCAGGCACCGAAGTTGTGCGAAAACGGGCGGCCCAGTGGTGGTGATAAAATGCCCCCCCCCCCCCCCCCCCCGTGTTTAGTGATGGCCGCCGAAAACATCGGGACCGTGCTGGGAACTGAGTGAGCAGTGTGTGGAACTTGCCGCCTGGACTGTGACGTTGGCTAGCGTTGTTGGCCCGGTCCCTTGAGCTGTACAGGGGAGAGAATCAAAAGACATTGCATTAATCAGGCGTCTATTAGCAACATCAACTAGCAGCCCGTATGCACACAGAAAATCAGCGCCCAAGATTGGGAAACTGCATGCCGCTATGACGAATGTCCACTTGTACATACGGCCGTGTAGGGATACAGTCAGTGTCCTCTCACCAAAAGTCCTAATGTCCGAGCCGTTTGCGGCCATCAGCTCAGGACCGCTAGCTCCTGCTAGCTGGTCGGCGTAGGACGGCAGGATGAGGCTCTTTTGGGAGCCGGTGTCTACGAGGAACCGTCTCCCCGAGCGCGAGTCCGTCACGTAGAGCAGCTTGTTTTCTTCACCGGCAGTCGCAGCTGTTACTAACTGCCGGCCTTGGTGTTTGCCAAACTCTTGAATTGGCACAGTGGCACACATTGGCGTGCGTTCTCTCCAAAGCGGCAGTGGTAGGAGCAGAATGTGTCTCTCTGGCGCTTCCTGGCCCCCGCTGCCGCTACAATCGCCGGCTCCTCGCTTCCGCTGGTTGTCTCGCTGGGTTCCGACGCCGCCGCGTTTACTGTGAGGGCTCTGGTGAGGATGATCCGATCTGTCTCCTGGGCTAGCGCGCGGTAGTCACGCGCGGCCAGCAACGGCGATTTGGCAAGGACCGCTGTTGCCTCTGTTGGGAGTTTCCGGAGGGAAAGGTGGGCAAACAGAAAATGCCCATCGTCCGTGCCCATCAACGCCAACATCTTCTCCATCATTTCGACCACTGACCCATCTCCTAACTCGGAGCACCTCAGGAGCCTCTCCGCTCTCTCGCAGTCCGAGAGTGTATAGCGCCGGGTCAGCGCGGCTTTGAGAGTCCCGTGTTTATCATGGGCTGGAGGCTGTTGGAGCAGGCTCGCTACTTGCTGAGACGTGCAAGCGTCCAGCGCTGCAACCACATAATAATATCTGGTGTCATCTGCCGTTATTCCCCGGAGGGCGAACTGAGCCTCGGTGTGGAGGAACCAAGACTGCGGGTCATGCAGCCAAAAGTCCGGTAGTTTGACCGAAACGGCGCACGTGTTGCTGGGGCTTTCCGTCCGGGCCGTCTCTGGGATGCTTGCCACGTTGCTGGGGCTTCCCGTCCGGGCCGTCTCTGGGGTTTTTGCCTCGTGTTCCATAATTCGTCAAGGGTCACCAGTATGGAGAGTGCAAATAAAGAAACCAGGCTTGCATGGCAGACGAACTTTATTCACTCTCTCACTTCATTCATACACAGAAAAAGCATCTCTCCTTTTATATCACGCCACTCCTTCCCCATGTTGCCTGAGACCTTGCATCACAATACATTCAACACATCATCACCCCCACTGTCACCGCAGCTACTCCTTCCTGCTGCATTACCATAACTTCTCCCATCACAATACCTTAAGGCACTTTTCCACTTGGAACCCAAAGGCCTCGTTTGGCCTTGGACCGAACAGTCCTGTTCCGGTACTGGTGGTTTTCCACAGCACAAGGCTCACTGTAGTATGGGTGGGAGAAGGAGGGAGTTGGAGGCGGGGTTTTGAGGGAGTTGGAGGCGGTGCTACACTCCCCTTGAGGCTGCGCCATTTTCCCTGGACCAATTAGTAGTCCAAGAGCTATTTAATATCATTTTGGTGGTGAGGCTGCTGTGTATTATTATGCATTACTCATCTCATGTAACCTTGTGCCATTGCAATGACGCAATTTTTTCGTGTATTTAATGTGGACGTGTGGATCTTTAATATCACAGTTACAAGTACTGGGACAGCCATCTAATAAAAAATATCTTACAAAATTACAAGTCCACATTTTCTTTAAAGTGTACTTGTTAATGCTGAGTACAGAATTGGGTGAGGCACACCAAAACAGTTGTTGCTGTACACCCCACACTCACCCGTCCTTACAATGGCTAAGTTGAATATTTTGTGCAGATAAAACCATTACCTGGGTTGGCAATATGAACATTTCCAAATACAGAACTTAAAATATTAGGTGTCCCTGTTGTTGCACATGGATATAAAGCTTGGTCAGTAGTGGCTGGCTTTTAATGTATGCGTCGGCAGTTATTGGACTCCATAACACACTGCAATGACAAATTTTTCCCAACCTTTTTAAGGGTTTTAAGACAGTGTAAAACTTAGTAACAGACAACACATGATGTCAACAGTCACGGGTTTATTCAACGTTATTAACACTGGTCATTGATTAATGTACAGTATATACATAATAATGGTTGGGAAAACGGGTCACACACGCCGTGCAAGGGTTTCAAAGACTGCCATGAGAGTGTTATTGAGGGCAGCATTCTGCGCAATTTCCTCCCTTCGTACAGCAACTTCGGCTTCCCTGGACTGATGGACCTCATCCACAAGCAGTGAATTGAGTTCCAACTGTTGCCGCTGGAGCTCCCTCTGCTCACGTTGATGTTCCCGCTGAAGCTTCATCTGTTCACGGTGCTGTTCCCTTTCTGCTTCTTGCATCGATGCAAAAATAGTTGAAAGGTCTTGTTTTGTGTTGCTCCGCTTCCTCTTACCTACAAGACAGAAATGTGAGCTGGTGTCAGTAAAATCAACCTCAAAACATGTAGCGGTACATCCCCAAAAATTAATACAAAAGTTAAATATTTTTGGACACATGTCAGAAAGTGAGACCCATATATTATACAGAATCATTAATCAGACAGTGAAGTATTGTTACATTTTAATCATTTATTGGCTCACAGCGCATGAATATCCAAAATTACTTTTCTCGAAAAATCGACGGTTATGTTAAAAATAGATATAAAAAAAAAAGAGGAGTGTTCTCAAAAGTATGAGGATTTATGGAGAAACGGATTTCATTTTCCAGCTGGAGTGACCATCGCCTCACAGTGCCTAAACAATCAAAACCTGGTGTAATGGACAAGGCATCACTGTGTTTGATTTGGCCAGGAAACTCTCCTGACATAAAACCCATATGGATTGTCAAGATTATGACAGATACCATCTTATATGACTTTCACTGTCTTTTGTGAGTCACAAAAAACACACTGTACCATGACATTGCAGTTATTTTGAGATGTACCTGTACAAGGGACACACACTGGTGAAAGGCAAGTGCTGGGTTTGAAAAAATTACTTTTTTTTTATGAGTATCACAACTGTGTATTTGAACAATACATTTAGTAAAAGCTGGGTTTATGTTTCAAATGCCTAGCTTTTTATGGTGGTCAAAAAATTCTAGAGGTGACCCAAATTCTATGGTGGAGAGACCCAGCTGGTCTATCATCTCTGAAGAGCTGGAGCAGGTGGCTGGGGAGAGGGAAGTCTGGGCTTCTCTGCTTGAACTGCTGCCTCCGTGACGCGGAGAAGTGGTAGAAGATGGATGGATGGAAAAAATTCTGAATGCATTTATACAGTAGGCTCAACTGAATCATGAAAATGAAGCACGCTGACTTTCAAATAATGAGTTTTGTGCTACAACAGCTCATTAGCTTTTCCATGCCTGTGATTAAATATGCAATTGCATTGCTGGACTTTTTTGATGTGCTTTACATGAAACAATAAACTGTACCGTGAGTATTACATTATTACAATATAATATAATTACATTATTTGACTATTGGGCTTTACTTGTGCGTGAAAGTGTTGACGGAGATGTGCCAAACTGTGAGCGAGCTGGACTTGGTTCTGGTGCCGGATGATCTAGATCCGTAGCAGGAGAAGCCGGGGTGCTTGCATCGCGGGAGGTGGGCTCCGTCGGTGTGGAAGCATAATCTAAAAAAAAATAAAAAATAAAAGCACTTGTAATAGTTAACACAACAGTGCAACATGCACGCCAATTTTTTTTTTTTTTTTTTTTAAACCGTGATGGCAAGCTAGCTGGCGCGGCGACAGCTACGATCCACTCGTGAGCCACGATAACGGCGTGGGACTTATTTATTTATTGTTATACATAATTATAGTTAGCATGAAACAGGCTGGATAAGGTAAAAACATTAATGTCAAGAAAAAAACACTGTCTGTGGTTAACGTAATTGTCGCCGAGGGGTCCACTCCCAGTTCACGTCCATTGCTCGCTGGCCGGTTTCCATCAATTTGGTCCATGAGATCGAACCACTTCCAATGCTGCGGTTCGCCCCGCTTCTACTGTTATGATCCTTTATGGATCGGTACGAAAGTGCAACATGTAAAAAAAAAAAAAAAAAAAAAACAAAACAAAAAACTTTTAACCTGGATTACAACTAACTATTTCATCAGATATTGTCAACACAAAAAACAACATACAAGGACGGACATAGCATTAAGCTAGGTCATCGTTTAAACACGATTAAGTTTTCGTCTGTCCTAAGTGAACTTTCCACTGTTGGAAAAAATAACATAAAGCATGAATATCAGATCACTTACCATCCTGTTTATCACAATATCACGGCTTCAACTGCTGAAGTAGGGTGCGTCGCGGCTGCACATTCAATTCGGGTGGCTGGGTCTAATTCCTGGTGCCTCTCCGTGTAATTTCTGGTGCGTCTGTTTGTACACACCACTGCAAGCTCAATCTGCTTCCCTCTGCATTCTCTCATCAGCCGAAATGCACAGCAAACTCTGCTGGACTGCGGTGTTGGATTTCTGCTGATTTCTGTGAAGCCATTCTCTCGTTGTGGTTTATATCACTTGTTCGCGGGCTCACTGACAAAAAATTGCAAATGGCGACCAGCAAGCGATTCTGGAAAGTCAGTGTAACGCCCACGTAACGCCCACTCTCATGACGCTACGCACAGACCAATGAATGGCCAGCAGTGGCGTGACGAAACGGGGCCGGTACCCTTCGGACCTGCTTTTTACGGTGCCGAAAAAAGTGTTGGTTAAACTGGAACTGTTCCGAAAAAAGGAACTGTGAGGCCTTTGGGTTCCGAGTGGGAAACCGGACAATGGAGGCCGATCGGGGCCAAACGGGGCCTTTGGGTTCCAAGTGGAAAAGCGCCTTTATTGTCCTCATCTGTTTAACCCCCCCCCCCCCCCCCCCCCCCCCCGCTCTACCGACAGAGGGTCCATTTGCCTCCCCTCTGGTTCCAGACTGAGATGATTATCCCAGCGTGGGTTCCCTACAGCAGTTAAAAAAACGTGAGTGGCAAAAATGAGTGGCAGCATTACAGTGTATGCATTAAAACACAGAAAACACACACAGTATTAAGTCATAGCAGTACACAGAGTACCTGCTTGGACTGTGGAGAGCTAATCTTATCATTCCATCTTGTAATAATTGGCAACAAATTAAATAATGACAGCACCAAGATGCTGATGCCTCGGTGTCTGTGGCATGGTAGCATGAGGGGCTGTAAAAAAGTCACACTGCCACTTGTAGTGGGCGGGTATAGTTATTACAGTACCTTTTTTCACAGCTGCATTGATGGCAAAGGTGAGTTAAATTTGTGTTTATCTTGAAAACAAAGCCTTATCTGGAAAGTGTGGGAAATTAAAAGTGGAGAAAATGTGGTGATACAATAATACAAGCCTTTAGTTACACTTGATTTTGAGTGGGTGAGCTGAAAAGCTGCTAACGGACAGACAGACAGACATGCATACACAGACACATCGAGTGATTACCATATGCCTACATTGCCTTTGTGCCAAGACATAAATATACAGAAGCACAAGAATAAAATTAGGAGTACAAAGAAAAATGCTGGAGTAACAGATTTTATTAATTGAATGTATGTATAGTTACACAATGCCGTGCAATAGCAGGTGAACCTCAAAATTTCCAAAAGTAAAAGCATAATTATGAATGTTAAATTAGAATGGTTTGGAATGTTTCACACTTATGTGTAATGAATATTGAGAGTTTCTTAAATCTTGCAAAAAAACTGAGTTTGTCAAAAAAATTAATTTATTGAAATGTAGTAGCAGTTTTTTTGTATAAACAAACATGTAATATTCTTATTTAGCTTCCAGCCTGTTATCTTGACAGCTGCTCTGTCTGCTGACTCTCAGGTTCACCACCGTGGATCTCAGAGAGACAAAGAGGAAAGAAAAACGGCATAAAAATGTGATCGTTACAGATGTGATGTATATAAAAAAATACAGATGTCATGTTTCTCCTCAGCTTAATAAATTGCTTGGTTTAGTGAGGGAATCATTTTAAAGTGAGTGAATGAAGCATGTTACACCATGGTGTTTTTATATGACTGACATTAGTATTAAGTATTGGGCAGCGCGGTGGGGGAGTGGTTAGCACTGCGGCAGCACAGCAACTCACCCTTGGCCGGGGGATCCTGGGTTCGATCCCAGCCCCTGACCAACAGTGATCTGTGTGGAGTTGGCATGTTCTTCCCGTGTCTGCGTGGGTTTACTCCGGGATTTCTCCGGTTTCCTCCCACATGCCAAAAACATGCACGTTAGGTTAATTGGCATCAAACTGGGGATTCTAAATTGTCCTTAGGTATGACTGTGAGAGTGAATGGTTGTCTGTCTCTCTGTGTTGGCCCTGCGATGGACTGGTGATCTGTCCAGGGTGTACCCTGCCTCTCGCTCAAAAGATGCTGGGATAGGCTCCAGCCCCCCCCCCCCCCCCCCCCCCGCGACCCAAAAAGGATTAAGCGGAAGAAGATGGATGGACATTAGTATTAAGACTTAAAAAAAAATCAGCTGTAGAGAAAACTATTTAGAAAACAGGTTTAATTACAGTAATGGAACCAAGCAGTCCCCATATGGGGGGAAAAAAAATCAGAGATTGGGAAAAAAAATGTGACGTAACTTAAAGTGCTGATGACACATTTTTGACTTCCTCTTATTTTTCAACATATAATACAATATGACGAAATAGGTTGGTCTGTGCAGTTCTAAGTCAAACAGGCTTTTTTTTCACGTGAATATCCGACGTTTTCATGAGAGCCATGTCACCAATTGCGTCAGTGGCTGGAAAACCCCCCAGCCATGTTGTAACATCATCGACAGAACACAGCGCTTGGCTGCCCATTGTACACACAGGATGGAAGCGGTAGAAAACATCGACGATGGTTCCAGCACATGTATTCTGGAATTGGTTTGTATTGTCCAATCTTCAGACGATTGTAGTTCTGAAGAATGGGATGATAATGAAGAATCTGGGGGCATCAGACCGTATAGGTTTGAGCCGTGCCAAGCGGGCATTGTGCCTAGCGAGTCACACTCAGAGAGCAGTGTTTCCTCTGGCTTAAAGACCTTGGCGCGGTGGCAACATATTTTTCTCCGGGGGGTAAACATACTGGAATATTTTAATTTTATACTATTTATTTCTTTTTAAAATTTTACACAGTAACGTTGCATATGGAACTTACCGTTTGAAGTATTGTACAATCGAGGCTTGAATATTGGGCCAGTTGGGGTCTCACCCAGACATCCTTTGTTTAGACTTTTTAGTGGTGTTATCCTTCTCTCCTTCCTCTGCCTGAACACTTCCCTGTCCTTGGCTCCTCTCTTCTGTCTCATCTTTCCCTCTCTTTCTGTCTGATTCAGGTTCTCTCTCTGTCTATGGTGGTATACAAACAGGTTAGAAAATATCAAGTGTCATGTTTTGTCCTGCAGGATTTTTTTTTCATGGTTTACATAAATGACAAAAATGTGTGTTTTTTTTGTATTTTTATTCTAGTGTTTATTTTTTTCAATTGAGAGAGTAGGGAAGGGAAAGAAACATTCATAATAGTAATGTACTCATGCATACTTAAACTATATGATCAGATGGGTATAGTAACCAGAAATTCTACTCATGTAAAAGCAGTGCTTTGAAATTAATAATTAAAAGTAGACAACCAAAAACTTCTAATTGAGTTAAGGGTACAAAGAGCACCCACTTAAAAACTTGAGCAATGACTTCAGTCTTGAAGGTTTGAGGTTTTTCTCCAAAGTTTCTAACGATTTTCTTGTAGTTTTCTACTTTTCTCTGTAAATCTAAAGTTGAAACCATGTTTCTCAAATTTGTAATTTCCTCTAGTAAAATTGACTTTAATTGTAACTTTATTATAAATTTGTGGATTATTTTATGGGTTATTTTTCTGTTTTTTAAATTAAAATTAGTTTTTTAGATAAATGTGAAACACACTGTGGTAATTTTTTTTTTTTTTTTTACTTTTTCCTTGTAACAATTTACATTTTTGACCATAATTTTGCAGTCAGAATAGAACAATAATTTAACTCTGATTACAAAGAAAAATATTAATAAAATTGTATTTAATGAAATTAACTTAAATGACCAAGGATGCTGTTATTTCTGTTATAATATTTTTATATATTTATAGTTTTTTTTTTTTTTTTTAAAGAAATTTCCTCACCACCCAGACAGCAGGAAAAACCTCCCTTATTTTGAAATCAAATGTTGACATGTTTAATTTGTCTGAAGGCTGCTGACAGATTAAAGTCATTGACTTCGTGAATTTCGGTCATCTTAACCTGCGAGGTACATAATAGGGAACTGTAGCGGACTCTAAAGACATAATTCACCACAATATGTGTTTGTGTACAAAATGATCTGTTTAGGCAGTTATAGTTGTGCGCTCAGGCTTTCTCATCAGGCATTTCTCCAGGTAGCCGCTGAAGGACCTCAGTTTAGAGCTAGCGTTTTTAGCTGTTGCTTTTTGTCACTGCCGCTGGA
Organism: Pholidichthys leucotaenia; assembly: GCA_020510985.1. Classification (NCBI taxonomy): domain Eukaryota; kingdom Metazoa; phylum Chordata; class Actinopteri; order Cichliformes; family Pholidichthyidae; genus Pholidichthys; species Pholidichthys leucotaenia. The sequence goes on along the minus strand of CM035837.1, from coordinate 121,027,619 downwards.
GAATAAAAACGGCACGCCTGCTTGTGCGAGAAATGACAGAAATTGCCAGTGTCTTCATTCCTGCAATTCCTACAGAACATAACTTAATATTGTAGTGGCTGGTGAAATATATCCTCAGCAATTCATCAGTCCACCTCGCCTTTTCCTTCATGTGAAGCCGGATGCATATGAATTCTAACCACATCTCTTAGCTAAGCGACTCTGCCATTATTGCTCCCATTAACAGCGGGTAAAAACCATGATAAACACCTCCAGTGCATACATACATACCTGTTCTGATTTTTTTTTTTCCGTGTTTGAAGTACTTGAACAAACTCATGTTTTTGTCGACAGTCACGCTTAGCGAGCCCCGCCCAGATGAGCGTGACTCATCTGGGCGGGGCGCTTCTTAACTCCGTGCAGATGATGGCCACGCGCGTTGTTCGTGTGCACGCTTGCGGAAAGTCATTGCTTCATATGTTTTTCTTAATAAAATCATATCGGCTTGCCGTGGTGGTACAATTTCTGGCGAGGCGGCCCGCCACGGAGAAATGTTACCAGAGGAAACCCTGGAGAGTGACGGTGGAGAAGCACACATGCCCGCCACAGCAGCAGCAACAAACACATGGCAGGGGAACACAGTGTTATTCTTTTGTTACAGGTATTGCAACAAATTATTTGTTCATAAATATAATTCATTTAAACCCGATTTTTCAATAAAATCATAGCAGTGTATTCTCTGTGGCTCAGGCATCGGGTTTATTATGGATTATATTTTGAGTTCTTGTTGTTTTTGTTTTGTACATGTCTTGTGTGTTTTGAGCCACTTTCAGGTGGGCACTGTCTAAGATTCGCCGGTCCGAACACACATGCCCTCTCTCTTTGACAGTCAGCTGTTCATGGTTTGTGTATATCATCTGCCGTGTTGTCAGGCAGCCAGTATTGCCAACACTATCATGACATGTTAGCCACTCCACACAGCCGTGGTTCTGTTGCGCCCCTTGAAGTGATGTCGGCCCTGGGGCGCAACCATGGTTAACATGTCTCCTCTCCATGTTTGCTGGGCGATGTCAGCCCCAAACGCCAACTGTAAGTGTTTCTGTTTATTTTTGTAAGTCTTCACCTTTTTGGGAACTGTTGTCATCATTCCTATGTTCAATACATGTGCTGTGTTGAATTCTGCGTGTAAATCCATTCATCAAGAGCCTCCGTGCGCTCTTACGCAGGGCACGGAGAGGGAGGATGAAATAATGACGATTTACGTGCAGGGTTCACCACAGCACATTTAATACAGAAAGACAGACAATTCCCTAAAAGGTGAAGACGTACAAAAAACACAAACACACTTACTGATGGTGTTTGGGGGCCGGCATCGCCCAGAGAACGAATGAGACGAGACGTGTTAGCCACAGGTGTGCCCCAGAGTCGATATCAATTCAAGGACGCACAAGAACCACGGCGAACATGGAGTGACTAACACATCGTGAGAGTGCTGAAAATACTGGCAGACAAACAGCACAGATGACAATACTATGGACCAGCAGTGCGTGACTGGCAAATGGCCGAGAAGTACACACACTGCTGGTGATGGTGTGATGAGCAGCACCTGGGCGAGGACCGGGAAAGATGATCAGCGGGAGGGGAATCAGCTGGTGATAATGAGAGAGGGGACGTGGTCGGACCGGCGAGAGTCAGCATGTGATCACAGAAAGTGGGTCAAAGCTGTGCGTAAATCCATTAATCCTTCCCCTCCTCGTGCACTCCTACTGTGTAAAAGTGCACGAGGAGTGCATGAGGAGGCTTATGACAGTTGGAGCTGAAGCGTGTGATGTGGTCTTTCATGGCCTGCTGTTTATCTAAGCCTGCGACACAATGCGAAGGCACAGCCGTAAAATTAAAACAAGAAACCAGAGAAACAGTGAGCTACAAAGCTGCTGTCATTCCAGTCAACAACACCGGAGTCCATTCTCCTGCTTACGTCATGGGGTGCCGCCCTTAATTCGGTGGGCGGCACCACAGTCCAGTCAGCGGCTGCGGTTTTTTGATGACGACTAGTTTATGCAGGCGTGGTTGTAAATATTATATTGATCGACAATGACTTTTGGGTTTACACAACATCCTAAAAAATGTCAGAATCGTGTCATCAGCCCTTTAAGCTTTAAGAATCAAATATTGCAGTTGTAGGAGTTACTGGTGTTTCAGTATTGAAATCGCTGCATAATTTAAGCCCAGAACTTACTCCGTGCAGGTGTCTGCTGCGGTGGTCTGCTGTGGAGAGACAGCGAGATCGAAAAGTGGCTAATGGTAGGCTGGTCTCAGCAGAGCAGCAAATACAATTCTCCACTGGCAAATACCATTTTTCCATTGGTTGGCCACTTAAGTCCAGCGGTTGAATACAGTTGTCATACAGTTGCTGAACACAGTCATACAGTTGTTACTCCCCGAGTAACTGTATGAGAAAGAAATATAAATAATTACAACACAAACGTTTGTCAAAGACTTTTATTTACATTTGCTTAATTTTGGACAGGCATCAGCACAGTCACCTAACCAACCCCACAAATGTTTTTGAGGTGAGGGATGTTGGGACTTGTAGTTTTTAGTGAATTGAGAACTCCAGGAAGAAAATGCCTTGTCCTTCCTCTGCAAAATTAAATGGCAAAACCAGTGTGAAAACAATCGATGTGATGAATAATGGTGTAGTTGCTGAATACGTGTTTTTTTTTTGTTTGTTTTTTTTTCCCCCAGTAACGGCTATTTTATAACCACTATTTATCTCTCAGCTAGAGATCGACTGTGACAGGAAGTCATCCATGTGCTGTAAAAAAAGTTGCACTGCTGCCTCTAGTGGCTAGTTATTATAATACCGTTTTCCTGGCTTCATTAATGGTAAAGGTGAGTTAAATTTGTGTTCATTTCAAAAACAAAACCTTATCTTGAAATTCTGGCAAATTAAAAGTCGAAAAAATATGGTTATACAATGATACAAGCCTTTAGTTGCACTTCATTTTGACTGGGCGAGCTGAAAAGCTGGTGATGGACGGACGGCACATGGATGACTTCCTGTCACAGTCGATCTCTAGCTGAGAGATAAACAGATGGATAGATACAACCACACAGACCATATTAACTGATAACGGATTACTGTATGCCTCTGTTTTCACCGAGGCATAATTAAAGGCTCTGAATCAGTTCTTCACTTACCATGTGCTTCTTGCTCTTGACCCACACATCACTACAGTCAAGTAAATAGTGTGGTTTTAACATGTAATGTAAAAAAAGTACTCTGCGCACTGCTGTGATCAAATACTTTGATTTTTGTGTTTTGCTGTATACAAAATAGAGCTGTCACATGTGATTGCCACTCAGTGCTGTGTTGCTATAGTAACTGTCCTGTAACTGCCAAGAATTCTGCTCCAATGCATCCCCTCTATTGTGGTGTAGGCGTTTGCGTCCCCGAATGATCCCAGGAGCTATGTTGTCAGGGGCAGCTTGCCCCTGGTACGGTCTCCCAAGGCAAATTGGACCTGACTGAAGGGCCAGACCAAGAGCGGTCCACTGGATCCCCATGAAAAAGGTTACAGCAAGGATCCAGTGTACCCAGAAGAGCCACATGGGTCCACCTTCCAGTGGGCTCATCACCTGCAGGAGGGATCATGGGGATCATGGTGCTGTGTGAACTGGGCCGCAGTCGGGGCTTCTCTACTTGGACTGTTGCCCCCGCAGCCTGGACCCCCACATAAACAGCAGCAGTAGGAGGAGGATGGCTGGATATTTGAAAATATACATATTTTACAAAAGGGTTGAATAACTTTGAGTGCAGCTGTATTCCTTTAATCATAGCAACTGACATTGCATGAGTATGTGAAACACGGAATGGATCTGTAATGCTTGTTAACGTTTGCATGTTTTTATTCTTAAGCTTTACTGGATTCCCCCCCCCCCCCCAAAAAAAAAAGCAAAACAAAAAAACAAACCAACCATATTCAAGTGTAGAACTACACTAGTTGTAAAATTACAGACTAATACTTGTATGTTTTTAGTATTTCATATTAGCCAATTTCCCATTCACTAATTTTCATATTATTTTGATTATTTCTCTTTTGTGCTAGGACAACAGCAAAAATCTTCATGAATGTCTCATATTCTTTCACGACTTTGTGCTGTATATATACCTTTTAATATTCAGCTTGTGGAAAAATTGTGATGCAACTAGTGGATATTGGCCATTGGGTTCATATTTTCCAGTTATCTGTATTCTGGGCTGATTTTGGTTGTTGCTGCTATTTGGGAGATGATACCACCTATGCTTATTAATCTAATGTTGGATTTTTGTGCAGCTGCTCAGATATTCAAGTTGTTTTCTGATTGGCACCCTGTCAAAAATAGGTACCCTAAACTATAGCTGTGTACCTGAAATTTGAATATTAGCGATGCCCTTTTTTCTTGAAATTGTTGACATTGACTTCCATATATAATACTAAGATTTAAGCTTGAAAAGCCCTGGTATGATGCTCTGTTGATGTCACATTCTCAAGTGACCTACTCAATAAGAAGTGGTGTTTCGCAGACAGAAAAGGTCAAAGTAATTGCGCTCATTGTTAATCAACAATGTTAAGCTGAAGATTAGCTGGTTGGAGCAGAAAGCTGATTTCATGGTGAAAACCAAACACGTCTGCTGAATAATGTAATTTTGCAGATGTTTTTATTTGCATGTACACTAAGGAGTGTTTAATAGTTTTAACTACAATTGACATTTTGATCAGGCAGGCTTTTAATCCATCATGTTAATTGAAATGGTGAAACCAGTAGAAGAATGATGGATTAAAGTTACAGTAAAGCCACATTATTAATGATCAAAATGCAGTTGTACACAAACATCAATGTAGCTGCAGTGCTGCTGTCCTTTCTGTCTCTGTTATATAACCGTTTTAGGTGGTGACTCAGCATCTCTGAAGATTTAGTGCTCACAGTCGGGGTGACTTGGTTGTTCTCTTTGTGCTCTGCATCTTGGGGTTTGTCTTGAAATGATTACTTGGGGAATAGTATCGGATGCAAAATGAGTGAGACAAAATATCGATTATAGTAATAGATCATATTGCTTCCATTTACTAGTCAATCTGGGTGTCACTAAAGCTTCATTTTTTATTTTTTAAGTTTTTGTAAAGTGTATACATGTCAATACAGCATTGCATTGTTTACATTTTCATCACATGTTCCCTTTTTTTTTGTTCTTTGACAACATTGGAAGAATAATTATTACACCCTTTTTTTTAGTGAAAGAAAAAGAGAAATTAAAGAGAACAAAAAAACTAAGCAAAACAAGAAAAAACAAAAAAGAACAAAAATAAATAAGTGAATAAAAAAAATAAAAATAAAAGAGCATCTGAGTAGCATTGGAACAAAGAGAGGCGCCATTATTGAAATGGTATTTATCAAAGATTAGATCTGATGGAAGACACATGCGTTCCAGGGTTGTCAAAAGTTCAAGAACCCATCCGTGTCCTGTCTCAGTGCGAATGTCAACTTTTCCATCGCGTAAATGTCTTGAATCACGTTAATCCAATCTTCAGGTGTAGGACAATCCTTCAACATCCATTTTTTAGTTAGAACTTTTTTACTTGCTAAAATTAAAACAGTGAATAAGGACTTCCGGTTATGGCTGCCACGTAGGACGGACGTGTCTCGCTCTGCTCTGCTCCTGGAGAAAAAAAATCGGCAAATAACTCTCTCATTTGGGACAGAACGTATCCCAGCATTTGGGCGAGGATATGTCGGCGAAGCCTAAGGCTGGAAAACCAGGAAAAGGAAAAAGCGAGCCGCCGAAACAGTCCAAATTAATGGACTTTCAGGTCTGTGACGCAGCAAACAAAACTCCATATATGGCGGAGGAGGCTGGCGGCGGTGCGATGTCTGCGGGGGGAGGCGCAGATGCGCTGATGGCTGCCATGAGTTCAATGAGAGCGGACTTTTCCTCTAGATTTGATGGGATTATGACAGCGTTGGAAGGAATAAGAAAGGAATTGGGTGACTGTGTAGAACGAACGGCGCAGATGGAGCTCCGTCTCGCTAGTGCTGAAGATGACGTCACCCGTCTTCAATTAAAGGTGCGCACTTTGGAAAAAAAAAATAAATCTCTGGAAGATAATATTTTGGATTTGGAATCTCGGTCGAGACAGAATAATTTGAGGCTGGTGGGTCTTCCAGAGGAATCAGAAGGTCGGGACGTATGTTCCTTTCTGGAAAAGTGGATTCCGGAGGTGCTGGGCAGCGAGGAGTTGCAATCAGCAGTGGTTCTGGAAAAAGCACATCGTACTGGCCCACGGAGAGATAAGGGACCGCCGAGGACCTTAATTATGAAGTTTCTTAGCAACAGAGACAGGATGAAGATCTTCAACGCTGCACGTGCTAAAGGAGAGATTAAACACCAGGACCAGCAGGTGCGGTTCTACCCAGATTTGGCCACAGGAATCCAGCAATTGAGGAAGCAGTTTGATCCCGTACGTAAGGAGCTGCGCAACCTTGGGATTCGTCATGGTGTAATCTATCCTGCGAGACTGCTGACCACGTATGAGGGCAGAACCCACATCTTCAAGACCCCAGAGGAGGCGCAGGAGTTCATCAAGAAGATCAAAGAAGAAGAAGAGACTGGTGGGAGCTAAGCATGAACAAAATATAAGGTAGAATAATTAAGCATTTGCACAGGCATCTGACTGACTTGAAGTAAATAGTAAGTTTACAAAATATAGATTGTATTATATATTAAAAAAAACAAAACAAAAACAAAACAAACAAAAAAAAAAAACTATGATGTACAAAGTTGTTAAAAATTTTGGAGTTAAGTTGGAAAACTACAGAGGAGAGTTAATGTTACGTCATTAAAAGCAGTAGAGTTGGGGTGATTGGGAGGATGAAGAAGGAGTGGCTTAGGCTGTTCCCCGTGGGTGTGGAACAGTCGATGGCTATATCGGGAGACAGAATTTTTCTTTTGATTTTGGGGGGTTTGCCACAAGTGTGGGAAGGGGAAATTTGTTTGTGTGTAGTTTGTAGGATGAATGTTCAACCACTCATGTTTTTGCTTCTCTGTATGAGCATGTTTACACTGCAAGGTAATCCCAAACTCTCTATTGATCATGGACCAAAGTGTTAATCTTAATTTAACTTCATGGAATTGCAGAGGTCTACAAAATTTAAAAAAACTTAAACAAGTTATGAATAAAATAAAGGACATGGGTTCAAGAATTGTGTTTTTACAAGAAACTCATCTGATAGAAGAGGATGTTAAAAGAATTAGGAGTAGATGGCAGGGAAGTGTATTCACCTCTTCATTTTCATCCCGAGCCAGGGGAGTTATGACTCTCATACATAAATCAGTTCCTTTTCAGGTGAAAAATGTAATTGGAGACAAATTTGGAAGATATGTAATCATTCAAGGTTCTTTGCTATTAGAAAATATAAATCTTGTGAACTTATATGGTCCCAATATAGATGATCAGAAGTTCTTTGCTAATTTATTTCTCATCTTATCATCACTTACAGGGCAACATATAATAGCAGGGGATTTTAATTGTACATTGAATCCAGGTGTGGATAGATCAACAGGACTGGATTGTACGCACATTGGATGTAGGATGACTATTAATCATTTTATGAAAGAATTGAGATTGTTAGATATATGGAGAGAAATGAAACCACAAGTTAAAGCCTATTCTTGTTATTCCAGTACCTACAAGACATTCTCACGTATTGATTATTTTTTGATTTCCACAGAATTAAGGTCCAAGATTCAAAACTGCTTTTATGATAACATCGTGATTTCTGATCATGCACCCTGTTGTCTAATATATGTAGATAAAAAATTGACAAAGGAATCAGGTAGATGGCAATTTCAGCATAAATGGCTTCAGGATGAGGAATTTGTCAAGTATATAGAAAAACAGATAGACGAGTTCTTTGACATCAATACTACACAAACATCAGCATGTGTAAAGTGGGAGGCTTTCAAAGCTTTTATTAGGGGACATATTATTAGTTATACAGGATCAAAATCTAAGAAGACTCGAGAGGAGAGAGCTAAATTGGAACATAAAATAAAAAGTCTTCAGGAAAAAGTGTATGCAGGAAGTGACCCAAGGTTGGAGAATGAATTACTGATTTTGAGAGCTGAATACGACAAAAAATCAGCGAATAGAGCTGCCTCGAGTCTTCTAAGATTGAAACAATCTTTTTATGAACAAGGTGAAAAATCAGGAAAATTATTAGCATGGCAGATTAAACAATTGGAAATTAAAACACCAATTACCAGTATTATAAGTAACGGACAGGTAGTTATAGATCCTTTAGAAATTAATAGAGCCTTTAGAGATTACTATGAAAAATTATATGATACCAAAAATGAACCTGATTTAACAAAACTAAATGGGTTTTTGAACGAACTATCTATACCGTGTATTCCAAATGAAAACAGGGAGATATTGGAGTCTAAAATTAGTCAAGAAGAAGTTGGGCTAGCCATTGATAATATGAAATCAGGAAAAAGTGCAGGACCAGATGGTCTTCCAGTTGACCTTTATAAAAAATTTAAGAATAAATTAATAAAACCTTTTTTGGAAATGGTTTTAGAAGCATTTCAAAATAATAATTTACCATCATACATAAATAATGCCTTAATTATACTGCTGCCAAAACCAGGTAAGCCCTCTAATAAATGTGAAAATATGAGACCAATAAGCCTATTAAACGCCGACCTTAAGATAATCTGTAAAATTTTAGCAAGACGAATACAAGAAATTTTACCAAATATTATTAATCGAGATCAGAATGGCTTTATAAAGGGTAGACAAGGCTTCCATAATGTAAGAAGACTATTTAATATTATTTATTTTAATAAAGAAGCACCGGATACAGCTCTCCTATCATTGGACGCCGAAAAGGCCTTTGATAGAGTTGAATGGCCCTTTCTTTTTGAAGTCCTACAAAGGTTTGGACTTGGAAATAATTTCATAAAATGGGTTCAAATAATATACAATAATGCTACAGCAGAAATCCTAACAAATAACAATATTTCAAAACCAATAAAAATCAATAGAGGATGTCGACAAGGCTGTCCACTTTCACCTTTACTGTTTACTATGGCAATTGAACCTTTAGCGATAGCGATACGTTTACATTCACAAATATATGGAATTAAAGTTGGACCAACAGAACATAAAATCTCCCTGTACGCCGATGATATAATTTTGTTTATGTCGAATCTAAAAAAATCAATTCCAACCTTGTTGAATTTAATAAAGAATTTTGGGGAAATATCAGGATATAAAATAAATAAAACTAAATCTTCAATATTAATGCTAAATGAGACCCAGAGAAATTACCCAGCCCCTGAGGTAAATCAATTCAATGTTGTAAATCAGTTTAAATATTTAGGAATCCAAATTATGCCTAAGCTAGAATCAGTCGCCAGTGTCAACTATGAAGCCTTAATGTCAGATATCAGTGAGTTAACTCAGAGATGGATGTCACTACCAATGTCGATGATCGGGAGAATCAATATACTTAAAAGTAATATTTTACCTAAAATACTTTATTTATTTCAATACATTCCCTTATCACCACCTTTAGATCTATTCTCAAGAATAAAAAAAAAGTTAGTGGAATTTATATGGAACAACAGGAGGGCTAGATTACGTTTGTCTTTATTATATTTACCATTTGATCGTGGAGGTCTGAAATGTCCAAATTTTATGTTGTATTATTGGTCGGCACAACTGAGGTCTATGACATATTATTTTTCATCAAATGATCTCCCTCACTGGACTGAAATGGAATCATACAATTTACCTTTACCTCTTCCCATATTCATATACTCAGATTCGGCAAAAAAATTACAAAAACAAGTTAAAAATCCATTTGTAAAGCATATGATCAAAATATGGTGTGAAGCTAAAAACTATTTAAAAGAACCACAGTTATTGTCACAATTTAGTCCAATATGGGGTAATCAATATTTTAAACCAGGGAGAGCGGACGCTGTATTTAAAGTATGGAATTTAAAAGGGATACAAAAGATTCAGGATTTATATTTGCCATGTGCAGACAACATAATGTCTTTTGAAGAGCTGAGGATCAAATTTAATCTCAATAGAACACATTTTTTTAAATATCTTCAACTTAGAAACTTTATTCGATCAAATCAAAATAAAGCTCTCACTCGACCTATTTATTCATCCTTGGAAAAAATGATGATGAAAGATGGTAAAAGAAAGGGTATTATTTCAGAGTTTTATAACTCATTGACACTATCTTCAAGTGAAAATTCACTGAAAAGATTAAACTACTGGAAAGAAGATCTGCAAATTGAAATTTCAGAGGAACAATGGGAATTGGCTTGTACAGAAGCTCAAACCAAATCAATAAATGCACGCCTTAAATTGATACATTTCAAATGGTTAATGCAGATGTATGTTACACCGGAGGAGTTAAATAGATATAACAAAAATATACCAGATACATGCACAAAATGCATGGAAAGTAAAGGAACCCTATTTCATTGTTTATGGGAATGTAGATTAATAAGAATGTTTTGGGAGGAGGTGAGGGTAACAATTGAAAAAATAATCTCAAAACAAATCATATTGAATCCTAAACTGTTTTTGTTGGGTCTGTACCCAGAAAAGCATAATTTCAATAAAAGTGAAAGAACATTCATAGACCTCAGTTTGCTTAATGCCAAAAAATGTATTGCACTATTATGGAAAAAGACTCATAGACCAGATGTGACTCAGTGGTTAAGACAGATGTTAACAAACCTTCCATTAGAAAGAATAACATATATACTGAAATCAAAGGAAATTGTGTTTGAGAATATATGGAGACCTTTTATTGATTATGTAAAAAATTTAAACATAACTCTTGAAGAAGAAGGTGAATGATGTGTGTGGACCTTGTAAATTCCAAACTGGTGAACATAATATGTATACTAATGTATTGGATTGTCTAGACTAAACAGAGGAGCATTGTTGAAGACTTGATTTTGTTGGTGGTTGTTGGTGTTTTTAGGGTATTTTTTTTTTTTTTTGTAGTACTTTAGTGTTAGTGTTTGATTGTTTGTATCATGTTTGTTAAAAAAAAAAAAGGTTCAATAAAGATATTGTGGAAAAAAAAAACAGTGAATAAGTATTTTTCTCCTCGTCTTCCCAGTGATTACGGTAGTAAACCCAAATACAAAGTTACAAAAGAAAAGGGGACTGTTATTTTGAATGTTTTCCCCAATATTGTCTGTACATTGGTCCAATATTGGTGGATAACTGGGCATGACCAAAACACATGAAATGATTTGCAGTCTCTTCACCACACAACCGCCAACAATTCAACCCCTTACGAGTAAATTTGTTTTGTGCAGGTGTTCTGAAAAATCTTACCAATTTTTCCATCCAAATTCTTTTCACTGCAGGGATGAGGTACTTTTCCATTGTTGTTTATTTAGCTTTTCCCATATTTCCAGTTGTACAGTGAAATTCCCCTCTTTTTCCCCATCTCTTTTATATATGATGTGTTGTCTCCTTTTAAGTCTTGAAGACCTTGGTATATTTTAGAAATGTATCTGATCCCTGGGATCCCTTTATATGCCATTAAGAAGACCTTCAGAACACCTGACTGGGCCCTTTCCAAATCCTCCTTTTTAAGTATTTTGTTTATGTGGTGTCTAAGCTGAAAGAACCTGTAAAGGTCTTGATTTATTAGACCTTGTTTTTTCAAATCTTCAAAACTTCTTAAAATTTGCCCTTTAAAAAAATCGTAATATTTTATCAGTCCGTTCTCTTTCCACTTTTTAAATCTAGTGTCTGTTTTATTAGGAGTAAAGTCTTGATCATAGGTAATCCATTGCAGTAATCGATGGGGTTCTTTAGTTTGATTCTCTCTGACTATCTTAAACCAAATTTTTAGTGGGGTCTCTATCCACGGGTTAGTGTTGTTCAAAAGTTTAGGTAAGGCATTGTTCCCTATTATCGCCTGTAGGGGGATGTCACTTGTTATTTGGCATTCCATCTCCTTCCATTGTGCAGTGTAGACTGGGTTACATATCTCTACTAAAGTTTTAATTTGTGCAGCTTTAAAATAGTCCCTGATATTTGGCAGCGCGAGCCCACCTTTGTCTTTGTTTAGCTGTAGGGTTCTATATCTGATTCTAGGTCTCTTGCCCTGCCATATGAATCTTGAGATCCTTCTGTCCAGTTCTTGCCATGTTTTTTTTGGGAGGTTCTACCGGTATTGTTTGGAAAAGGTATAGAAGACGTGGAAGTATATTCATTTTGACTGCTTCAATTCTTTGTGCAGTACCCAAGAATGGTATCATATTCCATCTTGCTAGATCTGATTTTATTTTTGCCATCAGTGGATCATAGTTTAGTGTTATAATTTTGTTGAGTTGTTTCGGGGTATTGACCCCCAGATATTTCATAGATTCCATCTCCCAGTTAGTTTTGAGTTTACTTAGTAAATATTGATTTGGGTCATAGTTGAATGTTAAAACTTGGGTTTTATGCATGTTTAATTCGTACCCCGATAAATCTCCATACTCTGAAAAAACTGAGATTAGTTCTGGAAAAGAGGTGTCCGGCTGCCCCAGGTATATTAAAATGTCATCAGCAAAGAGTGCTATTTTATGTTCCTTCTGACCAAGTGTAATACCTTGAATTTTTTGATTCGGTCTTATCCATTGGCTCAGAGGTTCTATGAAGATTGCAAAGAGCAGTGGAGACAAGGGGCAGCCCTGACGACATCCTCTTTCCAGTTCAAAAGATGATGATAATTTTGATGACTTGCGGTCTGGACGCCATGGCGACTGCAGCTTAACACTGAAGCTCTCAGACCCAATCCAGGATAACACCTTGAAAATCAAACTTAACGGATTTTTGGAGGAGTGAAAATCAAAAGACAAAATCATCATGTCTAAAGGAAAACAGAAGAAACTGAAATTCTCCAGGCCAGGACACGTATCGGCCGGAGAATCTGAACTGGAAGATCTCCGTTCAGAAGACGAGGAACTGGTGATGGCTAACAAAAGGGTTAGCCTGAAATCACTATTTGAGGAGCTACGACGATTTCGCCGAGATGTTACGGCCGAATTTCGGGAATTCAGAGAAGAATTGAAAAGGACAAACAGCAGAGTGGACCAGGCCGAGAACCGAATCTTGGAAACAGAGGATCGAATAAAAGTGCTCGAAGATTCTGTGCTAGACCTACGCAAAAGACAAGCAGCTATAGAGGCTAAGCTAACCGACCAAGAAGGAAAACAAAGAAGAGACAACATAAGAATTCATGGTCTGATAGAAGGAACCGAAAATGGTTTTAACTCAATGGCAGAATGCGTGGAATCCTTACTAAGAGAGAAATTGGATATTCCACAAACCACCGACTTGAAGATAGAAAAGGCACATCGTTCATTAGCCGCTAGGCCGGCGGCGGAAGCGCCCCCACGTTCGGTGTTGGTAAGATTTTCCAATTTCAAAATAAAACAAGAGGTTGTAAGACTGGCCTGGCAGAAAAAAGGATTTATGCACCAGGAGAGAAAAGTCTACGTGGAACACGATTACGCCCCGGAGGTCCTTAAAAAGCGCAGGGAATACAATGACGCGAAAAAGGTGTTAAGAGAGAAGAAATTGCGCTTTCAGACACCATTTCCTGCGAAGTTAAGGGTCTTCTACGGCGATGAAACGTGTCTCTATAATTCGGCGGAAGAAGCAACAGCTGACATGGCGAAAAGAGGCCTCCCGGTAACGGTATTTAAACCCGCAGCAGACCCGAGTGAGAAGATCAAAGCGCAAACATGGACAACACAAAGACCCTCAAAATCCACGGACCAGCAGCGGGAAACCCAGCACCAGAGCGTCACGGATAAACTATCCGTTTTCAGGTTGGAATAGCGACCTTTTTTTTTTTTTTTTTTTTTTTTTTTTTTTCTTTTCTCTTGAATCAATCCGCACATCCAACCCCCCTCATACAAGGTAACAAACATTAAAGGAGATGCATATTCAGCATGTGGTAAAACATTTCATGGAACGATCATATTATTTGAAACAAATAAATCTTTGTAATAAAAAAAAAAAAAAAACTTGTTAAAATAGAAATGTGACAATAATCCACATGTTCACCTCATACTAACAAATACTGTTTTTGCGTGAATGTTTGATGTGATGGGGGTGGGAGGGTGCACACAATTTCACAGGGTTTAGGCATAAAAGGGAAAAAAAAAAAAATCATTACAAGTTTGGATTGGGTTCTGAAACTCATGTTAAAAGCATGGGACTACTTTCAGTGGTAAGAGAGGGCCCTCAACACGTAACAGAGTTTGAGGAATTTCCCTCAGAGCCTTCACTCCATCAAGGCTCTTACAGGGTCTTTAAAAAGACCTCAGCTCAGGAAGTTCTTATGACAGCTTTTTGTTTTAAAGTTTTTTACACTATGTTCTTAATGTTTTTCTTGTTTTTAATGTTCTTTCAGTTTCTGAGTAGCACAAAAGAGGGCCACCACACAGTTATACTAAACAAAACAACACAATGGAGAAACAGGGTGTAACCAAAATAATTTCATATAATGTAAAAGGAATCCTGAATCCAGTTAAAAGATCCAAGATTCTAGGCAAAATGAAAAAAGACAAAGCAGGAATAATACTTTTACAAGAAACCCACCTAACAGACGTGGAACACAATAAACTCAGTAGACAAGGGTTTAAAATGATCTCTTCATCTTCATATAAATCAGGGAGGAGGAGGGGAGTAGCGACATTGATATCAACCAAAATTACATTTGAAAAAAAATCAGAACACAAAGATAAAGAAGGGAGATACAGTTTGGTAACTGGGCGGCTAGAGGGAGAAGATATCACCCTGCTGAATGTGTATGCTCCCCCAGGGGCTAACTGGAAATTTTATAAAAATGTATTCGACCTAATGATAACTAAAGCTCAAGGTTTAGTGATATGTGGTGGGGACTTCAATCTTAGACTGAATCCATACTGGGATGCTTCTGGTAATTCCCCACATCAAAATAACACCCAAAACAGGAAGACTCGGATGCTACTAAAAGAATTGGGAATCTGTGACGTGTGGAGGGAACTCAACCCCAGTGTAAAAGACTATACATTTTACTCAACTCCACATTCATCTCACTCAAGGATTGACTATTTTTTTATGTTTAATAGAGACATTGGAAGAGTAAAAACATGTAAAATAGGACTGATGGATCTCTCCGACCACAGTCCGATCTACATGGACTTAAATATCCAAAAATACACAAATAATACATTTTCTTGGAGGTTAAATTCAAATGTCCTGAAAGGACCATTGAAAGATGAATTGGAATCAGATATTCTCAGATATTTGGAAGATAATGATAATGGAGAAGTATCCCCTTTAATACTGTGGGATGCATGTAAAGCTGTAATAAGAGGAAAGATTATTGCAAAACTGGCAACCCAAAAGAAACTAAGACAAGAAAAACTATCCACATTAGAGTCAGAACTTAGGAACCTAGAAAAAAAACACAAAGGCAACACTCATTCTACTGACTCGCTCAAGATTAAGGAAATTAAAAACCAAATAAATGAGATCTACACAATAGAAATCCAGAAGAAACTTACATTTCTGAAACAAAAATACTATGAAGCAGGCAGTAAATCGGCAAAATTGCTAGCCTATAAATTGAGGAAACATCAAACAGAAAGAGCAATCTACAAAATCAGAGACCCAGTATCAAAGGAAATAAAATTCAGAATTCAGGATATTCTTAAAAACTTCGAGAATTACTATAAGAACTTATACTCCCACAAAAAACATAAAAACGCATCCGAGGCATTCCTAAACACATTAAACCTTCCCCAACTTACGGAGTCACAAAATAAAACACTACTGTCAGAAATACATCCTAAAGAATTGGAAAAAGCAATTATGAAACTTAAAGCTAACAAATCCCCAGGAGCTGATGGCTATACAGCAGAGTGGTACAAAACCTTTAAACAGCAACTATCTCCTCTCCTCCTGAAAACATTTAATTATGTCCTCCACACAGGGGAAATCCCCCCCTCCTGGAGAGAAGGGGTCATTGCAGTTATACCTAAACCTGAAAAGGATAAACTAGAGTGCTCCAACTACAGACCAATCAGTGTACTAAATCAGGACTATAAGCTTTTTACCATTATCCTTGCCAAAAGGTTAGAAAATATACTGACAGACCTAATTCATTTAGACCAAACAGGTTTTATAAGACAAAGACAGACACAAGACAACATTCGACGCACTTTACACATAATTCATCATATAAAAAAATATAACTTAAATGCAGTCATATTGGGATTAGATGCTGAAAAAGCATTCGATTCGGTTGACTGGTCTTTTCTATATAGAATCTTATCCAGTTTCAATTTTCATAACAACTTCATTAGAACTATACAGGCATTATATAAAAAACCAACAGCTAAAATAAGGATTAACGGTAATTTATCATCATCTTTTGAACTGGAAAGAGGATGTCGTCAGGGCTGCCCCCTGTCTCCACTGCTCTTTGCAATCTTCATAGAACCTCTGAGCCAATGGATAAGACAAAACCAAAAAATTCAAGGTATTACACTTGGTCAGAAGGAACATAAAATAGCACTCTTTGCTGATGACATTTTAATATACCTAGGGCAGCCGGACACTTCTTTACCAGAACTAACCTCAGTTTTTTCAGAGTATGGAGATTTATCGGGGTACAAATTAAATATGCATAAAACCCAAGTTTTAACATTCAACTATGACCCAAATCATTATTCACTAAGCAAACTCAAAACTAACTGGGAGTCGGAATCTATGAAATATCTGGGGGTCAATATCCCGAAACAACTCAACAAAATTATATCACTAAACTATGATCCACTGGTGACAAAAATAAAATCTGACCTAGCAAGATGGAATATGATACCATTCTTGGGTACTGCACAAAGAATTGAAGCAGTCAAAATGAATATACTTCCACGTCTTCTATACCTTTTCCAAACAATACCGGTAGAACCTCCCAAAAAAACATGGCAGGAGCTGGACAGAAGGATCTCAAGATTCATATGGCAGGGCAAGAGACCTAGAATCAGATATAGAACCCTACAGCTAAACAAAGACAAAGGTGGGCTCGCGCTGCCAAATATCAGGGACTACTTTAAAGCCGCACAAATTAAAACTTTAGTAGAGATATATAACCCAGTCTACACTGCACAATGGAAGGAGATCGAATGCCAAATAACAAGTGACATCCCCCTACAGGCGATAATAGGGAACAATGCCTTACCTAAGCTTTTGAATAACACTAACCCGTGGATAGAGACCCCGCTAAAAATTTGGTTTAAGATAGTCAGAGAGAATCAAACTAAAGAGCCCTATCGACTTCTGCAATGGATCGCCTATGATCAGGACTTTACTCCTAATAAAACAGACACCAGATTTAAAAAGTGGAAGGAGAAAGGGCTGATAAAATATTACGATTTTTTTAAAGGGCAAATCTTAAGAAGTTTTGAAGATTTGAAAAAACAAGGCCTAATAAATCAAGACCTTTACAGGTTCTTCCAGCTTAGACACCACATAAACAATATACTTAAAAAGGAGGTTTTGGAAAGGGCCCAGTCAGGTGTTCTGAAGGTCTTCTTAATGGCATATAAAGGGATCCCAGGGATCAGATACATTTCTAAAATATACCAAGGTCTTCAAGACTTAAAAGGAGACAACACATCTTATATAAAAGAGATGGGGAAAAAGAGGGGAATTTCACTTTACAACTGGAAATATGGGAAAAGCTAAATAAACAGCAATGGAAAAGTACCTCATCCCTGCAGTGGAGAGAATTTGGATGGAAAAACTTGGCAAGATTTTTCAGAACACCTGCACAAAACAAATTTACCCATAAGGGATTGAACTGTTGGCGCTTGTGTGGTGAAAAGACTGCAAATCATTTTCATGTGTTTTGGTCATGCCCAGTTATCCACCAATATTGGACCAAGGTACAGACAATATTGGGGAAAATATTCAAAATTACAGTTCCCTTTTCTTTTGTAACTTTGTATTTGGGTTTACTACCGGACTCACTGGAAAGACGAGGAGAAAAATACTTATTCAATGTTTTAATATTGGCAAGCAAAAAAGCTCTAACTAAAAAATGGATGTTGAAGGACTGTCCTACACCTGAAGATTGGACTAACGTGATCCAAGACATTTACTCGATGGAAAAGTTGACATTCGCACTGAGACAGGACATGGATGGGTTCATGAACTTTTGGCAACCCTGGACCGCATATGTGTCTTCCATTAGATCTAATCTTTGACAAATACCATTTCAATAATGGTTCCGCTCTTTGTTCCAAAGCTACTCAGATGCTCTTTTATCTTTATTTACTTACTTTTTCTTTTTTTGTTTTTTACTGGTTTGTATGTTTTTTTTTATTTGTTTTTTGTTTTTTTTTCTCTTTAATTTCACTTTTTCTTTCACTTTAAAAAAAAAAAAAAAAGGGGGTGTTGTAAGAATTAATCTTCCAATGTTGTCAGATATCAGAAAATAAGGGAACATGTGATGAAAATGTAAACACTGCATTGCTGTAACGACCTGTATACCCTTTACAAAAACTTAAATTAAAAAAAAAAAAAAAAAAGATGATGATAATTTACCGTTAATCCTTATTTTAGCTGTTGATTTTTTATATAATGCCTGTATAGTTCTAATGAAGTTGTTATGAAAATTGAAACTGGATAAGATTCTATATAGGAAAGACCAGTCAACCGAATCAAATGCTTTTTCAGCATCTAATCCCAATATGGCTGCATTTAAGTTATATTTTTTTATATGATGAATTATGTGTAAAGTGCGTCTAATGTTGTCTTGTGTCTGTCTTTGTCTTATAAAACCTGTTTGGTCTAAATGAATTAAGTCTGTCAGTATATTTTCTAACCTTTTGGCAAGGATAGTGGTAAAAAGCTTATAGTCCCGATTTAACACACTGATTGGTCTGTAGTTGGAGCACTCTAGTTTATCCTTTTCAGGTTTAGGTATGACTGCAATGACCACTTCTCTCCAGAAGGGGGGGATTTCCCCTGTGTGGAGGACATAGTTAAATGTTTTCAGGAGGAGAGGAGATAGTTGCTGTTTAATTAAAGGTTTTGTACCACTCTGCTGTATAGCCATCTGCTCCTGGGGATTTGTTAGCTTTAAGTTTCGTAATTGCTTTTTCTAATTCTTTAGGTTGTATTTCTGACAGTAGTGTTTTATTTTGTGACTCAGTAAGTTGGGGAAAGTTTAATGTGTTTAGGAATGCTTCGGATGCGTTTTTATGTTTTTTGAGGGAGTACAAGTTCTTGTAGTAGTTCTCGAAGCTTTTAAGAATATCCTGAATTCTAAATTTTATTTCCTTTGATACTGGGTCTCTGATTTTGTAGATTGCTCTCTCCGTTTGTTGTTTCCTCAATTTATAGGCTAGTAATTTTGCCGATTTGCTGCCTGTTTCATAGTATTTTTGTTTCAGAAATGTAAGTTTCTTCTGGATTTCTATTGTGTAGATCGCATTTATTTGTTTTTTAATTTCCTTAATTTTGAGCGAGTCATTAGAATGAGTGTTGTCTTTGTGCTCTTTTTCTAGGTTCTTAAGTTCTGACTCTAATGTGATTAGTTTTTCTTGTCTCAGTTTCTTTTGGATTGCCAGTTTTGCGATAATCTTTCCCCTTATTACAGCTTTGCATGCGTCCCACAGTATTAAAGGGGATACTTCTCCATTATCATTTTCTTCCAAATATCTGAGAATATCTGATTCCAATTCATCTTTCAGTGGTCCTTTCAGGACATTTGAATTTAACCTCCAAGAAAATGTATTATTTGTGTATTTTTGGATACTTAAGTCCATATAGATCGGACTGTGGTCAGAGAGATCCATCAGTCCTATTTTACATGTTTTTACTCTTCCAATGTCTCTATTAAACATAAAAAAATAGTCAATTCTTGAGTATGATGAATGTGGTGCTGAGTAAAATGTATAATCTTTTACACTGGGGTTGAATTCCCTTCACACGTCACAGATTCCCATTTCTTTTAGTAGCATCCGAGTTTTTCTACTTTGAGTGTTATTTTGATGTGGAGAATTACCTGATGCATCCCAGTATGGATTCAGTCTTAGATTGAAGTCTCCACCACATACCACTAAATCTTGGGCTTTAGTTATCATTAGGTCAAATACATTTTTATAAAATTTCCAGTTAGCCCCTGGAGGTGCATATACATTCAGCAGGGTGATATCTTCTCCCTCTAGCTGCCCAAGTACCATACAGAATCTCCCTTCTTTATCTTTGTGTTCTGATTTTTTTTCAAATGTAATTTTGGTTGATATCAATGTCGCTACTCCCCTCCTCCTCCCTGACTTATATGAAGATGAAGAGATCATTTTAAACCCTTGTCTATTGAGTTTAATGTGCTCCACGTCTGTTAGGTGGGTCTCCTGTAAAAATATTTTTCCTGCTTTGTCTTTTTTCATTTTGCCTAGAATCTTGGATCTTTTAACTGGATTCAGGATCCCTTTTACATTATATGAGATTATTTTGGTTACACCCTGTTTCTCCATTGTGTTGTCTTATTTAGTATAACAGTGTGGTGGCCCTCTTTTATGCTACTCAGAAACTGAAAGAACATTAAGAACATAAAAAACATTAAGAACATAGTATATAAAACTTTAAAACAAAAAACTGGCAAAAGATCTTCCTGAGCTGAGGTCTTTTTAGTGACCTTAGAAGAGCCTTGATGGTGTGTTGGCTCTGAGGGAAATTCCTCAGACTCCGTTACGTGCTGAGGGCCCTCTCTTACCCCTGTAAGTTGTCCCATGTTTTTAACGTGAATTTCAGATCCCAATCCGAACTTGTAATTTTTTAAAATTTTTAAAAAATTTTTTTAATGCCTATACCCTATGAAATTGTGCGCAACCTCCCACCACCATCACAGCAAACAGTCACGTTAATACAGTATTTGTTAGTGTGGAGAGATCATGTTCATTGTGACATTTCTATTTTAACAAGTTTTTTTTTTTTTTTTTTAAAGACTTATTTGTTTCTAATATTATGTCTGTTCCATGAAATGTTTTACCACTTGCTGATTCTGCATCTCCTTTAATGTTTGTTACCTTGTAGGAGGAGGGTTGGATGCGCAGATTGACTAAAAATATTGTTATTCCCTCCTGTAAATGGCCAGTTTTTCCTTATAGCTCTGGCACTGGGTTTCCTGCTGCTGGCCCGTGGATTTTGAGGGTCTCTGTGTGGACCACGATTGAGCCTTGATTCTTTCGATCGGGTCTGCTGCGGGTTTATACACCGTTACCGGGAGTCCTCTTCTCGCCATATCCGTGCTTGCTTCTTGCGCCGAGTTGTAGAGAGACGTCTCATCCCCGTAAAAAACCCGCAGCTTCGCCGGAAATGGAGTCTGAAAGCGCAGCTTCTTCTCTCGTAGTACCTTTTTAACGTTGTTGTATTCCCGACGCTTTTTAAGGACCTCCGGGGCGTAATCGTGTTCCACGAAAACTTTTCTCTCTTGGTGCATAAATCCTTTTTTCTGCCAAGCCAGTCTTACAACCTCTTCTTTTATTCTGGAGTTGGAGAACTTCACCACCACCGATCTTGGTGGCGCTTCCGCCGCCAGCCCAGGGGCTAATGTACGGTGCGCCCTTTCGATCTTCAAGTCGGTGGTTTGGGGAATATCCAACTTCTCTCTCAGTAAGGATTCCACGCATGCCGCCATTGTGGTGAAACCGTCCTCGACTCCTTCTTTCAGACCATGAATTCTTATGTTGTCTCTCCTTAGTCTTCCTTCTTGGTCGGTTAGCTTAGCCTCCAGTCTTGACTGTCTTTTGTGTAGTTCCAGCATGGTATCTTCCAGCCCTTTTACTCTTTCCTCTGCTTCCATGATTCGGTCCTCGGCCTGGTCCACTCTGCTGTTTGTCCTTTTTATTTCGTCTTTGATTTCACGAAATTCAGCCCAACACTCTTGGCGAAATTGTCTTAATTCTTTAAGTACCATTTTTAAGCTAACCTTGTTGCTGGCTTCATTCAGCTCCTCGTTTTCTGAATGGAAATCCTCCGGATCAGATTCTCCAGCCGATGCGTGTCCTGGCCTGGTAAATGTCGATTTCTTCTGTTTTCTTTTAGGCATGATGACTTTGTCTTTTGATTTTCACTCTTCCAAAAATCCGTTAAATCTGATTTTCAAGGTATTTTCCTGGATTGGGTCTGGGAGCTTCAGCGTTAAGCTGCTATCACCATGGTGTCCAGACCGGAAGTCCTAAAACCTCATTTTTTTTTTTTTTTTACTGTTTTATGTAGTAACTTTAAAGGTCTGATGACACAATTTTGACTCATCTAATTTTGCAACACATAATTTCAATATGACAAAATGGGTGGGTTTGTGCAGTTCTAAGCCAAACAGGCTTTTTTTCACGCGAATATGCAACGCTTTCATGAGCACCACGTCACCAATTGTTTCAGTGGCTGGAAAACCTCCCGGCCATGTTGTGACATCATCGGGAGAACACAGCGCTTGGCTGCCCATTGTACATGCAGGATGGAAGCGGTAGAAAACATCGACGATGGTTCCAGCACATGTAGTCTGGAATTGGTTTGTGTTGTCCAATCTTCAGACGATTATAGTTCAGAAGAATGGGATGATAATGAAGAATCTGGGGGCATCAGACCTTATAGGTTTGAGCCGTACCAAGCGGACATCGTGCCTAGCGAGTCAGACTCAGTGACGGTGGTGAGGCACACATGGCCGACGCAGCAGCAGTGACAAACACACAGCAGGGGAACACTGAGTGTTATTCTTTTGTTACAGATATTGCAACAAATTATTTGTTCATAAACAGAATTTATTTAAATTAAATTTTTCAATAAAATCATAGCAGTGTATTTATAATAAAATTGAAACATCTACCTGATACTTTCAATGCCCCCCCCCCCCAAATAAACAAATCAAAAGATACTATTTTTTATTTTTGTAGGTGCCAGTGTGGTCTATGTGATCATGACAACAGAGGAGGAGAGTATTTGCTGTCAGGAGCAGGACATGTCATGGCCTTCCGTGCGCTGCGTAAGAGCGCACAGAGAGGGAGGATGAAATAACGAGGATTTACATGCAGGGTTCACCACAACACATTTAATACAGAAAGACAGACAATTCCCTAAAAGGTGAAGATGTACAAAAAACACAAACACACTTAATGATGGCGTTCAGGGGCCGGCATCGCCCAGCGAACGAATGAGAGGAGACGTGTTGGCCACAGGTGCGCCCCAGAGCCGACATCGCTTCAAGGACGCACGAGAACCACAGCGAATATGGAGTGGCTATCACATCGTGAGAGTGCTGAAAATACTGGCAGACTAACAGCATGGATGACAATACTATGGACTAGCAGTGCGTGACTGGCAAACGGCCGCTTAAGTACACGCACTGCTGGTGATGGTGTGATGAGCAACACTTGGGTGAGGACCGGGAAAGATGATCAGCAGGAGTGGGAATCAGCTCGTGATAATGATAGAGGGGGCGTGGCCGGACTGGCGAGCTGTCAGCATGCACTCACAGAAAGTAGGTCAAAGCGGCCGTCTAACAGCTGCCGGCCAGACGGTGGCTAAGGAGAGGAAAGCAGAGTGAAATACATACTATACATACATAAACAGCGCCCTTTGAAGCAATGTCGGCCATGGGTCGCAACCGTGGTTAACACGTCTCCTCTCCATGTGTTCGCTGGGCAATGTCTGCCCCGAACACCAACTGTAAGTGTTTGTTTATTTTTGTAAGTCTTCACCTTTTTGGGAACTGTTGTCATCAGTCTTATGTTCAATACATGTGCTGTGGTGAATCCTGCGTGTAAATCCATTCATCCTTCCCCTCCTCGTGTGCTCCTCCTGCGTAAAAGCGCACTAGGAGGCTTATGACAGTTGGAGCAGAAGCGTGTGATATGGTCTTTCACCGCCTGCTGCAACACAATGTGAAGGCATAGCCATAAAACTAAAACAAGAAACCAGAGAAACTGTGTGCTACAAAGCTGCTGGCATTCCATTCAACAACACAGGTGCCCGTTCTCTCGCTTACGTCATTTCCGACACATTCTTCATTCGGTGGGTGGCACCACAGTCCAATCAGCGGCTGTGGTTTTTTGATAACTATGTTATGCAGGCATGGTTGTAAATATTATATTGATCATCGACAATGACTTTTGGGTTTACACAGCATCCTAAAAAATGTCAAAATCGTGTCATCAGACCTTTAAGATGTACAGTATTATGGATTACTGTTGCTATGTATCCATCCACCCATCTTCTTCCGCTTAATCATCATAATTGTATAATTATATTGGAATGTTTGGTGGAGCAGTGGTTAGTTTCCTCCCACAGTTGAAAGACATGCACATTAGGTCACTTGGCATCAACTGGGAATAAATTGTTGGTATGAATGAGAGAGTGAATGGTTGTCTGTCTCTCTGTGTCAGCCCTGTGATGGACTGGCTGTCTGGATGTACCCTGCTTCTCACTGAAAGGTGCTGGGACAGTCTCCAGCCCCCCCCCCCCCCCCCATGGCCCAAAAAAGATTACACGGTAAAGAAGATGAATGAATTATATTGGGCAATGTATCAATGTACACTACTCACTAAAAGTTAGGGATATTCGGCATTCAGGTGAAGTTTCAGGATGCACCTAAAATGCACTATAACCTTTACAGGTGAACTGAACTTGACCTCCTCTAACCTTTTGAATGCACATGTCCAACTGTTCAGTGCTTTAGTACTTTTTGCATAATTTGCTGTTGTCTAACAAGGTGCTTAAAGGCAGAGTTCGCAGCAGGTGTTTGATCCATGAATCGACCAATAAATGTTTTGGTTCAGTTAGAATTGGTATTTAAACAGTCCTCTTCATCATGCTGTTCACATTTTGACATCATGAAACCAAGACGACACCTCACAATTGATCAACAGTTCCTTGCAATTGGGAGGCTTCAAACAGGATGTTCTCAGAGGGAAGTGGCCACTGAGCTTAGAATGTCAGAATGTCATTAGCAGGTTGCAACAGAGAGACTGGAAGAGTCACAGAAAGGCATAGAAGTGGACGTCCTTTGGCCACATCCCACGCTGATGATGGCTTCATTGTGAACAGTGCCCTGCAGAACCGGATGATGAATGGCATTCAACTCCAGGCACATTTAAGGGAGGTGAGAGGCACCCAAGTGTCATGTCAGACCATTTAAAACCATTTACATCAGTGTGGTCTGCATGCTAGATGACCTGCAAGGGTACCTGATCGCACCTCCAGGCACAGGCATCATCGTATTGCATGGGCCAGGGAGCATTTACGCTGGACAAGGGACCAGTGGGCCTCAGTGTTGTTCTCCGATGAAAGTCGATTCACATTGAGAAGAAATGATGGCCACCAACGATGATGGAGACGTCACAGAGTGCACTATGCATCAGCCACTGTTGTGATGTTACAGTCTGAGCAGGTGTCTAGTCGATACAGAAGTGCCCTACACCTTGTGAATGGTACAGTCATTGTGCCCCTGCATGAACAACCAGTGTTTCCTCTGGCTTAAAGACCTTGGAGCGGTGGCAACATATTTTTCGGGGGTGGGGGGGGGGCAGTAAACACACAACGTTATTGTTACAGTGCAAAATGTAAAAAAAAAAAAAAAGAAGAAGAAATGGCATAAAATCAATATATTCCAGTAACTTTGCATATGGAACTTGCCATACAAAGTATTGTACAACTGAGGCTTGAATATTGGAAAATTGAGCCAGCTGGGGTTCCACCCAGATGTCCTGTGCTTAGACTTTTTCGTAATGTTATCCTTCTCTCCTTCCTCTGCTTTCATCTCTCCTGGACCCTCTGCCTGAACACTTTCCTCTCCTTGGCTCCTCTCTTCTGTCTCATCTTGCCCTCTCTGAGCCCTGTCTAATTCAGGTTCTCTCTCTGTCTATGGTGGTATACAAACAGGTTAGAAAATATCAATGTCATGTTTTGTCCTGCAGGATATTTTTGTCATGGTTTACATAAATGACAAAAATGTCTATTTTTTGTATTTTTATTCTAGTGTTTCTTTTTTTTTTTCCATTGAGAGAGTAGGGAAGAGAAAAAACTTTCATAATAGTAATTTACTCATGCATACTTAAATTATATGATCAGGTGGGTACAGTAACCAGAAATTCTGCTCATGTAAAAGCAGTGTTTTGAAATTAATAATTAAAAGTAGACAACCAAAAATTTCTCGTAGAGTTAAGGGTACAAAGAGCACCCACTTAAAAACTCGAGTAATGACTTCAGTCTTGAAGGTTTGAGGTTTTTCTCAAAAATTTAGAACGATTTTATTATGGTTTTCTACTTTTCTCTGTAAATTTATCTAAATTTGAAACCATTTTTAGGGCCCGAGCAACTGACAAAGTCAGTAAGCGAGAGCCCTATTGTAATTGTTAGAATTTTTATTTATTTATTTTTTCTTCTTCTTCTCCATCTAAGATCTCATTTTTGGGGTAGTGAACGTGCATGAAAACTCACCATTTTTTGCAGGGACCTCAAGACTTGCGAAAAATTGAATATTTTGGAGGAAATATGAATGACCCCACAAAAATGGCTCTATAGTGCCACCTAACGTGAAGTCAATAGGGAGTGGCACACGCTTACTTTTACAAGTGCCATGTGCCAGAATGACGGGAATTTTCTGAGATTCGTCAGACGACAGGGGTGCTCATAACAACACATCAACTTTACCATGACATCACACTTGTTACCATGGACACGCCCCCCTCGCCATTCACTCCGTGATCTTGTTGGGAGGCTTGGGAAGTACTTGGAGTCACGAAATCTGGAATATACGTCAAGGTGACTGTCATGTAGTCCTATATGGGTGGGCAATACATAGCTGACAGGGAAGTGTTGCTATGGCGACATGCCGAAGGTTGACTCTTTGCTATGGAACATCGGAAAGTTGTAACTTGGACAAACTTTATCCGATTTTCACCAAATCTTCTACAACGGATATTAGTCCGACCCTGCATGCTCCTGTGTAAAAATGGTTGACAAAACTTATAGCACCACCTACTGTTCACAGGAAGTAATGCGCCAACCGGTTTACTTTATTATTCACGCAGCGCTTGCCACAACAACGGGAAATTTTCTGAGCCAGCTCGGTACGACAGGCGCTGGGGTCCCCAATTGCACGGGGGGGCGAGGGCCTGCTTACAGCTGCTTGCAGCTTTAATTAGGGCCCGAGCCACTGACAAAGTCGGTGGGCGAGAGCCCTATTGCTATTGTTAGAATTTTTTTTTTTCTTCTCCACCTAAGATCTCATTTTTGGGGTAGTGAACGTGCATGAAAACTCACCATTTTTTGCAGGGACCTCAAGACTGGTGGAAAAATTGAATATTTTGGAGGAAATATGAATGACCCCCCCCCCCCCCCCCCCAAAAAAAAAATGGCTCTACAGTGCCACCTAACATATGAAGTGAAAGGGGAATGGCACATGCTTACTTTCACATAGAAAGATGAAAATCGGGTGAGATGTTTATCATGTCAAGACATGCAAAAAAACTCCATAGAAGTGATGGTCTGCACCCAACAGGAAGTCGGCCATTTTGGCAGGAAGTCAGCCATTTTGGCAGGAAGTGGTGGTGACCAAATTTCCACCTCAGGCATTTGATCAAACTCGTCCGAGGATTTTTGTCCGATTGAGCTCATTTGTCTTCACAATCATCTATACCCATGTGCCATTAAAAGTCATTGAAAACTTTTCTTAAAGTTTGACAGTTTGGCCGTAGGGGCGTGGCAAATGTTGATGCCTCACCATGATCATTCTGTGACCATTCTGACGGCAATAACTCTGCTATGCATTGTCGGATTTCAACCAAATTCAATATTATGGATATCAGTCCAATTCCAAACAGTTCTATAGAACAATATTCATAGAAATCTACAGCGCCACCAAGTGGTTAAAGGAAGAATTGCTGAAAACTGTTTTATTACTCACGTGCCAATTACCAGAATATGAAATTTTCTAAGATTCATCAGACCACAGGGATGATCATACCTGCACATCAACTTTACCATGACGTCACGCTTGTTACCATGGGCACGTCCTCCTCACCATTCAATCTGTGGTCTTGTTGGCATGATTGGGAATGACCTGGAGTCATGAAATCTGGAACATAGGTTGTGGTGAATGTCATATGTAATCCTATTTGGGTGGGCACACGTAATTGACAGGGAAGTGTTGCCATGGCGACATGGCGAAGGTTGACTCCTCGCCATGGAACATCAAAAAGTTGCAACTTGGACAAACTGGCACCTTTATTCCATCCGAACACGTAGATCGCCCAAATGTCTTCTGAGTCAGCGGACGGAGCCACTGTTTCTGGCAGGAGGCAGTATAACGGGGACCAGCTGTTAGCACTCAACCGGCTCATGATGCTAACACAAAAACTCGACATACCAGGAGAATTAAGACGAAAATGACGGGGGTGTCGTGCTGGTGAAAGACGGGGGGCAAGGAATATAAGGTACAGACCCACCCTCCCATCTGTCATTATGGGGAATGTACGATCTATACTTGGAAAGACAGATGAACTAGCAGCTATCTCCCGCTACGATAGCATATACCGGGAGTGTAGTCTGATGCTATTTTCAGAGACGTGGCTATCAGGACTAGCAGCAGATGCTAACATTGAACTGGAGGGTTTCCACGCAATACGGGCAGACCGAACACCAGACAGTGGGAAGGCACGGGGCGGTGGGGTGATGATGTACGTCAATAACAACTGGTGCAGACCGGGACATATCACGGTTAAGGAACAGCATTGTAGCAAAGACATTGAGTTGCTAGCTGTTAGCATGCGGCCTACATATCTCCCGAGGGAATACTCACATGTGATCTGCATTGTTGTTTATGCAAATCCGACTGCAAACGCTGGGACAGCACGTGATGTCATCCACTCAGTAACTGGCAGGCTGCAGACGGAACACCCAGATGCTCTTCTCCTCATCTTAGGCAATTTCAACCATATTTCACTGTCTCCCATTCTACCCACGTTCACCCAGTATGTCACATGCCACACTAGAGACAATAAAACACTGGACTTACTCTGTGCAAACACTAAGGAGGCATACACCTCATCACAACTCCCCCCACTCGGGAGATCGGATCACAACTTGGTTCATCTCCTGCCGGTGTACAAACCCCTAGTGCACAGACAACCTCCGGTCATGCGCACAGTGAAGTTATGGTCTGAGGAGGCAATGGACGCTCTAAAGGATTGCTTTGAAACCACTGCCTTGGAGCAGCTCTGCGATCCACATGGTGAGGACATCGATGGCCTCACTCACACCATCACGGACTACATCAGCTTTTGTGTGGACAACACCGTACCCACCAAGACCATACGGTGTTGCTCGAACAACAAACCCTGGATCAACCCTAAGATAAAAACACTTCTGAGAGAGAAGAAGAGGATCTTCAGGTCGGGGAACAGGGAGATGCTGAAGTCCGTACAGAGGGAGCTGAGGAGAAAGATCAGAGAAGGCAAGGACAGCTTCAGGAAGAAGATGGAGGACAAGCTGCAACAGAGCGACATCGGTGGGGTCTGGAGAAACCTTAAAACCATCTCTGGGCTCCAGAATACCTCCTCCCAGGCCATGGGGGGCAGGGAGTGGGCGAACAATCTGAACCTGTTTTTTTTTAATAGGTTTGACCAACCGCCCTCCCCCCTGACTGCACAACAACCACTGCTGCCTCTAAAGACATCGAGTTCTGCTGCCCACACCCCACTCCACCAACTCCCAACACACAGCCCCCCAACATGACCCTCACTAAGACCCAGGTGAGGACGGAGCTGAGGAAGATCAAGGCGAGGAAGGCGTCAGGACCGGACGGCATCAGCGCAAGGCTCCTCAAGTCCTGTGCAGATCAGCTGTGTGGGATTGTGGAGCTCATCTTCAACCTGAGCCTGAAGCTGGGGAGGGTACCACAGTTGTGGAAAACATCTTGTGTGGTACCTGTACCAAAGACCTCCCACCCCAAAGACCTGAACAGCTACAGACCAGTGGCCCCGACGCCCCACATGATGAAGACCCTGGAGAGACTGCTTCTTGCTCACCTCCGTCCCCTGGTGGGACCAGCGATGGATCCACTCCAGTTCGCCTACCAGCATGGCATTGGGGTGGAGGATGCAGTGATCTTCCTCCTTCACCGTTCTCTGTCCCACCTGGAGAAGCCCGGGAATGCGGTGAGGATCATGTTCTTTGACTTCTCCAGTGCTTTCAACACCATCCAACCGATGATCCTGAAGGACAAGCTGCTGTGCGCAGGGGTGGACCAGCACCTGTCATCATGGATCCTGGACTACCTCACTAACCGGCCACAGTTTGTGAGAACCCGGCACTGTGTGTCCGACACGATCATCGGTAGCACGGGGGGCCCCCCAGGGAACAGTTTTGGCTCCCTTCCTGTTCACACTTTATACTGTGGACGATCGCAGAGTCGTCAGAGAACTTCTGTAGATGGCAGTGTGTTGTGTTGTGTGAGAAGTCCGCAGTATAAAGGGTGAACAGGAAGGGAGCCAAAACCGTTCCCTGGGGGGCCCCCGTGCTACCGATGACCGTGTCGGACACACAGTCCCGGGTTCTCACAAACTGTGGCCAGTTAGTAAGGTAGTCCAGGATCCATGATGACAGGTGTTGGTCCACCCCTGCACACAGCAGCTTGTCCTTCAGGATCATCGGTTGGATGGTGTTGAAAGCACTGGAGAAGTCAAAGAACATGATCCTCACCGCATTCCCGGGCTTCTCCAGGTGGGACAGAGAGCGGTGAAGGAGGAAGATCACTGCATCCTCCACCCCAATGCCATGCTGGTAGGCGAACTGGAGTGGATCCATCGCTGGTCCCACCAGGGGGCGGAGGTGAGCAAGGTGCAGTCTCTCCAGGGTCTTCATCATGTGAAACGTCAGGGCCACTGGTCTGTAGCTGTTCAGATCTTTGGGGTGGGAAGTCTTTTGTACAGGTACCACACAAGATGTTTTCCACAACTGTGGTACCCTCCCCAGCTTCAGGCTCAGGTTGAAGATGTGCTCCACAATCCCACACAGCTGGTCTGCACAGGACTTGAGGAGCTTTGTGCTAATGCCGTCCAGTCCCGAGGCCTTCCTCACCTTGATCTTCCTCAGCTCCGTCCTCACCTGGGTCTTAGTGACGGTCATGTTGGCGGGCTGTGTGTTGGGAGTGGGGGGGTGTTGGTGGAAGGGGGTGTGGGCAGCAGGACTCGATGTCTTTAGAGGCAGCAGTGGTTGTTGTGCAGTCGGGGGGGGGGGGGGGTTGGTCAAACCTATTAAAAAAACAGGTTCAGATTGTTCGCCCACTCCCTGCCCCCCGTGGCCTGGGGGGAGGTATTCTGGAGCCCAGAGATGGTTTTAAGGTTTCTCCAGACCTCGCCGATGTCGCTCTGTTTCAGCTTGTCCTCCATTCTCTTCCTGAGGCTGTCCTTGCCTTCTCTGATCTTCCTCCTGAGCTCCCTCTGTACGGACTTCAGCATCTCCCTGTTCCCCGACCTGAAGATCCTCTTCTTCTCTCTCAGAAGTGTTTTTATCTCAGGGTTGATCCAGGGTTTGTTGTTCGAGCAGCACCGTATGGTCTTGGTGGGTACGGTGTTGTCCACACAGAAACTGATGTAGTATTTGTATTTAATGAAATAATTAACTTAAATGACCAAAGATGCAGTTATTACCTCCGCCACGGAGGTTATGTTTTCATCGGCGTTGGTTTGTCTGTTTTTGTTTCTTTGTTTGTTTGTTAGCAAGATAACTCAAAAAGTTATGGACGGATTTTCATGAAATTTTCACAGATTGTCAGAAATGGGGTGTCCTACAGATGATTATATTTTGGTGCTGATCCGGATCACCGTCCACAAGAAAACCGCCATTACGGAAAATGCGATTTTCGTGAATAACTACTGAACCACTAATCCTATCATTGTCAATCCAATTGCTAGTCATATGTTTTCATGGTCAAGGAATCTGAAAACGTACACACAAACACTGTATGGGGGGAACTGTGGCGCTTGGCGGAGGTCTGCGCTCTCCCGAGTGCTTTTCTAGTTTCTGTTATAATATTACTATATATTTATAGTTTTAGAAATCTCCTCACCACCCAGACAGCAGGAAAAACCTCCCTTATTTTGAAATCCAAATGTTGGCACACTTAGTTTGTCTGAAGGCTGCTGACGGATTAAAGTCATTGACTTCGTGAATTTCGGTCATCTTAACTTTCCAGGTATATAATAGTGAACATAAATGAGTTAATATTAACTAAGGTAAAGGTTAAAAACAGCTCCTTCTCATTCTTGTGTAAAATAAGAAAAACAAGAAACCAATAATTATACAAAATGAACCAACTCGAGCTCTTAACCACACCTGTTAGCTAAGCGACTCTTCCATTACTGCTCTCGTTACCAGTGGGTTACAACTAGGATAAATGCCTCCAGTGCTTGCATACCTTTACTGCTTTTTTCCGCGTTTAAAGTACTTTAATAAGCTCGTGTTTCTCTGTCACACTAGTAGCGAGACACTGCCTGGCTGGCGACTAGAACACGCGGACGAGGCGCTTCTGATTCTCCGCGCAGATGACGGTCACGTGCGTTGTTCGTGTGCGTGCCTGCGGATCGTCATTCCTTCTTAAATTTTTCTTAAATTTATATGTCCTAATAGAGTGGCGGAAATTTTTCTGGCATGGCAGGCCACCACTGGGAAATGTTACCAGAGGAAACCCTGAACAACACAGGCCTAATTTCACCTTCATGGACGACAGTGCTCCAGCTAATCAAGGTCGCATCATTAGGGAACGGTTGCTGGAAGCGGGGTACCTCAAATGGAGTGGTCTGCACTTTCTCTAGACCTGAATCCCATAAAAAACCTATGGGATCAGCTGAGTTGCCATGTAGAGGTTTGTAACCCTGCACCCCACAACCTCAGTGACCTGAGGGCTGCCCTTCAAGAAGAGTGGAATGCCATGCCTCACCAGACAATAAGTCGACTTATGAACAGCATGAGATATTGTTGTCAAGCTGTAACTGATGCTCAAGGGAACATGACTAGTTATTGAGACACTGACGTTTTTTGTTGTGGTATACCCACAACTGTTGTTGGCTTTGGTTTCAATAAATTATTTGAGATGAGGAAATCATGATTGCATGCTTCTACTTAAATACCCTACTTTCATGATATTATATCACTGTAGCGTGAACTTTTTACATTTTCCATAAATTTCACCCGAAAGCCAAATACTCTAACTTTTTGTAAGTAGTGTATTTAGAGCTGATCATGGTATTATCTCAATAGGGTGTTGTACCTTAAAAAAAGACCAGATTGCTGCAACATTATGCTTTCACTATAATCAATAAAAGTGGCCACTTAAAGCTGGAGTAGGCAGAAATCTGAGAAACCAGGAAAAAAAAAATCCCTGAAATAAAAAAGAAAAAAAAACCCAGCTTGTTTCTTGCTCCTTTCCTGTCCTAAGATGAACATCTGAAGTGCAGGTTTGTGAGGTGTGTCATCTTCTGTAGAGTAGCCAATAGCAACTTCTTTTGTTGTTAAGACTTGTGATTGGACAAAGAAACCATGGTCTGTGAAACTTTCTGCAGGCTGAACAGAGCCCAGAGGAGATGCTGTGTTGGAGTTGTCCTGTCAGACCTCGGGCATTACTTATTTATTGCTAGTGGTGGGTAATATGGCCTAAAAATAATCACAATATTTTTGCAAATTTTCACAATATTATTCACAATATCACAATTTTTTTCTTTTTATAATTTATATAGAACAGTTTGACAGGCTAGTGTTATTTACCTTCAACATATTTTGTAAAAACAAAACAAAAGCAGTTATTTCCCCCAGTTTATGAACAGTTTGATTTTTTTTTTGTTGTACTGTATATCAAATATTAAAAGAAAATAATATACACCACATTGTAAGTGCACTTATGTATTTGGAGTTTTATGCTGAATAAGTTTACCTGCATCAGTGGTCTTCATTGCACAGACATCTCCTGGGACTTTTTGGCTCTTGTTGCACTGAAGGGATGTTTTTTTTTTTTTTTTTTTTTTAACCTCCGCCAAGAGGAGGAGGTAATGTTTTTGGCAGGGTTGGTTTGTTGGTTTGTCTATCTGTTGGCAACGTTGCTCAAAAAGTTCTGAACAGATTTTGATGAAATTTTCAGGAAAGGTGTGTAATGGCATGGGGAACAGATGATTAGATTTTGGTGGTGATCCTGATTACGATGTGAATCCAGACATTTTTTGGGGGGAAAATAATAATAATATTGAGCTTCCTGTAGAAGAGCTCGAAATGACGAGGCGATGCGACTTATAAACCAAAGTTTATTATCAGCTTTGCTCCTCTAACAAGTCTCATCTAGTGCAGCAGCAGAAGAAGTAAGAGAGCGAACACATTCGGCTCTGTGTACTTATACTCACACACAACAAAAGACATGCATACAAAGCTGACATCCCCCATTAACTTAATTATCCTCCTTTGTCTTGGTACCCCTCCACCTGGCCCTGGGAGGTCAGGGCGACCTATCTGGTCTCCACCGCAGTGCCTCGGATGCTCTTTGATCTTCACTGGCGGTTGAGACCCTTTGTCCTGTTCTGAGGTGTGAAGTCGC
Organism: Pholidichthys leucotaenia; assembly: GCA_020510985.1. NCBI lineage: Eukaryota > Metazoa > Chordata > Actinopteri > Cichliformes > Pholidichthyidae > Pholidichthys > Pholidichthys leucotaenia. Next base: position 120,992,915 of record CM035837.1, on the reverse strand, counting down.
TTTACATATGTAATCACCAAACATTCTCACATGCTTATACATATGTAGGTTATGGGATATATGATTAATATAGGCCACACTTCCCCTTTAAGACATGTCCACCCATTTCAGAGGTGTCCATGAAGTTATGTTCACCTCTGCACCCATACACATGAGATTGCTTTGTTCGGAATGTTCACTCACTCACTTGTCACTATATAGTGAATTTAGATATAGTGGACTATATAGTAAACTCAATATAACAATAAAATTAACAGCTTTCTGACGCTACTGGGCTTGTTTTCACGGCACGGTTAATGACGTCATCATGGTGAGACAGTAAAACGTAACAGACTGTAGTAAATAATGTACTAAATCAAATCATTTTTTAAGGTAGTTTATGTTGTGATGTGAAGCTCTCCTTTGACTGCTCTGTTGGCTGCGCATTGCATTATGGGATATATTGGCTAATGTAGTGACCGTCCGTTGTACACTGCTTTTCAAAATGCATTGTGGGATCTTTTGAGTATACTGTATAGTGAATTAAATTTTCAGTTACGATTTCGAACAGCAAAGGATTAAGCGGAAGAAGATGGATGGATGGATGGACTACAAAATGGCTGATTCACTATATAGTACACTATATGGGGAACGAGTGAACATTTTGAACACAGCAATAGTATGTGATGGTTGACATTATTTCATTTGAAGATGCCAAGAAAAAGCAAGCAAACTGTGTGGTTTATGAACGGATTTTGATGTTATTTTCAGGAAAGGTGTGTAATGGCACAGGGACAGAGTACTGGCAGACAAGCTAAGGATGTCTTGTGAGACACGTGACCCACACAGTATGTAAACACACAGCACTGGACAATGTTTAAGCTTTATTACCTCCACCAAGAGGAAGAGGTATTGTTTTTGCCGGTGTTATGCCAAAAAGTGATTGAGGGTGGTGGAGTCGGCTCCCAAAAAGGGATCACGGGCTGCAGGAGCCGGGAGCGCTCGCTTGTTAAAGGTGTACTGCCTGGTCTCAGTCCACCTACAGTGTGTCTGTTAATGATTTGAGGTTTTATCACATCAAAAAAAAAAAATTAGTGTTGGCCAAAGTGTTGGCAGTTTGGATAACAACATATAGCATTTATGAAATTGCAGTTGATTCCAATATTTATTGTACAAAAACGTCATTGTTGTTGAGAAGCTACACTGTAATTGTCCATTGTTGACACATACAGTGCATCTGGAAAGTATTCAGTGCTTCACTTTTTCCACATTTTATGTTGCAGCCTTATTCCAAAAGGGATTAAATTCATTTTTTCCTCAAAATTCTACATGCAATACCCCATAATGACAATGTGAAAAGTTTTTTTGAAATTTTTGCAAATTTATTAAAAATAAAAATAAGAAATCACACGTTACATACGTATTCACAGCCTTTGCTCAATACTTTGTTGATGCACCTTTGGCAGCAATTACAGCTTCAAGTCTTTTTGAATATGATGGCACAAGCTTGGCACACCTATCTTTGGGCAGTTTCGCCCATTCCACTTTGCAGCATCTCTCAAACTCCCATCAGGTTGGATGGGAAGCATCGGTGCACAGCCATTTTCAGATCTCTCCAGAGATGTTCAATTGGATTCAAGTCTGGGCTTTAGCTGGGCCACTCAAGGACATTCACAGAGTTGTCTTGAAGCCACTCCTTTGATATCTTGGCTGTGTGCTTAGGGTTGTTGTCCTGCTGAAAGATGAACCGTCGCCCGAGTCTGAGGTCAAGAGCGCTCTGGAGCAGGTTTTCAACCAGGATGTCTCTGTACATTGCTGCATTCATCTTTTCCTCTGTCCTGACTAGTATCCCAGTTCCTGCTGTTGAAAAAACATCCCCACAGCATGATGCTGCCACCACTATGCTTCACTGTAGGGATGGTATTGGCCTGATCATGAGGGGTGCCTGGTTTCCTCCAAACATGACATCTGGCATTCACGCCAAAGAGTTCATCTTTGTCTCATCAGACCAGAGACTTTTGTTTCTCATGGTCTGAGAGTCCTTCAGGTGCCTTTTGGCAAACACCAGGCGGGCTGCCATGTGCCTTTTTTTTTTCCCACAATATCTTTATTGAACCTTTTTTTTTTTTTTTTTAACAAACATGATACAAACAATCAAACACTAACACTAAAGTACTACAAAAAAAAAAAAAAAATGCACTAAAAACACCAACAACCACCAACAAAATCAAGTCTTCAACAATGCTCCTCTGTTTAGTCTAGACAATCCAATACATAAGTATACATATTATGTTCACCAGTTTGGAATTTACAAGGTCCACACACATCATTCACCTTCTTCTTCAAGAGTTATGTTTAAATTTTTTACATAATCAATAAAAGGTCTCCATATATTCTCAAACACAATTTCCTTTGATTTCAGTATATATGTTATTCTTTCTAATGGAAGGTTTGTTAACATCTGTCTTAACCACTGAGTCACATCTGGTCTATGAGTCTTTTTCCATAATAGTGCAATACATTTTTTGGCATTAAGCAAACTGAGGTCTATGAATGTTCTTTCACTTTTATTGAAATTATGCTTTTCTGGGTACAGACCCAACAAAAACAGTTTAGGATTCAATATGATTTGTTTTGAGATTATTTTTTCAATTGTTACCCTCACCTCTTCCCAAAACATTCTTATTAATCTACATTCCCATAAACAATGAAATAGGGTTCCTTTACTTTCCATGCATTTTGTGCATGTATCTGGTATATTTTTGTTATATCTATTTAACTCCTCCGGTGTAACATACATCCGCATTAACCATTTGAAATGTATCAATTTAAGGCGTGCATTTATTGATTTGGTTTGAGCTTCTGTACAAGCCAATTCCCATTGTTCCTCTGAAATTTCAATTTGCAGATCTTCTTTCCAGTAGTTTAATCTTTTCAGTGAATTTTCACTTGAAGATAGTGTCAATGAGTTATAAAACTCTGAAATAATACCCTTTCTTTTACTATCTTTCATCATCATTTTTTCCAAGGATGAATAAATAGGTCGAGTGAGAGCTTTATTTTGATTTGATCGAATAAAGTTTCTAAGTTGAAGATATTTAAAAAAATGTGTTCTATTGAGATTAAATTTGATCCTCAGCTCTTCAAAAGACATTATGTTGTCTGCACATGGCAAATATAAATCTTGAATCTTTTGTATCCCTTTTAAATTCCATACTTTAAATACAGCGTCCGCTCTCCCTGGTTTAAAATATTGATTACCCCATATTGGACTAAATTGTGACAATAACTGTGGTTCTTTTAAATAGTTTTTAGCTTCACACCATATTTTGATCATATGCTTTACAAATGGATTTTTAACTTGTTTTTGTAATTTTTTTGCCGAATCTGAGTATATGAATATGGGAAGAGGTAAAGGTAAATTGTATGATTCCATTTCAGTCCAGTGAGGGAGATCATTTGATGAAAAATAATATGTCATAGACCTCAGTTGTGCCGACCAATAATACAACATAAAATTTGGACATTTCAGACCTCCACGATCAAATGGTAAATATAATAAAGACAGACGTAATCTAGCCCTCCTGTTGTTCCATATAAATTCCACTAACTTTTTTTTTATTCTTGAGAATAGATCTAAAGGTGGTGATAAGGGAATGTATTGAAATAAATAAAGTATTTTAGGTAAAATATTACTTTTAAGTATATTGATTCTCCCGATCATCGACATTGGTAGTGACATCCATCTCTGAGTTAACTCACTGATATCTGACATTAAGGCTTCATAGTTGACACTGGCGACTGATTCTAGCTTAGGCATAATTTGGATTCCTAAATATTTAAACTGATTTACAACATTGAATTGATTTACCTCAGGGGCTGGGTAATTTCTCTGGGTCTCATTTAGCATTAATATTGAAGATTTAGTTTTATTTATTTTATATCCTGATATTTCCCCAAAATTCTTTATTAAATTCAACAAGGTTGGAATTGATTTTTTTAGATTCGACATAAACAAAATTATATCATCGGCGTACAGGGAGATTTTATGTTCTGTTGGTCCAACTTTAATTCCATATATTTGTGAATGTAAACGTATCGCTATCGCTAAAGGTTCAATTGCCATAGTAAACAGTAAAGGTGAGAGTGGACAGCCTTGTCGACATCCTCTATTGATTTTTATTGGTTTTGAAATATTGTTATTTGTTAGGATTTCTGCTGTAGCGTTATTGTATATTATTTGAACCCATTTTATGAAATTATTTCCAAGTCCAAACCTTTGTAGGACTTCAAAAAGAAAGGGCCATTCAACTCTATCAAAGGCCTTTTCGGCGTCCAATGATAGGAGAGCTGTATCCGGTGCTTCTTTATTAAAATAGATAATATTAAATAGTCTTCTTACATTATGGAAGCCTTGTCTACCCTTTATAAAGCCATTCTGATCTCGATTAATAATATTTGGTAAAATTTCTTGTATTCGTCTTGCTAAAATTTTACAGATTATCTTAAGGTCGGCGTTTAATAGGCTTATTGGTCTCATATTTTCACATTTATTAGAGGGCTTACCTGGTTTTGGCAGCAGTATAATTAAGGCATTATTTATGTATGATGGTAAATTATTATTTTGAAATGCTTCTAAAACCATTTCCAAAAAAGGTTTTATTAATTTATTCTTAAATTTTTTATAAAGGTCAACTGGAAGACCATCTGGTCCTGCACTTTTTCCTGATTTCATATTATCAATGGCTAGCCCAACTTCTTCTTGACTAATTTTAGACTCCAATATCTCCCTGTTTTCATTTGGAATACACGGTATAGATAGTTCGTTCAAAAACCCATTTAGTTTTGTTAAATCAGGTTCATTTTTGGTATCATATAATTTTTCATAGTAATCTCTAAAGGCTCTATTAATTTCTAAAGGATCTATAACTACCTGTCCCTTACTTATAATACTGGTAATTGGTGTTTTAATTTCCAATTGTTTAATCTGCCATGCTAATAATTTTCCTGATTTTTCACCTTGTTCATAAAAAGATTGTTTCAATCTTAGAAGACTCGAGGCAGCTCTATTCGCTGATTTTTTGTCGTATTCAGCTCTCAAAATCAGTAATTCATTCTCCAACCTTGGGTCACTTCCTGCATACACTTTTTCCTGAAGATTTTTTATTTTATGTTCCAATTTAGCTCTCTCCTCTCGAGTCTTCTTAGATTTTGATCCTGTATAACTAATAATATGCCCCCTAATAAAAGCTTTGAAAGCCTCCCACTTTACACATGCTGATGTTTGTGTAGTATTGATGTCAAAGAACTCGTCTATCTGTTTTTCTATATACTTGACAAATTCCTCATCCTGAAGCCATTTATGCTGAAATTGCCATCTACCTGATTCCTTTGTCAATTTTTTATCTACATATATTAGACAACAGGGTGCATGATCAGAGATCACGATGTTATCATAAAAGCAGTTTTGAATCTTGGACCTTAATTCTGTGGAAATCAAAAAATAATCAATACGTGAGAATGTCTTGTAGGTACTGGAATAACAAGAATAGGCTTTAACTTGTGGTTTCATTTCTCTCCATATATCTAACAATCTCAATTCTTTCATAAAATGATTAATAGTCATCCTACATCCAATGTGCGTACAATCCAGTCCTGTTGATCTATCCACACCTGGATTCAATGTACAATTAAAATCCCCTGCTATTATATGTTGCCCTGTAAGTGATGATAAGATGAGAAATAAATTAGCAAAGAACTTCTGATCATCTATATTGGGACCATATAAGTTCACAAGATTTATATTTTCTAATAGCAAAGAACCTTGAATGATTACATATCTTCCAAATTTGTCTCCAATTACATTTTTCACTTGAAAAGGAACTGATTTATGTATGAGAGTCATAACTCCCCTGGCTCGGGATGAAAATGAAGAGGTGAATACACTTCCCTGCCATCTACTCCTAATTCTTTTAACATCCTCCTCTATCAGATGAGTTTCTTGTAAAAACACAATTCTTGAACCCATGTCCTTTATTTTATTCATAACTTGTTTAAGTTTTTTTAAATTTTGTAGACCTCTGCAATTCCATGAAGTTAAATTAAGATTAACACTTTGGTCCATGATCAATAGAGAGTTTGGGATTACCTTGCAGTGTAAACATGCTCATACAGAGAAGCAAAAACATGAGTGGTTGAACATTCATCCTACAAACTACACACAAACAAATTTCCCCTTCCCACACTTGTGGCAAACCCCCCAAAATCAAAAGAAAAATTCTGTCTCCCGATATAGCCATCGACCGTTCCACACCCACGGGGAACAGCCTAAGCCACTCCTTCTTCATCCTCCCAATCACCCTAACTCTACTGCTTTTAATGACGTAACATTAACTCTCCTCTGTAGTTTTCCAACTTAACTCCAAAATTTTTAACAACTTTGTACATCATAGTTTTTTTTTTGTTTGTTTGTTTTGTTTTTGTTTTTTTTTTTTTAATATATAATACAATCTATATTTTGTAAACTTACTATTTACTTCAAGTCAGTCAGATGCCTGTGCAAATGCTTAATTATTCTACCTTATATTTTGTTCATGCTTAGCTCCCACCAGTCTCTTCTTCTTCTTTGATCTTCTTGATGAACTCCTGCGCCTCCTCTGGGGTCTTGAAGATGTGGGTTCTGCCCTCATACGTGGTCAGCAGTCTCGCAGGATAGATTACACCATGACGAATCCCAAGGTTGCGCAGCTCCTTACGTACGGGATCAAACTGCTTCCTCAATTGCTGGATTCCTGTGGCCAAATCTGGGTAGAACCGCACCTGCTGGTCCTGGTGTTTAATCTCTCCTTTTTTAGCTCGTGCAGCGTTGAAGATCTTCATCCTGTCTCTGTTGTTAAGAAACTTCATAATTAAGGTCCTCGGCGGTCCCTTATCTCTCCGTGGGCCAATGCGATGTGCTTTTTCCAGAACCACTGCTGATTGCAACTCCTCGCTGCCCAGCACCTCCGGAATCCACTTTTCCAGAAAGGAACATACGTCCCGACCTTCTGATTCCTCTGGAAGACCCACCAGCCTCAAATTATTCTGTCTCGACCGAGATTCCAAATCCAAAATATTATCTTCCAGAGATTTATTTTTTTTTTCCAAAGTGCGCACCTTTAATTGAAGACGGGTGACGTCATCTTCAGCACTAGCGAGACGGAGCTCCATCTGCGCCGTTCGTTCTACACAGTCACCCAATTCCTTTCTTATTCCTTCCAACGCTGTCATAATCCCATCAAATCTAGAGGAAAAGTCCGCTCTCATTGAACTCATGGCAGCCATCAGCGCATCTGCGCCATTCCCCGCAGAAATCGCAGCGTTGCCAGCCTCCTCCGCCATATATGGAGCCCTGTTTGCTGCGTCACAGACCTGAAAGTCCGTTAATTTGGACTGTTTCGGCGGCTCGCTTTTTCCTTTTCCTGGTTTTCCAGCCTTAGGCTTCGCCGACATATCCTCGCCCAAACGCTGGGATACGTTCTGTCCCAAATGAGAGAGTTATTTGCCGATTTTTTTTCTCCAGGAGCAGAGCAGAGCGAGACACGTCCGTCCTACGTGGCAGCCATAACCGGAAGTCGCCATGTGCCTTTTACTCAGGATTGGCTTCCGTCTGGCCACTCTACCATACAGGCCTGATTGGTGGATTGCTGCAGAAATGTTGTCCTTCTGGAAGGTTCTCCTCTCTTCACAGAACAACGCTGGAGCTCTGACAGAGTGACCATCAAGTTCTTGGTCACCTCCCTGACTAAGGCCCTTCTCCCCGATCGCTCAGTTTAGACGGCCGGCCAGCTCTAGGAAGAGTCCTGATGGTTCCAAACTTATTCCATTTATGGATGATGGAGGCCACTGTGCTCACTGGGACCTTCAAAGCAGCAGAATTTTTTCCGTACCCTTCCCCAGATTTGTGCCTCGAGACAATCCTGTCTCAGAGGTCTACAGACAATTCCTTTGACTTCATGCTTGGTTTGTGCTCTGACATGCACTGTCAACTGTGGGACTTTATATAGACAGGTGTGTGCCTTTCCAAATCTTGTCCAATCAACTGAATTTACAACAGGTGGACTCCAGTTAAGCTGTAGAAACATCTCAAGGATGATCAGTGGAAACAGGATGCACCTGAGCTCAATTTTGAGCTTCATGGCAAAGGCTGTGAATACTTATGTACATGTGATTTCTTGGTTCCAAGGTTGTCATAGCCAGGAGCGGCACTGGGGTTAAGCTCCCAGTGCTTATAAAATGCTCCTTACGGCGTGCTTCTCGAAAAGCCTCTAAGTCCAACTCCTAGCCTGCCCGTGTGGTTTAGCCTCTAAGCCCGGCGGAACTGCTTTTACTAATAGGAGAAGGGGCGAGGGCGGATCTCTGGCGCCTTAAAACCAGATACTTCGGGTAGATGGTGGCTCGTCAACCTGGGAAGGTAGCCCATCCAGGGAAGGTAAACCCTGATTTCAAACCTCCGCTGCCTTGCGGCACACCCGGTCACGGGAAAGGCTTTGGGAGTCAACCCTGAGGAAAAATCCGGAGTCGGAGCCCCTAAGGCAGTTCTCTGTTGTGCTCAACATCGTTCTGGCAGCTCCTGCGACGGCGCTGGTGCCAAACTGTAGCAGCCCTGCTGTTCCTTTGGATTCATCAGTGTCGTGAAGAGGGAGGACATGCTGCATGGGTAACATCTTGTCCTCCATATCTTCCTGCCCAGGCTTGAATCCTACCAACGCTGGAAGGTAGAACACCGGTGCGCATCGGCCTGTTCAGCCACAGGCGGTGCTGTTCCAGCAGAGTAGACGTTTAGGATTCTCTTCCATGGTCATCATAGACCGACGGAGGCCGACGACGTGTGATTTCTTATTTTTAATAAATTTGCAAAAATCTCAAAACTTTTTTTACATTGTCATTATGGGGTATTGTGTGTAGAATTTTGAGGGGAAAAATGAATTTAATCCCTTTCGGAATAAGGCTGTAACAAAACAAAATGTGGAAAAAGTGAAGCGCTGTGATTACTTTCTGGATGCACTGAAGAATGTATTTATACAGTATCTGCATGTATATAGCCAGTAAATTTATGTATTTTCCATGTAACCTTGTGACTGCATTATTTTAACTGCTTTTAATCCTACATCAAGTTTGTTTCCAGTTCAAAATGCATCATAAGTGTTAAATATATCTTATTATACCTAACTCAGTACTGTTTAGCTGTTGAAATAATATATACTGCTCAAAAAAATAAAGGGAACACTTTGAAAACACATCAGATTTTAATGGGAAAAAATAAGCTGGATATCGAAATTGTGGCAGGCTAGTCCAGTTTACTCAGATTAAAGGAACACTTTTTAATCTGAGTAAGCTGGACTAGCCTGCCACAATTTCAATACCCAGCTTATTTTTTCCCATTAAATTCTGATGTGTTTTCAAAGTATTCCCTTTATTTTTTTGAGCAGTATATTTTATGGCTAATATACCCCATAACTACAGTATGGCACCTGGTGATCAATTTTTAGCAGCTGATCATTTTTTGCCACAACACCGGCATTGCTTTGTCTGTCTGTCTCTTAGCAACATTACTCCACAATTTATTTATTTTATTTTATTTTTTTTTGTTACTTATTTGTACCCGTAGGTAGATTTGGTTTGCAGTCTGGTGACAAGCCACTGGCTGCTGGTCGCTGCGTGCGCGAGCGCCCTAAACCTACATGTTTTTTGGTATGCGGGAGGAAACCGGAGAAATCCCGGAGTAAACCCACGCAACACGGGGAGAACATGCAAACTCCACACAGCTCACTGTTGGTCGGGGGCTGGGATCGAACCCACGATCTCATGATCCCCGCTATCCCCCGGCCGAGGGTAAAACTGTGCTGCCACAGTGCTAAACCACTGTGCCACCGTGCAGCCCCAATGTTATGAATGGATTTTGATGGAATTTTCAGGAAAGGTGTGTAATGGTATGGGTACCAGATAATTAGATTTTTGTGGTGATTTGAATCACCACCTGGATCCAGGAATTTTTAGGAAAAATCAGTATCAACTTGGTTAAAGTTTGCTTTTGATGGTACAGCAGAATTTCTTTCGCTAAGTTACCCAGTACTATTTGTTATTTCAGTAAACCTTATAAAAGGAAACTTGAATTTGTATTTTTCATCAATATCAAATGCATAAATGTTGCATTTAGAAAACTGCTGCATTTCTAGCAATGTCATTTGGGGGAAATGAGCTGCTTGGCGGAAGTCTGCGCTCTGAGTGCTTTTCTAGTTTTTTTTTTTTGGGGGGGGGTGGGGGGGTTGGGGTGTTGGGTGGTTGAAAAAAATCAAGCTGAAGCAATCAAAATGAAAATAAAACTCCGAAGTGTCTGGAGTGGTTGTGTGGTTGACTCGTTGTTTGTACGGGGGGAAAAAAATAAACAGGCAGATTATCCGCATGGCTGCACCATTTTTTTTTAAAAAAAGAAAATGGCAGCAGTCTGAAAACTGCCTTTTGATTTGACTATTTCAACACAACTGAACACAGACCTTCTGACCACAGAGTGGTAGGTAGCTTCCCGTACTATGTTTGTTTTGTCATTCCTATGGTAATGCGTAACTTCCGTCAGCAGTGACATCATCACGCAGCATCGCAATATTCATTTTTACACAGGTATCAAAATTTATATCGGTATAATCATGAACAATATGATACGGCACACCCCTACTTATTGCTGTAGGAAGAAAATTGATTAATTTTCAAAATGGAAAAAAATTAGCTTTAATGTTGGCATATACATGGTGCTACAGTATGTAAGTCTGTAGAAATCTGTCTTAAAAAAAGAAAAGGAGGATGCATGTGGGGAGCCTTCATTTGTCACGCCAGGCTCATAAACATATGTAAAATAATGAGTACTGAATTTCATTTTCATTTTGGGTTGCTGTTATTAAAAATATTGGTATCTTCAGGTATTGGCCCCATTATCTCATGTTGGCATGTTGGCAAATGGGGTATAACATAGGTTAATTGGAGACTCTAAAGTGGCCCTAGGTGTGAATGTGTGTGTGAATGGTTAAGGGATAGCGCCGTACCGTGGCTGCTTCATCCATCCAGATGGTGGATGCCCTCAATTTCCCCTCTGGGGATCAATAAAGTATACAAAATCAAAAAAAAAAAAAAAACATTGTTAGTAGATCATTTATGTTTCCCAGTACTATTATTATAGTAGTTAAATGTTGAAAAATAGTATGAGTAGGCACTAGAATCTTAGAGTACTACTGCTTTTCCCTGGCAGTAAAGAGAAGTTAACAATTAAAGTAAAATAAGACAATATTTGTGTTTATTTTGACATTTTTTTGTACATTAGAATTTTTAACAGTTTGTGCCAGTCCTTAATTTCTCTGTTTTCTATGTTAAGTATGGGGGATGCTTTATTTTTTTAACTTGTTAAATAAAGAGTCTCTTTTTTTCTTTAAATTGGTAATGTTTAATCTGTTTTACGCAAAGGTTATTTCCAGTATTATTTTTTTCCATCACTGAATCTAGTGCAACAAATATTGAGGCCTAATCTAAATAAAAACTGTGTAATAGAGATTTTTGATGTTCTTCATTAAAAAAAGGGTGAAAATCAAGATTTCGTACTTCCTTTGTGGTCTTATCTATGAGTCTTTCAGGAATTTAAAATAACCAGTTAAAACATGTAAGATGATTTTTTTTTTTTTTTTTTTTCTGTGAATGAGCTCTAGTTCATATGCATTCATTGTAGCTGCCAAGAAAGACCTGGTTTCATTGGGATACTAAAAGTTTTAGTTAGCAGAGCTCTATTCACACTTGATCATGTACCACTTTTTGCTCTCTCCATCTTAGGTCAACTTAGCTGCATCTCCACCATTCCCCGTCACGAGGAAGAGTTTCTACACAACACTGTGGGTGCTGCCCCATGCATCATTGTGCTGGGCCAGGATTGTGCTGCCCGCTACCAGCTGCTTAACAGCCTTTTGGGGGAGCGGCTTCTGCCGCTGGGCCCTGAGGCTGGAGAAGGATGTGAAGGAGACAAGGGGACTGTTTGCAAGAGACGGAAGCTGTGTTTCACCCATGGGAGACAGCCACGGCTCAGCTTGGCACTGCCTGGCCAGTATGAGCTGGTCCACCAGTCGGTGGCTAACCGTGGGCGCTGGGATACGGTTCCTAGGGAGGTCTTGGAGATCCATGAGGAATGTGAGGACCCAGCTCACAGGCTAGCAGAACTGGAAATTACACTTCATCATCTACTTCTTCAGGTAGGCTTTGATACAGTGCATTTGTTGTGAATGTACTGGATGCACCCCCAGAGACCAATATGGCTTACATTGTAGTCTCTTCAAGCTTTTGTGTTAATTATGCACTCCGGTGGATATAAATTCCATCTAAAATCAAATCTGCGTTGTCTAAAATGGTATCTTATGCCTTTTTTCTACAGAAAAACTTTGTCGTACAATTTGGTGTCAAAATCTTTTCATTTTTCCTCCTCCTTCAAACGCCAGGATCTGTGAATAGGCCCACCCACAACCCACAAGGCTAATGGTAGCTAGCCCTACCTTAAACAGAATAAATCCTGTGATAAAAAGACTTGCTGGTTGAAGGACATGCTCACTTGTGTGCACAGTGGCCCAGGATGATGATTGAAACTGCATAGGTCCTTAAAAGCAGTTCAACCCATCTTAATTTGGGTCAGGTTTTCAAAGCAGCTGTGCCAAAATGCTAACTGTCCCTGCAGGCTAACTGCAGTCTTTAGTTGCACCCTCTTCCCCTGAAGATTGGCTCAACACTATGGACCTGTTACAGTGACTTCACCAAAAAAGCTAAACTTGCCTTTTTCCAAGGGAAGGAGCTTAACTGAAATTTCACAGCAAAAAACAGACATAAAAAATTTGAGTGATTTCTCTCTTGATATGTCACTTTAATGTTTCCAGATGCATACATATTAAGGAACGACTGTTTGATCATTACTTGGAACTGTTTGACTCATGTAAACTGTATCCCCCAACTTCCTAAGTATTCACCAAAGTCCAGGAAAGCAACTTCTTATTTTTTTCAGTTGCTCCCTTTTGGGGTTGCTACAGCGTATCATTGCCTGATATTGCAATGATCCATATATTGATTTGGCAAGGATTTTTACTTGAGATGGGCTGATCCAATATTTATTATTGGTATCTGGTTCGATCCAGGCAAAATGACTGGATCGATATTATGGAGCAATAAATAAAAAACAATCCATTAAAACATGAAAAATGAAAAACTGTCAAGATTCTCTCGCTCCGCTGCTCTCCGAGTCCTGAGATACAGCCTCCAGTCTGTTTATCAAAGATATAATGTTAGAGACCAGATTACTGCAAACAGTTTTTTTATTAAAAAAAAGATGAAAATTTAATATATTATTGCAAAAAAAAAAAAAAACAAAACCTTGTGGCGGAAGAATAATGAGAGAACTGTGAGTTTTTGAGGGAGTTTATTATCATTCATCCCGCCATCATAAGACTCACTCCAGCCCTGTGCAGGCGGGCTGGAGCGGGTCCTCAGGCTCTCGTGAGGAGACACAGAATGCGTGTCGTCAGCAGCAGTAGTCGGAGAGGGAGTGAACATGAATTTCAGTCAGCTTATATACCCAGTTACAGACAATACATGAAAGGCATGGGACATTTGCATCACAGTAAGAGCAGGAAGCATGAACACAATGCATGAATGGCACATTAACATCACAGTACTGAGCAGGAAAGGGCTAGACGAAGCGAGGCTGCCTGTTGACATTAATACACACATTTCACTGTTATGTTAATTGCTCTAGCTGAGCGTTCTGCTCGTCCCAGTCTGTTGTGGGGATGCCCCACACCCTGTCATTAAAAGTAAATAAATAAATGAAATGAAGGACTTATAGACAAATAAATGATTTTATCCACTCTGCATATTTGCTCTTCATAAAATCTTTCTAGACTGACAGTGAACACTCTTGCCATTAGGAAGATCTTTGTTGGCTTGCACTGGTAAAGCCACTATGGCTCTAGCGTCCAGTAGCTCAAAATTTTTGTCCGAAATGCTCTGAAATAATTTTAAACAAATGCATTGGAGAGAAGTTTACATACCTCTTATGGCTGTGATGGTCACGTGAGCTGTTAATTATTTAGGAAGTTAAATTTTTCTTAAAAAAAAAAAAAAAAAGTTTTTTGTGTGTGTATGTTTAGACTTAATACACCAGGCATTTCTCCAGAGATATTTCCGCAATCAAAATTAAATGTTACAGAAAATGACTAAACCTTTACATTACAGTTTATATTTGAGCTGTTATGAGGACATATGTCTGTGACGGTTTATTAGGACTTCATATCAGACTCAAAATCATGCTAGACATAAACACATCATTTATAAATTTATTCTTCCTGTGACGTTTTCAAAGAGTTCAGACTGTCCTTTGCAATTTATTGAATGATTTTTAAAAATGAATTTATTAGGTGTTATTTATATTAATGCCCATACTACATGGTATATTCTAGTGATCTAAGTTTTATTCAGTGACATTTATTTATTTATTTAGCGAATGCAAAGTCCTCAAGCCAAGCAGTTGCCTCCTGGTTTGCTGTATGGAGGGTGTGTAATCCTCCTTCCAGTCTTTGGAGCGGGCAAGCCATTAATGCTGTTGTTAGGTGATATGAAAAAGAACACATTGACCTTTCTGCTATTAACAATCTTGTGCTGATATATAAATGTTCCAGTTTAATATGCTATATTATTATTTTTATTAAAATGGAGTTAAATGTGACATTTATATGCTTGACAAAATGTATATATTAAAGTGCAATTGTAAGAGTGTAGTTTTAGAACTTTTAACATCTCTAGCCTTAAACACTTGAAGAAATACCATGGTAAGGAGAACGCTGAATTTATTCAGGCCGCAAGCTGCATATCAGTTTTGTGTTGGCCAATACTCAAATTTTAAAATATTTGATCAGATCAGACATTAAAAAAAGCTGTATCCGTACATCCCTAATTTTGATGCCGGATGCCCTTCCTGACACAACCCTCCCCATTTATCGGGGCTTGCGACCGGCACAGGGTGTACACTGGCTTGTGTGGCCCCTGTGGCTAAGCCCAGGAAAGCAACTAAATATTTTTTTTTTCTACACTGGATTATGTGGTGGTAGTACTAACTAACTAACTAACCTGCACTTATATAGCGCTTTTCTAGTAACAAAGACCACTCAAAGCGCTTTCACTAATACTAACCCTCTATTCTAAGGGCCTATAGGAAACAGATATCTAGGGACAATTTAGAACAGCCAATTAACCTAACATGCATGTCTTTGGATTATGGGAGGAAACCGGAGCCCCCGGAGTAAACCCACGCAGCACAGGGAGAACATGTAAACTCCACACAGAAAGGTTCCAACCCCTGCCAACCTGGGGATTTGAACCAGGAACCTTCTAGCTGTAAGGCAACAGTGCTAACCACTGCACCACCGTGCTGCCCAAGTAGTAGTAGTCCTTGGTTTTTCTACATTTCTTCCATTTCTGCAGTAACTTAATATTTTGTTGCTTAGACATAATTTATTACCTGTACCAGAGAAAACACGTCACTGAGTTTGTCATGTTTTCACCTTGTTGGGGTTGGCAAACAACTTAGTCAAAAGACTGACACCTACTGGTGGTCATGGACTAAGTTGTTCACATTACACACAGTAGGTTAAAAAAAAATCATGACTGTGCTACCACCTAAATTGAATTTATGCTTTGCACATCTGCTTGACCTCAAGGTCTGTGTGATGTAAATTTTTCCAGTCCTCTCCAGTCTGCTAGGGTCTGTGTATTCCCTCTGCTACAGTGTGTGTACAGCCCCAGTTTTTTTCACCGCAGACTGTGCACTTGAGCTACACATTCAGCATTCAATCTCCCATTACTTCCCATTCAAAATGTGCCGCATGGTTGTACAGTAGGTGGGGATGACCCAAATCAAGTATGAACGTGGCTGCATGCACATCGGCATGATCCCAAGTAGGGCTGTGCGATATGACAAAAAAAATTCATATCACGATAGCAATGTATATATATTTTAGTGTTGTTGGCGTTATGGCATTAATCTCCTGTTAACACTTTGCCCCTGTTAACGGCAACAAATTTTGTGATCGCGGTTAACGGCAGAAAACGCAAACAGTACTTTTTGGCCTAGTGGCTCTCCATACCAAAGCCGTTCTGGCCACAGACACTGTGCGCACCATGTGGACATTGCTAAGTCAAACAAGCTGGATTACAGCTATGGATATCCCCAAAGTGCTGTCATGTTTAAGTTTACAACGTTATCTGTCGGAGCTCTCACCTGGATAATTGTTACAGCCTCCTCCAAAACTTCACCTGGATGTTGGGTTGTTCTTCTTCTGTGGAAACTAGCTAGCTCATAGATAGTAGCTACTAGCTACATGCTAGCTTATAGCTGACCTCCAGCTGCTGACACAGAAATTTGCCTGTTTTCATCAGCCAGCTGTTGGTGAGTACCAGTCAAAAAAACTTCTCAAGCTGTGTTCCGAATGTCCATTCACTCCACTGCCATTTTGCAGCACGGTAGGGTGTCATCACGAGCGAGGTAGTTGTTTGTTTGTTTGCAATTTTTCTGCTAAAAGGGAAATTATCTGTTGTGACACACAAGGTTTTGTGTTGATCTCCTTAAAAGTGGTGGATGTTTGCTTCTCTTCTTTTATTTTATTGATTTTATTGACTGTGGTTTCTACTCGTGCTGAGTTTTATATTGTCTTTGTTTTATATTGTTTTGTGCTAGTGTCCTGCTCCTTGCTTTTATGTTTTTATGTGTGTCCTTGTTGTACAGCACTTTGTGTAGCGAGTGTTGCTTTTAACCTCTTAAAATTCCGGTGTTTCGCTGGTGGGGATGTTTCAAATTTTCGACTGCCACTCAGTGAAGAAATATTTTGATTTTCTTTGTATATGCTAATTTAGGGACATTGACTGGAATGCTAAGGGTTTAAGTGCTTTATAAAGTTAACTGACTTGCTATGGGAGAAAGAACAAGCTCCTTTTGTGGTTGGCTGGTTGTTGTTCAGTGACGTTATCGAGCCTTAGCATTCTGTTGTTTGCATATGCAGTAATACTTTTGAGAATTTTCTGGAGAATATTCTGGATAGTTTTTGTCATTTTGGATATGTTGCGAGCTTTAATAAACCTGTAGGTAAAGACGGCAAGTATATTTGTTCACTCCCATGTTCATAACAGTATGACAAACTTGAAAAATTACCGACTTAAGGTACACTGTATCTGTATGGAAAAACATGAGATTAAGATTAACGCAACATTGTAAAAGATTAATCGCGATTAAAAATTTTGATCATCCAACACCACTAAAATATATATATCACGATATACATTTTCTGTAAATTCTACAGTTGAGATAATCACATAAAAAGGACAATCTTTTTAATAAAACTTTTTTACATGTACCATTTTCCCTTATAATTTTGCAGTGTTGTTATAAAATGGATTTTTAATGTGCATTTGAGGCTTGATTCTCATAAATTTCAAGTTTTTCTTCTAAATCATATATGAATAAAAAGTAAACATAAATAAGTTAAATGTTTCCTGAGCCAGAGGAGAATAGCAAAAAACAAAAAAAAATGTCTGAAAATGAGAAAATTGCATATGGTTGTCGTTAGCAGATATAAATTAGCTGTTAGTTTAAATCAGTGAAAATTTAAGTGTAGACCTGCAGCCTGATCACTGCCATTCTGGCCTGATTTAACCTGCTTGCTTCTTAGTAAAAATATTTCAAATTGATCACGATCTGAAAATCAAAGACACAAGAGGTAATACAATAAAATACATCTGATGGACTTCCGGTTATGGCTGCCACGTAGGACGGACGTGTCTCGCTCTGCTCTGCTCCTGGAGAAAAAAAATCGGCAAATAACTCTCTCATTTGGGACAGAACGTATCCCAGCGTTTGGGCGAGGATATGTCGGCGAAGCCTAAGGCTGGAAAACCAGGAAAAGGAAAAAGCGAGCCGCCGAAACAGTCCAAATTAACGGACTTTCAGGTCTGTGACGCAGCAAACAGGGCTCCATATATGGCGGAGGAGGCTGGCAACGCTGCGATTTCTGCGGGGAATGGCGCAGATGCGCTGATGGCTGCCATGAGTTCAATGAGAGCGGACTTTTCCTCTAGATTTGATGGGATTATGACAGCGTTGGAAGGAATAAGAAAGGAATTGGGTGACTGTGTAGAACGAACGGCGCAGATGGAGCTCCGTCTCGCTAGTGCTGAAGATGACGTCACCCGTCTTCAATTAAAGGTGCGCACTTTGGAAAAAAAAAATAAATCTCTGGAAGATAATATTTTGGATTTGGAATCTCGGTCGAGACAGAATAATTTGAGGCTGGTGGGTCTTCCAGAGGAATCAGAAGGTCGGGACGTATGTTCCTTTCTGGAAAAGTGGATTCCGGAGGTGCTGGGCAGCGAGGAGTTGCAATCAGCAGTGGTTCTGGAAAAAGCACATCGTATTGGCCCACGGAGAGATAAGGGACCGCCGAGGACCTTAATTATGAAGTTTCTTAACAACAGAGACAGGATGAAGATCTTCAACGCTGCACGAGCTAAAAAAGGAGAGATTAAACACCAGGACCAGCAGGTGCGGTTCTACCCAGATTTGGCCACAGGAATCCAGCAATTGAGGAAGCAGTTTGATCCCGTACGTAAGGAGCTGCGCAACCTTGGGATTCGTCATGGTGTAATCTATCCTGCGAGACTGTTGACCACGTATGAGGGCAGAACCCACATCTTCAAGACCCCAGAGGAGGCGCAGGAGTTCATCAAGAAGATCAAAGAAGAAGAAGAGACTGGTGGGAGCTAAGCATGAACAAAATATAAGGTAGAATAATTAAGCATTTGCACAGGCATCTGACTGACTTGAAGTAAATAGTAAGTTTACAAAATATAGATTGTATTATATATTAAAAAAAAACAAAACAAAAACAAAACAAACAAAAAAAAAAAAAACTATGATGTACAAAGTTGTTAAAAATTTTGGAGTTAAGTTGGAAAACTACAGAGGAGAGTTAATGTTACGTCATTAAAAGCAGTAGAGTTAGGGTGATTGGGAGGATGAAGAAGGAGTGGCTTAGGCTGTTCCCCGTGGGTGTGGAACGGTCGATGGCTATATCGGGAGACAGAATTTTTCTTTTGATTTTGGGGGGTTTGCCACAAGTGTGGGAAGGGGAAATTTGTTTGTGTGTAGTTTGTAGGATGAATGTTCAACCACTCATGTTTTTGCTTCTCTGTATGAGCATGTTTACACTGCAAGGTAATCCCAAACTCTCTATTGATCATGGACCAAAGTGTTAATCTTAATTTAACTTCATGGAATTGCAGAGGTCTACAAAATTTAAAAAAACTTAAACAAGTTATGAATAAAATAAAGGACATGGGTTCAAGAATTGTGTTTTTACAAGAAACTCATCTGATAGAGGAGGATGTTAAAAGAATTAGGAGTAGATGGCAGGGAAGTGTATTCACCTCTTCATTTTCATCCCGAGCCAGGGGAGTTATGACTCTCATACATAAATCAGTTCCTTTTCAAGTGAAAAATGTAATTGGAGACAAATTTGGAAGATATGTAATCATTCAAGGTTCTTTGCTATTAGAAAATATAAATCTTGTGAACTTATATGGTCCCAATATAGATGATCAGAAGTTCTTTGCTAATTTATTTCTCATCTTATCATCACTTACAGGGCAACATATAATAGCAGGGGATTTTAATTGTACATTGAATCCAGGTGTGGATAGATCAACAGGACTGGATTGTACGCACATTGGATGTAGGATGACTATTAATCATTTTATGAAAGAATTGAGATTGTTAGATATATGGAGAGAAATGAAACCACAAGTTAAAGCCTATTCTTGTTATTCCAGTACCTACAAGACATTCTCACGTATTGATTATTTTTTGATTTCCACAGAATTAAGGTCCAAGATTCAAAACTGCTTTTATGATAACATCGTGATCTCTGATCATGCACCCTGTTGTCTAATATATGTAGATAAAAAATTGACAAAGGAATCAGGTAGATGGCAATTTCAGCATAAATGGCTTCAGGATGAGGAATTTGTCAAGTATATAGAAAAACAGATAGACGAGTTCTTTGACATCAATACTACACAAACATCAGCATGTGTAAAGTGGGAGGCTTTCAAAGCTTTTATTAGGGGGCATATTATTAGTTATACAGGATCAAAATCTAAGAAGACTCGAGAGGAGAGAGCTAAATTGGAACATAAAATAAAAAATCTTCAGGAAAAAGTGTATGCAGGAAGTGACCCAAGGTTGGAGAATGAATTACTGATTTTGAGAGCTGAATACGACAAAAAATCAGCGAATAGAGCTGCCTCGAGTCTTCTAAGATTGAAACAATCTTTTTATGAACAAGGTGAAAAATCAGGAAAATTATTAGCATGGCAGATTAAACAATTGGAAATTAAAACACCAATTACCAGTATTATAAGTAAGGGACAGGTAGTTATAGATCCTTTAGAAATTAATAGAGCCTTTAGAGATTACTATGAAAAATTATATGATACCAAAAATGAACCTGATTTAACAAAACTAAATGGGTTTTTGAACGAACTATCTATACCGTGTATTCCAAATGAAAACAGGGAGATATTGGAGTCTAAAATTAGTCAAGAAGAAGTTGGGCTAGCCATTGATAATATGAAATCAGGAAAAAGTGCAGGACCAGATGGTCTTCCAGTTGACCTTTATAAAAAATTTAAGAATAAATTAATAAAACCTTTTTTGGAAATGGTTTTAGAAGCATTTCAAAATAATAATTTACCATCATACATAAATAATGCCTTAATTATACTGCTGCCAAAACCAGGTAAGCCCTCTAATAAATGTGAAAATATGAGACCAATAAGCCTATTAAACGCCGACCTTAAGATAATCTGTAAAATTTTAGCAAGACGAATACAAGAAATTTTACCAAATATTATTAATCGAGATCAGAATGGCTTTATAAAGGGTAGACAAGGCTTCCATAATGTAAGAAGACTATTTAATATTATCTATTTTAATAAAGAAGCACCGGATACAGCTCTCCTATCATTGGACGCCGAAAAGGCCTTTGATAGAGTTGAATGGCCCTTTCTTTTTGAAGTCCTACAAAGGTTTGGACTTGGAAATAATTTCATAAAATGGGTTCAAATAATATACAATAATGCTACAGCAGAAATCCTAACAAATAACAATATTTCAAAACCAATAAAAATCAATAGAGGATGTCGACAAGGCTGTCCACTCTCACCTTTACTGTTTACTATGGCAATTGAACCTTTAGCGATAGCGATACGTTTACATTCACAAATATATGGAATTAAAGTTGGACCAACAGAACATAAAATCTCCCTGTACGCCGATGATATAATTTTGTTTATGTCGAATCTAAAAAAATCAATTCCAACCTTGTTGAATTTAATAAAGAATTTTGGGGAAATATCAGGATATAAAATAAATAAAACTAAATCTTCAATATTAATGCTAAATGAGACCCAGAGAAATTACCCAGCCCCTGAGGTAAATCAATTCAATGTTGTAAATCAGTTTAAATATTTAGGAATCCAAATTATGCCTAAGCTAGAATCAGTCGCCAGTGTCAACTATGAAGCCTTAATGTCAGATATCAGTGAGTTAACTCAGAGATGGATGTCACTACCAATGTCGATGATCGGGAGAATCAATATACTTAAAAGTAATATTTTACCTAAAATACTTTATTTATTTCAATACATTCCCTTATCACCACCTTTAGATCTATTCTCAAGAATAAAAAAAAAGTTAGTGGAATTTATATGGAACAACAGGAGGGCTAGATTACGTCTGTCTTTATCATATTTACCATTTGATCGTGGAGGTCTGAAATGTCCAAATTTTATGTTGTATTATTGGTCGGCACAACTGAGGTCTATGACATATTATTTTTCATCAAATGATCTCCCTCACTGGACTGAAATGGAATCATACAATTTACCTTTACCTCTTCCCATATTCATATACTCAGATTCGGCAAAAAAATTACAAAAACAAGTTAAAAATCCATTTGTAAAGCATATGATCAAAATATGGTGTGAAGCTAAAAACTATTTAAAAGAACCACAGTTATTGTCACAATTTAGTCCAATATGGGGTAATCAATATTTTAAACCAGGGAGAGCGGACGCTGTATTTAAAGTATGGAATTTAAAAGGGATACAAAAGATTCAGGATTTATATTTGCCATGTGCAGACAACATAATGTCTTTTGAAGAGCTGAGGATCAAATTTAATCTCAATAGAACACATTTTTTTAAATATCTTCAACTTAGAAACTTTATTCGATCAAATCAAAATAAAGCTCTCACTCGACCTATTTATTCATCCTTGGAAAAAATGATGATGAAAGATAGTAAAAGAAAGGGTATTATTTCAGAGTTTTATAACTCATTGACACTATCTTCAAGTGAAAATTCACTGAAAAGATTAAACTACTGGAAAGAAGATCTGCAAATTGAAATTTCAGAGGAACAATGGGAATTGGCTTGTACAGAAGCTCAAACCAAATCAATAAATGCACGCCTTAAATTGATACATTTCAAATGGTTAATGCGGATGTATGTTACACCGGAGGAGTTAAATAGATATAACAAAAATATACCAGATACATGCACAAAATGCATGGAAAGTAAAGGAACCCTATTTCATTGTTTATGGGAATGTAGATTAATAAGAATGTTTTGGGAAGAGGTGAGGGTAACAATTGAAAAAATAATCTCAAAACAAATCATATTGAATCCTAAACTGGTTTTGTTGGGTCTGTACCCAGAAAAGCATAATTTCAATAAAAGTGAAAGAACATTCATAGACCTCAGTTTGCTTAATGCCAAAAAATGTATTGCACTATTATGGAAAAAGACTCATAGACCAGATGTGACTCAGTGGTTAAGACAGATGTTAACAAACCTTCCATTAGAAAGAATAACATATATACTGAAATCAAAGGAAATTGTGTTTGAGAATATATGGAGACCTTTTATTGATTATGTAAAAAATTTAAACATAACTCTTGAAGAAGAAGGTGAATGATGTGTGTGGACCTTGTAAATTCCAAACTGGTGAACATAATATGTATACTTATGTATTGGATTGTCTAGACTAAACAGAGGAGCATTGTTGAAGACTTGATTTTGTTGGTGGTTGTTGGTGTTTTTAGTGCATTTTTTTTTTTGTAGTACTTTAGTGTTAGTGTTTGATTGTTTGTATCATGTTTGTTAAAAAAAAAAAAAAAAGGTTCAATAAAGATATTGTGGAAAAAAAAATACATCTGATGATTTTAACTTTATTCATTATCACTACTTGACTAATTAAAATGATCAGAAATCAAATAAATTACATTAAGAGCCAACTTGCTCCTCCGACCCATTTTAATGTATTTATTTTGCATGTATGTGCCACCATCACGCACTTCTGCAGCTTTAATAATTTTTTTCAGACTAAATTAAGAAACTCAGCAGTAATTTAAACCAAACAATGATCTGCTACATGTTTCCAGTTAGCACAACTTAGCATCGTCATTTAGCATTTTATAATTGGACATGGTGTTAATGTTACTTGCCTCCTATTAAAGCGAGGTTACCGAACTATCCTCTGTGACGCAGCACGATGGAACAGTCCCACATCCCTGGCAAACAGGAGTAGCAGCTGTCTGAACCAGTAGTTTGGAGTTAGCATTGTGTAGGGGAAATTGGTTATAAGGTACAAAGATTATTTAATTTATACCTATAGGTGTGTGTGGAAACGAAGGTTTACTTCGGGTCCACGCACACAACAAAAAAACTTGTTTTGGGGGCACCAGTCCAAAACCTTGACAATTTTATTAATAGCTAATCTTAATACCTTCAATCAATCAGTCTCAAATATTTGCAAATTCTCCTGGGTGACTTCAGAAACAGACACAGGAAAAAGAAATCAACAGAAACTTCCATATACCGTTTACAGTTTTAATGATCAGCGTGATTAAATGACATTACATTCAGCGGACTTGTTGGTAAGGTGAAATGATCAAGTATCAAGCATAACATTCAACTTGTAACTGATTATTGAGCAAAAAGACTGTGATCACATTTGTGGAACCAAGAAAACTTTAGTGTGAATTTGTAACTGTGATGAAAATGGAGACTGAAATAACTATAACCAAAATATGAAGAAAACTGGACGCAAATATACTGCTCAAAAAAAATTAAAGGAACACTTTTTAATTTGAGTAAGCTGGACTAGCCTGCCACAATTTCTTCACTTTAAGTTTTGGAGTGTTTTCATTTCCATCAAAAGACGTGGCATCTTTTCATTCTTGCTCCTTCTGTAATTGATAACATGGTGGATAGTGTTTCAGCTTCGCTGCATCAGACTCTAGACTTGGTGGCCCCCTTAAAAAAGAAAGTCTAATCAGAGATTTCTAACTCCTTGGTTCAACACAGAAACTCGTACCTTAAAACAGAAGACTCGTCAATTAGAAAGAAAATGGCGCTCTACTAATTTAGATGAAATCTATTTAGCTTGGAGAAATCATCTTTTAATTTATAAAAAATCTCTTAGAAAAGCTAGAACGAGTTATTACTCTGCATTAATAGAAGAGAACAAGAATAATCCCAGGTTTCTTTTCAGTACTGTAGCCAGGTTGACAAAGAGTCGGGACTCTGTCAATCCTAGCATTCCCTTAGAGCTTACTAGTCAGGACTTTATGAACTTTTTCAATAATAAAATTTCATCCATCAGAGATAAAATCCATCAGATTCTTCCCACAGTTAACTTAAATACTGTAACTACTACAACTCCTTCTATTGATGTCTGTCTTGATGAGTTTACTCCAATCGACCTTTGTGAGTTAGACAAAATAGTTTCCTCATCCAAACCTTCAACTTGTCTTTTAGACCCTATTCCTACCAGGTTATTTAAAGAAGTCTTCCCACTTATTGGTAGCTTTATTCTTCATATAATCAATTCTTCATTAACTTTAGGCCATGTACCGCAGGCTTTTAAAACGGCTGTAATTAAACCCTTACTCAAAAAGCCAACGCTAGATCCAGGAGCTTTAGCTAACTATAGACCAATCTCTAATCTCCCTTTCATTTCAAAAATCTTAGAGTTGTTGCTGCGCAATTATTTGACCACCTGCAGGGAAATGGTTTACTTGAAGAATTTCAATCTGGGTTTAGAATCCATCATAGTACTGAAACAGCCTTAGTGAAGGTCACTAACGACCTCCTCATTGCATCTGATAATGGACTAGTTTCTGTACTTGTCCTTTTAGACCTTAGTGCAGCTTTTGATACTATCGATCATAATATTCTACTTGATAGATCAGAACACTATGTTGGACTTAATGGAACTTCGTTGCAATGGTTTAGATCTTATTTATCTGATAGGTTCCAGTTTGTTCATGTAAATAATGAGTTTTCTTTCAACTCAAAGCTTAGTCATGGAGTTCCACAGGGATCTGTGCTAGGCCCTACTCTTTTTAGTTTATATATGCTTCCGTTAGGCAACATTATTAGAAAGCACTGTATACATTTTCATTGTTATGCAGATGACACACAATTATACCTGTCAATGAAGCCAGATGATAGTAATCAATTAGCCAAGTTAGAAGCCTGTCTTAAGGAAATCAAAGCTTGGATGACTTGTAATTTCCTGCTATTAAATTCAGATAAGACTGAAGTCATTCTTGTTGGTCCAAAAAACCTTAGAAATTCCTTTCCAAATCAAACCTTCAGTTTGGATGCGGTTACTCTTTCTCTTAATAGCTCTGTGAGGAACCTTGGAGTTATTTTTGATCAGGATTTGTCCTTCAATTCACATATTAAATTTGTTTCTAAGACTGCCTTCTATCATTTGCGTAATATTGCCAAGATTAGGAGCATCTTGTCTCAGAGTGATGCTGAGAAACTGATCCACGCTTTTGTTAGCTCGAGATTAGATTATTGTAATTCTTTATTATCAGGCTGTCCTAAAACATCTTTAAAAAGTCTTCAGCTGATCCAAAATGCTGCAGCAAGAGTTTTAACAGGTACTAGAAAGAGAGATCATATCTCTTTGGTTCTGGCCTCCCTTCATTGGCTTCCCATAGAGTTTAGAATTGAGTTTAAAATCCTTCTTCTTACTTACAAAGCTCTAAACAATCAGGCTCCTTTTTATTTAAAAGATCTGATACTACCGTATTATCCTAACAGAGCACTACGCTCCCAAAATGCAGGATTACTTGTAATACCTAGGATCTCCACAAGTACAATGGGAGGCAGAGCCTTCAGCTATCAAGCTCCTCTCCTGTGGAATCGGCTGCCAATCTGGATTCGGGAGTCAGACTCGATCTCTGTTTTTAAGAATAGGGCTAAAACCTACCTTTTTGATATAGCCTACAATTAGGGAGGGATCATGTGTTTCTGAACCCTCCCTTAGTTATGCTGCTAATAGGTTTAGTCAGCCGGGGGACCTCCAGTAATGCACTGGGCCTCACTCCTTTCCTCACTCTATGAAATATTTTTTTTTTTTTTTTGCTGGTCATTAACATCTGTTTGTTCTCTCCCATAGATTGAGTCCCCATCGTGCTGTTTGCTCTCTATATGTCTGTTCTTTTCTTCTTCTCTATCCCCTCACCCCCCAGCCAGTCGCAGCAGATGACTGCCCCTCCCTGAGCCTGGT
The DNA here is from genome assembly GCA_020510985.1 of Pholidichthys leucotaenia. Classification (NCBI taxonomy): domain Eukaryota; kingdom Metazoa; phylum Chordata; class Actinopteri; order Cichliformes; family Pholidichthyidae; genus Pholidichthys; species Pholidichthys leucotaenia. The sequence goes on along the minus strand of CM035837.1, from coordinate 120,966,187 downwards.
TCTGCTGGAGGTTTCTTCCTGTTAAAAGGGAGTTTTTCCTCTCCACCGTCGCCAAGTGCTTGCTCACAGGGGATCGCCTGATTGCTGGGGTCTTTCTGCAACTGTGGGGGTTCCCCCCTACAGTTGATAGTGCTATGAGATGACTGTTGTTGTGAAATGGCGCTATATAAATAAAGTTGAATTAAATTGAACACATTATCCAGTCCATATCAGTGTAGCTATCCAGCTTATTTTTTCCCATTAAAATCTGATGTGTTTTCAAAGTGTTCCTTTAATTTTTGTGAGCAGTGTATTATGAAGAAAATGATAAAAGCTGATTATATGGAAAAAGAAATTCTAGGTTACTCTAAAAAGGGAAAACGGAATTTAATGAAAAGAGGGATACTATTTCCCTTTAATTCTATAGCTCCGATCAGACTTATGAACTAGTTTTAAATCTGAGACAAATTATGACATACTTTAAGGCGATGAGCATCACACTAACTCAGCAGATGAAACGAATCTTGCTCACGTGACCCGTTGCGTTGGCTTTCAGCTGGATCCTTCGCTGAAGCTCTATTTGACGATGCTGGAAAAATATCTGCCAGCAGATATTTCTTCCCCGAGGCTCAGGAGCTGAGATCCGGCGACGCTAATGATAGGCTGCTGGCTGCTGAAGCAGTATGTCATGTCGACAACACGAGAGGGTTTTTTCTAGAGATGAGCCGATACCACTTTTTCAAGACCGATGCCGATACTGTGACTTGGAGTATCGGCCAATACTGATCCGATACCGATTCAAACCCGATACCGTCTCTCTTACTTAAAACAACAAAAGTACAGAACATACTTTGTTAATCACTAGTTGCATTTTGTACACACATAAAAACAATCTAAAAGTCAAAGAATATATTACAAATTTGACTCCGTTCAGCAATGCTGCTGCTTTTTTATTTTAAACTTTGCAACATTGGCAGCATTTCACTGGTCAGCCCCATGTAAACATGCATTCTGAAGTTTTAAGTGCAAGTTTATACAAAACTTTGAAGATGAGTATTTAAATAGCTTTCAGATGAAATTCAAAGTGCCACTTTATGCATGAAGTAAAAATGCTGTAGATCTGAAAATAAAGGAACTAACCCTTTAAGTTGTATTTTTGTCATCCATTATCATAAGTATTCTCCTGGTCCTCAGTTTTAGTAGTGTTTATATTATTCTCTGTCCATATTTAGATTTTAGGTTTGCTCTTATTTTGAAGTTATTCCTGTTCCATTTCGTGTTCATGTAGCCTTGCACCCTCTGGGATTAATAAAGTATACAAAATACAAAAAAAAAAATAAAAAATTGCTATTTATGTTTGTCACCTACCTCTCCTCAACTGTACTCCCCGAAAGGTACGCTCCAATCTGTTTTTTTTTTTTTTTAGGTTTCACTTTTAGCACCCAGCCTCCTGAGCTGGAAAAACAGCGGCTGCTGCACCAGAACACGCGTCTTTCTGCTCAGTCCTTGACGCAATTCAATATAATCCTTTGTCGTGATATTTTTGCAAGTGTTTTATCAAGTTAGTGGTGTAAAATTGTAAATGCTGCTACCACACAGCAACATACTGAGGCGAGTCTCACAGACAAACTCCAGTGATGTGATACTCGTTGCCTCTGATTACAGAAGCCGTGCACAGCGTGGCTGAGAACAGGATCGTGCCTTCATTTTAATACATTTTAATGTATCGGATCAGTAAATTACTTTTATTCCTTGTCGAACCCGATCCAGCCATTTTGCCTAGATAGGACCCGATACCGCGGAGCGGATCGGCTCATCCCTAGTTTTTTCCAACGGCTTTCCCGGGTCCAGATAAATTGGAGATGGTTCAAAGTCTGATCAAAGTCACAGAATCGAAGAGACAAAAATAAAAAAATAATTTAAGCCACGAAATCTGAGTTCTTCAGGTGTTGTGGTGATTGGCGAAAGCAGCTTCCAGTGTGAGGGGGGGAAAAAAAAAGATCAGTCCACTTTAAAACATGGTGAGTTAATCTCTTGCACTCCGGTGTACCGAGGGCGGTCACGTCTCTGCGTCCTAGGGCGCACTGAGAAAAAAAAAGCTGCATTTCCGTTCTTCCACTACAGACACAGCCGCGAACAGAAAGCCAAAGGAGTGCTTTGATTGGTTTAGATGTGATTGACCTCTCATTCATTGTACCGGTCTGTTGTGGTGAAGAGGGAGCTTAGTTCTAAGGCAAAGCTGTCGATTTACCAGTCAATCTACGTTCCTACTCTCACCTATGGTCACGAGCTTTGGGTAATGACCGAAAGAACGAGATCGCGGATACAAGCGGCTGAAATGAGCTTTCTCCGTAGGATTGCTGGACTCACCCTCAGAGAGAGGGTGAGGAGCTCAGTCATCCGGGAGAGGCTCAGAGTAGAACCGCTGCTCCTCCACATTGAAAGGAGTCAGTTGAGGTGGTATGGGCATCTGATTAGGATGCCTCCTGGACGTCTCCCACTTGAGGTGTTTCAGGCACGTCCCACTGGGAGGAGACCCCGGGGCAGACCCAGGACTCGGTGGAGAGACTATGTCTCCCAGCTAGTCTGGGAACGCCTTGGTATCCCCTCTGAAGAGCTGGAGCAGGTGGCTGGGGAGAGGGAAGTCTGGGCTTCTCTGCTTGAACTGCTGCCTCCGCGACCCGGACCTCCGGAAAAGCGGTAGAAGATGGATGGATGGATGGATGGATGACCTCTCATTCGACTAATAAGAGCCTTGAATTGGGTTTCTGAAACCTTGAAGAACCAAACACTGAAAACCTAGTAAGAAGGACCCGCCTACCAATGGCTGCGAATACAGCGAGCCAATTTGAAGCACAGAAGTTCGAAAGCGTGCGTCCCTTGCCTAAAATCTGTTTTGTGTAAGCCGCTGGGTGACACACACGCGTTCGCCAGTCTTTTTTTCTTACTACTGTTCTTATTTGTTTTGAAAAATCGTTCTCCAAAACCGCAATCATGGAAGTGCAAAACCGCAATAATGGAATTATGGTTTGACCGGGTCGCGTGACCAGAACCACGAGTCTGTAACAAGCGGACCAGTGTCATGTTCGTCTGACAATGAGGAAGAGAAGTTCGCCAGCGACACTGCTGTTGTGGACAGGTAATTGTTATAAGCTAAATTATTCTTTATCCCTGAAAATTGTAATCAAAATGACTTTTGACCGATCGGTAAATCACAACTGTGCGTCATCGCAACATGACGGACCCGGACCGCACACGGACCGTGTCCAGTCCGTGCGCCGCGTCCGGACCGTGAACACCCCCCCCCCCGCTACTCTTCTGTAGCCGATTGCAGATATTATTGCAGATATTTTAGTACAACTGTGCGTAGTAGACCGCGGCACATGGCCGCGGTCCGTCATGTGTCGATGGACGATGTCCGTCGTCTGTAGCGGGGGGGGGGGGGGAGTTGTTATCTTCTACATTGCAGATATTTTAGTATAATTTTTATTGCACTGTAGGTTATTTTTTGTTGTAAAAAAAAAAAAAAAAAAAAAGCCACATTTTTTACGTGGCATGCTTCTTTGTGTGTGGGGGCTTGTTTGTTCATTCATTCATTCATTCATTCATGAATAGTTGGCAACTGCACTTGTCAACTTATTGACGTCCCCCGGCTGTACTGAGAATTTGTACTGATCTGTATTGATCTGACAGTTCAGAAGGTAGCAGACACGCGCCGGAGGAATCATGGCTGACATGGAATACAGCAAAGAAGAAGAAATCCTCATTATGATTCTTCCTTTTTCCGCTTTGAGCTCCCAGCACCAATGCGGTCGGCGCATGATTGGTCATGGCCGCCATGATTCTGACTGAAACTGCATGATATGGGAAAACTAGCCGCATAATACAAACAAAATTCATGTGGGATAATCATAAGTTTGTAGATGTGGTAGAGGGTGTAAATGACTGACCAAACGTGAAAGTACGACCACAATGGGCGAAAAACTGAGCTACCAGCACCAAGATGGCGGCGCCCATGCTGTCATGGATTCTCACAGGAAAAATGCATCAAACAGGAAAAATAGCCATGTAATACAAACGAAATTCATGTGGGATAATCATAAGAGCTTGTAGATGTGGTAGAGGGTGTAAATGACTGAGCAAATGCAAAACATCAATCATGATGGATGAAAACGGACTGGCCGTGTGGGCAAGCGAGCCCCCCCCGGCAACAATTCAATTCAATTTAGCTTTATTTATAATGCGCCACATCACAACAAAAGCCGTCTCATGGCACCACAGTGCAGAAAAAAAACCACACAGTAACAGACCCAGCAATCAGACAATCCCCTATGAGCAAGCACTAAGCGACAGTGGAGAGGAAAAACTCCCATTTGGAAGGAAGAAACCTCTAGCAGAACCAGGCTCAGGGAGGGGCAGTCATCTGCTGCGACTGGCTGGGGATGAGGGGATAGGGAGGATGGAAAGGACAGACATAAAGAACATAGCAGTAAGATGCCAAGTACAATATTGGAGGTCAACCAGCAGTATGGATCAGATAACAACAGAACAAGAGTGGGGTTAAGACACAAAAACCCTCCTTAAACGAAAGCTCTATTAAAAAGGAAGGATTTTACCCTGTTCTTAAAAACAGAGACCGAGTGTGACTCCTGGACCCAGAGTGGTAAATGGTTCCAGAGAGAAGGAGCTTGGTAGCAGAAGGCTCTGCCTCCCACCGTACTTTTGGAGATTCTGGGCACCACAATTAAGCCAGCATTTTGGGAGCGTAATGCTCTATTAGGATGATAAGATAAAATCAGATCTTTTATATATTGGGGGGCCAGATTGTTAACCACTTGCACTCCGGGCAATTTTCCTAAAAATGCCAAAAAATAACGTGCCCAAAGTAAATCGAAAGCTGTTATTCAACCCTTTGCAGCATCTTCATGGGGTTGGTCTCATTTAAAAGAAAACACTTTGAATTTTTTGGCAAAAAAAACATAATCTCTCTACGTGCTCCGGCCACTGAGTTACAGTCATCTAAACATACTGAACTTGAAGAAAAAAAAATTGGACACAGTGTTTTTTTGGATACAAATGCTTGTAAATAACACACAGCTGTCCGATCCGGCTGGAAAATGCAACAGAAATGTAGAACCAAGTGTTATCCAGCTGAGATCCAAATTTGGTAACAATACCACAAAAAATGAATATTTTACACAGCTTTGTTCTCAGGCTGTTCCCAGGCGTTATGGAACTGTGCCAAATTGTGCCAAATGGCAGAGTTTGGAAAAACGTCTGTAACTTTTGAATAATTCAATGTAGAATCTTCATTTTAGGCTCTAATGAAAGGTCACACTCAGGGCTGTGTCTGTGTGTGTGTGTGGGCGGGGGGTCGTTACCCCCCCCCCCCCCCCCCGCTACCAAGGACCAAATTCGGCCCTCGCTACATGACGGAATACACTTTTTTTTTTTTTTTTTTTTTCTTTCCTTGCATGTTTTCACAGCGGCTCCCCCCCCCCCGCCGCTACTGTGTGTGTGTGTGTGTGTGTGTGTGGGAACCGTGAACGGACCGTGAAGGCCCCCCCCCCCCCTCGCTACAGAAGAGGGCCATCGCTACATGATGGAATAGACTGATATGCTTCCCCCCGCGGACCGGGGAGCGTTCGGACCGTGCCCCCCCCGCTCCTCTTCTGCAGTGGGGGGGGGGGCCTTCACGGTCCGAACACGGCAAATGAACCGTTTATCGCGGCGCACGCACTTCGTGCGCAGTACAGTTGTAATTTACCGATCGGTCAAAAGTCATTTTTGGATTACAGTTTTCAGGGATAAATAATAATTTAGCTTATAACACCTTACCTCTTCAAAGCAGCAGAGTCGTGGCGAACAGCTCTTCCCACACGTCAGACGAACGCGACGCTGCTCCGCTCGTGGATCCCGATCAACATAATTCCATTATTGCCGTTTTGGCGAATGATTTACGACTTTTGTCGTCGGCCTCCGTCTGTTCTGCTGGAATGAGTGCAGGTCCCACTTGTGGGTGTTTTCCATGCTGCTGGGTGAGCCTGGGTCTGTAGTAGATTCGTACAGAGTCCTTCTACAGCAGTAAATATCGCTTCACCCAGCCTGAATTTCTGTGCTTCAATTGGCTCCTGCGTTCACAGTAGGCGGGTCCTCCTTCCTAGATTTTCATTCATTGGCTCCTCAAGGTTTCAGAAACCCAATTCAAGGCTCTTATTAGTCGAATGAGAGGTCAATCAGATGAACTAATCTGTTCGCGGCTGTGTTTGCAGATTTTTTTTTCAGTGGCGCTTGGAGGGCACACCACCTACATCATCACCATCAATATCCTTATCATGCGTCATGCGCACGAGGGCGCACGAGCGCGCTCTCGTGCGCCCTCGTGCATCATAGGACGCAGAGACTTGCCCGCCCGCGGAACAACGGAGCGCAGGTGGTTAAGAGCTTTGAAAGTAAGAAGAAGGATTTTAAACTTGATTCTGAATTCAATGGGAAGCCAATGGAGGGAGGACAGAACCGGGGAAATATGATCTCTTTTTCTAGAACCAGTTAAAACTCTAGCAGCAGCATTTTGAATCAACTGAAGATTTTTTAAAGATACTTTAGGACAACCAGATAATAGCGAATTACAATAATCTAATCGTGAACTGACAAAGGCATGAATCAGTTTCTCAGCATCACCTAGAGACAAGATGCTCCTGATCTTGGCAATATTGCGCAGATGATATAAGGCGGTCCTAGAAACAGTTTTAATATGTGAATTAAAGGACAAATCCTGGTCAAAAATCACTCCAAGGTTCCTCACACAACTGTTCAGAGTGAGAGTGGCCGCATCTAAATTAAGGGCATAATCTGAAAAGGAATTTCTAAGATGTTTTGGGCCAACAACAATGACTTCAGTCTTATCAGAGTTCAACAGTAAAAAATTACAAGTCATCCAAGCTTTGATGTCCCTAAGACAGGCATCTAACTTGGCCAACTGATCACAATTATCGGGCTTCATTGACGGGTATAGTTGTGTGTCATCTGCGTAACAGTGAAAATGTATACAGTGCTTTCTGATGATATTGCCCAACGGGAGCATATATAGACTAAAAAGAGTAGGGCCCAACACAGATCCCTGTGGAACTCCATGACTGAACTTAGAGCTGGAAGAAAATCCATCATTGACATGGACAAACTGAAATCTATCAGACAAATAAGATCTAAACCACTGCAACGGAGTTCCACTGTGTCCAACAAAGTGTTCCAATCCATCAAGTAGAATGGCATGATCGATGGTGTCAAAGGCTGCACTGAGATCTAAAAGAACAAGAACAGAGGCATGTCCATTATCAGATGCAGTCAGGAGGTCATTAGAGACCTTCACTAAGGCAGTTTCAGTGCTGTGATGAGCTCTGAACCCAGATTGAAACACCTCAAACAAACCAACTCCCTGCAAATGGTCAGATAATTGCACAGCAACAACTCTTTCCAAGATTTTTGAAATGAAAGGCAAATTAGAGATGGGTCGATAATTGGCCAAAACTCCAGGATCGAGCGTCGGTTTTTTAAGTAAAGGTTTAATTACAGCAGTTTTAAAAGCCAGTGGAACATAACCCAGAGTTAAAGAAGAATTAATAAGAAGAATACGGCTACTAATGGGAAAATAATTTTAAATAACCTGGAAGGAATAGGGTCCAGAAGGCAAGATGAAGGCTTAAAAGAGGAAATTATTTTATCCAACTCTAAGAGGTCGATTGGAGTAAACTTATCTAAGCAGATATCAATTGAGGGAGTTGCAGTAGTTAATGTACTAGAGTTTACGGTAGGAAGAATCTGACTGATTTCATCTCTAATAGATAAAATTTTACGATTGAAATAGTTCAGAAAGTCCTGACTAGAAAGCTCAGGGGGGATGCGAGGATTGACCGAGTCATGGCTTTTTGTAAGCCTGGCTATAGTGTTGAAGAGAAACCTGGGGTTATTCTTGTTTGCTTCTATTAATGCAGAATAATAGCTTGATCTAGCTTTTCTAAGAGATTTTTTATAGATTAAGAGATGATTTCTCCACGCCAAGTAGAATTCATCTGAATTAGTTGATCGCCATTTTCTTTCCAATTGATGAGTTTTCTGTTTTAAGCCACGAGTTTGAGTTAAACCAAGGGGTAAGAAATCTCTGGTTAGACTTTTTTAAAGGGGCTACCAAATCTAAAGTCTGATGCAGAGAGGCAGTAACACCATCAACCATGCTATCAATCACAAATGGAGCAGACTCTCCATCACTTATTTCAGGTGTTTCTGTTGTGTTGACCCATGGCATAGAGGAGACAATCTGCAAAAATTTAGCAACAACGTCATCAGAAAGACATCTGCTGTAGTAGTATTTTTCTTTAGGAAATAAGTGATCAGAGATAATGAAATCAAAAATTAACAGACAATGGTCAGACAGTACAGGATTATGAGGAGACACAACCAGATTTTCAATATCTATACCATAAGTCAAAACAAGGTCCAATGTATGGTGGAAATAATGGGTAGAACTTTTTACTTTTTGGGAAAACCCCGTTGAATCTAAAATTGAATTGAAAGCCTTATTAAGACAGTCACTCTCAACATCAACATGTATATTAAAGTCCCCACAATAATTATTCTAGTGTGGGAATGTGCAAATGAGACAGATTTCTCTCAAGTCGGCTTTATTCACATTCGCCAACATCTCAAAGAAGAAAGAGGACCTCACAGGAAACTCTCGTCCTTAAATACCAGGACTCTCACAGTTCACAAGTCACATTGCATTATAATCGCCAGTAACAATGCATCTCCTCTTTAATCCTCTATCACCCCCACAGTCTCAGGCCCTGCATACCAAAGCTAACACCTTCACAGCTTCCTGTTATCTCCAAGGAAACTCTGTCTTTATCTAAAATGTGAGGCCTTACATCAGTCACAAAGTAGGTCACATATGTGTGCCCCCCCCCCCAACATTTTAGAACGAACAAGAGAATAACAGTATGCATGCCGTGATAGAATAAATACACATCAGTCCGCATGCTGTCTAGGCTTCAGTCTCCTGCCGTATCTGCTGTAGCCCGGATTCAACGTCTCCGCGGCGCTGTCACGCTGGGGGGTTGCCGTCTGGGGGTGAAAACCTTTTGTCAGTCCCTGTGGGTGTTCTGGGGAAACATTACTCTGTGAAGCTCCCCGTGGGGGTCTACCTCGCCGCGGGGCCCTTGCCAACAGCACTTGCTCATCCGCCACCACAAAAGCGGGTTTGAGTCTGTTTATGCCAACTTTTTCTTTCCTACCCCCCAAATCTAGCAAAAACTGCGTGTCCCCTGTTTCCAACACTCTGAACGGTCCGTCATAAGGTGGTCGCAGTGGGGGTCAATGTGCATCGTGTCTGACAAAAACAAACTCTGCGTTCTTCAAAGCTTTAGGCACAAAAACGTGCGGAAAACTGTGGTGCACGGGGCCGGGCAGCGTGCTTGATTCTATGTTACTCTGCAACAGCTGAGACGGGGAGGTGTCTGGCGCAGGGTTATCTGGGAGAAACTCCCCAGGCAGCCGAAGTGGTTGCGCAAATACAAGCTCCGCTGGGGAGGCTTCTAAGTCCTCTTTAGGCGCAGAACGCAACCCCAATAAAATCCACGGTAACTTGTCCACCCAATTTGCATCCGTTAGTGACGCTCTGAGAGCCGCTTTCAATGACCTATGAAAACGTTTGCATAACCCATTAGCCTGCAGATTGTATGCGGTTGTGCGGTGAATTGTGACACCCAGGTTGCGGGCCACTGTCGGCCAAAGTTCGGACGCAAATTGAGGGCCTCTGTCGGATGTAATGTCCGACGGAACTCTGAAACGCGCCACCCAAGCTGTTAAAAACGCGCGCGCCACCTCCTCGGCCGTGGTTGATGTCAGCGGAACCACTTCAGGCCAGCGCGTGGTGCGGTCCACCATTGTCAGAAGGTGTGTGCACCCCTGTGACGGCGGGAGGGGGCCCACGAGGTCCACATGAATGTGATCGAACCTCTTGGCCGGAATGTGAAACGGCTCCAAAGGAGCCCTCGTGTGCTTGTGTACTTTGGCTCGTTGACACGCCATGCAGGCTGCTGCCCACTCTTTAACTTGTTTGCGAAGACTCAGCCACACGAATTTCTCTCCTACCATTTTGACCAACGCGCGCACTCCTGGGTGCGCCAAAGAATGAATTGAGTCAAAAACGCGGCGGCGCCACGCGGCCGGTACTACTGGACGTGGCCGTCCAGTGGAGACATCGCAGATTAGTGGGGGCATACCGTCTTGCAGCACCCTGTTCTTCAGCCTTAACTCTGTTGGTCCAGACTGGAGCGCGCACACATCCGCGTCACTAAGCTGCTCCGCAGCCATGGCTGCGTAATCTATTCCTACGCTGACTGGGGCCGCCATGGTGCGCGAGAGGCAATCTGCCACTACATTCAGTTTACCCGCCACATGCTGAATATCAGTGGTAAACTCTGAGATCGCAGCCAGCTGTCTCTGTTGTCGGCCTGACCACGGTTCGGAAACCTTAGCCATCGCGAATGTTAGCGGATTGTGGTCAACGAACACGGTGAAAGTGTCCTTCCAGCCAGAACTGAAAGTGGCGGATGACCAAAGGGAGAGCCAGCAGCTCCCTGTCAAACGCGCTGTATTTACGTTCACTATCGCGCAAGGTCCTGCTGAAAAAGGCGAGGGGCTGCCAAACCCCGGCTACATGCTGCTCCACGACCGCCCCTATGGCTACATCTGACGCGTCAGTAGTGAGCGCTATGTGGGCCGTTGGGTCTGGATGTGCCAACAACGCAGCATTTGCCAAGGCCGCTTTTACCTCCGAGAACGCTCGCTCCCGCTCCAGGGACCACTCGACCTTATTCGCGGGTTTCTGTTTTTTTAGCGCGGCATACAGCGGTTGCATGAGTTGCGCCGCGCGGGGGAGAAAACTGTTATAAAAATTCACCATTCCCAAAAACTCCTGTAACACCCTGACCGTCTGCGGCCGGGGAAAATTTGCTACCGCGCGCACTTTGTCAGGAAGCGGAACCGCTCCTTCGGGGGAGACGCAGTGTCCTAAAAAATCGATCTGCGCCACCCCGAACTGACACTTCGCTGGGTTGATTAGCCCGTGATCTCCCAACTTCCGGAAAACTGTGGTTAGGTGGTTTTCGTTTTCGTCTTTGGACGCGCTGGCTACCAAAATATCGTCCAAGTAGACAAACACGAAAGGGAGATCGCGCAGCACCGCATCCATCATGCGTTGGAACGTCTGTGCAGCCCCTTTAAGCCCGAATGGCATGCACAAAAACTCGAATAGGCCAAATGGAGTTATTACCGCTGTTTTGGGTATGTCCTCAGCGCGCACTGGGACTTGGTGGTAACCGCGGACCAAATCTATCTTAGAAAAAACACGTGCCCCTGCCAAATGAACGGAAAAATCTTGGATATGCGGGATTGGGTAGCGGTCGTGCGCTGTAGCGTTGTTTAACCTGCGGAAATCCCCGCAAGGTCACCACGAGCAGTCAGCCTTCGGGACCATGTGTAGCGGGGAAGCCCACGGGCTGTTTGAACGCCTGATTATGCCCAACCTCTCCAGGTTGGCGAACTCCTCGCGCGCTATGGCCAGTTTAGCTGCGTCCAAGCGCCGAGCTTTTGCAAAAACGGGCGGTCCGGTAGTGGTAATAAAATGTTCCACCCCGTGTTTAGTGACGGTTGCCGAAAATGTGGGGACCGTGAGTGCTGGGAATTGAGTGAGCAGTGTGTGGAACTTACCGCTTGCAGCTGTGACGTTGGCTTGTGCTGTTGGCGGGGCCACTCGCGCTGTACAGGGAATAGAATCAAAAGTGCATTAACCAGGCGCCTGTTAGTGAGATCAACCAACAAACCATGTGAGCACAAAAAATCAGCCCCCAACATATTGAAATTCACTGCTGCTATAACAAAAGTCCACTCAAATGTACGGCCGTGTAGGGACAGAAGCAGAGTCCTCTCACCAAAGGTCTTAATCTCCGATCCGTTCGCTGCTGCCACCCCGGGACCTCTGGAACCTGCTAGCCTGTCCGCGTAGGAAGGTGTGATGAAACTCAACTGGGAGCCTGTGTCCACGAGGAAATGCCTCCCCGAGCGTGCGTCCAACAAGTAGAGCAGCTTATTCTCCTCCCCGAGGGCCGCGGCTGCTACCGACCCCCGGTCTTGGTGTTTCCCGAATGCTTGAACTGGCACGGTGGTACACATTTGCATGGCCTCTCTGCGAAGCGGCGATGGTAGAAACAAAGGGCGTCTGATCCGCATTCCCTGGCCCCCGCCGCCGTCGTCGTCGGTGGGTCTGCTACTGCTGCCCCTGGCCCCCTGCCATCTCCGGTCGTCGCGCCGAGTTCTGCTGCTGCGGCCGTAGCCGCGCGCTGTCTGCTGGTGTTGACAATTCGCTGCGCCTCCCGGGCCAGCGCGCGGTAGTCCCGCTGGGCCAACAACGGCGAACTGGCCAGGGTCGCTCTCGTCGCTGACGGTAGGGTCCTGAGGAAGAGGTGGGTAAAGATGAAGTGGTCGTCGTCCGAGCCTTTCAACCTCAACATCTTCTCCATCAGGTTAACGGGCGTGTCATCTCCCAACTCAGTCAGTGCCAGGAGTCTCTCTGCTCGCTCCTCAACCGAGAGGGTGAATTGCTGGATGAGTGCAGCCTTCAACGCGCCATATTTGTCGCTGTCTGGCGGCTGCTCGATAAGGCTCTCCACATGCTGGGCCATGTGGTTGTCCAGTTTCGCGACCACATGGTAGAATTTTGTGTCGTCTACCGATATCCCCCGGAGGTTGAACTGTGCCTCAACCGCGTGGAACCAGGAGCGCGGATTGTTCTGCCACAAGTCCGGTAGCTGGACCGTAGCGGCATTCGCTTGGCTGGGGGCTCCTGACGAGGCTGGCCCCGGGGAATTCTCCTCTCGCTGCATGCTACGTCTTGGGTCACCAGTGCGGGAATGTGCAAATGATGAGACAGATTTCTCTCAAGTCAGCTTTATTCACATTCGCCAACATCTCGAAGAAGAAAGAGGACATCACAGGGAACTCTCGTCCTTAAATACCAGGACTCTCACAGTTCACAAGTCACATTGCATCACAAGTCACATTGCATTATAATCGCCAGTAACAATGCATCTCCTCTTTAATTCTCTAATATCACCCCCACAATCTCAGGCCCTGCATACCAAAGCTAACACCTTCACAGCTTCCTATTATCTCCAAGGAAACTCTTTGTTCTTATCTAAAATGTGAGGCCTTACATCAGTCACAAAGTAGGTCACATATGTGTGGCCACACTATCGGTTTTCAGCACTAAATCAGCAAAAAATTCAGCAAATTCCGAATGAAGCTCTGAATAGGCTGTGGGAGGACGATAAACTCTGGCAAAGAGAATTGGGTTCAAGCCAAGATTGCCAACAGGCCCCACACTGAGGACCAAACCTTCAAAGGAATTAAAACATAATTTCTGCTTAACATTAACTAGTAATTTAGAATGGAAAATTGCCGCCACTCCACCACCACGACCAGAACCTCTGGGGTTATGACAGTTTGAAATACCCAGAGGGAGTTGATTCATTCAAACCAACATAATCATCAATGGGTAAGAGATTTTTTTTTTTTTTTTTTACATTTTATTGATTTTCTGGTTCATATACTTTGAAGATTAGATAAAAACATATCCCTGTAGACAAAACTGCGTCCCAAAAAACTGAACCATTCTTTGTGTAAATGTGTCCAAAGTCCACTTTTGACTGAGTTATGTAATTTATATAGCTGCCGTGACATTATGCAAATTAGATACGTAAATTTATTCCTATCTCAAAGTTTGGATCATATTCTACATCTTTTTAATTGACAGTAAGCCATTATCTCTTGCAAGTTTCAAGTGGAAACTTGAAAATCTGAACTTGGAAATCTGAAACTATTTTACTGACAAGAAATATTTACCACTCTTGACCACTAGGGGTTATGTTTACCCCTTAACTCTTCATGTTGCCATGCGGCGCCTGGGACATCTAAAGGGTTAAAATGAAAATTCACTTTGTGTGTAAGCTAAACTAACTTCAGTGATTCATGACTAATTTTCATTCTTGCTACATTAAACATGTACTTTCATAAACTTGTCCTTCTATAATTAACATGCATTAGAATAAGGTTCGTTTAAGCATTTTCAGACATGCAATACATTTAAACCAATGATTAATGAAACATTTTAAACCATGATTGTTCATCACAGAGTTGGTCATCTCTTCAAATAGTGTCCTGAGAAATTTTCCTGAGGAATGAAAACTTGAAGAGAGAGTTGATGTTCAGTCACCAAAACAGTCCAGCAGTTGACAGAAGTAATGCAAACATATTCCTGAGCTCTCCAAAGGGGCAATGTTGAACTGTGAATAATTCCTAGAGACCTGTGGAATGTGGTCAATATATCTGGAATGTTTCAAACAGTTCTTGAAGCATAAAACTGCCTGGTTGGGGAGAAAGTTCCGGGATTTGTGATTGCAGACTAATCTGTTCCTGGCACGAAATGGGATCCTTATCGTCCCTTTTACCATAGAATGCGTTTTCAAGCTGTGGTGCTTAGGTGAAGGAAAGAATTCTTGACCAGACTTTTGGGTGAAATTGTAGAGGAGCTTGAAATAACGAGGCGATGTGATTCATAAACCAAAGTTTATTATCAGCTCCTCTAACAAGTCTCATCTAGGTGCAGCAGCAGAAGTAAGAGAGCGAACACCTTCGGCTCTACGAACTTATACTTGCACATAACAAAAGACATGTATATCAAAAGCTGACATCCCTCATTATCTTAATCCCCCCATTGTCTTCGTACTCCTCCTCCTGGCCCTGGGGGGTCAGGGCAGCCTATCCGGTCTCCACCGCAGTGCCTTGGATGCTCTTTAATCTTCACTGGCGGTTGAGACTCTTTGTCCTGTTCTGAGGTGTGAAGTCGCCTTACATATGTAATCACCAAACACTCTCACATGCTTAAACATATGTTGGTTATGGAATATATGATTAATATAGACCACAGAAATAATTTATTCCAAGTGAAGAGTGATTTTATAGATGGGAACCCAAAGGGGTTGACGCTACAATTAGCAACCACCGGACTGAAGCTTAGCCACCCACCTGTTCCCAGCGGGGGAGCGATGGGGCGCTGACAAGTAGTGGTGAGGAGCTTTACTGAATAAACGGGAGTATGTGCATTTTAAATAACAATATAAACAATAGAGTATTCTGTGAAATGATGGATGTTTTTATATCGTCATCCGATATATCTCATCATATCGCACAGCCCTAATCCCAAGTGTAGACGTGCAAAGCATAAACTCGGTATTACTGACATTGTAGAAAAGTGAAGCTCTCAAGGGTAAAGCAGTAACCTTGCACCAGAAACTTTGATGGGAATGCCCTAAAACAGGTACTACTGTATAAATGGTCCCTCGTACTTGGAGCATTCTTGTGGTAGATACACAGCTAATATCACAATATTCAGTTTCTGAAATGAATGAATACATTTTGGAAAGAAAGTGATGATCTTGCTGCTTTATGTTTTGTGAAGATGAAAACTGTGTTGTTGTTTGGTAATGGCCTGGGCATTCTGGTTTCCAGCTCCAGTGAACAATCTTGTTTGAGCTTGCTTTTGTTGCATCTAGGGAAAACTATTTGTGTGGAGAGCAGAGTTTTTAGTTTCAGGGTTTCCTCTGGCAACATTTCCCGGTGGCGGCCCGCCACGCCTGTAAATTTCCCACCGCTCCTATGAGGAAATATAAATTTAAGAAAAAAAAAATATGAAGGAATTACGGTTCGCAAGCATGCACACGAACAACATGCGTGACCGTCATCCACGCGGAGTTCAGAAGCTCTGCGCCCGCGTGACTGCTTCAGTTGCCAGGCAGTGTCTCGCTAGCGTGACTGTCCGAGAGAAACATGAGCTTATTAAATTACTTTAAACGCAGAAAAAAATCAGAAGAGGTACTTTTTCCGGTTCCGCCAGGCCGGTGGCGCCACACGAGTTGGCTGCCCGTTGCAACAGCCTTTTTTTTAATCTTCCTTCTTCTTTCTACACCATTCTCTCTCTCTCTCTCTCTCTCTCTCTCTATATATATATATATATATATATATATATATATATATATATATATATCACGGACACACAGATCGCCCCAAAGGTCTCCCGAGTCGGCGGATGGAGCCTCTGTTTACAGCAGGAGATGATACAGCAGGGAAGAGCTAGTGCTAGCTAGCACTCGGCCGCCACCCGATGCTAGCGGAGAGATGAGATATACCGGGAACTGTAGCAAAAATGACGCGGGTGCTGGGCTGGAGTTCAGGCAGCGTGCGGGAAATATAAGACGGAATGATAAAGAGCGATGGCAAGAACCAGGCAGACCGCCCGTAAAATCTGCTAGAGGAGGGGGCGCCCCGGGAGGCAGCTGGCCACCAAGGCTGCTCGGAGAAGTGCTCCGGCCACTGGCGGAGTGAAGAAGCCTCACCGTTACAGGCCCGTGGCTCTGAGAGAGATCCGTCGCTGCCAGAAATCCACGGAGCTGCTCATCCGTAAGCTGCCCATCCAGCGCCTGGTGAGGGAGATCACTCAGGACTTCCAAGACCGACCTGCGCTTCCTGAGCTTCGCCGTCGTGGCTCTGCAGGAGGCCAGCGAGGCCTACCTGGTGGTCTCTTCTTCGCTAAGGGGGTCGCCATCATGCCCAAAGACTTCCAGCTGGCCCGCCGCATCCGCGGAGAGAGAGCTTGGACTTTGTGCTGCACATTCACCAACCATAATGCTCCGCACTGTGTGTCTATCTATCTATCTATCTATCTATATCTATCTATCTATATATATATATATATAGTAATATGTACATATGTTTACTAGCTGTTCTTGTTTTTTTTCTTGCCTTCTGATTGTTGCTCTGAGTGTTGCTATCCCTGTGCTGTTGCAATCCTGGAATTTCCCCATTGTGGGACTAATAAAGGCACGGGAGGCATTTATCGTGGTTTTAATCCGCTGGTAACGGGAGCAATGATGGAAGAGTCGCTTAGCTAACAGGTGTGGCTAAGAGCTCGAGTTGGTTCATTTTGTCTTCTCTTTAATCATGAGTTTTTTGTTTTTATTTCAGACAAGAATGAAAAGGAGCTGTTTTTACCTTTATCTTAGTTAATATTAATTAACTAATTCATGTTCACTATTATGTACCTGGAAAGTTAAGATGACCAAAATTCACGAAGTCATTGACTTTAATCTGTCAGCAGCATTCAGACAATGTGCCAACATTTGGATTTCAAAATAAGGGAGGTTTTTCCTGCTGTCTGGGTGGTGAGGAGAGTTCTAAAAAACTACAAATCTATAGAAATATTATAGCAGAAATAACTATCTTTGGTCATTTAAGTTAATTTATTTCATTAAGTACAATTTTATTAATATTTTTTTCTTTGAAATCAGAGTTAAATTATTGTTCTGTTCTGGCTCTGCAAAATTGTGGTCAAAAATATAAATTGTTATAAGGAAAAAGTAAAAAAAAAAATTACCACAGTCTGTTTCAAATTTATTAAAAAAACCCCAGTAATTTTATTTTAAAAAATAGACAAAAATTAGCCATAAAATAATCCACAAACTTATAAGTCTCAAATGTACAAGAAAAGTCAATTTTACAAGAGGAAATTGCATATTTGTGGAAAATGGTTTCAAATTTAGATAAATTTACAGAGAACTAGAAAGCTATAAGAAAATTGTTAGAAATTTTGGAGAAAAACCTCAAACCTTCAAGACTGAAGTCATTACTCAAGTTTTTAAGTGGGTGCTCTTTGTACCCTTAACTCAACTAGAAATTTTTGGTTGTCTACTTTTAATTATTAATTTCAAAGCACTGCTTTTACATGAGTAGAATTTCTGGGTACTATACCCACCTCTGATCATATAATTTAAGTATGCATGAGTAAATTACTATTATGAATGGCATACCTGTCAAGGCATTCCTCATGCCTCCCTTATTGGGGGGGCCTTCACACCTGTACTGACCTCATGCCTCCCTTATTGGGGGGGGGGGGCTTTCATACTTGTACTGAGTACTTAAAAACTGTATTTATCGGCAGATGAAAGAAAACTGAAGCAAAAAAAAAACAGCAACTGCAACATGAACTATTTCAAATTCATTCATTTATGCTGCCAATGCTGAAACAAAAGCAGAATGGATTTTTGTTTCATAAGTTAAGTATCAGAAATAATTCTCTTTGAAATTGTGTTAATAATAATAACAATGAAAATATCAATCTTATTCAGCCCTTTCAATATAATGCTATACATTCAGATGTACATTCTGATGGAGGTTTCTTCCTGTTAAAAGGGAGTTTTTCCTCTCCACCGTCGCCAAGTGCTTGCTCACAGGGGATCACCTGATTGCTGGGGTCTTTCTGCAACTGTGGGGGTTTCCCCTACAGTTGATATTGCTATGAGATGACTGTTGTTGTGAAATGGCGCTATATAAATAAAGTTGAATTGAATGTAAAGCAAAGTTCCAAGATACAAAATAACAGTACACTATAGGGGATTTGGGCTACCTCTAAGCATGTTTAAGATTTTAAAGCATTTTTTTTTTGTTATATATGGGTAATATTTGAAGGTGAATAACACTGCCCATACCTGAAAACATTTGGAGATTTCTCCTTCAGTCTGGAAAGGACAGAATTGTCTCGACCCACCATCGTGTTGCAATTGTCCGAACCAAAGCCCACAACATTCTGCCATAGAATATTGTGCAATCTAAAAATAAATAAATAAATGGTGACGGTAAAGGAGAACAGTGACGTCCAGTCCCTCGATTTCCCTTTTTTTCAAGCTTTGTTTTCTTCGCCGACGGCGTGCTGCAAGAAGCCATTTTGAAAATCACAACACTGCTTAGGTGCGCTTGTGGAGGATCGAAATAAGTGCAGGCGGACGCTGAGTGTTCTGCCAGCCCCGTACGCTATGGGGGTCACACACGAGGTGTTCCTCCACACTCTCAATAATTTTTTTCCCGTATATTTTTCTTTTTGGCGTACAGAAATGGCAATACGCCCGTATTTGCTAAAATTGCATTTTCTCCGTATTAAAATACAGCGAAACTGTATCACTTGACAGGTATGGAATGGGTTTTTTTCCCCCCCTTCCCTACTCTCTCAATGGGGAAAAAAAGAAACACTAGAATAAAAATACAAAAAATACACATTTTTGTCATTTATGTAAACCATGACAAAAAAATCCTGCAGGACAAAACATGACACTTGATATTTTCTAACCTGTTTGTATACCACCAAAGACAGAGAGAGAACCTGAATTAGACAGAACTCAGGGAGGGCAAGATGAGACAGAAGAGAGGAGCCAAGGAGAGGAAAGTGTTCAGGCAGAGGGTCCAGGAGAGGTGAGAGCAGAGGAAGGAAAGAAGGATGACGCCACTAAAAAGTCAAAACACAGGATGTGTGGGTGGGACCCCAACTGACCCAATAGTCCAACATTCAAGCCCCAGTTGTACAATACTTCAAATGGTAAGTTCCATATGCAAAGTTACAGTGCAAAATTTAAAAAAAAAAAAAAAGTATAAAATTAACATATTCCGGTTACAGTAGTAACCGGTTACAATCCCAGCCCCCGACCAACAGTGATCTGTGTGGAGTTTGCATGTTCTCCCCACGTCTGCGTGGGTTTACTCCGGGATTTCTCCGGTTTCCTCCCACATGCCAAAAACATGCAAGTTAGGTTAATTGGCATCAAACTGGGGATTCTAAATTGTCCTTAGGTATGACTGTGAGAGTGAATGGTTGTCTGTCTCTTTGTGTTGGCCCTGCGATGGACTGGCGATCTGTCCAGGGTGTACCCTGCCTCTCGCCCAAAGATGCTGGGATAGGCTTCAGCCCCCCTGCGACCCAAAAAGGATTAAGCGGAAGAAGATGGATGGATGGATGGACGGTTACAATAGTGTCATGTGTTTTCTGACCACCCCCCCCCCTTCCCTGAAAAATATGTTGCCACCGTGCCAAGGTCTTTAAGCCAGGGGAAACACTTGAGTTTTGTTGTATTTATTTGATCATATTTGATGAATAGTGAGGAAAAACAGAAATCCGGTTCCTGCAAATTTGGCTGTATCCCCAGAGGCAGACTAGACTGAGTTACCAGAAGTCAAAATAGATGACGCCTATTAAAGACTTCCAATTCTAATGACTTTTATTGACTTTACTTGTGTGAAAATGACTTTGCTTGTCCGTTTTTAGCACCAAAATAAAGGTTTGTTGTATATTCATTACAAGAAAAGAGACAATGGAAGGTGTCTTCTTTTGTTGCTGATTTGATGTTTGACACTCCTTAGACCAAAATACGCATACAGGCTTATAATAATCAAAAATCTAAATTGCTAAATAAATGTCCACTGTTTTTTTTCCATTTGCAGTTGGCTCTTTTGAAAAAATTAAAGGGGTGTATATACAGTATATGTACTGCTAATTTTTTAGTGCTGTGTTCTGATTATCTGTCATGATAGTACTCTAATTACTTCACCCCCTGGAGAGAAATGAAAGTTCTGTGGTTAGTTTGGTCCTTGGTGTTTTTGTGTGTACATGTTTCCACACACTGTAAATGTAAACGGATTTGACTGAGTTCATTATATCAACACAAGCATCAGCACGATTCGCCTGTGTTAATAAACCGTTTTGAAGTGGAGCAGCATTCCATTCAAAACTACTTTTTCACAGCTTGTTTGCATGTGTGGCTTGATTTTGTTGGCTGTCTTGTGACAGCAGGGTGCCCGTGGGGCCATAAAAAGTCTTAAATTGGGTTATCCAGAATCAAGGCCTCGGTAATCCTCATATTCTTGCTAAATGGCCTTAAATGCAACACAGTAAACATTACTATCATCCACAGGACATAACTGGACAGAATCTGGTAATGCCATGTTTGACTCCTTGACAGCTTATTGCAAATTCAGCTTAAAATTATTTTTTTAAAGCCCTATATAGTTCTTCAATGAATGGAAACTTTTAATTTCTTAGAGCCTTTTATTGTACACACACACACAATTTCAGCTGCTCCCTACTTGGGTCGCTACATTGGATGATGAGTCTGCATATTTCATTTAGCGAGGTTTTTTTTTTTTTTTAAAAGCCTGATGCCATTCTTGATGCAACCTTCCTCATTTATCTGGGCTTGGGACCGGCACAAGGAGTACACTGGTTTTGTGCTTCCCAAGTGGTTGGGTAACCAGTTTTCCCCATTTTATTGTTATTATTCTTCTACAGAAGTTGGATCGTCACTTCCTTGTGGTAACGTATCGTCACTTCCTGTTTTGCTGTCTGCCTGTGTGGTTTGCTCTCTAGCCACTAGCTATGGCTACTAGCTCTCTTTCCCCTCCTCCTCTGGTGTGCTCTCTCTGTCAGATGTTTAGCTACACCTCTGCCTCTTTTAGCGATAACGGTAAATGTAATAAATGTTGTCTTTTTGAGGCGCTCGAGGCGAGGTTGTCTGATTTGGAATCCCGGCTCCGCTGCATTGAAACACTGTCTGCGCCAGTTAATCTTGACGGACGCCCATTAGCTGCAGCGGAGCTAGCTAGCTTAGGCCCCCCTGTCAGCGGTTCCCCGGCTCTCCTCAGCAGCGAGGAGACTGGGTGGGTGACGGTGAGAAGGAAGCCTAGTCGCAAAGCCCCGGTACACCACCAACCTGTTCACGTTTCTAATCGTTTTTCCCCGCTCAGCGACACACCCGCTGAGGAAAAAACTCTGATCATTGGCGACTCTGTAGTCAGAAACGTGAACCTAGAGACTCCAGCGGCCATAGTCCAATGCATTCCTGGGGCCAGAGCAGGCGACATCGAGTCAAATTTGAAAATGCTGGCTAAAAGTAACTGTAAATATTCCACAATTGTTATTCACGCCGGCATTAATGACATCCGTCTCCGGCAGTCGGAAGTCACGAAACTTAATATAGAATCGGTGTGTGACTTTGCAAAAACGATGTCTGCCACTGTAGTATTCTCTGGGCCCCTCCCCAATCTGACCAGTGATGACTTGTTTAGCCGCTCGTCATCCTTGAACCGCTGGCTGTCTGTGTGGTGTCCTAAAAATGACGTGGGCTACATTGACAATTGGAGCTCTTTTTGGGGAAAACCTGGTCTTATGAGACAAGACAGCATTCATCCCACTTTGGATGGTGCGTCTCATTTATCTAAAAATCTGGCATCTTTTTTATCCAAATTTCCAAAACCATGACTACTCGGAGTTGGGACCAGGAAGCAGAGTCGCAGTCTTACACGCCTCTCTGCAGCTCCTCTTCATCCGCCACCCCTCAACTTAGCCCCTGACTTCCCCATCAGAGAATCGTTGTCTGCTCCCTCCAAAGTAAATAAAAATATAATGTATAAGCATCCCAAAGTGATAAAGCAAAATATTGGTAAAACTCAAATTAAACATAAAGCCTCTAAATTGAATGATTTGGCCTCTGTTCCTCCTCATAATTTAAAAATTAAATGTGGTTTATTAAATATTAGGTCTCTAACTCCCAAGTCTCTGTTAGTCCATGATTTGTTAATTGATCATCAGGTTGATTTAATTTCCCTTACAGAGACTTGGTTAGGGCAAGAGGATTATGTTGGTTTAAATGAATCAACTCCCTCTGGTTATTTAAACTGTCAAAATCCCAGGAGTTCTGGTCGTGGAGGAGGAGTAGCAACAATTTACCATTCCAAATTACTAGTTAATGTAAAGCAAAAAACATGTTATAATTCCTTTGAGGGCCTGGTCCTCAGTATTGGGCACTTTAGCAATTTTAGGTTAAACCCAATTTTATTTGCCATAGTTTATCGTCCCCCATCAACCTACTCAGAATTTTTATCCGAATTTGCTGATTTCTTAGCTGATTTAGTGCTGAAATCTGATAGAATAATTATAGTAGGGGACTTTAATATACATGTGGATGTAGATAGTGACTGCCTTAATGTGGCATTCAATTCAATATTAGACTCGATTGAGTTTTCTCAGAAAGTAGGAAATTCTACTCATTACCTCCACCATACATTGGACCTTGTTCTGACATATGGCATAGAAATAGAAAATCTTGTAGTGTCTCCTCATAACCCTGTACTGTCAGACCATTGTCTGTTAACCTTTGATTTTACTATTTCTGACTATTTGGCTCCTAAAGAAAAATATTATCACAGTAGATGCCTCTCAGATGATGCTGTTTCCAAATTTATGCAGATTGTTTCCTCTATGCCATGTGTCAACACAACGGAAATAAGCTATAGACAGCTTGCTCCTTCTGTAATTGATAACATGGTGGATAGTGTTTCAGCTTCTCTGCATCAGACTCTAGACTTGGTGGCCCCCTTAAAAAAGAAAAAGTCTAATCAGAGATTTCTAACTCCTTGGTTCAACACAGAAACTCGTACCTTAAAACAGAAGACTTGTCAATTAGAAAGAAAATGGCGCTCTACTAATTTAGATGAAATCTGTTTAGCTTGGAGAAATCATCTTTTAATTTATAAAAAATCTCTTAGAAAAGCTAGAACGAGTTATTACTCTGCATTAATAGAAGAGAACAAGAATAATCCCAGGTTTCTTTTCAGTACTGTAGCCAGGTTGACAAAGAGTCAGGACTCTGTCAATCCTAGCATTCCCTTAGAGCTTACTAGTCAGGACTTTATGAACTTTTTCAATAATAAAATTTCATCCATCAGAGATAAAATCAATCAGATTCTTCCCACAGTTAACTTAAATACTGTAACTACTACAACTCCTTCTATTGATCTCTGTCTTGATGAGTTTACTCCAATCGACCTTTGAGTTAGACAAAATAGTTTCCTCATCCAAACCTTCAACTTGTCTTTTAGACCCTATTCCTACCAGGTTATTTAAAGAAGTCTTCCCACTTATTGGTAGCTTTATTCTTCATATAATCAATTCTTCATTAACTTTAGGCCATGTACCGCAGGCTTTTAAAATGGCTGTAATTAAACCCTTACTCAAAAAGCCAACGCTAGATCCAGGAGCTTTAGCTAACTATAGACCAATCTCTAATCTCCCTTTCATTTCAAAAATCTTAGAAAGAGTTGTTGCTACGCAATTATTTGACCACCTGCAGGGAAATGGTTTACTTGAAGAGTTTCAATCTGGGTTTAGAATCCATCATAGTACTGAAACAGCCTTAGCGAAGGTCACTAACGACCTCCTCATTGCATCTGATAATGGACTAGTTTCTGTACTTGTCCTTTTAGACCTTAGTGCAGCTTTTGATACTATCGATCATAATATTCTACTTGATAGATTAGAACACTATGTTGGACTTAATGGAACTTCGTTGCAATGGTTTAGATCTTATTTATCTGATAGGTTCCAGTTTGTTCATGTAAATAATGAGTTTTCTTTCAACTCAAAGCTTAGTCATGGAGTTCCACAGGGATCTGTGCTAGGCCCTACTCTTTTTAGTTTATATATGCTTCCGTTAGGCAACATTATTAGAAAGCACTGTATACATTTTCATTGTTATGCAGATGACACACAATTATACCTGTCAATGAAGCCAGATGATAGTAATCAATTAGCCAAGTTAGAAGCCTGTCTTAAGGAAATCAAAGCTTGGATGACTTGTAATTTCCTGCTATTAAATTCAGATAAGACTGAAGTCATTCTTGTTGGTCCAAAAAAACCTTAGAAATTCCTTTCCAAATCAAACTTTCAGTTTGGATGCGGTTACTCTTTCTCTTAATAGCTCTGTGAGGAACCTTGGAGTTATTTTTGATCAGGATTTGTCCTTCAATTCACATATTAAATTTGTTTCTAAGACTGCCTTCTATCATTTGCGTAATATTGCCAAGATTAGGAGCATCTTGTCTCAGAGTGATGCTGAGAAACTGATCCACGCTTTTGTTAGCTCGAGATTAGATTATTGTAATTCTTTATTATCAGGCTGTCCTAAAACATCTTTAAAAAGTCTTCAGCTGATCCAAAATGCTGCAGCAAGAGTTTTAACAGGTACTAGAAAGAGAGATCATATCTCTCCGGTTCTGGCCTCCCTTCATTGGCTTCCCATAGAGTTTAGAATTAAGTTTAAAATCCTTCTTCTTACTTACAAAGCTCTAAACAATCAGCCTCCTTTTTATTTAAAAGATCTGATACTACCGTATTATCCTAACAGAGCACTACGCTCCCAAAATGCAGGATTACTTGTAATACCTAGAATCTCCAAAAGTACAATGGGAGGCAGAGCCTTCAGCTATCAAGCTCCTCTCCTGTGGAATCAGCTGCCAATCTGGATTCGGGAGTCAGACTCGATCTCTGTTTTTAAGAATAGGGCTAAAACCTACCTTTTTGATATAGCCTACAATTAGGGAGGGATCATGTGTTTCTGAACCCTCCCTTAGTTATGCTGCTAATAGGTTTAGTCAGCCGGGGGACCTCCAGTAATGCACTGGGCCTCACTCCTTTCCTCACTCTCTATGAAATATTTTTTTTTTTTTTGCTGGTCATTAACATCTGTTTGTTCTCTCCCATAGATTGAGTCCCCATCGTGCTGTTTGCTCTCTACATGTCTGTTCTTTTCTTCTTCTCTATCCCCTCACCCCCCAGCCAGTCGCAGCAGATGACTGCCCCTCCCTGAGCCTGGTTCTGCTGGAGGTTTCTTCCTGTTAAAAGGGAGTTTTTCCTCTCCACCGTCGCCAAGTGCTTGCTCACAGGGGATCGCCTGATTGCTGGGGTCTTTCTGTAACTGTGGGGGTTCCCCCCTACAGTTGATAGTGCTATGAGATGACTGTTGTTGTGAAATGGCGCTATATAGATAGTTTATTTCGAACACAAAAAATATAACAAAAAACAAGCAAATAGCAAATGCAATAAAGTTACAGTATACACTGTTCGAAAGGGAGAAGGAAGAAGTGAAAACTTATTAATTCCAACTCCTCTTTTCCATCGATACACCCATGTGAATTTTATACAAATTACTACCTTTAATACCCCAAGTAAACAATTTACTGTATTTTTTACAGATCAACATTAACACCTGTCCATTCTAACATACAATGAAGTCTATATTTCAAAACCAGTCTCAAACGACACAGATACACACAGTGCTGTCCCACCCACCATTCCATAGTGTCCCATAATGTCCCAGAGTGAACATAATCAATCGTACATATAAATTCTACCCTTCTAACATATATCCTTTCAACAAATGGTGCTTATACCTCTTTTTAAATTGATTTCTGTTTGTACATAGTTTCAGTTCCGGCTCCAGACTGTTCCACAAATCCACCCCACAGACAGATATGCACATACTTTTCTTGGTTGTACGTATCTTGGGTTTTGTGAAGTTTAAGTCTCCTCTCAAATTATGATCATTGTCTCTTTTTTTAAATATTTTTTGTATATTAGTTGGGAGTTGATTGTTAATTGCCCTGTACATTACTTGTGCTGTCTTAAATTTTACTAAATCGATGAACTTTGACATGTGACTTCAAGAACAACGAATTGGTATGGTCTCTATATCCTGCATTGTTTATTATCCTTATAGCTCTTTTTTGTAATGTGCATATTGCTTGTAGGTTGGTCTTGTAGGTGTTTCCCCAGACTTCTACACAGTAGTTAAGATAAGGTAAAAACAATGAATTGTACAATAAGACCAATGATTTATAGTCCACGATGTGTCTTGTCTTCCCCAATATGCCTATACATTTTGCTAATTTAGCCCGGATGTGACTGATGTGAGGTTTCCAGCAGATTTTACTGTCTAGCGTCACCCCCAGAAACTTATTTTCTTGTACTGTTTGTATTCTGGTATCATCTATCGTTATCATTATTTCATGATTTATTTTATAATTTCCAAACAACATAATCTTTGTTTTTTTTAGATTAAGAGATAATTTATTTTTGTTGAACCACTGCGTTAATTTTTCCATTTCAGTTGTGACCACCTCTAAAACCTGCTGCAAATTCTCACCAGTGCAAAGGATTTGTGTCATCCGCAAACAAAATAAATTTCAGAATTTTTGATACTTGGCATATGTCATTTATATACAAGATAAAGAGTTTGGGTCCCAAAACTGACCCCTGGGGCACACCACAAGTGATGTCCATGCAGGGTGATTTGTGCTCTCCAATTTGTACAAATTGTTGTCTGTTACTTAAATAACTTTCCACCCAACTCAGTCCTACCCCTCTTATCCCATACCTTTCCAGTTTCCTTAGAAGTATTCTGTGGTCAATGGTGTCAAAAGCTTTTTTTAAGTCTATAAATACTCCTACAGCAACCTTTTTTTTGTCTATACAACTAGTAATTTCTTCTATAAGTTCGATCAGTGCCAAAGATGTAAATTTATCTGCTCTAAAACCATACTGGCTGTCTGTAAGGAGGTTGTGTTTTTCAATGAAATCATCCAGTCTCTTAGTGAATATTTTTTCAAGTATTTTGGAGAATTGTGACAGTAAAGAGACTGGCCTGTAATTTGTGAAACAATGACTGTCTCCTGTTTTGTAAAGAGGTGTTACTTTTGCTATTTTCATTTTGTCTGGAAATGTACCAGTTTGAAATGACAGGTTACAGATGTGGGTGAGTGGCTTAACAATTCCCTCAATTACTTTTTTCACTATTGTCATGTCAATTTCATTCCAGTCCGTTGATTTTTTGTTCTTAAATTTACTCACAGTCTCGATAATTTCCTTTTCAGTAACTGCACCCAAAAAGATTGTGTTTGGGTTTCTATCCTCTATTTCATTCACAGACCCACTGTGGTTTGTTTCTGGAGTCACTATTGATTTTGCTAATTCAGGACCAACGTTTACAAAAAATTTATTGAAACCACTGACCACATCTTCCATATTATTAATCAAACTGTCGTTTTCGATAAAATATTCTGGATAATTTGCATACTTAGGACGATTACTAATAATCCCCTTGAGTACTTGCCATATTCCTCTTATGTTATTTTTGTTATCCTCTAGTATTCTGTTGTAATATTCTTTCTTACAGGTCCTCATTATAGTGGTAAGCTTATTTTTATATCTTTTATATTTGATCTCAGCTTCCACCATTCAGCATTTAATGAATTGTTTATATAATGTATTCTTCTTTTTACATGCATTTATTAACCCCTTGGTGATCTAAGGAATATTTTTTTGTTGTTGTCTGTCACTGTATTGTTTTATAGGACAGTATTTATTGTACAATGATTGAAATATTTGTAAAAAATTATCATATGCTCCATTTATGTCATTTTCATCATAAACTATCTTCCAATCTTGTATTAATAATTCCTTTGTCAGTAAATACATTGATTCTTCGGTTCTTATTCTTTTATATTTAATATTTTTGGTATACTTTTTCTTCCTATAATCACATTGATAGACAACAAAAATCGGCAGGTGGTCGCTGATATCATTCAATAAAAGCCCACTCCTGATATTATTTTCTATAATGTTTGTGAATATGTTATCTATTAGTGTGGCACTGTGCGACGTGATTCTGCTAGGTCCTGTAATTGTTGGATGTAAGCCCATACTGTACATTGTGTTGATAAATTCTTCTGTCAAACTGTGTTGTTTTGAGTTCGTCAGATCTATATTTAAATCACCACAGATGAACATAACTTTGAGTTAGTTTTGCGTACATTTTTTCCATCCAGTCCTTAAATAAGTCAATGTTTGATCCAGGTGTTCTATATACACAGCTCACTACTACATTCTTCACATTGTCCAGACAGATTTCTATTGTAATACATTCAAATAAATCATCCACAGTTACTGACAGATTTTCAACAACCTTGTATTGCAAGTTCTTGTCAACATAAATTGCAACTCCTCCTCCTTTTTTCACTTTTCTATTTATATAATTTAATTCATAGCCATCCATGGTAAAATCCACTCCTTTCTCTTCACTGAGCCACGTCTCTGATATTGCCACAATATTGAAGGGCTCTTTAAACTGATTTAAATAATCTTTAATGTTATTAAAGTTTGCATAGAGACTTCTGCTGTTGAAGTGGATCATAGAAATATTGAAATCAGATGTGACCATTGTGTTAAACTGTTCATCTGTGTAATAATTACAGTCATTATTGATTGAGTTAAAAAGATTATTATCAGGGTCTATGTCATATTCTACGTCCTGTGGGTTGTGCTCTGTGTATTCAAAAACTTTCAGTTCCTGTTGTTCCTGTTTTGTTGATTTTTTGATTCATACTGTAGAATGTTTTGTTGCAGATGAGTAAAATCCTTCAGTGTCCTATATTTGTCTGAATTGTTGCTGTGCCTCCAGATCGTATTTGTCCAGTTCCATAATATTACGGATGTTAATGACCTTGGCTTCTTCAGGTGATCCGTTTAATTTGATGAATATTTTACAGTTTGATGTCCAGGTGTTTATATATATAAATAAAGTTGAATTGAATTGAATTATGGGATTATGTTATGGGGCAGTCCGTCCGTCTGTCTGTCCCACTTTTGTGAAATCAACTTCTCCTACAATTTTGTTCCAGATGTTTTGAAACTTGGTACCAGGGTTTGATATACTCTGATGATGCACATATTGCAGTTTGACTCTGATCAGATGACCTTGAGGTTCAGGTCAGATTTTCCCTAAATCTTGTAAATGCAATAACCACTGAAAGAAATAATGTTGGCTTTTCAAACTGATACAATAGTTATATCTAAGATGCATTTTGGATGACTGGCACCCTGACCTGACTGTGGGTTTGGGATCCAAAGGTCAAAGTTAACATTCCATTTACACTATTACTATACAACAAGAAAAGTGGAGTTCCCGTTCCCACCAAGACCATACGGTGTTGCTCAAACAACAAACCCTGGTTCAACCCTGAGATACAAACACTTCTGAGAGAGAAGAAGAGGATCTTCAGGTCGGGGAACAGGGAGATGCTGAAGTCCGTACAGAGGGAGCTGAGGAGAAAGATCAGAGAAGGCAAGGACAGCTTCAGGAAGAAGATGGAGGACAAGCTGCAACAGAGCGACATCAGCGGGGTCTGGAGAAACCTTAAAACCATCTCTGGGCTCCAGAATACCTCCCCCCAGGCCACGGGGGGCAGGGAGTGGGCGAACAATCTGAATCTGTTTTTCAGTAGGTTTGACCAACCGCCCTCCCCCCTGACTGCACAACAACCACTGCTGCCTCTGAAGACATCAAGTCCTGCTGCCCACTCCCCACTCCACCAACACCCCCCCACTCCCAACACACAGCCCCCCAACCTGACCCTCACTAAGACCCAGGTGAAGACGGAGCTGAGGAAGATCAAGGCGAGGAAGGTGTCTGGACCGGACGGCATCAGCGCAAAGCTCCTCAAGTCCTGTGCAGACCAGCTGTGTGGGATTGTGGAGTACATCTTCAGTCTGAGCCTGAAGCTGGGGAGGGTACCACAGCTGTGGAAAACATCTTGTGTGGTACCTGTACCAAAGACTTCCCACCCCAAAGATCTGAACAGCTACAGACCAGTGGCCTTGACGTCCCACATGATGAAGACCCTGGAGAGACTGCTCCTTGCTCACCTCCGCCCCCTGGTGGGACCAGCGATGGATCCACTCCAGTTCGCCTACCAGCATGGCATTGGGGTGGAGGATGCGGTGATCTTCCTCCTTCACCATTCTCTGTCCCACCTGGAGAAGCCCGGGAATGCGGTGAGGATCATGTTCTTTGACTTCTCCAGTGCTTTCAACACCATCCAACCGATGATCCTGAAGGACAAGCTGCTGTGCGCAGGGGTGGACCAGCACCTGTCATCATGGATCCTGGACTACCTCACAAACCGGCCTCAGTTTGTGAGAACCCAGGACTGTGTGTCCGACACGATCATCGGTAGCACGGGGGCCCCCCAGGGAACGGTTTTGGCTCCCTTCCTGTTCACCCTTTATACTGCGGACTTCTCACACAACACAACACACTGCCATCTACAGGAGTTCTCTGACGACTCTGCGATTGTCGGCCTCATCTCCAACGGAGATGAAGCTGAGTACAGAGGACTTATCCAGGACTTCGTGGACTGGTGCCATAGGAACTGCCTCCAGATCAACGCAAGGAAAACTAAGGAGCTGGTGGTGGACTGCTGCAGGCAAGGACAACCCCTCACAGCACCAGTAAACATACAGGGAACAGACATCGAGATGGTGACATCCTACAAGTACCTGGGTGTTCATCTGAACAATAAACTGGACTGGTCACATAATACCGACGCACTCTACAAGAAGGGACAGCGCAGGCTGTTCCTACTGAGGAGGCTCAGGTCTTTTGGTGTACAAGGGGCGCTGCTGAAGACATTCTACGACACGGTGGTGGCATCAGCCATCACTTTTGGAGTGGTCTGCTGGGGCAGTGGCATTACAGCAGCCGATAGGAAGAGACTGAACAAACTGATCAAGAAAGCTAGCTCTGTCCTGGGGCAGCGCCTTGACCCAGTGGAGGAGATAGGAGAGAGAAGGATGGTGGCTAAACTGTCATTTCTGCTGGAGTCCGAGTTCCACCCTATGCAGGACATACTGAATGCACTGAGGAGCTCATTTAGCAGCAGACTACATCATCCTAGGTGCACAACCGAGAGGTTTCGCAGGTCCTTCCTACCTACGGCTGTCAGACTGTACAACCTAAGCAGGGCTGCTCGCAGAGATAGCAAAAAGACGTGACTGTGGATAACCCCCACAACAGACTGGGACAATCAGAGCGCGCATCTGGAGCGATTAACATTACAGTGAAATGTGTGTATTAATGTCAACAGGCAGCCTCGCTTCGTCTAGCTTTTTCCTGCTCAGTACTGTGATGTTAATGTGCCATTCATGCATTGTGTTCATGCTTCCTGCTCTTACTGTGATGTAAATGTCCCATGCCTTTCATGTATTGTCTGTAGTTGGGTATAAAAGCTGCATTGCTCTGTAACTCATTCTCTCACTCTTACAACTGCTTCTGACTACTGCTGCTGAGAGCCTGAGGACCCGCTCCAGCCCGCCTGCACAAGGGCTGGAGCGAGTTCCTATGATGGCGGTATGATTTAATAAACCTCCTTAAAACCTCTCAGTTCGCTGCTTATAAATCTTTACCGCCACAGTGACAACCTAATAGTTTTGAATGCAAAAGACGCAATAGACTTACACAATGGTCCCCTCCGGTATACAACTAGGAAAATTCCGGTCGCTATGGAGGGTGAGAATATGTATGGGTACATAATCATACCATGTAGGATAACTAAGTAGACGGTTGTGCTGTTTCATTCCATCAAGCTACAATGCTCCGCACTGTGTTTATATATTTACATATTTATTCCATCTAGCTACAATGCTCCGCACAGTGTGTGTTTATATTTATATATTTACTCTTATCTAGCAACAATGCTCCACACTGTGTGTTTATATATTTACATATTTATTCCATCTAGCTACAATGCTCCGCACTTTGTATATCTACATATTTATTCCATCTAGCTACAATGCTCCGCACTGTTTATATATTCATATATCTATTCCATCTAGCTACAATGCTCCGCACTGTTTATATATCTACATATTATTCCATCCAGCTACAATGCTCCGCATTGTGTGTTTATATATTTACATATTTATTCCATCTAGCTACAATGCTCCGTACTGTGTGTTTATATATCTACATATTTATTCCATCTTGCTACAATGCTCCGCACTGTTTATATATTCACATATTCATTCCATCTAGCTACAATACTCCGCACTGTTTATATATTTATATATCTGTCCCATCTAGCTACAATGCTCCGCACTGTGTGTCTCTCTCTATATATATTTATATTTATATGTACATATGTATACTTGCTGCTCTTGTTTTTTTCTCTTGCCTTCTGATTGTTGCTCTGAGTGTTGCTATCCCTGTGCTGTTGCAATCCTGGAATTTCCCCATTGTGGGACTAATAAAGGCTTATCTTATCTTATCTTAAAAGCTATGGCCACCAAACCTGGTACAGAGGTTCACCTTGGGATCCTGACCTCTGATTATGGGTTTGGGGTCAAAAGTTCAAAGGTCAAGGTTAACATACCCTATGCCCTGTTACTGTATGAGTAAAGCTAGGGCCTCCAAACTTGATACACAGGTTCACCCTGTGACCCTGAAGTGTGGCTATAGTTTTTGGAATTGCAAGGTCAAAGGTCAACATCAAAGTGGTTTATAAACTATATTCAATTCAACTTTTTATATAGCGCCATTTCACAACAGTCATCTCATAGTACTTTCAACTGTAGGGAAAACCCTTACAATTGCAGAAAGGCCCCAGCAATCAGGTGATCCCCTGTGAGCAAGCGCTTGGTGACGGTGGAGAGGAAAAACTCCCTTTTAACAGGAAGAAACCTCCAGCAGAACCAGGCTCAGGGAGGGGTTGTCATCTGCTGTGACTGGCTGGGGGGTGAGGGGATAGAGAAGATGAAAAGAACAGACATGTAGAGAGCAAACAGCACCATGGGGACTCAATCTATGGGAGAGAACAAACAGATGTTAATGACCAGCAAAAAAAAAAAAAAAAAAAATTTCATTGAGAGTGAAGAAAGGAGTGAAGCCCAGTGCAATTATTGGAGGTCCCCCGGCTGTCTAAACCTAATAGCAGCATAACTAAGGAAGGGTTCAGAAACATGTGATCCCTCCCTAATTGTAGGCTATATCAAAAAGGAAGGTTTTAACCCTATTCTTAAAGGGGACCTGTGGTGGTCGTGAAAAAAAAGATATTATATTGAGCCCCTGTCTCACGTTCTAGTTCAAGTTTAAGTTCAAGTTCAAAGCAATGTGGAAAAAATCCATTGCTGATGTGCTGGTTCAGCTATGTCAGCAAAACATGCGCGCAGCCATACTGGCGGCTACATGGCCTGCCAGGACGCTTCCTGTGACGTAGTAGCGTGGATACCGCGATCTGGATCAATATTGGCTGAGCCTGGAGTGCCCGGATGAGCAGTGGCTTTCGGGATATTCAAATTCAAACGTTTATTTCAAACTCAGGGTTCATATTAAATGCAGAACTAAAACGAGTAGAAAATGAATAAATAAAAGTATATACAGATCAGCAGACACTCGGCACTCTTGTAACAACAAAAACATACAATGCGATATGGATATCGCAACATGGCGGAATGTAAAGCCTTTGGATGTCTCAATAATAAGCGAAAAAACAAAGAAACACTTCTTTTGTGTACCCAAACCCAGCTCACCTTGTTGGAAGATCGTCGCGGAAAAGTGGTTGTGCAATCTCGGAACAGGGCACAGACGTTTCCTTTCGGACGAAATTCCGTTGTGTGTGAGGACCACTTCATCACTTTCACCCTCAGAAGACCTTTCTGGCTCAAACCTGTAGCCATGTTGGCCAAATTCTTTCTCAGAGTCCGACAATTCAGCCATAATAGAACAAAAACAATGACAAAGGCACCCTAGTCGCTGGTACAGGCTGAGTATTGACTTTTCAGTAGCCACGACGTGATGTCACATCTGCATGTGTCATGGCTGAGCGCATAGTTTTCATTGGCTGGCCATGCCGGCGGTCGTATTTGCATATTTCTCTGGTGGTAGATGGCTGGCAATAATTATTTAACCAAATAACGAATACTTTGCCTAATGTTTTCAAGTTGAATGCGTTTAGACGACCACCACAGGTCCCCTTTAAAAACAGAGATCGCGTCTGACTCCCGAATCCAGATTGACAGCTGGTTCCACAAGAGAGGAGCTTGATAACTGAAGGCTGTGCCCCCCATTGTACTTTTGGAGATTCTATGTATTACAAGTAATCCAACATTTTGGGAGCGTAGTGCTCTGTTAGGATAATAGGGTAATATCAGATCTTTTAAATAAAAAGGGGCCTGATTGTTTAGAGCTTTGAAAGTGAGAAGAAGGATTTTAAACTTAATTCTAAACTCTATGGGAAGCCAATGAAGGGAGGCCAGAACCGGAGAGATATGATCTCTCTTTCTAGTACCTGTTAAAACTCTTGCTGCAGCATTTTGGATCAACGAAAGACTGTTTAGAGATGTTTTAGGACAACCTGATAATAAAGAATTACAATAATCTAATCTCGAGCTAACAAAAGCATGGATCAGTTTCTCAGCATCACTCTGAGACAAAATGCTCCTAATCTTGGCAATATTACGCAA
Source organism: Pholidichthys leucotaenia (assembly GCA_020510985.1). NCBI lineage: Eukaryota > Metazoa > Chordata > Actinopteri > Cichliformes > Pholidichthyidae > Pholidichthys > Pholidichthys leucotaenia. The sequence continues at coordinate 120,931,092 of CM035837.1, read as the reverse complement.
ATGATAGAAGGCAGTCTTAGAAACGAATTTAATATGTGAATTGAAAAACAGATCTTGATCAAAAATAACTCCAAGGTTCCTCACAGACCTATTAAGAGAGAGTAACTGCATCCAAACTAAAAGTTTGATTTAGAAAGGTATTTCTAAGGTTTTTTGGACCAACAAGAATGACTTCAGTCTTATCTGAATTTAATAGCAGGAAATTACAAGTCATCCAAGCTTTGATTTCCTTAAGACAGGCATCTAACTTGGCTAATTGATTACTATCATCTGGCTTCATTGACAGGTATATTTGTGTCATCTGCATAACAATGAAAATGTTTACAGTGTTTTCTAATAATGTTGCCTAACGGAAACTTATATAAACTAAAAAGAGTAGGGCCTAGCGCAGATCCCTGTGGAACTCCATGATTGAGCTTTGGGTTGAAAGAAAACTCATTACTGACATGAACAAACTGGAACTTATCAGATAAATAAGATCTAAACCACTGCAACGAAGTCCATTAAGTCCAACATAGTGTTCTTATCTATCAAGTAGAATATTATAATCGATGGTATCAAAAGCTGCACTAAGGTCTAAAAGGACAAGTACAGAAACAAGTCCATTATCAGATGCGATCAGGAGGTCATTGGTGACCTTCACTAAGGCTGTTTCAGTACTATGATGGATTCTAAACCCAGATTGAAACTCTTCAAATAAACCATTTCCCTTCAAGTGGTCAAATAATTGTGTAGCAACAACTCTTTCTAAGATTTTTATATCTCAACAACAAAGAAAGCTGGGGTCACCAAACTTGGTACACAGGTTCACCCTGAGACCATGGCCTCCGACGGTGGTATTGGGGTCAAAAGGTCAAAGGTCAATCCTAACAGTCCCTTTGCACTCTTACTGTAGAACGAGTAAAGCTACAGTCACCAAACTGGTACACATGTTCACCCTGAGACCATGACCTCTGTCTATGACCTTTGACCTTTTGACCCCAAACCCAAGTTTCACATTCCCTTAGCACTGTTACTATAATGGTCACCAAACTTGCAACATAGGTTTGCCTTAGGATCCTGACATACAGCTATGGGTTGTATGGAGTTTTTGCATATGACGTCAGGGGGCGTGCCGCACTGGCCCGTTAGAGTGTGCCGCCATATTGGATGGCAAGAAACAGCAGCAGCAGGGTGAAATAAACCACATAGCTCACGTGTATCTACAAACTCCGCAAAATGGTGTACTCCTGTTGTTCCCCCTGATAAGGGGATAAGCGGGGAATTAAATGGCCGGTGTGAAATGCAAAAAAAAAAAAGTTGGATTTTTGAATAATTACCTTCACTGACGTAATCTCTCGCTTTGTCATAACGGGCTGCAAGGTGGAGCAGTGGTTTAGCACTGTGGCAGCACAGTTTACACTCGGCCGGGGGATCGCGGGGATCATGAGACTGTGGGCTCGATCCCAGCCCCCGACCAACAGTGAGCTGTGTGGAGTTTGCATGTTCTCCCCGTGTTGCGTGGGTTTACTCCGGGATTTCTCCGGTTTCCTCCCGCATACCAAAAACATGTAGGTTTAGGGCGCTCGCGCACGCAGCGGCCAGTGGCTTGTCACTAGACTGCAAACCAAATCTACCTACGGGTACAAATAAGTAACAAAAAAAAAAAAAACTTTGTGGTTTGGGGCGCCTCTCTGCTTGCTACGATGCACACATGAAAGGGGAGAAAACTATTGTACATGTGCATAAAATCAGGTACGTTTTAACGCGGCGCGCCGTGGAGAGCCTTTAAAAAAAAAAAAAAAAAAAAAAAAAAACCACGCAGCGTGCTTCACTCACCTCTGAGTGAGGAGCTGCTGTTGTTTTCCGACTCGTTCACCAGCCAAGACTTCACATCATCCACATCCCTTTCCGCTGACACGTTTTCCGATATTTTTTCCTCCTGCTCCCCTTCGTCTTTGAAAGATATCATCTCATCGTTTGCCCCCAAATCATCCCCGCTGAGCAGATTACTGGCAGTCATTGTTCTGCTAATTGCTCCAGCTGTTACCCCACACCCGTCACCTCCGTTCAACTGAGGCATTTCAGCACACCAGAGGAGCGCACGGGAGCAAGATTAAAAACACTTGTCTGCTGTTATGACTGCTGACAATGACTCCACTGAATGTGACACAGACATCGCAGACACAGTTTCAGAGGCCATAGTGTCAGTTGTTGAAGAGGATGATAGGATGTTATTATGTCAGATTGTGACTGTGTTCTCCTCACTCATTCTGATCGCTAAACAGTACAAGTTACGCCTGGGTTGTCACAGTGCAACTGCTGCTCTTGCCATCCAAGATGGCGGCACCTATGGCGCGTTTGTTTACCCCAGCGAGTCACGTGAATTTTACGAGCCTACGCAAAAACTCCATACAACTACAGTATATTTGTTGTATATTTATTAGGGGTGTAACGGTATGCTTAAAATCACGGTTCAGTATATACCTTGGTGTTCAGTTCATTTTCAGTACAGTAAGGAAACAAAATGCAAAACATAAAATTGCTTATCTTTTGTATAAGTGGGAACAGCTTTATTGACAAAAAACTGCAAACTGCCAGCAGTAAATTCTCCAATAAATATTCTCAAATAAACAAAATAAAAATAAATTCCCTTTTTAGGAAATGAATGATGCAGACAAGTGCAACAATCGAAGTTTGAACAGCCTATTATAAAAAGTTTCCATAGCTAAATAAAATAATGACCCATGAAATATGAGTTGGAAACTTGAACTTGACAGCTTAATCAAAGGTGTTTTGTAGCAACACAAATAAACAGACATTCAAATTTGGTCTTTTGACCCCAAAACTAAAGAAATAAAACTCGAATATCAGCTTCTACTGCAGCATACAGAGCTGCTGTAACTTCATGTTCAAAACAAATGAGAGTAATAATATGAACTAGAAAAGCACTCATCGAGCGCATACCTCCGCCAAGGCTCCTTTTGTTTGTCATGGATCACCTCCAAAATGTAATGGGTTTGTGTGTAGGCCTATAGCCACTTGTGGTGAAAATTGCATCAAAGTCTGTCCATGAGTTTTGGAGTATTGTTGCTAACACACTGTGAGAAGATAAGAGCCTTGGCTGAGGTATGCATTCTCAGATCATCACCAAAATATAATGGGTTCCTCTCTAGGCCAAGAACCACCTCTGGTGAAAATTTCATCCAAATCCATCCAGTAGTTTTTGTGTAATCCTGCTGCACAAATACAAAGCCCTTGGTGGAGGTATGCATTCTCAGATCATCACCAAAATCTAATCATTTCTTCCTTGTCCCATTTTGGACTTGTCCTGAAAATTTCGTCCAAATCCATTCATAACTTTTTGAGTTATGTTGGTAACAGACAAACAGACAAACCCCGGTAAAAACATAACCTCCGTGGCGGAGGTAATAATATTCAATTCAAAGTAAAAAAAAAAAAAAAAGACAAGAAAATAATTAGAAAAGCACTCATAGAGCATATACCTCTGCCAAGGCTCCTTCCGTTTCTCATGGATCGCCTCCAAAATGTAATGGGTTTGTGTGTAGGCCTATAGCCACTTGTGGTGAAAATTGCATCAAAGTCTGTCCATGAGTTTTGGAGTATTGTTGCTAACACACTGTGAGAAGACTAGAGCCTTGGCTGAGGTATGCATTCTGAGATCATCTCCAAAATATAATGGTTTCCTCTCTAGCCCAAGAACCACCTCTGGTGAAAATTTCATCCAAATCCATCCAGTAGTTTTTGTGTAATCCTGCTGCAGAAATACAAACAAAGCCCTTGGTGGAGGTATGCACTCTCAGATCATCACCAAAATCTAATCATCTGTTCCCCGTGCCATTACACACCTTTCCTGAAAATTTCGTCTTATGTTGGTAACAGACAGACAGACAAACCCCGGTAAAAACATTACCTCCTTGGCGGAGGTAACAAGCTAGTCCATCCTGTTTGAAACCTTGCTGGGTCTAGAAGTTCAAAAGTTTATTTAGGCTTCAGATGAAAATTAAAAATGTCTTCCAGTCCAAAATAACAGTTTACTAATGCTTTAAGTTGAATGTGAGCCTTCACTACACATACAGTGAAATATTTAAGCTGTTTTATAATTTATTTGCGATGATTATGGATATCTTTTTTTTTTTTTAAAGCAAATTACAAATCATGGTAATCTAATTTCCTGAGATAAACCAATATTCAGAATGAGGGCTGATATTACCCCAACAGTAATGGAGAAGACGGTGTTTCTTTTGGCTTAAAGACCTTGGCGCAGTGGGAACATACTATTCCCGGGGTGGGGGGAGGGAGAAACACGACACTATTGCAACCGGAATATGTTAATTTTATACTATTTCTTACTTTTTTTTTTAAATTGCACAGTAACTTTGCATATGGAACTCATCATTTGAAGTATTGCACAACCAAGACTTGAATGTTGGAACATTGGACCAGTTGTGATCCCACCCAGACGTCCTGCCTTTGGACTTTTTACTGGTGTCATCTTTCTCTCTTTCCTCTGCTCTCACCTCTCCTGGACCCTCTGCCTGAGCACTTTCGTCTCCTTAGCTCATCTCGTTTCTCATCTTTCCCTCTCTGAGCCCTGCCTAATTCAGGTTCCCTGTCTATAGTGGTATACTAACAAGTTAGAAAATATCAAGTGTTATGTTTTGTCCTGCAGGACTATTTTGTCATGGTTTACATAAATGACAAAAATGTGTTTTTTTTTTTTGTATTTTTATTCTAGTGTTTTTTTCCATTGAGAGAGTAGGAAATGGAAAAAATATTCATAATAATTTACTCATGCATACTTAAATTATATGATCAGAGATGGGTATAGCAGCCAGAAATTCTACTTATGTAAAAGCAGTGCTATGAAATTAATAATTGGGAAATGGCCTTCACTTACACAGTATCGCGCTTTTTCTCATCTCTAGATAAGGACCTGTACTTACATAGCGCTTTTCTAGTCACAAAGACCACTCAAAGCACTTCACTAGCACTAACCCTCTATTCTAAGGGCCTATAGGAGACAGATATCTAGGGACAATTTAGAACAACCAATTAACCTAACATGCATGCCTTTGGATTGTGGGAGGAAACCGGAGCCCCCGGAGTAAACCCACGCAGCACAGGGAGAACATGCAAACTCCACACAGAAAGGTTCCTACCCCTGCCAGCCTGGGGATTCGAACCTGGAACCTTCTAGCTGTAAGGCAACAGTGCTAACCACTGCACTAACGTGCTGCGACCAAAGCGCTTTACAAATTCTGCTATCCACCCATTCACACACATTCACACACTGATGGCGGTGGAGCTACTATACACAGGCGCTAGCCTGACCCACCAGGAGCAACCAGGGGTTCAATGACTTGCTCAAGGACATTTTGACAGAGCGGGAATCGAACCCCTGACCCTCCGATCAGTAGTCAGCCACACTACACCTGCACCACAGCTGCCTTAATTAAGTCTTCTTCTTTCGGCTGCTCCCTTTAGGGGTCGTCACGGCGGATCATCTGCCTCCATCTCATCCTACCCCTCACTTCCTCCTCTGTAGCACCAACCCTCTCCATGTCCTCCTTCACTACATCCATCAATCTTCTGTGGTATTCCGCTTTTCCTCCTGCCTGGCAGCTCCATCTTCAACATCCTTTGTCCATTATATCCACTATCCCTCCTCTGCACATGTCCAAACCATCTCAGCCTTGCCTCTCTCACTTTGTCTCCAAACCGCTCAACCTGAGCTGAAGCCTCCTTAATTAACCCCTTGCACTCCGGTCAATTTTCCTAAAAACGCCAAAAAATAATGTGCCCAAAGTAAATCGAAAGCTGTTCTTCAACCCTTTGCAGCATCTTCATGGGGTTGGTCTCATTTAAAAGAAAACACTTTGAATTTTTTGGCAAAAAAAAAAAAAAGATCTCTCTAAGTGCTCCGGCCACTGAGTTACAGTCATCTAAACATAGTGAACTTGAAGAAAATAAATTTGGCCTAGGTGTTTTTTTGGATACAAATGCTTGCAAATAACACACAGCTTCAGATCCGGGCTGGAAAATGCAACAGAAATGTAGAACCAAGTGTTATCCAGCTGAGGTCCAAATTTTGTAACAATACCACAAAAAATGAATATTTTACACAGCTTGTTCCTCAGGCTGTTCCCAGGTGTTTTGGAACTGTGCCAAATTGTGCCAAATGGCAGTTTGGAAAAACATCTCTAACTTTTGAATGATTCAACATAGAAGCTTCATTTTGGGCTGAAATGAAAGGTCACATTCAGGGCTGTGTCTGTGTGTGTGTGTGTGTGTGTGGGGGGGGGGGGGTTGTCCCCCCGCTACAGAGGACAGAGATCCGCCCTCGCTACATGACGGATTACACTCGGATAAGGCATGTTTCCACAGCAGCGCTGTCACCGCGGCTCCCCCCCCCCCCTTTGCTACTGTGTGTGTGGGGTGGCCCCCCCTTCCCTCACTACAGCGGACGGAGATCGGCCATCACTACATGACGGATTACACTCGGATAAGGCATGTTTCCACAGCAGTGCTGTCACCGTGGCTCCCCCACCCCCCCCGCCGCTACAGAATCGTAGAGGCGGGGGGGGGGGGGCGTTCACGGTCCGGAGGCGACGAAGAACCGTGTAATGCGGCGCACGCACTTCGGACATCGTGCGCCGCACAGTTGTAATTTACCGATCGGTCAAAAGTCATTTTTGATTACAATTTTCAGGGATAAAAAATTATTTGGCTTATAACACCTTACCTCTTCACAGCCACATTGTCCTGGCCAACTTCTCTTCCTCATTGTCAGACAAACCGACGCTGGTCCGCTCGTGGTTCTGGTCTCGCGACCCGGTCAAAACATAATTCCATGATTGCGGTTTTGGCGAATGATTTACGACCTTCGTCGTCGGCCTCCGTCGGTCTATGATGACCATATAAGAGAATCCTAAACACTCTGCTGGAATTAAAAAAATAAATAAACCACTGCCTGTGGCTGCTGAAGCAGTCTCTCTTCACCCAGCCTTTGTAGACAAAACAGCTCAGCGAACTTCTGTGCTTCAATTGGCTCGCTGCGTTGGTAGGCGGGTCCTTCTTGCCAAGTTTTCAGTCATTGGTTCTTCAAGGTTTCAGAAACCCAATTCAAGGCTCTTATTAGTCGAATGAGAGGTCAGTCAGATGATCTAATCTGTTTGCGGCTGTGTCTGCAGTGGAAGAACGAATATGCAGCTCCCGCAGTTCCATCGTGCATCCAAGAGCGCACGAGAGCGCCCTCGTGTGCTCTGGGACGCAGAGACTTGCCCGTCCGCGGTACAACGGAGCGCAAGAGGTTAAAAGTAGACAACTAAAAATTTCTAGTTGAGTTAAGGGTACAAAAAGCACCCACTTAAAAACTTGAGTAATGACTTTAGTCTTGAAGGTTTGAGGTTTTTCTCCAAAATTTATAACAATTTTCTTAGTTTTCTACTTTTCTCTGTAAATTTATCTAAATTTTAAACCATTTTCCTCAAATTTGCAATTTCTTCTTGTAAAATTGACTTTTCTTGTACATTTGAGACTTTATTATAAACTTGTGGATTATTTTATAGCTAATTTTTGTCTGTTTTTTAAAAATAAAGTTACCATTTTTTTTTTATAAATTTGAAACAGATTGCGGTAAGATTTTGACTTTTTTCCTTTTGCAAGTTACACTTTGACCATAATTTTGCAGAGCCAGAACAGAACAATAATATAACTCTGATTTCAAAGAAAAAAATAATAATTTCATTAAGTATAATTTTAACTTAAAATACCAAAGATGCAGTTATTTCTGTTATAATACCTCTATATATTTATTTTTTTAAGAATTCTCCTCACCACCCAGACAGCAGGAAAAACCTCCCTTATTTTGAAATCCGAATGTTGGCACATTTGTTTTGTCTGAAGGCTGCTGAAGGATTAAAGGCATTGACTTCATGAATTTTGGTCATCTTAACTTTCCTGGTACATAATAATGAACATAAATTAGTAAATATTGTAGTGGCTGGTGAAGTAAATCCTCAGCGATTCGTCACTCTTGCCTTTCCCTGCATATGAAGCCTTAACCACACCTGTTTGCTAAGTGACTCCTCATTATTGTTCCCGTTACCAGTGGGTTAAAACCTAGGGATGGGCATTCGGTGAAATTTTCTTCACCGATCGTCGGGAGAATTAATGATTAATAATCGGTTAATCATTAACATTTTTAGGTACGTAACAAGGCAGGTAGACTACATTAGAACATCAGGAATCAGCACGGAGAGCCCTCTCTCTGTTCTCGTGTTGGCTCGGCTCGGGAATCTCGCAAGCTGATTGGCCGAGACGTTTCACCCCGCAAGCTGATTGGCCGAGACGTTTTACCCAGCTTCTGTCCCTGCCGAGCGGCCACCCAACAAACGAAGACCGCATTCATTGCTCTATCGCTCGTGTTACTTAGTCTAGCCACGCAGAACTTTTTGCTGTTCTCTTGTGCCATTTTGTGCGAAATAGTCTTCCCGTCGAGCCACTACGCCGCCTCCTGCAGCTTCCCTCGACGTGTGTACACCGAATCTTCATGACCTTCTCAATAAAGTTTCTGAAAAAAAAAAAAAAGAATCTTCACGACCGCCATTATTCAGCGCGCAACCACTGTTGGCGGTTTCTTCGCGTAATAAGGGTGTTCCATGGACCCTGTCGATGAGGTATATTTGTATGCTGCATTGCAGTGATTGCAGTACACCTGGTCATTTTTTAAATTGAAATGGTCCCACGCAACACTTCGCCGTAACCGCTTCATGATTTGGCGATTGCCCTACGGAAGCCCGCATGTATCAACTGAGGCACGCCAGGGTACGGCGATGGTGTAATGTTGCCCCCTGGTGCCCAAATTTTGCCATTGCATTGTTTGAGGACGGCCGTGCACTAGGCCTAATAACGTCGGATTGTTTAAAAAAAACAAAAAAACAAAACGGTTTGTCGACGAAAATGAACTTCCTCGGTGAAATTCTTAATGATCAATTATCGGTTAATTGGTAAATTATGCCCATCCCTAGTTAAAACCATGATAAATTCCTCCACTGCTTGCATACCTCTTCTGCTTTTTTCTGCGTTTAAAGTACTTTAATAAGTGCATGCTTCTCTCGGACAGCAACACTAGAGAGACACTTTGCTTGCCGTCTGGAACACAAGGGTGGTGAGCTTCTAAACTCTGCATGGATGACGGTCATGCGCGTTGTTATTTTAATATTTTTTTATCTTAAATTTATATTTCCTTGACATGGCAGCATAACTTCAGGGGTAGCAGCCTGCCACACGGAAATGTTACCAGAGGAAATCCTGGAAGATGAAAAAGAGTAAGCTAACTCATGTAATTCACTCATTTACTGCAGTTAACATATTACCAGCAGAACTGAAACCGCTCAGCTGTCGGCAGCCATCATCCACAAGAGATTATTGTCCGACGGGTAATATTGTTAGCATATGCTAATAGTTTAATCAGTTTTCTAAAGCTGAGACTGTCGCTCATTGAAAATAAGAAGCACCAACTTTACTTGCTAAAACTTGCTAACCTTACCAGCACAGTGTTTAGAAATGGCCTGACTTCAGCTGTTCATCACCGGGGCGGAGCTCAGCCACCACTCCAGTTTGTAGCCTTTTGTTATGAAAAATGTAAAACCAGATATCCGTTTGTCATAAGCGCAGCAGACAACTTGGCAGTTTTTTTAATTGTCTGTACTTAATATATATATATATTTTTTTACACACACTAGTTGGCCATTTATGATCATTGCCAGCACATAAATCTGAAAAAATGTAAATATTCAAATATTTTTTTTCAGCAAACAAGTGCCAGTTATGAAGGAAGTTTCTAGCGATTCATAACCTAGTAGGATTTTAAGAAACTACAATGAATTTAGAGAACTTGAAGGAATAATGAAGTGTAGCTTCAGTTTGTCTGATGCTGAGGTGAGTTTTTATTTACTTATTTCGGAAGTTTATTTATATTTTATTTAATCATGTCACCAAAAATACTGCAAAAATGCAAAAAAAAAGTTAAATGGAAACAATAAATAATACTGACATTTAATTTTGTTAACATTTCCTGTTTTTAAGTTAATTAGTACAACAAACTGATTAAAAAGACAACAGCCAGGTTTTGGTGCTCAGTTTGGCGTGGTTGAAATAGTTTGACTCTCATTGAAAACTAATTGGTGAACTCTGTATTACACTGTGGAAGCTGATGTGTTCTGAGGAGGACTGTGTGTACACTGTTTCAGAGTACTGTGAAGTACTACAGTCAGCTGTGCTTCATAATGAGGGTCCAGCACAGCGGGGGCAAAGTCCTCCTGTCTCTGACTCACTTGTTTTGCAAATGCTAATAATGTAGCACAGAAAATATAGAAATTACTCAATGCTGTCATTGATTTCAGTCATATAAATGGATGCAAGGACTTTTTTTAAAGGGCTAATTGAACTTTATTTTGCTTTTTTAATCATTCCATCTTTATCTGACTGGAAATGGACTGCTCACATGGCTTAGCCCACAGATTACTGGGCAGAGCTGATTATTTCTTGTGTTCCCTGCTTTAGTTGCCAGATTTAAACAACTGGTTTGGCATAAATTTGTATTTATAGATGGATTTTTTTTTTTTTTTTTTTTTTTTTTTTTTTTTTTAACATTCTAGGTAAAAAAAAATTTTTTAAACTGTCAGTGCAGCATCTTGCAGGAGTAAAATGATTTGTCATAACGTTCTTATGTGTAACACATGGAACTTAAGTCTCCAATTGAAAGACCACAGCCTCTTTGCGAGGATCCCAGAAACTAGGCCTAATTCTCCCTCACAGCAGCCCACCCGCCCAGCCCCCTTACGTAATACCTCTGGTCTGGTGCGATTCACATGACTCAGTTATGGGAAAAAAAAAAATCTCAAATCCTTTGCTGTGATAGAATTGCCATGGTTACAGCTGAATTCTGGGACACCAGTTGTTCTTGTCCTCATTTTTATTTTCTTCAAAAGCTTAAATCAGCCTTTGCTGGCTAGGCTAATGTAAAGGTTAAATCACAGCTTTTTTTTTTTTTTTAAATTTGGAAATGCGTTGCTGCTTCTGTGTGTATCTGAGATGAAGGTGAGGCAAAGATATTTTAGTCTCAACACATTAGTGTTTTGGAAAATCTCAAACTTCTCTCTAATTTTTTTCCATTTTAATTTTCAGGACACTTTCATTGCTGCATGGGGATGTATCCATTATTGTGAATTACATTGCCTGAGACTTTCTAAAAGGAGAACATTAACACTTAAATGAAATGTCCCTATTTTACACCACTCTTTATTCTCTTTATGTATTTCCAAAGGCATCCAAGCTTTAGGCTATTACTTATTTTTTTTATTACATGCACTTCATTGAATTTTTTTTTTTTTTTTTTACTTAGCCAGCCAACAAACTGATGTTTTGCTGATCTTTTGATAGCTGAATGAATAAGGTGTTTCCTTGTTGGGAGTAAAGGATTGTCCAGAATGTCTCTGCTCACTGTGGTATTCACACTCTCCTGTCATAATCGCAGCACCCTGCTTTAGATGGGAGCCATCTTGCTAATTAGCTGTCTTCTTATTGCCAAGGTTACTCATACCGCTCACAGCCCATCTTAACTTAAAAAGGGTCCAACCACGGTGACATGAATGTCGCTAATTTACCACCGTGTTTTTGAAATTATTTGCAAGTGTACAAGCTGTAATATTTATTTCCAGGGCTTCATAAATTACAGTGCATCCAGAAAGTATCCACAGCGCTTCACTTTTTCCACAGTTTGTTACAGCCTTATTCCAAAAGGGATTAAATTCATTTTTTCCTCAAAATTCTACACACAATACCCCATAATGACGACGTGAAGAGTTTTATTTTTTGAAATTTTTGCAGATTTATTAAAAATAAAAAATTAAGAAATCACATGTATGTAAATATTCACAGCCTTTGCCATGAAGCTCAGAACTGAGCTCAGATACATCCTGTTTTCACTGATCATCCTTGAAATGTTTCTACAGCTTAATTGGAGTCCACCTGTGGTAAATTCAGTTGATTGGACATGATTTGGAAAGGCACACACCTTTCTATATAAGGTCCCACTGACAGTGCATGTCGGCGCACAAACCAAGCATGAAGTCAAAGGGATTGTCTGTAGACGTCCAAGACAGGATTGTCTCCAGGCACAAATCTGGGGAAGGGTACAGAAAAAATTCTGCTGCTTTGAAGGTCCCAGTGACCACAGTGGCTTCCATCATCTGTAAATGGAAGAAGTTCAGAACCACCAGGACTCTTCCCAGAGCTGGCCAGCCGTCTAAACTGAGTGATTGGGGGAGAAGGGCCTTAGTCAGGGAGGTGACCAAGAACCCGATGATCGCTCTGTCAGAGCTCCAGCATTGCTCTGTGAAGAGAGGAGAACCTTCCAGAAGGACAACCATCTTTGCAGCAATCCACCAATCAGGCCTATATGGTAGAATGCCCAGACGGAAGCCACTCCTTAGTAAAAGGCACATGGCAGCCTGCCTGAAGTTTGCCAGAAGGCACCTGAAGGGCTCTCAGACCATGAGAAACAAAATTCCCTGGTCTGATGAGACAAAGATTGAACTCTTTGACGTGAATGCCAGGTGTCATGTTTGGAGGAAACCAGGCACCGCTCATCACCAGGCCAATACCGTCCAGTGCATGGTGGTGGTAGCATCATGCTGTGGGGATGTTTTTCAACAGCAGGAACTGGGAGACTAGTCAGGATGGAGGAAAAGATTAATTCAGCAAAGTACAAAGACATCCTGGATGAAAACCTCCAGAGTGCTCTTGACCTCAGACTGGGGTGATGGTTCATCTTTCAGCAGGACAGCGACCCTAAGCACACAGCCAAGATATCAAAGGAGTGGCTTCAGGACAACTCTTGAATGTCCTTGAGTGGCCCAGCCAGAGCCCAGACTTGAATCCAATTGAACATCTCTGGAGAGATCTGAAAATGGCTGTGCACCGACACTTCCCATCCAACCTGATAGAATTTGAGAGGTGCTGCAAAGAGGAATGGGCGAAATTGCCCAAAGATAGGTGTGCCAAGGTTGTGGCATCATATTCAAAAAGATTTGAGGCTGTAATTGCTGCCAAAGGTGCATCAACAAAGTACTGAGCAAAGTCCGTGAATACTTATATACATGTGATTTGTTAGTTTTTTATTTTTAATAAATTTTCAAAAAATTCAAAAAAAAAACAAACTTTTTTCACATTGTCATTATAGGGTATTGTGTGTAGAATTTTGAGGAAAAAAAATGAATTTAATCCCTTTTGGAATAAGGCTGTAACATAAGAAAATGTGGAAAAACTGAACCGCTGTGAATACTTTCCGGATGCACCGTATATGAGACAATCTGCTACCACCAGACTGTGATGCTTCCTAAAACATGTAAATAGGAAAAAAATATTACAGATTATATGGCCAGGAATTCTAATTTATCACTTTGTGAAACTTTGTGAACCTGTTCCTGACGCACTTTGAACACATTGGAAAAAAATCACTGGCTTTTAAAATATGTTGTTGAAAACGGAGCATTAGGACAATTCAAAGATTTCATTGAGTTTGATTGGTTGTGACTAAATGTTTGCAGGCTATCTTTGTACCAAAGAGACTGCTCAGACGGGCTTGCCTCTTGTTTCTTGGAGACAGGACTGACTGTCTCCTTTGTGCCGCTGTTGGTCATTTCTGGCTTTTTTTTTTTTCCCCTCCGACTGCCTTTTCCTCAAGTCCTGACTTCGTCTCCCTGTGTGTCTACGTTTTGAATCATGTTATTATACCCCACACAACAAATTTGTGGAGGGTATAATGCTTTTGACCCATCTGTCCATATAACATTTTCTGTCGTCACCAGTATAGTTTCTGCATTTCTGTTTATATTGACTTCAGATTTATACAGAAGCTTTGACTTAAATGAGGGGTGCCACCTTTGGGGAGAGTGACATATTTTTTCTAGTCCATTTTATGTTGATCACAGTTCCCTTTAGGGGGCCCTTGATATGGGGATGTGTGGGGTATGTGAGCTTGCTCACTAAGGTTCTTTCATTTATCATGGGTTAAGAAAATGTTTGCGTTTGTCTTTTTTTTTTTTTTTTGGCCCGATCACATCCATTCCATACCACAAAAATATTTGTGTTCAGAAATAGAAATATCATGTGATTTCTGTGAATGTGTCTTCTCTCATTTGACGTATAGAATCATTTTAGAAAATTTAGAAGGCAAAATATTAATTGCATTTGTAGCTTGTTTTAAAGACAAGATGCTCTGCGTTTGAAATTTTAGGAATTTAAATATTGAGTACTGCCTTTCTGATTTATTTCTTTTAGTATTGCTTGCTGATGATGACATATCCTAATTCTTTCTTTAATTTCTTTTAACAAATATTTTTCTATCAGGGAGAAAATTCTTATTTTTTAAATCCTGTGTACTATGTAGGAGAGTTTGGGACCTAAGTGTATGTGTGAAAATTGGGTAGCAAGCACTGTTTGATTCATTCTGCTGAAAGAATGGCATCAGAAGCATCTGTTTTGAGAACAGATTGTAAAAGTCACTATTTTATTATTCATGACTAATTTTGTCCATCAAACTGACTGTTTTCAGCAGGGATGCACAGGTAGAATCACTTAACATCAGTCCATTTCCTGACTGATGACTCCTTTAGAGATTTTTTGTGAGCAGAACACAGGCTGTTATTCCTCAGATTTTTCTTCTTTTGAAGTTCTACTGGAATGTTCCTTGGCTGAAGGTCTGGACACTAGGGCTGCAACTAACAGTTTTTGTTAGGGCCCCTTTACACAGCATGGAAATCGTTGAGAGATTGGGCCAATTTTTGATCTTTGGGATCATTTGGGAGGTCCTTGTGTGTTTTTGACTGTCAAAACTACTGAAAAAAATGATGTAGGCTTTTCAAATCGATACAGTACAAGTGCATCTCACTAAATTAGAATATCATCAAAAACTTGATTTATTTCCGTTATTCAATTCATAAAATGAAACTCATATTTTATATAGATTCATTACAGACAAAATGATGTATTTCAAGTGTTTATTTCTTTTAATTTTGATGGTTAGTAGAATATTACATAAGATCATCCATCAATCTTCTTCCGCTTAATCCTTTTTGGGTCGCGGGGGGGGGGGGGGCAGGAGCTTATCCCAGCATCTTTTGGGCAAGAGGCAGGGTACACCCTGGACAGATCGCCAGTTCATCACAGGGCCAACACAGAGAGACAGACAACCAGTCACTCTCACAGTCATGCCTAAGGACAATTTAGAATCCCCAGTTTGATGCCAGTTAACCTAACTTGCATGTTTTTGGCATGTGGGAGGAAACCGGAGAAATCCCGGAGTAAACCCACGCAGACACGGGGAGAACATGCAAACTCCACACAGATCACTGTTGGTCGGGGGCTGGGATCGAACCCAGGATCCCCCAGCCAAGGGTGAGTTGCTGTGCTGCCGCAGTGCTAACCACTCTGCCACTGCGCTGCCCCTACATAAGATCAATTTAAAAAAACAAAAACAAAACATAAGATCAGTTTTAAAAAGATGACTTTTTTTTTAATAGAAATGTTGGCTGACTAAAAGCATTTCCATGCACACACTCAATACTTGGTCAGGGCTCCTTTTGCATGAATTGATACTGCATCACTGTGGCATGGCGTGAAGGTGATCAGCCTGTGTTACTGGTGAGGTGTTATGAAGGCCCAGGTGGCTTTGATAGTGGCCTTCAGCTCATCTGCATGGTTGGGTCTGGTGTCTCTCATCTCCCTGTTGATGATACTTCATAGATTGTGTATGGGGTTTAGGTCAGGAGAGTTTGCTGGCCAGTAAAATATGGTGATACCATGGTCATTAAACCAGGCTTTGGTACTTTTGGCAGCAGTGTGGGCAGGTGCCAAGTCCTGCTGGAAAATGAAATCAGCATCTCCATAGACCTTGTCAGCAGAGGGAAGCATGAAGTGCTCTAAAATGTCCTGGTAGACAGCTGCATTGACTTGATGGACTTGAAAAAACAAAGTGGACTAACACCAGCAGATGACATGGCTCCCCAAATCAGGTGCCAAGTCCTCTCACGTGGAAACCAAGGTCCCAGAGTCTGGAGGAAGAGTGAACAAGCACGGAATCCAAGTTGCTTGAGGTCCACTGTGAAGTTTCCACAGTCGATGATATGTGGAGCCATGCCATCTGCTGGTGTTTTTCCACTGTGTTTAATCAAGTCCAATGTCAGTGCAGCCATCTAACAGGAAGTTTTAGAGCACTTCATGCTTCCCTCTGCTGACAAGCTTTATGGAGATGCTGATTTCATTTTCCAGCAAGACATGGCACCTGCCCACACTGTCAAAAGTACAAATACCTGGTTTAATGACCATGGTGTCACTGTGCTTGATTAGCCAGCAAACTCTCCTGACCTAAATCCCATAGAGAATCTATGGTGTATTGTCAAGAGGAAGATGAAATCCACCAGACCCAATAATGCAGACGAGCTGAAGGCTGCCATCAAAGCAACCTGGGCTTCCATAACACCTCAGCAGTAACACAGGCTGATCGCCTCCATGCCATGCTGCATTGATGCAGTAATTATGCAAAAGGAGCCCCGACTAAATATTGTGTGTACATGGACATACTTTTCAGTCGGCCAACATTTCTATTAAAAATCAATTTTTTTAAATTAATTTTATCTAATATTCTAATTTTCTGAGAAACTGAATTTGGGGTTTTCATGAGCTATAAGCCATAACCATCAAAATTAAAAGAAATAAACACTTGAAATACATCACTTTGTGTGTAATGAATCTATATAATATGAGTTTCACTTTTTGAATTGAATTATTGAAATAAATCAACTTTTCGGTGACATTCTAATTTATTGAGATGCACCTGTAATTGTATCTAATACACCTACAGTCTTGGATGACTTGCACCCTGACCTAACTATGGGTTTGGGGTCAAGGAGTCAAAGTTCAAAGTGAACATTGCAGTTACACTATGGTAAATGCTACATTTATTATTACTATAAAACGAGTAAAGCTAGGGCCACCAAACCTGGTACACAGGTTCACCTTGGGATCCTGAAATGTGACTATGGTTTTGGGATTGCAAGGTCAAAGGTCAACATCAAAATGACTTTTAAACTGTATCTCGACAACAAAGAAAGCTAGGGTCACCAAATGTGCTACACAGGTTCACTTTGGGATCCTGACCTCTGACTATGGGTTTGGGGTCAAAAGGTCAAGGTTAACATTCCCTATGCCTTATTACTATACAGGTGCATCTCAATAAATTAGAATGTCATCGAAAAGTTAATTAAATTCAGTAATTCAATTCAGAAAATGAAACTCCTATATTATATAGATTCATTCATTTCATTTGGAAATCAAGGTCCCAGAGTCTGGAGGAAGAGTGGAGAGGCACAGAATCTAAGTTGCTTGAGGTCCACTGTGAAGTTTCTACAGTCAGTGATGATTTGAGGAGCCATGTTATCTGCTGGTGTTGGTCCACTGTATTTTATCAAGTCCAAAGTCAGTGCAGCCATCTACCAGACAATTTTAGAGCACTTTATGCTTCCCTTTGCTGACAAACTTTATGGAGATACTGGTTTCATTTTCCAGGAGGATTTAGTGCCTGTCCACACTGCCAAAACTACCAAAACCTGGTTAAATGACCATGGTATCATTGTGCTTGATTAACAAGAAAACTAGCCTGACTTTAACTCCATAGAGAATCTATGGAGTATTGTCAAGAGGAAGATGAGAGACACCAAACCCAACAATGCAGACGAGCTTAAGGTCACTATCAAAGCAACCTGGGCCTCCATAACACCTCAGCAGTACCACAGGCTGATCACCTCCATGCTACGCTGCATTGATGCAGTAATTCATGCAAAAGGAGCCCTGACCAAGTATTGAGTGTATTCATGGACATACTTTTCAGTGGGCCAACATTTCTATTTAAAAAAAAAAATAAAAAAAAAAATATATATATATATATACTGTGTATATATATATATATATATATATATATATATATATATATATATATACACACTACCGTTCAAAAGTTTGGGGTCACTTAGAAATTTCCTTATTTTTGAAAGAAAAGCACTTTTTTTCAATGAAGATAACTTTAAACTAATCAGAAATACACTCTATACATTGCTAATGTGGTAAATGACTATTCTAGCTGCAAATGTCTGGTTTTTGGTGCAATATCTAGATAGGTGTATAGAGGCCCATTTCCAGCAACTATCATTCCAGTGTTCTAATGGTACAATGTGTTTGCTCATTGCGTCAGAAGGCTAATGGATGATTAGAAAACCCTTGTGCAATCATGTTAGGTCTGCAATGCTGTAATTGCTGCAAATGGAGGATTCTTTGACGAAAGCAAAGTTTGAAGGAAAAAATTATTATTTCAAATACAAATCATTATTTCTAACCTTGTCAATGTCTTGACTATATTTTCTATTCATTTTACAACTCATGGTGGTAAATAAGTGTGACTTTTCATGGAAAACACAAAATAATTGTCTGGGTGACCCCAAACTTTTGAACGGCAGTGTGTATATATATATATATATACAGTGGGGTAAAAAAGTATTTAGTCAGCCACCAATTGTGCAAGTTCTTCCACTTAAAAGATGAGAGAGGTCTCCAATTTTCATCATAGGTATACCTCAACTATGAGAGACAAAATGAGGAAAAAAAATCCAGAAAATCACATTGTCTGATTTTTTTTAAAGAATTTATTTGCAAATTATGGTGAAAAATAAGTATTTGGTCAATAACAAAAGTTCATCTCAATACTTTGTTATATACCCTTTGTTGGCAATGACAGAGGTCAAACGTTTTCTGTAAGTCTTCACAAGGTTTTCACACACTGTTTTTGGTATTTTGGCCCATTCCTCCATGCAGATCTCCTCTAGAGCAATGATGTTTTGGGGCTGTCGCTGGACAACACGGACTTTCAACTCCCTCCAAAGATTTTCTATGGGGTTGAGATCTGGAGACTGGCTAGGCCACTCCAGGACCTTGAAATGCTTCTTACGAAGCCACTCCTTCATTGCCCGGGCGGTGTGTTTGGGATCACTGTCATGCTGAAAGACCCAGCCACGTTTCATCTTCAATGCCCTTGCTGATGGAAGGAGGTTTTCACTGATAATCTCACGATACATGGCCCCATTCATTCTTTCCTTTACACGGATCAGTCATCCTGGTCCCTTTGCAGAAAAACAGCCCCAAAGCATGATGTTTCCACCCCCATGCTTCATAGTAGGTATGGTGTTCTTTCTCCTCCAAACATGACAAGTTGAGTTTTTACCAAAAAGTTCTATTTTGGTTTCATCTGACCATATGACATTCTCCCAATCCTCTTCTGGATCATCCAAATGCTCTCTAGCAAACTTCAGATGGGCCTGGACATGTACTGGCTTAAGCAGGGGGACACGTCTGGCACTGCAGGATTTGAGTCCCTGGCGGCGTATTGTGTTACTGATGTAGCCTTTGTTACTTTGGTCCCAGCTCTCTGCAGGTCATTCACTAGGTCCCCCCGTGTGGTTCTGGGATTTTTGCTCACCGTTCTCGTGATCATTTTGACCCCACGGGGTGAGATCTTGCATGGAGCCCCAGATCGAGGGAGATTATCAGTGGTCTTGTATGTCTTCCATTTTCTAATAATTGCTCCCACAGTTGATTTCTTCACACCAAGCTGCTTACCTATTGCAGATTCAGTCTCCCCAGCCTGGTGCAGGTCTACAATTTTGTTTCTGGTGTCCTTTGACAGCTCTTTGGTCTTGGCCATAGGGGAGTTTGGAGTCTGACTGTTTGAGGCTGTGGACAGGTGTCTTTTATACTGATAACGAGTTCAAACAGGTGCCATTAATACAGGTAACGAGTGGAGGACAGAGGAGCCTCTTAAAGAAGTTACAGGTCTGTGAGAGCCAGAAATCTTGCTTGTTTGTAGGTGACCAAATACTTATTTTCCACCATAATTTGCAAATAAATTCTTTAAAAATCCTTCAATGTGATTTTCTGGATTTTTTTTTTCTCATTTTGTCTCTCATAGTTGAGGTATACCTATGATGAAAATTGGAGACCTCTCATCTTTTAAGTGGGAGAACTTGCACAATTGGTGGCTGACTAAATACTTTTTTGCCCCACTGTGTGTGTGTGTGTGTGTGTGTGTGTATATTTTTTTTTTTAAGATTAATTTTATGAAATATTCTAATTTTTTGAGAAACTGAATTTGGGGTTTTCATGAGCTCTAAGCCATAATCATCAAAATTAAAAGAAATAAATACTTGAACTACATCACTGTGTGTAATGAATCTATATAATATAGGAGTTTCATTTTCTGAATTGAATTACTGAATTTAATTAACTTTTTGATGACATTCTAATTTATTGAGATGCACCTGTATACGGAGTAAAGTTACGGTTACCAAACTTGGTACACAGGTTCACCCTGTGACCCTGAAGTGTGACTATGGTTTTGGGCTTGCAAGGTCAGAGGTCAACACCAAAATGGCTTATAAACTATATCTCAACAACAAAGCTAGGGTCACCAAACTTGGTACACAGGTTCACTCTGAGACCATAACCTCTGAGTACAGGTTTGGGGTCAAAAGGTCAGAGGTCAAGGTTGGCACTCTCTATGCTCTTACTATAGAACGTGTAAAGCTCTCTAGGATCACCAAACTTGCTACACAAGTTCACCTTGGGATCCTGCCCTACTACTATGGGTTGTATACTTAGTTGTATATTCGTGGATGATGGGCTTATCATAATTTGGTTCTGCCACAGTAATTATATTGAAAAGTTGAAAACTGTTCTGTCACTAAGTATTGAGATCTTCAAAGAAAACAGAGGTGGGAGATATTACACTCACCTCAGAGTGCTCTTGTTTTAATTATATTGATTTTTCTTTCATTGTTAGGAGGCAAAGGTTATGGTGGCTCCTTGTGCAAGTGTCCAGCCCATAGAAGAGACTCTGGAAGACTGCACTCACAATGTGATCCCCATCATACTCTATGCCATCAACCAGGACTCCCTCAGTTCGGAGCAGGTGGCAGAGCTCTGGAAGGTCAAAAAAATGTTGTCCTTTCCAATCTGTTTTATTCGTATCCCTGTCTCCATACCACCAGCTTCGCCAGAAACTGGCCGTCGTACAGAGAAAGAGAAGGAGAAAAGTGCCCTCCATAAGCAGCTACTCTCTCTTGGCTTCCTTAATAGTCAGACAGGGAACTGTTCCTGTGGCGTCCCTACACATATGTCCACACCTGGAGCAAAGCCTCAAAGCATGCTGGGTGAATCCTTGGATAGACTACATCGGCTGCTGGTGCCATTTGTTCGCCATGTACTTCAAAACCAGCAGGTGGAGGCAGCCAGCCTACTCAATGGGCTTCATTGTCGATGTCTGGATCTGTTCATCAACCAGGTTAGTCTTTATATGTATCTTTCCATGCATCTTTGTATGAATGTGTGGCTTTACTCCATTATACCAATAGGAAAGTTACCACTGGCTTAGAAACCGCTTGTTCTCAGCGTGCTTTGATCCTGATTGCGCTTAAAAAACGTCAACAGACCTCTGTCCTTTCTGTTCCACTTCCCTGCAGGCCTTTGACATGCAGAGGGACTTACAGATTACACCACGCAGACTGGAGTACACCCGTGAGAAAGAAGCTGAACTCTTCAGCTCCCTTATGGCCATTGCTAATCGCAAACAGGAAGAGATGAAGGAGATGATTGTGGAGACGCTCAGCAGCATGAAGGAGCAGTTAGTAGAGGATGCTGCCAACCTGGAGTTTACAGGTCTGTGAGTAACAAATGATACAAGACAGGTTGTAGGGGTTCTCTTATTTACCTTTTTCATGTTAAGGTATTTATATCTCTGGTTTCATGATAAGTGGAACACAACAGAGATAGTGAAGTCAGAAAAAGCAAAGCAATTGAAATCAAAGCCATGTTTCAGATGCCAACTCGGATGCTGAGATCTTAGATATAAGCTACAAAAACAAGCAAAAAGGGAAGCCAGACTGGTGATTCCCAGAAAATGTTTCCTCAGTGAAGAACGGTAATTATTACAACACATTCTAGTTATTTGCAGTTATTTGAATTGATGATGGAATGTACGTGTTTAGACTTTGGCAGAAGACGTTTGAATTTTTTTCCCTTGCTGTTGGTCTGCAAATATAATTCATAGATTCCTGCAGTGTCTAGACTACTCTAGACACTGATCTGGTCAAATATCTTTGTGTACAGTTACAATCAAGTACCCAAAACTGATTAAACAGATTTGAGACGATAGCATTGACAGAGGTGAAATGCACTGCTGACTTCCCTTTACTGTACATGGGTTTCTAGTTTGCACCTGAACTGTTCTGTTGCTGTACAGTCTTTAGACTCTATCTGAAGGGACTTGACTGAGTCAGCTGTATGTTGCAGTTTGGCCTCAGTGTTTATAACTGTCTGACTCACAGTTGCTGAGAATGGCCTTTCAATTTCTGTTTCTTTGGCGCAGTTGTTCTTGAGGAAAATTTCTGAATTATCGGGTGCCACTTTCCAATATGACTACCCTAATAAAGGATTTAATTGTTTGAGGAGGTTATTAAATACTTTATGAAATTGTGAATAAGCAATTATAAACAAGTTATGACATATTTCATACATTGATGCATGCTCAGTGTTTGGCAGGATCAGGAAACCTTTTGGCCTGAAATATTGACATCGCTTGAATGCTAGCAACTTATGAAAACCTGATGGTGAAGCACAAGCTGATGAGAAAACGTTAATCTAAATATGTGACCCGTGCTGGCAAAATGAGTCGGAATGCGCTCCACGTCATTATGAGCTACAGGCATGAGAAGTCATAAATCATGACTCTTTCTTTGTTTGCTAGCAGCAAGTTCCGGGAAAACCCCCATGAGTGCCTGGTATCATTGTAAAGCTTAGAAATCGTACTTTCTAAAAATACATATGTTTTGGTGGAAGACGTAACTCCAGACCAATCGACCACGAGTTTTAAACCTAGCCAAAATATAAACAAATCGGCTTTTTCCAGGTCCGTTTTTGCGCTCTTCCTACAAATTAAATATAATTTTGAAGGTCTTTCAATACAGAATATGGGGAAAAAAAAAAAACGTTACCTCAGTTTTGATAATTTCCTCAAAGTGACTCATTTTGCCAGCACGGGTCACATAGTATGAAATATATAAATAAGATTCAAAAAAAAAGATTCTGCAATGTCAGTATGAGTGTGGCAGAAAATCGGTCCCCCTGCTAACTCGGAGGCCGTTTGACCGTGGGCTCTCATCTCTTGCTTGGTGATGCCACAGTACCTGAAGAGTGCACCTGACATTGTTTCACTGACCGCTTGACCATCAAAGAGGTCAAAGATGACTTTTTTTTAACCAGCCTTTACCGGTGGAGGTGTATGCCGGGGGAGGAATCAAGCCCACCCGACAGTCGGCAGAATTTAGGATCCGGGGGTCTTTATCCACAATACAGGGATTTTGCATTGATGGAGAGATGGAGGCACAGGTTCCCATTGGGTGCTGGGACACCAAAACTATATTTACATTTACCTATATTCACTTTTATTTACTTTAATCTGCTCATATAACCCCCTAGAGGTCTACACCGGTGATAGAATAGAGTACACCCTGACTGTTCGTGTTGGGGAGATGGAAGCTGAAAGCAGGGACTGACCTTCATTTAATACTCTAATTTGTCCGCTGCTTTGAATGTTTCTGCATTGCCAAAATGAGTTTCTGCTGTGTTCAAATCATGTCTCTGTTTATTAAAAAAGCAAGAGCAGAGAATAACTTTTCATATGATTGCTGCAATAGGGGAAATAAACAAGACGATAAAACAGTATGTACACCCATAGCCGCTGCTAACAATAATGTAATTATTGGTGTTACAGATGTTTGTCTGCTAACTTCCTCAATATTCTTTTGAATTCGTTGTTTATCCCACTCACTTTGGAAGTGTGGGAAATGTGAAGAACACAGTTGTCTTCTATTAAAAATAATGTATGAATTATTATGGATTTAAAATGTTTGGAGAAACACCTAGGAAGATGTCTTTTCATGAAGATCCATCCATCTATCCACCAAAACTTGAAAATGGACCCCCAAAAAACTTCCCTTCCAATAACATTAAAAAATAAAATTGGATCATTGTCCAGATCAGCAGAAAAAAACATCCCAGAAAACAAAAATTTAACCATCATCCTTATGCACATTGCAGATTTACAAGAAAAAAGTACCAAATTTATGAGGACAAAAATTGGTAAGCTTGAGAAAGTTTTAACTTCAAAAGAAAAAAGCTAATTTGAGGAAAAATGTTAATTTATGAGAAAAGTTTCAACTCTAGAAGAAAAGTTGCAAATTTACAAGAAAAAGGCAAATTTGTGAAAAAATGTTGCAAATTTATGGTACACAAATTTAATTGGGGGGAGTCAAATTTTTTGAGACGAAAGCAACAAATTTACAAGAAACTAGCAAATTTCAGAAAATAAATTTCACTGAAGTTAAACAGTAGTCAAAATGAAAAGGCATACAAGAAATAATGATAATAATAATGGATTAGATTTATATGGCACTTTACATGTCAAGTGACATCTCAAAGTGCTGACATCATCATCATTCATCATAGCAGTCTGTCGTGGGCGACAATGACTGTTTCATTTAGGTCTGATCAAATTCCTCCACACAGCTCTGTCCTTAGCCTTCTGCTGCCAGGAACTCCTGTCTATGTCCATCTTCTTCAAGTTTCTTTTTACGGTGTCTTTAAATCTGAGCCTTGGTCTACCCTGATTGCGTTTGCCCTCACATAACTGTGAGTAGAGTAACTGCCGAGGGAGACGCTGGTGGTCCATCCTCTCAACATGTCCGAGCCATCTCAGGTTCATCTGTATTAGCATGTCCTCCATTGATGGTAGACCAGCTCGTTTCAACACTTCTATGTTGGTTATTTTGTCTTTCCATGAGATGTTCATTATGGCTCGAAGGTGTCTCATCATGTACGCGTGGAGTTTCTTCACCTGCACTCTGTAGACAGTCCAAGTTTCAGCACCGTACAATAGAGTAGCCAGTACTGTCGCTCTGTACACTTTGCATTTCACACGGATAGACACATGTTGATTGTTCTACAGTCTCTCCCTCAAGTTTCCAAACGCAGCGCTTGCTCTTGCCATTCTGAGAGATGGTTCATCCTCCAGCCTAGCGTTCTCTGAAACAGTACTCCCTAGATACTTGAAAGTCTTGCACTTGACTAGTGGCTCTGTACCAATGCTGATCTCTTCTGGTAGTGATGTTGATAATTGGAACTTTGGTGGTTGATAAAGGCATTCTGTCTTCTTGATGTTGATTTGGAGGCTGAATTGGCTAGCTGCTCTTGCAAATTTTTTCACTAAAGATTGCATATCTTCCACGCTGTGTGCAACTAGAGCACTGTCATCGGCAATGAGCATTTCTCTTACTACCTTTATCGATGTCTTACTCTTGGCTTTAAACTGTGCCACATTGAACAAGTCTGCTTCTTTCCTTGTTTGAATGTATACTCCTTCTGAAGTGTCTTTGAAGGCCACCTCAAGAATGGCTGCCAGATATAGCGAGAAGAGTGTAGGTGCCAGCACACACCCTTGTTTCACCCCGTTGCTCACTGAAAAGTCTTTAGATACTGAACCACTCATTGCCACGTTTGCTTGCATACCTGTATGGAGTGCCTCGATCAGGCTGACTAACTTCTCTGTACAACCATATTTCTTGAGTACCTGCCAAAGTCCTTGTCGCGAAACAGTATCGAAGGCTTTACTGAAGTCTATGGAGACTACATAAAGTGGCGTGTTCTGTTCGATACACTTTTCTTGAACCTGTTTCAAGCAGAAAATCATGTCCATTGTGCTTCTTCCACTTCTAAAGCCGCACTGGGTTTCCGGTAGTACAGTCTGCGAGATGTGTTCATTGAGTCTAAGTAGTACACGTGAGAGAATCTTACTAACAGTGGCTAGCAGTGATATACCTCGGTAATTTCCACAATCTTTCCTGTCACCTTTCTTGAACAAAGGCACAATACTTGCATCCTTCCAGTCTTGAGGTACTTTTTGGGCATCCCATATCTCCTGGATGAGCTTGTGCAGGCAGTTGGTCAGCTGAACACCACCACATTTCCACACTTCTGTTGGAATTCCATCCCTTCCTGGAGCTTTACCATCCTGTGTTGTCCTAATAGCTGCCATTAGTTCATCAAAATTTGGTGGTTCATCCAGACTTGATACAGCTGGTCGCTGCACTAGAGCTTCTTTAGCCTCTTCAGTGAGATCTCCAGGGTTGTTTAGTAGTTGGTCAAAGTGGTCTGCAAATCTGTCCAGGATCTTGTCTTTCTCCTGCAAAACCGTTTCACCATCCATAGCCTTTAGTTGGATCAATCCTCTTGGTTTAAGGCCGTAGATTTCTCTCAAACTTGTGAAGAATGTTTTCATGTCCTTTCTGTCTGCTGCAGTTTGAAGTTCCTCCGGTTTTTCATCCCACCAGTTGGACTTCATCTCTCTGGTGTACTTCTGTAGCTCACTCTGAGTCTTTGAGTATTTCTTCTTCTTCGACCTTGTGTTACACTGTAGATTTTCCTGCCTAGCTGTATTCCTCGCTTCTAGTAGTTTCTTCAGGTGTTCAACATGCTCATCAAACCAATCTTGATGTTTCCTCTCAGGGTAGCCTAATACATCACTCGCAGTCTGATACACTGTATCCTTCAGTGTTCCCCATTTCTCTTCTATGTCATTCTCTGAGTTGTTGCTGTTCCAGTCTTTCAAGTTTTCATCCATTTCCTGTGTAAGTTCTTCCTGCTTCTTGTGGCCTTTCAGTGCACTAGTGTTTAGCTTCTGTGGTGGCTTCGCACCCGTCCTGCAGTGCTGTTTCCGTCTGCAAATCCTTAATCTAGATCTCAGCATAACATGATCAGTACCACAGTCCACGCCTCTCATTGCTCTGGTGTCCAATACATCCTTTGTCTCTCTGCCTGACTATGATGTAGTCTAATAAGTGCCAGTGCTTGGATCTTGGGTGCATCCATGTCTTCTTGTGTGTGTCCTTGTGCTTAAATAGAGTGTTGGTTATCACAAGGTTGTACTCTGAACATAGTGCAAGTAGAAGTTCTCCATTAGTATTGCACTTGCCTACTCCATGACTGCCGAGCACTCCTTTCCATTTCTCAGTGTCCGAACCAACTCTGGCATTAAAATCTTCGAGTATCAGCCTGTCGTCAGTCAGTAAAGTGCTTACAGTGAGTCCATTATTCATTCACTTCAGACAGACATTGATAGTGGTAAGCTACTACTGTAGCCACAGCTGCCTTGGGGCAGACTGACAGAAACATGGCTGCCAATCCGCACCAACGGCCTCTCTGACCATTAACGAACATTTATACACATTCATACCCAGTGTCATGGACACTTGAGGCAAGGTGGGTAAAGTGTCTTGCCCAGGGACACAACGGCAGGATGGCTGGGGAGAGCGGGATTCGAACAGCCAACCCTCTGGTTATTGGATGACCCGCTCTACCTCCTGAGCCACTGCCATCCAAATTTCCGTCCTCCATTCCATTTTTGCTGAGCACCAAGCTGGACAGCAGGAAGTTCCATTTTTATATGGTCTTTGGCATGACCCGGCCGAGACTTGAACCTCGACCTCCCAGTTGTGGGGCGGATGCTCTACCTCTAGGCCACCACTCCGGTCATGTGGTGTTTTACACCTCAAGAGTAAAACACTTTATCATGACTTAAAAATAAAGTAATGCATTATGTAATGAGGTAAATAAATGCCAGTTATGTGTTTAAAGCATACATGCTATCATCAACCCATGGCGCATTTTATTTTGTGCAATAAAAAACTAATATGACAACATTAATACATGTTTAATGCTTTAAATACCCTTGAGAATGTAGTAATACTGGAGCAACAACCCTCCTTGAATGCTACACAAAAACAATGCATTACCGAAATTTGGAAACATCAGCTTTTTATCAGTCACACTGCCAAATTCCAGCCTTTCTAAATATTACACCTGACATTATATAATCCTGACATTGTTGCAGGTAGGGTGCTGTCTGGGAAAGGAACTAATTATATTGAAGGCCATCCTATTCAAAACGTTGCCACGATGTGTAGTTACATTTCTGGAGAGGTGCATGTCAGGTCATTATACTATATATTCATTGCAGCCCAGCTGAGCTCTGGGAAGAGCAGAGGTTTGTCAGCAGGTCCTTCTGTCACTGTTGTAGTATCATCAGGGTTAAACACCGCATGCCGTATTCACTGTGTATTGCTGCTAGTGTTATTATATAAAGAAATCTTAGGCTTAAGAGAACAGATAACTGTAGGCTCACTATATGGCAGGAAATGGTACACCATTTCCCTTTTGATCTCATGTTATGACAGCTTATCAATCATTTATAAAGTGTTTACAACTTCATTGATACCCTGTTTATAAACTATAAATCTTTTATTGGGTTATTTTTTTTTTAAAAAGTAGAACTGATTATCCTAATGTTGAGTAAAGTCCTCCACAGGTGTTTTAATGGTCATCGGTTTTGTGGGTCATCTATTGGTTACGAAACTCCTTATTTGTCATTTTCACCTTTATCACCAGCATTGCAACATAAACATTTTTCTCCGCTGGCTCAGTGCTACTCATGTGAGGATAGTCCTATGTAAAAATTACTCTGAGGTAAAGACTTAAAGGATCCTTGTGGAACCGAGGATCTCAGATAAACTGTCTGCAGGTATCCCTGTGGTCTTTATAATAAAATATTTGCAAGAAGCTGCTTGTTGGGTGTTCTGTGTATGATTCATCATGATGTAATTTTTTAGTGCTGGGTGTAGAAGAGCTTGGAATAACGAGGCGATGTGATTCATAAACCAAAGTTTATTATCAGCTCCTCTAACAAGTCTCATCCTAGTGCAGCAGCAGAAGAAGGAAAAAGAGACCGAACAACTCCGGCTCTATGAACTTATACTTGCACATAACAAAAGACATGCATCTCAAAAGCTGACATCCCTCATTATCTTAATCCCTCCCATTGTCTTGGTACTCCTCCTCATGGCCCTGGGGGGTGAGGGCAGCTCCTCCGGTCTCCACCGCAGTGTCTGGGAAGGTCTTTGTTCTTCACTGGTGGTTGAGAGTCTTTGTCCTGTTCTGAGGTGTGAAGTCGCCTTACATATGTAATCACCAAACATTCTCACATGCTTCAACATATGTAGGTTATGGAATATATGATTAATATAGACCACAGCCCCCCCCAAACGACTAAGAAAACGACAATAGAAAAATTCAGTTTAAGATAATTACTATGACATACTAACTGCTACACCTCTTGCCACAGAAGAAACTTTCCAGCAGCCATGCTCCTAAGAGAGTTCAGTGGTAATCATAACAGCATAGTAATATCACAAGTCAGTCCTAAACTGTTACAGCACAATTAGTGAACAACTGTTGAGTAGTTTGCATCAGTCTCTGTGCTGTCTGGGTTTTAATCTTCTCCCGAATCTGCTGTGGGTCCGCTTAGGCGTCCTGCTGGGACCTTCCTGTAAGGAATCTGCAGCTTGGGGAGGAGAGTGATTATTTGTTCCCTGCATGGGGGCTGAGTCTTTTCTCTTAGGGGGTCTACCCCGCCGAGGTGCTCTCGCCAACTGTGCAGGTTCGTCTCTCAACAAGAAGGCAGGTTTAAGTCTGTCAATGCTGACTGTTTCTTTTCTATCCCCAAAATCAAGCACAAAATGCTTATCACCAGGTTCCAGCACTCTGAATGGCCCATCGTATGCTGGGTGGAAAGTTGGTTTTCAAGCTTCATGCCTAACAAAAACAAATTCAGCGTTTTTTAAAGCTTGGGGGACAAAAACCCGCGGAAAAGAGTGATGTGCCGGTCCGGGGAGAGAGTCCGGTCCGTTGCTGCCTAAAAACCTCGAGGCTGGAAGATGCCCTGGCTCTGGGTTCTCTGGTAAAAATTCACCTGGGAGCCTGAGAGGTTGTGCAAAAACTAATTCTGCTGGGGAGGCGTCTAGATCCTCTTTGGGCGCAGCACGCAACCCCAATAAAACCCAGGGAAGTTTATTTACCCAATTTGTATCCGTTAGTGAGGCTCTGAGGGCGGCCTTTAAAGATCTGTGAAAACGCTCGCATAACCCATTAGCCTGAGGGTGATAAGCGGTGGTGCGGTGAATTGTCGCCCCTAAGCTGCTGGACATGGCTGACCAAAGCTCCGAAACAAATTGAGGCCCCCTATCGGACGTGATGTCCGATGGGACGCCGAAACGTGCCACCCATTTGTCAAAAAAACGCGAGCGACTTCCTCCGCTGTGGTTAATGCCAGAGTGACTGCCTCTGGCCAGCGCGTGGTGCGGTCTATCATTGTTAACAGGTGTGTGAAACCTTGGGAGGAAGGTAGTGGTCCCACGAGGTCGACATGAACGTGGTCGAACCTTCTAGCAGGGATTGGAAAAGGCTCCAGAGGGGCTTTTGTGTGTTTGTGTATTTTGGCGCGCTGACAAGAAATGCAAGTTTTTGCCCATTCTTTTACGTTTTTGCGCAGGCCAGGCCACACAAACTTTTCGGCGACCATTTTAACCGAGGCGCGCACACCTGGGTGCGCGAGGGAGTGAATTGAGTCGAAAATACGGCGGCGCCATGCAGCTGGGACTAACGGGCGCGGTCGGCCGGTTGAGATATCGCATATTAGGGGGGGCACGCCGTCGCGTAAACCCCTTTCCTCCAGCCTTAACCCTGTTGGTCCAGACAAGAGTGCGCGCACGTCCGCGTCACTACTTTGTTCCTCTGCCATGGCTGCTTAATCTATCCCTGCATGGATTGGGGCCGCGTATGTGTCTGCGTTGGTGAAGAGTTCCGCGGCTGAGGTAGTATAATCTGTCTCCTCGCGCTCTGACGATGTCACAGCGCGAGAGAGGCAGTCTGCTACCACGTTAAGTTTGCCTGCCACATGTCGAATGTCTGTGGTGAACTCTGAAATCGCAGCCAGCTGTCTTTGTTGCCTGCCTGACCACGGTTCGGAAATTTTAGCCATAGCAAAGGTGAGCGGTTTGTGGTCTACAAAAGCCGTGAAACTCCGCCCTTCTAACCAGAACTGGAAGTGGCGGATGGATAAATGAAGCGCTAGCAGCTCCTTGTCAAAAGTGCTGTATTTACGCTCGGTTTGGTTTAGCGATTTGCTGAAGAATGCCAAAGGTTGCCAGATTCCGCTGACATGTTGTTCTATAACTGCCCCTATAGCCAGGTCCGAAGCATCTGTGGTTAGCGCAATGCGGGCCGAGGGATCGGGGTGAACCAACAATGTGGCATTAGCTAGGGCGCTTTTAACTTCCGCGAAGGCGCATTCGCGCTCCGGGGTCCATTCGACCGCGTTGGAAGCTTTTTGTTTTCTGAGCGCGTCATATAGGGGCTGCATGAGCTGAGCTGCGTGGGGGAGGAAACTGTTGTAAAAATTAACCATTCCTAAAAATTCTTGCAGCGATTTGACCGTTTGTGGCCGTGGGAAACTTTTTATCGCTTGAACTTTGTCTGGAAGTGGGACTGCCCCTTTTGGAGAAACTCTGTGTCCTAAAAAATCAATTTGTGACACACCGAATTTGCATTTGGCTGGATTGATTATTAACCTGTGCTCTTCTAGCCTCTGAAAAACCATAGTGAGATGCCGCTCGTGTTCTTCCTCAGACGGGCTGGCTACCAGCATATCGTCGAGGTAGACGAACACAAAAGGGAGGTCGCATAATACTGCGTCCATCATCCGCTGAAAGGTTTGAGCCGTGCCTTTGAGGCCGAAAGGCATCCGCAAAAATTCAAAAAGGCCGAAAGGGGTTATTACAGCTGTTTTAGGAATATCCTCTGCTCGAACTGGGACTTGATGATAACCGCGGACCAGGTCTATTTTTGAAAAAATGCGCGCACTCGCCAGATGCAGTGAAAAATCTTGGATGTGAGGAATTGGGTAGCGGTCATGCGCTGTCGCATTGTTTAATCTGCGGTAATCGCCGCACGGTCTCCAAGAACCGTCGGATTTCGGAACCATGTGAAGTGGTGAGGCCCAGGAGCTTTTCGAGCATCTAATAATGCCTAATTTTTCAAGGGTAGTAAACTCGTCCCGAGCTATGGCGAGCTTGGCTGCGTCTAAGTGCCGAGCTTTGGCAAATACGGGTGGGCCCGTTGTGGGAATAAAATGTTCAACCCTGTGTTTAGCCACTGTAGCTGAGAATTTGGGAATTGTGAGTGCTGGAAGTTGGGTGAGGAGTTGATCAAACTTACCTCCTGCTGTGGAGACGCTGGCCTGCACAGGTGGTGGAGAAAGCCGGGCTGAGCAGGGAATAGAAGCAAAGGACAGTGCATTAACCAAGCGTCTGTTCGCTAGATCAACTAATAACCCATGTGCACACAAAAAATCTGCGCCCAACAAGTTAAAACTCACCGCCGCTACAACAAATGTCCATCTGTAGTTGCGGCCATGGATGCAGAGGTGCAGGCTCTTTTCGCCAAAAGTGTTGATGGTGGAGCCGTTGGCTGCCACCGCTCCATTGCCCCGGGGGCCCATGGCCCGGTGTGCTTGGGAGGGCATGACAAAACTTAGTTGAGCTCCCGTGTCGATAAGGAACCGTTTGCCGGTGTGTCCATCCGTCACATATAAAAGCTTGCTTTTTTCGCCGAGAACCGCCGCTGTTAACTGCTCTCGGCTTCTGCGTTTTCCGGAAATTGTGAATTTGCAGGGGGGAACGCATTTGTAAGCCTTCTCGGCGAAGCGGTGGTGGTAATAACAAACGTCGCTCCGTCTGTTGCATCCTGGCCGTGTTGCTGTCACCGCGGGCTGGCTCTGCTCAGTGATTTGTGGCTCCTCGCGGCTCCGGGCATCTGCGGATGCTGCTGTGGGTGTCTGCTCCTTGCAGGCGTTGACGAGCCGTTGAGCTTCGTGAGCTAGCGTGCGGAAGTCTTGCTGGGTGCTGCATCACATGTTGGCCAGCGTCCCTCTCATGTGTGGCGGCAGCGTACTGAGGAATATGAAATGGAAGAGGAAGTTGTCATTGTCCTCTTCTTTAAGTTGCAGCAAGTCCTCCATGAGGGCCTTGGGTCTGCATCCTCTGTGGCCGTAAACCACCAGGATCCTCTCGGCTCTCTCCTCGGCTGAGGGGACGTAATTTGCCACGATGGTCGCTTTCAGTTCTTCATATTTGTCCTGGGCCGGCGGCCGCCGGATTATACTCCGCGCACATCTCGAAGTGGCGGCGTTGAGTTTGGCGACGATGTGATAGAATTTTGTATCATCAGCCGTGATGCCCGCAAGTGCAAACTGGGCTTCAGCTTGCTGAAACCACGATGCGGGGTCTTCCTGCCAGAAGTCCGGCAGGTTGACGGTGACGGCGTTTGTGTAGACCGTCACTGATGTGTCCGCAGGGTGAGAGTGCCTTGCTTCGGCTCTCACAGCGGCGCTGGTGCTCGGTTGAGCCCTCTCTATCACTTCTGCCCTGGGGGAACGTCGTCCATCTGTTCCCCTGTCTGCATGGGCGCCGGCGTCTGCCTGGGTCGCCACAGATGAGTCGATCGCGGGGGAACGCCTCTGGTCCATCCTCGCGTCAGGGTCACCAGTGTAGAAGAGCTTTGAATAACGAGGCGATGTGATTCATAAACCAAAGTTTATTATCAGCTCCTCTAACAAGTCTCATCCTAGTGCAGCAGCAGAAGAAGAAAAAAGAGACCGAACAACTCCGGCTCTATGAACTTATACTTGCACATAACAAAAGACATGCATATCAAAAGCTGACATCCCTCATTATCTTAATCCCCCCATTGTCTTGGTACTCCTCCTCATGGCCCTGGGGGGTGAGGGCAGCTCCTCCAGTCTCCACCGCAGTGTCTGGGAAGGTCTTTGTTCTTCACTGGCGGTTGAGAGTCTTTGTCCTGTTCTGAGGTGTGAAGTCGCCTTACATATGTAATCACCAAACATTCTCACATGCTTCAACATATGTAGGTTATGGAATATATGATTAATATAGACCACACTGGGCAACAATTAAAAATCTGAATCAAGATTTCTCTCCAAAATTTTGTTTATTCACAATTAATCACGATTAAAAACACTTTGTCAATGTAATGTACCTTAAAGGGGTCACTGACTGCACTTTTTCCACATTGTAACAGCTCGCACGTCTTCGTATGAAAGTCCGCCTTAGTCTGCGTGTCCCAGAGAGGTGTTCAAAACATCCTCGCTATGACTGGAAACTGTTTGCATCAAGTCCTAATTTGCATCTACAGTACTAGTGCATGCCCGTAGAAAGCAAGTATTCTTGTCTGAAAACAGGTAGCCCAATTAGGCTTTACAGGCCCAAATGTAGGCTGTGTATGAAAGTGGAATACAAAGAGGTGTAGCCTATATGTAGGCACTCACACATGTTGGACTTTGACAAATATAAATAGGACTGAACACTAAGATTTATTTGATTGTGTGAATATTAATTACAGAATTATTGAAAATGAATGGGACATCCCATATTAGCGACTGTTTAAGAACCCTTGTTTATTTGTTTGTCAGACTTATTTGTGTGATCTTTCATGACTTACAGTGGGGCAAAAAAGTATTTAGTCAGCCACCAATTGTGCAAGTTCTCCCACTTAAAAGATGAGAGAGGTCTCCAATTTTCATCATAGGTATACCTCAACTATGAGAGACAAAATGAGGAAAAAAAATCCAGAAAATCACAATGAAGGATTTTTAATAAATTAATTGGTAAATTCCCCAGTAAAATAAGTATTTGGTCAATAACAAAAGTTCATCTCATTACTTTGTTATATACCCTTTGTTGGCAATGACAGAGGTCAAACGTTTTCTGTAAGTCTTCACAAGGTTTTCACACACTGTTGCTGGAATTTTGGCCCATTCCTCCATGCAGATCTCCTCTAGAGCAGTGATGTTTTGGGGCTGTCGCTGGGCAACACGGACTTTCACCTCCCTCCAAAGATTTTCTATGGGGTTGAGATCTGGAGACTGGCTAGGCCACTCCAGGACCTTGAAATGCTTCTTACGAAGCCACTCCTTCTTTGCCCGGGCGGTGTGTTTGGGATCATGGTCATGCTGAAAGACCCAGCCACGTTTCATCTTCAATGCCCTTGCTGATGGAAGGAGGTTTTCACTCAAAATCTCACGATACATGGCCCCATTCATTCTTTCCTTTACACGGATCAGTTGTCCTGGTCCCTTTGCAGAAAAACAGACCCAAAGCATGATGTTTCCACCCCCATGCTTCACAGTAGGTATGGTGTTCTTTTGCCTCCAAACAGGACAAGTTGAGTTTTTACAATAAAGTTCTATTTTGGTTTCATCTGACCATATGACATTCTCCCAGTCCTCTTCTGGATCATCCAAATGCTCTCTAGCAAACTTCAGACGGGCCTGGACATGTACTAGCTTAAGCAGGGGGACACGTCTGGCACTGCAGGATTTGAGTCCCTGGCGGCATAGTGTCTTACTGATGGTAGCCTTTGTTACTTTGGTCCCAGCTCTCTGCAGGTCATTCACTAGGTCCCCCCGTGTGGTTCTGGGATTTTTGCTCACCATTCTCGTGATCATTTTGACCCCACGGGGTGAGATCTTGCGTGGAGCCCCAGATCGAGGGAGATTATCAGTGGTCTTGTATGTCTTCCATTTTCTAATAATTGCTCCCACAGTTGATTTCTTCACACCAAGCTGCTTACCTATTGCAGATTCAGTCTTCCCAGCCTGGTGCAGGTCTACAATTTTGTTTCTGGTGTCCTTCGACAGCTCTTTGGTCTTGGCCATAGTGGAGTTTGGAGTCTGACTGTTTGAGGTTGTGGACAGGTGTCTTTTATACTGATAACGAGTTCAAACAGGTGCCATTAATACAGGTAACGAGTGGAGGACAGAGGATCCTCTTAAAGAAGTTGTTACAGGTCTGTAAGAGGCAGAAATCTTGCTTGTTTGTAGGTGACCAAATACTTATTTTACCGAGGAATTTACCAATTAATTCATTAAAAATCCTTCAATGTGATTTTCTGGATTTTTTTTTTTCTCATTTTGTCTCTCATAGTTGAGGTATACCTATGATGAAAATTGGAGACCTCTCATCTTTTAAGTGGGAGAACTTGCACAATTGGTGGCTGACTAAATACTTTTTTACCTCACTGTATATTCATTAGTGTTATATCTTGCACTTTGGGGAATGGGAGTTGTTCAGTCATCATTATAAATATTTGTTTATATGTGTAGTTTATAGTCTATCGTCAATCTCATGCAGTACTACAACAGGACACGTTTACAAATATTTGAGACCCATTGTAATGCATCTTTTATGTTTCAGCAACATTATAAGTACAAAACACCAAACATTATTATACAAAGCAGAATGGCCCATTTGGCTTTAACTGTTGCATCAGTGTTGCCCATTTGTCAGTAAATAAAAAATGATTTATTTCGTTATTTGTCACGGTCGTCGTTTAGTCAAAGCGTGCGCATATGTGATCGCATATGATATGCATTTAATCTGGCCATTCCGCTCCACAATCATGGTGGCATTATTATTAACTTTTAATTTTTAGATAGCCGTGCACCGGGAGGAGCGCCATGTTGAACCTGCGGTGCCGCAAAGGACAGCGGTGGCACACAAGCAGCAGCCGAGACTCTGTCCCATTAATCGAGCAGGCTGGGCTTTGCTCTCTGAGGAGGACTGTGATAAGCCGGTCCGGCTGCTCCCTCCCGTGCACCTCGTGTTCTCCACATATCGATGGCTGAAATGCAAAACCTATCTGAAAAATGCACTTTTTTGAGAAAACTAAAAAAAAAAACAACAACTTTGTTTTCTTGCAGAATGCTGTTTTTTTTATCAGAATAATTTTCTGTCACAATAAAGGGCAGGGCAGTCTTGCAGACAGATATGAGCAGCCTTCCTTGTTCTCATCGTCAGCAAAGCACTTATAAATCTGAGGTCAGTCTGACGAATGGTTTGGGAGATACCTGAGGAACACACACACACACACAGAGAGAGAGAGATTTCTTGCATTTATAGATAGATAATATTGAGGTCCAAAACCGCTTTCACCTCTTAGAAGAAGAGAAAAGCAGAGAACCTACCGAGAGATACCAGCGTTTTATCAATGCCAATGAAATGGCTTCAGCGAGTTGTGTTCCGAGGAGGGTGGAATCACGGAAGCCACTAAGATCAAGGCATCTTGACATAGTGAGGGCAAGAGAGAAGTTGGAGACAATGACGCATGCTGCGGCAGTTGACCAAGTCAAGGCATGCGTGCAGCCATAGATGGCTGCACAGCACCTGTATGGCACCTATGAACGCCTAATGGCGGAAGATCTAGAGGAAAAAGTTGAGAGTGGAACAAGCTCACTTACTCGGACAGTACAGTGAGGCCTGGAAGGTTGTTAACGAGATCAGCGGTTGTAAAAAGGCAAAAGAACGAGTTACCAACTGGTTTAATCACTTTAAGTTGTTTGGCAGCCCTTCTGACAGCCTGAACACTGAGGACGACAATATCCCAGATATTTAAAGCAACCTGGATATTGATGATGGTCCTTTCACTGTGAACGAGTATGAAGAGGTGAAGAAAACACTCTCTCTCGGAAAGAGTGTAGGTCGGGATAACATCCCCACAGAGGTCTTTAAAACCTGTGACCTGGATGATATCATTCTGGCCCACTGCAATCTTGTACTAATGAATGACTGCAAACCAAACCAGTGGTCGCTTTCTAATATCATTCCACTACCTAAGTCAGACAATCTCTCATGCACTGATAAACTACAGGGGAATAAGCCTCACATGTGTCATAGCTAAGATGTATAATCAGATGATACTGAACTGAATCCGAGGACCTCTGGACTCATACCTCCAATTCACTCAAAATGGGTTCTGTCAAAATAGATAGACCACTAGTCGCATTCTTGCCCTGCGCTGGATTCTAGAGGAGGTACAAGAAAAACAACCTCCCTGCAGTTCTGACATTCCTTGACTTTAGGAAAGCCTTCGATTCAATTAATCGTAAAATAATGTTCAAGATACTGAAGGCTTACATTATTCCATCAAGGCTGTGTAATGCTATTAGGGCGATGTATACCAACACATGCACCAAGGGTTGTCACCACAGACGGCGAATCAGATGAATTTGAGATCACTTCAGGAGTACTCCAGGCAATACTTTGGCCCCGTTTCTGTTTATTGTCCTAGACTATGCCCTGCAGAAAGCCATTGATGGGAGAGAAGCAGAGATGGGTCTAATGTTAACACCTTGTAGATCCCGAAGAATACCGGCAAAAGCAATAGCAGATCTGTATTATGCAGATGGCATTGTTTTGCTGTCAAACAACATCTTACAGGCACAGAGATTGTTGTCGCTTGTGGAGTTGGAATGCTCTCAGATCGGTCTCACCATGAATGACCAGAAGACCAAAGTGATGATGCCCAGGGATGCTTCTAACTCTATATCTCTACTATTGAGGAGTACCAGCAACCCTCTTGAAGTAGTCAACAACTTCAAATACCTTGGCTCCGGGATAGGATCTACTAGTTATGATATGAAGGTGCTCAAGGCACTCGCATAGAGTGCTTTCAATGATGTGAGCTATATGGTGCTCAAACATGTCAAGAGAGCTAAAAGTTAAATTCTGCTTTGCAACAGTGGAATCCAAGCTGCTATACAGAAGTGAGGCTGGTCATTAAACATCTCTCTTCAGATGTCATTGGACGGCCTGTACACCCGGATGCTGCGCACCATTTTCAATGTAAACTGGCAAGACCACGTCTCCAATGAAGATCTCTATGGGCACCTTCCCAGAATATGAGACAAGGTGGCTTGGTGGAGACGGCCTCGTGGGGCACTTTTACTGCACCAAGAGCTCCCAGCAGGCCACCTGGTACCCTGGGAACCGACACATGGCTTTCACCACCCAGGACGGCCATTAACATCATTCGTGGACACTCTGAAGGGAGACCCTGGGGCGACCAACACTGGCGAGCTTGCCGCCTGTATGCTAGATCTTGAAGACTGGACTGCTAGATGTGCAGCTTGGCTGAGGCCACTCTGACTGATTGAGTGACTGACACATGTCTTAAGGCCCTTTTCCACTAGTACCTGTTTGGCCCTACACGCCTCTACACGGCTTTAACATGGCTCAGCACGCTTTTGTTTCCATTATAGCAGAGTACCGCTTGGGGTGGGTGGGATTTTTATACAACAAGGCAGCGCCACACTCCCGAGACTTAAAACACACGACACAAGCAAAACACAAGATGACGGTTTACGAGGCGACTGCGCGGTATCTAGCTTTATTTGTCAAGAGTAAAGGCAAAAAATGAGAGCCAGACTAGGGTACAGGCAGCGAGACGAAACACTCTGGAAAAATACTGGAGCGTTTAGGAAGCCATTGAGCCGAAGATGTGAGGATATGAATCAGATCACATATGAAGGTAAGCTAATGATTGCTAATGCTAGTTTGCTTTAAGTCCACTCTACATTGTAATGTCTGCAAGTTATCACTATTGGGTACTAAAATATGTATGCTATGCGTGTGCTTCAGATGGCTCTCTTGTGGGAAAATTACCGCTTCAAACCGTGGGTCTTTGCGTTCAATACAGCCTCTCACTGATGTCGCCCCAGCTTTACAAATGCTCAGTGGCTACAGTGGCTCCAGCAGCACTGAGTCTGTGGTGGTGTCATGGCAAAAACTGTTCAGTTGCCAAAACTTGATCGCCAGGTTGTAGTTATGGGGTTATATTAGCCATAAAATATATATTTCAACAGGTAAACAGTACTGAGTTAGGTATAATAAGATATATTTAACAATTATGATGCATTTTAGGCCAAAACAAACTTGATCTAGGATTAAAAGCAATTAAAATAATGCAGTCACAAGCTTACATGGAAAATACTTGATTTACTGGATACATGTAGATACTGTATAAATATGTATTCTCTGCATCAACAATGTACTATACATGTATTCATGTAGTATTGCACTGGGAATTTTGACAATAAACCTTTGTACTTTTTGCAGATGTGTCTCCACTTTTGTTTTATGTGTGAAGGTTACCACCAAGTGGCATAATTTAAATACTAAAAGATTGGAAAAGCTGTCTAAGAACAATCCAGCAGTTTGAGAAATCACTTTTGGTGTAAGTCTGTCAGCAGACTTATGAACCATAAAGCAGTTTGTGTTGAAATGTTAAATCCCATTAAACCCTAGCCCAGGGGTGTCCAATCATGTGCCATGGAGGGCCAAGACCCTGCAGGTTCTGTTTTACCCAGGCTCTTCAGCAGGTGTTTTCACTGATCAGCAGTCGGTGGAAGAAATTTGGTGGAATCTGCTGTTGAAGACACTGGTTGGAAGTAAAGCTTGCAGGGTCTTGGCCCTCCATGGCACATGATTGGACACCCCTGCCCTAACCCATTATTAGAAAATACAGATGCTATTATGGCCCTGAATTTCTCCATATAGTGGTGCTATCACTAAAGTGTGCAGTGTCTCCTGCACTGGCACATCCAGCAGTACAGTCTTCAGGAAATAAAATAATTGTTTTTGGTTACTTGTTCTTAAAAATGATCCATTATTTTCAACATCACTGATAAATGGTTTGTACTGTTGACTCTTTTCACACTGGTGTCTTAACAGACAAAATAGAAAATCATGACGCAAACACAAACTTTTTCTTTCTTTTTTTTTTACGTTTTTTTTTTTAACCTGTTAGCTTTACTGCCAATTTTCCAGGGTGGATAAGTAGAATTTTGGTTAAGAAAATCTGTCATTATTTACCATTACACACAGATAACATGGAAACATAGCACGGCTGGATTACCAAAGTGTGTTTAACAACAATGTCATAATTCACTGCATCACAAGGTTTTGTTGGTCCAAAACTGCTTCCACAACCTGACCTTGATCTGTAGACTTTTATAGGATGTTTAAGTAATTAGACTCCATAATAAATTCCAGTGTCATAACAGACGAAACACAATCATGATGCAAACAGAGTCACTGGTTTATTACAAGTATCAGCACAATTAGACTGTTTTGTTTCGTATGTCCACAAGTTAAAAAAAAACACTGGGGGTGGGGAGACAGGGTCACACATGCCGGCCACTCATCGTGTTCACAAGCTTGCCCAGTTCAGCCAGGAAAGCTTGATTGAAAGCAGCAGTTTGTCATTTCCTCCCTTCGGAAGGTGACTTTTTGCTCCCTTGCTTCACATGTGTCATCGGCAAGCCAGTTGATGGCCCGCATGTGCTGGGCAAGTGCTTCACGGTGCTGTTCAAGCTGCCTTTTATGGAGCCGCACCTCATCATCATGCATCTGGGCAAACACAGTGGCAAGGTCTGTTGTGGGTTGGCTCCCTTTCCTCTTGCGTAGATGAGAAATGGATGGTGGTTAGTTAAAGCAAGTTCAAAACACATATTGGGAAAATACACTTGTGAAAGCCAGTGGTGGGATGTGACAAAAATCCTTTGTTGTTGTATTTAAGCACAATTGTCATGTTGCTGTGCCTCAGTAGAGCAGATTTTGCAGGCACCAGGTTATGTTTAAAATAATTTATTTTTATTGTGGCCTCAG
The DNA here is from genome assembly GCA_020510985.1 of Pholidichthys leucotaenia. Classification (NCBI taxonomy): domain Eukaryota; kingdom Metazoa; phylum Chordata; class Actinopteri; order Cichliformes; family Pholidichthyidae; genus Pholidichthys; species Pholidichthys leucotaenia. The sequence goes on along the minus strand of CM035837.1, from coordinate 120,889,456 downwards.
AAATCTGAATGAGTTAATACAGTCAGCTGACTTGAAATCATTTCAGTGAAGCACATTGACTGCAAGTACATTTGAAAGTGAGTTCATGTGCTAAATCAGTTTTTCAAAAACAAGAATTATATCAGTACTTCCTCCACCACAGCTAAAAATGGGACCAGGTTGTGGACCCCTGACAAGTGAGCACCCCAGGATCCACTCTGTACATGTACAAGTACATTTTCAATCCAGGGATTTGTGGTGAAAAAGAAACGGCACGACAACACTGTTCCAACACTGTTTTTGTAAAATCCACAGAATAGGTATGAGGGTCTATTATGAGGCTTTAGGAAATTATATGAACCACTTTATAAATCACTATAAATCACTGGTTTGAAAATGCACTTGTATATGTTGAAATTTTGGATCCTGAGGTCCACTTGACCTGTATCCATAAAGAAGACACCATGCTGAGGGAGGCGAACCCCTGGCAAGTGGAAACGGATTCTAGAAAGAAAATACACACAACTTAATGTACAGCACCAAACTGCAACACGTACACTAACCAGGATTAGCATATTTCATCGTTTTGCTCTCACAAGTGAATACTTCAGACAAAGCAAGCGCGAATCAGCGGTTGCTTGCTAGCTAGCTATCTACTAACTAGCTAGCGCTCCTCGCTAACACTTGTTAGCCAGGACAGAATGGTGTTCTTATTGCTCAAAAAAGTGAGCTTGCCACCAATAGAATTAATAAGCGAAAAGATGCACAATATCACAAAACACTCACCATCCATGGCTCTCTCACCTTCAGATTCTCTCTACACTGTTTTAATGTTGTATCCATGGGCTGTCCTCTGTTTTGTTGTGGGTCACTCCATCTCGCTCTGGATACTATTGTCAGCAACCAAGCACAGAAGAGTCCGCACCTCTTTGTTGGACCACGGGGAACATTTCCGCGAAACCCATGAAGCCATCTCTATTCCGGTTTACTCGCGGAACAGTTTTGCAAATGGCAGTTCTAGATTCTGCAGAAGACGGCGCTGTCATGATGTTACGCCCTGACCAATCAGTGGCCTGCAGTCTGACGTCACATCCGACTCAGCATGGTTAGAACCCCAGTGAAGTGGGTCCAAAAAAGTACCAGGTACGAATGGAAAACCCTACAAACGGGGTAGAGTTGAGGCGAGTAGGGCTGAGTGGGTACTAGTGGAAAAGGGGCTTTAATTAAGTGTTCGTAACATACTTTGTTCACATTTTCTTTAATTTTTTAACCACTTGCACTCCGGGCAGTTTTCCTAAAAATGCCAAAAAATAACGTGCCCAAAGTAAATCGAAAGCTGTTATTCAACCCTTTTTTTTTTTTTTTTTGTTACTTATTTGTACCCGTAGGTAGATTTGGTTTGCAGTCTGGTGACAAGCCACCGGCTGCTGGTCGCTGCGTGCGCGAGTGCCCTTTGCAGCATCTTCATGGGGTTGGTCTCATTTAAAAGAAAACACTTTGAATTTTTTGGCAAAAAAAACATAATCTCTCTACGTGCTCCGGCCACTGAGTTACAGTCATCTAAACATACTGAACTTGAAGAAAAAAAAATTGGACACAGTGTTTTTTTGGATACAAATGCTTGTAAATAACACACAGCTGTCCGATCCGGCTGGAAAATGCAACAGAAATGTAGAACCAAGTGTTATCCAGCTGAGATCCAAATTTGGTAACAATACCACAAAAAATGAATATTTTACACAGCTTTGTTCTCAGGCTGTTCCCAGGCGTTTTGGAATTGTGCCAAATGGCACAGTTTGGAAAAACATCTGTAACTTTTGAATAATTCAATGTAGAATCTTCATTTTAGGCTCTAATGAAAGGTCACACTCAGGGCTGTGTCTGTACGTGTGTGTGGGCGGGGGGTCGTCCCCCCCCCGCTACCAAGGACCAAATTCGGTCCTCGCTACATGACGGATTACACTCCTTGCATGTTTTCACAGCAGCTCCCCCCCCCCTCGCTACTGTGTGTGTGTGTGTGTGTGGGGGGAACTGTGAACGGACCGTGAACGCCCCCCCCCCCCTCGCTACAGAAGAGGGCCATCGCTACATGATGGAATAGACTAATATGCTTCCCCCCCGCGGACCGGGGGGCGTTCGGACCGTGAACGCTCCCCCCCCCGCTCCTCTTCTACAGCGGGGGTGGGGGGGGCGTTCACGGTCCGAACACGGCAAATGAACAGTTTATCGCGGCGCACGCACTTCGTACTTTGTGCGCAGTACAGTTGTAATTTACCGATCGGTCAAAAGTCATTTTTGGATTACAGTTTTCAGGGATAAATAATAATTTAGCTTATAACACCTTACCTCTTCAAAGCAGCAGAGTCATGGCGAACAGCTCTTCCCCATTGTCAGACGAACGCGACGCTGCTCCGCTCATGGATCCCGATCAAAACATAATTCCATTGTTGCCGTTTTGGCGAATGATTTACGACTTTTGTTGTCGGCCTCCGTCTATTCTGCTGGAATGAGTGCAGGTCCCACTTGTGGGTGTTCTCCATGCTGCTGGGTGAGCCTGGGTCTGTAGTAGATTCGGCCAGCGTCCTTTGTTTTCATCTGTTGCAACAGTAAATCTCTCTTCACCCAGCCTGAATTTCTGTGCTTCAATTGGCTCCTGCGTTCACAGTAGGCGGGTCCTCCTTCCTAGATTTTCATTCATTGGCTCTTCAAGGTTTCAGAAACCCAAATCAAGGCTCTTATTAGTCGAATGAGAGGTCAATCAGATGAACTAATCTGTTCCTGGCTGTCTCTGCAGTTTTTTTTTGAGTGGCGCTTGGACGCCACTACATCACCATCACCACCATCATGCGTCATGCGTCCAAGCGCGCACGAGGGCGCCCTCGTGCGCCCTAGGACGCAGAGACTTGCCCGCCCGCGGAACAACTGAGTGCAAGTGGTTAATTATTAAAGCTAATTTGTTTTGTATTTTTCCTGGCTTTCTTGAAACACTCTGATTTAAAGCCTGTCACTTTAAGAAACATCCTTCACCTATTCAGCTCTGCCCTTCCTCTTACATCAGTTAGCCATTAGCTGACTAGCTTCTAGCCTTTAGCTTTTAGCCTCCATCTACTTCAGATGAGTGGCGCTGGTTCACTGATCCACAGTCGGTGTATTTCACGTCACTCCAGCCCATCTCCCAACAATTTTGCCGTGATTCCACAACAAATTGCTAGCACTGCACCCCCCCCCCCCCCCCCCCAATCACTGCAACCGACCTGACCTGGAACCCAAGGCTGCTGGCCAAGACAAAGCTTGCTGAGACACAGGATCTCAAAGGGCAGTGTCTCACTCTGTAAGATGCCACTCTGCTCCCTCAGCCAGCTGGGGAAAGCCCCATCACGAGGCGGGTCCCCTACGCTGCTTGCGAGAGTGGAGCCCCGGAGGACGATGGGGGAGCTGGCCGTGAGATCCAGCAGCCTCCAGCCAGCACCCCCAGGTCCTGGTGTATGTACAACCTACGCCGGGCCAGATCAGTTGCCCTGACCTTTGTACTGGTGCTGGCGATTTGCTGTGGAATCACGGTAAAATTATTGGGAGATGGGCCGGAGTGACACAAGGTATATTGTGGACTGATGAACCAGGTGGTAACAGGGATGGCTATTAGGGTGACTAAGATCTGAGGAAAATGACAGTATAAGCTGCGCTTGGTGCAAGACTCCTGGTACCAGTGTTAAAACTGGGAGCTAATAGCTCAGAGGCTAATGGGTTACCTTTAGCACCTCTTCCATTTACATGACAGACGGCTAGGTAGGCCAGTATTAGAGCAGTGGGTGAGTCTTAAGGACAGCGGTGGGCTGGCTTTGTCAAATTGTGACGTATACTATTTACCCAGAAGAGTCAAAAATGATTCTGGCGTTTCTGGGAAAGAAAAATTAGATAAAGGCTTTTTTTTTTTTTTTTTTTTTTTTTGAGAATTGTCTGTTTTTGATATACACTACTCACAAAAAGTTAGGGATATTTGGCTTTTGGGTGAAATTTAATGTAAATGTAAGAAGTTCACGCTACAGTGATATTATATCATGAAAGTAGGGCATTTACAGTGGGGCAAAAAAGTATTTAGTCAGCCACCAATTGTGCAAGTTCTCCCACTTAAAAGATGAGAGAGGTCTCCAATTTTCATCAGATATGCCTCAACTATGAGAGACAAAATGAGGGGAAAAAAATCCAGAAAATCACAGTCTAATTTTTAAAGAATTTATTTGCAAATTATGGTGGAAAATAAGTATTTGGTCACCTACAAACAAGCAAGATTTCTGGCTCTCACACACCTGTAACTTCTTCAAGAGGCTCCTCTGTCTGTCCTCCACTCGTTACCTGTATTAATGGCACCTGTTTGAACTCATTGTCAGTATAAAAGACACCTGTCCACAACCTCAAACAGTCAGACTCCAAACTCCACTATGGCCAAGACCAAAGAGCTGTCGAAGGACACCAGAAACAAAATTGTAGACCTGCACCAGGCTGGGAAGACTGAATCTGCAATAGGTAAGCAGGTTGGTGTGAAGAAATCAACTGTGGGAGCAATTATTAGAAAATGGAAGACATACAAGACCACTGATAATCTCCCTCGATCTGGGGCTCCACGCAAGATTTCACCCCGTGGGGTCAAAATGATCACGAGAACGATGAGCAAAAATCCCAGAACCACACGGGGGGACCTAGTGAATGACCTGCAGAGAGCTGGGACCAAAGTAACAAAGGCTACCATCAGTAAGACACTATGCCGCCAGGGACTCAAATCCTGCAGTGCCAGACGTGTCCCCCTGCTTAAGCCAGTACATGTCCAGGCCCATCTGAAGTTTGCTAGAGAGCATTTGGATGATCCAGAAGAAGATTGGGAGAATGTCATATGGTCAGATGAAACCAAAATAGAACTTTTTGGTAAAAACTCAACTTGTCGTGTTTGGAGGAGAAAGAATACCGAGCTGCATCCAAAGAACACCATACCTACTGTTAAGCATGGGGATGGAAACATCATGCTTTGGGGCTGTTTTTCTGCAAAGGGACCAGGACGACTGATCCGTGTAAAGGAAAGAATGAATGGGGCCATGTATCGTGAGATTTTGAGTGAAAACCTCCTTCCATCAGCAAGGGCATTGAAGATGAAACGTGGCTGGGTCTTTCAGCATGACAATGATCCCAAACACACCGCCCGGGCAACGAAGGAGTGGCTTCGTAAGAAGCAGTTCAAGGTCCTGGAGTGGCCTAGCCAGTCTCCAGATCTCAACCCCATAGAAAATCTTTGGAGGGAGTTGAAAGTCCTTGTTGCCCAGCGACAGCCCCAAAACATCACTGCTCTAGAGGAGATCTGCATGGAGGAATGGGCCAAAATACCAGCAACAGTGTGTGAAAACCTTGTGAAGACTTACAGAAAACGTTTAACCTCTGTTATGGCCAACAAAGGGTATATAACAAAGTATTGAGATGAACTTTTGTTATTGACCAAATACTTATTTTCCACCATAATTTGCAAATAAATTCTTTAAAAATCAGACAATGTGATTTTCTGGATTTTTTTTCCTCATTTTGTCTCTCATAGTTGAGGTATACCTATGATGAAAATTGGAGACCTCTGTCATCTTTTAAGTGGGAGAACTTGCACAATTGGTGGCTGACTAAATACTTTTTTACCCCACTGTAAGTAGAAGCATGCAATGGTGATTTCCTCATCTCAAACAATTTATTGAAACAAAAGCCAACAGCAGTGGTGGGTATACCACAACAAAAAATGTCAGTGTCTCAATAACTTGTCATGTGTCCTTGAACATCAATTACAGCTTGACGACATCTCATGCTGTTCACAAGTTGACTTATTGTCTGCTGAGGCATGGCATTCCACTCTTCTTGAAGGGCGGCCCTCAGGTCACTGAGTTTGTGGGGTGCAGGGTTACAAGCCTCTACACAGCGACTCAGCTGATCTCTAGGGAATTCAGGTCTGGAGAAAGTGCAGGCCACTCCATTTAAGGTACCCCAGCCTCCAGCAGCCATTCCCTAATGATGTGACCTTGATGAGCTGGAGCATTGTTGTCCATGAAGATGAAATTAGGCCTGTGTTGTTCATGCAGGGGCACAATGACTGGATTAATGATGTTATTCAGGTAGTATTGGCTTGTCACTGTACAATTCACAAGGTATAGGGCAGTTCTGTATTGACTAGACACACCTGCTCAGACTGTAACACCACCACTACCAAAGGCTCATCTGGTGACAATAGTGGCTGATGCATAGCACTCTCCTTGATGTCTCCAACATCGTTGGCGGCCATCATTCCTGCTCAGCGTGAATTGACATTCAGAGAACAGCACTGAGGCCCTCTAGTCCCTTGTTCAGTGTAAATGCTGCCTGGCCCATGCAAGACAATGACGCCTGTGCCTGGTGGCGTGGTCAGGTACCTTTTCAGGTCGTCTAGCACGCTGATGTAAATGGTTCTGAATGGTCTGACATGACACTCGGGTGCCTCTCACCTCCCTTAAATGTGCCTGCGAGTTGAGTGGCATTCATCATCCGGTTCCGCGGAGCACTGTTCATATTGAAGTAGTCATCAGTGTGAGATGTGGCCAAAGGATGTCCACTTCTATGCCTTTCTGTGACTCTTCCAGTCTCTCTGTATCTCTGTTGCAACCTGCTGATGACACTCTGTGACACTCTGAGCTCAGTGGCCACTTCCCTCTGAGAACATCCTGTTTAAAGCCTCGCAATGGCGAGGTACTGTTGATCAGTTGGCCTCATGATGTCAAAATGTGAACAACATGATGAAGAGGACTGTTTAAATACCAATTCTAATTGAAGCAGAAAATTTATTGGTTGATTCATGAATCAAACACCTGTTGTGAATTTTGGCATTAAACACCTTGTTGGACTTCCGGTCTGGACGCCATGGCGACTGCAGCTTAACACTGAAGCTCTCAGACCCAATCCAGGATAACACCTTGAAAATCAAACTTAACGGATTTTTGGAGGAGTGAAAATCAAAAGACAAAATCATCATGTCTAAAGGAAAACGGAAGAAACTGAAATTCTCCAGGCCAGGACACGTATCGGCCGGAGAATCTGAACTGGAAGATCTCCGTTCAGAAGACGAGGAACTGGTGATAGCTAACAAAAGGGTTAGCCTGAAATCACTATTTGAGGAGCTACGACGATTTCGCCGAGATGTTACGGCCGAATTTCGGGAATTCAGAGAAGAATTGAAAAGGACAAACAGCAGAGTGGACCAGGCCGAGAACCGAATCTTGGAAACAGAGGATCGAATAAAAGTGCTCGAAGATTCTGTGCTAGACCTACGCAAAAGACAAGCAGCTATAGAGGCTAAGCTAACCGACCAAGAAGGAAAACAAAGAAGAGACAACATAAGAATTCATGGTCTGATAGAAGGAACCGAAAATGGTTTTAACTCAATGGCAGAATGCGTGGAATCCTTACTAAGAGAGAAATTGGATATTCCACAAACCACCGACTTGAAGATAGAAAAGGCACATCGTTCATTAGCCGCTAGGCCGGCGGCGGAAGCGCCCCCACGTTCGGTGTTGGTAAGATTTTCCAATTTCAAAATAAAACAAGAGGTTGTAAGACTGGCCTGGCAGAAAAAAGGATTTATGCACCAGGAGAGAAAAGTCTATGTGGAACACGATTACGCCCCGGAGGTCCTTAAAAAGCGCAGGGAATACAATGACGCGAAAAAGGTGTTAAGAGAGAAGAAATTGCGCTTTCAGACACCATTTCCTGCGAAGTTAAGGGTCTTCTACGGCGATGAAACGTGTCTCTATAATTCGGCGGAAGAAGCAACAGCTGACATGGCGAAAAGAGGGCTCCCGGTAACGGTATTTAAACCCGCAGCAGACCCGAGTGAGAAGATCAAAGCGCAAACATGGACAACACAAAGACCCTCAAAATCCACGGACCAGCAGCGGGAAACCCAGCACCAGAGCGTCGCGGATAAACTATCCGTTTTCAGGTTGGAATAGCGACCTTTTTTTTTTTTTTTTTTTTCTCTTGAATCAATCCGCACATCCAACCCCCCTCATACAAGGTAACAAACATTAAAGGAGATGCATATTCAGCATGTGGTAAAACATTTCATGGAACAATCATATTATTTGAAACAAATAAGTCTTTGTAATAAAAAAAAAAAAAAAAAACTTGTTAAAATAGAAATGTGACAATAATCCACATGTTCTCCTCATACTAACAAATACTGTTTTTGCGTGAATGTTTGATGTGATGGGGGTGGGAGGGTGCACACAATTTCACAGGGTTTAGGCATAAAAGGAAAAAAAAAAAAAATCATTACAAGTTTGGATTGGGTTCTGAAACTCACGTTAAAAGCATGGGACTACTTTCAGTGGTAAGAGAGGGCCCTCAACACGTAACAGAGTTTGAGGAATTTCCCTCAGAGCCTTCACTCCATCAAGGCTCTTACAGGGTCTTTAAAAAGACCTCAGCTCAGGAAGTTCTTATGACAGCTTTTTGTTTTAAAGTTTTTTACACTATGTTCTTAATGTTTTTCTTGTTTTTAATGTTCTTTCAGTTTCTGAGTAGCACAAAAGAGGGCCACCACACAGTTATACTAAACAAAACAACACAATGGAGGAACAGGGTGTAACCAAAATAATTTCATATAATGTAAAAGGAATCCTGAATCCAGTTAAAAGATCCAAGATTCTAGGCAAAATGAAAAAAGACAAAGCAGGAATAATACTTTTACAAGAAACCCACCTAACAGACGTGGAACACAATAAACTCAGTAGACAAGGGTTTAAAATGATCTCTTCATCTTCATATAAATCAGGGAGGAGGAGGGGAGTAGCGACATTGATATCAACCAAAATTACATTTGAAAAAAAATCAGAACACAAACATAAAGAAGGGAGATACAGTTTGGTAACTGGGCGGCTAGAGGGAGAAGATATCACCCTGCTGAATGTGTATGCTCCCCCAGGGGCTAACTGGAAATTTTATAAAAATGTATTCGACCTAATGATAACTAAAGCTCAAGGTTTAGTGATATGTGGTGGGGACTTCAATCTTAGACTGAATCCATACTGGGATGCTTCTGGTAATTCCCCACATCAAAATAACACCCAAAACAGGAAGACTCGGATGCTACTAAAAGAATTGGGAATCTGTGACGTGTGGAGGGAACTCAACCCCAGTGTAAAAGACTATACATTTTACTCAACTCCACATTCATCTTACTCAAGGATTGACTATTTTTTTATGTTTAATAGAGACATTGGAAGAGTAAAAACATGTAAAATAGGACTGATGGATCTCTCCGACCACAGTCCGATCTACATGGACTTAAATATCCAAAAATACACAAATAATACATTTTCTTGGAGGTTAAATTCAAATGTCCTGAAAGGACCATTGAAAGATGAATTGGAATCAGATATTCTCAGATATTTGGAAGATAACGATAATGGAGAAGTATCCCCTTCTACTGTGGGATGCATGTAAAGCTGTAATAAGAGGAAAGATTATTGCAAAACTGGCAACCCAAAAGAAACTAAGACAAGAAAAACTATCCACATTAGAGTCAGAACTTAGGAACCTAGAAAAAGAACACAAAGGCAACACTCATTCTACTGACTTGCTCAAGATTAAGGAAATTAAAAACCAAATAAATGAGATCTACACAATAGAAATCCAGAAGAAACTTACATTTCTGAAACAAAAATACTATGAAGCAGGCAGTAAATCGGCAAAATTGCTAGCCTAAAAATTGAGGAAACATCAAACAGAAAGAGCAATCTACAAAATCAGAGACCCAGTATCAAAGGAAATAAAATTCAGAATTCAGGATATTCTTAAAAACTTCGAGAATTACTATAAGAACTTATACTCCCACAAAAAACATAAAAACGCATCCGAGGCATTCCTAAACACATTAAACCTTCCCCAACTTACGGAGTCACAAAATAAAACACTACTGTCAGAAATACATCCTAAAGAATTGGAAAAAGCAATTATGAAACTTAAAGCTAACAAATCCCCAGGAGCTGATGGCTATACAGCAGAGTGGTACAAAACCTTTAAACAGCAACTATCTCCTCTCCTCCTGAAAACATTTAATTATGTCCTCCACACAGGGGAAATCCCCCCCCCCTCCTGGAGAGAAGGGGTCATTGCAGTTATACCTAAACCTGAAAAGGATAAACTAGAGTGCTCCAACTACAGACCAATCAGTGTACTAAATCAGGACTATAAGCTTTTTACCATTATCCTTGCCAAAAGGTTAGAAAATATACTGACAGACCTAATTCATTTAGACCAAACAGGTTTTATAAGACAAAGACAGACACAAGACAACATTCGACGCACTTTACACATAATTCATCATATAAAAAAATATAACTTAAATGCAGTCATATAGGGATTAGATGCTGAAAAAGCATTCGATTCGGTTGACTGGTCTTTTCTATATAGAATCTTATCCAGTTTCAATTTTCATAACAACTTCATTAGAACTATACAGGCATTATATAAAAAACCAACAGCTAAAATAAGGATTAACGGTAATTTATCATCATCTTTTGAACTGGAAAGAGGATGTCGTCAGGGCTGCCCCCTGTCTCCACTGCTCTTTGCAATCTTCATAGAACCTCTGAGCCAATGGATAAGACAAAACCAAAAAATTCAAGGTATTACACTTGGTCAGAAGGAACATAAAATAGCACTGTTTGCTGATGACATTTTAATATACCTAGGGCAGCCGGACACTTCTTTACCAGAACTAACCTCAGTTTTTTCAGAGTATGGAGATTTATCGGGGTACAAATTAAACATGCATAAAACCCAAGTTTTAACATTCAACTATGACCCAAATCATTATTCACTAAGCAAACTCAAAACTAACTGGGAGTCGGAATCTATGAAATATCTGGGGGTCAATATCCCGAAACAACTCAACAAAATTATATCACTAAACTATGATCCACTGGTGACAAAAATAAAATCTGACCTAGCAAGATGGAATATGATACCATTCTTGGGTACTGCACAAAGAATTGAAGCAGTCAAAATGAATATACTTCCACGTCTTCTATACCTTTTCCAAACAATACCGGTAGAACCTCCCAAAAAAACATGGCAGGAGCTGGACAGAAGGATCTCAAGATTCATATGGCAGGGCAAGAGACCTAGAATCAGATATAGAACCCTACAGCTAAACAAAGACAAAGGTGGGCTCGCGCTGCCAAATATCAGGGACTACTTTAAAGCCGCACAAATTAAAACTTTAGTAGAGATATGTAACCCAGTCTACACTGCACAATGGAAGGAGATCGAATGCCAAATAACAAGTGACATCCCCCTACAGGCGATAATAGGGAACAATGCCTTACCTAAGCTTTTGAATAACACTAACCCGTGGATAGAGACCCCGCTAAAAATTTGGTTTAAGATAGTCAGAGAGAATCAAACTAAAGAGCCCTATCGACTTCTGCAATGGATCGCCTATGATCAGGACTTTACTCCTAATAAAACAGACACCAGATTTAAAAAGTGGAAGGAGAAAGGGCTGATAAAATATTACGATTTTTTTAAAGGGCAAATCTTAAGAAGTTTTGAAGATTTGAAAAAACAAGGCCTAATAAATCAAGACCTTTACAGGTTCTTCCAGCTTAGACACCACATAAACAATATACTTAAAAAGGAGGTTTTGGAAAGGGCCCAGTCAGGTGTTCTGAAGGTCTTCTTAATGGCATATAAAGGGATCCCAGGGATCAGATACATTTCTAAAATATACCAAGGTCTTCAAGACTTAAAAGGAGACAACACATCTTATATAAAAGAGAGATGGGAAAAAGAGGGGAATTTCACTTTACAACTGGAAATATGGGAAAAGCTAAATAAACAGCAATGGAAAAGTACCTCATCCCTGCAGTGGAGAGAATTTGGATGGAAAAACTTGGCAAGATTTTTCAGAACACCTGCACAAAACAAATTTACCCATAAGGGATTGAACTGTTGGCGCTTGTGTGGTGAAAAGACTGCAAATCATTTTCATGTGTTTTGGTCATGCCCAGTTATCCACCAATATTGGACCAAGGTACAGACAATATTGGGGAAAATATTCAAAATTACAGTTCCCTTTTCTTTTGTAACTTTGTATTTGGGTTTACTACCGGACTCACTGGAAAGACGAGGAGAAAAATACTTATTCAATGTTTTAATATTGGCAAGCAAAAAAGCTCTAACTAAAAAATGGATGTTGAAGGACTGTCCTACACCTGAAGATTGGACTAACGTGATCCAAGACATTTACTCGATGGAAAAGTTGACATTCGCACTGAGACAGGACATGGATGGGTTCATGAACTTTTGGCAACCCTGGACCGCATATGTGTCTTCCATTAGATCTAATCTTTGACAAATACCATTTCAATAATGGTTCCGCTCTTTGTTCCAACGCTACTCAGATGCTCTTTTATCTTTATTTACTTACTTTTTCTTTTTGTTTGTTTTTTACTGGTTTTTGTTTTTTTTTATTTGTTTTTTTTTTCTCTTTAATTTCACTTTTTCTTTCACTTTTAAAAAAAAAAAAAAGGGGTGTTGTAAGAATTAATCTTCCAATGTTGTCAGATATCAGAAAATAAGGGAACATGTGATGAAAATGTAAACACTGCATTGCTGTAACGACCTGTATACCCTTTACAAAAACTTAAATAAAAAAAACACCTTGTTGGAGAACAAAAAGTTATGCAAAAAGTACTGATATATTAAACGGTTGGACATGTGCATTCAAAAGGTTAGAGAAGGTCAAATTAAATTCACCTGTAAAGTTTATAGTGCATTTTAGGTGCATCCTGAAATTTCACCAGAAACCTGAATATCCCTAACTTTTTGTGAGTAGTGTATTTTGGATAATTACGTGATCAATAGATATATTTCAAGTCAAGTCACATTTCAGACAATTAACCTACAGACACACCATTTTTCAGTCAAAGACCCCTTTAAAGTTGGCATTTTTCAAGTTTTTATGTTCTTATTAACATGGGAGTGGACAAATATGCTTGCTTATGGACTGTGGGTCCATGTAAAGCTTTCAACACAAAAAAAATTGTAACTTGGGCTGGGCGATTAACCAAAATAAAACCGTAACTGACATTCAGGTTGTAGACCCAATTTAATCTTGCTGATGTTTTTTTCAGTTTTTCTCCTCTCCTTGTTGTGTATGAGAGAGCTTTTCATGTACTGCCCCTTTAAGACATCCGCGGAGGCACAGGCACCTAACTCCAAAAGCAGTGCAGTCAGCCCTTTTCAGATGTAGCAGAACACGGGTGGCACAATTAATGATGAAATATAATGAAAACAAATGTTGTCTTCATCTACATATTATGTGATGATTGACTATTTCATCTGAAAATAACAAGAAAAAGTGAGTGAAGTGCATGGATACTGATACTAAACTAAAAGGAGTTGAAGCTAAGTTGCTGTTAGCCTCTGACAGCTATCTGCATAATCTCAACTGTTTTACAGAAGGAATGGACAAACTAAGGCTGTATTTAAGAACCTGATAAGACACTCATAATTACTATGTGGTGGTAACATAGTCATGGGTACGTAAAGGACTCCCTCAACATAGCTAACAAGTTAATTAGCTGCCATGCACGTGGCGTGACCCACAAGAGGTATGTGTTGTAGACACTGGACAATGTTTATTTTGTGTGTGAAATGACAATAGGGCTGTGCTTTATTATATTTTTCTCATTTACTACCACACAGCAGTGATATTATACCACAGTCTTGTAATATTTCATAATTACAAGCATTGTCAGTAAGAAAAAGGGAGGGGGAAAAACTGAAAGAAAATGACATGAAAGGGTCAGTTAACTACGATGGTGATTTGGGGTCAGATTGTCCAACCCTAACAACTATCCAGAATATTCTCAAAAACAAAGGGGGGAAAAAAAACCTCAAGTACTAGTAAGCCAAGTACTTCTAAAATACTACAAGCAGCAGGTGATCTTACCTGTTAGCCTCTAGCTTAGCTTTTAGCCCTTCTCGTTAGGCACATTAACCTCTTCTCTTATCTCCAGCATTCAGGTCCGGATTGTGCATTGATGCAGTCCATATGTCCACATAGTATGACAGCGATACTCTAGCAAACTGATTTGAACACCCAGAATTTAAAAAATGAGGCATTTGTGCTATGAATTGAGCTTTGACATGTCGTGCCATAGACTCTGACCTGAAACTGTACCCATGTTTTGAGAGTTCCGCTTTTTTCATTCTGCTGTGATTAACTGAGTAATTGTGATCAGAAGCATTACATTATTGCATGATATCCCATTAATATGCCCAGCATTAGTAATTTTAATGTTTAATACACTTAAAAATCTGTTGTTTCTGTGATGCATCATATAAATCTTATGAACACACAGGGCTGGGCGACATGGCCTCCCCAAAAAATCCCCGATCTCTTTCATGCCATGTTCGATTCTTGAATCGACTTGAGGCTGCCTTTTTTTAGGAACAAGGTCCTCCCTTTTCTCCGTGTGTATCGCTATGTTTCATGTGGGTTTGTGTCGGAGAGAGACGAGGGTGGGGGAGGCACTTTGCTCTGAAGGCTGCTGTATTTACTCTAGCAAAAATGGTTGAATAAAATGAAAAAAAATTTACATATTTTTTTCATGGAGGGGAAAAATCAATTGCCGATTTTCATTTAAAAAAGTCTTCCAAATAAAAGTGTTTGAATATCGATTTAAAATCAATTTATTGCCCAGCTCTTGTGAACACATTAGAATCTCCTTGGTAAATGCATAAATAAGCCACACATTAACTGATACCCTGTTTTCATTCAACTGCAGATGTCATTGTAACAACTAATGGAGAGCCTGTTACGTCTAAGGAGGTAAAATCGTGTATCCACAAGATCCAAGAGCTTATCGTGGTTGGTTTGAATCAGGCTGTGGCAAATAAGCTCATCAGGTCTGTCAACTATCTGAGAGAGAGCTGTGTGGGAACTTTGGAGAGATGTCTCAACAGTCTGGAGAAGTCCAATCTTGATTCAGCTGCTCCCAGTATAGCTTCTAATCACCTTAAACAGGTTGGCACAAGAGGAGCCTTATTTGTTTTGTCTAATGGTACTTGTCCACTGAAACATTTCTTTTTTTCTTCATAAAAATAAAGATAATTGATTGACAGCTGTTCTATCCCCTCTATAGTCTCGTGCAGCTGAGCATGCGTGGAGCTGCAGCTGGCTGTATGAATGGGCGCACCAAAATTTCTGAATGCCTCCAATATTGATTTTGAAAACAGCAGCAAATCATGTCTGAAAACTTTTGTGGCAAGAACCAAGTTGTTCAGTTACTGAATCTGTTTTGACACCAACAGTTGCCAGTTTAAACATTAAGCACAGTTTTCACTGTAGGTATTGCATCCTGCTGGATGGACCTCATTTACATATGGTTGGCTGGACTTAACTTTATGCAAATGAATGTGTAGCCCCTTCGCTGCTGAATAATGCCACACCGTTGCCAGAATGCATTACAAATTGTTTCACTTGTGCATTTACTGGGAAACCATGGATCCAGTGGACACGTACCATAATTTTTTTAAAAAACATGCATTTTATCATGTAAAATATGTGTAATATGAATAGTATTTGCTTAAGTGTTGAGAGCAAGTTGTACAGAAATAATATATTGCACAGAGTATTAATTGTTGCTTCAGGTGCTATTGCAATGTGATTGTTGCGTTAATAATTACAGAATAATCCCACTGAGAGCAAAGAGGTTTATTGTAACACTGATTAAAACTGTCAAGCACTGATCTACCTATCAGAAGTGAGACCAAGAACATCTTTTCAGCCCCAACAATCTGCAGTTATTTTTAACTTGAATTGTTTTTACAGCTTGGAGTTGATGTCACAGTAGAGGCTTGTTCAATAATGACCACATTACATCAGAAGATTGGATCCTACACTAATAGGGCGTGTTCCTGTACATTCACCACAGGGAATGCCACCTTGTACATGGCATGGGTTTTTGAACTGGGATGGTGCCCATTGTTAATTGGAGACATTTTTTTTCTCTACCAACCAGTTACAGTTGCAATAAAAATCATTCGACCTCCATTGCATTTTAGGTTATTGGCAAAAATTAAAAAAAAAAAATCAGGTGTTTGCAATAAACAAATGAGAACGGTTTAAATAGTTAAAAGTAATATTACAAGGATTTTATCCAAATTCAACACCAAATCCTACTTTAAATGACTACCGCAGTCTCCAAATTATTCAATACCCTGAATAGTATTCTTAAGAGCACACATTTGCAAATTAGGTGTGGTCTCAAGCACACCTGATGCAACCAATCAAGGTCTTCATTAGTTGCACCAGATTTGCTTGAGATGGAACACTTCAAATACCTGGACTGTTGATGGTACGTTTGTTTGCATGTTAGAAATATGGCTGAGTTAAGAGAGTTGTCTGAAAAGTTCAGAGAAGAGATCATTGCCTTGCACAAACAAGGAGAAGGATATAAAAATATAGCAAAGATACTGAATGTTCCTAGAGATACACTTGAAGCATAGTTCACAAGTTTAAAGTTAAAGGAACAGTGGCTACACTACCTGGATGTGGCAGAAACGGGAAGCTATCAATGGCTGCCACCAGAGTCCATAGGAGGGACTTGGTCAAAAACCCTAGACTGACTGCAAAAGACCTGCAGCAAGACTTGGTGGCAGCAGGCACTGAGGTTTCAGTTTCCACAGTAAGGTGCATACTAAACGCAGAAGGGCTTCATGCCCGAACTCCAAGATGTACATCACTACTGGCCCAAAAGCACAAGAACAGTCAGCTCCAGTTTGCTCAAAACTGTGTAAATAAGCCAAAGAGGTTTTGGGATTCTGTTCTGTCCAGTATGAAACAAAACTGGAACTTTTTGGGCCTATGGATCAGTGGTATGTCTGGAGGACGACAAATGAAGCAGACGCTGAAAAGGACACCCTGTCTACAGTGAAGCCTGGCGGTGACTCAGTGATGCTCTGGAGCTGCTTTGCTTCCTCTGGCACTGGTAACCTGCAGCATGTGGAGGGCAAGATGGATTCAATCAAGTATCAGGAAATCCTGGGAGAAAATGTCATGCTGTCTGTGAGGAAGCTGAAACTTGGGCGTCGTTGGATCT
Organism: Pholidichthys leucotaenia; assembly: GCA_020510985.1. NCBI lineage: Eukaryota > Metazoa > Chordata > Actinopteri > Cichliformes > Pholidichthyidae > Pholidichthys > Pholidichthys leucotaenia. The sequence goes on along the minus strand of CM035837.1, from coordinate 120,872,309 downwards.
TCCAACAAGACAATGATCCCAAGCATACCTCAGAGTCCACCAAGGCTTGGTTTCATAAGTCGTCCTAGAAGATATTAGAGTGGCCATCACAGTCACTTGACTTGAACCTCATTGAAAATCTCTGGTGGGATTTGAAAATATTTGGATATTAGTGATCTGGAGGCCTTTGCTCATGAGGAATGAGCTAAGATTCCGCAAGAATGTTGCAAGAAGCTGGTGTCTGGCTATGCATCATGTTTGCAGCAGGTCATAACAGCAAAAGGGTGCTCTACTAAGTACTAAAGATGCTTGCTATGAAGGGGTTGAATAATTTTGAGACTGCAGTGGAGTTTGCATGTTCTCCCCGTGTCTGTGTGGGTTTACACCAGGATTTCTCCAGTTTCCTCCCACATGCCAAAAACATGCAAGTTAGGTTAACTGGCATTAAACTGGGGATTCTAAATTGTCCTTAGGTATGACTGTGAGAGTGAATGGTTGTCTGTCTGTCTGTGTTGGCCCTGCGATGGACTGGCGATCTGTCCAGGGTGTACCCTGCCTCTCGCCCAAAGATGCTGGGATAGGCTCCAGCCCCCCTGCGACCCGAAAAGGATTAAGCAGAAGAAGATGAATGAATGAGTAGCCATTAAGTGGCATTTTGTATAGAATTTGGAGAAACCACTTGTAATATTAGTTGTGCTGAGCCATTTAAACTGTTTTTTGTTTATTGTGAATATCTGCTAGTTTGTACATTTTGCCAGTAAACCTAATTTGCAGTGGGGGTTGAATAATTGTGACCCGCAACGAGTAAACCAGTGACAAGTCGGCCTGAAATACTTTTTTTTTTTTTTTTAAATTTGTGATTTTTTTTTTTTTTTTTTTTTTTTGTGCAAAATATGCTAGTTGAAATCATGAAGAAGCTACTCCAGGCTTCAAATAATAGTGTGGGAGATTTTAAAACTGTAAACTATACTGTAAACTAACCGTATTATCCTAACAGAGCACTACGCTCCCAAAATGCAGGACTACTTGTAATACCTAGAATCTCCAAAAGTACAATGGGAGGCAGAGCCTTCAGTTATCAAGCTCCTCTCCTGTGGAATCAGCTGCCAATCTGGATTCGGGAGTCAGACTCGATTTCTGTTTTTAAGATTAGGGTTAAAACCTACCTTTTTGATATAGCCTACAATTAGGGAGGGATCATGTGTTTCTGAACCCTCCCTTAGTTATGCTGCTAATAGGTTTAGTCAGCCGGGGGACCTCCAGTAATGCACTGGGCCTCACTGCTTTCCTCACTCTCTATGAAATATTTTTTTTTTTTTGCTGGTCATTAACATTTGTTTGTTCTCTCCCATAGATTGAGTCCCCATCGTGCTGTTTGCTCTCTACATGTCTGTTCTTTTCATCTTCTCTGTCCCCTCACCCCCCAGCCAGTCGCAGCAGATGACTGCCCCTCCCTGAGCCTGGTTCTGCTGGAGGTTTCTTCCTGTTAAAAGGGAGTTTTTCCTCTCCACCGTCGCCAAGTGCTTGCTCACAGGGGATCACCTGATTGCTGGGGTCTTTCTGCAACTGTGGGGGTTCCCCCCTACAGTTGATAGTGCTATGAGATGACTGTTGTTGTGAAATGGCGCTATATAAATAAAGTTGAATTGAATTGAATTAAACTTTGTATTTGAAATGGAGTAGTTTCAGATGGAAATATAAGTGAGACTGCTTCCTAGTTTCACGGGTGTGGATACCACAGCTGATTTACATATCCGGTTTGTTTGGCTATTCAGATGTCTGTTATTCATTTCGGCCAATCAGCATCATGTTCAGGTAGAAGTACATGGCTACTTAAGCAGTTTAAGGAGGGTTTCCAGATCTCTTTTTGATAAGCACTGTAAGGGGGTTGGGTTCATGCTAAGTCATGCAAATGACCAGCTTTTGTTACCACCTTCCCCACCTGGGTCCCCTGGAAGGTGACAATCCTTGGAAACTTTGAACCTGATTTTCTCAGAGAAGTAGTTTAAGAGGTGGTAACATTCAAATGGCCACATCTTCAAATCTTTTCGGATTTCCATGCATTACACATCATTGGAAAGCTTAGATTCCACACTTTTAGAATCTCTAAATGACTCAAAATACCCTTGGGGAGACTTGTTCCTGGTTTTTCCATGGCTGGTCACAATTTTGTTTGCAGTTGTAGAAGAACAAGTGGCAGAGTGAAATGTTTTCTGGAGACAATTTCTTTATTGATGTTATTAGAGGCCTTTAGACTGATATCTGCTATACTTTTTATCTGCTTATTTATTTGATGTTCTCATCTGTGGCAGTTACTAAATGCTGCCTATCACGTGGAGGTCACTTTTAATTCTGGATCCTCTGTCACACGACTCGTGTGGGAACAAATCAAGCAGGTTAGTAATTCAAGGTGTCATCCAGAAACATTTAAAATGTACAGCAATGGATGGCTTCTGAGGAGATTATTAAAAAAACATCTTGTCCTCTTATCCTGCATTTCTCACAGATAATCCACAGGATAACATTTGTGAACCCTCCTGCCATCACTCCAGAATGGAAACGCAAAGTAGCCCAGGATGCCATCGAGAGCCTCAGCGCTACCAAACTGGCCCGAAGCATCTGCTCCCAGTTCAGAACCCGGCTGAATAGCTCCCATGAGGCCTTTGCAGCATCTCTGCGTCAGGTTAGCTTCTCTTGTGGTACAGTGTTGAAGAGAGTTGTTGCCTATAGTATTGTCTTGGTGCAATCTTGCCTTATGAATATTGATGTATAAAACCAGAGAAGATGCTTAAATCAGCACAAAGAGATTCACCTTACTTAAGACATTTGTTATGCATTGAAGCATCTGTAATGGTCTAGCTTAGCTTTATTTAAAAATGTCCATCAACCAAAGAATTTACTTCAACTAATTAAACTATTGTCAGTGGCTCATAGGAACACAAAGTGATAATAAATGCTTCAGCATTTTCTTACATTTTCTGTTCAGTCACTTTGCCTTTTAAGCGTGAATGTGAGGCAGAATCCATCCCTACAGTTCCTGATAAATCTGTTTTGAGCATTTTTTTTTTCAGATTATCATAATCACATGAGAGACTTTGAGAGTTTCATTACCAACTCCATTATGATTCTCATTATTTTCTCAATGTTGATGCACTTAGTCATTTTGTGATGGAAGAAGAGGTGATATTAGGTGACCATAAATCAGATTTATTCATTTATATAACTGGTTAAGTCGACTGGAAACCAGTCAGATAAAATCAGAATCCAGTCACATTCCTTTTGGATCTACCAGAATGACAAGTGGAGCATCAGTGAATAATAGAGAAAACTGTGCAGGCAGAGCATGCTAGTATGATAATTTCTATATTAAAGATTATCAGGCTATAGTAACACTGTTACAGCTGCAGTCATCAAAGTGGTTGTGTAGGGAGATAATATAGTAGTTACAAAGGAGTTGAAAGGTTGGTATTCAAATGTTTAAATTCTGGAGAGAAACGTGTCTCATACCCTTTTTACTAGTGAGGTGGCCCATTAATATATAGCAGGTTAGAGCTTGACAATGTCTTTTTTTTTTTTTTTTTTTTTTTTGCCTTTTAGAGTTTGAGAAGTACACCTTTGCTCAGGTGGGGGGTTGGCTAACAAAATTGCTCAATTTTCTCAAACAAAATTGACCGTATTTCATACTGTACAAACCTTACCTACTTGTTAACTACTGTTGTAGTCTAACTGCAGTGCAGGACATCAATGCTGCACCTCTGTATCGATTCAGTAATCAGTGAGGAAGGGTTGGGGGGGTGTATTGATTTTTTTTTTATTTTTATTTTGTTTTTTTTTTAAATGTTCCTGTGTATAACACAGAGACACTGCCCATACCCAGTGCAGGTTTTCTGTTTATTTTTATGGGATAATAGAGAGCCTACGTCACGCCCTCTCTACTTCCGCCCATGGAACCGTAAATCAGAAAAAAAATCTCTATTGAAATAAATGGCGAGTGGGAAATTATCTTTTGATCCCAATTGAATTGTCACACAAGTTACACATATGTTTGTCAATTTAAAAGATAATTTTCCACATAAATAATGGTGTAGGTTGTTGTCTAACTGTTGAGGTATAAGGTTGTGAAAATTTGTAAATTAAAAAACTACAAACAGACATGTTAAGCTATGGCATATTTACCTCCGCCAGGCCGAAAAGGCCAGGAGGAGGTTATGTTTTTGCCGGAGTTTGTGTGTTTGTCAGTTTGTCTGTCTGTCTGTTTGTCTGTTGGTTAGCAAGATAACTCAAAAAGTCTTGGACGGATTTCCATGAAACTTTCAGGCGTTGTTGGAAATGGTACAAGGAAGAACTGATTAAATGTTGGGGGTGATCCAGTTCACCGTCTGGATACAGGAATTTTTTAAAGCATTTTTCAACACTGTGACATACAGCCATTTTCAACATGTGCGCAGGTGCAATAGAGGGCGCTGGTCGTCGTGTCGTCTGAACACAAACTCCGCCTTCTTCAAAGTTTTAGGCACAAAAGCACACAGAAAACAGGGCTCGCCAGAGTGCCTGTGTTTGCACTACGCTGCAAAAGCTGACACGGGCAGCTGTCCGGCGCCGGATTATTTGGCAGAAAATCAGAATCAGAAAAGATTTATTGCCAAGTACATTAACAGATCACTGATAACATACGAGAGAATTTGACTTGACACAGAAAATGAACCTGCATTTCCAGTGACGCGGCAGCATCAGAGACGCGCCTGCCAACAGGATAGTGGGTACAAGCATAAGAATAATACGAGGAACAATAGGAAGGAGCAAAAAAATCATTGATTCAAAATACTGGTTACATAATTAATCAATATTAAGATTTCAAGGGAAAAAAAAGCTCTCGATGCACATTCGCTACACAGGATTCACAAGACACAAGAGAGCAGTGTGTGTATCTTTATTCAGTTCATGGATCAATGTGTGTGCGGTGTTGAGCAGTGTTGATGATAATAAGAGAGACAACAAGGACACTTGGCAGGAGATGTTTTGTCTGGCTGCCGCCGAGTCCTTATCTTGGCAGAGTCCAGATGGCTGTCCAAGGCCTTATGCTCGATGATTTTGAAAACACAGACTGCAGACAGCCAGGAGGAATTTTCATGGGGAAATTGAGCCAAATCGGACTGATCACAGAGAAGGCTTTTTATTTCTTCTGTAGATTCAGTACTTAATCCTTCATTGCGGGGCTTTAAATCCATCGTGGAAAGACCTAAGCGAGACCATGATGTAATCCACCTTCCGAGACAGTTCTCCATTTGTCGCTATCAGGGTCTTCTCCAATTTTTCAATTTGACAGATGCACCTCGCCTGGCCAGCATTTTGATAGGTTGTATCCATCTTCAGCAATTTGCGGTACACCAGGACAATCCCAGTTCCAATCAGAAAGATCCCGATCACCATTACCACGAAGACATACAAATCTTCAATATCTTTGATAGAGAGATTAGTGAGACACAAGATTTTCCAATTACTTGTGTCACGTAAAATAGCCTGCTGGAGCCGTACCTGCGGGGCAGACAGCTTCCCCCGGAGCACTTTTCCTTGTTGAAAAAATAGTGTCAATTGTGTTCAAAGCCCAGCTTATTAACTCCATAATTTCTTTCTTTCGACGGTCGCAGTTAGACGCAGACAGACAACAGCAAGCTGGGATCCAGTAGTTGGGGGGGAAGGAAAAAAAAAAGTCAGAGCAGGAGAGGAGGAAAAAGCGTCTACTCTCTTGGGAGGGCGGAAGTGAAGTGAAATTCCCCGCCCAGCCATAGGGGCTGCGCAAAAACCAGCTCTCTGCCGGGGGAGGCTTCCAAATCCTCTTTTTTCCGTGGACCGCAAACCCAATAAAACCCACGGCAACCATTATCGCACCTTCTTTTGTCCTGCGGCTCCGGAACAGAGAGGAATCCCGGCGCCAGTAATGCTGCGCCTGATATGTCTCACTCTAATGCTAAAAGTGACTGCATCAGGGATTTACCACCTTGAATGAATGAATGAATGAATGGCCTGGGCCCGCCGCAAAACCTCACACAGGCAGCTGTCCGCCGACGGATTGTTTGGCAGAAATTCCCCAGCCAGCCATAGGAGCTGCGCATTTGGCACAAATTCACCGGCCAGCCATAGGCGCTGCGCAAAAACGAGCTCTCTGCCGGCGAAGCTTCTAAATTCTCGTTTGCCGCGGAGCGCAACCCCCCCAAAAAATAATATTGTAGCGAACTCAATATGAGCACCCTACTTGGCTTGCCAAGTGGCTTGACCCTATTGGCGACACAGGTACAGTGCGGGTCTCCGGAGCAGGAGGCGTGAGTTCGAACCTCCCGGTGGGACGTCGCCATGTCGAGCAGCACGTTACAATATAATATAAAACCCACGCCAACCTGTCTACCAAATTTGCATCTGTCAGTGGAGGAGATGGACACAACAGCAACACTTCAGTTTATTACCTCCGCCAAGGAGGCAATGCTTTTACTACTGAACCACTAATCCTATCACTATCAGATTGATTGTCATTGATTAATTGTGTGTTTATTGCACTGTCCCTGTCAAATAAATAAATAATCATTGTGAATCCAATTGCTAGTCATATGTTTACATGCTCAAGGAATCTGAAAACGTACACACAAACTGTATGGGGGGAATTGTGGCGCTTGGCGGAGGTCTGCGCTCTCCGAGTGCTTTTCTAGTTTCAAAGAGTGCTGGGAAGTAATTAGCAGTCCTCTGGATCAGCTCCAGCTCTCAAAATACAAAACAATACATCTGTGTGTTTTTTGTGTTGTTTGTTTCAGGAAACAGGAAGTGAGGTTTTGGTAATCTCCCGCCATGATCATGCTTGGTGATGTGGGATGATGGGAGATATAGTCTGCTAAACGTGTTCACAAAAACTAAATATTACTCTGTTATTATATGACAGCCAACAAGTTTAATTACATAGAAAATTATCTTTTAAGTTGGCAAACATATACATATAAAGAAGATTTGTTAATGAAATTCCCTGTCTTTGAATTGGCAGACAGGGAATTAATTGTCAGGGATAAAATTAAATATCTGGGACATTTTATTAATGATAGAATGACTGATGATGATGATATTTTCAGACAACGCTGCAAAATCTACATGCAAGCAAATATTCTTGCACGCAGATTTGGTTTTTGTTCAGATGAGGTGAAACTGGTTCTTTTTAAAACCTATTGTACACCTTTATACACTGCTCATTTATGGATAAATTATAGGAAACTAAGTATGCAGAAATTACAGGTTGCCTACAATGATGCCTTAAGAATTTTACTTAAAAAGCCTCGATGGTGCAGTGCTTCCGAGTTATTTGTCTCATCACGTGTAAATACTCTGCATGCAGTAATAAGGAATTTTATGTATAAATTCATCTGTCGGCTTGATGTATCTAGAAATGAAATCATTCAAGTCATGTCTAGCATTAAGCTCAGTTCTATTCGCTGTCAGTCACAGTTTAGAAGGCACTGGTACAGTAGTCTTTTTAAGTCTTTTTAAAGTCTGTACTGTCTTTGTACTTCTTTAAGCAGTTATGTCTTAGTGTTTCTTGTAACTTTTTGATTGTTTCAACTGTCTTGTTTTTTACCTTACTTGTTTACTTTTCTCTTGATGGACCTTGAGTCTGGAATAAAGTCTTTGATTGATTGATTGATTGATACGTAACTCGTCATGGCAAAATCTGCTCTTGCCATTCATTTCAATGGAGATTTTTTTCTGATTTAAGGTCCCGTATGCGGAAGTAAAGGGGGCGTGACTTAGGCTCTCTATTAGGAATAATTAGACCAAAGTACGGCCAAGGTTTTCATTAACAGCCATTTCCTTTTGTGAGTAAACATTAGACCATCCTGAACACAGCCTGATGTTTGAAATACCTCTGCACGTTTCCTTTTCCAGAGAATAGTTATTTTTTATCAGGAGTGTCTTTAGGTCATTTTAAGTGTCTTAAAGATGCACTGCGGTGTATATAAAAACTACATTGTTTAAAATGATATCTTATGCCCTTTCACACACACACACACACACACACACACACACACACACACACACACACACAGTTTCATGGCCTTACAGTTGCTTGTGAAAATCTTTTTTCTTCCCTCCTTTCAAAAGCTAAGATCTGTGAATATTCTAATTAGGCCCACTCACATCCCGCCCATGAGGATGCTGATGGCACCGCCTCTCCTTGAGGGCCAGAGCGCTGAGAGCAACCACATACAAGTCTGCAAGCTGGCAAATGTGACCAGAAGAATCTAGTATTGAAAATCTAATGCTCAAAAAACTGCAATACAATGCTGCCGTGACCGCGGAAGGTCCAAACGACCACTCGGCACATGCAGATAACATGAGCACCACAGCAAAGCGATACCGGTTATCACTGCTGTTGTCCTTTGGGACACGAGCGCCATACAGCTGCCCAAAAGTAGACTGCGAGTCCCCACTGGTGCTTGCATGCGTGGAATATCAAAAACTTCAAAAGTTAACGCTGCCATGACTGTGGATAGGAACGACCAGAATGACTGTATATCAAATGCAACCGCACAGGCACTGGAGCAGCACAGAATACAGTGGAGAGGCAAGGCCGGCAGCTTGAGAGCGGACACACTGAGTTGCCCAGCTGGGAACAGGGCACCCTGCTGGTACAGCTCTAGTCCTCTCTGTGATTACCAAACAACAGTACACGTTCATTCTGTGCACAATCATCTCTGCACGCTCTCAGCACGCTCCAAATATATTTTACTTAGCTGCATTGTAGTGGGTCGAAACTGTCAGACGACCACGTCTGATTACATCTTTTTTCCTCCTGTATAACATGCAGCAGCGTTTCTCAAAAAAAGTCTGAACAAACAAATCAACATGTGTAGCATCTAAATATATCCAGGCTTATCTGGATATTTGTGGATCATTTTCTCTGTAACACATTCACTGTTTGACACAAGGCTTTGTTACTGTACATAAAATCATACCATTAATAAGGTACATGTACTGCTGTTAACATGAATCATACACGATAACAGGCTAATGGCAGCTAGTGCTATGTTACACAAACAGAATAAATCCAGTGCTAAAATACAGACTCACCGGTTGAATGACATGCCCACTTGTATGCATGGTGGCCTCAGGATAATGGTTGGAACTGCACAGGTCTTTAAAAGCAGATTAATGGTAAAACCCATCTTAATTTGGGTCAAGTTTTCAAAGGGGCTGTCTAAAAATGCTACCTGGCACTGGAGGCTAGGCTGGGTTCTCGGTTCCACCCTCTTCCTCTAAGGCCATACCCAGTCTTGTTTGGTTTCCTGTATTTGGTGGGTACTGAACTTTCACAGCAGAAAAACCCAGACATGACAATTATGGGTGAGTTCGCTCTTGATGCGTCTTATAACTCATAAAAAAACGTTACAGACATGTTAACAAGAAAAATGCCTTATTTTCACCAGAGTGTCACTTGAGTCACCGGAGTGTCTTTAAATGTTTTTCTGTTTAATAATGGTTCTTACAGAGAGTGACTGCATAGAACATCAGATAAACCAAAATAAAAAAATTAAAATGCCGGTTATGGCTGCCACGTAGGACGGACGTGTCTCGCTCTGCTCTGCTCCTGGAGAAAAAAATCGGCAAATAACTCTCTCATTTGGGACAGAACGTATCCCAGCATTTGGGCGAGGATATGTCGGCGAAGCCTAAGGCTGGAAAACCAGGAAAAGGAAAAAGCGAGCCGCCGAAACAGTCCAAATTAACGGACTTTCAGGTCTGTGACGCAGTAAACAAAACTCCATATATGGCGGAGGAGGCTGGCAACGCTGCGATTTCTGCGGGGAATGGCGCAGATGCGCTGATGGCTGCCATGAGTTCAATGAGAGCGGACTTTTCCTCTAGATTTGATGGGATTATGACAGCGCTGGAAGGAATAAGAAAGGAATTGGGTGACTGTGTAGAACGAACGGCGCAGATGGAGCTCCGTCTCGCTAGTGCTGAAGATGACGTCACCCGTCTTCAATTAAAGGTGCGCACTTTGGAAAAAAAAAATAAATCTCTGGAAGATAATATTTTGGATTTGGAATCTCGGTCGAGACAGAATAATTTGAGGCTGGTGGGTCTTCCAGAGGAATCAGAAGGTCGGGACGTATGTTCCTTTCTGGAAAAGTGGATTCCGGAGGTGCTGGGCAGCGAGGAGTTGCAATCAGCAGTGGTTCTGGAAAAAGCGCATCGTATTGGCCCACGGAGAGATAAGGGACCGCCGAGGACCTTAATTATGAAGTTTCTTAGCAACAGAGACAGGATGAAGATCTTCAACGCTGCACGTGCTAAAGGAGAGATTAAACACCAGGACCAGCAGGTGCGGTTCTACCCAGATTTGGCCACAGGAATCCAGCAATTGAGGAAGCAGTTTGATCCCGTACGTAAGGAGCTGCGCAACCTTGGGATTCGTCATGGTGTAATCTATCCTGCGAGACTGCTGACCACGTATGAGGGCAGAACCCACATCTTCAAGACCCCAGAGGAGGCGCAGGAGTTCATCAAGAGGATCAAAGAAGAAGAAGAGACTGGTGGGAGCTAAGCATGAACAAAATATAAGGTAGAATAATTAAGCATTTGCACAGGCATCTGACTGACTTGAAGTAAATAGTAAGTTTACAAAATATAGATTGTATTATATATTAAAAAAACAAAACAAAACAAACAAAAAAAAAAAAAAACTATGATGTACAAAGTTGTTAAAAATTTTGGAGTTAAGTTGGAAAACTACAGAGGAGAGTTAATGTTACGTCATTAAAAGCAGTAGAGTTAGGGTGATTGGGAGGATGAAGAAGGAGTGGCTTAGGCTGTTCCCCGTGGGTGTGGAACGGTCGATGGCTATATCGGGAGACAGAATTTTTCTTTTGATTTTGGGGGGTTTGCCACAAGTGTGGGAAGGGGAAATTTGTTTGTGTGTAGTTTGTAGGATGAATGTTCAACCACTCATGTTTTTGCTTCTCTGTATGAGCATGTTTACACTGCAAGGTAATCCCAAACTCTCTATTGATCATGGACCAAAGTGTTAATCTTAATTTAACTTCATGGAATTGCAGAGGTCTACAAAATTTAAAAAAACTTAAACAAGTTATGAATAAAATAAAGGACATGGGTTCAAGAATTGTGTTTTTACAAGAAACTCATCTGATAGAGGAGGATGTTAAAAGAATTAGGAGTAGATGACAGGGAAGTGTATTCACCTCTTCATTTTCATCCCGAGCCAGGGGAGTTATGACTCTCATACATAAATCAGTTCCTTTTCAAGTGAAAAATGTAATTGGAGACAAATTTGGAAGATATGTAATCATTCAAGGCTCTTTGCTATTAGAAAATATAAATCTTGTGAACTTATATGGTCCCAATATAGATGATCAGAAGTTCTTTGCTAATTTATTTCTCATCTTATCATCACTTACAGGGCAACATATAATAGCAGGGGATTTTAATTGTACATTGAATCCAGGTGTGGATAGATCAACAGGACTGGATTGTACGCACATTGGATGTAGGATGACTATTAATCATTTTATGAAAGAATTGAGATTGTTAGATATATGGAGAGAAATGAAACCACAAGTTAAAGCCTATTCTTGTTATTCCAGTACCTACAAGACATTCTCACGTATTGATTATTTTTTGATTTCCACAGAATTAAGGTCCAAGATTCAAAACTGCTTTTATGATAACATCGTGATCTCTGATCATGCACCCTGTTGTCTAATATATGTAGATAAAAAATTGACAAAGGAATCAGGTAGATGGCAATTTCAGCATAAATGGCTTCAGGATGAGGAATTTGTCAAGTATATAGAAAAACAGATAGACGAGTTCTTTGACATCAATACTACACAAACATCAGCATGTGTAAAGTGGGAGGCTTTCAAAGCTTTTATTAGGGGACATATTATTAGTTATACAGGATCAAAATCTAAGAAGACTCGAGAGGAGAGAGCTAAATTGGAACATAAAATAAAAAATCTTCAGGAAAAAGTGTATGCAGGAAGTGACCCAAGGTTGGAGAATGAATTACTGATTTTGAGAGCTGAATACGACAAAAAATCAGCGAATAGAGCTGCCTCGAGTCTTCTAAGATTGAAACAATCTTTTTATGAACAAGGTGAAAAATCAGGAAAATTATTAGCATGGCAGATTAAACAATTGGAAATTAAAACACCAATTACCAGTATTATAAGTAATGGACAGGTAGTTATAGATCCTTTAGAAATTAATAGAGCCTTTAGAGATTACTATGAAAAATTATATGATACCAAAAATGAACCTGATTTAACAAAACTAAATGGGTTTTTGAACGAACTATCTATACCGTGTATTCCAAATGAAAACAGGGAGATATTGGAGTCTAAAATTAGTCAAGAAGAAGTTGGGCTAGCCATTGATAATATGAAATCAGGAAAAAGTGCAGGACCAGATGGTCTTCCAGTTGACCTTTATAAAAAATTTAAGAATAAATTAATAAAACCTTTTTTGGAAATGGTTTTAGAAGCATTTCAAAATAATAATTTACCATCATACATAAATAATGCCTTAATTATACTGCTGCCAAAACCAGGTAAGCCCTCTAATAAATGTGAAAATATGAGACCAATAAGCCTATTAAACGCCGACCTTAAGATAATCTGTAAAATTTTAGCAAGACGAATACAAGAAATTTTACCAAATATTATTAATCGAGATCAGAATGGCTTTATAAAGGGTAGACAAGGCTTCCATAATGTAAGAAGACTATTTAATATTATTTATTTTAATAAAGAAGCACCGGATACAGCTCTCCTATCATTGGACGCCGAAAAGGCCTTTGATAGAGTTGAATGGCCCTTTCTTTTTGAAGTCCTACAAAGGTTTGGACTTGGAAATAATTTCATAAAATGGGTTCAAATAATATACAATAATGCTACAGCAGAAATCCTAACAAATAACAATATTTCAAAACCAATAAAAATCAATAGAGGATGTCGACAAGGCTGTCCACTTTCACCTTTACTGTTTACTAAGGCAATTGAACCTTTAGCGATAGCGATACGTTTACATTCACAAATATATGGAATTAAAGTTGGACCAACAGAACATAAAATCTCCCTGTACGCCGATGACATAATTTTGTTTATGTCGAATCTAAAAAAATCAATTCCAACCTTGTTGAATTTAATAAAGAATTTTGGGGAAATATCAGGATATAAAATAAATAAAACTAAATCTTCAATATTAATGCTAAATGAGACCCAGAGAAATTACCCAGCCCCTGAGGTAAATCAATTCAATGTTGTAAATCAGTTTAAATATTTAGGAATCCAAATTATGCCTAAGCTAGAATCAGTCGCCAGTGTCAACTATGAAGCCTTAATGTCAGATATCAATGAGTTAACTCAGAGATGGATGTCACTACCAATGTCGATGATCGGGAGAATCAATATACTTAAAAGTAATATTTTACCTAAAATACTTTATTTATTTCAATACATTCCCTTATCACCACCTTTAGATCTATTCTCAAGAATAAAAAAAAAAGTTAGTGGAATTTATATGGAACAACAGGAAGGCTAGATTACGTTTGTCTTTATTGTATTTACCATTTGATCGTGGAGGTCTGAAATGTCCAAATTTTATGTTGTATTATTGGTCGGCACAACTGAGGTCTATGACATATTATTTTTCATCAAATGATCTCCCTCACTGGACTGAAATGGAATCATACAATTTACCTTTACCTCTTCCCATATTCATATACTCAGATTCGGCAAAAAAATTACAAAAACAAGTTAAAAATCCATTTGTAAAGCATATGATCAAAATATGGTGTGAAGCTAAAAACTATTTAAAAGAACCACAGTTATTGTCACAATTTAGTCCAATATGGGGTAATCAATATTTTAAACCAGGGAGAGCGGACGCTGTATTTAAAGTATGGAATTTAAAAGGGATACAAAAGATTCAGGATTTATATTTGCCATGTGCAGACAACATAATGTCTTTTGAAGAGCTGAGGATCAAATTTAATCTCAATAGAACACATTTTTTTAAATATCTTCAACTTAGAAACTTTATTCGATCAAATCAAAATAAAGCTCTCACTCGACCTATTTATTCATCCTTGGAAAAAATGATGATGAAAGATAGTAAAAAGGGTATTATTTCAGAGTTTTATAACTCACTGACACTATCTTCAAGTGAAAATTCACTGAAAAGATTAAACTATTGGAAAGAAGATCTGCAAATTGAAATTTCAGAGGAACAATGGGAATTGGCTTGTACAGAAGCTCAAACCAAATCAATAAATGCACGCCTTAAATTGATACATTTCAAATGGTTAATGCGGATGTATGTTACACCGGAGGAGTTAAATAGATATAACAAAAATATACCAGATACATGCACAAAATGCATGGAAAGTAAAGGAACCCTATTTCATTGTTTATGGGAATGTAGATTAATAAGAATGTTTTGGGAAGAGGTGAGGGTAACAATTGAAAAAATAATCTCAAAACAAATCATATTGAATCCTAAACTGTTTTTGTTGGGTCTGTACCCAGAAAAGCATAATTTTAATAAAAGTGAAAGAACATTCATAGACCTCAGTTTGCTTAATGCCAAAAAATGTATTGCACTATTATGGAAAAAGACTCATAGACCAGATGTGACTCAGTGGTTAAGACAGATGTTAACAAACCTTCCATTAGAAAGAATAACATATATACTAAAATCAAAGGAAACTGTGTTTGAGAATATATGGAGACCTTTTATTGATTATGTAAAAAATTTAAACATAACTCTTGAAGAAGAAGGTGAATGATGTGTGTGGACCTTGTAAATTCCAAACTGGTGAACATAATATGTATACTTATGTATTGGATTGTCTAGACTAAACAGAGGAGCATTGTTGAAGACTTGATTTTGTTGGTGGTTGTTGGTGTTTTTAGTGCATTTTTTTTTTGTAGTACTTTAGTGTTAGTGTTTGATTGTTTGTATCATGTTTGTTAAAAAAAAAAGGTTCAATAAAGATATTGTGGAAAAAAAAAAAAAAATTAAAATAATCCTGTTACATGTTGGAAGGGGAAGAGGGGGATTTCCTTTGGGTCTGGTACTGAAGAATGAAGGTGATACTCCATTTACCCTGATATTTTATCCAGCAAAAAATAATCTATGAAATAAAGTAAGTGATTAATCATGTTACTGCAGTATTTTAGTAGTCTGATAATGAATAGCAGTGAAAACTGAACATGTTGCAAATACAGACCACAGAGCACAACGTTCACATGGAGCTAAAAGACGCATGTTTACTGTTGCTTAGGTTAAAAAAATAAAATCAATCAAGGGTTGTTGTTTTAAAGTCTGACAGATGATGAGGTCGGCCCACAGGTTAAGATAACTGGCCTCTACTGGATAATGTTCCAAAACTTTCTATTAACTGTAGTTATTAAGATTTTTTTTTTTTCCATATTTCAGTGTCACAACTCCACAAAATCTTCATATCAGCCATTAATTCTCTTTGGTTTAACACAAGCTGGCTGAAGCTGTAGAGCCGTTACTGATTTATGTTTGTGTGGCTCCACTCATTTACTGGACGTGCTTGGAGTTTGATCCAGGAGTGTTTTAAATAAATAACTGCATTATTAAAGGTTAGACTCTAAATCCATCATAATACAGTCATTCTAACAGATTAAAGCACAAAATCTCCATCAGAATGAGCTCACTTATTTTTTTTTTTTTAAATAACTGCCTGCATATATTTATGGTATGAGCCAACTTTGGGATAAACCGTTTTATTAGATGTATTTTCATATTGATCTTGCAGCAGCTCAGTGATTTTAACACAGCGGTATGATGATGTGTGTGATTTTGTGTAGCTGGAGGAAGGGCACACGGGGCGTCTGGAGCGCACTGAGGATCTATGGCTGCGTGTGAGGAAGGATCACGCCCCTCGCCTGGCCCGCCTGTCTTTGGAGAGCCGCTCCCTCAGGGATGTGCTGCTGCATGGTGAGTCACCACAAAACCCTCCCATTGTTAGTCACACAGGCAAAGCTAGACACGGTCTTCAAGTTCTCCAAATATAACCTTTCCCCCCCTTTCTTAAAAATTATACTTACATCCTAGTAAGCATCATTTAGCAACCAACAAAGCTGACTTTATGTAGTTATATAAATACCACATCTAACGGTACTATTATAAAACAAACTATGAAATTCATTTCTCTTTGGTTTAACACAAGCTGGTTGAAGCTGTCGAGCTGTTACTGATTTGTTTGTGTGGTTCCACCCATTTACTGGACATGCTTGGAGTTCATGTTTGATCCAGGAATGTTTTAAGTGATGTTTTAAATAACCTGCAGCAATGCAATACATACTATACCAAATCTAATTAAGTCATATGTTCAGACATTATTTTTAACTTAAATTGCATTATTTTACTCAAAGGTAAGCCTAAACTTGGACGGGAGTTGGGCCGAGGCCAATACGGAGTCGTGTACTTCTGTGACAGCTGGGGAGGACACTACCCATGTGCCCTGAAGTCTGTAGTACCACCTGACGATAAACACTGGAATGACCTGGCGCTAGAGTTTCACTACACAAGGTAGGGTTGGACAGAATAAAACTTAAAAACATGCCATCAGTTACGTAACACACATACTAGCGGACAGTTCTTTTGAGACGTGCATAACGAATACCAACTGAGTCGTGCAGTTTCAGTAGTGGGTACATTTATCATGAGTGAAAGGTTTCTCACAGGACATGGCATTTGCCTTGTTCAAGTGTCTAACTCCACCCGTCTTACAGAAAAATACTTTTGACTGTTGAAGCCTTCGAGCTGTGTCACATCAGTTTATTATTGAAAATGACAGCATCTTATTAACGCTTGTCTGCTCCAACTGTCATAAGTCTGAGGAATGTTTGACTTTCTAACACGGTGCTGAAGCTTGAACAATGACAGACTCAGATAGTTGTACATTCCTCCCCTCTTTGTTTGAATGTGTTGCTGCAGGTCCCTTCCCAAACACGAGCGACTCGTTGACCTGCACGGTTCTGTGATTGATCACACCTACGGAGACGGCTGCAGCATCGCTGTTCTTCTCATCATGGAGCGTCTGCACAGAGACCTCTATACAGGCTTAAAGGTGACCTGATAAAACAAAAGCAATGTATACCTAAAGACTCGTCACTCTGTCAATAGAGCAGCATTGTAATTTTCCACTCTGTTCTGGACACCCATTCACTGGGTTGTCTGTTGTTGTCATTTATCTCCACTAGGCTGGTTTGTCACTTAAGGAGAGGCTTCTGATTGCTCTGGACGTGGTGGAGGGCATCCGTTTTCTCCACAGTCAGGGTCTAGTTCACAGAGACATAAAGCTAAAAAATGTCCTGGTAAGTTTAGCTTGGTAAGGAGAACCTGAATAAAAGAGTGCAACTGTGACCCCGTTTACACCCAGCAATAATGCTTGACCATGTCAAAGTACAGGTGTGAATACACTAAAAATTCAGTTTTCAGTTATATTCAGTTATGTTGTGCTAATTCACAATAGCAGTCGTCTCATAGAACTTTTTTAGCTGAAAGGCAAAGATCCAAGAGATCCCCCACCAATTAGGTGAGCCGTGACATTTTGAGAATGGGAAAAGAAGTGAAAGCCCAGTGCATCATGGGAGGTACCCGAGTTGTCTAAACCTATAGCAGCATAGCTAAGGGAAGGTTGAGGGTCACCTGATCAACCCTAGCTATAAGCGTTATCAAAAAAAGGTTTTAGGCATATTCTTGAAAACAAAAATCAAGTCCGTCTCCCAAACCCAAATTGGCAGCTGGTTTCACAGTCCCTCATTTGACTTGGTGGTGGCACTCAGGAGCTGTTTTACTGTCTGAAGGCTGCTGATACAAAGGAGCGTCCAAAGGGCAAGACGGAGCGATTCAGGGGCAGATGAGTCTGTGGCTGGAGGTGCTTCTTATCCTCCACAAGTCATCATAGAGGGGATGGGCAGGACTTCTGAGGACGGCCTAATGAGACTGCAGGAGTGACTTTTGTATCTGCTCTTCTGTCCAAAGTCACACAGATATTATAAAAAGAAACCAAATATAGAAAAATGTGAAATCCCTGATTTGAATGTGATGAATGAAAAAACCACCACAGACTTTGACACCATAGCTCTACAAATGGCATCAGTTTGGAGGAAAGAACTAAATAAGGCCACAATAACATTGCCATGACTTTGAGCCTGAGGTTGTGTCATACTTTTGGTTCTGCCTTAAACTGTAGGAAGCTTTCCTGTGTGTGATTAAACAAACAATTGGAAAGTACAACTCTTTGCATGTTAACAGTTTTGTCAAATTGTGTTTTTGATTGAACCACATGTTATAAGGAACCAACCATTGTAATCTGTCCTGGTAATTCCAAGAGGTTCTGAAACTTTTTGGGTAAATGTATGTAACATCTCTGCTGTAAGAAAATACATTAATACTACAAATTTACTCTGACTAAACCATCTTTGCATGTTTTCATTTTAGCTGGACAAACAAAATCGTGCAAAGATCACTGACCTGGGCTTCTGTAAACCAGAGGCCATGATGTCTGGCAGCATAGTTGGAACTCCCATCCACATGGCTCCAGAGCTGTTTTCAGGTATGACGATAATTGTATTCGCTGGAAAGTCCCACTATGCTCTTTAAACTGTTCAGTTGATTACAAGCCACTTAAAAATTGAGCAAAAAGTTATTTTCATCAACAGGATAGTAAACATTTAAGCCGAAGTGTTTCATGTCAGTCTCTACTGTGGTTCTTCATATTACAGGAAAGTATGACAACTCTGTCGACGTTTATGCCTTTGGGATCCTCTTCTGGTACCTGTGTACTGGTTCAGTGAAGCTTCCAGACGCTTTTGAGAAATGTGCCAGCAAGGATCAGCTCTGGAACAACGTTAAAAAAGGTAAAGGGACTAAACTGCTGATAATCAGCCCTGTATAGATCCAACTGGGAAGAAATGCATTTAATTTGTGGTATATTGTCCAATTCTTAAAAATCAATCTTTTTTAAAAATTTTGATTGATAAATTGTGTTGTCCAAGCACATCTGTGCTGATAGAAATTTATAGTATTTATAACACTGGTACTCCTGTCCGCCCCGCTGCAGGTGCCAGACCGGAGCGCCTGCCCAGTTTTGATGAGGAATGCTGGCAGCTGATGGAGGCCTGCTGGAATGGGGACCCGCTGCTGCGGCCCCTGCTGGGCATCGTGGAGCCCAGCCTGCAGAGCATCATGAAGCGACTCTGCAGCTGTGATTCAGAGCAGAGAAGCAGCAGCCTTGAGGACTCCAACTGAAAAAACACTCCAGTCAAACTAACACCCGTGTATTTGTGTGCTGTAGGGATTCTAATCAGATTTTGTCATATTTATAAACAATGGAGGTGGACGCAGTATTTCAGAAGAAAAACAAAAACATTTGACCAAACTGTCCTGCATTTACATTATTTATGAGGTGTTGACCTGAAGTGTGCCGATAGATGCGTTTTATTCTTCTTTTTTTTTTTGCTCTGTGTATTTGCATAGGACTCCACTGTTTTTCTCATAGCTGCAGTGCTAATTGCTGCTTTGTTGTTGAATTGTCACTAGATGCAAATTGTTTTAAAAGTAGTCTATTACCAGTATTATGAAAAAAATGTAAGATTAATTTTAGATTGTATTTAAACTGAATATCTATAAAAGTACATTTTTTTTAATAAAATGACCTGTTACAACAAATGATTGTGTCATAAACTGTTATTCAGATCAATTTTTTTGGATTCATTGTTTGAACCCCACCAATGCCTGGTTGTGTCACTTTTATACTAGTAACTACACCAGCAAATACTAGTTAAGTTCTTTATTTTACTGTGCTGTTTGGAGTCATAAGAATGTAGCAGGCTGTGGCAGTATTGGAAAGCTCTGTTACAATGTAAGGTCAAGTAAAATTTCACATTGAATTAAACAGATAAGTTACAATATAACTTTAGAAGTCAGAAATCAGGTAAGTAGCTTTAGCTCCACCTGGTGAAGTTTATTTACACTCCAGTAATATCTGTAGTATAAGAGCTGTAAGGTTTTTTAAGGGATATGTTCATGTGTTTTATCATTCATGTCTGTGCAGCTCTAACCTAAGGTAGGATGTTCCACAGTTTTGGGGTCACCACTGAAAAAGCTCCATCTCCATGAGTTTTGGGCCAAGCCCTGGGAACAGCCAGAAGCAGCTGGTTTGATGACCTCAGTGCTCTGGCTGTAGAGTGAGTGTGTAATAGCTCGGACAAATGGCAAGGAGCCAAAAACATTTAAAAACAATAAGATGTTGAACTGGATGCTAAAATTTATAGGAAGCCAGTGCAGTGATGCAAGAACTGGACTTATGTGGTTACATAGTGTCTTTCCAGTCAATAGGGAGACCGCAGCATTTTGAACAATTTGTAATCATTTCAGTGATGACTGGTCTAGACCAACATAGAGGGAGTTACAGTAGTCTAAATGTGTCATAAAAATATGAATCTGTCTCTCAGTACTTGGGAGGTAGGCCTTTACCTTTGAGAGAAATCTGAGTTGAAAGAAACGGGCTTTGAGTACTGAACTAATTTGTTAAACTCCCAATCAAAAATTATACCAAGGTTTCTTGCCAACAAATGACAGTGTGACTGGAGGGGGCCAATGGCACTGTCATAACCCTCAAAAACACTTTGTTGCCCAAATAAAATTGTTTTATTTTTATTAAAGCTCAGGAAATTAACTTCCATCCAAGACTGGATGTCCCTGAGACAGTCCAATAAAACCTGAATGGATGTGCAAGTGTTAATTTTAAGAGGTAGTGTGGCACATATATTGAGTTCATATTTCCCACAAATGTATGGCTGTATGTTTATTGGGTGCTTCACGTCTCGCGGGACAAAGAAGGTCTGGGTCTGCAGAGATCTACAAGAGATGACTAGGAGGTGTGAGTTTTGGCCTTTGTCTCAGAGAGGATGCCCCAGAAGGATTCCCGGAACATCGAGGGATAAGAGACAATAGTGAAACATCAAAGAGTTGCATTGTGACTGGGATTAAGTACCATGTGATTGTATGTTTGCTAAAGCACCATGTGACTTAGGTTTCGTAGCTCCAGCAGTATAAGAGTGTGGTATTTCATTGCTCAGTCTCTTTTCTTGTTTAGAGATTGCTAGAGTACGTGTTCTCATAATAAAGCTGAACCTGAGAAATAAACTCAGCCTCATCCTTGAACGCATTCTCTACAGTAGGTAAATTTGGACATCATCTGCAAAACAGTGGAAGAAAATATTGTGCTTTCTAAAAATAAAACCCAAAGGCAGCATATACAATGAAAAAAGGAGAGGGCCCAAAACTGAGCCCTGTGAGACCCCACAGTTCAGCTGGGAAATGGCTGAAGAATTTTCTCCCAACTGAACAGGAAAAACTCCTGTCGGATAGATATGATTCAAACCATTTGAGGGCAGTGCCCCTAATTCCCACACATTGGTCGAGACGTGACAGAAGAATGTTGTGGTCAATTGTATTAGAGGCTGCTGTTCGGTCCAAAAGCACAAAAACAGTTACCAGAATCAACCGTTTAAAATCAAATCATTTAAACTCTTAAAGTACTGTGATGTGCTATAAAACCAGACTGGAATTTCTCAGAAATGTCATTTAGATCAATGTGGGTTTGTAGTTGTTCATTAACAACCTTTTCTAAGACTTTTGAAATAAAAGGAAGTTTTGAGATGGGTCTAAAATGGATAAAACTGGGGGGGGGGGTGTCAAGATTAGGCTGAACCACAGCATGTTTAAGAGCTCAAGGAACATCACCAGACATTAAAGAACAATTAATTATATCCACCACAGAAGGACCAATAATGTTAAAAACTTCCTTAAAAAGTCGTGGTGGCAAGCTGTCAAAACGACAGTTTGAAGGCCGTAAACATTGAACCACATCAGTCACAGCAGTAAGAAACACTGGTTCAAAACTGTCAAAAACAGCTGAGCACATCTTTGAAACAGGAAGATCTCCTGTAGGTGGAGACAGAGATGACCTTAGAACAGAAATTTTGTCAATAAAAACTGAAGGAATTTCCCCACATATTTTGTCTGAATACCAGTGTGGTCAAAGGGATTTAAAAGTGTTTAAAACATTAAAAACAAACAGGTTTGATTAAAAACAGACTTTTTGCAGTTTTCACAGCCCACTGATATTCCCTAACTGTCTTTCAAAATATCCAAAGAAACTTGAAGGTGGTCCTTTTTCCATTTTCTTTCTGCACATCTACAGATGTGCGTTAGGGTATGAGTAGTATCGGTCAGCCAGGGTTCTGTAATTGGCTTGGAAGGCCTGCTTTTAAAAGGAGCAACCACATCCAATATTTCAGTACAAGTGGAATTAAATATCTGCCTCCCGCCCAAAGATGCTGGGATAGGCTCCAGCCCCCCCGCAACACGAAAAGGATTAAGCGGAAGAAGATGAATGAAAAAGTTATTAGAGCTGAAGCTGCAGTAATTATCCCAAGTATGCAGCGCAGAAAGTTCAAAGGTTTCAGAAAATGTGCTGCTGTCAAAAAATATAGTTGAAAACCAGAAGTTTACATACACTGTATAAAAAAGATGCAACCTGTCTAACAATAATCAAATTTTTCCCGTTTTAGGTCAGTCAGGATAACCAAAATTATTTCTATATTTTTAGAATTTTTTTTTTGAGATTTTTTTTTTATTACTTCTAAGTCAGAAGTTTACATACACTAAGATTACTATTCCTTTAAACAATTTTGGAAAGCTCAGATGATGATGTCATGGCTTTGAAAGCTTCTGGTAGGTTAACTGGCAACATCTGAGTTCACTGGAAGCACACTTGTGGATGTATTTTAAGGCTCACCTCAAACACACGGCTTCCTTGTGTAACACCATTGGAAAAATCAAAAGAAATCAACCACGATATCAGAAAGAAAACTGTGGACCTCCACAAGTCTGGTTCATCCTTGGGTACAATTTCCAGATGCTTGAAGGTGCCAAGTTCATCTGTTCAAATACTTATATGTAAGTACAATTGTTTGAAACCATGGGATGGGAATGTCAAGAAAAGCCATCATACTGCTCAAGAAGAAGAGGGGTTCTGTGTCCCAGAGATGAACGTGTTTGGTGTGAAATGTGTGTATCAACCCCAGAAAAAAAAGCAAAAGACCTTGTGAAGATGCTGGCTGAAGCTGGTAAAAGAGTGTCATTATCCGCATTGAAATGAGTCCTGTACTGACATGGGCTGAAAGGCCACTCAGTGAGGAACATAAAGTTTGCAAATGGACACAGTTACAAAGACCTTCATTTTGGAGACATGTCCTGTGGTCTGATGAAACTAAAATTGAACTGTTTGGCCATAATGACCATTGTTACATTTGGAGGAAAAAGGGGGAAGCCTGTGAGAATGAGAACACCATCCCAACTGTGAAATACGGGGGTGGCAGCATCATGTTGTTGGGGGGGGGGGGGTTGCTGCAGGAGGGACTGGTACAGATGGCATCATGGGGCAAGAGCATTATGTGGAAATACTGAAGCAACATCTCAAGACATCAGCCAGGAAGGTAAAGCTTGAACGCAAATGAGCCTTTCAAATGGACAATGACCCTAAGCATATGCTGCCAAATTAGTTAGTGGCTTAAGGACAACAAAGTCAATGTTCTGGAGTGGCCATCACAAAGCTGAAAAGACGTATGGGAGCAAGATGGCATACAAACCTGACTCAGTTATACCAGTTCTGTCAGGAGGAATGGGCCAAAATTCCAGCAAACTATTGTGAGAAGCTTGTGGAAGGACACCCAAAACATTTGACACAAGTCATACAGATTAAAGACAATGCTACCAAATACTAAGGAAATGTATGTACACTTCTGATTCTTTTAAAAAAAAAATAATCTTAAAACACACTAAGCTGGTTGGATAAGATTACACACCCTTAAACTAACAATTTCCTAAACCAGTTTTTGATTTAATTACAGCATTCAATCGCTGTGTCTAGGAGTAGCAGGGATGTAGTGCACCACATATCAGACACATTTGTCCTCTCCCCCTTGCAAAAGTGCTCCAAATCTGTCAAATTGTGGGGACATCTCTTACATGCAGTCCCAGGTCAACCCAGATTTTCAACTGAATTGAGGTCAGGGCGCTGGCTGTATCATTCCAGAACTTTAATTTTCTTATGGTGAAATCATTCTTTTATAGATTTGGATGCATGTTTGGAGTCATTGTGGTGCTGAAAGGTTAAACTCTTCTTTATCTTCAGCTTTCTAGCAGACACTTGAAAATTTTAGGGCAAAACTGAGCAGTATTTTGAACTGTTTGTTTTTCTTCCACCTTGACTAAAGCTCCAGTTCCAGCTGAAGAAAAGTAACCTCAAAACATGATGTTGCCATCATCATGCTTCACTGTGGGTATGGTGTGGTTTTTGCATCAAACATACCTTTTGGAATTGCGACCAAAAGGTTCAACCTTAATTCTATCAGAACACGACACGTTTTCCTACATGCTTTTGGGAGACTTGATGTACTTTTGACACAATAACAATACTTTCAGACATATAGGGAATATGAGTTATCATTGTCATCCTGTCCAGTGTTCCTCTAAATCTTTTCATTAATCATCAATTTTGGAGGGATGTCCCGCTCCCAGTAATGTCACTGTTTAATATTTTCTCCACTGTTGATGACAGTCTGTACTGTTCCACAGTATACAGTATGTAATACCATGGAATTTTTTGTGTCCCTGCAGGATGCAACTGTGCAATGTCAGGAAAATCCTACTAGGACAGCTGAACTTTATTTTGGGTTAATCAGTCACTTTAATTGATGACAGGTGTGTACCCACAGAGACTGAATGCTGTCATTGAAGCTGCGTTCCGATCGCCCAATAGTATACTCCGAAGTGGACTGCACAGGATATCCACCATATTAACTGAGATTCCAAATCGAAGGGAGCGAACGTGTTATGTCCATAACTTGGGTAAACAAACAGGCTGGAGGTGCAGTTGAACGTAACTTTATTATAATGAACCACAAACCACAAGGTGCTCTGTACAGGCCAAGGGGTCGACGGCGAAAGAGACGGTGCTCTTCCGCCTTAGCCCTTTATACCCCCTGGTGACGGCAGAACCGGAAAGGCGGGACCGTCACCCCCACTACACCCAGGGTATACTCAACACCATATTGGTACACCACATACCCCCCCACCCCGGTAGAAAAATGTCAGACACACCAATTGGCCCTCCCAAATTTAAACCCGACATACACGCTAACTGTAATAACACATATGTACTACACACACACACACACACACACACACACACACACACACACACACCTATCCATTCACACAACACAAGCAAACTAGAGGTGGCCAGGTAGATTGCTGACCCACCTCAACACGGCTAGATGGGTTATTCTGCTGTCTTTGAAATTAGGGTCCATGAAAATAAAATGGCCGTGTTCCTAAAAACGAAAACAATCGCAGAACATATATATAGTCAAAACTCTCATAACACTAAGAACACATAACATCAACAGTTAATATGCACCATCGTAATTCGTTGCCAGCCCCCACCCCAACACACCCACCCCACAACTTGGGCAATTCACCAAACAAAACATATACCAAATATAACACAAACAGTGTTGAGGATTTTTTTTTTTTTTTTTTTAAACACAGGGCAAAATGCAACCAGTACATATTAACTTTGTGACTCTTGGGTAAAACGGCACATTAGCAACTCCATAACACCATACCAATAGCACCCCCCAACAGTTACCTTACAGTTCCGATGGGAGACCCACCCCGTGAATTTCCATCTGGCGGATCCCTCCCAGAGTGCCTTCGCCTCTTCGTCTCTAGGGATGAGCCACGTCGGATTTTCTTCTCATCCACTCGCCGCAGCTCGTTAGGGTGTCTCCACGATTCATTGGACAGTCTCAGGTAGCCGTTCTCCTGGGCAGCCATCATCTGCAGCCGTCCCTGGTCATCTCGCTGTTTTCTTTTCTTGTGGACGCCCCTCAGCCGAGCCTCTTCCTTAGGCCGGACCTCGTCATCAATGCGCAGAGGGGCTCGACTCGGCTTCAGAAGTACACCATGTTGTGACCGGGCTTCCTTCCTGGGTCAAACTGTTCTGCCGACCCGGTCCGAAACCCTCTTCAAGTGTTGTTGTTTGGCACGTCGTGAAATCACGCCAGCTGGTCCTGCCCCGCTCTTCTTCCTCCCAAACGCCGGCACAGCCCCTGCAGCTCCTTGCTTCTCGGTATCACTAGGACAAACTCCGGAACTCGAGGGAGCTAGCGTCTTGGCTCCATCAGCCGTCCCGGGCATTCCGCTGTGCCGTCCAGTTCCCACATCCAGGGTAACTTGGACACTGCCATCAGAACCCTCTCGAGATGGCGCTCCACAGTGCTGGTCTTGCACACCCCCCATAATACCAGGCCAGTCACTGTCCCAAACCGCATCGTCCTCCATGTGTGGAGCAGGTCGGTCCCACAAACCGCAGCCCGACCACTCCTCTCTGACGCCACAGGTGAATGTGGATCCCAGGCCATAGAACATATCACATTCCATGATATTCGACCCAGTGGAGGTCACCACAACTTGGACATTAGACATCATCACCGACTTGAACCTCGCCATCAATTCCAGCGAACCCACGATGGCCAACTTGATTCCACCATAGCCAAAGTAAGCTGTTGACAGGTCACTCACGTGGTAGTGCGGGAACAGACTCCTCACAGTGGCCCAGTTCAACACCGAAGCTACCACTCCCGTGTTTACCACCAACGGTACTTCCATGCCATCCAGGGAAACGTTGCAGTAAATTCGTCCATCTGTGCTCGGGGAGACAGTATGAACAACCGTAGGAGTCGCTGCAGGGGAATTCGCCCTACGTCTTCGGTCCCCTCGCTCAAAATTTTTGCAGGCCCTGGCGAAATGGTGCAGAAGACCATACTTGCCACAGCGGTTGCCCTTCGCTGGACACTCTCTTGCCTTGTACCGGTGCCTGGTGAACCCACAGCCATAACATCTTGGCATACCTGGGGCAGACCTAATTTTTACAGCGGCAGCATATTCCTCTTCATTCACGCTGTCTTCGCTGTCCGAGTCCACAGCCAGCGCCTTCAAACTTGGTTCATTTCGCCCCGACGTGCTTCTCTCACTGAGGTCTTTTGATAATTTCTCTGCTGCCTCATCTCAATTGCCGTGGCTAATGTCAGTTCACCCGGGTAAGTCAGGAGCCTCGAATGTGCTGCAGAACAAAGAGTGTGCTCCGCCAGTTGATCACGGACCATCTCTTCCTCTAGGGCTCCAAATTGGCACTCCCCCACCAGCTGACGTAGGTCTGCAACATAACGCTGCACCGACTCTCTTGTCTGTTGGTGGCACTGCCGAAACTGGATTCTCCGGACTATGACGTTTTCCGGAGCGCAAAAATAATGTGCCATTAGCCCAACCATGTCTTCAAAAGTATCTGACCCTCCATGCCAAGATTATGGGCCAGTATAGCTCTCACACGCAGTTTCTCGAGCTCACCGAGGTTTAGGGCCACCAGATAATTCTGGAAAGCCATGTACCACCTAGCCCAGGGGACAGGTGGCTCGCCCGGAACCTCCAAAAACGGCCAAAAAGTAGAAACAGCTCTCTCCACACCTTTCTCCTCGTTGCCAAATCTTATGTCCATAACTTGGGTAAACGGTAAACAGACTGGAGGTGCAGTTGAATGTAACTTTATTATAGTGAACCACAAACCACAAGGTGCTCCGTACAGGCCAAGGGGTTGAGGGCGAAAGAGACAGAGCTCTTCCGCCTTAGCCCTTTATACCCCTGGTGACGGCAGAACCAGAAAGGTGGGGCCGCCACCCCCACTACACCCAGGGTATACTCAACACCATATTGGTACACCACAGAATGATCTTCAGTTCAAAGGGAACTGAGAACTGTGCAGGGAAGAGGTGAACAACCGTACATCACTTCACTAGAAGTTGACAAGAAGATTACCCATAAGCCATTGTGCCTCAAATACAAGTAAAACAAACTATTCTTGCTAACGTTATTAACAAGCTATACTGATGTTGGTTATTGTTTATATCAACTGATTGTAATAAAAATATATTTGTATTAATATTTTATTTAGGAAATATAAATTATCCACCATAGCATCAGTACGTGTCCATGGTTACCGTGGTAACGCATGGAGGAGGGAGCCGACAGTTACAGGGTGTTTCAAATGGAGAAATTTTGTGAAGGGCAGTTAACTGATATTCCTTGAGAATGGAGCAGGGAGTAGGGAATACAGTTGAAAGTACACTGTGGATCGGAACGTAGCTTATGTGTATTATGCTGTGTGTATGTCTGTCGTCTACTGTTATGCTGCTGTTACATTGTAATTTCCCAGTTTGGGCTCAATAAAGTACATCTATCTATTAAATCAAAAAGTGCTTCAACATAGTAACGGTGCACACTCCCCCCCCCCCCATATTTTCACCCTAACAGATTTGTTTTTCAGTTGAGGTGTAAAGGTTTATAGGTTACATTAAAGGTGGGAAAAGTGTATAAATTATTTATCCTGGTGTTTCACTCTCTTTTTTTACATGAAAAACTATCCTTTTAATGGGTGTGTGTGTAGATGGCAATAAATTAGTTCCTGAACTGGAAAAGAACAGTTTTCATTCTTGATTTATATTTAACATATTAACATTCTTGTATTATACTTCTTGTAAGAACAAATGATCAAGTCATGGCAATATAAACACATTTTTAAGCAGCCTTCAAATCACTGAAAGCAAAAGTAACTACAACGAAGTAACAGAGTAAAAGTACATTTTTTTTATCTTATAACCCTTTTACACAGGGGTGGAGATCGTTGAGAGATTGCTGAATGATGACAAAACAGTCAGATCTCCAAATGATCTTTTAATGGTCTCTCAGCAATCACCAAGATCTCTCAATGATCTCCACGGTCCAAGTTTTGACTTGGTCCAAAACAATCTCTCAGCAATCACCAAAGGGAAGTGATCTCTGACTAATATCGATTTCCCAGCAATCCCTCATTGATCTCTCAGCCATCTCTACATTCCAGGTTTAAAAATTTGCTGATCACTGAAAGACTGCTGAGAGATCACTGGGAGATCGTTAAGCACTCCTTGAACTCTGCTTGACTGCTTAACAATGTCATCAATCTCTCTATAATCTCTCAGCAATTTTTCAAGGAATTTCTAATTTTTTCCACCAAAAAGTGAGAGATAACAGAGATCACTGAGCGTCTGATCAAAGATCAACACAGTTCACTGAAAAATCACTGGGATCATTGGGAGACCGATTAAATCGTTGAGCACTCCTTGAGAGTTCAGTGAGAGTTTGTCGAGAGATTGCTTTCCTTTGGTGATCATTGAGAGACTGTTTTGGAAGAAATCAAAATCTCAACTGTGTGACTGTGGAGATCACTGGAAGATCATTGAGAGATCTTGATGACTGCTGAGAATTCTGGAGTGTTTTTTTTTCTTCAATGATCTCTCAGGGATCTCCACCCCTGTATAAAGGGGGTAGAAGAGCACTAAAAGCCTCTCGTATATATGTACGTCTTTGGTCACCCAACAAACTCAATGATCTCTCAGCGATCTGTCCTGGTCTCTGAAGTAGCCATGGTCTCCTCAAAGTTTTGACTCAGTCCGAAACCCACAAGGATCTCACAAACAATCCCAAGGATTAAAAACTGGCCCAATCTCTCGGCGGTCTCCCTGCTGTGTGAAGGGGCCCTTAGTAGTCTTCACTGAAATGCCGTATATGGTAATGAAAAGGCTGCAGATGCTGAAATAAAAGGATAAAACATGCCCAAAATATACTGCATTATTCAAATTGTAGAATAGTGTCCTGATGTCGGTCAATTAAAAAGTCAGAATTGTGGAATTAGAAATTCAGGCAAGATGAAGATGGTAGAAAACATTTTAATTGGTACAAACAGGAGCAGCAAAGTAAAAGACGGCGTTGTGTTCGGACACTAGTGTTATGACACCGTATGATGGACGGAGTAGTGCTGATCCTCATGGCATGAAATTTATACGGTAAATTCATACGGTCTGTAAAAATGGCGCTGACAAATATCACATCCATCTGATAAGATACAGTAGCTTCTCCCTTGGAGGGTGTGAATGTGTGGCAAAACTTTACATATTTACCTACATTTTAAGATATGATCTGGACTCATTTCCAGGCCACTGTACAGCAGAAGTGGATCACAGCTCAAACAGCATGACAGCAGCAATTTGCACATTTTTTTTTTACTATTTACAAAAGACAAAAGCTTTGACTCTAATTCTATAAAAGACAGCTGTTTAGTGACTGAACTGGGACGTGTCCGTCCCTCCAGATAAAACGATGAAAAACGAGAGCGATGCCATCCATAAAAAAACCCCCCCAAAAAACCTGCTCTCGGCGATTTACAAAAACAAAATAAAAATGTTTATCAAAAGTCTTGTGAGTTCTTTTCGCACATGTAGGTTCGCCCTCCTGTAGGCTGTCAGTGCATACAGCTGTGAACATCTGTCTTCTCCAAAAATGTCCTTCGTTAACGAGAAATAGCTTATATGGAAGGTCCTTTACCAGGCAGCACAGCCATTTTTTTTTTGTCCAGTGTTCCTTTGAACGTCCCACACTCCAACGCCTTCCACCTCCCGGCCATTTGACGCCCGTAATAATCAGAGTCTGATTTTATCACACCAGCAGACATGGTCCAGTCAACATAAATGCAGAAGTAGATGATAAAGGAATTTCCCTGAATGTTTTTAGGTGTACAACGAAAAAAAAAAAAAAAAAAAAGAGAAAAGACCACTTCATTGTTCCACAGACAACACATCTACTGTACTCAGTAAAAAAAAAAAAAAAGTGCATTATTTCAAGTATGTAAACAAAATCAGGTCTTGGACTTGTTCTGTCAGCGTGTGAGAGCTTGGGTCAGTGCGACGACTCCTGAGGTTTGGCACCTGACGACGACGGGCGACTCCTCCTCCCCCACACACATTTTTGTTTCGTTTTCTGAAGAGGAAGTGCGGTTCTTCACTGCTGGCGATGACGGCGGCGATGGAGGAGGCTCTATGACCTGTAAAGACACACCCCTCCGTCAGCGAGGTCACATGGAGGTGTTGCAGTGGCTGCTGGGAGAACAGGGTGGCGTGAGGATGAGGAGGGGGAGGAGGAGGATGGGGAGGCACAAAACAAAGGATTAAAAGGAAAAAAAGTGATGGCAATGAATCACTTCTGTGCGGATGGATGGACGGACGGACGGATGGGCGCACAGACACCGGTGGTGATGGGGGAGAGAAGAATGCACCGATCTGAAGACCGTGATCCTGATTGTTTCTGAATGAGGATCAGAGCTTCATGGGATAAAATTAAAGAACAAAAATCTATGATTTTTGAAAAGAGAAGAAGGAGCAAAGAAAGTTGATTAGTAAAGTGGAATTTAAATGTGTTTAAGAGAAAAACTATGACAGTTTGTCTTTAGCAGACACTGGCCGGTGCGTTTCCTGTCTGGAGGTCATTAGTCGGCAATCTCTATTATGCAAAGAGCCCTTCTGTGAGACTTTTGACCAGCCACAATATCTGAGCCTGAAACCCTGAAACCCTGAAACCAGGCACAGACAGACCCCTGCTGCTGCTCGGCCACCTGCCCACTTTAGCCTCCGACGTGCCCTTCTGCAGAGCTTTGGTTTTTTAAAGGTATAAAGCCCCGCCTGTGCCTGTAGGTCGTCAACAGAAATAGAAATGCCAAGTAACTACAGTAAAATCCCTGCTACTGCATGGGACTCCACTCTTTTCAGTATTCAGGAGTGCCCCCCCCCCCCGCCCCCGCCTTTTTTTGGTTGAGCACAACACTGCTGAAAACTAAGGTAACACTGCAGCGTTACCAGTACAAACTGGCCTCACACCATCACTATTAACAGCATTTTCCTTATAAAATGCTCTTGAGGAAAATTTATGAGATTTCTGGCATAAATGTTCTGGTTTTCTAATAAATTTGTCCTATTTTTCTTTGAAAATGTGTCACTTTTTCAAGTAAAAATGCAGTCTTTCCACATAAATTTGTCACATATTTTTTCAGAAAAATGCAATGTTTCCAACTTTGTAATTTTTTTTTTCAGAAATTCTGTGATTTTTATTGCAAAATTGCAAGTTTTTTTTCCCCCAATAACATCAACTTTTCCCCTAAATTTGTCATATTTCTGGCATTCCTCCCTGTAAATTTGTTACCCTTTTCAGGTAAATGTGCAGCACTTTATTATTCTAAAAAAATCACAACTTTTCCTGTGATTTTTCTCTTTTTTTTTCCTGCAGAAATTCTGGGACTCTTTCTTGCATAACTGTTGTGAGAATTTTTGGCAAAAATTTCCAGCTTTTCGTGTTGTTTTCTAATAAATTTAATTTTTTTTCTTCTCAAACATCTGTGTCCTCTTTTCACTGAAAGTTTTGAATTTATCGTTAAGGCCTAAGGAGCCACTAGCGATGGGCAGAACAGCCACATGTGGCTCCAGAGCCGCAGGTTGCAGACCCCTGGTCTAATAGGACGCTCATATTATACATATATTTATTATTTAGTATCTGCAGCAAGTAAAAACTGCCATAATTACACAGATCACAACTTTTATGTAAATGTGTCTTTGTTTCTGAGTGAATTAAATTCCTATATCAGGTATTCACTGAAATTTGTAATTCTGTAATTTCTCCAATTAACCTAACTTGCATGTTTTTGACCTGTGGGAGGAAACCTGAGTACCCGGTGTAAACCCACACAGACACGGGGAGAACATGCAAACTCCACACAGAAGGGTCACTGATGGTCAGGGGGCGGGATCGAACTTGCGGCCTTCTTACTGTGCTGCCACAGCGCGAACCACTGCACCAGTGACATATTTGAGCTTTAACACGCGGCTCCATGTCCACTGTTTTAAAGCATAAAACAGCAGGACGGATGCTGTCTTCATTTGGCTGCAGGGGAACATTTAATATAATCACAGTATCGGGTGGACATGAGACAAACGCTGAAGACAAAAGTCACTGATCTGACACGGACAGCAGAGTGAAACACAATGACTTCAGTAACAAAGACAGAAACCAGACCGACGTGATTATTTTACTTTAGTAATATCTCACACCAACTCTCTATTCTCAGTGTGCGTGAGCTACAAATTCCCATTGTGCCCACGTGGATGTAAACACTGTGTACATGTGACTGAATTTTGTTCATTTAACGAACTTGTGTTGCAGTTTGAATCCCATCAGGACAGCCTGCATAGAATTTGCTGCATATCAGTTTCATTTATGAGCAGATCAGTAACATTTCAAAAATTTCTTGTCTTGATGTGACTTTTTACAGTGATCAAGAGCATTATTTGACAAATAAAACTTATAACACATCAATAAAATATGCATAAACACGTCAGGATGCAGTTCATAACTGCAGTGTAACACAGCCACTCAGCTGTCTGTGACACCTGCTGTTTGTTGAGCGAACTGCAGCTCCGTTCATTTACGTTTCCAAATGGCCTGTACTTGGACAGGACAGGGGTCTGCAACCTGCGGCTCTGAAGCCACATGTGGCTCTTTTGCCTATAGCAATGGTTCTCTGATGCCTCGAGGAAAAAACCCACACATTTCCAAGAAAAGAAGCAACACATTTTTAAGAAAAAATGGTTGTGCATTCATGAGAAAAATATCATAAAAAGCAGAAAATGAGACAACCTGGCATTTTTAAGAAAATGTCACAAATTTAGAAAAACTGCAGCAGTTTTCTGAGGAAAACATTCCCATAATTTTACAAGAAAAAAAGTCACAATATTTATGGGAAAAAAATGACAAATTAACTGAAAAAAGTTGGACTTTTATGAAAAAATGTAACAAACTTATGAGAATAGCTGAAAATTTATACCACAAATATTCTAAATTTACAGAAAAAGCTACAGTTTTATGAGGGGAAAAACACACAAATTTGAAAGAAAAAAGCCATAAAAGATCTGTTGAAAAAAGACAGATTAACCAAAAAAAGAAAACTGTGGCACATTCATTTATGAAAAAGGATGCATTTTTAACCGAAAAAGGAAAATATTCATTAAAAAAAGCACCATTTTTATGAGAACTGTCTATTAAAAAAAGGTTGTAATTTTATTGGGGAAAATGATACAAATTTACATAAAAAGTCTTTAATTTTTCTTGACAAAGGTATCAAATGTGCAAAGAAAAATATTGCAAATTTATGAAAAAAGCAGAACACATTTATACCAAAAATACAATAAATGTTAGAAAAACATCACCGTTTTAAAGATGAAAACACCCACACAAACTTGCAAGAAAACATTTCACAATTTTATGTAAATAATCAAAAAAAATACTTTTGTGAGAAAAGGGGAAAAAAAATTTTTGCAATCAAAAAAGCTGCAAATTTATGAGAAAAAACCTCTCAATACTGATGTCAGGCCAGATGGTAGCTGCAACTCTGCTGTTTTCCCTGAGTTTGCAGGCTCAGATATTTTTGTGCCTCCATGCAGATTTTTCAGACAAAAACCACTCCAAGCGGCTCTTTGTGTCGTACAGGTTGCCGCCCACCGGGACAGGAGAAGAAGAGGTTGCTCTGGCTGGAACTCTAACCAGACCCCCCAAGACGTCAGGGGTGGGGGACATAAGCGCTTTTTAGATGCACTACACCACATTTTGGGGAAGATTCTGAATTGATGCATAAAGGTCAAAGAACGAATTTTCAAATGTGCGGAGCAGCCCATGTGCGTCTCTGCCAGAATGCTTTCGAGGTAATCTGGTGATTAAAACAGTTTCCTCACAGCTTGACACGCACCGCAAAGCCATAAACACGTGGACAGATGTTTTGTTACAAGTTAACACTGTGAACATGTTTTTGGTTCAAATGGACTTTCTGATGCAGATACTCACTCTGATCCTGACGAATCCCCATCTACCGTCCCTGCCTTGATGCTCAGGGCGATGCCGTTCAGCTGATCGGGGAGGCTGGGTTTAGCCGGACCCGCTCGGCCGCCACTAGACGAGGATCCGTGTGGGGATGCTGTGCTCGAAGCGTCTTCACACAGCTCGCTGTGGACGGGGTTGAGACTGTTCCTCTCTACAATTGGAGAAAGCTGCTTCTTCTTCAGGATCCCTGTCCAGGGTGACAACATGTAGGAGGTTGGACGTCTTCATTAAGAAGCTAAAAATGTCTTCAGCTCTTTGCTTTCATTTAAAAATTTCACCTTTGTGAGGGTGTACGCTGAAGTTTGGCAGACTGGAAGGCAGGAGCACCGTCACGGCGTCCTGCGTCCGATTGTCTAACGTCCGAGTGTCACGGATGAGGAACGGCTCTGGACTGGTTTCCATTTTCGCTCTGTCTCCAGCTGTGAGCTCGCTGTCACTCAGCGCCGCTCCAGGCCAGAACATTTTACTCAAACTGTCGTCTGGAAAACAAACGAGGAATGAGTGAAATGGTACAAAGCTCCAGTTTGTGTCATTATCAGCCACATGAATAGAAAACAGCAGAAGTTTTGGGGAAAAAATGTTTAAAATTTATTTTAATATTCCAAAATGTTTTTTCCCCCTATTTGAATGGGTGCAGTCTATTTTAGGAAAACCATTCAGTCCTCAGAAGAGTGGCATGAATTAATCAAACTGTCTCAGCCTAGGGGTCAGCAACCTGCGGCTCCAGAAGCACATGGAGCTCTTCTGCTAAAAAACTACCAAAAACCTCTTAATTTTATGAGGGGGGATAAAAGTCTTAAACTGGCAAAGAAAATTTCAAGTTTAAAAGAAAAACTTCACTTTTTTTTCAGAGAAAACATACAGTAAAGCACATTTATAAGGAAAAAGTAAATTTATAAGAATGAGGGTTTTTTTTTAAATTAAATTTGTAGCTTTTTTTTGCAGCTTTACAACTTTTTTTTTTCCTCTTACTGATTGATTGTCAAAGCTCCAGGAAGCCGGAGGATGCAGCGGTCAAAATGTGATCACATGATCGCAGCAGAGCCGGCAGTGCTGAAGACACCTTTCTAATTTAAAAACTCCATTGTGTGTGTGTGTGGTGTATGTCATGACGACACACTAAAGTCATAAACTGTGACCAGACGAGGACAGTTTTACCGTGCAGCTGGGGTCTCTTAGACGCCAGGTTTTCCCAGCATTCCTCCGGTGGGAGGGGCCCCTCCTCGTCCTCGCTGTCAGAGGAGTGTGTGGATGCGTAGGAGCCGCTGTGGTCATCCTCCAGAGACAGGTCGCTGTCCGAGTCGCTGTCACGATCTAAACGCAGAGAGAGGCCGGTTATGAAGTGACTCCTGTGACAGCGGGTGGAGTAAATCACAGGAGACGAATGACAGCGCTACCATCCAAGTGCTCCTTAGCTTCATGGAAGAGGGACGTGTGGTCGTTCAGAGCGATGTGCGCCTGACTGTTACTTAACCCGTCGTCCCTGAAAAAGAGTCAAGAGGTTTAACTTTCAGTAGGTCCGTCAGACGTGTCTACCTTTATCCTGAAACAGTGTGAATACCTGAGGACAAATGGGACGTAGCTCTGCTGGCTCTTCCCACTCTGCATGGTGCCGTTCAGCGATACACGGGAGTCTCCGAAGGGGAGGTGATACAGCCGTCCGTCCGTGTAGTTTGTGCTGCATTTGTAACTCTGGAGATATAGGTGAGTGGGAAGCAAACTCACAACAGCTCATAAACACGCTGTTCTTTTGATCTTATGAACAAAATTCCACAACCAGACCCAGAACATTACAGAAGAAAAGAGAAGGCATGAAACGAACCTTCTCAGTCTGAGCACAATGTGGCCTGTTGCAGGATGTGTTTTTACTTTGTGGAGTGTGGGCGTTGCACTTTTTTAAACTGTGACCAGCGTGTTTTTGTGGTTATGCTTTTAACCTCTTGCACTCCGGTGTACCGCAGGCGGACACGTCTCTGCGTCCTAGAGCGCACGAGGGCGCCCTCACTGTGCATCCTAGTGCGCACTGGAAAAAAAAGCTGCATTTCCGTTCTTCCACTACAGACACAGCTGCGAACAGAAAGCCAAAGGAGTGCTTTGATTGGTTTAGATGTGATTGACCTCTCATTCGACTAATAAGAGCCTTGAATTGGGTTTCTGAAACCTTGAAGAACCAATGACTGAAAACCTAGCAAGAAGGACCCGCCTACCAACGGCTGCGAATACAGCCAACCAATTGAAGCACAGAAGTTTGAAAGCGTGCGTCCCTTGCCTAACATCTGTTTTGTGTAAGGCTGGGTGACACACAGGCGTTCGCCAGTCTTTTTTTCTTACTACTGTTCTTATATGTTTTGAAAAATCGTTCGCCAAAACCGCAATCATGGAAGCGCAAAACCGCAATAATGGAATTATGGTTTGACCGGGTCGCGTGACCAGAATCACGAGTCCGTAACAAGCAGATCAGCATCATGTTCGTCTGACAATGAGGAAGAGAAGTTCGCCAGCTACACTGCTGTTGTGGACAGGTAAGTAAGTGTTATAAGCTAAATTATTCTTTATCCCTGAAAATTGTAATCAAAATGCTTGCTTGCTTGCTTGTTTTTTTTTTGTTTTTTTTTGTTTTTTTCTTTTTCTTGCCTTCTGATTGTTGCTCTGAGTGTTGCTATCCCTGTGCTGTTGCAATCCTGGAATTTCCCCGTTGTGGGACTAATAAAGGCTTATCTTATCTTATCTTATCTTAAAATGACTTTTGACCGATCGGTAAATCACAACTGTGCGTCATTGCAACATGACGGACCCGGACCGCTCCAGTCCGGGTCTGTCGAACATGTTGAACGTTCGAACATGTCCAACACGTTCGAACATGTCGAACATGTTGCGAACGTCATTGCGAATGGCCCCCCCGTTATGTTGTGAACGCCCCCCCCCCTGCTACTCTTCTGTAGCGGATTGCAGATATATTGCAGATATTTTAGTACAACTGTGCGTAGTAGACTGCGGCACACCGTCACCGCTTTCCGTCATGTAGCGATGGGCGATGTCCGTCCTCTGTAGCGGGGGGGGGGGGGGGAGTTGTTATCTTCTACATTACAGATATTTTAGTATAATTTTTAGTGCACTGTAGGTTATTTTTTCTTGTAAAAAAAAGCCACACATTTTTTACGTGGCATGCTTCTTTGTGTGTGGGGGCTTGTTTGTTCATTCATTCATTCATGAAAGAATAAACAACCCCCCCCCCCCCACACGCACACAGCCCTTCACCTTACATTAGAGCCCAAGATGAAGCTTCTATATTGAATCATTCAAAAGTTACAGACGTTTTTCCAAACTGTGCCATTTGGCACAATTTGGCACAGTTCAAAAACGCCTGGGAACAACCTAAGAAAAAAGCTGTGTAATATATTCATTTTTTGTGGTATTGTTACAAAATTTTGACCTCAGCTGGATAACAATTGGTTCTACATTTCTGTTGCACTTTCCATCCTGGATCTGACAGCTGTGTGTTATTTGCAAGCATTTGTATCCAAAAAAACACCCAGGCGAAATTTATTTTCTTCAAGTTCAGTATGTTTAGATGACTGTAACTCAGTGGCAGGAGCACTTAGAGAGATTATGACTGTTTTGCCAAAAAATTCAAAGTGTTTTCTTTTAAATGAGACCAACCCCATGAAGATGCTGCAAAGGGTTGAAGAACAGCTTTTGATTTACTTGGGGTACGTTATTTTTTGGCGTTTTTAGGGAAATTGACCAGAGTGCAAGGGGTTAACTGGTCAGGGTTTGGAACAAGAATGTAAGCAGTCAGCTTTAGTAAAGTCTGTTTGTTTTACTCCATATAGGTAAAATATAATCAATGTAACCTGGAAAACTAACACAGCTGTTGAATCAATCACTGGATTCAGTCAGTTATGTATCCAGGTGACTAGACAATAGCAGTAACAGATATTAAAGGAAAATAAATGCAATCTGAATAATTTTGGCAATTTTTAAACACAAGATGCTAATTCAAACAACAAAAAAATACATGAATTAACAGATAATCCATGTAGAGTGCTGTGAAAAAGTATTTGCCCCTTCCTGATTTCTTGTATTTTTGCATATTTATCACACTTAAATGTTTCAGATCATCAAACAGATTTTAATATTTGACAAAGATCCATCCATCCATCTTCTTCCGCTTAATCCTTTTCGGATTGTGGGGGGGCTGGAGCCCATCCCAGCATCTTTGGGCGAAAGGCAGGGTACACCCTGGACAGATCGCCAGTCCATCACAGGGCCAACACAGAGAGACAGACAATCATTCACTCTCACATCCATACCTAAGGACAATTTAGAATCCCCAGTTGATGCCAATTAACCTAACTTGCATGTTTTTGGCATGTGGGAGGAAACCGGAGTAAAACCGGAAACCGGAGTAAACAAAGATAACCTGACTAAATACAAAATACAGTTTCTAAATGATGATTACATTTATTAAGGGGAAAAAGCTATCCAAACCTACCTGGCCCTATGTGAAAAAGTAACTGCCTTCTAAACCTAATAACTGTTTGTTGGCAACAACAACTGCAATCAAATGTTTGTGATAACTGGCGATGAGTCTTTACATCACTGATGAGGAATTTTGGCCCACTCTTCTCTGCAGAACTGTTTTAATTCAGCCACACTGGAGGGATTGAGCTTCAGACCACAAACTGACAGCCGGACATTCTCCTTCAGGATTGTCTGGTAGAGAGCAGAATTCATGGTTCCATCAATTACAGCAAGTCGTCCAGGTCATGAAGCAGCAAAGCAGCCTGAGACCATCACACTACCACCACCATGTTTGACTGTTGGTATGATGTTCTTTTTTTTTTTTTTTATTTAAGTTTTTGTAAAGGGTATACAGGTCATTACAGCATTGCATTGTTTACATTTTCATCACACGTTCCTTTATTTTTTGCTATTTGACAACATTGGTAGGATAGTTATTACAACACCCCCTTTTTTTTTAAAGTGAAAGAAAAAGAGAAGTTAAAGAGAATTAAATAAAAAAACGAATAAACAAACAAACAGCAAAAAACAAACAAACAGAAAATTAAGTAATTAAAAGTAAAAGAGCATCTGAGTAGAGTTGGAACAAAGAGCGGGACCATTATTGAAATGGTATTTGTCAAAGATTAGATCTAATGGAAGACACATATGCGATCCAGGGTTGCCAAAAGTTCATGAACCCATCCATGTCCTGTCTCAGTGCGAATGTCAACTTTTCCATCGAGTAAATGTCTTGAATCACGTTAATCCAATCTTCAGGTGTAGGACAGTCCTTCAGCATCCATTTTTTAGTTAGGGCTTTTTTACTTGCCAATATTAAAACATTGAATAAGTACTTATCTCCTCGTCTTTCCAGTGAGTCCGGTAGTAAACCCAAATACAAAGTTACAAAAGAAAAGGGAACTGTTATTTTGAATATTTTCCCAAATATTGTCTGTACATTGGTCCAATATTGGTGGATAACTGGGCATGACCAAAACACATGAAAATGATTTGCAGTCTTTTCACCACACAAGCGCCAACAGTTCAACCCCTTATGGGTAAATTTGTTTTGTGCAGGTGTTCTGAAAAATCTTACCAAGTTTTTCCATCCAAATTCTCTCCACTGCAGGGATGAGGTACTTTTCCATTGCTGTTTATTTAGCTTTTCCCATATTTCCAATTGTAAAGTGAAATTCCCCTCTTTTTCCCATCTCTCTTTTATATATGATGTGTTGTCTCCTTTTAAGTCTTGAAGACCTTGGTATATTTTAGAAATGTATCTGATCCCTGGGATCCCTTTATATGCCATTAAGAAGACCTTCAGAACACCTGACTGGGCCCTTTCCAAATCCTCCTTTTTAAGTATATTGTTTATGTGGTGTCTAAGCTGAAAGAACCTGTAAAGATCTTGATTTATTAGACCTTGTTTTTTCAAATCTTCAAAACTTCTTAAAGTTTGCCCCTTAAAAAAATCGTAATATTTTATCAGCCCTTTCTCTTTCAACTCTTTAAATCTAGTGTCTGTTTTATTGGGGGTAAAGTCTTGATCATAGGCAATCCATTGCAGAAGTCGATAGGGCTCTTTAGCTTGATTCTCTCTGACTAGCTTAAACCAAATTTTTAGCGGGGTCTCTATCCACGGGTTAGTGTTATTCAAGAGTTTAGGTAAGGCATTGTTCCCTATTATCTCCTGTAGGGGAATGTCACTTGTTATTTGGCATTCCATCTCCTTCCATTGTGCAGTGTAGACTGGGTTACATATCTCTACTAAAGTTTTAATTTGTGCAGCTATAAAATAGTCCCTGATATTTGGCAGCGCGAGCCCACCTTTGTCTTTGTTTAGCTGTAGGGTTCTATATCTGATTCTAGGTCTCTTGCCCTGCCATATGAATCTTGAGATCCTTCTGTCCAGCTCCTGCCATGTTTTTTTGGGAGGTTCTACCGGTATTGTTTGGAAAAGGTATAGAAGACGTGGAAGTATATTCATTTTGACTGCTTCAATTCTTTGTGCAGTACCCAAGAATGGTATCATATTCCATCTTGCTAGGTCAGATTTTATTTTTGTCACCAGTGGATCATAGTTTAGTGTTATAATTTTGTCGAGTTGTTTCGGGATATTGACCCCCAGATATTTCATAGATTCCAACTCCCAGTTAGTTTTGAGTTCACTTAGTGAATAATGATTTGGGTCATAGTTGAATGTTAAAACTTGGGTTTTATGCATGTTTAATTTGTACCCCGATAAATCTCCATAGTCTGAAAAAACTGAGATTAGTTCTGGTAAAGAAGTGTCTGGCTGCCCTAGGTATATTAAAATGTCATCAGCAAAGAGTGCTATTTTATGTTCCTTCTGACCAAGTGTAATACCCTGATTTTTTTGATTTTGTCTTATCCATTGGCTCAGAGGTTCTATGAAGATTGCAAAGAGCAGTGGAGGCAGGGGGCAGCCTTGACGACATCCTCTTTCCAGCTCAAAAGATGATGATAAATTACCGTTAATCCTTATTTTAGCTGTTGGTTTTTTATATAATGCCTGGATAGTTCTAATGAAGTTGTTATGAAAATTGAAACTGGATAAGATTCTATATAGGAAAGACCAGTCAACCGAATCAAATGCTTTTTCAACATCTAATCCCAATATGACTGCATTTAAGTTATATTTTTTTATATGATGAATTATGTGTGAAGTGCGTCGAATGTTGTCTTGTGTCTGTCTTTGTCTTATAAAACCTGTTTGGTCTAAGTGAATTAAGTCTGTCAGTATGTTTTCTAACCTTTTGGCAAGGATAATGGTAAAAAGCTTATAGTCCTGATTTAATACACTGATTGGTCTGTAGTTGGAGCATTCTAGTTTATCCTTTTCAGGTTTAGGTATAACTGCAATGACCCCTTCTCTCCAGGAGGGGGGATTTCCCCTGTGTGGAGGACATAATTAAATGTTTTCAGGAGGAGAGGAGATAGTTGCTGTTTAAAGGTTTTGTACCACTCTGCTGTATAGCCATCTGCTCCTGGGGATTTGTTAGCTTTAAGTTTCATAATTGCTTTTTCCAATTCTTTAGGTTGTATTTCTGACAGTAGTGTTTTATTTTGTGATTCCGTAAGCTGGGGAAGGTTTAATGTGTTTAGGAATGTCTCAGATGCGTTTTTATGTTTTTTGTGGGAGTATAAGTTCTTGTAGTAATTCTCGAAGCTTTTAAGAATATCCTGAATTCTGAATTTTATTTCCTTTGATACTGGGTCTCTGATTTTGTAGATTGCTCTTTCTGTTTGTTGTTTCCTCAATTTATAGGCTAGTAATTTTGCCGATTTACTGCCTGCTTCATAGTGTTTTTGTTTCAGAAATGTAAGTTTCTTTTGGATTTCTATTGTGTAGATCTCATTTATTTGATTTTTAATTTCTTTAATCTTGAGCAAGCCATTAGAATGAGTGTTGTCTTTGTGTTCTTTTTCTAGGTTCTTGAGTTCTGACTCTAGTGTGATTAGTTTTTCTTGTCTCAGTTTCTTTTGGGTTGCCAGTTTTGCAATAATTTTTCCCCTTATTACAGCTTTGCACGCATCCCACAGTATTAAAGGGGATACTTCTCCATTATCGTTTTCTTCCAAATATCTGAAAATATCTGATTCCAATTCATCTTTCAGTGGTCCTTTCAGGACATTTGAATTCAACCTCCAGGAAAATGTATTATTTGTGTATTTTTGGATGTTTAAGTCCATATAGATCGGACTGTGGTCAGAGAGATCCATCAGTCCTATTTTACATGTTTTTACTCTTCCAATGTCTCTATTAAACATAAAAAAGTAATCAATCCTTGAGTAAGATGAATGTGGTGTTGAATAAAAAGTATAATCTTTTACATTGGGGCTTTTAGTAGCATCCGAGTTTTCCTATTTTGAGTGCTATTTTGATGTGAAGAATTACCTGTTGCATCCCAGTATGGATTCAGTCTTAGATTGAAGTCTCCACCACATATCACTAAACCTTGGGCTTTAGTTATCATTAGGTCGAATACATTTTTATAAAATTTCCATTTAGCCCCTGGTGGTGCATATACATTCAGCAGGGTGATATCTTCTCCCTCTAGCTGCCCAATTACCAAACTATACCTCCCTTCTTTATCTTTGTGTTCTGATTTTTTTTCAAATGTAATTTTGGTTGAGATCAATGTCGCTACTCCCCTCCTCCTCCCTGATTTATATGAAGATGAAGAGATCATTTTAAACCCTTGTCTATTGAGTTTAGTGTGTTCCACGTCTGTTCGGTGGGTTTCTTGTAAAAATATTATTTCTGCTTTGTCTTTTTTCATTTTGCGTAGAATCTTGGATCTTTTAACTGGATTCAGGATCCCTTTTACATTATATGAGGCAATTTTGGTTACACCCTGTTTCTCCATTGTATTTTCTTATTTAGTATAACAGTGTGGTGGCCCTCTTTTTTGCTACTCAGAAACTGAAAGAACATTAAGAACATAAAAAACATTAAGAACATAGTGTACGAAACTTTAAAACAAAAAACTGTCAAAAAAACTTCCTGAGCTGGGGTCTCTTTAAAGACCCTGTAAGAGCCCTGATGGAGTGTAGGCTCTGAGGGAAATTCCTCAAACTCTGTTACGTGTTGAGGGCCCTCTCTTACCCCTGTAACTTGTCCCATGTTTTTAACGTGAATTTCAGATCCCAATCCGAATTTGTAATGATTTTTTTTTTTTTTTATGCCTATACCCTATGAGATTGTGTGCACCCTCCCACCCCCATCACAGCAAACATTCACTCTAATACAGTATTTGTTAGTGTAGGGAGAACATGTGGGTCATTGTTACATTTCTATTTTAACATGATTTTTTTTTTCCCCTTTAAATTAAGAAGACATTTGTTTCTAATGCTATAACTGCTCCATGAAAGGTTTTACCACATGCTGATTCTGCACCTCCTTTAATGTTTGTTACCTTGTAGGAGGGGGGATGGAAGTGCAGAATGACTGAAAAGGAAAAAAAACAAAAAGGTCGCTATTCCTTTCTGGAACTGGAAAGCTTATCTTTGTAGCTCTGGGGCTGGGTTTCCCGCTGCTGGCCCGTGGATTTTGAAGGTCTCTGAGTTGACCACGTTTGAGCTCTGATCTTCTCGCTCATATTCGCTGCGGGTTTAAACACCGATACTGGGAGTCCTCTTCTCGCCATGTCAATTGTTGCTTCTTCCGCTGAATTATAGAGACATGACTCTTCACCGTAAAAGACCCTTAACTTCGCAGGAAATGGCGTCTGAAAGCGTAGATTCTGTTCCCGTAGAACCTTTTTG
This sequence comes from Pholidichthys leucotaenia, assembly GCA_020510985.1. Taxonomy (NCBI): domain Eukaryota; kingdom Metazoa; phylum Chordata; class Actinopteri; order Cichliformes; family Pholidichthyidae; genus Pholidichthys; species Pholidichthys leucotaenia. Next base: position 120,827,516 of record CM035837.1, on the reverse strand, counting down.
GCGTCGTTATATTCCCGTCGCTTTTTAAGAACCTCAGGGGCGTAATCATGCTCCACGAAGACTTTTCTCTCTTGATGCATAAATCCTTTTTTCTGCCAAGCCCGTCTTACAACCTCTTGTTTTATTTTGAAATCGGAGAATCTTACCACCACAGAACGCGGGGGCGCTTCCGCCGCTGGCTTAGCGGCTAATGTACGATGGGCCTTTTCTATCTTCAAATCGGTGGTTTGTGGAATATCCAACTTCTCTCTCAATAAGGATTCCACGTATTCCGCCACTGTGTTGAAACCATCTTCAGCTCCTTCTTTCAGACCGTGAATTCTGATGTTATCTCGTCTCTGTCTTCCTTCTTGGTCGGTTAGCTTAGCCTCCAGCCTTGACTGTTTTCTGTGTAAATCCAGCATAGAATCTTCAAGCACTTTTACTCTTTCTTCAGCTTCCAAGATTCGGTTTTCGGCCTGGTCCATTCTGCTGTTCGTGCTTTTTAGTTCCTCTCTGAATTCATGAAATTCGGCCCGAAATCGTCGTAATTCATCAAATAGCGATTTCAAGCTAATCTTTTTGTTAGCTAGGACCAGCTCCTCGTCTCCTGAATGGAGGTCCTCGGGATCAGATTCTGGGGCTGCCGCGCGTCCTGACCTGGGGAATGTCAGTTTCTTCTGTTTTTGGTTAGGCATGGTGTTTTCGTCTTTTGATTTTTATTCTTCCAAAAATCCGTTAAGTCTGATTTTGAAGATGTTTTCCTTGGATTGGATCTGGGAGGTTCAGCGTTAAGTTGCTATCACCATGGCGTCCAGACCGGAAGTCCCGGTATGATGTTCTTTTAATGAAATGCTGTGTTAGTTTTATGCCAGATATAACAGAATTCACACTTTCCAAAAAATTCAGCTCTTGTCTCGTCAGTCCACAGAATATTTTCTCTAAAGTCTTGGGGATCATCAAGATGTTTTGTGGCAAATGTGAGATGAGCCTTTATGCTCATTTTGGTCAGCAGCAGTTTTCGCCTTGGAACTCTCCCGTGGACACCATTTTTGCCCAGTCTCTTTCTTATTGTTGAATCATGGACCAGTGTCCAAACTGAGGCAAGTGAGGCCTGCAGTGCTTTAGATGTTGTTTTGGGTCTTTGTTTCTCATTTGTTCTTGAATTCCTTTAGATCACGTTATGAAGTGTTGCTTTTTGAGAACTTTTAGCCGATTTCACTTTTTCAGACAGGTTCTCTTTAAATGATTTCTTAATTCAACAGGTCTGGTAGTGATCAGGATTGGGTGTGGCTAGTGAAACTGAACTCAGCTTTCCAAAAAATGTGGTTATAATGTAACGGGGGAGAGGGGGATTACTTATTCACATAGGGTCAAGTAGGTTTGGATAGCTTTTCCCCCCCTTTATAAAAGAGATCATCATTTAAAAACTGCATTTTGTATTTACTCGGTTATCTTTGTCCAATATTAAATTTGTTTGATGATCTAAAACATTTACGTGTGACAAATCCTTAGGTATGACTGTGCGAGTGAATGGTTGTTTGTCTCTCTGTGTTGGCCCTGCGATGGACTGGCGATCTGTCCAGGGTGTACCCTGCCTCTTGCCCAAAGATGCTGGAATAGGCTCCAGCCCCCCCACCCCCCCCCCCCCCCCCCCGGCGACCCAAAAAGGATTAAGCGGAAGAAGATGGATGGATAGATGGAAATATACAAAAACATAAGAAGTCAGGAAGGGGGCAAATACTTTTCACAGATTATTTCAGTGCTGTCCCTTTGATACTGTTATTAACTGAAAACAGAGTATACAATAATGATTACATTTCAAGATTGATCTTCACTTGATAAAGAGTTAATTTGCTTATTTATGAACTTATTACTTACAAACACACATATATTAATAGTTTCAGTTTCAGTAAGGTTCCCCTAAAGAATGGATATGATATTAAGAACAAAAGAAAAACAGGAGAAAAAAATGCATTTATGATTTCTAATGAATGACAGATATCTAGAGTTCAAAGTGCTTTTGGGTGATGAAAGAAGGCGGCCAGCTGAGCTCTAGACGTGTTCAACACTCTGACAGACTCACCGAGGTCTTGGATTTCATCATGTGATCGGGCCGCTTGCGGCTGCAGCAGTATTTCATGGCATTCCTCGCTTCCTTACTGAAGACGACGCGGAAAAAGAAAATAAATGGCCCCTGGGCAGACGACAAAGGTGAAGTCAGTACAAAGCCACAAGTGAGCCTATTGAGCAGTTTAATGTGAACAAGAGGACTCACCTGCACACAGTTGAAGCCGGCGAATAAGTAGTGGAAGATGATCATGTCGCTGTTGACTGACAGGAGCGCCAGGAAACACGTGACTGAAACCAGGAAGAGGACGCCGCCGGCAGTCTTCAGGCCGGAGCTGCACGATGAAGCAGTGAGAGGATTTATCGTACAAGTGAATAGAAGGCATCAAAAACTACATCAGGAGTTGAGTGAGATCAACAGAATCACAAGGCATTGTGGGTAAACTGTAACTAAACCAACACTCATTGTCATCAGTGGAAGATTTATAGTGTGAGTCGTAAGCAGGAATGATAATAATAATAAAAAGCAGGAATAAAAACATTGGTACAGCGTAACAGTGACTCATATTTAATCCAGCAACAGGGGAACCACAAGCCAGTGTAGGACGGGCCTCCACAGTACTGCCTCCTTAATAAAAAAACAAAAAACAGACCCTCCAGGATTTCGCAAAGTTGCAATTCTACCAATAAGCAACTTTCGCATCTCGGCTCGCGCAAAGCACCATGGGATCGTGGCTACCAAACAAACTACCAAAATGGCAGAGGTTAATCTAAACGTGAATAAAACCTGCTCTATCGATACATTTAATTTATGGAAAGTTCCTGATCTATGAGTATATTGTATGTGTAGGGGTCTTCCCGGTTGTACGCGCAAACGCACGTTCAAATTGGTTATTATGGAGGTACGTGCAGCAGCAGCGTCCTCTGCAGTCATGGGTTCTGATGGACAGATAACCCTCCGCTAATCCCTCAACTGATTGTGTCACTTTTCTAAAGCTTTATTTTGGATAGATTATATTAAAAGATTAAAAGAAAGGAACACAATAATATAACAAAGGGGAAAAAATCCAACAAGGTCAAATTAAACAATAACTCCTCAGATTATACAGTTCAACATAAATTATCCGAAATGGGTGATGGCTGAAGCCACAGCTTATATTGCCCACCCATATTCCATCTAAGAATTCAAAAAGAAAAGAAAATAAGAGTGATTACAAATCAGAACAAAGCTAAGACAAAACGTGACAAATATCTAAGCAACAACACAACACAGACTGGATATGACAATCCTTATGTGATTTTACATGTCATCTTGTAAATATGTTTGGAGTATTTCTTCCTTTAGTTTTTGTTTAAATTGTCCAAGCGTTGTACATGATTTTAATTCAGGTCCAAAATCGTTCCATAATCTGACTCCTTGCACTGAAACACAGTGTTGCTTGGTGGTAGTTCTCACTGAAGGTTTTTGAAATATACATGTTCCTCTGAAATGATATTGTTTCTCCCTTATTTGGAACAACTTTTGGATATTTGCGGGCAGTGATAGATTCTTAGCTTTAAACATTATTACTGCAGTTTTAAAGCCAACCAGATCTTTCAACTTGAGAGCTTTTAAGAAAAAGTGGGTTTGTTGGTTCCCTGTAAGCAGCTTTGTTTATTATTCTAATAGCTCTCTTCTGAAGCATAAAGACTGGATATATGTTTGTTTTATATGTATTTCCCCATACTTCAGTACAATATGTCATGTATGGAAGTATTAATGAATGATACAAAGTAGATAGTGTGGGTTGATTCAGCAAATATTTCACTCTGTGTAGTATTGCAATTGATTTAGATATTTTACCTTTAATATAATTAATATGTGACTTCCTTGCTTGCAGAGCCATTCAGGTTAAACTAGTTTGACGTCTAGATAGATTGTTTTCCTGACGGTTGTAGGCCTACCTATTGCCCATTTTCGTGTCCATTAGGCTAGAACTTGAACAATACACAACACTATTTAATTATGTTATAATATAGACTTACTGCTTTAATCCAACAATTATGTCCGTCCGGATCCTTCAGCTCTGTGGGGAATGTATATAACGTGAATGGTGGCGGACATGTGCACACGCTGGTCCCAAAGTTACACGCATGTATGCTGCAAGTTTGCATTTTCCACCGCTCTACATGATACATGCCGTTCCCACACCTCACTACTGCACAGTGTGCACCTGGCATAGTGGAGATTTAAAGCTTAAAGCAGACTTTAAGCAGCAATTGTTCAGGTGTGACAGTACTGTTTGTATACAAAAGCAAGCCGGCTACCGGAATGTTTGGTAGTCGTGACCTGTGAACCGGATGTCGGGTCACATAATCTGCACATGCGTACTCGTAATGCGAAAGTGGACTTCCGGAAGATGGCGATCCGGACCAGTTCGCTCTTCTAAACCCGCATTCTCCAGCCCCGAAACTTGGACAATAACTCATATTCAGACTGAAAACATTTTCAGAGCTGACAGCTTCAAAGCAAGTAAGTTCAATTGGTGATTTTGAACGCAAGTTTCTGTCACAGGAAACTAATCAAATCCGACTAATATGTCCAGCGGGAAAACGAACGCTAAGCTAACAACAACTACTACTGACCACGACTACACCCCAATGGAAACCTCTGTTAGTAGCGGTCCTGGTAAGAGAAAAAGTTCTCCCGTCACTCCAACTAAGTCCTCTACTCCGCCACTTTCCAAGATGAAAACCGCCCAAGAGCAATCTTACGACAACTTGGTAGATGCTATCACAAAGCTAACCACCAAAGTTGATGATTTTGGAGCACAGTTAAGGGAGACCGCCACAATGGTAGCCAGCATCACCCGTCTTGTTGAAATTAATACTGCTGACATCAAAAATTGCCAGACCAAACTACAGAGCTTTGAGAGAGACATCCCCAAGCTTATACAAGAAAACGAAGAGCTAAAGGAAAGGATTACTGAGCTGGAGAGGTACAAGAGGCGCTGGAACCTTAAAATACACGGGATCAAAGAAAAGGATAACGAAATGATCCGTGAGGAGGTAATCCACATTCTGTCAGAAATTGCACCGCAGTGGGCAACGACCATGGGCACTATTGTTGATAATGTCCACCGCCTGGGAAAACGTGAAAATGGGAGAAACCGCCAGGTTATTCTTCAGTTTGTCATGAGATACCACTGTGAAGAAATTTGGAGGCTGACCAAAAACTCCAAATTCTGCAGAATAGCCGGGATCCGATTCAAGCGAGATTTCTGTAAAGCCGACAGGGATGCCCGCGCAGCAGCATGGCCACAGATGGAGCAAGCCCGTGCAGCTGGGAAAAACGTCTGGTATAAAGGCCATGTGGGATATATCGACGGTAGAAGAGTCAACATCTAAGGGTCTGGTTCACAACTATGGCTGAACAAGCACTTTGACTCTTTTATGTTCTGTACATGTTGCTAAGCTACTTCAATGTTTACTTTATAGGGAGTCATTTCATAGTCCCCTTTTGAAGTACGCTGTGTTCCTAGCAGCTGTCATTTGGATATGTTTACATGCTACTTTTACTCAGGTTCCTGAATCTTTTTTTTTTGAAGGGTAGATTTATAAGGCAGCTCCTTTTCAATGCCATTTTGATAATTTGCATTACATATTTTCGATAATTTTATAGATTAGGTTTTTGGATTCTGTCATAACAAGCGTGCAGCTTGGGGGAAAAGGAGGAAGGGAAAGGGGAAAGAAAAGGGAAAAAAGGAAAAGAAGGAGAAGGAAAAAAGAGGAAGAAAAGGAAAAAAGGGAAGAAAAAAAGGGGAAAAAAGTTATGAGTTAAAACATATATTTAGCAATTTAATCAGGGGCTTTCTTCAAGTGTACTTGGTCCAAAGTAACAACCTAAACCGTTTATCTACTTGTTATTTTTATTTTATTATTATTTTAATTTTTTCCTTATTCTATTTCATCCTTTATGTCTTTTATTACAACCTTTTCTTTTGCATCACTTGATGCTAGGGGTTTACGAGACTCTATAAAAAGAAAGGCTACATTTCTATTCCTTAAAAATGAAAAAGCACATTGTTATCTTATTCAGGAGACTCACAGCAACAATACAGATGAAAAAATGTGGACAAATCAATGGGGAGAAAAAATATACTATAGTCATGGCACAAATAGATCAGCAGGGGTCGCCATACTCCTAAATAACTTTCCTGGGAAAGTAGTTGCAACCAAAAGAGATGACACAGGACACTGGATTATTTGCGTTTTTGAAATACACAAACAATTCTTGATTCTTGTTAACATTTATGGATTTACTAACCGCAGTCAGAACAAACAATTAATTACAGACGTGACTAACATATTGAAGGAATTATCCCAAATATATATCAATCCTGTTTTTGTGTTGGGTGGCGACTACAATATGGTTATGGATGAATGGCTTGATAGGCAACCTTCAAGATTTCCTAATCATCAGTATAATACCACTTTACTAGACTTCTGTAACACGTTTCAGCTTAGTGACATATGGCGTGCGTTAAATCCAGATACTCAAACCTTTACTTGGTTTAAACCTGATGGCACCATTAAATCGCGATTAGACTACTGGCTTATTTCTGAATTCCAACCTAATATAGACATAAATACCTCAATTTCTGCAGCTCCGCTTACAGATCATTGTATGATCAAGTTAACCATAACTCCCACTAGTGCAGTCAGAAGAAATAAAGGCTACTGGAAATTTAACTCAAATCTTCTAAAACATGACCCTTTCTGTCAGGATGTTAAAAGGACAATCGACAGTATAACTAAAGATACATTATTGTCAACTTACAGGAAGAAATGGGAATTTCTTAAATTTAAAATCCGTCAGATTTCCATTTCATACAGCAAAGTCATAAGCCGAGCCAATAAACAAAAAGAAATGGATATTGTAAAAGAGATCCATTTAATATGCAACAAACACTCCTTATGTGAAGAGGACAAACAAAAACTGATTTTATTGCACTCTTCCCTAGATAGCATCTATATTAATAAAGCCAAAGGAGCATATATTAGGTCAAGAGCGAAATGGATAGAGGAGGGAGAGAGAAGCTCAGCATACTTCTGTAGGCTTGAGAAAAGAAGACAAGAACGAAATGCCATTAAGTCTCTTATAATTGATGGTAAAGAATGTACTGATTCTGTGAGGATCTCTAAAGAAATATTTAAATTTTACAGTGAATTATACTCCTCCTCTTACTCACATACTAATGCAGAGGGTTTCTTTGAATCCATTTCAGGACGGATACCGAAAATTGATGAATATTTTAGAAAATCATGTGACGCAGAGATCCAAATGGAGGAAGTTGAGAAAGCTTTAAAATCCTTAGCTCTAGACAAATCACCTGGCTCAGACGGCTTGACAGCCAATTTTTACAGGCACTTCTGGATTAACCTAAAAGACTTATTTTTTAATATGTTAAAGGAAATCCGTGCTACATCAGTTTTACCAAATACTATGAAACAAGGAGTCATCACATTAATTCCCAAACCTGGCAAGGACCCAAAATTGATTGATAATCTCAGACCAATTACTTTACTTAATAATGATTACAAAATTTTAACACATATTTATGCCAACAGACTCAAAACTGGCATCACTGATCTTATCTCAGAGACACAATCAGGTTTTATTAAAGGGCGCTCAATACACAACAATATACGCCTTGTATTGGACTTACTTGACTATAGGGACCTAATTGATGAGGGGTTTATTTTATTTTTGGATTTTTTTAAAGCTTTTGATATGATTGAACACAAATTTATGTTTAGGACCTTAGAGCTTTTTGGTTTTGGGGAGCACTTTTTAGACTTTATAAAACTAATTTACACGGATACCAACAGCTCAGTTCTATTACCACATGGTACCTCCCCTAGATTTTCAATAGGCAAAGGAATAAAACAAGGCTGCCCGGTTTCGCCTCTGTTGTTCATTGCAGCAGCTGAAATGCTCTCAATTTTTTTTTTCCCACAATATCTTTATTGAACCTTTTTTTTTTTTTTAACAAACATGATACAATCAAACACTAACACTAAAGTACTACCAAAAAAAAAAAAAAAAAAAGATGCACTAAAAACACCAACAACCACCAGCAAAATCAAATCTTCAACAATGCTCCTCTGTTTAGTCTAGACAATCCAATACATAAGTATACATATTATGTTCACCAGTTTGGAATTTACAAGGTCCACACACATCATTCACCTTCTTCTTCAAAAGTTATGTTTAATTTTTTACATAATCAATAAAAGGTCTCCATATATTCTCAAACACAATTTCCTTTGATTTCAGTATATATGTTATTCTTTCTAATGGAAGGTTTGTTAACATCTGTCTTAACCACTGAGTCACATCTGGTCTATGAGTCTTTTTCCATAATAGTGCAATACATTTTTTAGCATTAAGCAAACTGAGGTCTATGAATGTTCTTTCACTTTTATTAAAATTATGCTTTTCTGGGTACAGACCCAACAAAAACAATTTAGGATTCAATATGATTTGTTTTGAGATTATTTTTTCAATTGTTACCCTCACCTCTTCCCAAAACATTCTTATTAATCTACATTCCCATAAACAATGAAATAGGGTTCCTTTACTTTCCATGCATTTTGTGCATGTATCTGGTATATTTTTGTTATATTTATTTAACTCCTCCGGTGTAACATACATCTGCATTAACCATTTGAAATGTATCAATTTAAGGCGTACATTTATTGATTTGGTTTGAGCTTCTGTACAAGCCAATTCCCATTGTTCCTCTGAAATTTCAGTTTGCAGATCTTCTTTCCAGCAGTTTAATCTTTTCAGTGAATTTTCACTTGAAGATAGTGTCAATGAGTTATAAAACTCTGAAATAATACTCTTTCTTTTATTATCTTTCATCATCATTTTTTCCAAGGATGAATAAATAGGTCGAGTGAGAGCTTTATTTTGATTTGATCGAATAAAGTTTCTAAGTTGAAGATATTTAAAAAAATGTGTTCTACTGAGATTAAATTTGATCCTCAGCTCTTCAAAAGACATTATGTTATCTGCACATGGCAAATATAAATCCTGAATCTTTTGTATCCCTTTTAAATTCCATACTTTAAATACAGCGTCCGCTCTCCCTGGTTTAAAATATTGATTACCCCATATTGGACTAAATTGTGACAATAACTGTGGTTCTTTTAAATAGTTTTTAGCTTCACACCATATTTTGATCATATGCTTTACAAATGGATTTTTAACTTGTTTTTGTAATTTTTTTGCCGAATCTGAGTATATGAATATGGGAAGAGGTAAAGGTAAATTGTATGATTCCATTTCAGTCCAGTGAGGGAGATCATTTGATGAAAAATAATATGTCATAGACCTCAGTTGTGCCGACCAATAATACAACATAAAATTTGGACATTTCAGACCTCCACGATCAAATGGTAAATATAATAAAGACAGACGTAATCTAGCCCTCCTGTTGTTCCATATAAATTCCACTAACTTTTTTTTTATTCTTGAGAATAAATCTAAAGGTGGTGATAAGGGAATGTATTGAAATAAATAAAGTATTTTAGGTAAAATATTACTTTTAAGTATATTGATTCTCCCGATCATCGACATTGGTAGTGACATCCATCTCTGAGTTAACTCATTGATATCTGTCATTAAGGCTTCATAGTTGACACTGGCGACTGATTCTAGCTTAGGCATAATTTGGATTCCTAAATATTTAAACTGATTTACAACATTGAATTGATTTACCTCAGGGGCTGGGTAATTTCTCTGGGTCTCATTTAGCATTAATATTGAAGATTTAGTTTTATTTATTTTATATCCTGATATTTCCCCAAAATTCTTTATTAAATTCAACAAGGTTGGAATTGATTTTTTTAGATTCGACATAAACAAAATTATGTCATCGGCGTACAGGGAGATTTTATGTTCTGTTGGTCCAACTTTAATTCCATATATTTGTGAATGTAAACGTATCGCTATCGCTAAAGGTTCAATTGCCATAGTAAACAGTAAAGGTGAAAGTGGACAGCTTTGTCGACATCCTCTATTGATTTTTATTGGTTTTGAAATATTGTTATTTGTTAGGATTTCTGCTGTAGCATTATTGTATATTATTTGAACCCATTTTATGAAATTATTTCCAAGTCCAAACCTTTGTAGGACTTCAAAAAGAAAGGGCCATTCAACTCTATCAAAGGCCTTTTCAGCGTCCAGTGATAGGAGAGCTGTATCCAGTGCTTCTTTATTAAAATAAATAATATTAAATAGTCTTCTTACATTATGGAAGCCTTGTCTTCCCTTTATAAAGCCATTCTGATCTCGATTAATAATATTTGGTAAAATTTCTTGTATTCGTCTTGCTAAAATTTTACAGATTATCTTAAGGTCGGCGTTTAATAGGCTTATTGGTCTCATATTTTCACATTTATTAGAGGGCTTACCTGGTTTCGGCAGCAGTATAATTAAGGCGTTATTTATGTATGATGGTAAATTATTATTTTGAAATGCTTCTAAAACCATTTCCAAAAAAGGTTTTATTAATTTATTCTTAAATTTTTTATAAAGGTCAACTGGAAGACCATCTGGTCCTGCACTTTTTCCTGATTTCATATTATCAATGGCTAGCCCAACTTCTTCTTGACTAATTTTAGACTCCAATATCTCCCTGTTTTCATTTGGAATACACGGTATAGATAGTTCATTCAAAAACCCATTTAGTTTTGTTAAATCAAATTCATTTTTAGTATCATATAATTTTTCATAGTAATCTCTAAAGGCTCTGTTAATTTCTAAAGGATCTATAACTACCTGTCCATTACTTATAATACTAGTAATTGGTGTTTTAATTTCTAATTGTTTAATCTGCCATGCCAATAATTTTCCTGATTTTTCACCTTGTTCATAAAAAGATTGTTTCAATCTTAGAAGACTCGAGGCAGCTCTATTCGCTGATTTTTTGTCGTATTCAGCTCTCAAAATCAGTAATTCATTCTCCAACCTTGGATCACTTCCTGCATACACTTTTTCCTGAAGACTTTTCATTTTATGTTCCAATTTAGCTCTCTCTTCTCGAGTCTTCTTAGATTTTGATCCTGTATAACTAATAATATGTCCCCTAATAAAAGCTTTGAAAGCCTCCCACTTTACACATGCTGATGTTTGTGTAGTATTGATGTCAAAGTACTCGTCTATCTGTTTTTCTATATACTTGACAAATTCCTCATCCTGAAGCCATTTATGCTGAAATTGCCATCTACCTGATTCCTTTGTCAATTTTTTATCTACATATATTAGACAACAGGGTGCATGATCAGAGATCACGATGTTATCATAAAAGCAGTTTTGAATCTTGGATCTTAATTCTGTGGAAATCAAAAAATAATCAATACGTGAGAATGTCTTGTAGGTACTGGAATAACAAGAATAGGCTTTAACTTGTGGTTTCATTTCTCTCCATATATCTAACAATCTCAATTTTTTCATAAAATGATTAATAGTCATCCTACATCCATTGTGCGTACAATCCAGTCCTGTTGATCTATCTATATCTGGATTCAATGTACAATTAAAATCCCCTGCTATTATATGTTGCCCTGTAAGTGATGATAAAATAAGAAATAAATTAGCAAAGAACTTTTGATCATCTATATTGGGACCATATAAGTTCACAAGATTTATATTTTCTAATAGCAAAGAACCTTGAATGATTACATATCTTCCAAGTTTGTCTCCAATTACATTTTTCACTTGAAAAGGGACTGATTTATGTATGAGAGTCATAACTCCCCTGGCCCGGGATGAGAATGATGAGGTGAAGACACTTCCTTGCCATCTACTCCTAATTCTTTTTATATCCTCCTCTATTAGATGAGTTTCTTGTAAAAACACAATTTTTGAACCCATGTCTTTTATTTTATTCATAACTTGTTTAAGTTTTTTTTAAATTTTGTAGACCTCTGCAATTCCATGAAGTTAAATTAAGATTAACACTTTGGTTTATGATCAATAGAGAGTTTGGGATTACCTTGCAGTGTAAACATGCTCATACAGAGAAGCAAAAACATGAGTGGTTGAACATTCATCCTACAAACTACACACAAACAAATTCCCCCTTCCCACACTTGTGGCAAACCCCCCAAAATCAAAAGAAAAATTCCGTCTCCCGATATAGCCATCGACCGTTCCACACCCACGGGGAACAGCCTAAGCCACTCCTTCTTCATCCTCCCAATCACCCTAACTCTACTGCTTTTAATGACGTAACATTAACTCTCCTCTGTAGTTTTCCAACTTAACTCCAAAATTTTTAACAACTTTGTACATCATAGTTTTTTTTGTTTGTTTTGTTTTTGTTTTTGTTTTTATATATAATACAATCTATATTTTGTAAACTTGCTATTTACTTCAAGTCAGTCAGATGCCTGTGCAAATGCTTAATTATTCTACCTTATATTTTGTTCATGCTTAGCTCCCACCAGTCTCTTCTTCTTCTTTGATCTTCTTGATGAACTCCTGCGCCTCCTCTGGGGTCTTGAAGATGTGGGTTCTGCCCTCATACGTGGTCAGCAGTCTCGCAGGATAGATTACACCATGACGAATCCCAAGGTTGCGCAGCTCCTTACGTATGGGATCAAACTGCTTCCTCAATTGTTGGATTCCTGTGGCCAAATCTGGGTAGAACTGCACCTGCTGATCCTGGTGTTTAATCTCTCCTTTAGCTCGTGCAGCGTTGAAGATCTTCATCCTGTCTCTGTTGCTAAGAAACTTCATAATTAAGGTCCTCAGCGGTCCCTTATCTCTCCGTGGGCCAATACGATGTGCTTTTTCCAGAACCACTGCTGATTGCAACTCCTCGCTGCCCAGCACCTCCGGAATCCACTTTTCCAGAAAGGAATATACGTCCCGACCTTCTGATTCCTCTGGAAGACCCACCAGCCTCAAGTTATTCTGTCTCGACCGAGATTCCAAATCCAAAATATTATCTTCTAGACATTTATTTTTTTTTTCCAAAGTGCGCACCTTTAATTGAAGACGGGTGACGTCATCTTCAGCGCTAGCGAGACGGAGCTCCATCTGCGCCGTTCGTTCTACACAGTCACCCAATTCCTTTCTTATTCCTTCCAACGCTGTCATAATCCCATCAAATCTAGAGGAAAAGTCCGCTCTCATTGAACTCATGGCAGCCATCAGCGCATCTGCGCCGCTCCCCGCAGATATCGCACCGTTGCCAGCCTCCTCCGCCATATATGGAGTTTTGTTTGCTGCGTCACAGACCTGAAAGTCCGTTAATTTGGACTGTTTCGGCGGCTCGCTTTTTCCTTTACCTGGTTTTCCAGCCTTAGGCTTCGCCGACATATCCTCGCCCAAACGCTGGGATACGTTCTGTCCCAAATGAGAGAGTTATTTGCCGATTTTTTTCTCCAGGAGCAGAGCAGAGTGAGACACGTCCGTCTTACGTGGCAGCCATAACCGGAAGTCGCTCTCAATTTTTATAAAAAACTCTGACTTTGATAAATTAACAGTACTTGGAAAACAACTAACAATCAGCCAACTGGCTGACGACACAGCCATATTCATGCACAACTCTGATCAAGTCCCTAAAATTCTTAATTATATAGATGTTTTCTCTAAAGCCTCTGGGCTTAAACTGAATCTAGGTAAATGTGAATTATTACCTATTCATGATTGCAGTCTATCAGCCATTCATACCATTCCCGTCAAACAAACAGTGAAATATTTGGGCATGCATATCACTAAAGATGCTGATCAATTAGTCAAGCTCAATATATGGAATTGCTTGGAGAAATCAAAAACTTATCTCAACTCCTGGTCTCAAAGAGATATTTCCATCATAGGAAGAACATTTCTGACAAAAATGGAATGCATCTCCCAATTTATTTATCCAGCCCATTCATTACCAATGCCCAAAGATGCCGTTAAAGCCATCAATCAAACCATTTTCAATTATATCTGGAAAGGGAAAACACATTATATTAAAAAAGGTACCATGATTCAAGAATATGAGGAAGGTGGTGTTAAAGCTATAGACTTTGACTGCATTAATGGCACCATCAAAATTAACTGGCTGAGACAATTTATTAAACAACCCAAACATTTCGGGTTTTATATTCCCAATGGAATTTTTGCTAAATTTGGAGGCATTGAATTCCTGCTCAGATGTGACTATGACCCAAAAAAGCTCCCCTATAAACTCTCCTCATTTCATCAACAGGTCTTACTATATTGGAGATTGATCTATAAACATAATTTTAGCCCTCATATGACCCCTCTGTGGAATTGTAGATATGTACTATATAAACACAAATCAATATTCCTACAAAACTGGCAAAATAAGGGCATTTGGTCTGTACTACACTTATTAGACAGCACAGGGAGCATTTTAACTTTTGAGAATTTCTGTGCTAAATATAACCTAAATGATAAACGAGAATATAACCAAGTAATGGAGGCAATACCTCAGACAGTTATACTAATGGCCTCAACTTTAAATAGATTTGGCTCTTGCCCAAACCTCCCTTTGCTTTTGGTGAATAGTTTCCGCCTAGATGACTCAAAATTAAATAATTTAACGATTAGGAAAATATTTAATAAAGAAATCTTCCCAGCAACAGTTTCTAGAGCTGCTATTCTTAATTTTTTCTCCAAAAAAGAAGCTCAAATTCTAAGATCTAAATTCTTTAAATTTCCTATTTCACCAAAAGCAAAAGAGATCCACTATAAAGTTTTAAATGGAATTTATCCTTCTGCTGAGTTTCTAAGTAAACGCTTTGGCTTTGAGAACAATAACTGTTCCTTTTGTAATGAACATATAGAAAGTACAGATCACATTTTCTTTAACTGTATGTACACCAATGCGTTTTGGGATGATTTTCATCACTGGTTATCTAAACATGTACCAACCCCTGTTTTTAACTGTCAGAATATTTTGTATGGCTTTATTATTAAGAACTCATTGCATGATATGTCTCTTAACACCCTCGTAATCTTGGGAAAATTTTATGTACACAAAAATAGATTTTTAAAATGCAAGCCAAATTTTAATGTATTTCATAAAGAACTCTGCCTTTTTTTCTCATCACTGAAACACATGAAGAAGCGGAATGCTGTGAAACTCCACTGTTTGGTCGATGATCGGAAACTCATGGAAAACCCCTAGAACTCTGGACACTCTGGACTGAAAAGAACCCCCCGTTTCTCTTTTTGTCTACTTTTATTATGATTTTAGTTACTTTATCTTATTATTAGTTACTATTCTTACTACTTTATTTTATCCTTCTTACCTCTTGTAAGACTGTTGACTGAACTACACAATTTAGAAAAAAAATGTTAATTGCCATGTTTATCACCATCTACGTCATAACCCTGTACTTTCACCTTGTTCTTAATAAAGTTTTGGGGAAAAAAAAACTCGTTGCCGCGACTTCAGCAGGTCCTGCATAATTTGAATTTTGTCCAATCACCGCAACTTTACCGCAATTTTGGCCAATTGTTGTCAACTTCCGCCAAGTTCGCCAATCAAATTTGCCTCTCAGAAGCGCGCAGTGTGTACGTCATCGATCTGACCAATCAAATGCGGCGCTGCACTGCGGTCATGTCTGTGTTTACAGTGAGAATATACCGAACACATAAGCAGAAACAGTGTATGATTTAAAAACAACACACTCACCTGCGAGTTTTCCCACATCGTTCCTTCCTCCGTCTCCCCCGGCCCACCGGTGAACGTCTCCTCGAGTTTCCGAAATGACCGCGTGTATGAAGTGCCGGGTTTGTGTTGAAAAACGTCCGCCTGCCTGAAAGGACCGCTGTCTCAGGAGCGCGTGCGCCCAGACACGCCGTAAAACCACACAAAAAACAAGTGAATCTAATATTACAGCAAGTGTTGTAACAGTTTATACGTCTTTAGAGGTAAAAGTCACTACTACAGCTTGTCAGTGAGTTTTAAAGTTGGGACTCTCCGGGCTGGACATGAGCCAATGCGCCACTCAGGCAATCCCCAAGGACAGCCCCGCAATTCACCGCAACAATAGGAAAAAAAAATCCCGTGAAATCCTGGAGGGACTGAAAAAAAACAAAACAAAACTTTACCCAATCAAGTTAGGGACTCAATAGTAATGAGACTAAAAGAGGAAAAAAGTTTCAGAAAGAGCTTTACAGACAGCTTTTTTTATGAACTGTAAAATGACACAGAATTTGTTTTTGCCCTTTAAAGCTGCACATACACTACTCACAAAAAGTTAGGGATATTTGGCTTTAGGGTGAAATTTATGGAAAATGAAAAAGTTCACGCTACAGTGATATTATATCATGAAATTAGGGCATTCAAATAGAAGCAGGCAGTAGTGATTTCCTCATCTCAAACAATTTATTGAAACTAAAGCCAATGTCATGTGCCCTTGAGCATCAATTACAGCTTGACAACGACGTCTCATGCTGTTCACAAGTGGACTTATTGTCTGCTGAGGCATGGCAAGGTTCAAGGTTCAAGGTGACTTTATTAATACCCGTAGGTAGATTCTTTGCATTCTTTGCATTCCACTCTTCTTGAAGGGCGGCCCTCAGGTCATTGAGGTTGTGGGGTGCAGGGTTACGAGCCTCTACACGCCGACTCAGCTCATCCCATAGGTTTTCTACAGGATTCAGGTCTGGAGAAAGTGAAGGCCACTCCATTTAAGGTACCCCAGCCTCCAGCAGCCGTTCCCCAATGACGCGACCTTGATGAGCTGGGGCACTGTAGTCCATGAAGATGAAATTAGGCCTGTGTTGTTCATGCAGGGGCACAATGACCGGATTCATGATGTTATTCAGGCTGTATTAGCTTGTCACTGTACCATTCACAAGGTGTAGGGCCATTCTGTATTGACTAGACACACCTGCCCAGACTAACACCACCACCAAAGGCTCATCTGGTGACAATAATGGCTGATGCATAGTGCTCTCCTTGACATCTCCAACATCACTGGCAGCCATCATTTCTGCTCAGTGTGAATCGACTTTCATCAGAGAACAGCACTGAGGCCCACTGTCATGATTCCTAGTGCGCCATTACGCAGCGTACGAGGGAGGGAATGAAAAACCCTATAGCAGGAGTAGAACGTGCCATTTATTAACTTAAACCACAACAAAATAACCAGTCCAGTTGACCACACAAATACAGAGAGTTGCGATGATGAATAAAGGCCACTAGACATACAGGATGCCACCCAGATGCTCTACAGCCCGGCGAAGGGAATGCCTAGTGCCACAGAACTGCTGTCGACACAGTGAGAAAGGCAAACATGAAACTTACGGAAGTGGAGCGATCCGGGGCTGTCCGTGCAGTTTTATAGATGAGGGAGTGAAGCAGGGTCAGACGCTAACATCAAGGAATCCTCCGTCTTGAAATGTCAGGCTGAATACACGTAGGTAGTGAGACACATATGTGGAGAACACGCTACCACATACGAGGGTGAATGCTGCGACAACCTCTTCCCACAAATGCAGCGTATTAGTAATCATCATGCAAACGAGGAAAGCAGGGATGGCAACAGGAAATTCTGATTTCAGCTGAAATCTAATTTGGTCGATTGACTTATGGGGGGGGCCGGGGGGCGCAGCCCCCCTGAAGCTGAGAGGTTTTCAGTAAAACAGAAGTAATTTAGACTGAAAAAAAATGATAAAAAAATGAAATACTAGACTTAGATAAATCATTAAATTTAATGAAAAGTTAACTTACTTTTTCTTCAATGTTGTCTCACTGTCTTTAGTCCAACATATTTAACAGTTCTATAAGAGTTTATTACACTATTTACACTGGTCACCAAGTCACTTCTAATGTGAAACTTTCTTCCTTTTGGCAGCAAGCTGTGTCAGTCTCTGAACTTTGAACTTCATCTCCTTTTCTCGTTTCTTCAGAAAACTGTCCGAGTGTTTCTGTTACCTCGTCGAACTTTGAGCCAATTTTCACCTTTACCGTCACTTTTCTCTCAAGCCAATTCCATCGGAACTTATTTTTGACACTTCTGTCTATTTCTAGCACTGATAACTCCTGATCCTTTGATAAAAATCTCATAATTCCGCTGAAAACAATACTGAAAGCTCAGAATTCCAACATGAACCAGGGATGTGATTTGGGGTTGGAGAAATTATCTGAAAATTGAGCAGGGGGTCTGGGGGACGCAGTCCCCCAGCGGGGGTGTGGTGGGTGGGCGTGGGGGGGGGTGGACGGTCAAGGGGGCGAAGCCCCCCGAAGCTCCTGGGTTTTTATGATTTTTAAGTACCAGAACTGTGCTTAAATGACATAAAACAAACAGCTGAATGCCACTTATTACTGTATAATATTGACTTATGTTCCAAGAAGATAGCATTCCTAAAATATTCCAACAAGCATTATCCATCACATGCTTTAACACTTGATCAAATCAAAATCAGTTAATTTTATCTATTCCATAATAGAAATAAAATTCCAACATACCATTATTTTTTATAATTTCAGCATTCATTTCAGATCACCAGTTTCAATCTCCATTGAGTCTTGAGCAGTTCATTTTGCACAATCACTGATGTAGCCAAGTCTTAGAAATATTCAAAAGTTATGAGTCATTGTCCACTGTGCATTGTCAATTTCAAACTGTTTGGGATCATAAAAGTAATGTCGCACCCAGACCCGGCGGCTCGGATAGCGCTCACTACCGACGTCTCGGACATGGGCATAGCGGCCGTCGTGGAGCAATGCGCTGCCGGTTCTTGGCAGCCGCTCACATTTTTTAGCAGGTCTTTGCACAACAGTGAGCGTAAATACAGGGTGTTCGACAGAGAGTTAATGGCTCTCCACCTGGCCATATGCCACTTCCAGTTCTGGCTGAAAGGGTGCACCTTCACTGCGTTCGTGGACCACAAGCCGCTAACGTCCTTAACGTACTTTATCTTCCTGGAAGATTAAATAAAGCGGAATTCGGCGAATTAGAGGAAAATCACATCCCTGAGAACACGCCACCATGATTTTTTGACAAAGCATACAACGAGCCATTTGATTGGTCCAATCGTTTGCAATTATCCAATCGCAGGGCTGTTTACAATACAGCAGTAGCTTGAACACAACACATCCGGGTTATCGCGGGAGACTTGACCTGCGGAAGCGCCGAGCGCTTATGTAATTGTGCTGATTTTCGCTAAAATCGGTAACAATAAGGTACCTTACCCTCCCTAAAATTTTCTCAACGGATTTAGACGATTCACAGAAATGATCAATTTGAAAATAAATCGGCGGAAATCCGCGGATCGGCGGAAAATTGCCATCCCTGGGAAAGAGATTGCCGGTGTGAGGAAACGTGGCCTGAACAATAATTAAGCCCTGGTGTGCATGTGTGAGTGTCTGAGTGTGTGAATAGGAATGAATGGAATGAGTGTGTGTATGTGTGTGAACACCCATAATGTAGAACAGCTGATGGCACTGACAAGAGGAGGAGGCGTGCCCAAGCTGTCAGGGAGCGAAGGACCCAAACAGCTACCTGACGCGCCTGATGGAAAATAGGGCAAAAAATAACAATGAGCCAGAACTGGGTTTGGAACTGCCAAACCCAGATTCACGACACCCACTGGTCCTTTGTCCAGCATAAATGCTCCCTGGCCCATGCAAGACAATGATGCCTGTGCCTGGTGGTGCGGTCAGGTACCCTTGCAGGTTGTCTAGCATGCAGACCACGCTGACGTAAACGGTTTCGAAAGGTGTGACGTGACACTTTGGTGCCTCTCACCTCCCTTAAATGTGCCTGGATTTGAGAGGCATTCATCATCCAGTTCTGCAGGGCACTGTTCACAATGAAGCGGTCATCAGCGTGGCATGTGGCCAAAGAACATCCACTTCTATGCCTTTCTGTGATTCTTCCAGTCTCTCTGTATCTCTGTTGCAACCTGCTGATGACACTCTGTGATACTCTAAGCTCAGTGGCCACTTCCCTCTGAGAACATCCTGTTTGAAGCCTCCCAATTGCAAGGTACTGTTGATTAATTGTGAGGTGTCGTCTTGGTTTCATGATGTCAAAATGTGAACAGCATGATGAAGAGGACTGTTTAAATACCAATTCTAATTGAACCAGAAAATTTATTGGTTGATTCATGGATGAAACACCTGTTGTGAATTTCGCTGTTAAGCACCTTGTTAAAGAACAGCAAGTTATGTAAAAAGTTCTGATGCATTGAACAGTTGGAAATGTGCATTCAAAAGGCTAGAGAAGCTCAATTTAAGTTCACCTGTAAAGGTTATAGTGCATTTTAGGTGCATCCTGAAATTTCACCCGAAACCCGAATATCCCTAACTTTTTGTAAGTAGTGTATGTCTTCCTGAGGATGTCAAAAACTTTAAATTCATCACTGAAAAAATGTACACGCTGGGACTTTTAATATATTTAACAATCACATTTTGTTCCACTGTGCTTCATAATTTCTTAATATAAGTTATAATCAATAAAATACTTATCTGTGGCTCTCACCAGCTTTAAATACCTTTAAAAAAAATGCCCATAGATAGTTACACAACCTCTGTTGAACACTCCAATTCACTGCTGTAGTCGCCTGTTTCTTTGCTTGTGTCTAAAACCAGCCTGCAGGTGTCTCTAACATCTCAATCTAGTCTAACAGGGACAGATCATTAGGCTATTTTTAGAGGACATGAAAGAGAGCGACAAGGTTTGTGATCATAACCAATTTGTGGAGATTACAAAAAAAGCTGAATTTCATTTAAAACTTGCTGGAGAATGGGCACAAAAAGGAACACGTCAGACTATGATTTTATGCATTCAATGATCCAGCCTGTGCAGTGATTACTTTTTCCCCAGATGTTTTTTTTTTTACTGCGTAGAATTTTGTTGTTTTACTGTAATATTCACTGCAAAATCATCCTGTAAATGCAAGGATATACTACTGACTGAGATGGAGGGGAATAAATATTGTCCCCAGTGTGTCAGTGCTGGTCCTATATGTTTAGATTGGCCAGTTTTAGTGAAAAACTTAAAATCAAACTGACATTTGAAAAGTAGAAATGGGTAAAAGTGTTTTAGATCATAAGTGGCAGCGTGAAACAGATCAAGTTTTATAAATGATCGTCTCGGTTCTGCATCAACTGTCATCTTGCAAAAAATATCACAGGTTTTCTGTTACCTTTATGCACAATTTTGCAAATCGTGTAGAATTGTGTGCAGTCTGGTTTTCAAAACTGTGCTTAAACAATCACAAAAAAGTAAGTGGTGGTTATTGACCAATAAGTATTTTTTAAACAATTTTTGGCGCTGAATTTCCATTTTAGTCAAACATTTATATTAGTATAGCCTTCCTAAACATGGTGACAATGAGATTAAACATGAGAGAGAAAAACATGTTGCATAGCCTAAACAAAGTTCTTCGTAAGTGACTTCTTCTGAGCAAAGTGTGTAGGTGCTGACTGCTGTTTAAAGCACTCACACTCGAAGTTCTTTTTTCTCGATGCTGTGGTGTCTCAGAGAGCAGGACGCTCTGGACGACAGAATGTACAAGAAGATGTTCATCTGTAGACACAACACCAGACCACGTCACGAATGAATGCACAGCTACTGCAGGAGCTCATCTGAAGGCATTAGAGTTTAATCACCAAACAACACGGATGACAGTGATGTCGGGGACTCACCGACACAGACATGGCGATGGGTCCGGCAAAGCTCCAGATCAGAGTGTCGTACAGGGAGAGCCAGCAGAAGTCTGGGTTCCCGTAGCCTTCAGGGTCCAGTCCCACTGCCAAACCTGGAGACCGAATAGACATGTGTGGAAGGGGCAGGTAAAACTGAACTGAGCCTAAATAAAATACAAAAGCCTCTTTATTTTTTGCCAAAGTTTGGTTAAACGTATTCTAAAACTGAATGCATTAAATTTCACCAAATACATCTTTTCTCTAATGTGAGAGCACTAAAACACCTGCTGTATTAAAGTGTTGTTATCAATGAATATAGACAACATCCTGCACCATTACAATCTTTTAAATAATCTTTACAGACGGTTCCAACAACTGTGGATGAATGTTTATCAAGATCTATTTATTTATCCAATATTCAGGCAGATTGAATTAACTTTTTACAAAAAAGATGAACGACACTTAAAAGACAAGCCTACGCAAACATAAATGCCATAATAAGCTGAAACATGACAGCAAATTTTACTCTCCATCAATTTTCTTAATCCAACTTAACATAAATTATCATAAATATGCAACTTTTTTAATTTGTAGGGGTTTTCTTGAAAATTTGTGACTTTTTTCATAATTTTTATCTGACAAATTTGAAGTCATTTCACAATTTGAAGTAATTTGTGACATCGTTTATAATTAATTTGTCAGAACCTCAAATCTAGCAGCACATCGGGAATACATCTTATAGAGGTCATCTGCACACTGGCAAGACGTCGAAAAGGACCATCAGCGCACGTTTAAATGATGTATCAAAGCTGTAGCTGTTATGTAAGGTAAAATACCTGGGTGAAGGATGAGGCAAGATGACTGGACGAACACAGCTTTATTGAACGATGTAGAACAGCGGTTACATAGCAGGCACCTGGCAGGGGGCACCGGTCAAAGAGGCCACAACATGGACGCCCTCTGCCTTATGGTGCAGTGACATGACGGGAAGTGCACATCACTACACCGCACTTCACAATAATGTGCCATTCACTATACAACATTCTCTCTCTCCCCCGCCATCCTTTAGAAAAGTCCAAAACCATACACACAATTGAAACCCCTCCCAAATTTGGTACCCGAATCAAGCACTCATCATCATCATCATAGCAGTCTGTCAGGGGCGACAATGACTGTTTCATTTAGGTCTGATCAGATTCCTCCATGCAGCTCTGTTCTTCACCTTCCGCTGCCAGGAACTCCTGACCTTGTTAACCCGGGTGACATCCGAGCCGGTATGAGTTGCTCTCTGACTGACCATTTCATGAAACTGCTTGCAAAGTATTTGAGTACCGCTAACTTTTGCTGGACTAGCGGCACATTCTTGACAGATAGCGGTATTATCAGTGGCAAGGACAGGCCAAGACAAACTGACTCTAGTATCTGTTACAGTGACTGACCAGATGATAGGTTTGTTCATCTCTGCTCTTTGTGTGGTGCATGTCACGATGCACCGACTGGCAAAAGTCCACCACAGACTTTGCACTAAAATAATGAAAAACAATGTACTAAAATGGCCTAACACAATCACACAAAATAACCTAAAATAGGGCCGATAGGTGGACTACCGTACAGCCCGCACAGCAGGGTGGATTATTCTGCCACCCATAGCTAAAGAAAAAGTCCATACATAAACTAAAATTGCATGCCATGCTCCTAAACTAAACAAAATACACAAAATAATCCCTCAACACCACACATATACACCAGGATACAAGAACTATAAACACCAAATTATTTACAGCACTGTTCCTTGGGCAGGAGGAGTAGAACCGGCATGGGGGGCCCAGGGCAGCCCCTCAGCAAGTGTGCCCCTGGAAGCAGGAGACCCCCAGGATGATGGCCGATCTTCCAGACGATAGAGCCTCGCTTCCTCAACACCGACTCTGGCCCTGGACCAGCCTCGTCACCTGGAGCCTCTTCCCGGACACGCCAAAGCTGACTTGCGTGCCTCACCGAGCCATCGGACAACCTGAAGTATGCTGCGCCCAGCTTAGCCACAATGTGTAGCCACCCTCAATGTTTAGCTGGCTGTCGTCTGGCCCATCTTTGCCGTGGACATTCTTCACCCCGAACCAAGTCCAAAACCTTTAACGGGGCCCGGCTCAGCCTGAAATGGTGTTGCTGAGCATGTGGTTCCTCCATGCTTGTCGGTCTGGGCCCGACCTCTTCTAAAACTGTTGTAGCATTCAACATTGTAGCAGCAGACCCTCCAACCCCCTGCGGCTAAGCTCCAGAGGCATCTGAGGCTAGCACATTGGTGTTACTTGCCGGCGCAGGCGCCTCACCACCACACTCAATACCCCTCTCTACCATTTCCCGAGCGCTGGCACTGAGACCTTCCTGCGCCAAACCTGAGTGAAACTGGTCCTGCTTGACTGCCGTGGTGTCTGCTAGCTCTTCATCCCACACAACATCCTCATCAACCGCAGGAACTGGAGGGTTCCACTAGCCACAACCCGACCATTCGTTCCTGGCATCGTCTTTTATGGCAAAACCCAGTCCGTGAAACAAATCACAGCCCATGATGTTATCGCCTCGGGCTGTCAAATGGAACGTGAAGCCAACCATCTTCACACACTTGTACCGGACCGTTAACTCCAAAGTCCCAACCGTGCACAGCCTGCCAACTCCATAACCATACAGTGGTGCTGGGTTACCTCTAATCCTGTAGTGGGGGAAAAACTTCCTCACCGTGGCCCAATTCAGCAACGACCCCTCCGCTCTCGTGTCGAGCAGCAGTGGCACCTCCACGCCATCCAATTCCACTGTGCAAAATGTGTACCCATTTGTGCTGGAGGACACTGTATAGATGGTCGTCAGGGGCGGGCGGAGTGATTTCTTCCATGGGCTCTCCGGTTCAGACACACGGCACACTCTAGCATAATGGTTCACACGTCCACATCTGCTACAACGTTTTCCCCTAGCCGGGCAGTCCTTAGCCTTATTGTGCTGCGTTGCGGACCCACAAACCTTGTACAGGGGTTTTCCCGGGGCAGACCTTTGGCTGGCAGCGTTGGCTTCCATAGTATCATCGTCCAAGCTATCCTCGCTATCTGAGTCCGAAATATTTGCTGTGGCAGGAGGCTCCGGCAGCCGCTGTGACTGGCGCCAGGTTAGCTCCGAAGCTAGCTTGTCTGTGGCCTCCAGCTGGAGAGCTAGCTCAATGGCTCTGGCTAATGTTAAGTCACTGGGGGTGGTGAGTAGCCTAGCCCGCAATGCGGAGCTGCATGTGTGCTCCATGAGCTGGTCACATACCATTTCATCTTCCAACGGTCTAAAGTGACACTCACTAGCTAGCTGCCTCAAGTTGGCGACAAACTGATGAATAACTCACCTACTCACTGATGTTGCTGCCAAAAACAAATCCTCCGGACAGTCATGCTATCCGGGGTGTGGAAATGGTTGGCTAGCAGCAACATAACATCTTCAAAAGAGTCCAAAGCTCCGAGTGTGTGCAGGACTCAATGACCCTCAATACCCAGGTTGTGAACAAGTAGCACACATGCTCTTAGCTTGTCGAGCTTACCCAGGTCCAGCGTGGTGATGTACGTCTGGAAAGCCTCAAACCACATAGGCCAAGGCACCGGTGGTTCACCCGGGAGCTCGAGAAAGGGGCAAAGTGGTGTAATCTTCACCTACATGAGCTAATCCTCGATCGCCGAATGTTCTTTTTTGGTTGTCTCTCGGGAGCTGAGGAAGACGATGCATTGTGCCATCACTGGTGGGTGCGCATGTGGCTTCGGAGTCCGAAGTTTGAAGCACACATATGGTTGCAGGTAGGGCATGGAATACCAGTGGTCAGGGCAGAGGCGGATGCAGCTTGGTGGCACCAATCCCCTGCAGCTGCAAGGCACTGGTGGTGGTCCTCTTCGAAAGAGTTGGCTGCCCTCCTTGTTAGGGCATGCCAGCTGGTTCTGTTGGCTGCTGCAGTCTCAAGCTGTTGGGGCTGAAGGCCAGCCCATTTGATGTTGGCTTTGAGGTTGTTTTTGAACCTCTTCTTTGGGCAATCCTGCTTGCGGCTACCTCGTGCCAGCTCCCCGTAGAAGAGCTGACTTGGGATTCGGGATTCTTCCATGCGGATGACATGACCAGTCCAACGAATCTGTGCTTGGAGGATCTTGGCTTTGATGCTTGTGGTGCTGGATCTGTTCAGGACTTCTTGGTTTGTTATGCAGTCCTGCCAGCGTATCCGCATGATTGACCGCAGGGAGCATGTGTGGAATTCCTCCAGCTTCTTGATGTGCCTGTGGTATATAGTCCAGGTTTCACACCCGTACAGCGGTGATGTCAGTACAACTGCATTGTACACCTTCAGTTTGGTTGAGAAGCGAACGTCTTTATGCTGCAAGACCTTGATGCGCAGTCTGCCAATTGCTTGACTGGCTTTCTGTATCCTTGCTGTGACCTCCTTGTCCAGTGATGCATCATTATAGAGATGGTGGTGCCTGGGTTCACATAGGCGCTTGAGGAAGGGGCGAAGTGGTGTAATACACACCTCCATGAGTTAATCCTCGATTGCCAAATGTTATGTATGGTAAAATACCTGCGTGAAGGATGAGGCAAGGTGACTGGAAGAACACAACTTTATTGAACGATGTGGAACAGCGGTTACACAGCAGGCACCTGGTAGAGGGCACCGGTCAAAAAGGCCGCCCTCTGCCTTATATAGGGTGGTGCAATGATGTGACGGGAAGTGCACGTCACTACACCGCACTTCACAATAATGTGCCATTTACTATAGAACAGCAGCAGCTGCAGCCACATGTTAATCTTCTTCCAGCTGCTCCCTTTTGGAGTCACCACAATGTATCCTCATCTGCATATTTGATTTTGCAAGGATTTTATGCCAGATGCCCTTCCCAGCCCAGTCACGAACCCACAACCTTCTGACTGTGGGGCAGACCTTCTATCACGAGGTCACCACTCCAATCATCTGCAGTTAAATGTTAATGTTAAATCTTTAAGACTCTAACTATTTTGTTATTCAAGGTGAGAAACACTACTAGTAAATTATGATTAGTGGTGGACCATCTGCCCCACAGCCAGAAGGTTGTGGGTTCACAACTGGGTCATACCAAAGACTGTATAAAATCAAACGTGCAGACCATAACAATATCAGATGATGACACGCTGTGGAGATCCCGAAAGGGAGGAGCTGAAAGATTAAAATTTTAGGTTGCCAATGTCTTGCCAATGTACAAACGACCTTTATAAGATGTATTCATGATGTAAACTTGGTACATCGGGCCGACGTCAGCACGACGTGTGTGCTGTTGGGGAAGGAGACGTTGGGCATCATTACAAAAACAGTGAAATAAAGAGTGAAATAAAACTGAAACATGAATATTAATTCAGTCTCAATTCATCTTCTATGTTTATAACCGCTTATCTAAAAATCGTCTCTTTTATCCTTTATCAACACCCACGCAGAATCATGACTGATCCAATTTTTGTTTATTCTCTTCTGCTACATGTTATGCTGCTAAGTGTTAATAAATGTTATCTTTTGTCATCCATATTTTCATGACATTTTCTGTCTTTGGTTTGTATTATTGCCATCACCAAGCTGAGAAGTGAGCTGCTGCTTTAAAGTGACGCTCTGGCAAAAATCGTTTTTTCTGTTGTTAACATGTCTGTAACATGTTTTTTGTGACTTACAAGACATATCCAGAGCAAAATCTCACCGCAGTCCCAAGTCTGTGTTTTTCTGCTGTGAATTTCCAGTTAGGGAATGTCCCCCCCTCAGAGAAGTTTGGACAGACCGTTTCTAGCGACGTAAGAATTCCTGCTTAGCCTGATTGGTTATAGCATTAAGCAGTGAGGCCAAGCACTAGGCATGGCTACAGACCTGAGTTCGGGGAAGAGGGAGGAGCCGAGGAGCAGCAGAATTGAGGTGGGGGGATGGGGGGATAATGAGCTGACTGGCTCAAACTGTCACTTCTCTACCTACCATTGACCACGGTGACAGTCAGCGTGCCTTCCCGGGGATATCGTGAACCAACCGTGTCCATCATTTTCCACCGCTGGTGCTATCGTATTCCAGAGCCCCACAGCACAGGCGGGACATGGTCAGCTCTGGTTCGGCCTTCCGACCATGTGCCTCCCCATTCCTCTGTGGGTGCCTCCGGCAGCCGGTGGAGGAAGCAATCCAATGTCGGATTGCATTCGTTTGACTTGGTTTGATGAAGGGGTTTTCGGGGGTAAGGGAGGGCACACAAACCCTCTCTAGGTGCTCCACGGAGAAGGAGACAATAACACCCCCCGCCCCCACCCATAGTAAGTTGGCTATTGTTTGGCAAAGCAGTGTTCTCAAGTCAGACGGGGAGCCCTCGCCTCAGGCTGGCCTTGTAGTACACACTACTGGTGGGCAGGGGTATGGGTGGAGCTAATTAGAATATTCATAGATTCAGGCATACTTAAGTAGGTGCAAGATGTAAAAGCTCTTTCCAAGCAATTTTAAGGCAATGAAAATTTTTTGTGGGTAAAAAGCCACAATATACTATTTTGGGCAATACATATTTGTTTCTGAGGTGGTTTTAGAGCCGCAGGAGTGCATCTTTAACAAACAAGAACTGAATGAGCCACACAGCCTTTTTTTCTGCTGATTCAGGTAGTGCAATTTAAAAAGATATGATTGTGTTGGTGGCGCAGACCTGTGATGAAGGCGGGTACTCCCCAGCCAATCAGGTAGTAGAACCTCATGGGTCCGTAGTTGATGTCTCGCACTTCACTGATCATGCGGTAGATGTGCAACCCCTCCAGGAAGAGCCAGGAGAATGTGCAGAGGTAGAAGAAATGCAGCAAGATGGCGATGATGGTGCACAGGAACTGTAGAGTGGTGGAGGACAGAGCAACGGTTAAAACATGACATTTTTAGAGACAAGAAAACAGTAGCAAGGTGATTACCGGGTTGTCGGCCTGGTTGATGCCTAGGATGAAGATGAGCTCGGACAGGAAGAGAGCAGTGGCCCCATTGTTGATTATACTCGTCTTGTTGCATTGCATGGCTCTCAGGCAGAGGAGAAAGATGGTGGTGAGTAAGAGGAAGCCGAGTGTCACTCCAGCTGTACTCCACGTCAGGATTTTGATGGGCAGAATCTCTCCATTCTGACAGAACAGTTATATTCAGGGGGAGAGACATTAGAGAACAGAGTGATAAAGTTCTGAGGTTTTGGCGATGTTTCAGAGTCACTCACCTCTCTCCTGGAGATGTCCATAAGCACAGCGAAGCTAGTCATGTGGTAACACTGACAGCTGATGTGGGTGCTGTTCCTGAAAACCACCTCGCAGCCCTTCGCCGACCAGCCGCCGCTACCAGCACTGAAACAAAAGCGACAACACAATGTGAGGACACAAGCTCAGCCCAAACCAATGTCTTGTTACGTATACTCTGCTCTGTGCCTTTCTTTAGCCCCTTTCCCACTGACCAGTAAAACACAGAAAAACATTACAACATCCAGCTTTTGTTGGCAATGGGAACGTATTCACACAGTATTCACTCAAAAGGTACGAGTGCAGTAGATGTGGTTTGGCACTGTAAACAGCACAACTGGGTGAACATGTAAATTTAAACAACGACGCAGTTGTCGTCATTATGTCATAGTGTCTTGACGGTACCTAGGACCAAAAGAATCAAATGACAACTGAGAAGCAAACATTTGTGGGTTCACTGTGCAATAGTGGTTTCATAGTTTATATATACAGTGGATATAAAAAGTCTACACACCCCTGTTCAAATGTCAAATTTTTGTGATGTAAAAAAATGAGACCAAGATAAATAATTTCAAACCTTTTTCCACCATTAATGTGACCTGTACAACCCAAATGAAAAAAAAAACTGAAATCTTTTAAGGGAAAAAATAAACAAACTTACAATAACCTGGTTGCATAAATATGCACACCCTCTGTGACGTGGCTGTGTTCAGAATTAAAGTCCTCGGACGGTGACATTTTTTTATTGAACCAATAAACTGATTGTATGAAAATATTCCATTCTGGCCATTCCCGTGATTTAATATGTGTCACCAGCCTCCATAAATGACTTTATTTGGTAATAGCCCATCTTTCACTTAGTGATGCTGCAGTACTGCCATCTGTCGATAGGGGCAGGCAGCAGTGACGTCAGCTCAGGAAGAAGTGAGGGTGATATTGCCTGCCTGTGCTGTGAGCCTCATCAGAGAAACATTCCCATCGGATCACTACAAGGGATTTTGCCTACCAAGATTAGATTTGTGAAAAATGATATTTAAATAAAGTTTTGTAAAATCATATATTGAGTTTATTAATGTTCATGTCAATTTTATAATTCTAATATTTCAGCATTCATCAAAGTTGCATGTCATATACATTTGAATAATTTTTCTACCATTTTATGGTATAAAATTCGGGTTCAATTCGGCACTCAGTGTGGTGGGAACTCTGGCTTGTACATACTGCCACTGCTCCCATAAGTGGGTTGGATCAACCAAGGTTTTGTTGAACAGAGTATTCATCAGATCATCCACATATTCTGAAAAAAAATATATTCAATAAAAATTAGACATCCATTTGACTACAGTATGAAATACAAATTTGACCAAAATTAACATAATTTGATAAAAGCTATGAAATGTGAAAGTTGAATGAAGACCAACCCTCCACCCACTGTAAATATCATATACAAGCCTAGAAAATGATACTAATATTTCTTATACTCACGGAAAGTTGGATTAACTTTCTTTGCTTGCAGTTTATATCCGCCTTTTTTGAATTTTGGGTACCTGATGATGAAGACCGGCTCACCATCACGATTCTGTGCCTGCTTGCGGCCTGCATTTTCATTAAAGTGCATTGCAGCTAAACAAAGTCTGTAATTAGAATATTATCACAATGATTTATTTTTGGACATATAAGTGATCTATCAGCAGAAACTCTATGTAATTGGCACTGTTATTGTCATGACGGCCGCTGGGCCGTCATCCCGCTCATCAGCTCCAGCCGCGCACAGACCAACAGGTGTTAATCAGCGGCTCTTAAAAGCCAGCGTCATTGACAGCCCGGCACGGAGTCGTCTGTCTTCCTCGACAGAGTATGAGCCAGAGCTTTGTTTCACAGCCAAGTCAAGAACGCCACGACAAGACCTACCACGTAAGAAGACTATTTGCTTTTCTACGCCTAATCTTTACCCCTGTGCACAGGTGGACCTCCCAGGCGGCGGACCGGTATCTCCAACGGACGGAGAATTACCCTCTCCCTTCCGGAGCTCCTCCTGGCCTTCGCTAATTCAGGAATTCTCTTCACTGCAGCTGCAGGTACTGTCACTCCCTCTGTCACAGGAGTCATTGTCACCACGGTTACGGACATTATCACTGTCACGGCTACGGGAACAACGTCACAGCTGTCAGTGCAGTCATTGCTCTCGCCACGAACTCCACCACGGTTACTGGAGTTATCACCGTCACAGCTTCAAGCACCAGAACCACCACAGCTCACGGACATCGGGGAACAGCCAGATACAGTCAGAGACAACCTCAAGTAAGCTGCACACCTGCACTTGTCCTTTTGTGCTGAACAGCCTTAACGGTTTCTGCTTGTGTGTTCTAGGGTTGCCAGGTCGTCTTCTGTATCGCTCAGCTCCGGTGACCAGGCTGCTATATCTGCACTTACACTTGCACTACACTCACTCACACTTGACAATAAAGAAAAACTATTTTGTATGTGTCTGTCTCTTGGGTCCTGAAACATGTCAGTTATTATAATTGCATTTCATATTTTTGGTCACATATTGCATCTCCTCACCTTGTCAACATTCCAAGGAATGAGAAGTGTACACTCTTTGGTGCAAAATGAATAATCAGACTGTGGAAAGCCTCCACATTTGAAGTTTGCTGCCCTGGACTCAGCTTTCGCACATCCCTGAGGACCCATGTTTTGTTGATCATAACTTTTTCACAGCCCTTTGTGCCTGAAATAAATTGTAGGTGTGAGATATGTCACCAAAAATGATGAAAATCAATGGGATAATTTTTATATATATAATACATGCACTGTTTCATTGTGTGAAACTGTTTTTTGTGTTAGGTTGCAGTCTCTCAGGAGCTGGGGGATCGTATGTAGTGCTCGCATCTTTGTACTGGTTGATGTGCAGGCAGCAGAGCAGCGCGCCGTTCAGCCGGAAAAAAGCAGAGGACAAGGGTAACGGGCACCACACCGAGACAGGGATAATCGGTGATAATGTTGCTTACTTGCAGGGACAGGTGGCTGGCGTCGGCAGCTGACGAGGCGCAGGTGTGCGCGCAGCTGGAGCCGCGAGTCGTGACACAAATTGCATCTTATTCTCGAAATCGCTGTCAACGAAATGTCTACTGCACATGTTGAGTGATTTACCGACATCATTCCAATTTTTTCGCGTTTTCTGAACGAATTTCACCCATGCCGTTCTGATTTTCCCAGGGACGGGAAATTCATAAACACTCACCGCATGCTCCTCTGATATACCGTCGCACCCATAGACAACACAACGCCAAACCATAATTAATTCGATTACTGAAATCCTAATCTTAATAATCTATTTGTAATCCACAAGTACTCCGAGAAATATCTGTAATCGCTGATTTTAAAATGTGAACAATAAGCAATGTCCGCCGAGCGTGTGCGTGTCTCTCCCTGAAATTACGTCACACAGTCAGTGGCCATCTTAGCCGCTGATCGCTTGGCTGAGTCAGACAGCTCTCAAGGACAGCATACTTCAAGAGCGCATTGTCACCTTATGCGACATTTGTTGACACCAAAACATGTGCGGTTCAAATTAGCTCGTCTCACACAAAAATTTAAGCTATGATTTAGCGATATTGAATTTTCGTCCGGCCGACGCCTTTAAGCAATCACATTCAAACTCATGTTAAATGGGAGTCAGCACACACCTGCTACCATTTAAAGTGCCTCTGATTAACCCCAAATAAAGTTCAGCTGTTCTAGTAGGCTTTTCCTGACATTTTTGTAGTCACATCTTACAGCACAAGCCATGGTCCGCAGAGAGCTTCCAAAGCATCAGAGGGATCTCATTGTTCAAAGGTATCAGTCAGGAGAAGGGTACAAATGAATTTCCAAGGCATTAAATATACCATGGAACACAGTGAAGACAGTCATCATCAAGTGGAGAAAATATGGCACAACAGTGACATTACCAAGAACTGAACGTCCCTCCAAAATTGATGAAAAGACGAGAAGAAAACTGGTCAGGGAGGCTGCCAAGAGGCTGCCAGTAACACTGAAGGAGCTGCAGGAATTTCTGGCAAGTACTGGCTGTTTATTACATGTGACAACAATCTCCCATCTTCTTCACATGTCTGGGCTATGGGGTAGGGAGGCAAGATGGAAGCCTTATATTACGAAGAAAAACATTCAAGCCCGGCTACATTTTGCAAAAACACATTTGAAATCTCCCAAACGCATGTGGGAAAATGTTTTATGGTCCAATGAAGCCAAGGTTGAACTTTCTGGCCGTAATTCCAAAAGGTATATTTGGCAGAAATATAACAGTGCTCATCACCAAGAGAACACCATACCTACAATGAAGCATGGTGGTGGCAGCATCATGCTTTGGAGCTGTTTTTCTTCAGCTGGAACTGGGGCCTTAGTCAAGGAAGTTGGGTGATAAATTTTCCTCATGTTTGGATATTGCTTATGGAGTCCCCCAGGGGTCAGTATTAGGTCCTAAATTGTTTCTTATATATATATTAATGATCTGTGTAAGATAACTGACATTGTGAAAATTATACTGTTTGCAGATGATACAAATGTTTTTTGTTCTGGGGACAATTTAAAGGAGTTGCTGAATACTGTGATAACAGAAATGTGTAAAACAAAACAGTGGTTTAAAAGGAATAAGCTATCGTTAAATTTAAAGGTCTGATGACATGATTTTGGCATTTTTTAGCATGTTGTGTAAACCCAAAAGTCATTGTCGATGATCAATATAATATTTACAACTGCGCCTGCATAAACTAGTTATCATCAAAAAATCGCAGCTGCTGACTGGACTGTGGTGCCGCCCACCAAATGCAGGGCGGCACCACCATGACTTAAGCGACAGAACGTTGTTGACTGGAATGACAGCAGCTTTGTAGCTCACAGTTTCTCTGGTTTCTTGTTTGAATTTTACGGCTACGCCTTCGCGTTGTGTCGCAGGCTTAGATAAACAGCAGGCCATGAAAGACCACATCACACGCTTCAGCTCCAACTGTCATAAGCCTCCTCGTGCACTTTTACGCAGGAGGAGCGGAAGGATTAATGGATTTACGTGCAACTTTGACCTACTTTATGTGATCGCATGCTGACGCTCCAGCCACATCCCCTCTCTCATTATCATCAGCTGATTCAAACTCCAGCTGATCATCTTTCTCAGTCCTCGCTCAGGTGCTTCTCATCACACCATCACCAGCAGTGCATGTACTTAGCGGCCATTTGCCAGTCACGCACTGCTGGTCCATAGTATTGTCATCTGTGCTGTTTGTCTGCCAGCATTTTCAGCACTCTCACGACGTGTTAGTCATTCCATTTTGGGATGGGCTGCACGGTGGCGCAGTGGTTTAGCACTGTGGCAGCACAGTTTTACCCTCGGCCGGGGGACCGCGGGGATCATGAGATTGTGGGTTCGATCCCAGCCCCCGACCAACAGTGAGCTGTGTGGAGTTTGCATGTTCTCCCCGCGTTGCGCGGGTTTACTCCGGGATTTCTCCGGTTTCCTCCCGCATACCAAAACATGTAGGTTTAGGGCGCTCGCGCACGCAGCGACCAGCAGCCGGTGGCTTGTCACCAGACTGCAAACCAAGTCTACCTACGGGTACAAATAAGTAAAAAAAAAAAAAAAAAAAAAAAAAAAAAAAAAAAAAAAAAAAAAAATTCCATGTTCGCTGTGGTTCTCGTGCGTCCTTGAAGCGATGTCGGCTCTGGGGCGCACCTGTGGCTAACACGTCTCCTCTCATTCGTTCTCTGGGCGATGCCGGCCCCCGAATACCATCAGTAAGTGTGTTTGTGTTTTTTGTATGTCTTCACCTTTTTGAGAAATGTCTGTCTTTCTGTATTAAATGTGTTGTGGTGAACCCTGCACGTAAATCCTTGTTATTTCATCCTCCCTCTCCGTGCCCTGCGTAAGAGCGCATGGAGGGTCATGATGAATGGATTTACGTGCAGGATTCACCACAGCAGATGTATTGAACATAAGAACGATGACAACAGTTCCCAAAAAGGTGAAGACTTACAAAAATAAACAGAAACACTTACAGTTGGCATCCGGGGCCGACATCGCCCAACGAACATGGAGAGGAGACGTGTTAACCACGGTTGCCCCTCAAGGCCAACATCGCTTCGAGGGGCGCAACAGAACCCCTGCTGTGTGGAGCGACTAACACGTTGTGATAGTGTTGGCAATATGGGCTGGCTGACAACACTGCAGATGATGCACACAAAACATGAACAGCTGACTGTCAAAGAGAGAGGGTGCGTGGTCGGACCGGCGAATCTTGGACAGTGCCCACCTGAAAGTGGGTCAAAATGCACATAAAACACATGTACAAAACAAAAACAACAAGAACTCAAAATATAATCCATAATAAACCCGATGCCTGAGCCACAGAGAATACACTGCTATGATTTTATTGAAAAATTGGGTTTAAATAAATTATATTTATGAACAAACAATTTGTTGCAATATCTGTAACAAAAGCATAACACTCGGTGTTCCCCTGCCCTGTGTTTGTCGCTGCTGCTGTGGCGGGCATGTGTGCCTCTCCACTGCCACTCTCTGAGTCTGACTCACTAGGCACGATGCCCGCTTGGCACGGCTCAAACCTATATGGCCTGATGCCCCCAGATTCTTCATTGTCATCCCATTCTTCGGAACTATAATTGTCTGAAGATTGGACAACACAAACCAATTCCAGACTATATGTGCTGGAACCATAGTCAATGTTTTCTACTGCTTCCATCCTATGTGTACAATGGGCAGCCAAGCGTTGTGTTCTGTCGATGACGTTACAACATGGCCGGGGGGTTTTCCAGCCACTGACGCAATTGGTGACGTGGCGCTCATGAAAACATCGGATATTCGCGTGAAAAAAAGCCTGTTTGACTTAGAACTGCACAGACCAACCTATTTTGTCATATTGTATTATGTGTTGAAAAATTAGATGAAGTCAAAAACGTGTCATCAGACCTTTAAGTAAAACAAAATTTGTTATTTGGAAACTGTAATAAAAATACACAAGTGCAGTTGGATATAGATGGTGTGGATGCATGAAAATAAGTTTCTGAATGTGATATTAGATGACAAAATTAATTGGAAATCTCATAAAACATGTACAAAATAAGGTTTTAAGAAGTATTTGTGTTCTATCTAAAACCAGACACTTTTGGGACTACAAATCATTGCACATTCTTTACAGTTCACTGGTCTCTCATTTATATTACTGCGTAGAAGTTTGGGACAACACTTACAAATGTTCATTATCATCACTTTTCATGACTTCCAGTTATGGCTGCCACGTAGAAGGACGTGCTTCACTCTACTCTGCTCCTAAAAAAAAAAAAAAAAAATCGGCAAATAACTCTCTCAATTGGAACAAAACCTATCCCAACGTTTGGGCGAGGACATGCCGGTAAAGCCTAAGGCTGGGAAATCAGGTGGAGGAAAAACTGAATTGCCGAAACAGTCCAAGTTAACAGACTTTCATGTCCATGACGAAGCAGAAAAATCCCCAAATATGGCGGAGGAAGCTAGCGGAGGAGCAGTGACTACTGGCGACGGCACAGGTGCGGTGCTCGCTGCCATTAGTTCAATGAGAGCAGACTTTTCCTCTAAACTTGATGGGATTATTGCAGCGATAGAAGGAATGAAAAAGGAGTTAAGCGACTGTATGGAACGAGTTTCGCAGGTGGAGCTCCGAATTTCCAGTGCTGAGGATGACGTCTCCGGCCTACAATTAAAGGTGCGCACATTGGAATTAAAAAATAAACGTCTGGAAGATAATGTTCTGGATTTAGAATCCCGGTCGAGACGGAACAACCTGAGGCTGGTGGGTCTCCCGGAGAGAACGGAGGGTCTGAATCCATGTTCCTTTTTGGAAAAGTGGATCCCAGAAGCGCTGAACAACGCGGAGCTGCAGTCATCAGTCGTCTTAGAAAGCGCCCACCGAATTGGCCCACCGAGAGATAACAAGGCATCACCGAGGACGCTGATTATGAAGTTCCTCAGCTACAGAGACAGGATGATGATTTCCAACGCCGCGCGAGCCAAAAGAGAAATTAAATACCAGAATCAACAGGTGCGGTTCTACCCAGATTTGGCCACAGGAATCCAACAATTAAGGAAACAGTTTGACCCCGCCCGTAAAGAGCTGCGCAACCTTGGGATTCGTCATGGAGTGATTTATCCTGCTAGACTGCTGGTCACGTATAAGGGCAGAACCCACATCTTCAAGACCCCTGAGGAGGCGCAGGAGTTCATCAAGAAGATCCAAGGAGAGACTGGTGGGAGCTAAGCATGAACAAAATATAAGGTAGAATATTTAAGCATTTGCACAGGCATCTGACTGATCTGAAGCATATAGCAAGTTTACAAAATATAGATTGTATTATATATTAAAAAAAAACCAAAACCCTATGATGTACAAAGTTGCTATAAAATTTAGGAGTTAAGTTGGAAAACTACAGAAGAGAGTTAATGTTACGTCATAAAAAGCAGTAGAGTTAGGGTGATTGAGAGGAGAAAGAAAGAGTGGTTTGACTGATCCTAGTCACTGGCTATAGCGGGAGACGGAATTTTTTTTTTTTTGATTTTGGGGGGGATTACCACGAATGTGGGAAGGGGGAATTTGTTTGTGTGTAGTTTGTAGGATGAATGTTCAACCACTCATGTTTTTGCTTCTCTGTGTGAGCATGTTTACATTGCGAGGTAATCTCAAACTCCTTATTGATCATAGACCAAAGCGTTAATCTCAATTTAACCTCATGGAATTGCAGAGGTCTACAAAATTTAAAAAAACTTAAACAAGTTATGAATAAAATAAAAGACATGGGTTCAAAAATTGTGTTTTTACAAGAAACTCATCTAATAGAGGAGGATGTAAAAAGAATTAGGAGAAGATGGCAAGGAAGTGTATTCACCTCATCATTTTCATCCCGAGCCAGGGGAGTTATGACTCTCATACATAAATCAGTCCCATTTCAAGTGAAAAATGTAATTGGAGACAAATTAGGAAGATATCTAATCATTCAAGGATCTTTGTTATTAGAAAATATAAATTTGGTGAACTTATACGGTCCCAATATAGATGATCAAAATTTCTTTACTAATTTATTCCTTATTTTATCGTCACTTACAGGGCAACATATAATAGCAGGGGATTTTAATTGTACATTGAATCCCGGTATAGATAGATCAACAGGACTAGACTGTACGCACAATGAATGCAGGATGATCATTAATCATTTTATGAAAGAATTGAGATTGCTAGATATATGGAGAGAAATGAAACCACAAGTTAAAGCCTATTCTTGTTATTCTAATACCTACAAACATTCTCACGTATTGACTATTTTTTGATCTCCACAGAATTAAGGTCCAAGATTCAAAACTGCTTCTATGATAATATTGTGATCTCTGATCATGCACCCTGCTGTCTAATATATGTAGATAAGAAATTGACAAAGGAACCAGGTAGGTGGCAATTTCAGCATAAATGGCTTCAGGATGAGGAATTTGTTAAGTACATAGAAAAACAGATAGATGAGTTCTTTGATATCAATACTACACAAACATCAGCATGTATAAAGTGGGAGGCTTTCAAAGCTTTTATTAGGGGGCATATTATTAGTTATACAGGTTCAAAATCTAAGAAGACTCGAGAGGAGAGAGTCCAATTGGAACATAAAATAAAAATTCTTCAAGAAAAAGTGTATGCAGGAAGTGACCCAAAGTTAGAGAACGAATTACTGATTCTGAGAGCTGAATATGACAAAAAATCAGTGAATAGAGCTGCCTCGAGTCTTCTAAGATTGAAGCAATCTTTTTATGAACAAGGTGAAAAATCAGGAAAATTATTGGCATGGCAGATTAAACAATTAGAATTTAAAACACCAATTACCAGTATTATAAGTAACGGACAGCCAGTTGTAGATCCTTTAGAAATTAATAGTGCCTTTAGAGATTATTATGAAAAATTATATAATACAAAAAATGAAACTGACTTAACAAAACTAAATGGGTTTTTGGACGGATTATCTATACCGTGTATTCCAAATGAAAACAGGGAGATACTGGAGTCTAAAATTAGTCAAGAAGAAGTTGGGCTAGCCATTGATAATATGAAATCAGGAAAAAGTGCTGGACCAGATGGTCTTCCAGTTGACCTCTATAAAAAATTTAAGAATAAATTAATAAAACCATTTTTGGAAATGGTTTTAGAAGCATTTCAAAATAGTAATTTACCACCATACATGAATAATGCCTTAATTATACTGTTGCCAAAACCAGGTAAACCCTCTAATAAATGTGAAAATATGAGACCAATAAGCCTATTAAATGCCGACCTTAAGATAATCTGTAAAATTTTAGCAAGACAACTACAAGAAATATTACCAAATATTATTAACCGAGATCAGAATGGCTTTATAAAGGGAAGACAAGGCTTCCATAATGTAAGAAGACTATTTAATATTATTTATTCTAATAAAGAAGCACCGGACACAGCTCTCCTATCATTGGACGCCGAAAAGGCCTTTGATAGGGTCGAATGGCCCTTTCTTTTTGAAGTTTTACAAAGGTATGGAATTGGAAATAATTTCACAAAATGGGTTCAGATAATATACAATAATGCTACAGCAGAAATCCTAACAAACAGCAATATTTCAAAATCAATAAATATCAATAGAGGATGTCGACAAGGCTGCCCACTTTCACCTTTACTGTTTACTATGGCAACTGAACCTTTAGCGATGGCAGTACGTTTACATCCACAAATATATGGAATTAAAGTAGGACCAACAGAACATAAAATCTCCCTGTATGCCGATGACATAATTTTGTTTATGTCGAATCTTAAAAAATCAATTCCGACCTTGTTGAATTTAATAAAGAATTTGGGGGAAATATCAGGATATAAAATAAATAAAACTAAATCTTCAATATTAATGCTAAATGAGACCCAGAGAAATCACCCAGCTCCTGAGGTAAATCAATTCAATGTTGTAAATCAGTTTAAATATTTAGGAATCCAAATTGTGCCTAAACTAGAATTAGTCGCCAGTACCAACTATGAAGCCTTAATGACAGACATTAATGAGTTACTTCAGAGATGGATGTCACTACCAATGTCGATGATCGGGAGAATCAATATACTTAAAAGTAATATTTTACCCAAAATACTTTATTTATTTCAATACATTCCTTTACCACCACCTTCAGATCTATTCTCAAGAATTAAAAAAAAGTTAGTGGAATTTTTATGGAACAATAGGAAGGCTAGATTACATCTGTCCTTACTATATTTACCATTTGATTGTGGAGGTCTGAAATGTCCAAACTTTATGTTGTATTACTGGTCAGCACAACTGAGGTCTATGACATATTATTTTTCATCAAATGATCTCCCTCACTGGACTGAAATGGAATCATACAATCATCACTTTTCATATTGCAAAAAAGGGCCATCAGGATAATTTATAATACTTGTTACAGAGAACACACAAATCCACTTTTCTTAAAATCTCAAATATTAAAATTTATTGATTTGGTTCATTTTAACATTGCAATAGTCATGTATAAAACAATAAATAACCTGCTCCTAGTTACTATAATGAATATGTTTGGTAAAAGAGATGGTGATTACAATTTCAGGGGACAGCTAAAACTCAAGCAACTTCATGTACCAATCACACTGAAATCTTTTTGTATTTCAGTTTATGGCGTGAAACTGTGGAAATCATTAAGTGATGATCTAAAGCAATGTTCAAACATGAGCCAGTTTAAAAAAAATGTACAAAGCAAAGATTTTTGCAAAATATAAAGAGGATGAACGTGTTGTGATCTGAGCACGGAAGGAACTCCACCGTGCTCTGTCTCTTTGCTTTTTGTTTTTCCTTATTTGTATAATGTTGTATTTTTGAGTTCTATGCCTGTTATGTTATCTCTAGTTTGTTTTCACATATTCTGTTTTGTTTCTTTGCATGATTTATTTTCCTGTTTACGTTCGGTGTAGTTTTGTTATTTACATACAGTATTTGGGTTTATTTGTCTTTATTTGTTCCCACATTATACTGTATTTGCCAGTGTCTTCTCTTTCTTTCTCTCTCGGGGGTTGCAGTTGTCAGGGGCACTTCCGGGTTTTTTCCCCGGCTGTGGGCGGTGCCCCTGTCAAGCTGTCAGCCCTGTCTCCTCTCCTCATGACTCACAGCTGATTGTCATTTTCTCCCCAGCCTGCTCATGTGATTCACACCTGTCATCATTTGTTTCTAGCCTTATTTAAGGGCTGTTATGTTCATTCCTCTATGCCGGAGTCTTCCCAGTTACTGTCTCCACCAGAACCCTGGCCTTGTTCTGGTGTGCTGTATTTTGCCGTAAGTTTGCTTTGGATATTTGTCTGGATTTTCTGTTAGTGCACCGTTTGAACTTTGTGTTTTGTTTTTTCAATAAATTTCTCAAACTGCAATTCAGCATATGGGTCTTCCTCTCTGCCCAGAGTGGCAATTCATGACAGAGGACTCCGGCCAGTTAGAGACCCAGCTGCTGCAGTTTGGAGTTCTTTTTGTTTTTTTACCTGGGGTTTGCCATGTCTGTCACCCCAGATTTTTCGAATCTTGGACTGAGTGAAGTAGACGGTGGTCTGTGTGCGTACTGGAGGACATCCTCACGCAGGCTCATGCCTCCCATACCCCCGAGGCAGCCCAAGAGTGTCTGGAGGGCGCGGTGCAGGTACTCGAGGCATGCCCCAGCCTGTGGGACCACCCGGAGCTCGCTGACTTACTCCTCTCCATAATCACCCCACAATCTACGAGTCATGAGCTGGGGAATCCACTCTGATGTCTGTGCCTGCACCGACGAAGAGCAAGCGCCCGTGTACACAGAAGCCTCCAGCCTCTCACCGCTTTCCGGCAGCAGCTCCGCCTCCTCCTCCCAAACACTGGCCCACTCCATTGGCCGAGGAGCTGGAGGAGCGCAGGTAGGTCACATTAGCGGAGACAGAGCTCCTTCTAGAATATAAGCCATGGCTCCTCCCGGATCTCGCCCAGGAGCTAAAGGAGGTTCCACTGGGTCCTCTTCCACCTCTCCAGGAGCCGACGTCTCCGCCTCCCCTATCCCGCCGTTGCCCAGGGAAACCTCGCCGGAGGAACACCTCCACCTCCCAGGTAGCAGTTTCTTCCCCGCCGAGTCTGACAATTCCCACAGCAGTTCTTCCTCCCAGTTATCCTTCGCTGGCTGTCTCGTCAGCTTCCTCTTCCTCCGTTGATGCTGCGACACCCGTCTCCTCGACGTGTCCTCTCGCTGCTGAGGGTTCAGTCGTTTTCCGCCCAGACAGAAGGGTCTTGACTGAAAGTTGACACTAAGGGTGAAGTATGTGTAGGCTATATGTAGGTCTAAATATAGTGTAAATATGTACATTATTGTAATATGATATAGTAATGGTAAATAAGAATTTGTAAATGGGATGAGGTATTAACAGGAAGTATGATTTTGTTTGTCTGAGGAGAAGAGGTGGGATTAAATAAGCTTACGCTTCTTCCCACTCCTTTTGAACATGGGGCAGATTTACTAGGACAACGCAAATTAGCGAGTGTGCAATTCAGACAGAGCGCCTAAGGGAGTGGCCAATTTTTGCCAGTGATCTACTAACAACATGCAAAATTACGAACACAGACGCAGTCACTTCATTTCAATAATGACCACCCATCCACCAAGAGCACCGCAAAATTGCACACAGGCACAGCTGATGAGGAAGCGGGTCATCAACACAGGCACAGCCAGTTGGGAGGAGCATAATATATTAAGCTTTTTTTTAAAGTTTTTGTTTAAGCACAAACACCACTAAAATAATTTATTTTTGTTCATTATATTTCAAAATTTAGATTTTCATTTAACATGGCAGACTTTTTTTTTTTGTTTCCTATGTATAAATGAGGGCAGCACGGTGGCGGAGTGGTTAGCACTGCGGCAGCACAGCAACTCACCCTTGGCCGGGAGATCCTGGGTTCGATCCCAGCCCCCGACCAACAGTGATCTGTGTGGAGTTTGCATGTTCTCCCCGTGTCTGCGTGGGTTTACCCCAGGATTTCTCCGGTTTCCTCCCACATGCCCAAAACATGCAAGTTAGGTTAATTGGCATCAAACTGGGGATTCTAAATTGTCCTTAGGTATGACTGTGAGAGTGAATGGTTGTCTGTCTCTCTGTGTTGGCCCTGTGATGGACTGGCGAGCTGTCCAGGGTGTACCCTGCCTCTCGCCCAAAGATGCTGGGATAGGCTCCAGTCCCCCCGCGACCCGAAAAGGATTAAGCGGAAGAAGATGGATGGATGCATAAATGAAGCATTTGTATCTAATTTAATAAAGAACTACTCATGAATAAATTGATTATTTTACCAATGTGTTTACTTTATTAACACTAGAACCGTCATGGTCTGATGGAGACTCTGGGGTTTTATTATGTGAATAACTTTGTTTTAACAAAATCTACAGGTCTCCCAGTTCACAACTTTTTATAAATGCCATTGAGTTAAGGTGTTGCAATTTCGGGGGATGTTTCTATGGATCTGTGCGCTCTTTTTGTTAATAATCTCATTGTTGTTTTCCTCCTGTATTGTGTATCCTGAACTGGGAGAGAGAAATAGAGAGAAGAGGGAACTGAATTACCGTTTTATGCACAGCAAAAAGAAATACTGTAAATATAGAAATATGGATAGAAAAAAAATGAAGAAAATTGGCAATGTGGAAGATTTTGCTTCAAGAGGGAGGTAGAGCTGATAGAAAAACTCCAGTCCGAGTCTGAACCTCCGCAGAAAAAAGAAAAGTCATCGGCTGACACCATCTGTATGTCCATTGCAGGTATAAGGGCTCCTATTGTATCCTGTTTTATGGATACAAATTCATGTAGTAGGCTATATACAGTATAAACAAATGAAATCTAAAAAAAAAAAAAACGTTGGCTGATGTCCAGTTCAGCATAACAGTGATCTCTGTGAGACGTTGATACTCATATATTCTGTTCTTCTGCCATGCCAAATAAAGTCATGGGCAGAGAGAAGCTTCTGCCATGTGCCCTCGGTTCTTGCCAGTGTCTCCTCCTGGCACCAATGATCACTATCATGTCAGGCGCAGATGAATTAAGACAAGCTTTTTTTGGACGTTAAATCCTGGTGCATTTAGCAGAAGATTGACAACCGCAAACCTTTTAACCTTTTAACCTCTTGCACTCCGTTGTACCGCGGGCGGGCAAGTCTCTGCGTCCCAGAGCGCATGAGGGCGCTCTTGTGCATTCTAGGACGCATGATGGAGATGGTGATGTAGGACGCATGATGGAGATGGTGATGGCGTCCAAGCACGCACTGAAAATAAAAGCTGCAGACACAGCCGCGAACAGATTAGTTCATCTGATTGACCTCTCATTCGACTAATAAGAGCCTTGAATTGGGTTTCTGAAACCTTGAAGAACCA
Organism: Pholidichthys leucotaenia; assembly: GCA_020510985.1. NCBI lineage: Eukaryota > Metazoa > Chordata > Actinopteri > Cichliformes > Pholidichthyidae > Pholidichthys > Pholidichthys leucotaenia. The sequence goes on along the minus strand of CM035837.1, from coordinate 120,783,065 downwards.
ATGACTGAAAACCTAGCAAGAAGGACCCGCCTACCAACGCTGTGAATGCAGTGAGCCAATTGAAGCAAAGAAATTCGCGAGCTGTTTTTTTTAAGGCTGGGTGAAGACAGACTGCTGCAGCAGATGACAAAAAGGACCCGCAGGAAGAACCCCACAGACCCAGCAGCACGGAGACCATCCACAAGTGCAACCTTTGTGACAGCGACTGCCATCGGCATGTTCGGCCAGGCGGTGCTTATTTTGTTTTTGTCCCAGCAGAATAGATATTAGGATTGTCTTCTATGGTCATCATAGACCGACGGAGGCCGACGACGAAGGCTGAGTGACACACACGCGTTTGCCAGTCTATTTTTAATTACTACTGTTATTTGTTTTGAAAAATCGTTCACCAAAAACCGCAATCATGGAAGCGCAAAACCGCAATAATGGAATTATGTTTTGATCGGGTCGCGAGACCAGCGTCGCGTTCGTCTGACAATGAGAAAGAAGTTCGCCAGCTCCGCTTCTGCTGTGAAGAGGTAAGGTGTTTAAGCTAAATTATTCTTTATCCCTGAAAATTGTAATCAAAATGACTTTTGACCGATCGGTAAATTACAGCTGTGCGTCATCGCTGCATGACGGACCGTGGCGCAACGGGCGATGTCTTTCCTCTGTAGGGAGGGGGGGGGGGACAACCCCCCCCCCCACACACACACACACAGACACAGCCCTGAGTGTGACCTTTCATTAGAGCCCAAAATGAAGCTTCTACATTGAATCATTCAAAAGTTACAGACGCTTTTCCAAACTGTGCCATTTAGCACAATTTGGCACAGTTCCAAAACGCCTGGGAACTGCCTGAGGAAAAAGCTGTGTAATATATTCATTTTTTTGTGGTATTGTTACAAAATTTGGACCTCAGCTGGATAACACTTGGCTCTACATTTCTGTTGCATTTTCCAGCCCGGATCTGAAGCTGTGTGTTATTTGCAAGCATTTGTATCCAAAAAAACACCCAGGCCAAATTTATTTTCTTCAAGTTCACTATGTTTAGAGGACTGTAACTCAGTGGCCGGAGCACTTAGAGAGATTATGACTGTTTTGCCAAAAAATTCAAAGTGTTTTCTTTTAAATGAGACCAACCCCATGAAGATGCTGCAAAGGGTTGAAGAACAGCTTTCAATTTACTTTGGGCAAGTTATTTTTTGGCATTTTTAGGGAAATTGACCGGAGTGCAAGGGGTTAAATACTCCCCTTCCTCAAATTTGCGCGTTGACAGAACAACTCCCACAAATATATATGCAATAAGGCCAGGTGCAAAATTAACATCGTCCACGCCTTTTCACCACTAATTCTGCCCTGCACCCCTTAGTAAATCTCAACAGTAGTTTTTGAATGCCAAAACAGGGTTTTGCAATGGTGCAGCATGTTAGTAAATCTGCCCTGTTGTGTATAATAATTGTGTTTATGTATTATCATTATAAATTTCATTTATTTATTTATTTATTTATTATTAATCTATTTAAATTGATTTTTGTACAGATGCTACATGTTCAAATAAAAATCATCCATTCATTCATTCAAGGTGGAGGGAATTGTGAACAGTTCCAAATACCAGTCAGTGTTGGCACAAAACCTTCAGGCTTCTGCTAGAAAGCTGAAGATGAAGAGGAATTTCATCTTTCAGCACGACAATGACCCAAAGCACACATCCAAATCAACAAAAGAATGGCTTCACCAGACGAAGATTAAGGTTTTGGAATGGCCCAGCCAGAGTCCAGACCTGAATCCGATTGAACATCTGTGGGGTGATGTGAAGAGGACTGTGCACTGGAGATGCCCTCGCAATCTGACAGATTTGGAGTGTTTTTGCAAAGAGTGGGCAAATATTGCCACATTAAGATGTGCCACGCTGATAGACTCCTACCCAAAAAGACTTGAGTGCTGTAATAAAAGCCAAAGGTGCTGCAACAAAGTATTATTTTAAGGGTGTGCATATTTATGCAACCAGGTTATAATAAGTTTTTTACTCTTCCCCTTAAAAGATTTCAGTTTTCTTCTTAATTGGGTTGTACAGGTTATAGGTCACATTAATGGTGGAAAAAGTTTTGAAATGATTTATCTTGGTCTCATTTTTTACATCACAAAAACCTGGCATTTGAAAAGGGGTGTGTAGACTTTTTATATCCACTGTGTATGTATACAAAGGTACATTATATGCCCCTCCACAGTCATGATCAACAGTAGCACACCAACAACTGGAAAACTGATGACAAATTTATGATTCAATATAGTCTAGATCTTAAATAAAGCTAATAACCATGTAATAGCAAGGACTTTTAGCAAGCTACATTTCAAAGCAGAACGAATTTTGGGAAAATATCAGAAAATCACTTAACCCCTACAATTTGCACATCTTCAATACATGTACAAAAACTGTGAAATAAAAAAGTCATAACTTGAAAACCGTGGGGAGAGTTTGCCAGACAAGTTGGATGAACGGATGGACTGATGGACAGACATCATCATACCATAATACACCCTGTCTTTAGAGACAGACGCATAAAAATACAGACTAACTCAACAGAGATGCAGACCTCAGCCTCTCCTCTGACAGCTCTGAGTAGCTCTCCCATCTCTTTCTAGTCTTTCAAAAGATATGCCCAGACATAGTACATAATGCTGGCATATGCACCAGTGACACACATGTTCTACATCCAGGTCCATGTTGGTTTACTCTGTGACCCTGACCTTCTCACCCTAAATCATATCCACAGGTGAGCGCCTCTTGGTCAGCCTCTGTACTCAGTTTGGTGACACTAGCTTTGATTGTTCTCCAGAGTACAGATAACCTTGTGGCTGTGATCTTAAAACTTCTGACCTAAAAAGTAGGTCAGTTCAAGGGGACCTCAAGTTCAACCACTGCACTGGGTTTGGTGACCCTAACCCCAGTGATTCTCAAGTTATAACTGCAGACACGTGGACAGACAGACAGGCAGGAACACATGCAAACATACAGAGCTGATCATTGCACCCCCACCTGACAGCTCTTGAATGGTAAAAATAACGTTGACTACCATCTCACTGGCTTCAATCCTGCTTTCTGATGTTTACAACACTGCTTCCCAAAACATTTATGACCGCCAACATGACTGCATCAAACAAACGAGGCAGAAACGAGGCTACTTGCAAGTGAAAGGAGTCAACAGGTGATTGTTGGTGGCTTTATCCCTGTTAAGAAAACCAGTAAATACAGCTGATTTTGTCATGCATGCAGCTTCAGCGTTTGTGTGAGTGTATGGTAGCGCTCACAGTATGCTGTGGTTCCAGAAAACACAGATGGGTTTGGAGCGCTCCTCAGTGGTGACCAGGCGGAACTGCACAGTGATGGGTTTGTCCAGCGTGTGCTGCAGCAGCTCATCGTTGTCATGCACCGTGATGCTGACCACAGGAGTGTTAATGACTGGACGCTTAGGGACACTGATGTAAAGAGAGAGAGAGAAAACACAGATTTAGTAGCTAATAAACAATCAGCATGAGGCAATATTTAGACTCCACCGGCTCACTCATCTGTCTGTTGCACTCACCTCCAGCACACTTTTCCTACTACATGCACGTCTACTACATGTCTAAGATCACAGAAATAAATTTTATTTTCCTAAAATTGCAAGGATGGAACTATGGTAGTCCTGAAGGAGAAAAATTTGTCAATTCACAAAATGATAAATACAAAAAATGAGGAAAAACTCCACATTAAACAACTCTGGTTTTAATTTTGAGCTCCACAATAAGCATCTTTTTCCTAAATGATGAATCAGTCTAATTAACACAAAACAAGTTTGCTCATCGGAGGTGGGTAGGAATTCCCTCTGCCAGTGACATAATGTCATCCTGGTGGCTTGTTTGTCTGTTAGCAGAATTACGCAAAAACTACTCAATGGATTTGGACGAAATTTTCACCAGAGGAGGCCTCTGGGCTACAGATGATTCCATTAGATTTTGGAGGTGTCTGAGAGCACATACCTCCACCAAGGCCTTATCTTCTTGCAATGTTTTTGTAGGATTACGCAAAAACTCCTATCTGAATTTTGATGAAATTTTCACCAGAGGTGCAACAAAGGTGCACTCACATACTTTTTTTTTTAACAAAACTATGCTTTACTGAGTAATTTTATTGCAGGATACATATAGTATAAGAAAAAGCTGCACTTTTACTTGAGTTCTTTTGGTTGTACTTTGGAGTAACTTTTGATTTCACCAATTTGAAAACAGGTTAGAAATGTGCTTGTTTGATTCTATCAGATCTTCTATTACTGACTGTTTCTAAGTACGATTTATTTTCGATTATGTTACAGGACACATGAGGAAAATTTATTTATTTTCCTCAGACTAAAGACAACTGAGAAAAAAAAATGTTGAGCGGAAACTCACAAATTGACAAGAAAAATGTTGCAAATTTACAAAATGGCAGCAAAACAAAATGATGGTGTAGCGGTTAGCACTATCGCCTCATAGTAAGAAGGTCGTGGGGTGAAATCCACCAGGCAGCAGGGCCTTTCTGTGTGGAGTTTGCATGTTCTTCCCATGTCTGTGTTTCAGGTGCTCCAGTTTCCTCCCATACTCCAAAAAACATGTAAGTTAGGTTAAATGGAGAGTCTACAGTGGCCCTAGGTGTGAATGGTGAAGGGATTGCACCGTGGCTGCCTTGTCAAACATCACTGGATGCCCTTGAATTTGCCTCTGGGATTAATAAAGTATACCAAAATGAAAGTTTCAAAGTTACTATTCATGAAATTAGTAAATATATTTTTAAAAAAGTCACAAATTTATGAAAAAAAAAAAACCTCATAATTTGGTGAGAAAATTTGAAATTCATGAGAAAAAAGATCTCATTTTGAAAGAAAAACAGTAAATACACAAATTTATGAGGAAAAATCCAAAATTTGTTTGAATAGAGACACAAATATGGACAATAAAACCAGTATTTTTCAACCAGGGGTCCCTGAAACGTTCAGCTTTCTGTGGGAAATTGGTTTCACTTCTTAACTGGTCCAAAAAAGTGCAAAAAATGCCAAAAGAACCCATGCACAACAACAGCAAATTATTTGCAATTTTTTGGACCAGTTAAGAAGTGAAGAAAATTTCCCACAGAAAGCGGAGTGTTTAACCCCTGGTTGAAAAATACTGGAAAAAACTCACAAAAAGTCAATAGAAAGAAGATTCTTTACCATAAACTACTCAACAATTATTAAACAAACATCTGAAAAGGTTTATGATTTCTTTTCTCCTGTCCCAGATGATCAGGATTCAGTTCCAGGGACTGTGCTCACCGCAGACTTCTCTTGTCTGGATCGTAGCTCTCTGGTAACAGGGAGGCCAGGCTGTGGAAGATGATCACGCTGGCGATGGCGTCCTGCTGACTGTCGTCAGGGTGGCGTCTCTTCCTGTTGGTAGAGCGGTTCCTAGGTGAGGATTCTGGGAAGACATCCATGTGTCTGTGACCCCTGGTGTCCACCGGCGGCTGAAAGACTGAGTCGGGGAGGGTGACGGCCGTCTCCAGGTCTGCGGGACGGGGGCCCCTCAGGGACTGGTACCGTGGCAGTTTGGCTCCGGCAAAATTCATCTTTCTGAGACGGTCCACAGAGATGACTGAGGGGGAAAAATGAAAAAAATGGACATAATCAGACTTAATATTATTGTTTAAAAATATCAGGTTAAGCTATTGTTTGTACTTCATTAATCCCAGAGGGAAATTCAAGGGCATCAACGGTGCAGCATCAATCCCTTCACACCCACTTTAGAGTGTCCAGTTAACCTAACTTGCATGTTTTTGGACTGTGGGAGGAAACCGGAGCACTGGGAGTAAACCCACGCAAGCATGGGGAGAACATGCAAACTCCACACAGACAGGCCCTGCTGGCTGGCGGATCTGAACCCACAACTTTTTTTTTTTTACTGTGGGGCAACATTACTAACCACTAATCCACTATGCTGCCAAATTACTGCTATTTATTAACAGGTGGATTTTCCAAGATTTGTCAGAAAATTTTACACTTGAAGAGCATTTACTAGCTCTTCATTTTATTACTTTGTAAATCAAATAAAACATAAAATAGAAAAAAAATTAAAATAAATAAAGGTAAAAGTGAATCATGGACATGGTTGATATAAAATCTCTGATCTTAAGGAATTACCAAGGAACTTTATGCAATTTTTTTATTAATTAATTAATTAACTTATTTCATTTGCACAAAGATGGGCACCTGATAAAAATTTAGATTTGTCTATTTCTTTATTCTATTTTATTTGTTTTTAAACCCTGGTTATTCTTTTTCATCTGTTTTTTTCAAAGATTGATGTTCCAACCTATACAGTGTTACAAAAAGCCCATCCAGGGACAAGAGTTGCAAATTAGCTAATAGCTATACACTCTATGTGCAACACATCAGATTGATTGTCTTTGATTAATTGTCTATGTTTATTGCACTGTCCCTGTCAAATAAACTAATCTACTACTACTACTACATACTGCTACAATAAAGCACGGATAAGCTTCTTTCAACTTAGAAGTTTGAAAACTGTAATTTTCACATTACACAATTATATATTTTTTTTGACTATACACTCAATTTTTTGAGCATTTTTCATTTCAATTTAAATTATTAAGTGCAGAATTAAAGTCACTGTATTCTTCAAAAAATAACATATCGATGAAAACTTTGAATAAACTCCCTCAAAAAAGACGCCGCGCTCACCTATGTTTGGCGTGACGATGGTGAAGGGGCTGAGGTAGGTCTTCCTCATATTCTGAGCCAGGGCGTTTGCGTATTCCTCGAAGCGGCGCAGCAGTGTTGCCGTGCCACCCTCCATGTGCTGGATCAGCTCCCAGTGCGGCCGTGTGTCCGGGGAGAGGATGGCGCTACCCACACGGACCAGATTCTGTCAGAAAGCAGCGAGAGTTCAGTGTGACAGGATGTCACAGCGGAGAGTGAAATGAAGTGTGATGCCATCCTGCAGATACAACACGACGGGCTGTGATGTCCAGCCAGGCAGGAACGGCCTCCTGATTCTACTGTTGTTGACAGGGGAAAAACCAAAACACAGCCACGCTTTGTTCTCTGTTTGCCTCGTGCTGCGTTTTAACAGGATCTCTGTGCAGCCTGGTGTGATGGAAATGTGTATGAATGACGGGTCTGTTTGTCATTTCACAGGTTATTAGAACTTTCTGACTGTAGCTTCACAAGACTGTTTCACCAGCACCAATGGGTGGCTATAGGCAGGTTGGAAAAATGCGTAACGTGTAAAGCAGAGCCTCTCACTACCTTAATCCTAACACTAATCATTTCTCTAACCTTTACCAAGTGCTTTCAGTGGCTAACCATTAGCAGTCCCCTGAGCATAACCACTCAGAAATGCATATTTAATGAGTAAAATGAATGAGACCCCGGCAGTACAAAAAAAAAAAAAAAAAATCAGGGCTCAAATAAAAACAGATGGGTGTGGGAAAAAAAGCACTCACTGGATTCAAACTCCTCCCTCTTGCATGGCAGCACATTTTTAGTGCTTCCCTGCCTCCTTGTCAAGTTCTGAGGGCTATAACGAAGCTGTGAAACATGGTGGCACTGCTGCGTGTTGCAGTATATTAAACGTGACGTGCTTAAAATGCAGAAACATAACTGTTGAGATTTATACGTTTGCATCCTTCCTCATTGTGTTTATATTGTGTTGTCATGGCAATATGTGTCACAGTATGACAGCACTGGATATTCTGCTCTCCTACTCCTTCTGCTATTCTGTTTCCAGTTCGCTGCAGCCCGCACTGTCTGTGTGAGAAGCTGCTGCTGCTGATGAACGCTGCGTCCAGCTCCAGTTCTATGTTCATCAAATAAATACACCAGACAGCTAAACAAGAAGAGAGTCGGCCTTCATTTATCCACCACACTCCGAAATGCAGAACCACTGTGACTACCTCAACTTTACAATAACACATCAGAAATAAGGATGTCCACACACTTCCATCCATCCATCTTCTTCCGCTTAATCCTTTTCGGGTCGCGGGGGGGCTGGAGCCTATCTCAGCATCTTTGGGCGAGAGGCAGGGTACACCCTGGACAGATCGCCAGTCCATCACAGGGCCAACACAGAGAGACAGACAACCATTCACTCTCACAGTCATACCTAAGGACAATTTAGAATCCCCAGTTTTTGATGCCAGTTAACCTAACTTGCATGTTTTTGGCATGTGGGAGGAAATCGGAGAAATCCCGGAGTAAACCCACATAGACATGGGGAGAACATGCAAACTCCACACAGATCACTGTTGGTCAGAGGCTGGGATCGAACCCAGGATCCCCCGGCCAAGGGTGAGTTGCTGTGCTGCCACAGTGCTAACCACTCTGCCACTGCGCTGCCGTCCACGCACTTTGTCAGAGTAATTCTCACTTCTACTGTGTTCTCAGCCTATAAGACCTTCATCAAGGCATACACAAGCAGGGTTAAACTCAAGAGCATTCCCATGCAAGCCAATAGCAGTATGCAGTACACCTGTGTACACGCCCCTGTGGTACTTCATGAATTGCTTGCCTTTCTGTCCATTTTGATATACCACTTTCCCCCACCCCTTTCTAAAAAAGAACAGTTTGATTTTCAAAACTACATTTCCCAGAAGCAACGGGACTATCACAGGGTGTGTACACAAATCTGTTACATACTGCTAATGACTTGTATGGGAATGCCCTTTCATTTAACCCTACGTGTCCTTTGCTGTCTTATATATGCTCTGATGAAGGTCTTATATGCCGAAACCTCGGTAAAAGTGAACACTGCACTCAGAGTGTGGTTATTCTTATTTATGATTAAAATTTTTGGATTATCCAGTCACTAAGTTTTGAGCTGGGTGGAGTGGCACTTTTTTCTACAATATGAACTAACACATGAAATCACCTTAAAAGTTGAGTATTATTTATATGCATTTCCATGACAACAAGTTGCTTTCTGTGTGTGTGTGTGTGTGTGTGTGTGTGTGTGTGTGTGTGTGTGTGTGTGCGAACGCGCTTGTTCACCTCAGTGAAATGGACGTCCTGTGTAGCTGTGAGGTTGAAGCCCTGCTGGTTGCTCTCGTGCTGCAGCAGGCTCTGTGTGAGTCGGTAAGCCACTTTCACGTCGCTGCCAAAGTATTTCTCTGTGTGCAAGGTGGCGTTGGCCAACGTGGCGGCGGTCTGCTGCACAAGGCCCGAGTCCAGGAGTGAAGCGTTACGGAAAAACTTCTCTGACTGGTGGGGGAAAAAAAAAAAAAAGACATCTATTTAGCCTGGAGATGACATTATGATAGGATGGCAGTATCTGCATTTCAAAGTGACATTTTAGGTATAACGTAAGTGTTTGATCAAAGGTTCTGTCATCACATCCTGGTAAAGGGCATATGTCAGAAACTACAGGGCAGATCAGACATATTGGATAAGCACTATTATATATCTGCTGATATATTGGTAGCGGCCAATATTCGCCTCACCTTGTTGACTGTTACAGGCTATCGGCAGGAAGGATAGGTTTCACTGATGCCAGTGTCCAACATTTATCCAGTGTGTCCCATAGACTGACTGTGTGGCACTGATTTTACCCTAAAACTGTCAACAGTAGTGGCTGCAAATTCACAATACATCTGGAACTGAAACTAAAGTATTTCAGATCAGTTATTTTTTGAATATGCATATTTCTTTGTCTCCCTGATATTAAAGCTGGAACAGATGAAAACAAAAACAAAAGAAATGATCAGTATCGGCTTTGGTTTTTTTTTACATATCATATTGGTCCAAAATTTCACAATCAGCGCATTCCCACTTTAGACACATTAATATTCTACACAGGATGATGTCTACATATTTTGACGGTCCTCTGTTTTTTTCCCAGTTTCGCCATGACCTGACCCTTATCTAGCAACAAAGGCATGCTGTGCAACAAACTGTAATCCTACCCAAACAAGTCTGAGCAAATGAACTGCACAGATTAATTTCAGTGTGTTGCTTAGCAATAATGAGCAGACATCTTTCTTCTAGCATTAGCTGATAAATAACACACTCTGGTCCACAGACTCACAAAAAGCGACATCATAAAACTTTCAAAATCATCTTTCTCAAAAACAAATAGATGAAGCCTCAATGGTTACAGTATGTCCAGCTCAGAGCGCTCCCGAACATACGTGGTTTTTTTTTTTACATGATCTTTTCCCCATTCTCATCAAAAAGGAAGATGCAACCAGGCTGTTTAATACAGAGTAGCTAATTCCGGTGTGATGAACCCACCCGAAGGTCAAAAAGAGCCTTACCTCTTCTATACATACATACATACATACATATATATATATATATATATATATATATATATATATATACTGTATATATATACTGTAGCCTTGGCTCACTTACAGTTGAAATTACACATACTCGTATCTTGTGGCCTGTGACCTAATCTTGAGCACAAGCTAAATGTAGACTCACTTGAGGATTGCTGTGTGTGATTTTGTGACCATCCGGGCAACTACCAAAGAGGAGTACCAATTCTCACAAAGAAAAAGACAAACAGCTTTAGCGCATTTAGCCTGGTAATGAGCTAAAAATTGCCAATCACAAGGGCTGTTTATTAAAATTTCCCCTGACTCACTAAAAGTTATTGTAGGAGGCTGAAAATGCACATGTATAACAACACATACTGTATCTCTACAGGTCACATGGTAATTTGCAGCTCTGAACTCCAAAGAGTTTCTGTAACAGGCGCTAAGGTGGAGTAAGGTGTGATAATGGAGCCAGGTGAATACAGAGCGGTCATCACACCAATGTAGATGGTCGGTGAGATGAAAGAGACTTATGGGGAGGATACCCTATCGTATGACGTAGTCAAGCACTAGCATCGACAATTCAAGTGCAGTCAGACTTTGGTGGAAATGACACCCACTCTGGGGCATCCACAGTGTGTCATTGATGAAACCACCATCCAGCAAGTGGAGGCCAGCGTTTTGGATGATCGCCACATAACTCTTGGCCAACTAGCGCAAGATTTCAAGATCATTGTGGGCTCTGTGGAAAAAAATCATCCATGACAATGCATTTCCCGGTTGCTCACTCCTTTCCAGAAGCAGGGACGAGTCACATACTCCCAGGCTCTTTTGGCCAAGAAAACCGGGAGGACTTCTTTGACAGACTAATCAAGTAGGATGAAATATGGCTCCATCACTATGATCCAGACACTTAAGCTACGGTCACAGAGATTCTTACGAATGATGGGTTCTTACAGCTTTAGGCACATTTTGTCAGCACAAATGTTGCACAAATGACGTACTTCCACCTTATGAGCACCTCACTACCGCCTTACGCACGCTGTACAAATCTCCGTACGAACGGGGAGTGATACGGCATTTCCTACAACCGCTGTAAGTGGCCCTCAAGAACAACTTAAGGTGTTCTTGAGGCATACTTACGGCCAGCATCTTGCGTAGTTCTTATGTTGTTCCTATGGCATTCATACGACTGCCCTACAATGAGGGGTTTTCGTGGGGCGTTCGTAGAAATCTTGGACAAGACCATTGACTTGGCCATGAACTTATGAACGGTCTACGAATGCTGGATTCTCCTACGGCTGCCTTAAGAAGGCCATACGAAATGGTCCAAAAATTGCTCATACGGTGTTTGCAGCTGTTCGTAAGGATATTTGTGACTGTAGCTTAAAGCTCAGTGGAAGCAATGGAAGCATTATGACTCACCACCTCCAAAGAAGGTACATGTCCAACCCTTAGTGGGCACGGTCATGCTCACGGTCTTTTGAGAACAGCATGGAGTATTGATGGATTACCTGGCAAAGGGTACCACAATTACCAGGGTTTACTATGCTTCACCACTGCAAAATTTGCAGAAGGCTATCAAAACCAAGAGGCGTGGCATAGTGACCAAAGGTGTCCACCTCCTGCAAAAAAACCCCCACCCCTTTTCACAACTCACATGTTGCCCAGACAGAAGCACAATCCTGCCTCTATGGAATCATTCCTCACCCCCCTTACTCTCCAGAACTCGCACTATCTGACTTCTCCCTCTTTTCAACCATGAAGTCATTTTTGAAGGGCAAGCACTTCCAAGATGATGAAACACTGATTTCTGCGGTCAAGTCATAGCTTTTGATGCACCCTGCCGACTTCTACAGGTGAGGTATCCACAGCTGCATAAAGCAATAGAAGGAGTGTGTGACCTTTGGTGGTACTTATGTAGAGAAAAACTAATAACTGTGCCAAGTTCAGTCCATGGGAAATAAGTCAGGGAAAATGTTTAATGAACAGCCCTTGTAACTTTAATCTTAAATACAAGCATCTTATAATTTTAATTATGCAATGGTTTGTAGTTTTCTACATACATACCGTAAATAAATATGAATTTGAAATTTGATAAAGTGAAAGGCTACACACCAGGTCCTTCAGCTTGCTGAAGGTAGCGGATGTGCAGTTGAAGAGATTGGGAGGCAGCCAGCCCTTGTGCTCGTCACAATGTCGGATTGCTGTGCCTGGGAAGGAGGAGAGACAGAGTCATCACATGAGGTGAGGAACAGGATGTAGCTGAGGGAGAGCTTGAGGCAAGTTTCATATAGTGCCATTATTATATGGTAATTTGACGAGCTGCCAAGAAATCATCATACCGAGAGTTCCCTTGGGACAGGGAACTGCTGCAGGGAGACCAAACTTAGTCCTGGGCCACCATATTCCAGCCTCAATGGCCTGCGGGCAGCTGTCATAGATCACTGAGGGAGAAGGAGCATTAAGGAGAAAAGATGGTGGGGATAAAAATGGAACATTATTACACTGAATTTGTATCTCTAATGAAAAAAGGGATTTTAAATAAAGTTATTCATCAGCAGTCAATTCTGACCTTCACAGCCGTTAGCCGAAACCTCAGCGAACGGGTTGTCACAACGGTCACACTGACGTCCGATGACGCCGGGTTTGCACTGACACTGACCACTCTCCCGGTCGCAAGCCCTGGAGAAAGAGCCGACCGGGTAACAGTCACACAGCAGGCAGGTGCCACTGCCTTCAGGGCGGTAGTGGTTGTCCTGGAAACAATAATGGAGAGACAGTGCTGATTTTTTTTTTTAAACAGCTGTGCAAATTTCCACCCGAGAGCCATGATGAGCTCCAGCTGCCTGTTCAAAAACATCTGGCTGCTGGAGAACAAGTTTTTCAATTATGTCCAAACCAAATCAACCTCTTCCAAACCAAAGCTGTGTTCAGTGTGGTAGACTGACACTGCAGGCAAGTTAGGAGTGTGTTTATGCTGAAATATTGGAAAACAGAGCAACAGAAAACACAATGAATGTCCACACATCAACCATTAGATGTTGGTCAAATTCTTCCAGCCAATGAGAGGTTTTTTTTTTTTTTAGTGATTTGTGCACTCTCACCTTACAGCGACACTCGCCGCTCGTCTTGTTGCAGTCAGAATCAAAACCTTTGTCTGTCTGACAGCTACACGGCCCGCACGTCTTGTGGCCCCACCAACCTCTGGGACATGGCAAGTCGGTCCTGCGGACACCCACAGTACGCTTTTAGTTTATCTGCTGTATAGGAGGACCCACAACCTGTTCCCACTGATCAGGCGTGGAGGCCTTACTTTTTCTCGCAGTAACGACCAAAGTAGTTACTCGGACAGTCGCAGGTGTAGCCACGAGGGGAGCTCGGCTTCTTGGTGCACGTCGATTCATGTTCACAGGGGTTCAACGAGCAAATATCGGTGCAGTTGGTACCATGGTAACCTGTATAAGCAAAAACACAAAAGGCAGGTTAAAATGAGCTGTGTTCTGCTGTTTTATATTACAGTCGCGGTTGGACCTGTGCTCAGCAGCCACTGTGGCAATTAGTTTTCCAGAGCTAGCAGCCATTCAGCAATGTCACAAGCTAATCTAAGTTTTTTAATTTGCATTTTATTTTCTTGTAAATTTGCCAGTTGGTTTCTAATTTTTTTGTTTCTTTTAACCTCGTGAATTTATTAGTTTTCACACTGCAAAAAATGAAATCTCAGTAAGAATAAGAATAAAATATAAAATAAAAATATCTTAAATCAAGGATATAATTTTTGTCTGACAGGATATTTTTCTTGTTGTGCAGTTTGTTATGACCCGAGCGCTAATGTTATTTGCGCTCGGGCTATTCCTGTCAGGTCTTGACAGCGGCATTATTATTCTGGCTCTCCGAGCTCTTATTGTGACAGCGCTCGGGGAGGCTTCCGCTCAGCTGTCAAGACCTGAACAGCTGTTCTGCATTTGCGGTCGTTAGCGGCCGGCTTCTTAAGCCGACGCTAGCGGCTGCGTCCTTGCAGCAGTGTCCGTCGCTGATCGTCGGAGCGATCGTACTATATGGATTATTCTACATTGCCCGTCTGTGGGTGACCGTCTTATCCTGTGGACCCGTGAGTGAGCTTGTTAGCCTTATGCCTCCCTGTGTGTAGACTCGCTTGTGTCATAGCCTCAGCGGCTTGTATTATTGTGATTTCACCGTGAATAAAGACACTAACACAACTCTCTGGTGACGGTGTGGCGTCTTATGGTGGCTTGCGAGGGCCACCGCATGACAGTACACTGCTGCCAAAAACGGCGTTTTTACGGTGACGCCAACATGAGACGCCTTTCGCCAGTGAGGTTGTGTTAATTGGCCATTGCCCTTTTTTCTTGTCTGGGTACAGTGTGCTGGAGGAATGCCGTCGCGGAGGGGCCGCGCTCAGAGTCCGAGCCACGAGCTGGCGGACGTCCTGGAGTATGTGGATGAGACGCTCATCTCTGCTTCCCTCCTCGATTACGACCGCAGCGTACTCTGGTACCTGGACTGTGCTGAGGACTCGCTCAATCATCTTTCTCCCCACTACGCCGACCACCCAGAAGTCGCCGCGAGGAGGGATGACATCGCCGCGCAACGCGAGATACTCCGCATGGTGGAAGAGGAATACGGCAAGAAGCAGAGGAGGAGGTGTTCACGCTCCTCGCTTTGGGATCCCGTTCCTGTCCTCGATCCACTCCAGGAGTTTGCACCACCCAGGGGTCGTTGTAGACGTCAGCGCCGCGGCCAAGGGCAGCCCCAGCAAGCTCCTGTTCCGGGCCGTCGGAGTGACCCAATCAACCAGCCAGCTGCTGTGTGTGACAAGAGTCCTGCTTCGGCGAGCCCCGTCCATGGGTCCTTGAGAGCGGCTCCCCTTTGTCCTCCCGGGGGGCCCTCTGTTACCATCCAGCGGGAGAAGGAAGGTGCAATGCCCCCTACAGCTGGCACCACCCTCCCTCCGGGAGACAGGGAAGTTCATGTTCACTCCCCTACTGATAATAGTGATCTGTCTTCTCTGACTCCTGGGGGTGGAGTTCGGGGTTTGCAGCCCCCCGAGCTCCCACCACCAGCTGTAGTCATCTGTTCTGAACCTGCTGCCTTTGTGTTTTCCTCCGCTGAGCGGTCCTCGGCGTTAGGTCTACGTCGTCGAGCGAGGAGGAGGCCTGCGGCTCTGGGAATAATCCCGGCCCCGCAGCCACGTTTTGGACAGAGAAGAAGAGCGGACTGCGGTGTGGAGCCTGAGCCGACGAGGAAGCATCCCCGGGTCTCCACGGAGGAGCAGCCCGAGCCAGCGGGTCGAGGGTCCCCTGCCGCCACGCCGTGCGGGTTATCGGTGTGGACATCAGCGCGAGAGGATCCAGCTGCAGAGACCATCATGCCGGCTGCGGAGCCCGACGCAGCTGAGTGGGAGCCTGACGACGAGCTTCTACTCAAACCTGGATCGACGGAGTCCTGGACGGCTCCAGAGCCCGAGTGCAGGCAAGCGCTCTTCTTTGTTTTCCTTTGTGGTGTGTTAGAGCATTTTTGCCTGCCTTGCGGGGAGGCAAGCAAGGGGCAGCCGTCTGCTGCGCCCGTACTCGTCTCGTTGGGCTCTGGCGCTGCCGGGGATACTGATCCCGGTCCTCTCTGAGCCTCTTCACAGTGTCGCCGGCTTGGAATCTGTCGGGGTCGCGGTGCAGGAGGTCCCAAGTTCGGGGGTGGAGGTTGTCGCTGATGCAGTGCCGACCCAGTCGGGGTCCAACGCGGGGGCAGCTGTGACCCAGCGGGGGTCTGACGCAGGTGCTGCTGTGACCCAATCAGGGTCCGACGAGGTCCAGTGGGGGTCCGACGCGGGTGCTGCTATGGCCCAGTGGGGGTCCGACATGGGTGCGGCGGTGACCCAATCGGGGTCCGATGTGGGTGCAGCGGTGACCCAATTGGGGTCTGACAAGACCCAGCGGGGTTCCGACGCAGGTGCAGCTGTGACCAAATCGGGGTCCGACGAGGTCCAGTGGGGGTCCGACGTAGGTGCTGCTGTGACCCAATCGGGGTCAGACGTGGTTGCAGCGGTGACCCAATCGGGGTCTGACAAGACCCAGCGGGGTTCCGACGCAGGTGCAGCTGTGACCAAATCGGGGTCCGACGAGGTCCAGTGGGGGTCCGACGTAGGTGCAGCTGTGACCCAATCGGGATCCGATGCAGGTGGAGCTTCAACAGTCGCATCGGTGTGGCTCGAGGTCGGTGGAGGAGCTGCAGACCCTTCACCGCCTGATGTGATGTGGGCTCATCATCACGATTATTCCCCTCTCAGGAGCCACCAGCTGGGGTCGTCAGCGCTGGGAGCCGTTGGAGGTTTTCTTCCTGCAGGCTGGCGCTCCCATGTAGTTTCTTCATCGGGGAGGCCGCCGCATGCTGTTTCTCCATGGTTCTGGTGGCTGAGGGATGCGGGTCGGCCACCCGAGGAGCTGTTTTGCCTGTTCGGCGCCTTGGGCCAGCCACCCAATGAACTGTGTTTGTTACTGGGTGGCCTGGTACGGCCGCCGGAGGACTTGACTCTCGGGGCCTGGGACTGGGTCAGGCCGCCCGACCATGTACTGTTTCCATTGACCACCCGTCGGCCATCGGACGCAGGGAGACCGCCGGAACTTTGCCTGAGGAGTTTGGTCTCTGCCTGCCATCGTCTGTTTGGACTGTATGGTGTGAGGGTCGTTTGGAACAATAAGACTGCCGCATGTGTATGTTGATGTAGTATGTTTTGTTTTTTTTTCCTATCGGAGGGGTTATAGCATGTTACTTTGTAGGTTTTCATAGGCACTCTGGTGTTCGAGGATGATGGGGTTTTTTTGGGGGTTAAACGGTACTTTTGTGAAGAATGTGGCAGACGTTTCATGCACTTGGGTACTTAGAAGCATAAACTGATCCATTGTGGCATTTAAGGGTTTGTGTGTGAACTGCGTGGAAGGACCCTCACTCAGATGAGTTCCTTAAGACCACATGAAGTCATGTATACTGGAGTTAAACAGTTTGTCTGTGGTCACTGTGGGAAAACCTTCTGTGTCTGGTAAATTATGCTCTGTATGGTTTGTGCTCCGTGTATTGTAACTCTTGCCCTATTTGTTTCGTTGTTTCTGTGGGAATGTAATGGGTATGTCAGGGGATGTGTTTTTTTTTCTGGGGCCTTGTTGGTATTTGTTTCGCTCCCTCCTTGCCTGTTCCTCCATTCACTCGCCCTGTGGGTGGGGGTGGGGGGCTAGGTGTTACAGGGCGTTCGGAGCCCGCCTTTGAGGGAGGGGTACTGTTATGACCCGAGTGCTAATGTTATTTGCGCTCGGGCTATTCCTGTCAGGTCTTGACAGCGGCGTTATTATTCCGGCTCTCCGAGCTCTTATTGTGACAGCGCTCGGGGAGGCTTCCGCTCAGCTGTCAAGACCTGAACAGCTGTTCTGCATTTGCGGTCGTTAGCGGCCGGCTTCTTAAGCCGACGCTAGTGGCTGCATCCTTGCAGCAGTGTCCGTCGCTGATCGTCGGCGCGATCGTACTATATGGATTATTCTACATTGCCCGTCTGTGGTGTGACCGTCTTATCCTATGGACCCGTGAGTGAGCTTGTTAGCCTTACGCCTCCCTGTGTGTAGACTTGCTTGTGTCATAGCCTCAGCGGCTTGTATTATTGTGATTTCACCATGAATAAAGACACTAACACAACTCTCTGGTGACGGTGTGGCGTCTTATGGTGGCTCGCGAGGGCCACCGCTTGACACAGTTTTCTGTAAGAAATTTGTACTTGCTTTAAGATTTTTTTCTTGTTTTAAGTAATTTAATATTGATTTAAGTAAAAAAATTCTGCCAATGGCGCAAGAAAATTTTGCTTATCAAATCAGTTAAAACAAGTATAATTTTCTTGCTCCACTGGCGGGAAATTTTTACATAAATCAAGATTAAATTGCTTAAAACAAGTAAAAAAATCTTATAACAAGTGAAAATTTCATACAGAAAACTGCGCGACAAGAAAAAAATATCTTGTCAGACAAAAATCAAGTGTTACAGTATATCCTTGATTTAAGATATTTTAACGCACTAAGATTTCATTTTTTTGCAGTGTACCTACATATTGGTAATTTTTTCAAATAAATTTGTGATTTTATTTGCGTAGTTCTGATTTTTTCTTGTAAATTTTCTTACTTCTTTAAAACTTGCTGCATTTTGATCATATCCTGGTGGGTCTGGAAGCGCCATGTTAGGTAGCATGCTGCCATCAGTGTGTGAATGTGTGTGTGAACGGGTGGATGGCAGGATCTGTAAAGCGCTTTGGTCATCAAGAGATGAGAATAAAAGCGCTATATAAGTGAATGCCATTTGCCATAAATGTCAGCCGTTTGTCATAAATTTACAACTTTATATGCTAACTGTCTCATAAAGGTCAGATTTTACTTCTCACAATTTTTGTATTTTCTTTTCTGTAAACCCGTGAACTGCTTGTGGGAAATTTGTGAGTTCATCTTAAATTTCTATCTTTTATCATAAATTTGAGACTTCGCTTGTAAATGTGCAATTTTACTGTCACAAATTTGTATTTTTTTCCTCTTATCGTTACAGCTTGCTTATAAAAAAATTACAGAGATGTTCTAAGAAATGGGTGACTATCACAATTTTACCACTATATACGTATATATATTAAAAAATGCTGTGGGTTCATTAATTCAATTGTCCATTTATGGAGAATATAGTGCATCTCAAAAATTAGAATATTGTGAAAAAGCTTTTAAATAATTCAATTAAATAAAGTTAAACATTCTTATTTTCTATATTCATGTGCTATATCAAGGCTTTTCTGTTTTAAGTTTTGATGATTATGAATTAACTCTTGGAATTAAATTACTGAATCATTATATTTCATGTGGAGGAGAAGCGGTTCTACTCTGAGCCTCTCCCGGATGACTGAGCTTCTCACCCTATCTCTGAGGGTGAGTCCAGCAATCCTACGGAGAAAGCTCATTTCAGCCACCTGTATCCGCAATCTTGCTCTTTCAGTCATTACCCAAAGCTCGTGACCATAGGTGAGAACAGGAACATAGATTGACTGGTAAATCAACAGCTTTGCCTTAGAGCTCAGCTCCCTCTTTGCCACAACAGACTGGTACAATGTCCACATCACTGCAGATGCTGCTCCGATCCGTCTGTCATTCTCTCTCGCTCCATTCTCCCCTCACTCGTGAATAAGAACTCAAGATACTTAAACTCCTCCACTCGGGGCAGGGGTCTGTCCCCAGTCCCCACAGGCCCCTGCTGTGGGGATCCGCTGCTCCTCCACATTGAAAGAAGCCAGTTGAGGTGGTATGGGCATCTGATTAGGATGCCTCCTGGACGCCTCCCACTTGAGGTGTTTTGGGCACGTCCCACTGGGAGGAGACCCCGGGGCAGACCCAGGACTCGGTGGAGAGACTATGTCTCCTAGCTGGTCTGGGAACGCCTTGGTATCCTCTCTGAAGAGCTGGAGAAGGTGGCTGGGGAGAGGGAAGTCTGGTCTTCTCTACTTGAACTGCTGCCTCCGCGACCCAGACCTCCGGAAAAGTGGTAGAAGATGGATGGATGGATTATATTTTAATTTATTGAGACACACTGGTATACTGTGTATATGAAACAGAACATCCCACCATCCAAAGTGGACAGACTGCAGACAACTGCTGAGTTCCACTTGTGTTTGGGTGGTCAGACAGTGCTAACATCAACATTAACTGAGAAATCAAAATTAATTCTATTTTGCAAAAATACTGTGCAGACCAGCCAAGTTGCTCCACACCAAACTTGCTCTTTCATGTCTTTATGGGCTTTGCTTTGTGCATTGGTGCCCATTCATATAGTGTATGAATACATTATGGGGTTAATCCCGCAAAAACATGATTCTGGACAATATGGGACCTTTAACGTAAGCATACTACTGACCGTTGAGACAGGTGCAGGAGTAGCTGTCCCAGTCGTCGCTGCAGTAGCTATTGGGGGGACAGGGGTTGGAGCTGCAGGGGTCGGGAACACTGCAGCCCTGCTCCACGTTCACCTTCCTCGCCTGAGACAGACTCAGAGCCCCGCCCATGTGCAGGCCCTGCAGGGAAACGATCACACATACACACCAATGGAAAGTGGCAAAGATCATGCCGATGATGGATATTCAAGGAAAGCATTTAAAATAAATTAAAGAGATTAAATTTTAAATTTTCATGTATAATGATTAAAAAAACATACCCTAAATAAAAAATGAGGTGACTCACTTAAAACTGAGGCACATAACACATTAAAATTATATCTCTATGTAATGAATATCTGTCAGTCATTGAGCACTGACATATATGGAGTCTAGAAAGGGAACAAACCTGTATGCAGCCACGGAAGCCATACTGAATTTTCCCATCAGGCCTTGCTAAGCCACCAACACTCACAGTCTTCAGCTTTGACTCATGCAGCTTCCCGTCTACATCCATAGTGGCCTGAAAACAGAGCATGACACTGGAGTGAGAGCTGAAAACTCCAGTAATTTAATTTACAATGGAACTACATTTAAACAACTCGCCAGATAGAGTCCATGGTCCACAGACATCACTGCCCTGTGGAAGCTCATCGCTGCCCCCAGATTGCTGATATCCAGCTGCAGATGATGCCAGTCTCCATCGTTCACCTGCACCTCTTCCACACGGGAGATAGTGGAGTCCTCCCCCCTGTGCAGCCCCACCAGCACACTCCCACCACGCAGCTACAGAGCGATGGAATCAGCAGGAGGGAGATAAGCATAGGAGGCCGACGGAAAAAAAAAAGAGACCAGAAAGCATCAGCACCGCAGCGTATGACGGACAGCCTCTGGTTCAAAAGTTCAGCCCTTGAATTGCTGCACATTATAGGTGTGCAGAGCTGGAAATAGACTGCTGGAGAGTTACGTAACATCAAAGAGGCGGCAGTCTAGACAAGCTCAAAAAGCAGCTGAGAACAGGGCTAAAAATGTTCCACGACTGTCTTGCTTTAATGGATCACATCTTGTTTAAACATCTGCCTCAAAGCTGAATGAGCCTAAAAATCCACCCAGGAAGAGTTTATGGGATCTTTGCTGATAATACGGTGATGTTGCTGGTTTGATCACAGTGGCATTGTGCGTATCTGGATGACTTTTCTCTAAACATTTGGCATCATGCCAAATCTCCCACATGCCAAAAACATGCAGGTTAGGTTAATTGGAGACTCTAAAGTGGCCCTAGGTGTGAATGTGTGTGTGAATGGTTAAGGGATAGCGCCGTATCGTGGCTGCTTCATCCATCCAGGTGGTGGATGACCCTCAATTTCCCCTCTGGGGATCAATAAAGTATACTAAATCTAAAAAAAAAAAAAAAAAAAAAATCATGCCAGCTGTCTTTAGAAAAACACCAAGAAAACAAAGGAAAGTATATTTGATTTTTGAGCAATCAGGAAAACACAATTAGCTACTGATGGCGACTGTATTGTAGTTGTGAATGAATGTAAATATTTAGGGGCATTGATTGATAAAAAAATCTTTCATCTGCTGCAAATACAGGTGTCATCTTTGAAAAAGGTTTACAATGATTGTACATTATGTGGAAGCTGCAACAGTTTGATGTGGAGGGACACTGGCTCCTTAATAGCATTTGAGGAGAGCATTCTAACTTTTTGCTTTACTGCCCGGTGCCTTTCTTTGTCTGTAGGTAAAGTGCCTATGGCGTACCGCTTTTCTTCATGTTGACACGGTTCCCAGAGGCGTTAATAAAATTTCCGTGACATGCTTTGACCAAAACACTGCAGGGTTTAAATACTACAGTACCATTTTAAACCTAGTTGAAGGAGACTTTTTCACAAAAAAGTGGTTATTGTTGATTTTGCTTTAAATTCTAATGAGCGCCAGTTCACCCTACCTTAACCATGTTCTAAAGCTGGATTTATGCACTTGCGTCAATGTGACACAGCTGTGACGGCATTGACGCAGCAGCGATGCGTGTTCCTATTGTGTCACCCGATGTGCACTTCTCCAGAGAAGGAGAGGTGCATGTCGGTGACGCAGGTCATAAGAGCTGTGATTGGTCCGCTTTGTCTGCTCCTTCACATTTCCTTGTTCTTGTTGCTGCTCCGCTCTGTGGAGGCACAACTTGCAAAGCGGGTTGGTTCAAAAGAATATCGAGGAAGTAAGCACGTGCAGAACATTTTGTGGCTCGTCATAACCCCAATAATTACAGAGACTGTCAAATAACGGCAGCGGCGGTGGTCATCCACACCATTTTCTCTGACTTCTTCTCTTTTTCTCTGTGCAACGATTGTACGAAAAGTTGCTTTTTCTTAACATTTATTAGCTCCAACTCTATCACAGTCTATCACAATGGTCTTGTCCATTGCTATTTCATAAACAAAAACACACAACGAACACAAATCACTCTACACATCGGCTGAAACCCATTTTGCAACAACACATTTCACCCAACACACAAGAAAAAATAGCCGATCGCTGGATTGGCGACGGGCGTCAGTAATGGCGTCAATGTGATACGGGTGCGTAAATCCCGCTTAACTCCATTCTTCCTTTCATCACTGCTGAGATCTGTGGTTGATGATGTTATTATGTGGGTAATATTAGCTGGTTCGCTCATAGCCTCTGTGGCAAAGACAGCCCGAACTAACTAATGTTAAACTGGCTGAATTTAACAATCTAAAATCCCAAATGACGCATTATCAGAGACGGGTGGATTTGACCGGTCCGTTGATGTAATAAGTGAGTGGATGGCTCACTCTGCTAACAGCAGCTAACCACCACTGGTGCCAGCCAGATTATTATAAACTATAGTACAATAAGTTGTGATAACATTGTTGTTTTGTTTCATGTTCCCGTTGTTGTTGCTTCTGCTTTGCATGTTTCATTTGTGTCTGTTCTGCTTGCTGTATGTGAGCCTAACTTAGTTCATATTCTAACATTGACATCTCTCATTATCTTGCATGATTTGTACATTTTATGTTGCATGCTTTAAATGTTTTAATTGCATGTTTTTTGATAATTTAATGTTTTTTTTTACTAATGCTAATATTCTTTTGTTACTAGTTTTCCTGTATATTCTTGCAGATTTATTCTTTTGTTTCTACTCTTTAGAGTGACTTTGCATCATCTGTCCATTGACTACAGATGAAAAAAAAAAGCCTTGTGACTAACTCTGGCACAGTTACAAAATTGTTGACCCTGTTAAATAAACCAATAAAATAAATAAATAACATGTAGGAATGAGATGTATAGTCAAGTGTTTGTAGATGAGGGTGAATAGATTATATAGAAAATTATACTGTATATTATAGATTATATAAAAAATTTCAAAAAGACTGGCCACCAAAAAAACAATAACAAAACAGGCCAGAATGATGCAAAATATATTATAAACTGTGAACCCACAGGGAACATGGATGTCTGGTAGGGTGACTACATTTTATAGAGGAGTCATAATAACTTGGTTTGAGTTGCTAAACTAACTCTATATAGTAACACTGCCAGCAGGTGGGGTTAGGTGCTCACAGGGATACTTCCGCCTTCTCGTGGACGCACATGTTCCTGATGATGTGACCAGCAGAATAAATCAGCCACTGGGAGGACAGCAGAAAGTCTTGCAAGAAAAGTCTTGCATGCGCGAGTGCACAAGACCGTAGCAAAATGAGCTTATTATTAATAGAATTACTATAGAATATGTAAAACTCTTTTTATGAGCCTTTGGGAACTTTTGAGATTATAATTCATCCTTGGAACATTGTAAATATGTCAGAGAACATGGTTCCATCAATAAGCACAAACTTGTTAATACTGTAAATTTGTCAGGTAAGATTATAGAGTTGCAGACCTATCAACCCCAGTGACACCGTTCTCAATATGACCTTTAAGAAAATACTTGAAAACATGTTGATCTTTGAGATCTATTGCTGTTAATATCTGTAATGTGTGTAATTCTGTTGTCCTTCCATTTGCCCGGCAGTGTCACAGACACAAGGAGAATTTCAGAAGGGACAATAAAGCTACTCCTACTACTACTACATGTTTAACTTCTATATGTTGCTCCCACCTGCAGTGTGAGGTTGTGCTGCAGGTTGGAGGAGATGTGCAGCAGCATGGCGGAGGCCTGGCGTGTGCGGAACATGAGCTCTACATGCCAGGGGACGGAGGTCGCTGCCAGGTTGTTCCACTGCAGCAAGCTGTTACCCAGAAAGCGCTGTGGGCTGCTCATGACTACATGAAAGGTCAGAAAAGGGAAAATTGTTACAAAAAGCACACAAACAATACACTGTATGAAGGGGGGGGGGCAGAAAAATGAGGACAGAGTGTTACAGTGAGTCATTACTGTCACAGAGTGAGTCCGGCACATTCTCTGCACCCAAAAAACAAAGAAAATAGTCTTAGGAATGCTGCAGGCTTTTTGTGGGTAAAATGAATTCAGGTGCTCTCAGGAAGCTTAAATCACCAAGCTTTCACAGAGAAGCACCTTTAAGGACCGGCGGATAAAACCGATCAGAAGTGCTTGTAATTGAGATGCAAATACAGTGAGGTAGGCCTGTTTTTAAAGGTGGGACTAAAATTCTCACAGATGTTCTCTTCTTTTACACACATCTTTAACTTTGAAGAAGCTCTTTGAATCTTTTACATGTCGCCAAATTGACACACAAGAGGAGCTGATGTGCAGCGGCTTCATCTCATTAAGACGTCTCTGTCTCTGTGTGAAGTCAGGAAAAGCAGCCGAGTCAGTCATCGATTAGCCATGACAAATAGTCCTGATGGGCTGCTGGAGCAAGAGGCAAAGAGAAAAACTGCTGCTAAATTTTATACAGAAAAAAAAAAAAAAACAGATGCTCACTGAGCTCCCACATATTTGATCATTTGGACCAGTCAACATCAGTGGATCAGTGTTTATAAAGACGGGGCTTATGGACAGAGAATACAGCAAACAATGAATTTCAGTGTTAACTTTGTCCTGTAAATGTCAGAAATTTATGAAAAATGTAATTTACTAAAGGTGACACAGAGAGATCTATGTAATTTTCAACACTCTAACACTTTAAATTATGAGTTTTAATGAGGAAAAGAAAAAGTAGAATACAGTGGCTTGTTAAAGTATTCACCCCACTTAGCATTTTTCCTATTTTGTCATGTTGCAGCCTGATGCTACAATTGCTTAAAATATTTTTTTTCCTTATTAGTCTACACTCTGTACCCCATAATGACAAAGTGAAAACAGAATTTTAGGAGTTTCTGTAAATTCATTAAAAAGAAAAAAACACATGAAAGCCTGCTTCAGTACTTCAGGTGCTATTTTTTTTTTTTTTTGCAAACTCCAAACAGGCTTTTGTGTCTTTTGCACTGAGGAGAGGCTGTCCACTCTGCCATAAAACCCAGATTGTCTTCTAGTACTTAGCCCCATCTCCACACAGGATCTCCACAGCTCAGTCAGAGTGACCATCGGTTTCTTGTTCACCTCCCTCACTGAGGCCCTTGTCCCTCGCTTGCTCAGTTTGGCCAGGCGTTCAGCTCTTGGAAGAGTCTTGGTTGTGCCAACCTTGAGTATTATGGAGGCCACTGTGCTCTTGGGAACCTTCAGTGCAGCAGAATTTTTGTGGCCTTCCACAGATCTGTGCATTTCAACAACTGTGTCTCTGAGTTCTGTAAGCAGTTCCTTTGACCTCGTAGCTTGGTTTTTGCTCTGATGTGCATTGTCGGCTGTGAGGCCTTTTATAGAGAGGCACGTCTTTCCAAATCATGTCCAATCATTTCAGTTAACCACAGATGGACTCCAAATAATGTCTAGAGACATCTCAGCAATGACCAAGAGAAATGGGAGGTAAATTTCAAGTGTTTTGCAAAGTGCCTGAACACTTCTGCACATGCGATATTTCAGTTTTGTCTTTTTAATAAATTTACAGAAAATCCCAAAATTCTGTTTTCACTTTGTCATGATGGGGGACTGAGTGTACATTAATGAGAAAAATGAGTTTAAAAGACTGTAGCATCAGGCTGCAACATAACAAAATGGGAAAATGCTGAGGGGGTGAATACTTTTGCAAGCCAATGAATTTGAGTAAATGTAACTAATTACTACTACCCACCTCTGGTAAAAAGATATGGATGGTTAAAACTGCATTACATTAGCATTACATTGGCAAAAACCTATTTAAAAATAGCCACAAGTGGTAATTAATGGGTTCCAAGCATATGTAGACTTCAAGGTCTTGTATTGTTTAGCAATAGCATGTCATGAACAGCCCAGGCGGGGTGGAATGTAGACCCAAATGCAGGACTGTGAGTTGCAAATGTTTAATCAAAAACACAAAATCCAAACTGTGCAGTAACAAAAACTTACAAGGCTTGGGAAACAGGCAGGATACAAGGAGGTAGAACAGCACTCAGGCTAAGACGTGGGACTCACGTTTGGAGGAACAAAGTTAACGAAGCATGGGACACATGCCAGGTAGACAAAATAGACAAACTAGCAAAGCGTGGAATACACGCCGGTTAGACCAAGTACACTGGCTGAGACGTGGGACACACGTCTGAAGGATAGAGTAGGACATTGCCCCGAACTGCAGGGCAGCGTCCCTTAAATAGGACAAAAAGTAATTAACAACATGATAAACAGGTGTGTATAACAAGTGGATAACATAATAACCAGAAATAATAAACACCTGTGACAAGCCAAGAAGCTAGCTAGGAGAGAAAACGGATGTAAACAAAGGCGGCTGTCAAAATTAAAGTACAGGACCGGAAAGAATGATAAACCATGAGTCAGATAATGAACAAAGAATGACAATAACCCACCAAGGCAAGGACACAATGAATAACAATAATAACTACTATAAACACTTCAAAGAGTGAACTAAGGCGAAGGCAGAGGCTCAAATCCAAACACAGAAAGATATGATTAATGACACAGGATAGGATGACCACAGACACATAATATTAATAAACAGGACTATAAAAGCTAAACTAAGACAACAGGAACTCTCATGAACAACCAGAAACAAATGGCAAACTCAAATAACAAAATACAGACAAACCCAAACTCAAATACAATAATAAAACTGAGATGGGGAAAGTACAGAAAATAACTAGAACAAACTGAAAGCGCGAGCACGGTTCCCCAACTGTGCTCAGCATCCTGACACAGCATTTAAACTTCATCCAAATCTGTGCTGTAGGTTTTTGCATAATTGTGCTAATGGGCAGAAAAAACACACTGAACACATTAACTCCTCGGTAAAGGTAAAAATACACTTTTTTTTGTCGAAAGGTTTTGCATTAATAAACACGCTACTCTAATATCACATCACAACTGCCGTTTCTCTCATCTACAGTTTCTCTGATAACACTGTTGAGACTAAATGATGAGCAAAAAGGTCTGAATAAATACAAATTAACAAACGTGGGAGGTGATGATGATGAGGGTGTTCTCGAGGCTGAAAAGATACATCAACCCAGATAAACTCGGATGTAATCAGGAGGGGAATCCCTGCTCTGAGTAACACACCTGTTGTTGCCTAAATATTAAACTCAGGAACTTCTAATCCCCACTTGTTCGCCAAGAAAAATAAATCTTTTTTACTCGTTCAAATAAAAGTTTGCTTTTTTTTTTAACCAGGATCTCTTTTATGGCTCATTTCTGTACCTCTGTCTCTTCTCAAATTCCTTTCAACTATAAATCAGCACAGACAACAGCTGCAGCAGATCAAGTGGAACAAAAAGCAACAGCAGAGACAGGAACATAAGCTCCGTACTATATATCTTCAAAAGTCTCGGAGTAATTAGTCTTACACTGGTTCAACATCATTTGAACCAGAAGGGAGAAAAAAAAAATCAACATCAAGAAGATAAATTCCTATGTTTGGTCATAAATCCAGCAATAAATCTGCTACAGTTAAATCACCAAACTTCTTGACCTTGTGTGTGTCTTAAATTCTGAAGCTGTTCCCAGAAAGGAGTTATCATTAATTTAATAAGCTCCAAATCTGCACCCACCACGCTCGAATTGAATTCCCACCTGTTTTTTTTTTTTTTAACATGCAAACAGGACTTTAAATTTTGTGCTCACCAGCTAGTATCTCACCAGTAGTTTTCCAGAGCTACAAGTCATTCAGCTTTTTCACTAGCCAAGGGATTAGTATTAACAATATGAAAGTTTTTTCTTCTTAAATTAGCACATCTTTATTTTTGCATACATATGTTTGTGAGTATTTGCAACTTGTTTCTCTTAAAGGGGTCATTGACTGCACTTTTTGCACATTTTAACGGCTCACACAGGTCTTAATGAAAAGCACTGCAACACATTTTGATCAAATTTTCTTTAATTATTTAATAACTGCAGTAAAATTGTTTTTCTTCTTTTCCAGCCTTTCTGAGAACTCTTAGTTTCAGTGCGTGTGCCTTTAAATCACTCCACCCTCCCGCTTATGTCACTATGGCTAACATTAGCTGGCTAGCACAGATCTTAATTAATAATGGTGGTCCCTCGATCCCGAGGATGACATGCATGTGCAGCTATCTGTGGACACGTAGATGGCTCTGCATACCAAGTCTGGACTTGCAGAGCCTGGAACAGATAGGGCACAGGAATTACGCTGTTGTTGCAGGGACGGACGCTGCTCTGTGGCGTTCTCTGGCAGCCTGTGCCTGGTTGCGGCGCTCCTCCTCTAGCGACGCTCTTTTTATGAGAGCACGCCAGTACTGCCTGTCTTGTGATTTGTGAACAAGTTCAGTGGGAGAGATGTCACACCACTTGAGGCTGTCTTTTAAGGCATCCTTGTAGCATTTGCAGGGGCGACCTTGTTTTCTGTGCCCCTGCAGAAGCTCACCAAACAGCAGCTGCTTTGGGATGCGGTGGTCCTCCATCCTGATGACATGGCCTGACCAGCGGAGCCGTGTCTTCAGAAGCATTGACTCAATAAGGACAGACTTGGCTCTGTCAAAAACTTCTGTGTTGGTGACCCTGTCCTGCCATCGTATGCCAAGGATGGAGCGTAAAGCACGTTGATGGAACTTCTCCAGCTGTTCCAGGTGTCGCCGATAAACCTACCATGTCTCATAGTCGTATAGAAGTGATGTAAGGATGACAGCATTGTACACTTTGAGTTTTGTGGCCAGGGTAACATTGTGATGGTTCAGTACCCTGTTGCGAAGTCGTCCGAGAGCTTGGCTTGCTTTGCTGATTCTGGCTGAGATCTCTTTCTCCAGAGAGCCATCACTGGATATTACGCTTCCGAGGTATGTGAAGCTGTCAACAGATTTCAGCTCTGTGTTGTCAGTCACGATAGCGGGCTGTGGAGCATTCGAGTTTGGTGCAGGCTGGAATAGCACCTCAGTTTTTCTCAGGCTAATGGTG
Source organism: Pholidichthys leucotaenia (assembly GCA_020510985.1). Lineage (NCBI taxonomy): Eukaryota > Metazoa > Chordata > Actinopteri > Cichliformes > Pholidichthyidae > Pholidichthys > Pholidichthys leucotaenia. The sequence continues at coordinate 120,753,383 of CM035837.1, read as the reverse complement.
AGACCAAACTGCTTTGAAGCCTCAGAGAACTTATTCAGCATAGTCTGCAGATCCTGTGGCTTGTGAGCCATCAGCGCACAGTCATCTGCAAAGAGAGCTTCCTGGATGAGACTGGTGAGCGTCTTTGTTTTAGCAGTCAGTCTGCACAGGTCGAACATGGACCCATCATAACGGTAGCGAATGTGCACGCCCTCTTCTAGGTCCTGCACTGCTTGCCTGATGACACAGGTGAAGAACAGATTGAACAGGACTGGTGCCAGAATGCAGCCTTGTTTCACCCCAGTGGAAATGTCAAAGGGTTCTGAATGTTCACCACCGGAGAGCACCTGCCCAGTCATACCGTCGTGGAAGAGCCTGATGATCTGGATGAACTTGTGTGGACAACCAAAGCGAGCGAGCACTGAACAAAGCGCATCCCTACTGACAGAATCAAACGCCTTTGTCAGATCGATGAAGACAGAGTAGAGGTTGAGATTTTGCTCTTGGCATTTCTCTTGTACCTGCCTCACCGTAAATATCATGTCAACTGTGCTGCAACCCGGATGGAATCCACACTGAACCTCTGGTAGGTTGGTCTCTGACAGCATGATGAGTCTGTTCAGGATGATCCGAGCGAAGATCTTGCCCGCAACTGACAGGAGTGAGATGCCCCTGTAATTTCCACATTTGGCTTTGGTACCCTTGTTCTTGTACAGCGATACAATCAAGGCATCACGGAAGTCTTCTGGCATCTTCTTTTGCTCCCAGATAAGCTGTATTACATCATGGAAGACTTCAATAGCTCCTGGACCAGCAACTTTGTAGATCTCTGCTGGAATGCCATCCTTTCCAGGTTCCCGGTCGGAGTTCATCTGATTGATGGCTTTGGTAAGCTCCTTGATTGTGGGAGGTTGGTCGAGTTCTTCCCTGACTGGCTGTTTGAGGGATCTGGTCCAGAGCTGTAGGACTGACTGTCGATGGCCTATTTAGCAGAGTTTTGAAGTGCTGGGCCCATCGATTCCTCAGGCCCTCCTGAGGAATCGATGGGCCTTTCTGAGAACTCTTGGTTTCAGTGTGTGTGTGTCTTTAAATCACTCAGGCTGCATTCAACTCCACCCTCCCGCTTATGTCACTATGGCTAACATTAGCTACATTAGCTGGCTAGCACAGATCTAGTCTGATAACTAACATAAATTTGTCTTAAAGAATGGATGGAATAATGCATCGCTGGTGGGCAATGGTGTGTGGTTTCAGTGGTCGATAGGATATGACCAGTCCATGGAGTACAATAAGGACAGAAACATTTGTGAATGAGCCAAGACTAGCGCTTTTTCTCATCTCTAGATGACCAAAGCGCTTTACAGATCCTGCTATCCACCCATTCACACACTGATGGCGGTGGAGCTGCCATGCACCGGTGCTGGTCTGACCCACCAGGAGCAACTGGACGTTCAGTGTCTCGCTCAAGGACACTTCGACATGCAGACTGCAGAGAGCGGGAATCAAACCCCTGACCCTCTGATCAGTAGTTGGCCACACTACACCTGCGCCACAGCCACCCCTAGTGGCTGAACTAGCTTCAGTTAGCCGCCTTGGTGGTGATAATGGTGCTGACGATGTAGCATCCCGGCAAAAATATAACAAAATAAGCCAGAATGACACAAGATATATTTTCGACTGTTGATTAGTGAACCAGGTGGAAACAGGGATGTCTGTTACGGTGACTGAAATCTAAAGAAAATAACAATATAAATGTGAGCTTCTTAGTACTAGTAGTAAAGCTGATTTAATTCAGTAATTCAATTCAAAAAATGAAACTCCTGTATTACACAGATTTATTTCAGAGTGATGTATTTCAAGTATTTATTTCTTTTAATTTTGATGATTATGGCTTACAGCTCATGAAAACCCTTAATTCAGTTTCTCAAAAAATTAGAATATTACATAAAGTTAGTTTTAAAAAAAATTATTTTTAATAAAAATGTTGACCAACTTAAAAGTATGTCCATGTACACACTCAATACTTGGTCGGGGCTCCATTTGTATGAATTACTGCATCAATGCGTTGTGGCATGGAGGTGATCAGCCTGTGGCACTGCTGAGGTGTTATGGAGGCCCAGGGTGCTTTGATAGCGGCCTTCAGCTTGTCTGCGCTGTTGGGTCTGGTGTCTCTCATCTTCCTCTTGACAAACCTCTCATTCAGAAATGTGCAATGTTTTTTTTTTCTTAAATTTGCAGCATTTCAAATCATAATTTTGCTACTTTTCTCATCAGTTTGTGAGGTTTTATTTATCAGAAGTGTAGTTTAGTTTGGATCTTGCTAATGGTAAATGTGTGACTTTAATGCAAATAAACTGACAAATTTAACATAGTTTAATGACTTACTTCTTGCTTCAGTCAACTTTTTGTCTAGACTACTGGTCCTCAACCCCTGGGTTGTGATCTGGTAATGGGTCACAGACCATTTGGTACTGGATGGCAGAGAGCCGCAGAGAAAAACTATTCTGTTCCTCTGTATTGACCACTGAAGTGTTTTATTTTGAAAATTTACCAGATATTCTCTTCCTACCTGACCTCCTGCCTGTCGGTCTTGACACATAACTATTTCAGTAGTTAGAAGTGAAGGTAGCTAGCCAAAATGAATAAAAAAGAGTCATTGTCAGAGAGTTTGCGCGTTACTTTCCGACCACAAAAGACCCCCGGACTGCGAGGGAGTCTATTTTATGAGCAGGCCGTGTTGAAGGTGAGTGGGTGACTTGTTTTTATGCTGATGTGTCCTATTCATTTTAACCACCCACACCTGCGGCTGTGGTGCAGGTGTAGTGTGGTCAACCTCTGATCAAATAGTCAGTGGTTTGATTCCTGCTCTGTCTGCAGTCTGCGTGCAGACGTGTCCTTGAGCAAGACACTGAACTCCAAGTTGCTCCTGGTGGGTCAGGCCAGTGCCTTGCATGGCAGGTCCGCCGCCATCAGTGTGTGAATGGGTAGATAGTTGAATCTGTAAAGCACTTTGGTCATTCAGAGATGAGAAAAAGCACTATATAAGTGAACACCATTTACTTTTTTTTAACCCACCCCTGCTGTCCTGCAAAATTGTTTTTTTTTTTAATGTGTTACTAGTCCATGAGGCAAAAAAGGTTGGGGATGACTGGTCTAGACTGTTTCTACTGCAGGGAACCCACGCTGGGATAGTCATCTCAGACAATAGGTATTGTAATGGGAGAAGTTATGGTAATGCAGCAGGAAGGAGTAGCTGCGGGGACAGTAAGGGGTGGATGTGTTGAATGTATTGTGATGCAAGATTTCAGGGAGCAGGGGGAAGGAATGGAGTGATATAAAAGGAGAGATCCTGGTGTATTGAGAAAGCCTTTTTCTGTGTATGAATGAAGTGAGAGAGAGAAATAAAGTTCGTCTGCCGTGCAAGTCTGGTTCCTTTATTTGCACTCTCCACACTGGTAACCCTTGACGAATTATGGAACACAAGGCAAGAACCCCGGAGTCGGCCCGGACGGGAAGCCCCAGCAACGCGTGCGCTGTTTCGGTCAAACTACCGGACTTTTGGCTGCACGACCCGCGGTCTTGGTTCCTCCACACCGAGGCTCAGTTTGCCCTCCGGGGAATAACGGCAGATGACACTAGATATTACTATGTAGTCGCAGCTCTGGACGCTCGCACGTCTCAGCAAGTAGCGAGCCTGCTCCAACAGCCTCCAGCCCACGATAAATACGGGGCTCTCAAGGCCGCGCTGACCCGGCACTACACACTCTCGGACTGTGAGAGAGCAGAGAGGCTCCTGAGGCGCTCCGAGTTAGGAGATGGGTCGGCGGTTGAACTGATTTTTTTTTTTTTTGTTACTTATTTGTACCCGTAGGTAGATTTGGTTTGCAGGCTGGTGACAAGCCATCGGCTGCTGGTCGCTGCGTGCGCGAGCGCCCTAAACCTACATGTTTTTGGTATGCGGGAGGAAACCGGAGAAATCCCGGAGTAAACCCACGCAACACGGGGAGAACATGCAAACTCCACACAGCTCACTGTTGGTCGGGGGCTGGGATCGAACCCACGATCTCATGATCCCCACGATCCCCCGGCCGAGGGTAAAACTGTGCTGCCACAGTGCTAAACCACTGCGCCACCGTGCAGCCCGGTGGCGGGCTGCATCTTTGCATCTCTGCATCCATCTTCTCACTGATGGAGAAGATGTTGGCGTTGAAGGGCACGAACGACGGGCATTTTCTGTTTGCCCACCTTTTCCTCCGGAACCTCCCAACAGAGGCAAGAGCGGTCCTGGCCAACTCGCCGTTGCTGGCCGCACGCGACTACGGTGCGCTAGCCCAGGAGGCAGATTGGATCATCCTCACCACCAGAGCCCTCACAGTGAACGCAGTGGCGTCGGAACCCAGCGAGACGACCAGCGGAGGCGAGGAGCCGGTGACGGAAGCGGCAGCGGAGGCCAGAAAGCGCCAGAGAGACACGCTCTGCTCCTACCACCGCTGCTTTGGAGAGAACGCACACAGATGTGTGCAACCGTGCCAATTCAAGAGTTTGGGAAACGCCAAGGCCGGCAGTCAGTAGCAGCTGCAACCGCCGGTGAAGAAAACAAGCTGCTCTACATGACAGACTCGCGCTCGGGGAGACGGTTCCTTGTAGACACCGGCTCCTAAAAGAGCCTCATCCTGCTGACCTACGCCAACCGGCTAGCGGGAGCTAGCGGCCCCGAGCTGATAGCTGCAAACGGTTCGGACATTAGGACTTTTGGTGAGAGGACACTGACTGTACCCCTACACGGCCGTATGTACGAGTGGACATTCATCATAGCGGCATGCAGTTTCCCAATCCTGGGAGCTGATTTTCTGTGTGCACACGGGCTGCTAGTCGATGTTGCTAACAGACGCCTGGTTAATGCAATGTCTTTTGATTCTCTCCCCTGTACAGCTCGAGGGGCAGGGCCAACAACGCTAGCCAATGTCACAGCTCCAGGCGCTAAGTTCCACACACTGCTCACTCAGTTCCCAGCACTCACGGTCCCGACGTTTTCGGCGGCCATCACTAAACACGGGGTGGAACACTTTATCACCACCACTGGGCCGCCCGTTTTCGCACGACCTTGGCGCCTGGATGCAGCTAAACTGGCCATAGCGCGCAAGGAGTTTGCCAACTTGGAAAGGTTGGGCATCAAACAGCCCATGGGCATCCCCACTACACATGGTCCCTAAGGCAAAGGGATCGTGGCGACCGTGTGGAGATTTCCGCAGACTGAATAACGCCACAGCGCATGACCGCTACCCGATTCCCCATATTCAGGACTTTTCCGTTCACCTCGCTGGGACACGTATTTTTTCTAAAATAGACCTGGTCTGTGGTTACCACCAGGTCCCGGTGCACGCGGAGGACATACCCAAAACAGCGGTAATAACTCCGTTTGCCTTGTTTGAGTCTTTACGCATGCCCTTCGGATTAAAAGGCGCGGCACAGACATTCCAACGCATGATGGATGTGGTGTTGCGTGATCTGCCGTTTGTGTTTGTCTACCTGGATGATATCCTGGTGGCCAGTGTGTCCGAGGACGAACACGTAGCCCACCTCAGGACGGTTTTCCGGAGGTTGGAGGAGCACGGGTTAATAATCAACCCAGCGAAATGCCAGTTCAGCGTGACGGGGATTGATTTTTTGGGGCACCGCATCTCACCAGAGGGAGTGATTCCCTTGCCGGACAAGGTGCGCACCATGGCCAATTTTCCCCGGCCTCAGACGGTCAGGGCGCTGCAAGAGTTTTTGGGGATGGTTAACTTTTATAACCGGTTCCTCCCCCGTGCAGCTCAGCTCATGCAGTCATTGTACGCCGCGCTCAAGAAACGGAAACCGGCGTACAGAGTTGAATGGACTCCGGAGCGGGAGCAGGCATTCTCCGAGGTTAAAACAGCCCCGGCAAACGCCGCACTGTTGGCGCACCCGGACCCGGCGGCTCGGATAGCGATCACTACCGACGTCTCGGACGTGGCCATAGGGGCCGTCGTGGAGCAACGCGTCGCTGGTTCTTGGCAGCCGCTTGCTTTTTCAGCAGGGCTTTGCAGGACAGTGAGCCTAAATACAGCGCGTTCGACAGGGAGTTGCTGGCTCTCCACCTGGCCATATGCCACTTCCAGTTCAGGCTGGAAGGGCGCACCTTCACTGCGTTCATGGACCACAAGCCGCTAACGTACGTGATGGCCAAGGTTTCGGAACCATGGTCGGACCGGCAGCAGAGACAGCTAGCCGCGATCTCGGAGTTTACGACCGATATTCAGCATGTGGCCAGTAAACTGAATGTGATGGTGGACTGCCTCTCGTGAGCAGTAGTGGCCCCAGTCTGCGTAGGGATAGATTATACAGCCATGGCCACAGAGCAGATTGGCGATGCGGACATGTGTGCGCTCCAGTCTGGACCAACAGGGTTAACGCTGGAGAGCAGAGTACTGCAAGAAGGAACACCCCCCCCCCCAATCTGTGACATCTCCACGGGACACCCGCGCCCGGTGGTCCCAGTTGTTTGGTGCCGCCGAGTGTTTGAGTCAGTTGACGCTCTGGAGCACCCAGGAGTGCGCACGTCAGTCAAAATGGTGGGAGCGAAGTTCGTATGGCCAGGCCTGCGCAAACAAGTGAAAGAGTGGGCTGCAGCCTGTGTAGCGTGCCAACGAGCCAAAGTACACAGACACACGAAGGCCCCTTTGGAGCCGTTTCGTATACTGGCTAAGAGGTTCGACCACGTTCACGTGGACCTCGTGGGCTCCCTCCCGCCATTGCAGGGGTTCACGCACCTTCTGACAGTGGTGGACTGCACCACACGCTGTCCAGAAGCAGTCCTGCTAGCGGCAACCACATCCGTGGATGTGGCACGTGCCTTTTTGACAACATGGGTGGCACGTTTTGGCATCCCGTCGGACATCACGTCCGATAGGGGCCCTCAGTTTGTTTCCGACCTCTGGTCCGCGATGGCCCGTAGCCTGGGTGTAGCAATTCATCGCACAACCGCATACAACCCACAGGCCAATGGATTATGGGAGCGTCTCCATAGGTCGCTGAAAGCAGCGCTCAGGGCTTCGCTTACGGATGCAAATTGGGTGGACCGGTTGCTGTGGGTTCTGTTAGGGTTGCGTTCCGCACCAAAAGAGGATTTGGAGGCTTCCCCGGCAGAGCTTGTTTTTTCTCAGCCACGGCGGCTCCTCGGGGAATTTTTACCAGATAATCCCGCGCCGGACAACTGTCTGTCTCAGCGTTCGCAGCATAGCGCAGATACAGGCACGTTACCGGGCCCGGCCCATCACTGTTTTCCACGCACTTTTGTGCCAAAAACTTTGAAGAACGTGGCGTTCATGTTTGTCAGGCACGATGCCCACGGCCCCACATTGCGCCCACCCTACGATGGCCCGTTCAGAGTGCTAGAACCAGGGGACAAACATTTTTTGTTAGATTTGGGGGGTCGTCGGGAGAAAATATGTATAGACAGACTTACTGTAAGCCCGCCTTTGTGGTGGCAGACGAGCAAGTCATGTTGGCTCGGGCCCCTCGGCGTGGAAGACCCCCATTGAGAACTCCCCAGGTAAAAGATTCATCAGAGCAGCCACACGGGCAAGTCGAATGTCGCCCCCCCCCCCTTGCCATTGCCCACCCGCAGACAGACACACCCCCAAGAGCCCCCCACCAGCACAACAGCGCTGTAGAGTTGAAGAACCCTCGTTACAGCAGATATGGGAGGAGACTGAATCCAGAAGGACGTGAGGGTTGAAACTCAGTCTGAGACTCGGGGGGGGGGGGGCGGTGTAGGGAACCCACGCTGGGATAGTCATCTCAGACAATACGTATTGTAATGGGAGAAGTTATGGTAATGCAACAGGAAGGAGTAGCTGCGGGGACAGTAAGGGGTGGATGTGTTGAATGTAATGTGATGCAAGATTTCAGGCAGCAGGGGGAAGGAATGGAGTGATATAAAAGGAGAAACCCTGGTGTATTGAGAAAGTCTTTTTCTGTATATGAATGAAATGAGAGAGAGAAATAAAGTTTGTCTGCCGTGCAAGCCTGGTTCCTTTATTTGCACCCTCCACACTACCATAATGTCCTATAAGACTATACTACAGACTGGTAGTCCTAATGCCAAAACCTGGCTGCAAAATACAAGAATTTTGAACTTTATTTAAGGTTCAATCTCAGGTCTCAGCACAGTCTGCAGACAAATCTGTGTCCGTTTCTGCCCTGCTGCCCCACGCTTTTTCCACTTTACCCACTCACCTCTCTCACAGCTTCGTCCTCCAAATCCAAGAGGGCAGTCACAGCTGAATGAGCCCCACAGGTTCACACAGGTTCCTCCGTTCAGACACGGGTTATTGTTGCAGAAATGTCTCTTGGCAGAGCATCCTTTGGGGGCAGGAAAATCAGAGGGAAATTTATCTGTTTGATCTGCCCCACCTCATTATTCCATCAGCAGCAAGAGTCAGAGGTGATAAACTATTCACAGCAGGTACAATAATCACTTCCTACTATGGTCATCACACTCAGTGTTGTTTCCTGATCTAACGGAGCACATTGTTTGACTGCAAAATACTCCCAGGTTAAAGGATAAAATGAAAGCAGGAGACAAAAACAAAAGCTTCATACCGGGCAGAGTGCCATTGTTAGCAATGAAGCCGGCCATGTCTATGTGCTGGTTGTCTATGCGCAGATTCTTCATGCATCCCACAAACTGCTGGTTGCGAACAGGAAAATCTTCTGGAAGTTTAGGGACTCCACCAAGCAGCAGGGGGCCGGTCAGGTCTAGAGATCTGATGAAAAACGTCCCACAAACATTTACATTCATCCACAGTGCAAGTGATCCAAAACAGGTCGTAAACACCAGTACAGGGGAGGAAAAATCCTGAAAAATTCATTACAAACAGTGTTGCTCTGTTTTTCCTCATAGGAGATAAAAAAGAAAAAATAGGATAAATAATGATATAAAGGAAGAAAGTCGTTCATGCCTTGGGGATATGAAGTATTCAAAACAAGTTTACTCCGTCTTTTAATGAGGCAAAATCAAAGGGGGGAAATTACTGGAGTCAATAAAGAAGTAATGAGAGAATATTAAAAACCAAGCTATATTTATGGAACAGATATTCACAACTTTGATAAAATCCTAAATCTCAGAGGTAGCCACTGAAGTGGTCTAGTTGGTAGAGCATCCACCCCACAACCGGGAGGCCTAGGTTCAAATCCCGGCCGGGTCATGCTGAAGACCACATAAAAGTGGAACTTCCTGCCATCCAGCTTGGTGCTCAGCAATAATGAAACGGAGGAGGGAAATTTGTGGCGGCGCCTTGCATGGCAGCGACCCCTCTGATTCTAGATGTGATTAACATTGTAGATAAGAGAAACATAATTTCGTTCTACTGTACATGATTGGCTGTATGGACCGAATGACAATAAAGATGGCTTTACTTTTGAAGATCAGTGAGTCCTGCGGTAATGCATTTGGTTTCTGCATACTAATTCTAATAGTGTGAATGTTTTTCACTCAGCTGCAGTTGTTGAATCTTTCAGTTATTATATCAGAGTGAGGGTAAATCCTCTGGTATTATTTACAGTATGACTGTTAATAACTATTTCACAAGGCGATGTAAGACACCTATATTTTCCAGCTGCAACAGTTGCAAAAGTGTGCAAAAAAGTTGTAAGCGTTTGCAAATGGTTGTAACATGTCGCTACAGTTCTTTTTGGTTCACCAGGTAGTGAACACCAATCACAAGATGGTCTGACTGATAGCTTGGGGTGTGGTGGACCCATGCTGTGGTATTCATTTCAGACTGAAAGACATGGAGATGCAGTAATTTCCTCTGACGGAGGAACATAGGGATTAAAGGGCTGGGGGACTAAAGGAATTGTCACGCGGGAATGAACTGTAATGCAGGACCTCGGGTAGCAGGGACGTGTGAGTGTTGTGATATAAAAGAGAGTCCCTGCTACATGAGGTTAATGTTTTCTGATTCTGGAAGATGTGAGAGAGTGAATAAAGTTCATCTGCTCTGAATGCTTGGCCTGGTCATTCCTCTTTCCACACTGGTGATCCTTGACGAATAATGGAACACGAGGCGAACACTCCGGAGATGACCCGGATGGGAAGCCCCAGCAATGCATGCACCATTTCGGTCAAACTACCGGACTTTTGGCTGCACGGCCCGAAGTCTTGGTTCCTCCACACCGAGGCCCAATTCGCGCTCCGGGGAATAACGGCAGATGACACCAGATATTACTACGTGGTCGCAGCGCTGGACACTCGCACGACTCAGCAAGTAGTGAGCCTGCTCCAACAGCCCCCAGCCCGCGACAAATACGGGGCTCTCAAAACCGCGCTGACCCGGTGCTACACGCTCTTGGACTGCGAGACAGCGGAGAGGCTTCTGATGCGCTCCGAGTTAGGAGATGGGTCGGCGGTCGAACTGATGGAGAAGATGTTGGCGTTGATGGGCACGGACGACGGGCATTTTCTATTTGCCCAACTTTTCCTCTGGAACCTCCCAATGGTGGCCAGGGCGGTCCTTGCCAACTCGCCGTTGCTGGCCACGTGTGACTACCGTGCACTAGCCCAGGAGGCAGATCGGATCATCCTCACCACCAGAGCCCTCACAGTGAACGCAGCGGCATCAGAACCCAGCGATACGGCCAGCAGAAGCGAGGAGCCGGCGATGGTAGCGGCAGCGGGGGCCAGGAAGCGCCAGAGAGAGACGTTCTGCTCCTACCCCCGCCATTTTGGAGAGGACGCACGCCGATGCATGCCACCGTGCCAATTCTAGCATTCGGGAAACGCCAGGACCGGCAGTCGGTAGCGGCTGCGACCGCCGGTGAAGAAAGCAAGCTGCTCTACGTGACAGACTCATGCTCAGGGAGACGGTTCCTCGTAGACTCCGGCTCCCAAAAGAGCCTCATGCTGCCGTCCTATGCCGACCGGCTAGTGGGAGCTAGCGGCCCCGAGCTGATGGCCAGAAACAGCTCAAAAATTAAGACTTTTGGTGAGAGGACACTGACTGTATCCCTGCATGGCCGTACGTACCAATGGACATTCGTCATAGCGGCATGCAGTTTCCCAATCTTAGGCGCTGATTTTTTGTGTGCACACTGACTACTAGTCGATGTTGCTAACAGACGCCTAATTAATGCAATGTCTTTTGATTCCCTCCCCTGTACAGCTCGAGAAGCCGGGCCAACAACGCTAGCCAACGTCACAGCTCCAGGTGGTACATTCCACACAATGCTCACCCATTTCCCAGCACTCATGGTCCCGACGTTTTCGGCGGCCATCACTAAACACAGGGTGGAGGACTTTATTACCACCACCGGACCACCCACTTTCGCAAGACCTCGGCGCCTGGACACAGCTAAATTGGCCATAGCCCGCGAGGAGTTTGCCAACTTGGAAAGGCTGGGCATCATCAGACGATCAAACAGCCTATGGGCATCCCCACTACATATGGTCCCTAAGGCCGAGGTATCGTGGCAACCGTTCGGAGATTTCCACAAATTAAACAACACCACAGTGCACAACATTTTTCCGTTCACCTCGCCGGGGCACGTATTTTTTCTAAGATAGACCTGGTCCGTGGTTACCACCAGGTCCCGGTGCGCGCGGAGGACATACCTAAAACGGCAGTAATAACCCCGTTTGGTCTGTTTGAGTTTTTACACATGCCTTTCGGGTTAAAAGGCGCAGCAAGGACATTCCAACGCATGATGGATGCGGTGTTGCGCAATCTGCCGTTTGTGTTCGTCTACCTGGATGACATCCTGGTGGCCAGCGCGTCCGAGGACGAACACGTAGCCCACCTCAGGACGGTTTTCCGGAGGTTAGAGGAGCACGGGTTAATAATCAACCCGGCAAAATGCCAGTTCGGCGTGACGGGGATCGATTTTTTGGGACACCGCATCTCACCGGAGGGAGCAATACCCTTGTCGGACAAGGTGCGCGCAGTGGTGAATTTTCCCCGGCCTCAGACGGTCAGGGTGCTGCAGAAGTTTTTGGGGATGGTTAACTTTTACAACCGTTTCCTTCCCCGCACAGCCTAGCTCATGCAGCCATTGTACGCCGCGCTCAAGAAACGGAAACCGGCGGACAGAGTCGAATGCAGCTGCGCCTGCTCCTCCTGAGCAGGAGCAGGCGTTCTCGGAGGTTAAAACAGCCCTGGCAAATGGCGCACTACTGGCACACCTGGACCCGGTGGCTTGGACAGCGCTCACTACCAGCGCCTCGGACGTGGCCATAGGGGCCGTCGTGGAGCAATGCATCACTGGTTCTTGGCAGCCGCTCGCCTTTATTAGCAGATCTTTGCGCGACAGTGAGCGTAAATACAGCACGTTTGACAGAAAGTTGCTGGCTCTCCACCTGGCCATACGCCACTTCCAGCTCTGGCTGGAAGGGCGCACCTTCACTGCGTTCGTGGACCACAAGCCGCTAACGTACGCGATGGCCAAAGTTTCGGAACCATGGTCGGGCCGGCAGCAGAGACAGCTGGCCATGATCTCGGAGTTTACGACCGACATTCAGCATGTGGCCGGTAAACTGAATGTGGTGGCGGACTGCCTCTCACGCGCATTAGTGGCCCCAGTCTACGTAGGGATAGATTACACGGCCATGGCCGCGGAGCAGATCGGCAATGCGGACGTGTGCGTGCTCCAGTCTGGACCAACAGGGTTAAGGCTTATGTTTTCTGATGTCTGAAATGTGTTAAAATAAAAGACAGATAATTTCAGAGCATTTATTCCTTGGACTGCCACCTGCTGTCATGTAGGCCATAGTTGATCACGGCTATGACCATATTAGGAGGTATCTCCATATTAGGAGTGTTTCAGTTTCCAAGGATGTTTTCACAGTCTGTGCTTTTTTAAATTTTTGTTGTCGTCCTCCCCCCTTCCTGATTTTTCATTTTTTTGTATGTTTGTCACACTTAAATGTTTCAGGTTATCAAACAAATTTAAGTATTAGCCAAAGATAACACAAGTAAACACAAAATGCAGTTTTTAAATGAAGGTGTTTATTATTAAGATAAAAAAAATCCAAACCTACATGGCCCTGTGTGAAAAAGTGTTTGCCCCCTAAACCTAATAACTGGTTGGGCCACACTTAGCAGCAACAACTGCAATCAAGCGTTTGCGATAACTGGCAATGAGTCTTTTGCAGTGCTGTGGAGGAATTTTGGCCCATTCATCTTCGCAGAATTGTTATAATTCAGTCACACTGGAGGATTTTCGAGCATGAACCGCCTTTTTAAGGTCATGCCACAGCATCTCAATCTGATTCAGGTCAGAACTTTGACTAGGTCACTCCAAAGTCTTCATTTTGTTTTTCTTAAGCCATTCAAAGGTGGACTTGCTGATGTGTTTTGGATCATTGTCCTGCTGCAGAACCCAAGTGCGCTTCAGCTTGAGGTCACGAACAGATGACTTTCCTGGGGAGGGTTTGCACACCCTGTTTTAACGGGTGGGATCCAAAATTCACCCACATTCGCCTGATATTTTCCCTGGAGTTGGCAAAGATCTCAAACATTCTCCAACAGTTGCAAAAGAGTTGTAAATAGTTGCTAATCGTTGTAAACACTGTTCCTAACATTTGTTAATAGTTGTTAATGTTTGCCAGCTGCTTTCACAAACATTCCTGCAAACACTTGCGCTGTGGCGGATGAAATAGGTGTACCCTGTGTGGAGGCACGGAATAAGTGCAGGCAGCACACGGCGAACTGAAGTTTAAAAGGGTGTTTTATTCATCCTCCATCACGAGGGTCACTCCAGCGCTGTGGGAGCGCGCTGGAGCGAGCCCGCTGTCTCTAGTCAGCAAACAGGCAATGCGTGTGATCAAAAAGAGAGAAAGAGAGGGAGCAAGTGATATACCGTTGACTTATATACCCAGCTACAGACAATACATGCACAGCAGTAAAGCATGGACATTTGCATTAGAGTCACACATATCAATAGCAAGATTACTGGTGCCGGGATTAGACAAAGAGAGGCTGCCTATTGATATCAGTCCATACATCTCACTGTTCTGCTAATTGCTCCAGCTGAGCGCTCTGCTTGTCCGTAGGCTGTGGGGGTCGCCCACACCGCCAGTGTTGCAAATGGTTGTTAAAGGTCGCTAAACGTTGTTAATTGTTGTAAAGGACAGAGGTGAACCCTGATATTTGTGAAGACTCCTCAGAAAAGTTGGCGAATTCAAAAATTGTCATGTTCGTCTACACTCGCTGCTCCATGAGGTACTACCCTAACATTTCATAGGTGAGATTCTACTATTGTAAAAATACTCTGAAATAAATATGTAAGGATTTAAATATGAAAATATGTCTCTTTTACCTGCTTGCTTGGAACTAATACTCTAATCAGAGCCAGGGGCTCTTATAATTATACTGTACTTGTCTATGGTTATGATGATTATGATAGCAAAGAAAGTATTGCCAATATCATATTGATTCCCTTCAGATTTTTACATAATAAGAGCTCCCAAGGCAGCGCCGTTAAGGCACGGTCAAGGCTGGTTGCCATAGCAAGCAGACTAAACATGATGTAAAACTTATTCTGAGGTTAAGAGTGTATTTCTTGAAAAAAAAAATGTTTATGTGTATTGTGCCTAAGAAGAAGTCAACTTTATTGTCATTCAATCCATACAGCCAATCATGTACAGTAGAATGAAATTATATTTCTCTCATTTACAATGTTAATCACATCTAGAATCAGAGGGGTCGGTGCCATGCAAGGCGCCACCACAAACAACTTTTCCTTCCCCCATTTTATTATGCTGAGCACCAAGCTAGAAGGTGGGAAACACCATTTTTATATGGTCTTTGGTATGACCCGGCTGGGGCTTGAACCCACAACCTTCCGATTGTGGGGCGGACGCTCTACCAACTAGGCCACCACTCTGGCCTATCCATGCTTACTCCACCTCTGCCCCCCAGTTTCCCCCTGCGATTAATCACAGTTAACCAGTTAATTAGTTAAAAAATGTCATTGTGATAAATCAAGATTAATTTTTGAAATTCCCACCACTAATGTTCAAACAAGTACTCAAAGAAGAATAAAATGTAGCCTGTAAAATTCTTAACAATATTTTTGTTGTACTGTAAAGCACTTTCAAAGGTGCTGCATAAATAAATGATAATCATTACTGCATTACTTCTCCTCGCTTACTTTTTGGATCCTGATTGGCTGCCCTGAGCAGAGCAGGTGTAGTTTCCGATCATGTGACCAAACCTCAGAGCCACCGAGGTGTCACAGTTGTCCACCGTCACCACGACGACCTTCTGGTCCGACGGCCCCTGAGGTAGGCCAGCCTGGTTTAGGATCGGCTGTAGAAGAGAAACACACACATGATGAATTGTAGGGTCCTGTCTATGTTTCGAGGTTACGGGTGTCTTCTTTATTTTCACATTACCTACAGATCGTGTGTTAACCAGTCACCGTCATGATATTTCTGGCTATGAAAATCATGTAGTGAAAAATCATGACAGGCTTATTTGAGGAGAATGGAATTATACATACAGTATGTATATGATTTTGCTTGTGTTTTTCTTAAAATTCAACAAAACTTGAAACAAATTTAATCTAAGTTGGGATTAATTTTAGGTGTACAGGAAATGTTATCGGTGAATTAGAAATAATGTGAGATGGGCAGAAGAAAGATACTGCAGTAATTGCAATATTAATGTGAAGTGGTATTCTGTTCCTTTAATTATTTCAACAATATCTATCATCTTGAAGATTAAGAAACACGACAACTGGATGAATGTGATGCTTCTATTTTTATACTGTGAGGTATTTTTGTCACTCCACATTTATAAATAGGTCTCTTGTTTTTTTGTGAAAATACCCCAATATTCTGCTCCATTTACTTCAGGATTAATACATACAGTACAAAACAGTGCAGATAGTTCCCAGAGTCTCAGACACGGCTAAGCTGTTTGTAGCTTTACGGCCCAGATTTAAAATTCAGCTTTGAAAGTAGAAAACAACACACAAACAAATGATCTTTGGCATCGTGCTCAGTTCAGTCCCCGTTCAGCACCGACTTGCTGCTGTCGAGCTCTTTAATAATTCATATCATAACAGTGAGAGCTTAAGGCAGCGGCTGGCAAGCAAACACACACAAGCACCCACAGGAGAAGGGTTCGCTCCCGGCAGGACATCGTCAGTGTCGACAAAGGACCTTTTCATTGTCTGAGAAATCAATAGGAGCACCAGAAAGAGGAGGGGGCTGCGGGGGGGAAGAGAATGATGATCCAGTCAATAGGGGTCGCGACCTCCTTTCAAACCGTCCGGTTTCTCTGAGGTCACGCAGAGCTCACACCAACCCTAAGCGTGGGTTCACGCTGGTGTCGTGAGCCGAGGGTAGAGCAGTGACCACCCTCAGCAGGGCGGGATGGGCCGCTGAGCCGTCAGCTGCTCAGACGGGATTTGGCAGGAATTATCTTGTCTCATGTGTAGGGATGAGATGAAAACTGGCTCGTTACGGATGGTCTGAAAACACAGATTAGGTTTCTGCTTTTTTCACAGTCTGACAATGTGGTTAAATTAAAAAAGATCCCCTTCACATTGACGGCATGAGCTTCAAGAATTATAATTTCCTGATTCCTCCGCTGTTATGACTGCCTTTGTTTCTGCTGTCTGATCCCTTCATTTAAAAGCTCAGAGAAAAGACACCCAGTTAAAGATATACAGCGATTTCCAGCAGCTTTATAATAGCAGATCTATATTAAGACAAAACACTCTTAATCAAGCAATCCAGTAATGACATATTTAATTTTAGCTCAGGGCATTGCTGCAATTTAACTTCTCTCACATGGTTTTCACTGATTAGATTTTATCAATAACTGAGAAGCTGACACTTAAATTCAACTTGTCATGTGACTTCAGTGTGCCGAGCTATGAATGGCACCAATAATAAACATAAATCATCAGCTGAATAATCTGTTTTCTGACAAGCCGCCGACTGAAGAGCCTCATAAACCAAGGCTGAAGCTCATAAAATAAAATAAGTAAAAATAAATTGCACATTACAGTTATACTTTCCCATGAGTTATAATTAATTATTTATTTAAGTGTGTACCACAGTCTTCCTCCCTGACACCACAAACACTACTAAAGGGCACTCAGTGAGCACATACACCGCCAAGACTCTATATCGCAATATTAAAGAAAGTGAAAAAGTGATCCAAAATTCACATTCTGACCCAGATCGCCTACAAAATCTCATGGGTTCATCCAAAGCCCAAGGGCCACCTCTGGTGAACATTTCATCAAGATTCGTCCAGTAGTTTTTGCCTAATCCTGCTAACACCAGACAGACAAACATGAAAACATTAGCTCCTGATCACAATAACAATGTTAATCCTAATAAAGAACAGCAGCAAAAAACAAAGATTCACCACACAATACGAAAAAAGTGCAGTTGCATGAGTGGAATTTTCAAGACCACTGACTTAACTAGTGAGCGTCTGTCTGTTTGTTAGCAGGATTACACAAAAACTACAGGACTGATTGCGATGAAATCTTCATCAGAGGTGGCCCTTGAGCTACAGGTGAACCCTTTAGATTTTGGAGGTGAGCTGGGGACGCAAATTCTGGATCGTTTTTTCATAGAGGTATAAGCTCTCCGAGTGCCCTCTGTCTTTACAGCACATACTGTACCTCTGCCAAGGCCCTTTCTCGCAATGTTAAAGAGAAAAAGCAATCGAGAATCCGTATCCCCAGATGACCTCCAAAATCTAATACATTTATCTGTAGCCTATGGGCCACTTCCGGTGAAAATGTCATCCAAATCCATCCAGTAGTTTTTGCATAATCCAGCTAACAATCAGACAAACAAACCAAACCCATCACATTACCTCCATGACAGAGATAATTCCTACCAACGGCTGTCAGACTGTACAACCTAAGCAGGGCTGCTCGCAGAGATAGCAAAAAGACGTAACAAACTAATAGTTTTTTGAATGCAAAAGATGCAATAGACTTACACAATGGTCCTCTCCGGCATACAACTAGGAACATACCGGTTGCTATGGAGGGTGAGAATATGTATGGGCACATAATCATACCATGTAGGATAACTAAGTAGTCGGTTATGCTGTTTCATCCCATCTAGCAACAATGCTCTGCACTGTGTGTGTTTATATATTTACATATTTATTCCATCTAGCTACAATGCTCAGCACTGGGTGTGTTTATATTTATATATCTATATATTTATTCCATCTAGCTACAATGCTCCGCACTG
Organism: Pholidichthys leucotaenia; assembly: GCA_020510985.1. NCBI lineage: Eukaryota > Metazoa > Chordata > Actinopteri > Cichliformes > Pholidichthyidae > Pholidichthys > Pholidichthys leucotaenia. The sequence goes on along the minus strand of CM035837.1, from coordinate 120,735,148 downwards.
TGTTTTTATATATCTACATATTATTCCATCTAGCTACATTGCTCCGCACTGTGTGTGTTTATATACTTGCATATTTATTCCACCTAGCTGCAATGCTCCGTACTGTGGGTGTTTATATATTTACATATTTATTCCATCTAGCTACAATGCTCTGCACTGTGTGTTCATATATTCATATATTTATTCCATCCAGCTACAATGCTCTGCACTGTGTGTCTGTGTGTGTGTGTATATATATATATCTTATAGTAATATGTACATATGTATATTAGCTGCTCTTGCTTGCTTGTTTTTTTTTCTTGCCTTCTGATTGTTGCTCTGAGTGTTGCTATCCCTGTGCTGTTGCAATCCTGGAATTTCCCCGTTGTGGGACTAATAAAGGCTTATCTTATCTTATCTTATCTTATAATTATTTAAGGCCTGAGCTTTATAAGAATAATTAAGACCTTAATTTTTGATTAACAAATTCAAGACATTTCAAGACTTTTTAAGATCTGCAGACAACCAGAATAATAACCAACGAGGTGCAAATATTTAATTTTTACAAAAACGTGAAATTTAAAATGCAAAATACGCATATAGATCTATATGTGTTGAGGAAAAGCCCAGCTTAAAAATACTGTATTTTAATTTGCTGTCAGTGTTTCTATCACTCTGAAAGTAATTCCAATGACATCGTTTGCCACTGTTGTCATAGCTGTTGTAGTGTAGACACTTCCATCCACCTGACTGAAAACAATTTTTAAAAGAATATATACAGTTGTCAGTATAGTGTTGGTGTACACAACTCTTTAAAGAAGCAATCTGTGTAAACTAGGTGGGAGTGCGTCCCTACCCCTTTACCCAACCCACCCTTCCTTAGGTGGGTTGAAGCGCTTTTTTTTAAACATGTAAACTCCATAAATGGCTGAGGTGTTATTGTCTTCAAGACTATACATATGTGTGGATTCTGAAGTGAGAAATTTACAATCAGCTTTTACACATTAGTTGGATGACTTGCTGCAACATGATTTCCATTTCAACCAGCTACAAGAAAAGTTTGTAAAGTAGCATTTCTAGTCCTTATTTGAAGGGAATATGCTTGTTCACCGCAATTTGCTAAAATTTATTTCTGTTTTATGCTATCATTGTACTTTTAATCATATATACTCACGGGTCACATTAATAAGTACACCTGTTCAACTGCTTATTAATACAGTAAAGCTTCACAATGCAATAAATATCTAATGTAACCTTAATCAGTTAATCACATGACAGCAACTCATTGCATTTAGGAATATAGACATGGTCAAGACGAGCTGCTGAAGTTTAAACTGAGCATCAGAGTGGGGAAGAATGGTGATTTGGGTAAGGGACTTTGAATATGACATGGTTGCTGGTGCTAAATGGGCTGGTTTGAGTATTTCAAAAACTGCTGATCTATTGGGATTTTTACACACAACTATCTCTAGGGTTTACAGAGAATGGTCTGAAAAAGAGAAAATATCCAGTGAGCAGCAGTTTTCTGGGCCCAACTGGCTTGTTAATACCAGAGATTAAAGGAGTTTGGCCAGACTGGCTCAAGCTGAAAGAAAAAAGCAACTGTAAAGGGCCGGCCATATCATGCACTATAAAGATAATAATACATCAGTCTTATATAGCGCTTTTCTAAATACTCAAAGACGCTTTACAAAGCAGCATAGGGACAAACATACAGAGAACGAGTAAACAGACAAGGTAGGTACACATAGGTAGAAGAGGCAGTCAGTTTTTATAGGTAGATTTGAAAAGATGGGTTTTGAGTTCACTTTTAAAAGAAGCAAGTGTGTTGGCAGACCGGATGTGAAGGGGCAAGGAATTCCAGAGGGTTGGTGCAGCAATGGCGAATGATCTATCACCCAGGGTGCGGAATTTTGTCTTGGTGATGGGGGTAAGAAGGTGAGCGTCAGCAGAGCGGAGGAGACGAGTGGGAGAATGACGAGACAGAAGGTCCGTTAGGTATGAGGGGGCGAGGTTATGAAGAGCTTTATAGGTGATGAGGAGGATCTTGAAGTTGATGCGCTGTTGAATGGGGAGCCAGTGGAGCTGACGGAGGAGAGGAGTGATGTGGTCTCTGGAGCGGGAGTGAGTAAGTAGGCGGGCGGCTGAGTTTTGGACATACTGTAGTTTTTGGAGGATGGTGGAAGGAAGTCCATACAGAATGCTGTTACAGTAATCAAGTCTGGAGGTGATGAAGGCGTGGATGAGATTTTCAGCAGCAGAGGGTGAGAGGGTTGGACGGAGGCGTGCAATATTACGAAGATGAAAAAATGATGTTTTGGTGATATGGTTGATGTGAGATTTGAAGGAGAGGGTGGGGTCCATGATAATGCCGAGGTTTCTGGCGAGGGGGGAGGGGGTGACTGAGTGACCATCGATTTGGAATGAAAAGTTCTGGGAAGAGGGTAAAAGAGATTTTGGTCCAAAAATGATGATTTCTGTTTTATTGCTGTTTAGCTTGAGAAAGTTGTTAGTCATCCAGGTTTTTATGTCTGTAAGGCAGTTGGTGATGGTGGGGAGAATGGCGGGGGTGATGGATTTAGAGGAGATGTACAGCTGGGTGTCGTCGGCGTAGCAGTGAAAGTGAAGACCATGTTGACGAATGATGTGACCAAGCGGAAGCATGTAGAGAGTGAAAAGGGTTGGACCGAGCACAGAGCCTTGAGGGACACCGTGTGAGACGGGGATGGTGCGTGATTTATGATTGTTGATGGAGATGTACTGGAATCTCTCAGACAGGTAGGAGGTGAACCAAGAGAGGGCGGAGTCAGTGATGCCAATAGAAAGCAGACGACGGAGCAGGATGGAATGATTGATGGTATCGAAAGCAGCGCTGAGATCGAGGAGGAGAAGAATGGTGAGGGAGCCAGAGTCAGAGGCGAGCAGGAAGTCATTGGTGACCCTGAGGAGGGTGGTTTCAGTGCTGTGGTGAGAACGGAATCCAGATTGAAATGTTTCATAGAGTTTATTGGAGAGGAGGTGTTTCTTGAGTTGGGTGGCAACAGCTTTTTCCAATATTTTAGCCAGAAATGGGAGGTCGGAGATAGGTCTGAAATTGTTGGGGTCGTCAGAGTCCAGGCCAGGTTTCTTAAGGAGGGGGGTGATGGCAGCAATCTTAAGTGATGGGGGGACAATGCCAGTGGTGAGGGAGGAGTTGATGGTGTCGATGATAAGGGGGGCAAGAGGGGTGAGACAGGCTTTGATAAGGGGGGAGGGGATGGGGTCCAGGGGGCATTTTCATGCTGGAGAGTATTTCGGAAAGTTCATCAGTGGTTATAGGTGAGAAAAGGGAGAGCTGTTTATCTATGGGTGGAGAAAAAGTGGGTTCTGAGTCAGGGGTGATGGCTGGGGAGGTCATAAGATAACTACAACTATGAAGATAACTACAACTATAAAATTATAGTTTTAAAAACCATTCTAACTCAAGTGGATGGAAGTGTCCACACTGCTGTAGTGCCCCAACTGGTGCCACTGATGTCAGCTAAGAACAGAAAACTAAGGCCACAATTTATATCTGAATGCCTGGTCTGAAACTCAATTTTCGCTTTAACACTTGGATGGTAGGGTCAGAATTTGGCATAAACAACATGAATGAATGGATGCAGACATGGGACATCATGGATGTGCAGCCAACAAATCTGCAGCAAACGTTGTGACGACAGCATATCAATATGGACCAGTATCTCTGAGGGGTGAATCCAGCACCTTTCTGAATCTATGCCATGATGAATTAAGGCAGTTCTGAAGGTGACAGGGATCCATCCCATTAAGAAAGGTGTACATATCAAAGTGTCCGGTGCTTGTATAGTGACACTGCGGTATTGGTATCGGTGGACAACAAAATAAAAGCAGAGCACTCTGGTCAAACATGGCAGCGAAAGTCAAATGCTCCTCTCCTGTACCCGTCTACACTGTTTTCTGACTACTGTGATTTAAAGCTTAAACAAGAAGACCAGTGAATGTAAAAGGTATACAGAGCTGTGCCACTTTGCACCAGCAGCGTGTTTTAATTATAACTGATTGGCTAAACCTGATTGGACTGTATTGTGATTGCAGCAAAACAAGCCGACTGTATTTAGAGTGAAAGACGGAGACCTCGAGGCCTCTTAGTCTTAAACTGGGAAGATGAAAAATGTTGGGAACTGTCAGTGAGGATGATGGTAAACAGCTCGCTCAGATTCATCAGGGTTGTACTAATTACAGGAACTATTTTCAACAGCTTGTCTAACCTGTTCTCAGGACTGATTGGTTTACATTGAGTCAAATATTGAGACGGATTGATTGTATTTCTGGAGGATGCCGTTGATATTTGCTGAGAAGCACAACAGCCCTGTGATTGAGCACCTTTCCCACAGAAAGTCACAATATGCTGAGAAACTCTTCAATGAATGGAGTGACTTAAGGTGGCTTTTGCCTTGCAACTTAGCCTCCTCAAAGCCAATTTGTTACAAATTTGTTGATGATGAAACAAGCAAACATGTGGTGTGAATTGCCAAAGGTGAAATCATCCGACATGCCTTTTTTCCACGGTGTTCCCTTCGCTGTGAAAGCTCAGAAGCAGGCAGCGCTCCAGCTTGGACACTCCTTTCACTGACCTCTGCTGTCATCAGTCACGGCTATTGACTCTGCAATAATGACTGTCTGTCAGGACGTCTTTCTGCTGCACAAAACGCCATCCTGTCACAGCTGATTGGAACACACATATTTGCTGTGCACCACATTAAACGCTGCCCTCACCCGCCACTACAGGGGATTATGGGAATATGAGTTTCCCCATCACAGAGGGTGACAAGGGTTGTGCAGGAGGAGCACGGCGGCATACAACACAAATATGGGATGCAAGATTGACTAGTAAAACCATAGCAACAAGAGGGGTTGGCCCTGAAGCACAGAGTCCCCGTTCAAAGCCCGAGTCAATACTTCTCCCTGCCTTTCTTTACCCTCCTTCGCTCCTCTCCTGCTCTGCCTTTCTGTCTTCGCAGGAGAACAGAGAGAGAGAGGGGCACCTTCCCTGGGGCCGCATCATTCACTGCCCATGGTCCCAAAGGAAGCCAAGCCCAACACAAAGGAAGCGGTCATTGCCATTCTCCACAGTCCCCCACCATCCTGAAAGCCACATTTCAATCTAAAATGCACCCCCTCCCTCCCCGACTCACCCTGCCCAACCCCCCATGGACAGAGACGGGTCAGAGTGGGCCACTGTGGGACACCTTCCGAGGGAGGGGCCAAGTTTCTACCTCAGTGACTCACAGGATGTGGAAACTGAGAGGATTAGTTCAGCTAGACACGGGAGCTGGACCCTGGAAACCTGTGGGACATTAGCACTGAAAATGCGCCTTAAAATGGAGACATTTCACTGAGCTACAACATAATAGTGCAGCAAAGTATGAAAAATGGTCTGCCAACAAGCGCAGTTTCTTAAACTGCTACTTGAGGCTGCTCACTGATACTAAGTCAAACCCTAACAGGCTTAATGTGGTGTTAAAGCAGACGTTCCCTTCATTACAACTTTGTCGGGAGAGGTTTATGCATCCATTCGTGAACCCATTTAAAGGAGCTATATGTAGCTTTTCTACTTTAAAATATTTAAAAAATACATACATAGTTATACATAACAGTTACGACATTATACCAGAGGAGGACCGTGTATTTTACAACTAGGCCTTCGGTGGTGATGTACCCGATTTAAGTGCCATTCATACCAAACACCATAACAACAGTCTATAGGGCCGTCCACACAAAGCATGTTAAAATTATAGTTTTAAAAATCTTTACATTTTCATTGTAGCGCTCCATTTCCCTGCACACTTGTTCGTTGAGCAACAGATCCACTCTTGTTTCCCCAAAGGTTTCAAAGTAGTGCTGCTTGTTCAGCTGGCAGTTATGCTTTGGTGCCTTGCTGCTGCCTTGGTTAAGGTCCTATCACACCTAGATGATTTTGGCAGTGTTTGCAAAACATATGAAAAATTTGGAGAATACACTGATGCAGTGAATCAGTTAGGGCTCAGTTTTGTCTAAGTTAAGAGCATGCTGAAGCATGCTGATATACGGCGTTGTCCGCCGAGCTCCTCTGAAAATTAATTTTCAGCATGCTGAAAACTTTCCGACATATCCAGCGTATGGCTGATATGTCCCACATTCGTGGAGCAAATGGCATATTTGCAGCATTGGTTCACAGGAAAAATCTGTCTAGAGTTCTCTGCCTGCAGTGCATACACACATGCGCGTGTGCATGTGTGTATGCACACGTGCATGTGTGCATGTGTGTGTGTGTGCGCGCGCGCACACACACACACACACACACAGAGCTAAACAAACAGGACCTGTCAGGGTTTTTTATATTTAAGATAAGATAAGATTAGATAAGATAAGAAAAGCCTTTATTAGTCCCACAATGGGGAAATTCCAGGATTGCAACAGCACAGGGATAACAACACTCAAAGCAATAATTAAGAAGATACGGAAGATATAAATAAGAGCAGTGGATATACATACATACACATAAATATATAAATATATATACAAAATGCAGAGCATTGTAGCAAGATGGAATAAACAGCATAACCGTCTACTTAGTTATCCTACATAGTATGAATATGTACCCATACATATTGTCACCCTCCGTAGCGACCGATAATGTCCTAGTTGTATATACTGGAGGGGACCATTGTGTAAGTCTATTGCGTCTTTTGCATTCAATACTATTAGGTCGTCACATTTTTTTTTTTTTTTTGCTATCTCTGCGAGCAGCCCTGCTTAGGTTATACAGTCTGACAGCCATAGGTAGGAAGGACCTGCGAAACCTCTCGGTTGCGCACCTAGGATGATGTAGTCTGCTGCTAAATGAGCTCCTCAGTGCGTTCAGAATGTCCTGCATAGGGTGGGACTCGGCCTCCAGCAGAGATGACAGTTTAGTCACCATCGTTCTCTCTCCTATCTCCTCCACTGGGTCAGGGCACTGCCCCAGGACAGAGCTAACTTTCTTGATCAGTTTGTTCAGTCTCTTCCTATCGGCTGCTGCAATGCCACTGCCCCAGCAGACCACTCCAAAAGTGATGGCTGATGCCACCACCGTGTCGTAGAATGTCTTCAGCAGCGCCCCTTGTACACCAAAAGACCTGAGTCTCCTCAGTAGGAACAGCCTGCGCTGTCCCTTCTTGTAGAGTGCGTCGGTATTGTGTGACCAGTCTAGTTTATTGTTCAGATGAACACCCAGGTACTTGTAGGATGTCACCATCTCAATGTCTGTTCCCTGTATGTTTACTGGTGCTGTGAGGGGTTGTCCTTGCCTGCGGCAGTCCACCACCAGCTCCTTAGTTTTCCTCGCGTTGATCTGGAGGCAGTTCCTATGGCACCAGTCCACGAAGTCCTGGATAAGTCCTCTGTACTCAGCTCCATCTCCGTTGGAGATGAGGCCAACGATCGCAGAGTCGACAGAGAACTTCTGTAGATGGCAGTGTGTTGTGTTGTGTGAGAAGTCCGCAGTATAAAGGGTGAACAGCAAAAAAGTTGTCATAGCCAGGAGCGGCACTGGGGTTAAGCTCCCAGTGCTCATAAAATGCTCCTTACGGCGTGCGTCTCGAAAAGCCTCTGACAATTAAGTCCAACTCCTAGCCTGCCCGTGTGGTTTAGTCTCTAAGCCCGGCGGAACTGCTTTTACTAATAGGAGAAGGGGCGAGGGCGGATCTCTGGCGCCTTAAAACCAGATGCTTCGGGTAGATGGTAGCTCGTCAACCTGGGAAGGTAGCCCATCTAGGGGAAGGTAAACCCTGATTTCAAACCTCCGCTGCCTTGCGGCCCACCCGGTCAAGGGAAAGGCTTCGAGAGTCAACCCAGAGGAAAAATCCAGAGTCGGAGCCCCTAAGGCAGTTCTCTGTTGTGTTCAACATCGTTCTGGCAGCTCCTGCGACGGCGCTGGTGCCAAACTGTAGCAGCCCTGCTGTTCCTTTGGATTCATCAGTGACGTGGAGAGGGGGTACATGCTGCATGGGCAACATCTTGTCCTTCCTGCCCAGGCTTGAATCCTACCAACGCCCAACGCTGGAAGGTAGAACACCGGATCACTGGAGAGGACACTCCAGCTTCGCCTTTGGCGTAGACAAAACACGGGGAATGACAGTTACCGGTTATAAGCCACTGCTCAATTGGCGTAGAGCGCAGTGCCAGGGGTTGTTCCCGACGGTGGGAGGGATCATCGGATCTCACTGGACAGCTACTGCCCGCCTCAAGCTGGGCAGCCCCCAGCCAATAAGGTGTTGTCCCGCCACAGCTTGCTTTCCTCATTGGGTGCATGGGGATGAGGAGAAGTCCAAACAGCAGGCTGAGAACCTTCGCACCAGGCAAGACAAAAAAACAAAAGAGACAAACTCTAAAACTGGGAACTTGGAACGTCCGCACTATGATGACAGGACTCGCTGCTAATCTCAAGGACATCAACGACACCAGGAAGACTGCCATCATCAATAATGAGCTGAAGAGACTGGGAGTGGATATCGCCACTCTCCAGGAAACACGGTTGGCTGACGCAGGCACACTGAGAGAGAAGGACTACACATTCTACTGGCAGGGAAAGGGCAGTGACGAACACAGGGAACACGGAGTGGGCTTCGCAGTGAAGAACACCTTGCTGAAGATGGTGGAACCGGGCAGCAATGGCACTGCACGACTCCTCACCCTCCGCCTCAACACCACTCAAGGCCCAGTCACCCTCGTCAGTGTGTATGCCCAAACACTGACAGCCACACCAGAGGCAAAAGACGAGTTCTACGAGAATCTTGCAACAACTGTCAGGATCATCCCCAACTCTGAACAACTCATTCTCCTTGGAGACTTCAATGCCAGAGTGGGTGCTGACCACGACTCCTGGCCCTCCTGTCTTGGACCATTTGGCGTGGGCAGAATGAACAACAACGGACAGCGGCTGCTCGAGTTCTGCACATATCACGATCTGTGCATCACAAACTCGTTCTTCAAGACCAAGCCCCAACACAAGGTTTCCTGGCGACATCCGCGCTCAAAGCACTGGCACCAGCTGGACTTGATCCTGACCAGGCGCACCTCACTGAAGAACGTGCTAATCACCCGTTCGTTCCAGAGTGCAGATTGCGACACAGACCATTCATTGGTGTGTTGCAAGGTCAAGTTGCAGCTGAAGAAATTCCATCGCGCTAGACAGCCTGGAAAGGCACGGATTGACACCAGCAAGATGGCCCAACCAGAACTTGTTGAGCAGTTTGCCTCCACCTTTGAGAAGGAACTTGGTGTACCACAAGAAGGAGAATCTACAAAGCAGAAGTGGGAAGAGCTGCGAAACACCATCCACCGCACAGCCTTGGCTACCTTTGGGAGGAAGACCTCAAAGTCACAGGACTGGTTTGATGCCAAGTTGACCAAGATGACCCCCGTCATTGAAGCCAAGCGCTCAGCACTTGCTGAGTACAAGAAGTACCCAAACAAGAAGAATCTCCAGATTCTCAGGGCTGCGAGAAGCAAAGTTCAGCAGACTGCTCGGCGCTGTGCCAACGAATACTGGACTCAGCTCAGCCAAGACATTCAAACCGCTGCCATAACAGGGAACATCCGTGGTATGTACGATGGCATCAAGAAAGCACTTGGTCCGGCTCAGAGCAAGACGGCCCCCCTCAAATCCTCCACTGGGGAGATGATCACAGAAAAGAACAAGCAGATGGAGAGATGGGTGGAACACTACTCCGACCTCTACTCCAGACAGAACACCGTGACACCGTCAGCCCTTGATGCCATCGACTGCCTGCCATCCATGGACGAACTTGACGCCGAGCCAACCATCGACGAACTCAGCAAGGCCATTGATAGCTTGGCCGCTGGCAAGGCACCCGGCAACGACGGCATACCCCCCGACCTGATCAAGCACTGCAAGACCGCCCTACTGCTGCCATTGCATGACGTCCTCTGCCAGTGCTGGAAGGAAGGTGCCGTGCCACAGGACATGAGGGACGCCAAGATCATCACCCTCTACAAAAACAAAGGGGAGAGAAGCGACTGCAACAACTACAGGGGCATCTCCCTCCTCAGCGTTGTTGGCAAAGTCTACGCACGAGTTGTTCTCGTTCGTCTACAGAAGCTTGCCGAACGTGTCTACCCCGAGTCTCAGTGTGGCTTCCGCGCTGAGCGATTGACGGTAGACATGATATTCTCCATCCGCCAACTCTAGGAGAAATGCAGAGAACAGAACATGCCCCTGTACGTCGCCTTCATCGACCTCACCAAAGCGTTCAATCTGGTGAGCAGAGAGGACCTTTTCAAGATCCTGCCAAAGATAGGATGCCCACCAAAGTTGCAAAGCCTCATCGAATTGTTTCACACCAACATGCAGGGGATAGTGCAGCACGACAGCAACGTCTCAGAGCCATTCAACATACGCAGTGGAGTGAAACAGGGCTGTGTACTTGCGTCAACCCTCTTTGGGATTTTCTTTGCTATGCTCCTGAGGCATGCCTTCAGCACAGCAACAGAGGGAATCTACCTGCACACAAGATCTGACGGCAGGCTTTTCAACCTCGCCCGCCTGAAAGCCAGAACCAAAGTACGCGAGGCTCTAATCAGAGACATGCTGTTCGCAGACAATGCTGCAGTCGCAACCCACACACAGCAGGAGCTTCAGACCCTGATGGACCGCTTCTTCCAGGCATGCAAGGACTTCGGGCTTACCATCAGCCTGAAGAAGACTAACGTCTTGGCGCAAAGCACGGAAGCACCACCAACCATCACCATCGACGACTACGAGCTGGAGGTCGTGAATCAGTTCACGTACCTGGGGTCCAGGATCAGCAACAACCTCTCCCTTGATACAGAGATCGACAAGAGGATTGGAAAATCAGCCTTCACACTCGCTCGCCTCACCACACGAGTGTGAGAGAATCCCAAACTCTCTGTCAAGACGAAGGTGGCAGTGTACAACGCCTGCGTCATCAGCACACTGCTCTATGGGAGTGAGACGTGGACAACATACGCCCGGCAGGAAAAGAGACTGAACTCCTTCCACTTGCGCTGCATTCGCCACATCCTGGACATATCCTGGCAGGACAAAGTGCCCAACACAGAAGTTCTGTCCCGCGCCGGCCTTCCCTCCATGTTCACTCTACTCAGGCAGCGCAGGCTCCGCTGGCTAGGCCACGTTCACCGTATGGAGGATGGCAGAATCCCCAAAGACGTCCTCTACGGAGAACTGGCGACTGGCAGGAGAGATGTTGGCCGCCCACAGCTGCGCTTTAGAGATGTCTGCGAGAGAGACATGAAGGCCCTGGAGATCAACACAGAGCGCTGGGATGACCTTGCAACGGACCGCTCCAAATGGAGAGGCACCCTGACCAGACAGCTCAAGGCGGGTGAAGAGAGACTGACTGCTGCAGCAGATGAAAAAAGGACCCGCAGGAAGAACCGCCACAGACCCAGCAGCACCGAGACCACCCACAAGTGCGACCTGTGTGACAGGGACTGCCATTCGCGCATCGGCTTGTTCAGCCACAGGCGGTGCTGTTCCAGCAGAGTAGGCATTTAGGATTCTCTTCCATGGTCATCATAGACCGACAGAGGCCGACGACGACTCAGCTTCATCTCCGTTGGAGATGAGGCCGACGATCGCAGAGTCGTCAGAGAACTTCTGTAGATGGCAGTGTGTTGTGTTGTGTGAGAAGTCCACAGTATAAAGGGTGAAAAAAGCAAAAAAGTTACATCCATTAAAAAAAAGTAACATTACTTTAACTTAAGTCTTTACAATCAGCTGTCCTGTGTTGTTCTAATAGATATGCCAAAATGTCAGAATACTGGAGGAGGAGGATTCAATCAGCTGATTGCCTGAAGCGCAGAGCACAGCTGTTTACTTTGCTGTTGGCTGCATCTCCCAGCAAAAGCACACTCCATGTATTATCCTGGTTTTATTTTTTTCCCTTTATTGAAAATAAACTTTTTTATCACCATCAGTTTGCATGACTTTGAGCCAGGTTGTGACAGCTGTTATCTGATGTTCCTGACGTGTCACATTAGCTGTTTTAGGTGTGACTGACCTGACAGATTTGACAGCTCTGCCAGGTCAGTCACGCCCCCCTCCGTGGTATTTGGAGGGGAGAATCATCTGGGTTGAACAGAGATAATCTCTCCCAAAACTAGGATCCATGGATTGGGAGGCTATGGCAGTTTGGCATGACTGCACTATGCAGAAGTTAGACTGTTGTTGCGTACAAGTTGTGTATGTCGGCAACACACTAAGCATTAGTTGGTTTAAGTTACTGTTACTTAATTATATGTCCAAGTCGTTATGGATACACGATACATATGTCCAAAAGTGAAAATTTCAGCATATCCCAGCGTTTTAGACCAATTTTTATACACTGGCAAATGCTGCCTAAATCGTCATGGTGTGACAGACAGCTCAAGTTTGCAAACCCTGTCTGGCTCCAAGTAGATACTCGATCAGTTGCTAACAACAGGCATTCCCAGCAAGATCTTATCTAAGATCTTATCTAAGATCTTAAGATCTTAGAAGTCTTTCTGGACCCTGTTGTGTGTGATCCGCAATTTTGCCGGATGTAAGATTCCATATCGGACCCCCTCGATGCCTCGCAGCTGCCTCTTGACATCATTAGAGCTAACGCTACAGCTAGTCGTAGCTAACGCCGACACAAAGGAGCGGCTCTATCTCCGGTTCGTCTCACTGACCCGGCGTCGGCCCGGTAGATGACGGCTGAGCCTCCCACACAGATTCTTAGAATCTTGTGATTGGGGCTTGGCGGAGGAGCTAACTGAGGCCCCAGCTGGATAGGAGCTGGATCGGAGCTCAACTACAGCAGCGGTAGGCGGTGGAGCTCAGCAGAGGAGCTAACTGAGGCCCCAGCCAGATTGGAGCTCAACTGCTGTGGCGGTAAGTGGTGGGGCTCGGCGGAGAAGCTAACCGAGGCCCCAGCTGGATAGGAGCCGGATCGGAGCTCAACTACAGCAGCGGGGCTCGGTGGAGGAGCTAACCGAGGCCCCAGCTGGGCAGGAGCCGGATCGGAACTCAACTACAGCTGCGGTAGGCAGCAGAGCTCAGCGGAGGAGCTAACCGAGGCCCCAGCGGGATCGGAGCTCAACTACAGCGGTGGTAAGCGGCGGGGCTAGCAGCGGAGGGGCTAGATGAGGCCCCAGCCGGATCCGAGGTCAGCTGGACCGGATACCGGCAACACCAGCAGAAATTATCCTGCTATCTAAACTAGACTGGTCACACAATACCGATGCACTCTACAAGAAGGGACAGCGCAGGCTGTTCCTACTGAGGAGGCTCAGGTCTTTTGGTGTACAAGGGGTGCTCTTGAAGACATTCTACAACACGGTGGTGGCATCAGCCATCACTTTTGGAGTGGTCTGCTGGGGCAACGGCATTACAGCAGCCAATAGGAAGAGACTAAACAAACTAATCAAGAAAGCTAGCTCTGTCCTGGGGCAACGCCTTGACCCAGTGGAGGAGATAGGAGAGAGAAGGATGGTGGCTAAACTGTCATCTCTGCTGGAGTCCGAGTCCCACCCCATGCAGGACATACTGGACGCGCTGAGGAGCTCATTTAGCAGTAGACTACATCATCCTAGGTGCGCGACTGAGAGGTTTCGCAGGTCCTTCCTACCTACGGCTGTCAGACTGTATAACCTAAGCAGGGCTGCTAGCAGAGATAGCAAAAAAACGTGACGACCTAATAGTATTGAATGCAAAAGACGCAACAGACTTACACAAATAGTCCCCTCCAGTATACAACTAGGACAATATCAGTCGCTATGGAGGGTGACAATATGTATGGGTACATATTCATACTATGTAGGATAACTAAGTAGACGGTTATGCCGTTTATTGCATCTAGCTACAATGCTCCGCACTGTGTATATATATTTATGTGTACATATGTATATTCACTGCTCTGAGTGTTGCTGTCCCTGTGCTGTTGCAATCCTGGAATTTCCCCATTGTGGGACTAATAAAGGCTTATCTTATCTCTTATCATCAGGTCAGTAAAAAATGCCACCAAAGAAAGAAAGTGGAAGAGATTAAAAAACCTCTGAACTTTATGTCAGAAGAACTTACCAAAGTGGCCAATCAACAGTCCAAATTATTAGGGCTAATGGAGGAAGTCCAAGAGCTGAAATTAACAATTAAGGAAGGAGACAAATAAATTGCAGACTTGGAGCGACGCATCGAGGATCTTGAACAATATACTCGTATGGATGATTTAATCATTAGTGGACTAGACATTAAATATCAATCAAATGCTCATGCTACAGCAGGAATGAGAGGTGAGGAGGCTCCCCCAAGTGAATCAGTCTCCTTGGAAAACCAGGTGCTTCAGTTCCTTGAAAGCCGAAACATAAAGGTTAAAGTAAATGCAATTTCAGCCTGCCATACTCTACCCAGAAAGGATAATAAAACAAAGAAATCAATTGTGATGCGCTTTGTGAACAGAAGGGTAAAAAATGACATACTGAGGCAGGCCAGAAAGCTGCGGGGAACAGAAGGTTACCTAAATGAACATTTAACAAAGACTAATGCTGAAATAGCACGGCAAGCACAGATGTTGAAAAGACAAAACAAGATACAGACAACATGGACAAGAAACTGTAGAGTCTGGATTAAGCTAAATGGAACACTTGAGGAAACAAAGGCCATAACAATAAGAAATCTCACTGACTTAAATAAATATAGATGACCACTGATTAAGAAAATTAAGAGACTACGATAATCCATATCCACACACACAGCAAGAACAGTCCTTTTGTGACATAACATGATAATGTACTTTAAAAAACAAACAAACAAGAAAACAACAACTCATGACTGACTTTAGTAGACATCAATCATCCCCAGTTGGAGGAAGTCATTTGACACAGAGAGAGGAAATTCAGACTGAAAATATCTCATTATGCTGAACATAAACTACAAGAGATGGAGAATGATATTGATTCTGATAACCACTTCTTCAATAATATTCACAATCACTGTGAATATTACACTGAAAAACAATTCAAAAGTCAAGTGCAAGTAGATGGTAAACTATCAATAATACACTTTAACAGCAAAAGTCTTAACAAAAACTTTCCACAGATTCAGGACTATTTAAAACAGCTAGATAGAAAATTTACAGCTATCACAGTCTCTGAAACTTGGCTCAATGAAGAGCAGGCTTCTTTGATGGCAATAGAGGGGTATCAGATGTTTCATATTAACAGATCTCAAAAAAAGGGTGGTGGTGTTGCACTGTATATTGATGAACAGTATACAGTAAGTGGAAACTTGTAAATGGAATGTCCTTTGCACTACCAGGGATTCTGGAATATGTTACTGTTGAGATTGACCAAGATAAAACAAAAAATCTAACTATAAGTTGTATATATAGAATGCCGGGAACTTGCATTGAGACATTCAGAGATAAGTTAGTCGAGCTGTACAATAATATAACTAACAAGAAAATGGTTGTAATCTGTGGAAACTTCAATATTGATTTACTAAAGCCATTTCAACAAAATGTAATTACAGAGTTCATGAATTCTATATAAAGTACGAGTCTATATCCCACAATAACACATCCCAGTAGACTCACAGTCCACACTGCTACACTCATTAACAACCTGTTTGTTAATATTATTGATAAGAAAACATAAAGTGGATTATTGATAAATGACATAAGTGATCATCTGCCAGTTTTTGCACTTATCCATAGCCACACAGGGGCCAATACAGAAAAAAACTTTAAAATCTTTCAGATACAAATCACAAAATGCAATTAGTTCTTTTAAAGATGACCTGCTGAAGCAAGACTGGACAAAAGTCTACGTATCAGATGTAAATGAAGCCTACGATACATTCATGAACATTGTAACCGCTCTTTATGAAAAAAATTGTCCATTAGTAAAGAAAAAGCTTAAACAGAAATTTGTCGACAAGCCATGGTTAACCAAAGGATTATAAAAAGCGTGTAAAAAGAAAAATTCACTATATAAAGCTTTTTCAAAGAAAAGGACAAAAGAAGCAGAGCATACAAAAATAAGTTTATATATAATGAGATGTCGTAAAAGAGACTATTACAGTAAAGAATTGGAGAAAAACAGAGATAACACTAAAATACATGTACAATACTTAACAATATTCTTGGAAATAAAAACAGAAATACAAGCTACCCAACCAATCTTTCAAAAAAAAACAAAAACCCAAAAAACCAAAAATGACTCAAAGTGTGAATGCAGTCTCACCTGCAGATGAATTTAATACATTTTTTGTTAACACTGGTACTAATTTGGCACAAGAAATACCCATTACGGCACCTACAGGTGATACAATAAGCAAAAACATTGCTATAAAAGACTCCATCTTCATAAAGAACATAGATGAGAGAGAGGTCATTGAAATTGTTAAATCGTTTAAAAGTAAAACATCTACGGATTATGACGGTATTGACATGCTTTTAGTCAAAACTATCACTGAATGCTTAGTGAAGCCACTGATGTATATCTGTAACCTGTCTCTCCAAACAGGTATATTTCCCAATGCAATGAAAATAGCCAAAGTAATTCTAATATACAAGATGGGTGACAGAGGGGAATTTTCAAACTATGAACCTATTTCACTATTGCCACAATTTTCTAAGATACTTGAAAAAATATTCTGTGAGAGAACTGACAACTTTATAATGAAGAATAATTTATTGTGTGAGCAGCAATATGGGTTCAGACACAAGAGGACAACTGCATTTGCTCTAATGATAGATAGATAGATAGATAGATAGATAGATACTTTATTTCGAACAAAAAAGTATAACAAAAACAAAACAAATGACAAATGCAATAAAGTAACAGTATACAGTGTTCGAAGGGGAGAAGGAAGAAGTGAACACTTATTAATTCCATCTCCTCTTTTCCATAAATACACCCATGTGAATTATATACAAATTACCACATTTAAGACCCCAAGTAAACAATTAACTGTATTTTGTACATATCAACATTAACACCCATCCATCCTAACATACACTGATGTCCATACATCAAAACCAGCCTCAAACACAGATATACACAGTGCTGTCCCACCCACCATTCCATAGTGTCCCATAATGTCCCAGAGTGAGCAGAGTGAATCGTACATATAAATACTACCCTTCTAACATATATCCTTTCAGCAAATAATGTTTGTACCTCTTTTTGAAATGATTTCTGTTTGTACATAGTTTAAGTTCCGGCTCCAGACTGTTCCACAAATCCACCCCACAGACAGATATGCACATACTTTTCTTGGTTGTTCGTATCTTGGGTTTTGTAAAGTTTAAGTCTCCTCTCAAATTATGAACATTGTCTCTTTTTTTAAATATTTTTTGTATATTAGTTGGGAGTTGATTATTAATTGCCCTGTACATGACTTGTGCTGTCTTAAATTTAACTAAATCGATGAACTTTATGACATGTGACTTTAAAAACAACTAATTGGTATGGTCTCTATATCCTACATTATGTATTATCCTTATAGCTCTTTTTTGTAATGTGCATATTGACTGTAGGTTGGTCTTGTAGGTGTTTCCCCAGACTTCTACACAGTAGTTAAGATAAGGTAGAAACAGTGAATTGTACAGTAAGAACAATGATTTATAGTCCAAGATGTGTCTTGTCTTCCCCAGTATGCCTATACATTTTGCCAACTTGGCCCAGATGTGACTGATGTGAGGTTTCCAGCAGATTTTATTGTCTAACGTCACGCCCAGAAACTTATTTTCCTGTACTGTTTCTATTCTGGTATCATCTATCGTTACCATTATTTCATGATTTATTTTATAATTTCCAAACAACATAATCTTTGTTTTTTTTAGATTTACAGATAATTTATTTTTGTTGAACTACTGCGTTAACTTTTTCATTTCAGTTGTGACCACCTCTAAAACCTGCTGCAAATTCTCACCAGTGCAAAGGATATTTGTGTCATCCGCAAACAAAATAAATTTCAGAATTTTTGATACTTGGCATATGTCATTTATATACAAAATAAAGAGTTTGGGTCCCAAAACTGACCCCTGGGGCACACCACAAGTGATGTCCATGAAGGGTGATTTGTGCTCACCAATTTGTACAAATTGTTGTCTGTTACTTAAATAACTTTCCACCCAACTCAGTCCAACCCCTCTTATCCCATACCTTTCCAGTTTCCTTAATAGTATTCTGTGGTCAATGGTGTCAAAAGCTTTCTTTAAATCTATAAATACTCCTACAGCAAACTTTTTTTTTATCTATACAACTAGTAATTTCTTCTATAAGTTCGATCAGTGCCAAAGATGTAGATTTATCTGCTCTAAAACCATACTGGCTGTCTGTAAGGAGGTTGTGTTTTTCCATGAAATCATCCAGTCTCTTAGTGAAGATTTTTTCAAGTATTTTGGAGAATTGTGAGTAAAAAGACTGGCCTGCAATTTGTGAAACAATGACTGTCTCCTGCTTTGTATAGAGGTATTACTTTTGCTATTTTCATTTTGTTTGGAAATTTACCAGTTAGAAATGACAGGTTACAGATGTGGGTGAGTGGCTTAACAATTCCTTCAATTACTTTTTTCACTATTGTCATGTCAATTTCATTCCAGTCCGTTGATTTTTTGTTCTTAAATTTACTCACAGTCTCGATAATTTCCTTTTCAGTAACTGCACCCAAAAAGATTGTGTTTGGATTTCTATCTTCTATTTCATTTACAGAACCACTGTTGTTTGTTTCTGTTGCCACTACTGATTTTGCTAATTCAGGACCAACGTTTACAAAAAATTTATTGAAACCACTGACCACATCCTCCATATTATTTATCAAATTGCCATTTTCAATAAAATATTCTGGATAATTAGCATTCTTAGGTCGATTACTAATAATCCCATTGAGTACTTGCCATATTCCTCTTAAGTTATTTTTATTATCCTCTAATATTCTGTTGTAATATTCTTTCTTACAGGTCCTCATTATATTAGTAAGCTTATTATTATATCTTTTATATTTGATCTCAGCCTCCACTGTTCTGCACTTAATGAATTGTTTATATAATGTATTCTTCTTTTTACATGCATTTATTAACCCCTTGGTGACCCAAGGAATATTTTTCTTTTGTTGTCTGTCACTGTATTGTTTTATAGGACAGTTTTTATTGTACAATGATTGAAATATTTGCAAAAATTTATCATATACTTTATTTATATCATTTTCATCATAAACTATCTTCCAATCTTGTATTAATAATTCCTTTGTCAGTAAATACATAGATTCTTCGGTTCTTATTCTTTTATATTTAATATTTTTGGTATACTTTTTCTTCCTATAATCACATTGATAGACAATTCAATTCAACTTTATTTATATAGCGCCATTTCACAACAACAGTCATCTCATAGCACTATCAACTGTAGGGGGAACCCCCACAGTTGCAGAAAGACCCCAGCAATCAGGCGATCCCCTGTGAGCAAGCACTTGGCGACGGTGGAGAGGAAAAACTCCCTTTTAACAGGAAGAAACCTCCAGCAGAACCAGGCTCAGGGAGGGGCAGTCATCTGCTGCGACTGGCTGGGGGGTGAGGGGATAGAGAAGAAGAAAAGAACAGACATGTAGAGAGCAAACAGCACGATGGGGACTCAATCTATGGGAGAGAACAAACAGATGTTAATGACCAGCAAAAAAAAAAAAAAAATTTCATAGAGAGTGAGGAAAGGAGTGAGGCCCAGTGCATTACTGGAGGTCCCCCGGCTGACTAAACCTATTAGCAGCATAACTAAGGGAGGGTTCAGAAACACATGATCCCTCCCTAATTGTAGGCTATATCAAAAAGGTAGGTTTTAGCCCTATTCTTAAAAACAGAGATCGAGTCTGACTCCCGAATCCAGATTGGCAGCTGATTCCACAGGAGAGGAGCTTGATAACTGAAGGCTCTGCCTCCCATTGTACTTTTGGAGATCCTAGGTATTACAAGTAATCCTGCATTTTGGGAGCGTAGTGCTCTGTTAGGATAATACGGTAGTATCAGATCTTTTAAATAAAAAGAAGCCTGATTGTTTAGAGCTTTGTAAGTAAGAAGAAGGATTTTAAACTTAATTCTAAACTCTATGGGAAGCCAATGAAGGGAGGCCAGAACCGGAGAGATATGATCTCTCTTTCTAGTACCTGTTAAAACTCTTGCTGCAGCATTTTGGATCGGCTGAAGACTTTTTAAAGATGTTTTAGGACAGCCTGATAATAAAGAATTACAATAATCTAATCTCGAGCTAACAAAAGCGTGGATCAGTTTCTCAGCATCACTCTGAGACAAGATGCTCCTAATCTTGGCAATATTACGCAAATGATAGAAGGCAGTCTTAGAAACAAATTTAATATGTGAATTGAAGGACAAATCCTGATCAAAAATAACTCCAAGGTTCCTCACAGAGCTATTAAGAGAAAGAGTAACCGCATCCAAACTGAAAGTTTGATTTGGAAAGGAATTTCTAAGGTTTTTTGGACCAACAAGAATGACTTCAGTCTTATCTGAATTTAATAGCAGGAAATTACAAATCATCCAAGCTTTGATTTCCTTAAGACAGGCTTCTAACTTGGCTAATTGATTACCATCATCTGGCTTCATTGACAGGTATAATTGTGTGTCATCTGCATAACAATGAAAATGTATACAGTGCTTTCTAATAATGTTGCCTAACGGAAGCATATATAAACTAAAAAGAGTAGGGTCTAGCACAGATCCCTGTGGAACTCCATGACTAAGCTTTGAGTTGAAAGAAAACTCATTATTTACATGAACAAACTGGAACCTATCAGATAAATAAGATCTAAACCATTGCAACGAAGTTCCATTAAGTCCAACATAGTGTTCTAATCTATCAAGTAGAATATTATGATCGATAGTATCAAAAGCTGCACTAAGGTCTAAAAGGACAAGTACAGAAACTAGTCCATTATCAGATGCAATGAGGAGGTCGTTAGTGACCTTCGCTAAGGCTGTTTCAGTACTATGATGGATTCTAAACCCAGATTGAAACTCTTCAAGTAAACCATTTCCCTGCAGGTGGTCAAATAATTGCGTAGCAACAACTCTTTCTAAGATTTTTGAAATGAAAGGGAGATTAGAGATTGGTCTATAGTTAGCTAAAGCTCCTGGATCTAGCGTTGGCTTTTTGAGTAAGAGTTTAATTACAGCCGTTTAAAAAGCCTGCGGTACATGGCCTAAAGTTAATGAAGAATTGATTATATAAAGAATAAAGCTACCAATAAGTGGGAAGACTTCTTTAAATAACCTGGTAGGAATGGGGTCTAAAAGACAAGTTGAAGGTTTGGATGAGGAAACTATTTTGTCTAACTCACAAAGGTCGATTGGAGTAAACTCATCAAGACAGAGATCAATAGAAGGAGTTGTAGTAGTTACGGTATTTAAGTTAACTGTGGGAAGAATCTGATTGATTTTATCTCTGATGGATGAAATTTTATTATTGAAAAAGTTCATAAAGTCCTGACTAGTAAGCTCTAAGGGAATGCTAGGATTGACAGAGTCCTGACTCTTTGTCATCCTGGCTACAGTACTGAAAAGAAACCTGGGGTTATTCTTGTTCTCTTCTATTAATGCAGAGTAATAACTCGTTCTAGCTTTTCTAAGAGATTTTTTATAAATTAAAAGATGATTTCTCCAAGCTAAATAGATTTCATCTAAATTAGTGGAGCGCCATTTTCTTTCTAATTGACGAGTCTTCTGTTTTAAGGTACGAGTTTCTGTGTTGAACCAAGGAGTTAGAAATCTCTGATTAGACTTTTTCTTTTTTAAGGGGGCCACCAAGTCTAGAGTCTGATGCAGAGAAGCTGAAACACTATCCACCATGTTATCAATTACAGAAGGAGCAAGCTGTCTATAGCTTATTTCTGTTGTGTTGACACATGGCATAGAGGAAACAATCTGCATAAATTTGGAAACAGCATCATCTGAGAGGCATCTACTGTAATAATATTTTTCTTTAGGAGCCAAATAGTCAGAAATAGTAAAATCAAAGGTTAACAGACAATGGTCTGACAGTACAGGGTTATGAGGAGACACTACAAGATTTTCTATTTCTATGCCATATGTCAAAACAAGGTCCAATGTATGGTGGAGGTAATGAGTAGAATTTCCTACTTTCTGAGAAAACCCAATCGAGTCCAAAATTGAATTGAATGCCACATTAAGGCAGTCACTATCTACATCCACATGTATATTAAAGTCCCCTACTATAATTATTCTATCAGATTTCAGCACTAAATCAGCTAAGAAATCAGCAAATTCGGATAAAAATTCTGAGTAGGTTGATGGGTTGATTCTTCACTTCCGCCCTCCCAAGAGAGCAGACGCTTTTTCCTCTCTCTTGCTCTGACTTTTTTTCCTCCCCCCCCAACTACTGGATCCCAGCTTGCTGTTGTCTGTCTGCGTCTAACTGCGACCGTCGAAAAGAAATTATGGAGTTAATAAGCTGGGCTTTGAACACAATTGACACTATTTTTTCAACAAGGAAAAGTGCTCCGGGGGAAGTTGTCTGCCCCGCAGGAACGGCTCCAGCGGGCTATTTACGTGACACAAGTAATTGAAGGATCTTGTGTCTCACTAATCTCTCTATCGAAGATATTGAAGATTTGTATGCGTAATAATGGTGATCGGGATCTTTCTGATTGGAACTGGGATTGTCCTGGTGTACTGCAAATTGCTGAAGATGGATACAACCTATCAAAATGCTGGCCAGGCGAGGTGCATCTATCAAATTGAAAAATTGGAGAAGACCCTGATAGCGACAACTGGAGAACTGTCTCGGAAGGTGGATTACATCATGGTCTCACTTAGGTCTTTCCACGACGGACTTAAAGCCCCGCAATGAAGGATTAAGTACTGAATCTATAGAAGAAATAAAAAGCCTTCTCTGTGATCAGTCCTATTTGGCTCAATTTCCCCATGAAAATTCCTCCTGGCTGTCTGCAGTCTGTGTTTTCAAAATCATCGAGCACAAGGCCTTGGACAGCACCTGCCCAGATAATCGCAAGGACGATTGGCGGCAGCCAGACAAAACATCTCCTGCCAAGTGTCCTTGTTGTTCTCTTATTATCATCAACACTTGCTTCAACAGTGCACACATATTGATCCATGAACTGAATAAAGATACACACACTGCTCTCTTGTGTCCTGTGAATCTTGTCTTGCGAATGTGCATCGAGAGCTTTTTTTTTTCCTTGTAATCATAATATTGATTGATTATGCAACCAGTATTCTGAATCAATGATTTTTTTGCTCCTTCCTATTGTTCCTTGTATTATTCTTATTCTTATGCTACCTGTACCCTCTATCCTGTTGGCAGGCACGTCCCCGATGCAGCCGTGTCACTGGAAATGCAGGTTCATTTTCTGTGTCAAGTCAAATTCTCTCGTATGTTATCAGTGATCTGTTAATGTACTTGGCAATAAATCTTTTTCTGATTCTGATTCTGATTCTGATGGGGGACGATAAACTATGGCAAATAAAATTGGGTTTAACCTAAAATTGCTAAAGTGCCCAATACTGAGGACCAGGCCCTCAAAGGAATTATAACATGTTTTTTGCTTTACATTAACTAGTAATTTGGAATGGTAAATTGTTGCTACTCCTCCTCCACAACCAGAACTTCTGGGATTTTGACAGTTTAAATAACCAGAGGGAGTTGATTCATTTAAACCAACATAATCCTCTTGCCCTAACCAAGTCTCTGTAAGGGAAATTAAATCAATCTGATGATCAATTAACAAATCATGGACTAACAGAGACTTGGGAGTTAGAGATAATAAACCACATTTAATTTTTAAATTATGAGGAGGAACAGAGGCCAAATCATTCAATGTAGAGGCTTTATGTTTAATTTGAGTTTTACCAATATTTTGCTTTATCACTTTGGGATGCTTATACATTATATTTTTATTTACTTTGGAGGGAGCAGACAACGATTCTCTGATGGGGAAGTCAGGGGCTAAGTTGAGGGGTGGCGGATGAAGAGGAGCTGCAGAGAGGTGTGTAAGACTGCGACTCTGCTTCCTGGTCCCAACTCTGAGTAGTCATGGTTTTGGAAATTTGGATAAAAAAGATGCCAGATTGTTAGATAAATGAGAAGCACCATCCAAAGTGGGATGAATGCTGTCTCGTCTCATAAGACCAGGTTTTCCCCAAAAAGAGCTCCAATTGTCAATGTAGCCCACGTCATTTTTAGGACACCACACAGACAGCCAGCGGTTCAAGGATGACGAGCGACTAAACATGTCATCACTGGTCAGATTGGGGAGGGGCCCAGAGAATACTACAGTGGCTGACATCGTTTTGGCAAAGTCACACACCGATTCTATATTAAGTTTCGTGACTTCCGACTGCCGGAGACGGATGTCATTAATGCCGGCGTGAATAACAATTGTGGAATATTTAGAGTTACTTTTAGCCAGCATTTTCAAATTTGACTCGATGTCGCCTGCTCTGGCCCCAGGAATGCATTGGACTATGGCCGCTGGAGTCTCTAGGTTCACGTTTCTGACTACAGAGTCGCCAATGATCAGAGTTTTTTCCTCAGCGGGTGTGTCGCTGAACGGGGAAAAACGATTAGAAACGTGAACAGGTTGGTGGTGTACCGGGGCTTTGCGACTAGGCTTCCTTCTCACCGTCACCCACCCAGTCTCCTCGCTGCTGAGGAGAGCCGAGGGACCGCTGACAGTGGGACCTAAGCTAGCTAGCTCCGCTGCAGCTAATGGGCGTCCGTCAAGATTAACTGGCGCAGACGGTGTTTCAATGCAGCGGAGCCGGGATTCCAAATCAGACAACCTCGCCTCGAGCGCCTCAAAAAGACAACATTTATTACATTTACCGTTATCGCTAAAAGAGGCAGAGGTGTAGCTAAACATCTGACAGAGAGAGCACACCAGAGGAGGAGAGGAAGGAGAGCTAGTAGCCATAGCTAATGGCTGGAGAGCAAACCACACAGGCAGACAGCAAAACAGGAAGTGACGATACGTTACCACAAGGAAGTGACGATCTGCCATAATCACATTGATAGACAACAAAAATCGGCAGGTGGTCACTGATATCATTCAATAAAAGCCCACTCCTGATATTATTTTCCATAATGTTTGTGAATATGTTATCTATTAGTGCGGCACTGTGTGACGTGATTCTGCTAGGTCTGGTAATTGTTGGATGTAAGCCCATACTGTACATTGAGTTGATAAATTCTTCTGTCGAACTATGTTGTTTTGAATTCATCAGATCTATATTGAAATCCCCACAGATGAACATAACTTTATGAGTTAGTTTTGCATACATTTTTTCCATCCAGTCCTTAAATAAGTCAATGTTTGATCCAGGTGTTCTATATACACAGCTCACTACTATATTCTTCACATTGTCCAGACAGATTTCTATTGTAATACATTCAAGTAAATCATCCACAGTTACTGACAGATTTTCAACAACCTTGTATTTCAAGCTTTTGTCAACATAAATTGCAACTCCTCCTCCTTTTTTCACTTTTCTATTTATATAATTTAATTCATAGCCATCCATGGTAAAATCCACTTTTTTCTCTTCACTGAGCCACGTCTCTGATATTGCCACAATATTGAATGGCTCTTTAAACTGACGTAAATAATCTTTAATGTTATTAAAGTTGGCATAGAGACTTCTGCTGTTGAAGTGGATCATAGAAATATTGAAATCAGATGTGACCATTGTGTTAAACTGTTCATCCGTGTAGTAACTACAGTTATTATTGATGGAGCTAAATAAATTATTGTCAGGGTCTATGTTATATTCTACGTCCTGTGGGTTGTGATCCGTATATTCAAAAACTTTCAGTTCCTGTTGTTCCTGTTTGTTGATCTTTTGTTTCATGTTGTTAAATGTCTTGTAGCAGATGAGTATATCCCTTCAGTGTCCTACAGTTGTCTGTTGTTGCTGTCGACTCCAGTTCATAATATTCATTGATATTTGCCCAGTGCCATAATATTACGGATGTTAATGACCTTGGCTTTTTCAGGTGATCCGTTTAATTTGATGTATATTTTACAGTTTGATGTCCAGGTGTTTTGAATTTTTTTCTGCTTTCTCAGGTATCTTGCTTTTCTGGCTATTTCTGCGTTTTCTTTTGTGAGGTGCTCGTTTATGTAAATGAATTGTTGTAATGTAATGGAATTTATAGAAAAAATATCAACTGCTGTAGAAAATAAAGAGCATTCAGTTGGGGTATTCCTGGATCTTAAAAAAGCATTTGATACAGTGGATCATAAATTATTGTTAAAGAAACTACAGAATTATGGTATTGGGGGGTAGCACTGGCCTGGTTATGTGGTTACTTAAAGAACAGATATCAGTATGTATGTGTTGGTAGCAAAAACTCACAATTACTGAAGGTTACTTGCGAAGTCCCACAGGGTTCAGTTTTGGGGCCATTGCTATTCAGTATGTATATAAATGATATATGTAAAGTTTCGGAAAAAATGGATTTAATATTGTTTGCATATGACACTAATTTATTATGCAGTGGAAGCAATTTGGAACAACTTTTGGATACACTCGGAAAGGAATTAGGTAAGCTTAAACTGTGGTTTGATTCAAACAA
Source organism: Pholidichthys leucotaenia (assembly GCA_020510985.1). Taxonomy (NCBI): domain Eukaryota; kingdom Metazoa; phylum Chordata; class Actinopteri; order Cichliformes; family Pholidichthyidae; genus Pholidichthys; species Pholidichthys leucotaenia. Next base: position 120,708,502 of record CM035837.1, on the reverse strand, counting down.
ATTAATGCTCAATTTAAGTAAGACAAAATTTATAATTTTTAAAAACCATCACAACAATTCAGTATCTAAACTCAGTGTAAATGGTGTAGAGATTGAAAGGGTATCCAAAATTAAATTTCTTGGAGTAATAATTGATAATAAACTGTGTTGGAAGTCACATATTAATTATATTCAAGGTAAAATATCCAAATCAATCACAATACTACACAGAGTGAAATATTTGCTGAATCAACCCCCACTATATACTTTGTATCATTCATTAATACTCCCATACATGACATATTGTACTGAAATATGGGGAAATACATATAAAACAAACATATATCCAGTCTTTATGCTTCAGAAGAGAGCTATTAGAATAATAAACAAAGCTGCTTACAGGGAACCAACAAACCCACTTTTTCTTAAATTAAAAGCTCTCAAGTTGAAAGATCTGGTTGACTTTAAAACTGCAGCAATAATGTTTAAAGTGAAGAATCTATCACTGCCCGCAAATATCCAAAAGTTGTTCCAAACAAGGGAGAAACAATATCATTTCAGAGGAACATGTATATTTCAAAAACCTTCAGTGAGAACTACCACCAAGCAACACTGTGTCTCAGTGCAAGGAGTCAGACTGTGGAATGCTTTTGGACCTGAATTACAATCATGTACAACGCTTGGACAATTTAAACAAAAACTAAAGGAAGAAATACTCCAAACATATATACAAAACGACATGTAAAATTACATAAGGACTATCATATCCAGTCTGTGTTGTGCTGTTGCTTCGTTTTTTCTCACGTTTTGTCTTAGCTTTGTTCTGATTTGTAATCACTTTTATTTTATTTTATTTTTGAATTCTTAGATGGAACATGGGTGGGCAATATAAGCTGCGGCTTCAGCCATCACCTATTTCGGATAAGTTATGCTGAATTGTATAATCCGAGGAGTTATTGTTTAATTTGACCTTGTTGGATTTTTTTTCCCTTTGTTATATTATTCTGTTCCTTTCTTTTAATCTTTTAATCTAATCTATCCAAAATAAAGATTCATTCATTCATTCAGATAATTTTCAGCACTCCTTGGAGCCTGTAATCCAAGGATTCCATTCGTTGCTAATATGAAAGTGACTGACAAATCCTTTCCCCAGCTGAGACGGGGCTGCTAGCTTCAGGGTTGGCCGACCTTGCTTCCCAATGACCAGCTTTTCTTGAAAAGTCCGTCTGGAAAATTGATTTTTGTAAATATCAGCAACCAAATCATTTTCCTCTCCCCTGTCAACCACTGTGGGTGGAAAAACAGCTATTATATTTAAACAGATACAGTATACTGTACTGTAGCTCCTCAAGCAAGTCCTTGCACTGGCGTTTTGCTAGCTGCTGTAGGACCCTCTGCACTGTGGGTGGAGAAGTCTAACCATCCAATCAAAAGACGTGAAAATGCCAACGTTCTCGGATGCCTTCTATGCATACCTCTGGATGTACAGAAGACATCTGATTGGTTAAAGCAACAGGATAAGTTTAACAGTTAATTTAACCTACAGCGTCGCACTGTTAATTCCTGAAGGCCCAAGGTAGATTTGCTTGACCCTGGCAACACAGATGGCTGAAATATGATTGGACAAAAACTCTAACATGCATTACACTACTGGAAGGAGTGCAACCAAGAGAAAAGCTACAAAATGAAATGAAAAGAATAGACTATTAGGAATAATTTAATACATCCCCATGGAACAAATATGTTGTAAAGGTTGTAAGTGTAACTCTGATAGTGTTTAGGCCAGCAGAGAAGGCTTTGCTGGCCCCGAGGGTCCACCACTGCATTATATCAAAGATGCCAGTGTACTGTATTACAGAGATCGATAATGAATGGTCCCTCAGGGTTGGGCTGTTCCTTCCTGCCTACTAGCTTGGTGCTCAGTATAACAGAATGGGGGAAGGAAAGTTGGGTACCCAGCTGCAAGGGGAAGCATAAGCCAGTGTACTGCCTATGCTGGTCCCAAACCCAGATAAATGGGGAGGGTTGCATCAGAAAGTCCATCTGGCGTAAAAATTCGTGCCAAATCAACATGTGGATCATCGCGATATTGGGGGATGATAAGCTGTGGTGACCCCGAAAGGGAGCAACTGAAAGAAGAAGGGTGAGTCTTGAGTTGTGACTGTCACATAGACAGGGTTTCACTTTTTTGGCACAATACTGTCACCTAATGTTGATAGAGGGAATTAATTCAAAGTTACTTATACGTACACAGTGGTGTGAAAAAGTGTTTGCCCCTTTCCTAATTTCTCCTTTTTTTGTATGTTTGTCACACTTAAACGTTTCAGATCAAACAAATTTAAATATTAGACAAAGATAGCACAAGTAAACACAAAATACAGTTTTTAAATGAAGGTGGTTATTATTAAGGGAAAAAAAGCCATACCTACATGGCCCTGTGTGAAAAAATTGCCTCTAAACCTAATAACTGGTTGGCCGACCCTTAGCAGCAACAAATGCAATCAAGCATTTGTGATAACTGGCAATGAGTCTTTTACAGTGCTGTGGAGGAATTCTGGCCCCCTCATCTTTGCAGAATTGTTGAAATTCAGTCACACTGGAGGGTTTTCAAGCATGAACCGCCATTTTTGTCACGATTGGCCCGTTTGCGGGGTGAACAGATGACACCAAATGCAAGCAGTGAGTTTGCATATTTAATAGAGGACACACGTACAAAAACATACACTACAAAACAGACATAAACTACAATATCCTAGCAGAGCTGGACATACAAGGAAAAAAAATAAGGAAACTACAAATTCCCAGCTGAGCTGGACATACGAAGAGATAAATAAGGAAACTATGAATTCCCAGCTGAGCTGGACTTGCGTTTACAGAAGACCACGGAGACGGGAACGCCGTCTCGGGACGATGACTGATGAAAAATGACCTGCGATTAGCAAACAGAGGAACAAGGCTTGAATAGGCAGTGAGAGTGATTACAGATCAAGATCAGGTGTGAGTCACATGAGCGGGGGAAGTGCTTAGTGCTGACAGGTGGACCGCCCATGAACAAAGTGACAACCCGGAAGTCCACACTGACAGCTGCCAACCCGAGAAAGAGACCACACTGGCAGGCTAAGGAGCATAGGAACAAAAAGGTACAGGCAAACATACAAATAAAGGGCCAGAACTAAAATAAGGGCAAACAATAAACTGAAGGATAAATACAGATAATACCAAATAACCAGAGATGCAAAATACAACAAATAAACAAATGTGGAAAAAAACCAAAGAGCTGAGCATGGTAGTTCCCTACCTGCTCAGCTCATGACAGAGCCCCCCTCTCAAGGGGTGGATACCAGACACCCAGGGTAACATCAAAAGAAAAGAACCCACCCACACACACAAAAAACCCCACCCCAACAAGAAAACAACCCCATCCCGGGTAGGAGGAGGGGGACCCAGGCATGGAGGGACCAAACCGAACCAGAGAAAATGAGAAAAAACTTTCAGAATAAACGTCCCAGCAGAGTCCAGACTAAGAGGAAACAATGAAAAAAAAAACAAAGGCCCCGCTCAGGACCCACACAGAACCGGGCACCTAGGCCCCCCAGACCAAAGAGCAAAGCTGTTCCGGTGGTCAGCTGAAGTCCCAGACCTGGTGAGTCGGGTGGTCTGCCGGAGAAAAAGAGCCACCCAACCCAACGGCACAGTCTGCCAGGTGATCGGCCAGAGTTCTTTAACTACCGTCACAGAGAGGGTGGTCCAAGAGAAGGCCGCCCAACTGGGACAACCAGAGGTGAGGGGTATAGAGAAATAGGGGGAACCTCAACAACGTCAGGCCGAGGAGTGGGAACCTCGATGACGTGAGGCAGAGAAGGGGGGACCATGACGGCGTCAGGCAGACGAGGGGGAACCACAACGCCCTCAGACTGGCCTGTAACACCCTCGGTGGTCCCGGACTGGGACATTGCAGTACCCGCGGTGGCTCCAGGCTGGAGCAGAGCTGCACCCATGGTGGGCCAGGACTGGGCCATAGCTGCACCCCTGGTGGGCCCGGACTGGGCCATGGCTGCACCCACGGTGGGCCTGGACTGGGCCATAGCTGCACCCACGGTGCACCTGGACTGGGCCAAAGCTGCACCCACGGAGGCCCCAGGCTGGGACGGAGCATCCGCGACGACCTCAACTAATGGTGAAGCAGCACCCTCGGAGGCCCCAGGCTGGGACAGAACACCCGCAAAGACCTTTACTGGAGGAAGAGCAGGACCCACGAAGACCTCAGCCGGAGGGGGAGCAGCACCCACGGAGGTCCTGCGGTGGGACAGAGCACCCGCGATGACCTCGACAGGAGGAGTTGTACCCACCATGATCTCGGGCGGCAAGGCTGGATCCACGGAGACGTATGGCGAAGCTGGATGATCCTCGGTGACCCTGAGGAAAAGTTCAGACGGGAGAGGCAGAGAAACAGGGTCAGGGTCACCGGCGGCAGTGGAGCCCGGCGAGGTGCGCTCAGGTACAGTTGACGACTGCACCTGGCTCTCCCCACCAAGAGCCAGACAAGTGCTCTCTGAAACAGAAACAACAGAAACAAAAGACAGCACCTGCCTGGGCTCGAGCTCCACCGCCGCCCAGGACTCCGTCGGTCCAGACGACGATGCCTCGGGCCCGCTCTGCTGTGGCGGCCCCAGCAGCAGGCATAGTGGTGGATGCAGTCCCCAGACCCCTCAACAAAGTGACCCATGCAGGTGGCCCACCCTGCGTGGCGACAGGAGGTCGGCTTCCTGCTAGTGCTGGATCCTGCTCAGCTGAGGCCTGGGGACACTCCATCTTCAGTGCAGACGTCAACTCGGTATCAGCGCTCTCCCTCTGTCCAGACTGTGGCTGTGGGGCTGGGACTAGGTCCTCCAGGGCCACAGGCTCCTCCATTGTCCGGCGGCTCAATCCTGGGGCCAGCAGACGCTCAGGGGGAACAGGAGGAGACACAGAGAGAGCAGGTGAAGAAACAGTATCAGCAGCAGGCGGTGAGAGCTCAGTGGGCTGCAACGACTGAGTCTCACCACCAGGAATCAGGCAAGATTGTTCAGTAGTGAGTGAAAGAGAACGGAGAAGTACTTGCCTGAATTCCCGGGGTGTGATGATGTCAGCTGCTGCTGGACCAGACGAAGTTCTCCCTGGAACGGCAGAGGTCGTCTGGCAGGACGCCGGAGCCCGGGGACACTAATACATCGGTGCAGACTTCGATGCAGGTGGCCCCCTAGCCCCATGTACTGGAGCCAGAGCCCACCTCACCGATGGTACTGGGTCCTGCGACGCCAAAACAAGGGGATGCCCTTTTGCCAGCATAGGCTTCAGGACACAGGGGGCGCTCTTCTCCCTAGCTGGGCGAGGCTGACCCCTCCGTCGTCTGGTGGCTCCCTCCTAGGACCAGCGGACACCCAAGGGAAACAGGAGAAGCAGGTGAGGAAAATGTTCCAACAGCTGGCGGTAAAGACTCAGCAAAATGGAGCTGCTGCTGAGCCCCGCCACTGGGAATTAGACAAGACACTTCATTGTGGGTTATGAGAGAATGAAAGTGAACTTGCCTTATTTTCCGGGGCATGATGGTAGCAGCTGTGGCAGGACCAGGCGAAACCTCTTTGGGACAAACAGGGATCGTCTGGTGGATGGGCGAGGACACAGGCACCTGACGGGGTGAGTGAGTCTTCCGCACCCAGGGACGTTTCTTCGTCGGCACAGGTGAGACAGAAGGGGAATTTCTCACCCGCTTACAGAGTTTATGTTGGGATTCCAACACGGTGGTGAGGAGCACTGTGAGACCCGGGTAGCTCCAGAGGCTGGAATATGCCTCAGCTACCCGAGCTGCATTGTCCAAATGTCCCAGAGCCTCCTCTGGAGTGTGGGAGGCGCGAGCCCCAGAGACAAAACCCACAATCAGTTCTGCTGCCCCACATTCCTCCTCGCACAGTCCAAAAACACTGAATTCCAGGGTGGCAGACATTCCAAAAAGCCCTGGACTAATACAAAAATACAGGAGGGAACTTAACCTCTTGCACTCCGTTGTTCCGCGGGCGGGCAAGTCTCTGCGTCCTAGGGCGCACGAGAGCGCACTCGTGCGCCCTCGGACGCATGACGCATGAAGGATATTGATGGTGGTGTGGCCTCCAAGCGCCACTGAAAAAAAAGCTGCAAACACAGCCGCAAACAGATTAGTTCATCTGATTGACCTCTCATTCGACTAATAAGAGCCTTGAATTGGGTTTCTGAAACCATGAAGAGCCAATGAATGAAAACCTAGGAAGGAGGACCCGCCTCCCAACGCTTTGAATGCAGTGAGCCAATTGAAGCAGAGAAGTTCGTGAGCTGTTTTTTTTTTTAAGGCTGGGTGAAGACTGGCTGCTGGAGTGGATCAAAAAAGGACACAGGAAGAGCCCCACAGACCCAGCAGCATGGAGACCATCCACAAATGCAACCTGTGTGACAGGGAGTGCCATTCGTGGATTGGCATGTTCAGCCACAGGCGGTGCTTATTTTGTATTGGTTCCAGCAGAGTAGACGTTATGATTTCTTCCATGGTCATCATAGACCGACAGAGGCTGACGACGAAGGCTGAGTGACACACACGCCTTCGCCAGTCTTTTTTTAATTACTACTGTTATTTGTTTTGAAAAATCGTTCGCCAAAAACCGCAATCATGGAAGCACAAAACCGCAATAATGGAATTATGTTTTGATCGAGTCGCGAGACCAGAACCAGAGCGGACCAGCGTCGCGCTCATCTGACAATGAGGAAGAGAAGTTCGCCAGGACAATGTGGCTGTGAAGAGGTAAGGCGTTATAAGCTAAATTATTCTCTATCCCTGAAAATTGTAATCCAAAATGACTTACACCAATCAATCAGGTGTTCTTGATTGATTCTTCTCAATCAAGAACACCTGTTCTTGATTGAGAACAGGTGTGGCAGTAATCAGGCCTGGGTGTGGCTAGAGAAATTGAACTCAGCTTTCCAAAGATGTGATAAACCACAGTTAATTTATGTTTTAACGGGGGGGGGGGGGGGTCACTTTTTCACACAGGGCCATGTAGGTTTGGATTTTTTTTTACCCTTAATAACAAACACCTTCATTTAAAAACTGCATTTAGTGTTTACTTGTGTTATCTTTGTCTAATATTTAAATTTGTTTGATGACCTGAAACATTTACAGTCAGTGTGACAAACATACAAAAAAATAAGAAATCTGGAAGGGGGCAAACACTTTTTCACACCACTGTATATTCCATTTTCAAACTGTGCTTTATATACCACTGTTTGCACTTTCGATTAGATGCCAAACTTGGTATCTTTTTTTTTGAGCAATGCGTTTTTCAATGACAATAAAGCGGACGCTAGCTATCTATAAATGCAAGGAATGTCTGTGTGTCTGTTCCTCGCATATCTCTCAAACCGTTCATCAGACTGACCTAAGATTTGATCCGTGTTTTGGCTGAGGTTACAAGAGTGTGCATCACTGAGTATGGTGTCATTCAGACAAAATATGCAATTATTATCATTAAAAGTATCACCATTGTATCACCAAGTATCACCATCTCCTCATGCCCAGGCTTCTAGATGTGTGGGTGAGGTTTTGGATTGACTCAGTGCTGATTGAATAAAACTCAGCATCATGACCAGTCACCAGAGTGTTCCATGAACAAAACAAGAAAGGGAAAAGTGGTAAATTTGACCAGAAAAAGATAATAGTGAAGATTTGATACACACAGGTGTATCCAACACAGAACACATCAGGAGAAGCAGTAGCCGGATTGGCGGACCGTGGTCCTTCGCAGGGAGGCAAGCCCACACAGCCCGGTCAGCGGTAGACACGAGTCCCAGCTTCTGCTTCACTGATGTGCTACCACTGTTCTTTGCCGGACTGCTCCTCCCTGCTGGCACTCCTCTCAGTTTGCTCGCATACCTATCTAAAAATGGAGAAGTTAATAATAATACCGCCATGATTGTAGAGCAGAATGGCCAGATCAATTGCATATCATATGTGGCCATACATATGCACGGTTTGCCTAAACAATGACCGGGACAAAACGGGACACAAAAATGCCTAAATAATGAATTCAGTAATTTTTATTTAAATATTTACTAACAAATCAGTGAGCAGCAGTATGGTTTCATGCCAAGAAAGAGTACTACAGATGCAATGTTTGCTTTAAGAGTGTTGATGGAGAAGTATAGAGAAGCTCAGAAGGAGTTGCACTGTGTTTTTGTAGAGCTAGAGAAAGCATATGATAGGGTGCCAAGAGAGGAAGTGTGGTACTGTATGAAGAAGTCAGGAGTGGCAGAGAAGTACAGTATGTGAGGGTGGCACAGGACATGTATGAGGACAGCAAGATGGTGGTGAGGTGCGCTGTAGGAGTGACAGACTGATTCAAGGTGGGGGTGGGATTACATCAGGTATTGGCTCTGAGCCCCTTCTTGTTTGTCATGGTGATGGACAGGTTGACAGATGAGGTCAGGCAGGAGTATCCGTGGACCATGATGTTTGCAGGCAACATTGTGATCTGTAGTAAGAAGAGGGAGTAAATGGAAGAGAACCTGGAGAGGTGGAGGTATGCTCTGGAGAGAAGAGGACTGAAAGTCAGTAGAAGCAAGACAGAATACATGATTGTGAATGAGAGGGAGGCAGGTGTAATGGTGAAGATGCAAGGAGTAAAGGTAGTGAAGGTAGATGAGTTTAAATACCTGGGGTCAACCATCCAAAGCAATGGAAAATGCACGAGAGAGGAGAAGAAGAGAGTGCAGGCAGGGTGGAGTGGGTGGAGATGCGTGTTGGGGTGATTTGTGATAGAAGGATAGCAGCGAGAGTGAAAGGAAGATTTACAAGACGGTAGTGAGGCCTGCTATGATGTATTGCTTGGAGACGGTGGCACTGACAAAAAGACAGGAGGTGTAGCTGGAGGTGGCAGAGTTGAAGACGCTAAGATTCTCATTGGGAGTGACTAGGAGGGACAGAATTAGAAATGAGTATATCAGAGGGACAGCTCAGGTTGAGCGGTTTGGAGACAAAGTAAGACAGGCAAGGCTGAGATGGTTTGGACATGTGCAGAGGAGGGAGAGTGGAGCTATTGGACAAAGGATGTTGAAGATGGAGCTGCCAGGCAGGAGGAAAAGAGGAAGATTCATGGATGTAGTGCAGGAGGACATGGAGAGGGTTGGTGTTACAGAGGAAGATGTGGGGGACAGGGTAAGATGGAGGCAGATGATCCACTGTGGCGACCCCTGAAGGGAGCAGCCGAAAGAATAAGAAGATTTACTAACAAATGGGCAACACTGACGCACCAGTTGCAGCCAAACAGGCCCTTCTGCTGTGGTAATGGTGGGTATTTTGACATTAATTTCACTGATTACGGTTTAAATTTGATTGATTACCACTGAAAAAAGCTTTTAACAGCCAAATACTCCTAAATTTTAAAGTATGCACTAGAATGGGTCTTAAATATTTGGAAAAGTGTCCCGTTATAATATTGCATAACTTTATTGATGGTACACAGAAGAAATTCAATATTATACATAACTCCATGACTGAACAGTGATATAAACTAAAATAATTATAATGGTGAATGAACAACTAACATTCCCCAAAGTGCAAGATACACTATTATGAATATGCAGTAAGCCATAAAATATTATATATACTGTATATAATTTCTTACATCATTAAATTCACTGCACAGTTCTTTTAATAGCGTATTTTGTTATCTGGCTATAAGTGTTCACATATACTGTATATCTATGGGTAAACGAAGTGTCATATGCTTGCTGTAACATAGGATGTATGTACAGTGAGGCAAAAAAGTATTTAGTCAGCCACCAATTGTGCAAGTTCTCACACTTAAAAGATGAGAGAGGTCTCCAATTTTCATCATAGGTATACCTCAACTATGAGAGACAAAATGAGAAAAAAAAAATCCAGAAAATCACATTGAAGGATTTTTAATGAATTAATTGGTAAATTCCTCGGTAAAATAAGTATTTGGTCACCTACAAACAAGCAAGATTTCTGGCTCTCACAGACCTGTAACTTCTTTTTTAAGAGGCTCCTTTGTCCTCCACTCGTTGCCTGTATTAATGGAACCTGTTTGAACTCGTTATCAGTATAAAAGACACCTGTCCACAACCTCAAACAGTCAGACTCCAAACTTCACTATGGCCAAGACCAAAGAGCTGTCAAAGGACACCAGAAACAAAATTGTAGACCTGCACCAGGCTGGGAAGACTGAATCTGCAAGAGGTAAGCAGCTTGGTGTGAAGAAATCAACTGTGGGAGCAATTATTAGAAAATGGAAGACATACAAGACCACTGATAATCTCCCTCGATCTGGGGCTCCACGCAAGATCTCACCCCGTGGGGTTAAAATGATCATGAGAACGGCGAGCAAAAATCCCAGAACCACACGGGGGGACCTAGTGAATGACCTGCAGAGAGCTGGGATCAAAGTAACAAAGGCTACCATCAGTAACACACTACACCGCCAGGGACTCAAATCCTGCAGTGCCTGACGTGTCCCCCTGCTTAAGCCAGTACATGTCCAGGCCCGTCTGAAGTTTGCTAGAGAGCATTTGGATGATCCAGAAGAGGATTGGGAGAATGTCATATGGTCAGCTGAAACCAAAATAGAACTTTTTGGTAAAAACTCAACTTGTCGTGTTTGGAGGAGAAAGAACACCATACCTACTGTGAAGCATGGGGGTGGAAACATCATGCTTTGGGGCTGTTTTTCTGCAAAGGGACCAGGACGACTGATCTGTGTAAAGGAAAGAATGAATGGGGCCATGTATCGTGAGATTTTGAGTGAAAACCTCCTTCCATCAGCAAGGGCACTGAAGATGAAACGTGGCTGGGTCTTTCAGCATGACAATGATCCCAAACACACCGCCCAGGCAATGATGGAGTGGCTTCGTAAGAAGCATTTCAAGGTCCTGGAGTGGCCTAGCTAGTCTCCAGATCTCAACCCCATAGAAAATCTTTGGAGGGAGTTGAAAGTCCGTGTTGCCCAGCGACAACCCCAAAACATCACTGCTCTAGAAGAGATCTGCATGGAGTAATGGGCCAAAATACCAGCAACAGTGTGTGAAAACCTTGTGAAGGCTTACAGAAAACGTTTGTCCTCTGTCATTGCCAACAAAGGGTATATAACAAAGTATTGAGATGAACTTTTGTTATTGACCAAATACTTATTTACCGAGGAATTTACCAATTAATTCATTAAAAATCCTTCAATGTGATTTTTTCTGGATTTTTTTTTCTCATTTTGTCTGTCATAGTTGAGGTATACCTATGATGAAAATTGGAGATCTCTCTCATCTTTTAAGTGGGAGAACTTGCACAATTGGTGGCTGACTTTTTTGCCCCACTGTATACAAAATACACTTTCAAAGACAGCCTACATTTGAGCATGTAAAGACTAATTGGGCTACCTGTTTTAGACAGGAATCTTACTTTCTACGGGCAATGCACTAGTTTCATCTAATCTAATCTAATCTAATCTACAGATAAGATTTCCCAGTCCAGCATCCAGTGTTTTATTTCACTGATATGATAGCTGCAGTAGCTCCTGCTTCCTCCACTTCAGCAAACAGATAGCGGTGCTTGCTCACAACAGGTACTGTATCCTCTTCTTGTTTTGTTGATATTGTGGTGATCCGCTCTGCGTGCCTTCTGCCCTAATTGTCTCCACAGCTGTGCACACACCTGCTCCTCCAATTAGGCAGCCTTCTTAAGGAGTGCTGCCCTTCATTCTGCACGGAGACGTCAACGCTCCACTTGGATAAAAGAACTGAGCTAGAGTCTACGTCTCCTTTTGCAAGGGAGTTTTGCCTCCCTCATCATTCCTGCATACTTGGTCGTCTGGGAGTTTCATCTCCCCAACGCAACGTAAGCTTTTGCTGGAAAGTTATCCTCTCTGCTCCTTCCCTTTATCTTCCCTATGCACAGGTGGATTTCCCTGGGCGGACTTCCTCCTCCTGGTGGTAGACCGGACCTTCACCTACATTCTGAGGAAACGTTGGCTTCTGTGAATGAACTTTTCCACACTGAAGCACCTGCATTATCTAAACCTGCACGAATGCACAATGGGCTGAGGCACTGGCATACAGTGTGGTTTGGATGCTCTTCGGCACCTCTACTACTCACCTACAGAGCCATTCAATATTGTGGCAATATCAGAGACGTGGCTCAGTGAAGAGAAAGGAGTGGATTTTACCATGGATGGCTATGAATTAAATTATATAAATAGAAAAGTGAAAAAAGGACAAGGAGTTGCAATTTATGTTGACAAGAGTTTGCAATACAAGGTTGTTGAAAATCTGTCAGTAACTGTGGATGATTTATTTGAATGTATTACAATAGAAATCTGTCTGGACAATGTGAAGAATATAGTAATGAGCTGTGTATATAGAACACCTGGATCAAACATTGACTTATTTAACAACTGGATGGAAAATAAAGTTATGTTCATCTGTGGGGATTTCAATATAGATCTGATGAAATCAAAACAACATAGTTCGACAGAAGAATTTATCAGCTCAATGTACAGTATGGGCTTACATCCAACAATTACCGGACCTAGCAGAATCACGTCACACAGTGCCGCACTAATAGATAACATATTCACAAACATTATGGAAAATAATATCAGGAGTGGGCTTTTATTGAATGATATCAGTGACCACCTGCCAATTTTTTTTGTCTATCAATGTGATTATAGGAAGAAAAAGTATACCAAAAATATTAAATATAAAAGAATAAGAACCGAAGAATCTATGTATTTACTGACAAAGGAATTATTAATACAAGACTGGAAGATAGTTTATGATGAAAATGATATAAATAAAGCATATGATAAATTTTTACAAATATTTCAATAATTGTACAATAAAAACTGTCCTATAAAACAATACAGTGACAGACAACAAAAGAAAAATATTCCTTGGGTCATCAAGGGGTTAATAAATGCATGTAAAAAGAAGAATACATTATATAAACAATTCATTAAGTGCAGAAAGGTGGAGGCTGAGATCAAATATAAAAGGTATAAAAATAAGCTTACTAATATAATGAGGACCTGTAAGAATGAATACTACAACAGAATATTAGAGGATAATAAAAATAACTTAAGAGGAATATGGCAAGTACTCAACGGGATTATTAGTAATCGACCTAAGAATGCTAATTATCCAGAATATTTTACTGAAAATGGCAATTTGATAAATAATATGGAGGATGTGGTCAGTGGTTTCAATAAATTTTTTGTAAACGTTGGTCCTGAATTAGCAAAATCAATAGTGGCAACAGAAACAAACAACAGTGGTTCTGTAAATGAAATAGAAGATAGAAATCCAAACACAATCTTTTTGGGTGCAGTTACTGAAAAGGAAATTATCGAGACTGTGAGTAAATTTAAGAACAAAAAATCAACGGACTGGAATGAAATTGACATGACAATAGTGAAAAAAGTAATTGAAGGAATTGTTAAGCCACTCACCCACATCTGTAACCTGTCATTTCAAACTGGTAAATTTCCAAACAAAATGAAAATAGCAAAAGTAATATCACTATACAAAACAGGAGACAGTCATTGTTTCACAAATTACAGGCCAGTCTCTTTACTCTCACAATTCTCCAAAATACTTGAAAAAAAATCTTCACTAAGAGACTGGATGATTTCATTGAAAAACACAACCTCCTTACAGACAGCCAGCATGGTTTTAGAGCAGATAAATCTACATCTTTGGCACTGATTGAACTTATTGAAGAAATTACTAGTTGTATAGATAAAAAAAAAGTTTGCTGTAGGAGTATTTATAGATTTAAAGAAAGCTTCTGACACCATTGACCACAGAATACTACTAAGGAAACTGGAAAGGTATGGGATAAGAGGGGTCGGACTGAGTTGGGTGGAAAGTTATTTAAGTAACAGACAACAATTTGTACAAATTGGAGAGCACAAATCACCCTTCATGGACATCACTTGTAGTGTGCCCCAGGGGTCAGTTTTGGGACCCAAACTCTTTATTTTGTATATAAATGACATATGCCAAGTATCAAAAATTCTGAAATTTATTTTGTTTGCGGATGACACAAATATCCTTTGCACTGGTGAGAATTTGCAGCAGGTTTTAGAGGTGGTCACAACTGAAATGAAAAAGTTAATGCAGTGGTTCAACAAAAATAAATTATCTGTAAATCTAAAAAAACAAAGATTATGTTGTTTGGAAATTATAAAATAAATCATGAAATAATGGTAACAATAGATGATACCAGAATAGAAACAGTACAGGAAAATAAGTTTCTGGGCGTGACGCTAGACAATAAAATCTGCTGGAAACCTCACATCAGTCACATCTGGGCCAAGTTGGCAAAATGTATAGAGATACTGGGGAAGACAAGACACATCTTTGACTATAAATCATTGTTCTTACTGTACAATTCACTGTTTCTACCTTATCTTAACTACTGTGTAGAAGTCTGGGGAAACACCTACAAGACCAACCTACAGTCAATATGCACATTACAAAAAAGAGCTATAAGGATAATAAATAATGTAGGATATAGAGACCATACCAAGTCGTTTTTAAAGTCACATGTCGTAAAGTTCATTGATTTAGTTAAATTTAAGACAGCACAAGTCATGTACAGGGCAATTAATAATCAACTCCCAACTAATATACAAAAAATATTTAAAAAAAGAGACAATGATTATAATCTGAGATAAGACTTAAACTTTACAAAACCCAAGATACGAACAACCAAGAAAAGTATGTGCATATCTGTCTGTGGGGTGGATTTGTGGAACAGCCTGGAGCCGGAACTGAAACTATGTACAAACAGAAATCAATTCAAAAAGAGGTATAAACATTATTTGCTGAAAGGATATATGTTAGAAGGGTAGTATTTATATGTACGATTCACTATGCTCACTCTGGGACACTATGGAATGGTGGGTGGGACAGCACTGTGTATATCTGTGTTGTTTGAGGCTGGTTTTGATGTATGGACATCAGTGTATGTTAGGATGGATGGGTGTTAATGTTGATATGTACAAAATACAGTTAATTGTTTACTTGGGGTCTTAAATGTGGTAATTTGTATATAATTCACATGGGTGTATTTATGGAAAAGAGGAGCTGGAATTAATAAGTGTTCACTTCTTCCTTCTCTCTTTCGAACACTGTATACTGTTACTTTATTGCATTTGTCATTTGTTTTGTTTTTGTTTTACTTTTTTGTTCGCAATAAAGTATCTAATCACTTGTTTATTCAATCAGTTTTCAGAGAGTTCATACTCTTATCTCTCCTCTCTTCTAGGGTTGCCAGACTTGTCCTCGCTCTGCTCGTCTTCCTCCACTCATTCACATTTACACTCACACATGCATTCATTAAAGATTATTGTGCTTATTCTGAGCCTGCATCTGCACTTGGGTTTGTCCGAATCATGTCAGATATAAATGCTGATGTACCAACATTAAGATTGCAAGGAAATCAGTTTGTTTTGCAGAAGATAACATTTCCTGAGAAAAAAATCAGAAGTAATTAAATCAGTAAGTAAATCAGAAGTAATAATTTTAATCCACACTTCAGTACAGAACAAAACTTTTAAAGCAACACTGTGACTGCTCTCCTATGAAGATACTTTCATTAAGTTTGAATCAAACAAACAGCTCCATTTTGGTTTTGTCACTACAGTATAAACTGGGACTGTTTAGGCAAACATCAAAGTGAATGACTCTTAAGCCTACAGCAAACTTGCAAATCTAAAAGCAACCATGTTAGACAAACAACAAAAGAATCAGAACCCTGTTAAACTTCTAAGCTTTTGTTCCAAGGGGATAATACCATTTGTGAGCAGAGAACCAACAAGCTTTTCATCCGAAAGTTGACAAGATTCACCCCTTCATTAATACAGCTGGCTAAAATCTGACACGGTCATGTTTATTATATACGCTGAATGGAAAATGTTCACGGCAGGGGTGTTGCTTGGCAACATCTTTATGATGCAAAGTGATTTCCTCAATAGACTAAAATGTGACATCCTGTGTGGGAAAGTACTGAGAAACAACTGCTCCAAAAGTGTCTTCACTGATTGAGTTGTTGTGAAATTCTTATGAAGGGAAATCTACTCAAACGTATTTAGTCTTCTGTAAGAAAAAAAACATCAGCCTTCCCACTCTCTCACTTCCATTAATTACTCGCCCTTCTCTCCTGTCTGTGTCTCCCCCTCCATCAGTGTTCAGCTGGCTCTCTGCCTGATCATCACCCTGTCAGCAGCGATTCTTTGGACTAACAGAGCAGCATAACAACCAACTTACACAGCTCAGTGTTTTCTGTCTGCTCTCTGTTTCACAGCCACTACATTCAGTCCTCCATGAACATCTGATAATGGACTAGTTTCTGTACTTGTCCTTTTAGATCTTAGTGCAGCTTTTGATACTATTGATCATAATATTCTACTTGATAGATTAGAACACTATGTTGGACTTAATGGAACTTCGTTGCAGTGGTTTAGATCTTATTTATCTGATAGGTTCCAGTTTGTTCATGTAAATGATGAGTTTTCTCTCAGCTCAAAGCTTAGTCATGGAGTTCCACAGGGATCTGTGCTTGGCCCTACTCTTTTTAGTTTATATATGCTTCCGTTAGGCAACATTATTAGAAAGCACTGTATACATTTTCACTGTTATGCAGATGACACACAATTATACCTGTCAATGAAGCCAGATGATACTAATCAATTAGCCAAGTTAGAAGCCTGTCTTAAGGAAATCAAAGTTTGGATGACTTGTAATTTTCCTGCTATTAAATTCAGATAAGACTGAAGTCATTCTTGTTGGTCCAAAAAACCTTAGAAATTCCTTTCCAAATCAAACTTTCAGTTTGGATGCAGTTACTCTTTCTCTTAATAGCTCTGTGAGGAACCTTGGAGTTATTTTTGATCAGGATTTGTCCTTCAATTCACATATTAAATTTGTTTCTAAGACTGCCTTCTATCATTTGCGTAATATTGCCAAGATTAGGAGCATCTTGTCTCAGAGTGATGCTGAGAAGCTGATCCACGCTTTTGTTAGCTCGAGATTAGATTATTGTAATTCTTTATTATCAGGTTGTCCTAAAACATCTTTAAAAAGTCTTCAGCTGATCCAAAATGCTGCAGCAAGAGTTTTAACAGGTACTAGAAAGAGAGATCATATCTCTCCGGTTCTGGCCTCCCTTCATTGGCTTCCCATAGAGTTTAGAATTAAGTTTAAAATCCTTCTTCTTACTTACAAAGCTCTAAACAATCAGGCTCCTTTTTATTTAAAAGATCTGATACTACCGTATCATCCTAACAGAGCACTACGCTCCCAAAATGCAGGTTTACTTGTAATACCTAGAATCTCCAAAAGTACAATGGGAGGCAGAGCCTTCAGTTATCAAGCTCCTCTCCTGTGGAATCAGCTGCCAATCTGGATTCGGGAGTCAGACTCGATCTCTGTTTTTAAGAATAGGGCTAAAACCTACCTTTTTGATATAGCCTACAATTAGGGAGGGATCATGTGTTTTCTGAACCCTCCCTTAGTTATGCTGCTAATAGGTTTAGTCAGCCGGGGGACCTCCAGTAATGCACTGGGCCTCACTCCTTTCCTCACTCTCTATGAAATATTTTTTTTTTGCTGGTCATTAACATTTGTTTGTTCTCTCCCATAGATTGAGTCCCCATCGTGCTGTTTGCTCTCTACATGTCTGTTCTTTTCTTCTTCTCTATCCCCTCACCCCCCAGCCAGTCGCAGCAGATGACTGCCCCTCCCTGAGCCTGGTTCTGCTGGAGGTTTCTTCCTGTTAAAAGGGAGTTTTTCCTCTCCACCGTCGCCAAGTGCTTGCTCACAGGGGATCGCCTGATTGCTGGGGTCTTTCTGCAACTGTGGGGGTCCTCCCTACAGTTGATAGTGCTATGAGATGACTGTTGTTGTGAAATGGCGCTATATAAATAAAGTTGAATTGAATTGAATTGAATTGAATCTATACGGACCACTGAAGAGAAGCATCAACACCGTCTATCACAGTAGCCATTGGTGCTTAAATTCTTTGATCTGTTGAAACTGTGGCTCTGTGATTCCATTCTGAATGTGTTCAGCAACTAAATCGGACACGGCTACACCTGAGATTGAGAGTCGCAGCTGACCAGAGGCTGCGCTACACTTTCTCATTTTGACAAGGTTGTAAAAATTCTGTCATAATCTATTACTACTTGTCATTTCAATTTTTATATAATAAAATGCCAGACAGCTTTTGTTTTGGCTCACATATTCAGTTTTAAATATGAACCTACAGGATACAGCATGTAAATTATGCATATTTGTTTATTATTTAATTAAACTGATAAACAGAGACTGACAAGATATTAGATAAGTGCTATTTATTATGTGGTATAAAGTGGACAGGTGGAAATTACAGTTATAGTTAGATCATCCTATGTGTAATCTATCAACAGCCTTCAGATGTTTCTGTCATGGGCAAAAAAAATCTGCTAATGACAGACAATATTGTTGCAACATTGTGTGGAGGTTGGGGACAGTGCCTTTGGCATGGCAAACTGGGGTGGTGGTTCCTCTTTTGAAAAAGGGGGACCGGAGGGTGTGTTCCAACTTTAGGGGGATCACACTTCTCAGCCTCCCTGGGAAGGTCTATGCCAGAGTACTGGAGAGGACAGTCCAACTGCTGGTCGAACCTCGGATTCAGGAGGAGCAATGTGGTTTTCATCCTGGTTGTGGCACATCGGACCAGCTCTTTACCCTCTTGAGAATCCTTGAGGGATCGTGGGCGTTTGCCCAACCAGTCCACATATGTTTTGCGGACTTGGAGAAAGCATTTTATCGTGTCCCTCGTGGTCTCTTGTGGGGGGTGCTGTGGGAGTATGGGGTATCAGGCTTGTTGTTACAAGTTATTCAGTCCCTATACGACCGTTGTGAGAGTTTGGTTCATATTGCCAACACCCAGTCAAATTCGTTTCCAGTGAGAGTTGGACTCTGCCAGGGCTGCCCTTTGTCACCGATTCTGTTCATAATTTTTATGGACAGAATTTCAAAGCCAGCCAAGAAATGGAGGGTGTCATGCTTGGTGGCCACAGGATCTCATCTCTGCTGTTTCCAGATGATATTGTCCTGTTGGCTTCATCCAGCAATGACCTACAGGTCCTACTGGGACGATTTGCTGCTGGGTGTGAAGCGGCTGGGATGAGAATCAGCACCTCCAAGTCCAAGTCCATGGTCCTCAGACGGAAAAGGGTAGACTGTCCTCTCCGGGTTGGGGACAAGCTCCTGCCCCAAGTGGAGGAGTTTAAGTATCTCGGGGTCTGATTGAGGGGAGGGGAGAATGGAGTGAGAAATTGACAGACAGATCGGAGCAGCATCCTCAGTGATGCGGATGTTGTACCGGTTTGTCATGGTGAAGAGGGAGCTGAGCTCTAAGGTGAAGCTGTCGATTTACTGGTCAATCTACGTTCCTACTCTCACCTATGGTCACGAGCTTTGGGTAATGACCGAAAGAATGAGATCGCGGATATAAGCGGCTGAAATGAGCTTTCTCTGTAGGATTGCTGGACTCACCCTCAGAGATAGGGTGATGAGCTCAGTCATCTGGGAGAGGCTCAGAGTAGAACCACTGCTCCTCCACATCGAAAGGAGCCAGTTGAGGTGGTTTGGACATCTGATCAAGATGCCTCTTGGATGCCTCCCACTTGAGGTGTTTTGGGCACATCCCATTGGCAGGAGACCCTGGGGCAGACCCAGGACTTGTTGGAGAGACTATGTCCCCCAGCTGGCCTGGGAACGTCTTGGTATCCTCTCTGAAGAGCTGGAGCAGGTGGCCGGGGAGAGGGAAGTCTGGGCTTCTCTGCTTGAACTGCTGCCTCCGCAACCTGGACCTCCGGAAAAGCGGTAAAAGATAGATGGATGGATGGACAAACAATATTCAGTCCATGCAACTTGTGCAGCTGACAGTTTCTTCATAATTTTCTTTATAGTTCTTCATTCAGAGCTTAATTAAATTTATATTTAAACTGATGTGGTGCTGTTTTTTTCTTCTTTGATTGCTAATTAATTTTTTTCTACATAAATGCCACTTTCTCTGTCAGAAATACACAAAACAAATGCAAAACAAAACTTAAAATCTAATACAGAGACTTCATAACATGGAAACATTTATGTTCATTATAATTTAACTTGGTGTTGGTGTCTGTACTTGTTCACTTCTAAATTTACCCCAACATTATTATGTAGAAAGGCCTACATCTGTCACGTTACTGCCTTCCTGGTAGTTCAGGATGAGCTGAAGGAGGACCCAGGGTGCGGACTGAACTCCAGAGTAACATTTTATTAATGAACAGAAAACTCAAAGAACTAAAAGTAACATAAATAAACAACTGCTCCGGGGCAGAAAACAACGCAAGGAAGCCAAAATGAACAATGATGACGCCAGGACGAGCACAAGTACAAACTCACATAAATAGGAAAACTAATCACTGTAGACGCCAGACAGGTGGGAGCAATCAAGGGCTAAATCAATAACACACAGGGAAAAGAGACAGGACGGATGGGGCTACACAGACAATCACAGACAGGGGATGCACAGAAAACATGACACTGAACATGCAGGACACAATACAGGGAGGGCAGTGGCAAAGCATAACTGTGAACATAATCATAATCCCAAGGAGCGGGACCAAAAACTACAAAACATAATTAGTCATAATCATGAAAATAAATACAATGGCCAAACTAAAGCTGAGGCAGGGAAATAAAAACTATAACTGAGGCTGAGGACATGAAATGACGCAAACCGGGGAGACATAGAAGGCAATAACTATACTAAATAATAATGATGATAATAATAATCACAAAGAAACGACATAAGCAAGCGGTGAACCTGACAACATCTACAAATTGTTGAAATCAGTCAAACTGTCTAATTCATTTGTAAGGAGGCGGTGATTTTCCTGTAAATTCATAGCAAAGATCTGAAGTAGACTATTACTGTTTTATTACTACCAAGACTAGAAAGGCCAGCTTAAAAAAAAGATATGATTCTCCTGACTGGTGTGAAGTTTATGTGTAAAAACATCTTAGCTGGGTCTTTTTATATTCCACTCACAGTCGTCGTCGTCGGCTCCAAGCTCGTGTCCGAGCATTGATTTCATCTTAGTTTTCAGGACGTTGCCATCTGTGATCGATGTCGATGGCGGATGTGGCTCTGAAGGCCCAGCCTATGACAGAACTGTCGTGGGCAGAAGTCACATTTTATTGTGGGTGGGGGATGTGGTTGGTTTTGTTTTTCTTGTCTTCGTTTGTGTTTATCATCATCCTGTTGTTTTCTGACCCTCTCAAATGAGTCTGTGCCTTCCCAAGTTCTTCTTCTCCAGGCTGCTCTGTCGGTGGCAAATTGCTCCTAAGATCTTTTGTCTATGTTAGCTTGCTTCAGGGAACATTTTAGCTGGTCCTTGTAGTGCAGTTTTGGCCTACCATGTGGTCTTTTTCCTGTCTCAAGCTCCCCCTGGAGCATGATTCGTGGTAGTTTGGTGGGGTCCATCCGTACGACATGTCCTGTCCATCGAAGGCGGTGCTGCAAGATGGTAGCTTCCACACTAGGCAGCAGAGCACGCTTGAGAATCTCATTGTTTGAAAGTCGATCCTCCCAACAAATGCCAAGTATTTGTCTGAGCTTTCTCTGTTGGAAGTTCTCAAGGCACTTGATATCGCGACGATACAAGGTCCAGGCTTCACAGGCGTAAAGAAGGGCGGAAAGAACAACGGCCCGAAAAACCATGATTTTGGTGCGGATGGTTGTCGCATGATTATTGAAGACTCAATGACAAAGGCGTCCATATGTGGACGCCTTTATCCACATGTGGACTCACAGTAACTTACACATTAACTGGTTTACTATGATCAGAAAATCTGATTTAATTTAATGATGATAAAAGTTATTTTATAAAAGAAAAAAAAGTATTATTATCATACAGTGTTTACTGTGCTTGTCTATACATTTTAAAAAGCCAAAAATTGAAGATGCATCATATTATTACTGAACTGTAGACATTTAAAGACAAAAGCTATAGCTAGGAAGTCCTCATAAAAACCTTTATAAAATAAAGTATTTACAGATTATTACAAAACCTTCTAACCCTCAAGATTAAAGTGGAATGGGGGTGGAATCACGAGGGACCTCACGATACGTATCATATTGGGACACTTGGGCCATGATGGAATACTATCATGATACTATGATTCCTTAAGTATTGTGATACCAGCATGGTGATGTAGCGGTTAGCACCACTGCCTCACAGTAAGAAGATCATGGGTCAAATCCACCAACCAGCAGGGCCTTTCTGTGTGGAGTTTGCATGTTCTCCCCATGCTTGTGTGGGTTTACTTTGGATGCTCCATTTTCCTCCCATATACCAAAAACATGGAAGTTAGGTTAACTGGAGACTTTCAGTGGTGTGAAAAAAGTGTTTGCCCCCTTCCTGATTTTTCATTTTTTTGTGTCACACTTAAATATTTCAGATCATCAAACAAATTTAAATATTAGACAAAGATAACACAAGTAAACACAAAATTCAGTTTTTAAATGAAGGTGTTTATTATTAAGGGGAAAAAAATCCAAACCTACATGGCCCTGTGTGAAAAAGTGATTGCCTCCTAAACCTGATAACTGGTTGGGTCACCCTTAGCAGCAACAACTGCAATCAAGTGTTTGTGATTACTGGCAATGAGACTTTTACAGCGCTGTGGAGGAATTTTGGCCCACTCGTCTTTGCAGAATTGTTGTAATTCAGCCGCACTGGAGGGTTTTCAAACATGAACCGCCTTTTTAAGGTCATGCCACAGCATCCCAATCGGATTCAGGTCAGGACTTTGACTAGGCCACTCCAGTCTTCATTTTGTTTTTCTCAAGCCATTCAGAGGTGAACTTGCTGGTGTGTTTTGGATCATTGTCCTGCTGCAGAACCCAAGTGCTCTTCAGCCTGAGTGACATGTTTCGGGACCCAGGAGACAGACACTGACACGGGCAGATAGTGAACAATAATCTTTATTAGAGTGAAAGGGTGTGTAGTGCAAGTGTGAGTGCGTGGATAGAGTTCTGGTCACTGGAGCTGAGCACCCTGGACGGAGACCCGGCAACCCTGGAACATACAAGCACAAACAATTACTTTTGTCCCACGCAAGTGACAAGCTACAGGTAGTGAGGCTTACTTGGCGGGAGCACAGGTTACGTCCTGCTGAGAACCAGCGGCCGTGCAACGTGGAGGTGAAGGTGTCCGTGAACGTGCTAGGGCTTCCACCCGTGGCTGTGATAAGGACAGATCTTCCAGTGACTCCGGCTGTGACACCACAGGCCGGGACGATGACAATCCAGATGATGACGAGGTGAGTGAATCCACAGAGCGTGGTGACGATGAGACAACAGATGCTGATGACAGTAACTCTACTGATAACGGTGGCCAATACTCCTGCAACTGATACAGCAGTAGTTCAGGAATTTGAGGAGCAAGACGTACCGGTAGTCGTGGTGGTAGCGAACCGCTACGTGTGCGTGTTGGCGTAACCCCGTCAGCTGGGGCCGCAGGTCCGCCGCCAGGAGGGTCCACCTGTGCACAGGGGTAGAGGTTAGGAGTTGAGTAACAGACAGTTCTCTTACGTGCTTGACTCTGAACAGAAGTCCTTGATGAGGTAAGAGAAGTTCTTGACGAAGCCAGAGAAGTTCCAGACGAGACGAGAGAGTAACCTGACGAGGCCAGAGAGCGGAGTTCAGGTTCTTTCTCTGACGAGGAGGACAGACGACTTCGTGCTGGGCTGTCAGCAACGCTGGCTTTTAACAACTGCTGATTAACACCTGTGGGTCTGTGCGCAGCTGGAGTTAATGATGTTAATGACGGCCCAGAGGCCGCCATGACAGTACTCCCCCCTCTAGCAGTGCCTCCAGGCACCTGCCCAATCCTACCTGGATTCGCCCGATGGAAATCGCGAATCAGCTGTTTATCCAGGATCGACGCTGGGCGAATCCAAGAACGATCCTCCGGTCCAAAGCCCTCCCAGTCCACCAAATACTGAAGGCCACGACCCCGCCTGCGGACATCCAAGATGGCAGTCACCCCCCAGGCCGGATGGCCATCGATCATCCTTGGGGGTGGGGGAGCCGCAGGAGCAGGGCACAGGGGGTCAGAGACGTACGGCTTGACCTGGGAGACATGAAAGGTGGGGCAGATACGCATTGAAGAGGGGAGAGACAAGCGCACAGACACAGGGTTAACAATACGATTAATGGTGTAGGGGCCAATGAAGCGCTTAGTAAGCTTACGTTTTTCAGCCGGCACACCAATATTCCGGGTTGACAACCAAACCTTCTGACCCACCTTATAGTCCGGGGCGGGTCTCCTATGCCGGTTGGCCACCTGGATATTACGTTTAGTGGTCTTCAGCAAGGCTTGACGAGCGAGGAGCCAAACTCGCCGGCAGCGCTTAATGTGTGCCTGGACTGAAGGAACCGCTACCTCCTTTTCCTCCTCAGGAAACAACGGAGGATCAAACCCACAAGTAGCTTTAAACGGGGAGACGCCCGTGGCCGTGGAGATCGTGGCGTTGTGAGCGTACTCAATCCAGGGCAGGAACTTGCTCCAGGAGGATGAGCAGGAGGAGATGACACAACGAAGGGCGGCTTCCAGCTCCTGATTAGCCCGTTTGCACTGACCATTACTTTGGGGGTGATAACCAGAAGAGAGGCTGGCTGTGACTCCTAGTGCCGCACAGAAAGCCTTCCAAACTTGAGATACAAACTGGGGTCCTCGGTCAGACACAATATCCGCAGGGATGCCATGAAGACGGACCACATGTTGCACCAGGAGGTCCGCAGTCTCCTGGGCCGAAGGCAGACCCCGAAGTGGCACAAAATGGGCCGCCTTCGAGAACCGGTCCACGATGGTCAACACCGTGGTGTAGTCATCTGAAGTGGGTAACCCAGTCACAAAATCCATCGCTACATGAGACCAGGGGCGTGAAGGAACCGGCAACGGATGTAGTAAGCCCGCCGGGGGGGATGATGTCGTCTTCCCGGTGGCGCACTGAGCGCAGGCCCGGATGTAGCCTACAACGTCCCTCCGTAACCCTGGCCACCAGAAGGTCCTTTGGAGAAGATCCACGGTCCGACCCACTCCAGGATGACAAGCCAACTTGGAAGCGTGACCCCACTCAATCACCTTGCCTCGGACAGTGCGTGGAACAAACAAGCGGCCCGGGCCCCCCCCCCCCCCCCGGGGTCCGGCTCGGTCTTCTGAGCCTGGCGAACCGTCTTGCAGATTCCCCAGGACAGGACGCCCACGACGCAGGAAGGCGGCAGGATAGGGGTCTCCTGGTCCTCGGAGGATGGGGGGTCAAACTGCCGGGAGAGGGCATCCGGCTTACCGTTCTTGCTTCCCGGCCGGTACGTGATGGTAAAGTTAAACCGGCCGAAGAAGAGGGACCAGCGAGCCTGGCGTGCATTCAGGCGCTTCGCCGTCCTGAGGTACTCCAATTACAGTGATCAGTCCAAACCACGAACGGCTGAGCAGCCCCCTCCAGCCAATGTCTCCATTCTTCCAAGGCCAGTTTCACAGCCAGTAACTCCCTGTCCCCGATGCTGTAGTTCCTCTCTGCAGGGGTGAGACGATGAGAGAAAAAAGCACAAGGACGAATCTTACCATCCTCAGGGGACCGTTGGGAGAGTACAGCTCCAACTCCCGCATCAGACGCGTCCACCTGCACCAAGCACTGCAGCTTCGGGTCCACCTGGGTAAGGACTCGGGCCGAGGCGAACTCCCTCTTGAGCTTCTCAAACGCACCGGCTGCTTCCTTACTCCAGCAAAATGGGATCTTAGGGGAGGTGAGAGCAGTCAAAGGACAGGCAATATTACCAAAGTTGGGCACGAACCTCCTATAAAAATTAGCAAACCCCAGGAAACCCTGAAGCTGCTTTCTGGAGGTGGGTGCAGGCCATTCCACCACTGCTTTGACCTTGGCAGGGTCAGGAAGCACCTGGTTCCGAGCAATAATAAATCCAAGGAAGGAGGTCTGATCAGTGTGGAACTCACATTTCTCGGCCTTGACGAACAACTGGTTCTCCAGGAGGCGCTGTAATACCCTGCGGACATGCACCCGATGTTCCTCTAGTGTGCGGGAGAAGATGAGGATGTCATCAAGATAAACAAAAACAAACGAGTTCAAAAAATCCCGAAGTACATCATTAATCAAACGCTGGAAGACGGCCGGAGCGTTAGTTAACCCAAACGGCATTACCAGGTACTCAAAATGACTGCTGGGGGTCCGAAAAGCCGTCTTCCACTCATCTCCTTCACTAATGCGCACTAGATGATAGGCATTCCTAAGGTCCAGTTTAGTAAACCAGGATGCCCCCTGGAGGGAGTCAAACGCAGTGTTCATCAAGGGCAGAGTATATTTATCCTTGACTGTTATTTCACTCAGGCCCCGGAAGTCGATACAGGGGCGTAGTGAACCGTCCTTCTTTCCAACAAAAAAAAATCCGGCCCCCACTGCCAAAGACGACGGGCGGATGATACCAGAAGCCAAGGACTCCTTAATGTACGTATCCATGGCCTCACGCTCCAGGGCTGATAGGCTGTAAAGGCAGCTGGCAGGCAGAGGGGCCCCAGCCTTCAGATTGATGGCGCAGTCATACGGACGATTGGGGGGTAAAGACAACGTCCGAGACTTGCTGAACACTTGCCCCAAATCGTGATAAACCTCTGGCACTTTAGACAAATCCGGTGGGGATGAATTTGGCAGAGGCACCTTAACGGATGGGGCGCACGCCGCTGATTGGAGACAGGCGCTAAGGCAGAACGTACTCCATGCCGTTATTCTCCCAGCTTGCCAATCAATAGTGGGGTTATGTAGGCGCAGCCAGGGGTACCCCAGAATAACGGGCGAAGAAGAAACGGGCAGCACTAAGAACTGAATCTCCTCCCTGTGATTCCCTGAGACAATTATTGACACAGGGGCTGTCTGAAGGTTAATGGTGGTCAAGGAAGCCTTAGACAGGGTGATCAATCTGACAGGGGGTTCTAAAGTCTGACAGCTAAGGCCCATCCGGGTTGCCAGGTCTCTAGAAATGAAATTCTGCTCAGCTCCAGAATCAACTAACGCTAGTGTGGAGTGTTCAGTGTGTGTATGAATGAGTCTGAGGGGTAGATGACAACAAGTAAGGGGTTCCTCTGAGTTCTTGCCCGTGAATCCCCCTACTGCGATCCACGGGCCTTCCCTTTTAACTTACTCGGACATTCGGAAACCCCATGTGACTCCTTCCCACAATAGAAACATAGGCCTTGATCTCTACGGCGTTGTTTCTCAGCTGCTGATACCTTGGAATGACCCATAATCATGGCTTCCTGATCCGGGGCCTCCTCTGACGCGGGTAGAGCGAGAAGAGGAGAGTTAGGAACGCGAGGGTGGGGTTTAACCGAACGGGAGATAACTCGTCGTCCAGCCGCCCGCTCCCTTAATCTGCTATCGATACTAACTGCTAGGGCAATCAAATCTTGCAAATTGTCTGGTTTTTCCCGTGCCGCTAACTCATCCTTTAGCTCATCGTTGAGACTACGTAGGAAAATGCCACAAAGTGATGGCTCCCCCCACCCAATCTCTGCGGCCAGGACCCGGAAGTCAATGGCGTAATCTGCAGCTGCTCTCTTTCCCTGCTGTAAGCTTAGAAATCGTTCAGTCAACACCTCACCCCTATCCGTATGATCAAATACAGACAAAAATTCTGACACAAATTCCTGGTAAGAAAGCAGGGAATAGCTAGGCTTAGCCATGATCGAATACGCCCAGTCTAACGCTCTTCCTGCCAGCAAATTTATGACATAGCCTATCCGGCTAGAATCGAGAGAAAAATCCCCCGGCACACGCAGAAAAACTGACTCACATTGTAATATGAATCCTCGGGCTTCCCCGAGTTTGCCGCTGAACCGGGCAGGTGTAGGAATTGGGGTGAGACGAGAGGACGAGGAGGTGTTAGCTTGTCCTGACGCTAAGCCTGCAGAGGCTGAGATGTTTGCGGTCGGGGGAAACGTCTGGTGTCCTTCCAAACGATCCAGCCGACTATTAATTGAAGTTAATTGGGTTAAGATTACTGTCTGCTGGTGGGCTAGTAAATCTACCCGGGCACTAAGAGTGTTAGTTAAGCGCGACAGTGAGCTGTCCGCTGGGTCAACGTGACGGAGTCGTACTGACATGTTTCGGGACCCAGGAGACAGACACTGACACGGGCAGATAGTGAACAATAATCTTTATTAGAGTGAAAGGGTGTGTAGTGCAAGTGTGAGTGCGTGGATAGAGTTCTGGTCACTGGAGCTGAGCACCCTGGACGGAGACCCGGCAACCCTGGAACATACAAGCACAAACAATTACTTTTGTCCCACGCAAGTGACAAGCTACAGGTAGTGAGGCTTACTTGGCGGGAGCACAGGTTACGTCCTGCTGAGAACCAGCGGCCGAGCAACGTGGAGGTGAAGGTGTCCGTGAACGTGCTAGGGCTTCCACCCGTGGCTGTGATAAGGACAGATCTTCCAGTGACTCCGGCTGTGACACCACAGGCCGGGACGATGACAATCCAGATGATGATGAGGTGAGTGAATCCACAGAGCGTGGTGACGATGAGACAACAGATGCTGATGACAGTAACTCCACTGATAACGGTGGCCAATACTCCTGCAACTGATACAGCAGTAGTTCACAAATTTGAGGAGCAAGACGTACCGGTAGTCGTGGTGGTAGCGAACTGCTACGTGTGCGTGTTGGCGTAACCCCGTCAGCTGGGGCCGCAGGTCCGCCGCCAGGGGGGTCCACCTGTGCACAGGGGTAGAGGTAAGGAGTTGAGTAACAGACAGTTCTCTTACGTGCTTGACTCTGAACAGAAGTCCTTGATGAGGTAAGAGAAGTCCTTGATGAGGTAAGAGAAGTTCTTGACGAAGCCAGAGAAGTTCCAGACGAGACGAGAGAGTAACCTGACGAGGCCAGAGAGCGGAGTTCAGGTTCTTTCTCCGACGAGGAGGACAGACGACTCCGTGCCGGGCTGTCAGCAACGCTGGCTTTTAACAACTGCTGATTAACACCTGTGGGTCTGTGCGCAGCTGGAGTTAATGATGTTAATGACGGCCCAGAGGCCGCCATGACACTGAGGTCACGAACGGACGGACGGACATTCTTTTTTTTTTGGTAGACAGAAGAATTCATGGTTCCATTTACCACAGCAAGTCTTCCAGGTCCTGAAGCAGCAAAACGGCCCCAGACCAGCACACCTCCATTTTTTACTGTTGATATGATGCCCCTTTTCTGAAATACTGTGTTACTTTTACGCCACATGTAATGGGACACACACCTTCCAAAAAGTTCAACTTTTGTCTCGTCAGTCCACACATTTTTTTCCCAAAAGTCTTGGGGATCATCAAGATGTTTTCTGGAAAAACCAAGAGGAGCCTTTATGTTCTTTTTGCTCAGCAGTGGTTTTCGTCTTGGAACTCTGCCATGCAGGCCATTTTTGCCCAGTCTCTTTCTGATGGTGGAGTCATGAACACTGACCTTAACTGAGGCAAGTGAGGCCTGCAGCTCTTTGGATGTTGTTGTAGGGTCTTTTGTAAACTCTTGGATGAATTGTTGCTGTGCTCTTGGGTTAATTTTGGTCAGCCAGCCACTCCTGGGAAGGTTCACCACTGTTCCATGTTTTTGCCATTTGTGGATAATGGCTCTCACTGTGGTTTGCTGGAGTCCCAAAACTTTGGAGATGGCTTTATGACCTTTTCCAGACTGATAGATCCAACTTATTTGTTTCTCATTTGTTCTTGAATTTCTTTGGATCGCAGCATGATGTCTAGCTTTTGAGGATCTTTTGGTCTACTTCACTTTGTCAGGAAGGTGTCATGTACACTGCGTATTTACGCAGCGCATGGAGGAATTGGAGATGAGCCCAAATGCTGGTGAAGAGTGTGCTTTATTCACAAAAAAACAATAATAAAGTGTCCAGCTGCAAACCAATATACACGTGCTGCAGGGAGAGGAGGAAGTTCACGTCACGCCTTTGGGCCCAGCTGGCTGCCCAAGGGAAAACACAAAGCATGAACTTGAAAATTAGATAAAGAGGAGAGAGTTCACATCACGCCTCCAGGGTCAGACTGGACCTCTGGAGGGAATACAAAGAAACGTGAACCAAACGAGGAGAGGAGACTTACTGGTGGAAGATCCTGAGTGAAGCTGGCTCTGGGAAAAATCAACACCAAAATAAGCCTGAGGAAAAGTAACGAGTCAAAGGAAAGACTCCCAGTCACCGAAGAACGATTAGGAATGGATGTAGACAAGTGCTGAAACTGACTAACGCCGTGACAGTGAGTGAATGAAATGACAGGAAATAAATACACAGTGAGCTAATGACACAAGTGAATACAGGAGTGCGCGGCCACTGCAGGTGCACTGATTACATGCTGCTTGCTGCAGCGGCCGTGAACAACCAGTGAAAAAGTGCCTAGAGGGAGAGGGGCAGAGTCGGACACAAAAACAGAGAAAATAAAATACAACAAAAGTCTGTGCCTGGGGTCAGAAGGACATGAGGGCCCCCCCCCAACGGGTGGATTCCAGACACCACAGGTAACATCAACAGAGTCACAGAGAGAGAGACCCCCCCCCCCCCCAAGCCAAAATCGCAACAAACTACCCAGGGCGGGAGGTGGAGGAAACAGGTTTGGAAAGAATGAAAACACAACCCTACTCAGGGCCCACACCAACCCAACACATAATACACCCACAAAACAAGGGACAAACCCCACCAACCCCACAAGGCAAAGAATAGGCCCCCACAGTCTCAAAAAGTCCAAAAGTTCAGAAGGCTGACCAAAATCCCAGGCCCAGTGGGTGGTGTGGTGAGACTGGTCAGGCAGCCCTTGGCTCTGGCAGACCGCCCGACCCGGAGACCAAATTCTTCGGGTGGCCGGCCAGCGTTGCTGAGCCACCAGTACTGAAGGGATGCGCACGGAGGCGGCCTACCCACCGGGAGGCTCAAAGGTGGGAGGCCGGACTGGAGGGAGAGAACCCCAATGGCATCAGATGGCGGGGGCCCGTGGACCACGATGGTGTCCTGCGGCGGAGGAAGGGAGGCCCAGAAGGCCTCAGCATCCCCAGGCTGGCTGGCGACTGCAGCTTGGGACCTCATTGCACCCGCGGCGGTCCCGGTCTGGGACATCGTTGCACCCATGGTGGGACTCAGCTGGGCCAACGCTGCACCCTCAAAGGTCTCGGGCTGGGACATTGTAGCGCCCGCGGTGACTACTGACTGGAGCTAAGCTGTACCCGTGGTGGTCCCAACCTGGGACATAGCAACGTCCATAACGACCTCCACAGCGAGCTCGGATGACCAACCTGGATCCTCAGCGGCCTCAGGCAGCGTTGGCTGCTCTCCGGCAACCCTGGCAGGGAGCTCAGACACAGGAGAGAGAGAGAGACCAGGTCAGGGTTGCCAGTAGCGGCAGAGCCCGGCAAGGTGAGCCTGGGTGCAGTGGTGACCTGCCCCTGGCTCTCCTCACCAAGAGTCAGGCAAGACGGCTCCACAACAGGCAAGAGAGAAACTAAGGAGCGTACTTGCCTGAACTCGGGCTCCACCGCCGTCCAGGACTCCGAAGATCCAGGATGTGATGGCTCATCAGGCTGAGGAGGTGCAGCACCCACGGAGGTCCCGAGTCTGGACGGAACCCCCACCTTGACCTTCACCGGGGAAGCTGGACTCCCGTCGTTGTCTACGGGGACCCCAGGTGGCGGTGGATCCTCTCCAGCGACCCTAAGAGGAATCTCAGGAATGACAGGAGAAGAAAGGTGGTTAGGGTCGCCAGTAGCGGTGGAGCCCGGCGAGGCAAGTTCAGATGCAGCTGAGGGCTGCACCCGATTCTCCTCACCAAGAGGCAGACAAGATCTCTCTAAAACAGGCTTGAGAAAAACAAGGTAGATTACTTGCCTGTCCTCAAGCTCCACCGCCGTCCAGGACTCCGTCGATCCCGACAACAACGTCTTGGACCCGGTCTGCTGGAGGTCTGGTTCAATGGGTGACTCCGCTGCATCAGCTCCCACAGCAGGCGTGATGGTGGCAGCAGTCTCAGGGCCCCCAGGCGCTGTCTCCCATGCTGGTGGCTCATCCGGCGTTTTGGCTGGGGACTGCCTCACCGCCGACCCTGGGATAGGATCCTTCAGGGCCTCTGGTTCCTCCCCCTTCTGGCGACTTGGTTCTGGGGCTCTCGGGAGCACACAGAGGGAACACGGAGAGGACTTGTGAGGGATTTTTACATGCCGCTGGTGCAGAGAACTCAGGGGACTGTGAACCCTGAGTCTCTTGGCTAGGGAACAGGCAAAATTGTTCAACAATAATAGGAATAGAAGAAGAAAGAACTTGCCTGTTCTCCTGGTTCTCGGTGTCTCCAGCAGTGTCTGGAGCATCCTTATCCCTCTCCGTGTCCAACTCAGGGCCGGGCTCCTCATTAAGTGGAGGAGAAACCTCCCAAACAGGCATGGAGGCGGGAGAGGCTGGAGGAAAAACTGCCCCCTCCACCTTGGCGGATGTAAGAGCTGAGGAGGAGGTGGCTGTAGGTGAGACAGCAGGAGAAAAAAATGGCTCTGCTGCAGGTTTCTCCTCCTCCAGTGAGAGAGGGGTTGCTGGCTGGGTGATGGGTGAACTCTTCGATGTCATGGAGGAACAGGAGTTTCCAGGGAGAGAGCGGGCTCGACTTCGGGTAGGAGCTCCGGTTCTCTCGGAGAGAGTTCCTTAAATTTCAACACCAACTCCAGGAGAAGCCACGGCTTCACCTCCAGGAGAAGCTCAGCCTCTGCCTGCAACACGTTTGTGTTCCTCCGGTTCCTCCGTGGATAGAACGAACCCTGGCTCTGGAGACGGAGGCGGGGCAGGAGAGGGAGAACTACGGGAGGAGGAAGGCTTCTTCCGTCGTGAGCGCCTCTTCATAGGCGGCGACAGCTCCAGCCCCAGAGATTCCCTTCCTGGCTCCTCATAATGCAGGGAGTAGATGGCATGCATGATGTCAGCTGCCTCTGGAATAAGCCAGAGGTTGGAGCACAATTTCATTGCTTCCACTGCGAGGCGTCGAGCTGCTCGAACATCCTCCGGAATGCACAGCCCCTGCGTCAATGGGAAGGCCCTCTCCAGGAGATCCAAAGCGCGCAACACCTTCTCGGAGTCCATAATGTCTGCTCAGGTGGGTGAAAACACACACGGAGAGATGAAAAATAAAGACACGCCTTCACCACTGGGCTCAGACTGGTCACGGCGTACTGTCATGTACGCTGTGTATTTACGCAGCGCATGGAGGAAATGGAGATGAGCCCAAACGCTGGTGAAGAGTGTGCTTCATTCACAAAAAACAATAATAAACAAAGTGTCCAGCTGCAAACCAATATACACATGCTGCAGGGAGAGGAGGAAGTCCACGTCACGCCTTCGGGCCCAGCTGGCCGCCCAAGGGAAAACACAAAACATGAACTTGAAAAGTGGATAAAGAGGAGAGAGTTCACATCACGCCTCCAGGGTCAGACTGGACCTCTGGAGGGAATACAAAGAAACGTGAACCAAACGAGGAGGGGAGACTTACTGGTGGAAGATCCTGAGTGAGGCTGGCTCTGGGAAAAATCAACACCAAAATAAGCCTGAGGAAAAGTGACGAGTCAAAGGAAAGACTCCCAGTCACCAAAAAACGATTAGGAATGGATGCAGACAGGTGCAGAATCTGACGCCGTGACAGTGAGTGAATGAAACGACAGGAAATAAATACACAGCGAGCTAATGACACAAGTGAATACGGGGTGCGTGGCCACTGCAGTGCACTGATTACATGCTGCTTGCTGCAGTGGCCAGTGAACAACCAGTGAAAAAGTGCCTGGAGGGAGAGAGAGGCAGAGTCAGATACAAAAACAGAGAAAAACAAAATACAACAAAAGTCTGTGTCTGGGGTCAGAAGGACATGAGCCCCAAACACATAACAGAAGGTCCTATTTAAGTGATTTCTTGATTGGGAACAGGTGTGGCAGTAATCAGGCTTAGGTGTGGCTAGACAAATTGAACTTTCCAAAAATGTGATAAACCACAGTTAATTTATGTTTTAACGGAGGGGGAGGAGGGTCATCACTTTTTCACACAGGGCCATGTAGGTTTCAGTGCCACCATCTCCCAACCATACATCAGAGCAGGTCTCACTGTAAATCTTCCCTTTCACTCTAGCTGCTATCTTTCTGTGGCAAATCATCCCTCGTCTTCACCCACTCCACCTTGCCTGCACCTCTTGTGCATTTTCCATTGCTTTGGATGTGTATTCCAAGGCATTTAAACTTGCATACCTTCTCTACCTCTACTCCTTGCATCTTTATGGTTACAACTGCCTCCCTTGTATTGTTTTTACTCATTTTCATTCCTCTTCTCTCTAGAGCATACCTCCACCTCTCCAGGTTCTCCTCCACCTGCTCTGTACTTTCACTACAGATTACAATGTCGTCTGCAAACAACATAGTCCACGGAGAATCCAGCCTGACCTTGTTTGTAAGCCTGTCCATCACCACGGCAAACAAGAAGGGGCTCAAAGCCGATCCCTGATGTAATGCCACCCACCCCCACCTTGAATCCATCTGTCACTCCTACAGCACACCTCACCACCATCTCACTGTCCTCATACATGTCCTGCACCACCCTCACATACTTTTCTGCCACCCCTGACTTCTTCATACAGTACCACACTTCCTCTCTTGGCATGCTATTCTCTACGGGGGTGGGGGGTGTTTATAGGCTGATAAGTTCATAGTGGTCAAATTTGACCAAATGTGGTTTATTTTTCAACATAGTCTCCCCTTCGGTCCACACACTTCTTTCATCGGTGTTGCAGCGCTTGGATCCCTGTGGTTTAAAAATAAACCACATTTGGTCAAATTTGACACTCGTAGAGCCACAAAGACACAGTGCAACTCCTTTTGACCTTCTCTAGACTTCTCCATCAGCACTCTTAAAGCAAACACTGCATCTGTTATACTCATTCTTGGCATGAAACCCTAGTGCTGCTCACTGATTGTCACCTCTCTTCTTAACTTGGCTTCACCAAGCCCTTCAGCACCCCTGCCATTTGTGTACTTTTAATAGAGGAATTTATAGATACTCGTGGTCCTGGAACAGGGTCCACTGGGCTCATGGTTAAAGAGATTCACCCAAAAGAATCAAAATATATTTTCAGCTCACCTTGTTGTAGTACTGTACTTCAACCACATGCCACTGACCATCGCTGACACCTCCAGGGATGTAAGGAGAAACCGTAGTCTTGGTTTCACCTGGAAGGCAAAGAGGTCACAGAAGAACCCAAGAAGAAAATGTTATTTAATCAAGAAATTCACAATAATATTAAAGTGCATACTGCAGGTTGATGATGATGATTACAGGTTGAAATTTTTTAAACATTTGTTTATAATGTGTCTTGAAAGTTTCCCTTTAAATGTTAGTACTGCTTTAATTTCAGTTTAAAACACCTAAAGGCAGACATTTTGATGCAAGTGTCAGTTTTCAGAACTGCTCCCAAAAGAGCGATTTAAAAAAAAAATGTTTAATTTTATGTAAAAGGAGCGAAATGTGTGCATCAACTCTCTGTACAGCAGCAGTGCTACTAAAATACATTGGTAATAATTTAGTGGTAGTAGTAATAATTACTGTGTTTGTGCAGATCATGCCAACCTTCAGTTCAGTTTGCCGTTTAATTTTTCTGAACAGAAAATTTATTTCAACACAAAGAAGCTCCAATTTTCAGCTGATTACAGCCACTCCTGCTCAGCTCCAGGTTTCTCAACACTTTAAATTATTTAGTTTTACATTATCTAAAGTGTACAGCTTCGGGGGGAAAAAACAGAACA
Source organism: Pholidichthys leucotaenia (assembly GCA_020510985.1). Taxonomy (NCBI): domain Eukaryota; kingdom Metazoa; phylum Chordata; class Actinopteri; order Cichliformes; family Pholidichthyidae; genus Pholidichthys; species Pholidichthys leucotaenia. The sequence continues at coordinate 120,672,544 of CM035837.1, read as the reverse complement.
TTATGGAGACCAGAACTATAGTGTTTTTGTGTGGAAGTCCAGGGACAGCCTGATTGATGTTTACACCAGGGACAGTGGCTGATTTAACTGGAGGAGAAATGGAAAGACCGCATTGGAGGAAAAAATACTTTCAGGCGTCCTCCCTCCATCGCTAGGGGAAATATGTTATCTCTCTCCACAAACTTGGATGAGCTAACAGAGTTTGCAGGACACTAAAGAAGCAAAGATGAGCACAGAACTGATAGTATAGAGGCTAACAATGCTAATGGCTACTGGACTGTATTAACAGACTGGGTTTGGTTGACCCACTGAACAGGCAAAGGGAAGGGTAAAAGGAAAGGAGGGACTGTGTGTTTCTGAACAACAGATAAGGTTGCACGGTGGCGCAGTGGGTAGCACTGTGGCAGCACAGTTTACCCTCGGCCGGGGGATCGCGGGGATCGTGAGATCGTGGGTTCGATCCCTGCCCCCGACCAACAGTGATCTGTGTGGAGTTTGCATGTTCTGCCCGTGTTGCGTGGGTTTACTCCGGGATTTCTCCGGTTTCCTCCCACATACCAAAAACATGCAGGTTAGGGATACGGGGCGCTTGCACACGCAGCGACCGGGAGCTGGTGGCTTGTCACCAGACTGCAAAACAAATCTACCTACGGGTACAAAATAAGTAAAAAAAAAAAAAAAAAGTAAATGAGTGCATATTATGTGATATCTTTCCCAGCTCATTCATGCCAAGTTTAATGTTAAAAAAGCTAACCAATAATAATTACTGAGCTTGTTAATAACAGAGTAAATGACAATCTGACTACAGATTAAAGTTCACTACAATTGAATCGGTGAATTCAAAAAGGGCCCAAGTCCACACTTTTTCAATGGGGACTTGGGCCCTTTTTGAATTCACCGATTCAATTTTGAGTCAGGCTTCAAATAAAGCCTAACACTGTGACAGATAAATTTACAGGATTTTTCACAGTATTAACCATCATAAGCTTATAAATATTATAACATAAAAAAAAACCCTAGCATAACAGCTGTGTAGTTCCCCTGCTGATTCCCCACAGACCACGGATTCATTATGCCTCGGTGACACAGAGAGGCATATGGTAATCACTCAATGCGTCTGTTTGTGGATGTGTGTATGTGTGTATCTGTCCATCTGTCCGCCTCTGTTTCAGCTCACTCGGTCAAAATTAAGTGCAACTAAAGGATTGTATCATTGTATCGCCATATTTTCTCAGCATAATTTGCCAGAATTCCAAGATAAGGCTTTGTTTTAGAAAAAAAGACAAATTTAACTCCCCTTTAAAGTCAATGAAGCTGGGAAAAAAAGGTACTGTAATAACTATGCCCGGCCACTAGAGGCGGTAATGCAACTTTTTTACAGCACAACACAGCATGTTTTTTAACAGCACGTGAAGGTGAACTGTTATAAAGTAGTGGTTACTGAAAATAATCACATATTCAGCAACTACACCATTTATTCATCACATTGATTGTTTTACACTGGTTTTGCTGTTTAGTTTTGCAGAGGAAGGATGAGGTAAAACTTGTTAAAAATTTGCTAAAAACTCCAACTCCCAACATTCCTTGCCTGCAAATGGTCGCAGTGAAAAGCGCATACACCCGGAAACTCCCACCACAGGGAAGTACTGAGCAATCTGCTAATACTGGGTGAACAAATGTCTGTCTTTTGGCCCGTATGTTTTCTTCTTCTGCGACTAAACAGCAAAAGCTCCTGTTTGTCTTGATTGTCATTGTATTCACGTACCTCCATCGTTTCCGCCATTTAAAACATCTGCCACCGTGCTCTTCTTTTGTGTTTGGATTGCAGCTGTTCAAATCAGTTTGGTGGCTCTTGGCTGCCACCGACAGTACGGGCATGTGAACTGCAGATTTTCACTGCACATGCGTGTACTCCAAAACTACTGGATGGATTTGGATGAAATTTTTACCAGAGGTGGTCCTTGGGCTAGAGAGGAACCCATAACATTTTGTTGATGATCCCAGAATGCATACCTCCGCCAAGGCTCTGGCACCGAGGCATCAGCCCCTTGGTGCTTTCATTTCTAGCTGGTGGCCGTTATTTCTCCTAATCCTCCTCTGCTCCTGGTCTCTACGATGTCTAACAGGTTCATAATTATAAGGCTGTGGTCCCTCATATCCATACAGGCCTATATTTTCCTTCTTTTCAGAGGCTGAACTACTGCAGATTTTCATTATTGACAGAGGTCTTCTAGAATAGAATAGAATAGAATAGAATAGGCTTTATTGTCATTGTACAGTTGTAGAGTACAACAAAATTGTGGGAAAATTCAAGTCCCTTCACTGACGTTACAGCCAGGCTGCTGTTCTAGAGGAAGGACTGACACTCTGCTGCAAGAAAGGGCCTTAAAAGATGTTCTAAAGATCAGACAACCATATTTCTGTAATGGGTGTTTATTGATGACTGTTTGATGACTGCTTATTCAACATAGTAAATAACTGGTGGTGTTAACCTAGGAGTTGCACTTCATGGACCTCTTTCAACAATATGCTAATCCCATCCTTCCCATCGTGACCATTCTTTACAGTGGTGTGCCATCCCTTGACATATAGCATATTTTGGTGATTTTTTTAGTGTGTTAAATTTAATACAGGAACTATGCATTAAAATTGGCTTTTTTTTACATCTCCTTCAGACAGTCTTCAGTCTTTTTTTTTTGCATACCTCTTTCTGCCTTTCTTTTACTTTTTTAGTTTTTAATCCCTCTCATTGTGTCTGTGTTAAAATGAACAAAAAAGGTGATTCTACCTGCAGAGAAAGTAAGCTGTATCTGCTCACTGATAATCTCTGTGGCGATGAAGTCATGTTTCTCATTGAAGCGGCCGTTGTAGAATAATAAACCATTGGGCTCTTTGGTGGCAAATCTAAAAAAGGAGAAAATGAAATCAAACTCATTAGACAGTAAACAAATGAATAAATAAAAATCATAAAAAGTAATATAACATTGTGTAAGCAGAAATGGATGGTAATGGAGTCTGAATGGGACTGTGGAATGCAGAATAACAAGATACCAAACAAACTATACGTTGGCAACTATGTCTGCATGTTGGGGCTGTCTTAAATGCAAGTTTTGGGGCTCCAACTATCTGGGAGTGATTTAGAAAGAGTATCTGAATATTCTGTACCATCAGGTTTATATTCAGTACATTCTGTACCATCTTTCTTCTCCCTCAGTTGACTGCATCAGCATCAATCTTGTGTTTTGTTTTTTTTTTAGAAATAAGACTTTTAAATTTAAATTTTAAAATTTTTTCTCATAAATGTGCAGCTTTTTCTTGTAAATCTGAGACCTTTGCCCTAATAAATCCACTAAATTTCTTATACAAATTTGCCATTTTTTTCTTGTAAGTTTCTTCTTAAATTTGTAGCTTTTCTTGAGAATTTAGCATATTACTTCGATTAATGCATCTATATAAATGTTGCTCTGGTTTTTAAAATGGCCTTGTTTAGGTTTATTTAATTGGAAAGTTTAGCACTTAGTCTATCCAATTTTTCCTTTGTTGGTGTTTTTTTTCTCAAAAATGTGGACATTTTATCATGTAAATTTGAATGTTTCTTATATATCTGCAAATTCTTAAAATTTTGTCACTTGATCATCAAATTAAGATTTATTTTTTTTGAGAATTTCTGTGTGGAGTTTGCATGTTCTCCCTGTGCTGCGTGGGTTTACTCCGGGGGCTCCGGTTTCCTCCCACAATCCAAAGACATGCATGTTAGGTTAATTGGCTGTTCTAAATTGTCCCTAGATATCTGTTTCCTATAGGCCCTTAATAGAGGGTTAGTATTAGTGAAAGCGCTTTGAGTGGTCTTTGTGACTAGAAAAGCGCTATATAAGTGCAGGTTAGTTAGTAGTTAGTTAGAATTGTTAAGGTTGTTTCAGCTGAATTTTCAGGATTTTAGGGATAAATTTGTTAAAGGTAAATTTGTAATTTAAATTTATTGGAATTAAGCAATGAGAGATAAAAGAGCAAATATCCAAAGAGTACCAAATTTTTAAAAAAATTATCAGTGTTGCAAATGCATATCTACATAACTGAGTATTTGGTACAGCACTACTGCACTCTTGGTTAAAAAAATGAATAAAAAAGTGGGCAGTAGTCCGATATGACCCATTTTTAAAAACTCAGAAAATCCCCTCAGAATCACCTTCCTTCACTTTACAAATGACTGAATCAGTGAAGCAAAGTGATGAAGATTTTTGAGTGCTGTGGTTTTACAGACATCACCAAACATGATGGGGTTACCGTGGGCACAAAGGCCACTCCAAATAAAAAAAAAAAGTCCCAGCACAGTCGAGGAATATGTGTGCTGTGAATAGAAACAGAGCCGCAATAAATGACACACAGGAAGAGAAGTAGGGCAATGTCAACGCGACAGAGTGGGGGGAAATATTACTGAAGTAAGGAAGACAGTTCAGAGTAATGACAACAACAGCTTCATATTTTCTCACGGAGGAGAGTGCAGACAGCTGCCAGAGCTGTGACACACAGCCTCAGCTTCAGATTTCTGTTTAAATGGTGCAGCTACGGCACCAAAGGTCAGTGTGTTGGATGGTTCATACATATTAATGCACATTTTAACATATGTGAACACACACTGGTCGCAGGCTGGGACTGAGTATTTGATGGAGCTTCTCTCAGTGTGAGCTCAAAGTATGAGGTGCTTCACACGGTTTAAAAATAACGCGCTCTACCTGTCAGCTGTGGTCTGAGGTCGTAAATCTGATCCTACAGAAATGGGTCACTGTGATGTTAAAAAAGTGTTATAACAAATAATACTGTACACTAACTACCAGATTCATTCATTATCGACCCCACTGGGGAGCCAAAAATGGGTCTCATGTGTACATCTGCCAAGTGAGAAGCATGTGTGACTTTCTAGCATCTGAATCTTCCTGTCATTTCCTCCATTAACGTGCAGCTTAAAACTTCCTCAAAAGAGACAATTAATTTTGCTTTCTCAAAGGTCAGGCTGGCACTGAAGGCCGCTCCTTTTTTTTCCCCCTCTGCCTAAACCGAATCTTTAAAATCCTCAATCCGAGTCATTTCTGTACAGGATGTCAAATTCATACATTTGAGCATCTATACATGAGCGGCTGCCGACCCCCCACCCCCACCCCAGCCCTCTTGAGGGAAAACTGTATATGATGCTGTTTGTGCTTTATTCTGTAGCTGAAGAGCAGCCGGAGGGCATGAGACCGCTGACCTGCTTACTGAGGAAAACGATAATCAGGACCTCAGAGAAAAGAGGATGCCAAAGCTCCAGCTGTAATAATGGAGGACAGAGTACAGACAGGACAGTCAGACTGCTCCTACACACGCTGTTTGAAAAAAAAAAAAGAGAGCGAGAGACTATGCCAAGGAGAGTTATTATCTAGAGACTGGAGTCCCTTCAGCAATCCTTCAGTCTTTGACGTATCGATTTAAAAGGCTGCTCCACAATGGCCCCCTGAGCCCTCTGAACTATGAGGGTAATCAGCCAGAACTAAATACTGACTCAACTAGCATCACTGTGTGTCACATTAGGCACCCATCAGTAAAAATAACAACCAGTCTGCCCTTATGTGGGGAACCAAGTCACGCTACGCTAACATGCATTAGATGTGAGCAGTGAGGAGGAAGAGAAATGATCCCGATTGATTTTACAGGCTGTATGTGAGAAATACAGACATACAGTCGATGTGTCAATAGTGGGACAAACACTTGTGGCAAAGCACTAAACTGTGGTTTTAAACAACGGTGTTTTTTTCCGAAATATTAGTTCCATCTAGGGTGATTTATACCATCAGATAATTAAATTTAACATTTGCTTTCCCTGCTTTTTCTTTTTGTAGATGTGCACTAATCAGTAGAAAATTCATTCATTCATGTTCTCCACAGGATGAACTGAAATGTCCTTGTACAGCCACCATAAAGTCTAACTTGTTCAATGTTCTGAGTATTACAACTCAGAGCCAATTTACAGACGTGGACAAAATTGTTGGTACCCCTCTGTTAATGAAAGAAAAACCCACAATGGTCACAGCAATAACTTGAATCTGACAAAAGTGGTAATAAATAAAGATTCTATGAAAATTAACCAATGAAAATCAGACAATGCTTTTGAATTGTGGTTCAACAGAATTATTTTAAAAAACAAACTCATGAAACAGGCCTGGACAAAAATGATGGTACCCTTAACTTAATATTTTGTTGCACAACCTTTTGAGGCAATCACTGCAATCAAACGATTTCTGTAACTGTCAATGAGACTTCTGCACCTCTCAGCAGGTATTTTGGCCCACTCCTCATAAGCAAACTGCTCCAGTTGTCTCAGGTTTGAAGGGTGCCTTCTCCAGACGGCATGTTTCAGCTCCTTCCACAGATGTTCAATAGGATTTAGATCAGGGCCCATAGAAGGCCACTTTAGAATAGTCCAATGTTTGGCTCTTAGCCATTCTTGGGTGTTTTTAGCTGTGTGTTTTGGGTCATTATCCTGTTGCAAGACCCATGACCTGCGACTGAGACCAAGCTGTCTGACACTGGGCAGCACATTTCTCTCTAGAATACCTTGGTAGTCTTGAGATTTCATTGTACCCTGCACAGATTCAAGACACCCTGTGCCAGATGCAGCAAAGCAGCCCCAGAACATAACAGAACCTCCTCCATGTTTCACAGTACGGACAGTGTTCTTTTCTTGGTATGCTTCATTTTTGCGTCTGTGAACATCGAGCTGATGTACCTTGCCAGAAAGTTCCAGTTTTGTCTCGTCTGTCCATAGGACATTCTCCCAGAAGCTTTGTGGCTTGTCAACATGCAGTTTGGCAAATTCCAGTCTGTTTTTTTTAATGATTTGTTTTCAACAGTGGTGTCCTCCTTGGTCGTCTCCCATGAAGTCCACTTTGGCTCAAACAATGACGGATGGTACGATCTGACACTGATGTACCTTGACCTTGGAGTTCACCATGAATGTGTTTCGAGGTTGTTCTGGGCTCTTTTGTTAAAATTTGTATTATCCGTCTCCTCCTGCGGCCACGTCCAGGGAGGTTGGCTACAGTCCTGTGGATCTTAAATTTCTGAATAATATGTGCAACTGTAGTCAAAGGAACATCAAGCTGCTTGGAGATGGTCTTATAGCCTTTACCTTTAACATGCTTGTCTATAATTTTCTTTCTAATCTCCTGAGACAACTCTCTCCTTTGTTTCCTCTGGTCCATGTTTAGTGTGGGACACACCATGTCAACAAACAGCACAGTGACTACTTGTCACCCTTTAAATAGGCCGACTGACTGATTACAAGTTTGTAGACACCTGTGATGTTAATTAGAGGACACATCTTGGTTGAACATGTCCCTATGGTCACATTATTTTCAATCTTTTCTAGGGGTACCATCATTTTTGTCCAGGCCTGTTTCATGAGTTTGTTTTTTAAAATAATTCTGTTGAACCACAATTCAAAAGCATTGTGTGATTTTCATTGGTTAATTTTCATAGAATTTTTATTTATTACTACTTTTGTCAGATTCAAGTTATTTCTGTGACCATTGTAGGTTTTTCTTTCATTAACAGAGGGGTACCAACAATTTTGTCCATGGCTGTAAATTATCAATTAATCTGTGGATTTTTTTTTTTTGGTCTATGATAGGGTGATTTGGTCTGTATCACAAATGCTGTGAAAATTATGATGCTGGTCTTATATGGTTACAGTAGCCGAGCTGGAACCATTTTTATTTGAAAGTTAGCTAAGTTAGCTAAGTTAAATAGTCAATTTTGTTGCAAACTTTTATTGTCAAGTACAGCAACTGACGTGGCAAATGTAAGTCATTATTTTTCCTGCTGCACCTTATTTAGATTCAAATTAAAAATCTATTTTACAAGTGCATACATCAAAATTCTGACTGGATGATTACAACAGCTCCACAGAGGACAGACAAATTATGAAGACAAGAAAATAGAAACTTGTATTCATTACTACATTTTTCACCAATTTTTGACAGCTATTGTTTCAGCAAGATCCATTTTAACCAGTTATTTAAATAGAGATTTGACAGTAAATTCATCATCAGTGCCCCCCCCCCCCGCAAAAAAAGTCACAATTTTAGGAACAATTTTTAAAAAAAACTGGGGACATCATAAAGAGGATTATTATACACTGTATGAGATATTTAACCAGACAGTCATGTCCCTGTAAGCTTGAACATGGTTTGATTTTTTTAAATAGCAAACAGTATAACCAGACTATCAGTGGGGGAGTAGATCATTCCAGCCTGACCTTGAGCCCAATCTGGATGAAGACCCACCTGAGGATCATTGTGCATGATTTTTCCAAACACTGGGGAAAAAGTCTGCGAGGAGTAATGATTTTTTTAAAATCATAAATGCCCAGATCTCCTGACCTTTGACCCTGACCTTGAACTCAACCCACATGAGGACCCGTGAGTGCAAGTTTGGTGACTGCCTAGGAGGAGGAACGATTCCCAGGAAATGTGGGAGAACAGACGCAGACAGACGCAGCGACATTGCATTAGCTCCTTTCGGCTTCAACGGAATGAGCTAAAAATTCCAAGACGGTAACATTTCTTATTTTCCATATGTCAGAGCTTGTAAACAGAATACATTTCCAGTTTCTTCATTTCTAATATTTTAGTGATGGCACCTTCTTTACCACCACAGTGTAACTGATGGTCTTAGTTTGGCCACTACAACATTATCTGGATCTGCTAATGAGACTAAAGGCTGAACACAGTAAAATGTCTGTTAACATCAAACACATGAAGCAGCTATCACATGCTCGGGGTTCAAACCATAACTTTGACATCCAGAAATTTTTTAAACCGTCAAAATGAAAAAGAAACCAAAAGAAATACAATAAACTGGGTTTTTTTTTTCATTTAAACAAAAACTGTCTCTGTAACAGCAGTCCAGAGCTAAAATTAGTGAAGACTATGAGTGAACAAGTTTCCCATCCTGAGCCGTTTGTCACCACAGAAGCTCTTTCTGAGAGAAATCCAGTCACAGCAGGCTCAGGTAACAGAGCCACTTGTTGACCTCACCTTCTCCAAACTCTCAGTATGGGCACAGCAGCAACTTCACAGCTTCCCTGACCTGCCACTGAAACGTATCCCACTGTCAAAACTGGTCTGGGCAGTTCTCAATCAAAAAGACTGTCACCCGAACCTCATCTAAACAAGGGCCAAGTCCATAAAGCTCACGAGGGAGATATGGTTTCTCCTCATTGTGAGTAGTATAAAATGTCACGACATATTCCCTGTGATAACACCCGTGAGGTGATACTTATTTTCACTTGTTGTGACACATATCAAACAGAACGGAGAGCTTTTATCATTGATTACATTTCATCACATGAAGGATCCATGTGGACTGGAGGCCCTGCTGGCTTTGCATGTGTTCAGTTTTTACAGCTCATCACCTCCCCATCACAGCTCATGAGCAACTGCACACATCTAAAGATTCAGCTTTTATTTCAGTCTGCATCATAAATTTGACACAAGGTCCTTCTCAAGGATGTGTGTCAAGGTTTATTGACACAAATGTATTAAAGCCAAGTTTTATTATTTGAAATGATGAAAGAAAAAAACTTGAAAAAGTAAAACTAAACAAAAGTTTGATTTGCTTTTAAAAGCTGATATAAAGAAATTTGCATGAAGCAAAAGTAATCCAGCTTGTTACATTTCTCTATAGAAAATACAGAAGCATAAGAGACTATTTTTAATGGCAGTAGTCTTCTTCTTCTTTCAGCTGCTCCCTTTAGAGGTCGCCACAGTGGATCATCTGCCTCCATCTCACCCTATCCTTTGCATCTTCCTCTGTAATACCAACCCTCTCCATGTCCTCCTTCACTACATCCATGAGTCTTCTCTGTGGTCTTCCTCTTTTCCTCCTGCCTGGCAGCTCCATCGTCAACCTCACCATCATCGTCAGCCTCCACCTCAGCCTTGCTTCTCTTACTTTGTCTCCAAACCGCTCAACCTGAGCTGTCCCTCTGATATACTCATTTCTAATCTTGTCCCTCCTAGTCACTCCCAATAAGAATCTTAGCATCTTCAACTTGTCATATCCCGAGCGCTTTTGTCCATGCTCGGGTTATTCCTCATCCTTGTCAGGTTTTGACAGCAGGTGTCGTCACTCGGGCTTCCCGGGCTCTGATTGGCCAGACGCTCGGGGGCTCTCAGCTGTCAGAACCTGAGCAGCTGCGCCGCGTCTCCAATCATGAGCCGCTGGCTTTAAATGTCAGTGCGAGTGAATGGAACTCTGCGGCTGTCTCGTCAGAAGTCTTATGACTTTCCCCTGTCTCCTTACCTCACGCTCCCTGGGTTCCTCGACGTATTCCGCTGCATGTAAGTGATCTATTATTTGGAATTGTCTTCCCCCTCGCTGACGTTCCTTCCTAATTACGGCGGACGAGAGCTCCTCGTCTCTGCCATAACTCTCTCCCTGTTCCACGTTTTATATTCCCTGCCTTTGCGGCGTACGAGTGCCCCTCGCCCTAGCCGCTAACCTCTATTGTGAATTTATATTGTGTTGTGTAACGAAGCCTGCGTGGCAAGTTGTGTTGTACACCTAAGTCCTGTGCAATATAAATAAAAGAACTGAATTGCAACTTACTGAACTGTGGCGTCTTATGCTGGCTCGTGAGGGCCAGCCGTGACAGTAGACAGCCGCCAGAAGGAGACGCCGTTCTCAGTAAGTTGCGTTCTGGGAACTTTGCCCCTTCCTGTCCAGGTACGTGGCGTTGGAAATATGCCATCTCAGCGGAGTCGTTCTCGGGGTTCCCACGGCCTGCTGACCAAGGTGCTGGAGGAGGTAGATGAAATCCTCATCATCGCCTCCGACCTCGATGGGCATCCAGACACCTCCCTCGCCCCTCCTCTCCTCGGTTATCAGCCCGATGAACAGTGGTATCTAGACCGGGCTGAGGAGGTGCTTGACCGTCTGCCTTCCCGCTACAACGGTCACCCCGAGGTCGACGCGAGGAGACTCGACATCGCTGCCCAACGCCAGATAATTCAGATGTACGAAGAAGAGGAGGCTGCAAGGTGGGGTGATCTCTGGCTCCAGCTGCCTGAGGCGCTGGAGGAGGTGGATGACTTCATCAGCGCTTCCGCCAGCCTTGACGACTCATCCGAAGCGCACTATTACCTGGACTGCGCTGAGATAACGCTCGACCGATTGTCTCCCCGCTACACCGACCACTTGGACGTCCAAGCGAAGAGACGAGAGATCGCCGCCCACCGCGAGGCGCTCCAGGATATCGAGGAGGAACGAGGCCAAAGGCGGAGTAATCAGAGCTCCCGCTGCCCGCTCTGGAATCCGGATCCTTCCCTCGATCCAGTCCTGGAGTTCGCACCACCCGGGGCCCGTCGTAGACGTCGGCGCCATGGCCAGAGACGTTCTCAGCGCGACTCCCTTCCGGAACCCGCTCCGGTTCACTGGGCTGACCCCATTCATCCCACTGCTGTCTCTCCAGCGTCTCACCAGGAGGAGATCCCTGCAGCCTTTCCCCCCGGGCCTGCTTCCCCCGCTGAGCTGTCAGCGCGTCACGCCCGGCCCAACTTGGCTGTTGCCCCCTCCGCCTCAACGCCTTCTCCAGCAGCTGGGAGTTTGAGAAGTTTTGCTCCAGTGGACAGCGCGGCTACACCATCCCGAGTGGCCCCCTCTCCTCCTTCAAGAGAGTCTCCGGCCACCACCCGGTGGGAGGAGGATGGAATGACGTTCCCTACGGCAGGTTCCACCGCCCCTCCGGGAGGCAGGAAAGTACAAGTTCACTTTTTTCCATCTAATAGTGATTTGTTCTGTCTGACTCCTGGGGGTGAGGCTCGGGGTTTGCAGCCCCCCGAGCCTCAACTCCCTGCTGATATGTTAATTAAACCCGCTGCCTCTGTGTCTCCCCCTGCTGAGCACGCTTCGACTTCTGAGGAGCGTCACCAGACGAGGAGTGAGCCTGCGGCCCTCGGGCAGAAGACCCCAGCCCCGCAGCCATTTTCTGGGCAGAGGAGATCGGACGACTAGTTGGAGCCTGTGCCGACGACGGAGCGTCCCCGGGACTCCGCAGATGAACAGTCCGGTCCAGCGGGCCGAGAGCCCCCCACCTCCACGCCACATGAACCGCCAGCGTGGACGATGACGTCGGGGGGTCCTCGAGCTGCAGGAGCCCCTCTTCCAGGGGCGGATGACGTCACAACGGAGTGGGAACCGGACGACGACCTCCTCCCGTTTGAACCCGGAGCATCGAAGTCCTGGATGGCGGCAGAACCCGAGATCAGGCGAGTGCTCTATTTTCTATCCCTCCTCTTCTTTCTGGAGCATTATTGCCTGTCTCTCGGGGGGTGGGGGGGGCCGGGTGCAGTCGTCTGCTGCGCTCGAGCCTGTCTCGCCGGGCCCTGCCGCTGCCGGTGATCCTGATCCCGGTTCCTTTTGTCCCTCTGAGCCTCTCCCCAGGGTCACTGGAGGCGAACCTGCTCTAGGTGCCACCTTGGAGGTTCCGGCTCTCGGCATGGGGTCCACCGAGAGTGCTCCGCCGGTTCAAGCGGAGCTCGACGTCAGGGAGGTTCCGGCCCAATCGGGGTCCGACGCGGGTGCTGCCCTCGCTCGATCGGAGCTCGACGTCAGGGAGGTTCCGGCCCAATCGGGGTCCGACGCGGGTGCTGCTCTCGCTCGATCGGAGCTCGACGTCATGGAGGTTCCGGTCCAATCGGGGTCCGACGCGGGTGCTGCTCTCGCTCGATCGGAGCTTGACGTCATGGAGGTTCCGGCCCAATCGGGGTCCGACGCGGGTGCTGCTCTCGCTCGATCGGAGCTCGACGTCAGGGAGGTTCCGGCCCAATCGGGGTCCGACGCGGGTGCTGCTCTCGCTCGATCGGAGCTTGACGTCATGGAAGTTCCGGCCCAATCGGGGTCCGACGCGGGTGCCGCTCTCGCTCAATCGGAGCTCGGCGCCATGGTCGTTTTGACCCAGGCGGGTTCCGGAGATTGTGTAGCTGACCCACCGCTGAGCGCTTTCCAGGCCATGCCCCGTCCTCGCCATGGCCCCTTCTTCCCCGCTTTTGAGACTGCGGGAGTTAATTCCAGCTGGCCCGGTTCGCCGACCTTCCCCCAGCCATTCTGTTGGCAGGCCGATACTGCCCGACCACCCGGTGACCGGCTCTTTCCTTTTGGCGTCCGGGTCCGGCCTCCTGACAAGCAGGATGATTCTTTCGGCACCCTGGTCCATCCGCCGGAGACATGGTTTCCCTCGGCCCGGGGTTTGGCTGGGCCGTTAGGGCACGTTCTGCTGCTTTTGCTGGCGGCCTGGATGCTGGGTGCTGGAAGGCCTCCTGAGCGGAGTTATTTAATTCTACTCCCCAATGTTTTGTTTTTTTTCCCTCTCCTTCTCTTGCCCCACCACTGGCCTGTGACTGGTTTTTCTTTTTCTCTCCTCCCCTCTCAGACTGAAATACCCCACTGGGGATTGAACTTCATGTTTAAGGTGACTGTTTTCCGTTGATGGACATACGTTCTCTTGCCGTAGCTATCTTTCATGTTATTTTCTGGGATGACTGTTTGGGTTTGTTCCTTGCACTCCCGATTTGAGACTCTTCTGAGCAGAATTTCCTTTTCATTTTGACAGTATGCTATCATGAGTATTGTATGTTTCTTTAGGGTGTGATTGTATATTTCCTATGTTACTCCCTTACTCGGGTCTAGTTTTTTTTTTTGGCACCTGTGTTGTCTTTTGGTTTTGAAGATTTTCTGTACACATTAACTTGGAGAAGAAGGTATTATTTGTCCTTTTATTTCCTTGATCCTGCCTTGTAGTTTTGACTGGTATTCTATGTATCCTCATCTTGGTTTTCTTTTTTGTGGCGATATGTGTGTCAAGTTACATGGGTTGGTAGTTCATGTCTTTTGTTATATGTGAGAGATGTCCATCTAGCGTTTGTTTTTCTTTTTCTTTGTCTTTTTGTCCCCGTTTATGTACGGTTTTTGCTCTCCCTCCCTTCCCCGATGTTTTTGTCCCCTTGTTGTTGTGAGTTGACCCTGCTCCCCCTCCTCCTGCTTCCCCCTCCACCCTCCCTGGGGTGGGGTGGGGGGGGTCTGGATGTTACGCGCGACCAGGAGTTCGCGTAGGGGGAGGGGTTCTGTCATAGCCCCAGCGCTTTTGTCCGCGCTCGGGTTATTCCTCATTCTTGTCAGGTTTTGACAGCAGGTGTCGTCACTCGGGCTTCCCGGGCTCTGATTGGCCAGACGCTCGGGGGCTCTCAGCTGTCAGAACCTGAGCAGCTGCGCCACGCCTCCAATCATGAGCCGCTGGCTTTAAATGTCAGTGCGAGTGAATGGAACTCTGCGGCTGTCTCGTCAGAAGTCTTATGACTTTCCCCTGTCTCCTTACCTCATGCTCCCTGGGTTCCTCGAAGTATCCCGCTGCATGTAAGTGATCTATTATTTGGAATTGTCTTCCCCCTCGCTGACGTTCCTTCCTAATTACAGCGGACGAGAGCTCCTCGTCTCTGCCATAACTCTCTCTCTGTTCCATGTTTTATATTCCCTGCCTTTGCGGCGTACGAGTGCCCCTCGCCCTAGCCGCTAACCTCTATTGTGAATTTATATTGTGTTGTGTAACGAAGCCTGCGTGGCAAGTTGTGTTGTACACCTAAGTCCTGTGCAATATAAATAAAAGAACTGAATTGCAACTTACTGAACTGTGGCGTCTTATGCTGGCTCGTGAGGGCCAGCCGTGACACAACTCTGCCACCTCCAGCTTTGCCTCCTGTCTTTTTGTCAGTGCCACCGTCTCCAAACCATACATCATAGCAGGTCTCACTCCCATCTTGTAAATCTTCCCTTTCACTCCCGCTGTTATCTGTCACAGATCACTCCTGACACTTGTCTCCACCCACTCCACCCTGCCTGCACTCTCTACTTCACCTCTCTTGTGCATTTTCCATTGCTTTGGATGACTGGCCCCAGGTATTAAAACTCATGTACCTTAACTACCGCTACTCCTTGCATCTTCACCGTTACACCTTCCTCCCTCTCATTCACACTCATGTATTCTGTCTTGCTTCTACTGACTTTCATTCCTTTTCTCTCCAGAGCATACCACCACCTCTCCAGGTTCTCTTCCACCTGCTCCCTACCATCACTACAGATCACAATGTCGCCGGCAAACATCACGGTCCTGCCTGACTTTGTCTGTCAGCCTGTCCATCACCATGGCAAACAAGAAGGGGCTCAGAGCTGTTCCCTGATGTAATCCCACCCCCACTTTGAATCCATCTGTCACTTCTCCAACACACTTCACCACCGTCTCACTGTCCTCATACATGTCCTGCACCCCCCCCCCCCCCCACATACTTCTCTGCCACTCCTGACTTTCTCATACAGTATTACACTTCCTCTCTTGGCACCTTATCATATGCTTTCTCTAGATCTACAAAGACACAGTGCAACTCCTTCTGACCTTCTCTATACTTCTCCATCAGTACTCTTAGAGCAAACATTGCATCTGTAGAACTCTTTCTTGGCATGAACCCACACGGCTGCTCACTGATTGTCACCTCTCCTCTTAACCTGACTTCAACAACTCTTTCCCATATCTTCATAGTGTGGCTGATCAACTTTATGCCTCCGTAGTTACTACAGCTCTGAGCATCACCCTTGTTCTTGAAAATTGGTACCAAAACATTTCTTCTCCACTCTTGAGCTATCCTCTCACTCTCTAAGGCTGTGTTAAACAATCTGGTTAAGAAGTTCACTGCCATCTCTCCTAAACATCTCCATGCCTCCACAGGTATGTCATCTGGACCAACCACCTTTCCATTCTTCATCCTCTTCAAAGCTGCCCTCACTTCTGCCTTGCTAATCCTCGGGACTTCCTTGTTCACCGTCTTTTCTTCATCCATCCTCTTCTCGCTCATATTCTTCATTCATCAATTCCTCAAAGTACTCCTTCCACCTTCTCAACACACACTCTCATTACTTGTTAGTACATTACCATTTCTGTTCTTTATCAGCCTAAGTTGCTGCACATCCTTTCCAGCTCAATCTCTCTGTCTAGCTAATCGATACAAGTCTTTTTCTACTTCCTTAGTGTCCAGCCTCTCATACAACTCACTATATGCCTTTTCCTTTCTTTGCCACCTCTCTCTTTGCCATGCACCTAGATTCCAAATACTCCTGTCTACTTTCTTCATCTCCCTGACTATCCCACTTTTTCTTTGCTAACCTCTTCCTTTGAATACTTTCCTGTAATGAAACTCTTATTTGTTATGAGCCGCATGTTGGCAAAGGTTTTAAGTCGGATGCCCTTCCTGACACAACCCTCCCCATTTACCTGGGCTTGGGACCAGCACGAGGAGTACACTGGCTTGTGCACCCCCTGTGGCTGGGTTTTATTTAGTGGCAGTAGTACAACACTATATTTTTAAAGTAAATTTAACAAACTCTGGTGGTAAGTAGTTAAAAAGGTTTTGTTTGTAAGTTGAACTCATAGACTGTAAATAAACATGGATGATATGAGATCTCTCTGTGAAACCCAGGCATCTCTGTCGCCTTCTGGTGGCTGGCTGCAGTAAGACAATAAGCCCCTTCTCCATTATCATGTGAAGCACTTTGGCAAAAATGAAAATGCACCTCAAAGACGGTTTCTCTTTTTCCATGAGGTTCATTGTTTGAATTCGGTCTGAGTTTAATTAGCTATTTAATTCCATAAAAATAGGGGGTGTGTCACAATTAAGTGTGGTTGTGACTGGTTGTGTTTGAGAGAGTTGTCTACGATTTTATCACCGATCATATGACCATTGTGTTTGCAACAGAGCAAGGTACAAACAAATCCGATATCTCAATGTATCTCTATGAAAAGGACATCTATTTTTAAACCAGGAATATGCTAAAATGGTGCAGCATTGGTTCATGTAGCCATCACCATCTCATAAACAATGATAATGGCCGGTAGAAATATAATTTTTAAAAATTCCCATTAGCCAGCAAAGATTACCAAAGAAGGTTGTTGCGGGCAAGGAGAATGCATTTTAGCAATGAGCTGTGGAGGCCGAGGGATGATGTAACCGACATCTACATCTGTTCTGACCACTTTATAACAGGTAGGTCCACTTACCAAAACTATAGACCAGGGGTGTCAAACATACGGCCCACGGGCCAAGACCGGCCTACCAGAGGGTCCAAACTGGCCCGCAGGATGAATTTGCAAAGTATAAAAAAAAAACAGGTTGCCATTTTTTCAATAAAGTAACTGCTATTCCCAATTTCTACACTGGGGGTTGCACTGTATCAGCAATGTGCATGCCCTATTGCACACAACTTTTATGTATTTATGTATAAATTTTATACATGTACATTTAGACAGATAGATAGATAGATAGATAGATACTTTATTTCGAACAAAAAAGTAAAAAAAACCAAAAAAACCAAATGACAAGTGCAAAAAAAGTGACAGTATACAGTGCTTGAAAGGGAGAAGGAAGAAGTGAACACTTATTAACTCCAACTCCTCTTTTCCCTAAATACAACCCATGTGAAATATATACAAATTACCTCATTTAAGACCCCAAGTAGACAATTAACTATATTTTGTACATATCAACATTGATACCATCCATCCCAACATACATACAGTCCATACATCAAAACCCAGCCCCAAACAACACAGATATACTGTACACAGTACTGTTCCACCTACCATTCCATAGTGTCCCAGAGTGAGCATAGTGAATCGTACATATAAATACTACCCCTCCAGCATATATTCTTTCAGCAAATAATGTTTATACCTATTTTTGAATTGATTTCTGTTTGTACATAGTTTCAGTTCCAGCTCCAGACTGTTCCACAAATCCACCACACAGACAGACATGCACATACTTTTCTTAGTTGTTCGTACCTTAGGTTTTGTAAAGTTTAAGTCTCCTCTCAAATTATAATCATTGTCTCTTTTTATGAATATTTTTTGTATATTAGTTGGGAGTTGATTATTAATTGCCCTGTACATTACTTGTGCTGTCTTAAATTTAACTAAATCCATGAACTTTATGACATGTGACTTTAAAAACAACGAGTTGGTATGGTCTCTATATCCAACATTATTTATTATCCTTATAGCTTTTTTACCTCCGCCAGGCCGGAGGCCAGGAGGAGGTTATGTTTTTGTCAGCGTTTGTCTGTCTGTCTGTTTGTCTGTCTGTCTGTTTGTTTGTCTGTCTGTTGGTTAGCAAGATAACTCAAAAAGTTTTGGACGGATTTCAATGAAACTTTCAGGCGTTGTTGGAAATGGTACAAGGAAGAACTGATTAAATTTTGGGGATGATCTGGATCACCGTCTGGATACAGGAATTTTTTAAAGGATTCTTTAACATTGTGAGATACGGCCATTTTCAACATGTGTGCAGGCCCAATGGAGGGCGCTGCTTGTCGTGTCAGATCAACACAAACTCCGCCTTCTTCAAAGTTTTAGGCACAAAAGCACGCGGAACACAGTGGTGGGCAGGGCTCGGCAGCATGCCTGTGTGCCTGTGTTTGCGCTACGCTGCAAAAGCTGAGACGGGCAGCTGTCCGCTGCCGGATTATTTGGCAGAAATTCCCCGGCCAGCCATAGGGGCTGCACAAAAACCAGCTCTCTGCCGGGGAAGTTTCCAAATCCTCTTTTTTTCCGCGGAGCGCAAACCCAATAAAACCCACGGCAACCTGTCTACCAAATTTGCATCCGTCAGTGAAGCCCTGAGTGCTGCTTTCAGTGGAGGAGATGGACACAACACCAACACTTCACTTTCTTACCTCCGCCAAGGAGGTAATGCTTTTACTACTGAACCACTAATCCTATCATTGTGAATCCAATTGCTAGTCATATGTTTTCATGGTCAAGGAATCTGAAAACGTACACACAAACACTGTATGGGGGGGAACTCTGGCGCTTGGCGGAGGTCTGCGCTCTCCGAGTGCTTTTCTAGTTCTGTAATGTGCATATTGTCTGTAGGTTGGTCCTGTAGGACATTTCCTTAATAGCTTCCACGTTAAGGCCTGTACATACTCTGCAAGAACAGAGAAGTATGTTCATTTTCTCGAGGAGTCAAGAACAAGAACAAAGTTAGTTCTGGCAAGGACATTTCATACTTCACGAGAAACTCAAGTGCAGAATTCCTGGGAAGTCCTCATAGGGCCCTCCCATTGCAGCACATGTCACGCATTAACCACACCCACTTCAAACTTCGGACCAATCACATAATAGTTGTCGGACACCACACCAGAAATAAGTTCTGGCCAGATGATGTGTCGAAAACAAGCTGTGAGAACTCCCAAACCAGGGTTGTGAGAAAAGAATGACTACATTCTTTTCTCACAGCCCCGGGAAAGAGAACAAATTTCTCTGTTCATGTCGAGTATTTACAGGCCTTTAGTTTGTATGGCGTCGTGAGTCAGTTCAGGTGGTTAGGATTGATGGCAGATGTGGAAATGTGTGTAAATTTAAAATAATTTCTAGATTTTGACAAGTTGTTTTTATCATAAAGTGAAACACTATATTTCTGAGTTCCAGACACCTGTGACTTTGGCTGCATTCACACCAAGATAGTCCGGGGGTCTCGGTTCAAGTGGGTGGGGAATGCCGAGAATTTTCGCACCTTTGTTTGGTTTGGTTTGCATTCACACTGCAGCGGACCATACTGCCTGGACAATGTCACGTAGTTACAACAATTGCTTGTTTGGGGCGTTACAGCCAAAACCACCACTGACCAGGAAGAAAAAATCTCAATGAAAAAGAAAAAATCCAGCTCATCAGTTGGCCAGGACCGAAAACGGAAATCTGTTCCCTTCAGCCAGGTTGTTTGTTCGCCACAAACGAGACAATTTTTAACTTTTCTCCTTGGCTTTCTCCAGTAAAAGGATTTCTTGGATCCATGTGGTTGTCTTTATTGTTATTTTCTACCCAAAATGTGCTACGGTAAATGCCACTTCCTCTTCTGAGACTATGTGTTGCTATGGTTACACAAACGCCGAGGGGAACTTCCACCCTTTGGTCCGCTGAATAGTCCGTTTGCATTCACACTGCAAGCGAAGCGCACCAGACTTCGTTTGCAAGTGAACCAAGACCCCCATTTTCAGGCGGACCAGACTTCACTTGTTTGGTGCACACCAGAGTTCGAACACGCGTTCAGACGGCACCAAACAAACCGAACTATCCACGGATAGTCCTTTGGTCTGAACCACACAGTGGCAGTGTGAATGTCCTCTTAATGTTTTGTGACTGTGGATCCACTGTGATATGTAAGTTGTAATGCACATACTGTATGTAAACGATTAACTGAGACAAAACATTGTTGAAATTGCACTTGTTTTTCTTTAAAAAGTGACAGGTTGTTCATAATATGTTTTGTAAAAGAACAGTTCATTAAATGTAAACATTTCATTATGAACTTGTACTTCTTTGCACTAACAAATTTGGAGTTGTCATTATTGAGGTTATTATACTGTTACTTTACTGGTCCGACCCACTTCAGATTAAATTGGACTGTAAGTGGCCTCTGCACTAAAATGAGTTTAACACCCCAGTTACAGACTCTATTTAGGCTTATTTATTAGATATGGATGTGTGCATCAATCAAAAATTATTCTCAAGTGATAATTAGCCTTTACTTTCCTGTGCACCTGCTGGCCCTCTTTAGGCCTACTGCTATAACCACAGGGTTGCCTAACTATCTAACTGTAACCCATTTCAATGTACAGTATATAGTGCTCCTCTTTGAGTAATTACAGGAACGTTTATATATGAAGAGCTCGTTTGCAAAAACCGATAAACGCCACTTCCAAGAAAATTTCCCTTTGTACAACAAACAACTGTTCACATTACCTACTTATAGAAGTTCAAATTGTTTTTTTCTAAAAATCCACTATATCCGCTGTTACTGTATATACACTACGAAGTTCATGTTTTTTTCAAAAGCCGATAAACGCCGGGACCCTGTTTTTACAAAACCAGATAACTCCGTTTTCGTTTTTGTTTTTTTTTTGTGCTGCGTAGATAAATGAAACAACCTAGGGCTCATAGCTCTGCTGTTTTTGCTAAATGCTAATTATTTTTGAAGATACTGCCTCCAGCTCTCACAGAAAGTGCCAGACTTATTGGCATCTCTGACTTTACTTCTTCAGCAAAGACCTGCACAGAAAACAATCTCAACTTTCTTCTGACTGCTTTCTTTGGAACATGAAAATAAGAGGCACCTTTTATTTAGACCTACCTTCATGGTTGGGAAATAAATATTCAGATTTAGTTTTGTCCTATAACAGGTAGTTAGGTTAACCTGAAAAATCACCAAGTTATCTGTAATTAACACACAAGACTACAGTGTTAGCACAGGCTGCATTAATTGGCAAAGATGCTACTCACCCTCCCAGGAGTTTTTGGTAGCTCTGGGCAGATGGTACAGCATCCACTGTAAGCTGTAACTGTGGAAAACTCCACCACATTAGGAGGTGCACTAGTTTATTGAGTGCTATAAAGTTATCCAGGTGAAGAGTTCGTTTGCAGAAGCCGATAAATGCCACTTCTAAGAAAATTTCCCTGTGTACAACAAACAACTATTCACATTACCTACTTCAAGTTCAAGCTGTTTTTTCTAAAAATCCACTATATCCACTGTTATATACACTACGAAGTTCATGTTTTTTTTTTCAAAAGCTGATAAATGCTGGGACCCTGTTTTCACAAAACCAGATAACTCCACACACGGCAAATCAGCGCTTGGTATTTGGGTGACGTGACTCAATGGTGCAGCGAGGATCAGCCAATCACGTGTCTAGATGCTGAGACCAGCCAATCATGCATCTATCTGCTGCAGCAGTGTTCTGCAGAGACCCCTACTTGGGTCTGCTCGCTTTGTGTGATTTCCCTGCCAGATTTTTTTTTTTTTTTTTACAATTTTGTTGCATTTCATATCAAACATAGATAATTTTGATGAAGCAGATGAACCAGTGGTGCGTTCACCAGACAAACTAGCATGGTTTTGGGGGCATGTCTGTTTTTGCACAAGTATGTGTTGTGGACATATCTGTTTTTGTATTCATAAATTGCCCAAAAATAATGAGCTGATGTTCATTTTTTTGCTTTATTATGTCTGAAATACTCATATTTCAAGTGGCCATGTCTTAGAAGCTGAATTGGAAATACTAACACAGATAAACCAACAGATGAAAAAAGTTTTTTCTCCTCATTATTAAACCAATTGGACTTATCTGTTTTTGCAAACAAACTCTTCAGGTCTTCCCTAAAAAGGATGTCTGTCCTTCTGTGATAATCTTCAGCTGGCCTTGCTCATCCAACCTTTCTTAGTCACATCTTCTCTGAAAACACCTGGTAAGTTTATACATTTTTATTTTTTTTTCAGTTGACTATCAGTGGATAGGCCATAATTCAATTAAAAACTGTGTTTTCCTCTCCCCAAGTACTACCACTGAATCATTTTCCCTCTTTTTGGCTGCTGTAACTTCCTGTGTTTGGTCTGATAGTCTGAATCTTTCTGAAAAATACTTCCACATTAGAAACAAACCAGACCAAGGTTTAGTTTGATCCGGACTGGCTCCACCTACTTTTTCTCGACCAAATTTCATCTCTTTGGTTCAAAGGTGGTGGTCCAAGTGAGGTTTCCCACCTTTTATTTCAGTCTCTCAAACTGAGAGGTTGGGCGTGAATGCATCCTTAGAACAACAGGTTATGCAATGTTGGGTTACTTAGGTTATCTCTTTCAGGTAACAGATAATATAATAAATTAGCTTTAAAAATGAAGTAGCCCATTAATTATTAGTTACTGGGGGGGCAGGTTTTTCTCTTATGTTTTGATGGTACAGTCGGTGTCTGGATCCACCCCTTGGGAGGGGGGGGGCTTTGTCAAGGTTCCGTGATTGTGGCTGTAGTTCCTGATTATTTGATAATTATTTCCAGCTGGCAGTTATTGGAGCCTGAGCCTGGCTCCCTGTCAGCCTATGGCCACACCTCCTCCTCTCTGCCAGGCATCCACCAGTTAACACTTTAACCTGTTGTATATTATTATTTGTCCTCCTTGTTTTCTACATACTCATTTACACATCTGCACGTACTCAAGCACACTCCTTCTCACACTCACACACACACACACACACACACACACACACACACACACACACACACACCCATTCTGACTCACAGTCACTCATGCACCTACTCTGCCACACTCTTGCATCCACTTGACATCATTGGCTCTCTGGGTACTTATGCTTGTCGGGTGGTGCACTCAGTGTGGCGATGTCAGTCAATCATCAGTAGTTAATTTAACTCTCTACGGTGAGTTTATGTTGATGTCTTGGAGCTGTTGGTTCCTCTACCCACTGGACTGTCCAGGTGTTGTTTTTCCAGAGCCAGCTGTGCTCCGATACCTTTGTAAGTCTTTTTTCCTATTATTATTTATCACCCTTCTTCTCCGCTGGCCAGTTCCATCTGGGAGCGTGTGGGGCTCCTCCTCAAGCCAACTGAGCTCGGACATCCATCACTTCATGTGTCAGACTGTTTCTCATTGAACATCTGCTGTATTTTGTGTTTTCCCCTTTCTGTTATTAAACACATTCACTTCACCTGCGTTTGGGCTTGTACCAATTCATTTGTTCGCTGCGCATTTACGCAGCAGACATGACAGTACATTGCCACCACAAACAGCCCAGTGGTGAAGTGCGTGTCGGGTTTTTTTTTTCATCTTTTTGTGTGTTTTTCTCCTACCTGCTACCGGAGCCATGTTGGATTACTGGAGCAACGCAGAGCTGAACGGATTAGCCCGTCTGGAGGATGCCTTCGCTTCCACGTGGGGGCCGGTTTCTCATGAGGCTGCTCGGGCCGCTCGGGACACCGCAGCGGAGGTGTTGAAGGAATGTCCCGATCTCTTGTTTTCCCTGAATCAGCCGACATCCTTCACTTCATCCTCGCACTGCGTGGAGAGGAGCCCGAGAGGGAATTGCCAGCGCTGGAGCTGCCTCCAACACGGAGGAGGTGTTCACGTCGAAAGAAGCCTTCCTCCTCCCTCAGCTCTCCCGCTCCAGCCCCGCCCTCGTCTCTGGAGCTCCAACCTGAAGACGGCTCCACTTCATCTTCAGGTGTATGGGAGAAACAAAGACCAGCTTTGTGGCGGAGATTGATTGCCGTCTGGAGGAGGAGAAATTGGCGGCCACCTTTCCCTCTCCAGTGCTGTTCTGGGAGGCTTCTCTGTGGCCTATGGAGGAATCCAGCCTCACGACAGCCAACACAAGGAATTATGCCTTGCCAGCTGCAGCAGGAAACACCATCAGCCAGGAGAACAGGCAAATTTTTCCTCCTTTTGTTCCTAAAGTTGTTGAAAATTTTTTCCTGATCCCTGGTAGAGAGTCTCTGGGTGTGCAGTCCCCAGACACCTCTCCACCTGTTGCAGCCATGAACTGCTCACCAGCCCTCTCCATGCTCTCTCCCTTCTCCCCTGAATATACGCCGGTGCTGGACCTGGACTACCACAACCGGGAAGAGCTAGAGGTCCGGGAGGATCCTTCCCCCGCAGCAACGGTGAGCCAGACCCCATCCGCCACGCTGGAGGAATCACCAGCATGGGTCACGATGGCTGGGATGTTAATGAGTGCAGAGACCACCACGTCTGCTGTGGAGGCCATCGCAGCAGAGTCAGCTCTTGAGCTGGACCTCCAGGAGGCCGAGCCCGTGGGAACATCACCAGGATTGTCAGGGTCCTGGATGGCAGTGGAGCTCAAGCTAAGGCAAGTGCTCTCTTTTGCCTTTCTTCTTTCCATAATAGAGCATTTTTGCCTAGCTCAAGGTGAGGAGAGCCAGCTGCAGCAGTACGCTGCACCTGAGCTCGCCTCGCCAGGCTCCGCCGCTGCCAGCGACTCTGACCCTTCTTCCTCTTTGTCTGAGTCCTCTTCTAGGGTCGCCAGAGAGAGGTCCACGTCACCGGACGAGACCGAGGATCCAGGCTTGCCACTGGAGGTTATTGTGGCTGCTGCCGCCCCCACTGAGGTCTCCATAGGTCCAGCTCTCCGTCTGCCGAATGCCGTGAGTCGGGTTATGCCTCAGTCCAGGTCTTCCTGGATGCCTGTGATTGATCGCCTCCTGGCTCAGGTTCTCATGCGGGTCGGCTGACCCACAGTCAAGACAGCGTTGGGGTCAGCAGTGGCCCAGCCGGGTCCCACCACAGGTGCAGCAGGGGCCCAGCCGGGTTCCATCGTGGGTGCAACCATAACCCGGTCGGGGCCCACCGAGGGTGCAGCAGGGACCCAGCCGGGTTCCACCATGGGTGCAACCATGGCCCGGTCAGGGGTCCTCTGTGGGTGCAACACAGGCCCAACCGGGGCTCACCACGGGAGCAATGAGGCCCCAGGTCGGGGCCACCGCTGGTGCTACGTTGTACCTGGCCGTGACCACTGTAGGTGCAGCCATGACCCAGTCCGGGTCTACCGTGGGTGTGACTGGGCTCTAGTCCCACGCTGGGACCACCGAGGGTGCTGCCAGCCAGGTTGGGTACACTGGGGTCTCCTCGTTCCTTCGAGAGGCCTGCTGGGTGTTCCTCCTGCTTCTGCTGAGTGCCGCCATGGTCCACCTGATCCTGCCACCAGTAGCCGCTGGGGTCCCCCTTCCCGGGTCCGGCCACCCACCTCTTAACCTCCTGGTGGGTAGGCCGCCTTCTCGATCACCCCTCTGGTCCTGGTGGCTCAACTTTGCGGGCAGGCCGTCCGAAGAACTGGGTCTCTGGGTCAGGTGGCCCATTTTTTCTGGTAGGCCGCCAGATACTGTATTGCGGGCTGCCTGCTGACCCTGGGACTTTGGCTGGCCCCCTGAACTTTGGGACTTTTGGGTCTTGGGGGAAAGGGGGGGTAGTCCTAGGTTTGGGTTGAGGATTTGTTTCTTGTATTGTTTCTGGTTTGTTCCCTCCTGACCCGTTTCCCCCACCTCCCGCCCTGGTTAGTGGTGATGGTTTTCTGGGTGGGTGGGGGGGGTTCTCTTATGTTTTGATGGTACAGTGGGTGTCTGGATCCACCCCTTGGGGGGGGGGCTCTGTCAAGGTTCTGTGATTGTGGCTGTAGTTCCTGATTATTTGATAATTATTTCCAGCTGGCAGTTATTGGAGCCTGAGCCTGGCTCCCTGTCAGCCTATGGCCACACCTCCTCCTCTCTGCCAGGCATCCACCAGTTAACACTGTCACCTGTTGTATATTATTATTTGTCCTCCTTGTTTTCTACATACTCATTTACACACCTGCACGCACTCAAGCACACTCCTTCATACATACACATGCACACACTTACGCTCGTTCACACACACACACAGACACACACATTCTGACTCACAGTCACTCATGCACCTGCTCTGCCACACTCCTGCATCCACTTGACATCATTAGCTTTCTGGGTACTTATGCTTATCGGGTGGTGTACTCAGTGTGGCGATGTCAGTCAATTGTCAATAGTTAATTCAGCTCTGCTCTACGCTGAGTTTATGTTGATGTCTTGGAGCTGTTGATTCCTCTACCCATTGGACTGCCCAGGTGATGTTTTTCCAGAGCCAGCTGCGCTCTGATGCCTTTGTAAGTCTTTTTTCCTATTATTATTTATCGCCCTTTTTCTCCGCTGACCAGTGGGAGCGTGTGGGGCTCCTCCTCCAGCCAACTGAGCTCGGACATCCATCACTTCGTGTGTCAGACTGTTTCTCATTGAACATTTGCTGTATTTTGTGTTTTCCCCTTTCTGTTATTAAACACGTTCACTTCACCTGCGTTTTGGCTTGTACCAATTCATTTGTTCGCTGCGCATTTACGCAGCGGACATGACATTAACACCGTACCTTTTGAGTTTGTTGGTGTTTAAGGGTCCATTTACAATAAAAGGAGTGCTAAAAAAAATAAATAATTTGAAAAATTAAAAGCTGCAATGCTTCTTATAGCATTTTTTTTTTTTCTGGCAGCATTTGTCATCTCCTCCAGCCGGTTGCTTTTCCTGTATGGTCACTTCAGTACTGAATATATGTGTGTATGTATATATATTATATATCAACTAAAAGCATATTATAAACCCAGTTTCTCAAAAATGTAGCATTTTTCTCAAATTTGCATTTTTTTTGTCATGGAAAATAAGCCTTTTTCCTTACATATTTGCAAAATCATTTAAATTTTTGAATTTTTTAAATAATTTTTTTGACTACCACCAAGTTCTTACTTTCTTCTTGTGAATTTATACCATTTTCTCCTAAATTTGCATGTTTTTTTCTGGTAAATTTGGTAAAGGTAAATTTGTTATTTATCTTTTTTTTGGGGGGGGGGGGAGTACCTGAATCCTGAATCCTAAATTTGAAAACTGAATGTCATTGTAAAAAATTAAATGCCTAGATAATGAATCCAGAGTAAGTTTTTAATACCAATTTAATCACAAATCTACTCACAGATTTGCTATTATTTCATGAATGAAACAGCACACCTAAGGTGTGGTGTGCTGTGTTCATAATGTCTCCGCAGGCAGGATAACTGTTACTTTTGTCATAGTCTACCTGACTAAATCACAGTAGTGTCCTTAGTTCATCTGCTTGGTAAGAAATAGCCACATGATGGCAAGTGGTGACATCATAAATTAATGAAAAAACATTAGTCCTGTCAGAATAAATGTGTTAATCACCACAACTGATTAACAACAAAATAAAATGAGTTAAGAATAATGGTGATTAAGCCTCATTCAGCAGCTAGATTAACCTCAGTTAATACTGATTGCACTGTTAAGATGCTATTAAGAGGGAAGAAGGGCAAAAATCTGGCATGAATTACATCCTCCAAAATTGTCCATGAAGTACCTCTTTTAAACCATTTGAACATTAACTGAGCTTTTTTATATCAGGAGCAAGAATGTGGCAGCAGCAGGGTGAACCAAGAAGGAGAGGAGGTAAAGGTAACCAGAGAGGCACAGGAGGCACACATGACCAGGTAACAATAATCAAAACTTGATTTCTGCCAGTGCTGAAATACTTAACACATAACAGGTATTAAGTAGGCCTGCTGCTTCATAGTGGCATAGACTATTACAAGGCCGAATATAGATTTGGTAAATTGGGGAAATAATTTTTGCAACTGTTACTAATATGGGAATGCCTAAATAAAGGAGTTAATTAGCCTTATACTTTTAGCAAAGTTTTTTTTTTCCACAATATCTTTATTGAACCTTTTTTTTTAACAAACATGATACAAACAATCAAACACTAACACTAAAGTACTACAAAAAAAAAAATGCACTAAAAACACCAACAACCACCAACAAAATCAAGTCTTCAACAATGCTCCTCTGTTTAGTCTAGACAATCCAATACATAAGTATACATATTATGTTCACCAGTTTGGAATTTACAAGGTCCACACACATCATTCACCTTCTTCTTCAAGAGTTATGTTTAAATTTTTTACATAATCAATAAAAGGTCTCCATATATTCTCAAACACAATTTCCTTTGATTTCAGTATATATGTTATTCTTTCTAATGGAAGGTTTGTTAACATCTGTCTTAACCACTGAGTCACATCTGGTCTATGAGTCTTTTTCCATAATAGTGCAATACATTTTTTGGCATTAAGCAAACTGAGGTCTATGAATGTTCTTTCACTTTTATTAAAATTATGCTTTTCTGGGTACAGACCCAACAAAAATAGTTTAGGATTCAATATGATTTGTTTTGAGATTATTTTTTCAATTGTTACCCTCACCTCTTCCCAAAACATTCTTATTAATCTACATTCCCATAAACAATGAAATAGGGTTCCTTTACTTTCCATGCATTTTGTGCATGTATCTGGTATATTTTTGTTATATCTATTTAACTCCTCCGGTGTAACATACATCCGCATTAACCATTTGAAATGTATCAATTTAAGGCGTACATTTATTGATTTGGTTTGAGCTTCTGTACAAGCCAATTCCCATTGTTCCTCTGAAATTTCAGTTTGCAGATCTTCTTTCCAGTAGTTTAATCTTTTCAGTGAATTTTCACTTGAAGATAGTGTCAATGAGTTATAAAACTCTGAAATAATACCCTTTCTTTTACTATCTTTCATCATCATTTTTTCCAAGGATGAGTAAATAGGTCGAGTGAGAGCATTATTTTGATTTGATCGAATAAAGTTTCTAAGTTGAAGATATTTAAAAAAATGTGTTCTATTGAGATTAAATTTGATCCTCAGCTCTTCAAAAGACATTATGTTATCTGCACATGGCAAATATAAATCCTGAATCTTTTGTATCCCTTTTAAATTCCATACTTTAAATACAGCGTCCGCTCTCCCTGGTTTAAAATATTGATTACCCCATATTGGACTAAATTGTGACAATAACTGTGGTTCTTTTAAATAGTTTTTAGCTTCACACCATATTTTGATCATATGCTTTACAAATGGATTTTTAACTTGTTTTTGTAATTTTTTTGCCGAATCTGAGTATATGAATATGGGAAGAGGTAAAGGTAAATTGTATGATTCCATTTCAGTCCAGTGAGGGAGATCATTTGATGAAAAATAATATGTCATAGACCTCAGTTGTGCCGACCAATAATACAACATAAAATTTGGACATTTCAGACCTCCACGATCAAATGGTAAATATAATAAAGACAGACGTAATCTAGCCCTCCTGTTGTTCCATATAAATTCCACTAACTTTTTTTTTATTCTTGAGAATAGATCTAAAGGTGGTGATAAGGGAATGTATTGAAATAAATAAAGTATTTTAGGTAAAATATTACTTTTTTTTTTTTTTATTTAAGTTTTTGTAAAGGGTATACAGGTCGTTACAGCAATGCAGTGTTTACATTTTCATCACATGTTCCCTTATTTTCTGATATCTGACAACATTGGAAGATTAATTCTTACAACACCCCTTTTTTTTTTTTAAAGTGAAAGAAAAAGTGAAATTAAAGAGAAAAAAAAACAAGAAACAAATAACAAAAAAAAAACCAAACAAACCAGTAAAAAACAAACAAAAAGAAAAAGTAAGTAAATAAAGATAAAAGAGCATCTGAGTAGTGTTGGAACAAAGAGCGG
This sequence comes from Pholidichthys leucotaenia, assembly GCA_020510985.1. Classification (NCBI taxonomy): domain Eukaryota; kingdom Metazoa; phylum Chordata; class Actinopteri; order Cichliformes; family Pholidichthyidae; genus Pholidichthys; species Pholidichthys leucotaenia. The sequence goes on along the minus strand of CM035837.1, from coordinate 120,642,451 downwards.
AACCATTATTGAAATGGTATTTGTCAAAGATTAGATCTAATGGAAGACACATATGCGGTCCAGGGTTGCCAAAAGTTCATGAACACATCCATATCCTGTCTCAGTGCGAATGTCAACTTTTCCATCGAGTAAATGTCTTGGATCACGTTAGTCCAATCTTCAGGTGTAGGACAGTCCTTCAACATCCATTTTTTAGTTAGAGCTTTTTTGCTTGCCAATATTAAAACATTGAATAAGTATTTTTCTCCTCGTCTTTCCAGTGAGTCCGGTAGTAAACCCAAATACAAAGTTACAAAAGAAAAGGGAACTGTAATTTTGAATATTTTCCCCAATATTGTCTGTACCTTGGTCCAATATTGGTGGATAACTGGGCATGACCAAAACACATGAAAATAATTTGCAGTCTTTTCACCACACAAGCGCCAACAGTTCAATCCCTTATGGGTAAATTTGTTTTGTGCAGGTGTTCTGAAAAATCTTGCCAAGTTTTTCCATCCAAATTCTCTCCACTGCAGGGATGAGGTACTTTTCCATTGCTGTTTATTTAGCTTTTCCCATATTTCCAGTTGTAAAGTGAAATTCCCCTCTTTTTCCCATCTCTCTTTTATATAAGATGTGTTGTCTCCTTTTAAGTCTTGAAGACCTTGGTATATTTTAGAAATGTATCTGATCCCTGGGATCCCTTTATATGCCATTAAGAAGACCTTCAGAACACCTGACTGGGCCCTTTCCAAAACCTCCTTTTTAAGTATATTGTTTATGTGGTGTCTAAGCTGGAAGAACCTGTAAAGGTCTTGATTTATTAGGCCTTGTTTTTTCAAATCTTCAAAACTTCTTAAGATTTGCCCTTTAAAAAAATCGTAATATTTTATCAGCCCTTTCTCCTTCCACTTTTTAAATCTGGTGTCTGTTTTATTAGGAGTAAAGTCCTGATCATAGGCGATCCATTGCAGAAGTCGATAGGGCTCTTTAGTTTGATTCTCTCTGACTATCTTAAACCAAATTTTTAGCGGGGTCTCTATCCACGGGTTAGTGTTATTCAAAAGCTTAGGTAAGACATTGTTCCCTATTATCGCCTGTAGGGGGATGTCACTTGTTATTTGGCATTCCATCTCCTTCCATTGTGCAGTGTAGACTGGGTTACATATCTCTACTAAAGTTTTAATTTGTGCGGCTTTAAAGTAGTCCCTGATATTTGGCAGCGCGAGCCCACCTTTGTCTTTGTTTAGCTGTAGGGTTCTATATCTGATTCTAGGTCTCTTGCCCTGCCATATGAATCTTGAGATCCTTCTGTCCAGCTCCTGCCATGTTTTTTTGGGAGGTTCTACCGGTATTGTTTGGAAAAGGTATAGAAGACGTGGAAGTATATTCATTTTGACTGCTTCAATTCTTTGTGCAGTACCCAAGAATGGTATCATATTCCATCTTGCTAGGTCAGATTTTATTTTTGTCACCAGTGGATCATAGTTTAGTGATATAATTTTGTTGAGTTGTTTCGGGATATTGACCCCCAGATATTTCATAGATTCCGACTCCCAGTTAGTTTTGAGTTTGCTTAGTGAATAATGATTTGGGTCATAGTTGAATGTTAAAACTTGGGTTTTATGCATATTTAATTTGTACCCCGATAAATCTCCATACTCTGAAAAAACTGAGGTTAGTTCTGGTAAAGAAGTGTCCGGCTGCCCTAGGTATATTAAAATGTCATCAGCAAAGAGTGCTATTTTATGTTCCTTCTGACCAAGTGTAATACCTTGAATTTTTTGGTTTTGTCTTATCCATTGGCTCAGAGGTTCTATGAAGATTGCAAAGAGCAGTGGAGACAGGGGGCAGCCCTGACGACATCCTCTTTCCAGTTCAAAAGATGATGATAAATTACCGTTAATCCTTATTTTAGCTGTTGGTTTTTTATATAATGCCTGTATAGTTCTAATGAAGTTGTTATGAAAATTGAAACTGGATAAGATTCTATATAGAAAAGACCAGTCAACCGAATCGAATGCTTTTTCAGCATCTAATCCCAATATGACTGCATTTAAGTTATATTTTTTTATATGATGAATTATGTGTAAAGTGCGTCGAATGTTGTCTTGTGTCTGTCTTTGTCTTATAAAACCTGTTTGGTCTAAATGAATTAGGTCTGTCAGTATATTTTCTAACCTTTTGGCAAGGATAATGGTAAAAAGCTTATAGTCCTGATTTAGTACACTGATTGGTCTGTAGTTGGAGCACTCTAGTTTATCCTTTTCAGGTTTAGGTATAACTGCAATGACCCCTTCTCTCCAGGAGGGGGGGATTTCCCCTGTGTGGAGGACATAATTAAATGTTTTCAGGAGGAGAGGAGATAGTTGCTGTTTAAAGGTTTTGTACCACTCTGCTGTATAGCCATCAGCTCCTGGGGATTTGTTAGCTTTAAGTTTCATAATTGCTTTTTCCAATTCTTTAGGATGTATTTCTGACAGTAGTGTTTTATTTTGTGACTCCGTAAGTTGGGGAAGGTTTAATGTGTTTAGGAATGCCTCGGATGCGTTTTTATGTTTTTTGTGGGAGTATAAGTTCTTATAGTAATTCTCGAAGTTTTTAAGAATATCCTGAATTCTGAATTTTATTTCCTTTGATACTGGGTCTCTGATTTTGTAGATTGCTCTTTCTGTTTGATGTTTCCTCAATTTATAGGCTAGCAATTTTGCCGATTTACTGCCTGCTTCATAGTATTTTTGTTTCAGAAATGTAAGTTTCTTCTGGATTTCTATTGTGTAGATCTCATTTATTTGGTTTTTAATTTCCTTAATCTTGAGCGAGTCAGTAGAATGAGTGTTGCCTTTGTGTTCTTTTTCTAGGTTCCTAAGTTCTGACTCTAATGTGGATAGTTTTTCTTGTCTTAGTTTCTTTTGGGTTGCCAGTTTTGCAATAATCTTTCCTCTTATTACAGCTTTACATGCATCCCACAGTATTAAAGGGGATACTTCTCCATTATCGTTATCTTCCAAATATCTGAGAATATCTGATTCCAATTCATCTTTCAATGGTCCTTTCAGGACATTTGAATTTAACCTCCAAGAAAATGTATTATTTGTGTATTTTTGGATATTTAAGTCCATGTAGATCGGACTGTGGTCGGAGAGATCCATCAGTCCTATTTTACATGTTTTTACTCTTCCAATGTCTCTATTAAACATAAAAAAATAGTCAATCCTTGAGTAAGATGAATGTGGAGTTGAGTAAAATGTATAGTCTTTTACACTGGGGTTGAGTTCCCTCCACACGTCACAGATTCCCAATTCTTTTAGTAGCATCCGAGTCTTCCTGTTTTGGGTGTTATTTTGATGTGGGGAATTACCAGAAGCATCCCAGTATGGATTCAGTCTAAGATTGAAGTCCCCACCACATATCACTAAACCTTGAGCTTTAGTTATCATTAGGTCGAATACATTTTTATAAAATTTCCAGTTAGCCCCTGGGGGAGCATACACATTCAGCAGGGTGATATCTTCTCCCTCTAGCCGCCCAGTTACCAAACTGTATCTCCCTTCTTTATCTTTGTGTTCTGATTTTTTTTCAAATGTAATTTTGGTTGATATCAATGTCGCTACTCCCCTCCTCCTCCCTGATTTATATGAAGATGAAGAGATCATTTTAAACCCTTGTCTACTGAGTTTATTGTGTTCCACGTCTGTTAGGTGGGTTTCTTGTAAAAGTATTATTCCTGCTTTGTCTTTTTTCATTTTGCCTAGAATCTTGGATCTTTTAACTGGATTCAGGATTCCTTTTACATTATATGAAATTATTTTGGTTACACCCTGTTTCTCCATTGTGTTGTTTTGTTTAGTATAACTGTGTGGTGGCCCTCTTTTGTGGTACTCAGAAACTGAAAGAACATTAAAAACAAGAAAAACATTAAGAACATAGTGTAAAAAACTTTAAAACAAAAAGCTGTCATAAGAACTTCCTGAGCTGAGGTCTTTTTAAAGACCCTGTAAGAGCCTTGATGGAGTGAAGGCTCTGAGGGAAATTCCTCAAACTCTGTTACGTGTTGAGGGCCCTCTCTTACCACTGAAAGTAGTCCCATGCTTTTAACGTGAGTTTCAGAACCCAATCCAAACTTGTAATGATTTTTTTTTTTTCCTTTTATGCCTAAACCCTGTGAAATTGTGTGCACCCTCCCACCCCCATCACATCAAACATTCACGCAAAAACAGTATTTGTTAGTATGAGAACATGTGGATTATTGTCACATTTCTATTTTAACAAGTTTTTTTTTTTTTTTATTACAAAGACTTATTTGTTTCAAATAATATGATTGTTCCATGAAATGTTTTACCACATGCTGAATATGCATCTCCTTTAATGTTTGTTACCTTGTATGAGGGGGGTTGGATGTGCGGATTGATTCAAGAGGAAGGGAAAAAAAAAAAAAAAAGGTCGCTATTCCAACCTGAAAACGGATAGTTTATCCGCGACGCTCTGGTGCTGGGTTTCCCGCTGCTGGTCCGTGGATTTTGAAGGTCTTTGTGTTGTCCATGTTTGCGCTTTGATCTTCTCACTCGGGTCTGCTGCGGGTTTAAATACCGTTACCGGGAGGCCTCTTTTCGCCATGTCAGCTGTTGCTTCTTCCGCCGAATTATAGAGACACGTTTCATCGCCGTAGAAGACCCTTAACTTCACAGGAAATGGTGTCTGAAAGCGCAATTTCTTCTCTCTTAACACCTTTTTCGCGTCATTGTATTCCCTGCGCTTTTTAAGGACCTCCGGGGCGTAATCGTGTTCCACGTAGACTTTTCTCTCCTGGTGCATAAATCCTTTTTTCTGCCAGGCCAGTCTTACAACCTCTTGTTTTATTTTGAAATTGGAAAATCTTACCAACACCGAACGTGGGGGCGCTTCTGCCGCAGGCCTAGCGGCTAATGAACGATGTGCCTTTTCTATCTTCAAGTCGGTGGTTTGTGGAATATCCAATTTCTCTCTTAGTAAGGATTCCACGCATTCTGCCATTGAGTTAAAACCATTTTCGGTTCCTTCTATCAGACCATGAATTCTTATGTTGTCTCTTCTTTGTTTTCCTTCTTGGTCGGTTAGCTTAGCCTCTATAGCTGCTTGTCTTTTGCGTAGGTCTAGCACAGAATCTTCGAGCACATTTATTCGATCCTCTGTTTCCAAGATTCGGTTCTCGGCCTGGTCCACTCTGCTGTTTGTCCTTTTCAATTCTTCTCTGAATTCCCGAAATTCGGCCGTAACATCTCGGCGAAATCGTCGTAGCTCCTCAAATAGTGATTTCAGGCCAACCCTTTTGTTAGCTATCACCAGTTCCTCGTCTTCTGAACGGAGATCTTCCAGTTCGGATTCTCCGGCCGATACGTGTCCTGGCCTGGAGAATTTCAGTTTCTTCTGTTTTCCTTTAGACATGATGATTTTGTCTTTTGATTTTCACTCCTCCAAAAATCCGTTAAGTTTGATTTTCAAGGTGTTATCCTGGATTGGGTCTGAGAACTTCAGTGTTAAGCTGCAGTCGCCATGGCGTCCCTAAAATATTACTTTTAAGTATATTGATTCTCCTGATCATCGACATTGGTAGTGACATCCATCTCTGAGTTAACTCATTGATATCTGACATTAAGGTTTCATAGTTGACACTGGCGACTGATTCTAGCTTAGGCACAATTTGGATTCCTAAATATTTAAACTGATTTACAACATTGAATTGATTTACCTCAGGGGCTGGGTAATTTCTCTGGGTCTCATTTTTTTTTCCACAATATCTTTATTGAACCTTTTTTTTTTTTTTTTTTTAACAAACATGATACAAACAATCAAACACTAACACTAAAGTACTACAAAAAAAAAAAAAATGCACTAAAAACACCAACAACCACCAACAAAATCAAGTCTTCAACAATGCTCCTCTGTTTAGTCTAGACAATCCAATACATAAGTATACATATTATGTTCACCAGTATGGAATTTACAAGGTCCACACACATCATTCACCTTCTTCTTCAAGAGTTATGTTTAAATTTTTTACATAATCAATAAAAGGTCTCCATATATTCTCAAACACAATTTCCTTTGATTTTAGTATATATGTTATTCTTTCTAATGGAAGGTTTGTTAACATCTGTCTTAACCACTGAGTCACATCTGGTCTATGAGTCTTTTTCCATAATAGTGCAATACATTTTTTGGCATTAAGCAAACTGAGGTCTATGAATGTTCTTTCACTTTTATTAAAATTATGCTTTTCTGGGTACAGACCCAACAAAAACAGTTTAGGATTCAATATGATTTGTTTTGAGATTATTTTTTCAATTGTTACCCTCACCTCTTCCCAAAACATTCTTATTAATCTACATTCCCATAAACAATGAAATAGGGTTCCTTTACTTTCCATGCATTTTGTGCATGTATCTGGTATATTTTTGTTATATCTATTTAACTCCTCTGGTGTAACATACATCCGCATTAACCATTTGAAATGTATCAATTTAAGGCGTGCATTTATTGATTTGGTTTGAGCTTCTGTACAAGCCAATTCCCATTGTTCCTCTGAAATTTCAATTTGCAGATCTTCTTTCCAGTAGTTTAATCTTTTCAGTGAATTTTCACTTGAAGATAGTGTCAATGAGTTATAAAACTCTGAAATAATACCCTTTCTTTTACTATCTTTCATCATCATTTTTTCCAAGGATGAATAAATAGGTCGAGTGAGAGCTTTATTTTGATTTGATCGAATAAAGTTTCTAAGTTGAAGATATTTAAAAAAATGTGTTCTATTGAGATTAAATTTGATCCTCAGCTCTTCAAAAGACATTATGTTGTCTGCACCTGGCAAATATAAATCCTGAATCTTTTGTATCCCTTTTAAATTCCATACTTTAAATACAGCGTCCGCTCTCCCTGGTTTAAAATATTGATTACCCCATATTGGACTAAATTGTGACAATAACTGTGGTTCTTTTAAATAGTTTTTAGCTTCACACCATATTTTGATCATATGCTTTACAAATGGATTTTTAACTTGTTTTTGTAATTTTTTTGCCGAATCTGAGTATATGAATAAGGGAAGAGGTAAAGGTAAATTGTATGATTCCATTTCAGTCCAGTGAGGGAGATCATTTGATGAAAAATAATATGTCATAGACCTCAGTTGTGCCGACCAATAATACAACATAAAATTTGGACATTTCAGACCTCCACGATCAAATGGTAAATATAATAAAGACAAACGTAATCTAGCCCTCCTGTTGTTCCATATAAATTCCACTAACTTTTTTTTTATTCTTGAGAATAGATCTAAAGGTGGTGATAAGGGAATGTATTGAAATAAATAGAGTATTTTAGGTAAAATATTACTTTTAAGTATATTGATTCTCCCGATCATCGACATTGGTAGTGACATCCATCTCTGAGTTAACTCACTGATATCTGACATTAAGGCTTCATAGTTGACACTGGCGACTGATTCTAGCTTAGGCATAATTTGGATTCCTAAATATTTAAACTGATTTACAACATTGAATTGATTTACCTCAGGGGCTGAGTAATTTCTCTGGGTCTCATTTAGCATTAATATTGAAGATTTAGTTTTATTTATTTTATATCCTGATATTTCCCCAAAATTCTTTATTAAATTCAACAAGGTTGGAATTGATTTTTTTAGATTCGACATAAACAAAATTATATCATCGGCGTACAGGGAGATTTTATGTTCTGTTGGTCCAACTTTAATTCCATATATTTGTGAATGTAAACGTATCGCTATCGCTAAAGGTTCAATTGCCATAGTAAACAGTAAAGGTGAAAGTGGACAGCCTTGTCGACATCCTCTATTGATTTTTATTGGTTTTGAAATATTGTTATTTGTTAGGATTTCTGCTGTAGCATTATTGTATATTATTTGAACCCATTTTATGAAATTATTTCCAAGTCCAAACCTTTGTAGGACTTCAAAAAGAAAGGGCCATTCAACTCTATCAAAGGCCTTTTCGGCGTCCAATGATAGGAGAGCTGTATCCGGTGCTTCTTTATTAAAATAAATAATATTAAATAGTCTTCTTACATTATGGAAGCCTTGTCTACCCTTTATAAAGCCATTCTGATCTCGATTAATAATATTTGGTAAAATTTCTTGTATTCGTCTTGCTAAAATTTTACAGATTATCTTAAGGTCGGCGTTTAATAGGCTTATTGGTCTCATATTTTCACATTTATTAGAGGGCTTACCTGGTTTTGGCAGCAGTATAATTAAGGCATTATTTATGTATGATGGTAAATTATTATTTTGAAATGCTTCTAAAACCATTTCCAAAAAAGGTTTTATTAATTTATTCTTAAATTTTTTTATAAAGGTCAACTGGAAGACCATCTGGTCCTGCACTTTTTCCTGATTTCATATTATCAATGGCTAGCCCAACTTCTTCTTGACTAATTTTAGACTCCAATATCTCCCTGTTTTCATTTGGAATACACGGTATAGATAGTTCGTTCAAAAACCCATTTAGTTTTGTTAAATCAGGTTCATTTTTGGTATCATATAATTTTTCATAGTAATCTCTAAAGGCTCTATTAATTTCTAAAGGATCTATAACTACCTGTCCATTATTTATAATACTGGTAATTGGTGTTTTAATTTCCAATTGTTTAATCTGCCATGCTAATAATTTTCCTGATTTTTCACCTTGTTCATAAAAAGATTGTTTCAATCTTAGAAGACTCGAGGCAGCTCTATTCGCTGATTTTTTGTCGTATTCAGCTCTCAAAATCAGTAATTCATTCTCCAACCTTGGGTCACTTCCTGCATACACTTTTTCCTGAAGACTTTTTATTTTATGTTCCAATTTAGCTCTCTCCTCTCCAGTCTTCTTAGATTTTGATCCTGTATAACTAATAATATGTCCCCTAATAAAAGCTTTGAAAGCCTCCCACTTTACACATGCTGATGTTTGTGTAGTATTGATGTCAAAGAACTCGTCTATCTGTTTTTCTATATACTTGACAAATTCCTCATCCTGAAGCCATTTATGCTGAAATTGCCATCTACCTGATTCCTATGTCAATTTTTTATCTACATATATTAGACAACAGGGTGCATGATCAGAGATCACGATGTTATCATAAAAGCAGTTTTGAATCTTGGACCTTAATTCTGTGGAAATCAAAAAATAATCAATACGTGAGAATGTCTTGTAGGTACTGGAATAACAAGAATAGGCTTTAACTTGTGGTTTCATTTCTCTCCATATATCTAACAATCTCAATTCTTTCATAAAATGATTAATAGTCATCCTACATCCAATGTGCGTACAATCCAGTCCTGTTGATCTATCCACACCTGGATTCAATGTACAATTAAAATCCCCTGCTATTATATGTTGCCCTGTAAGTGATGATAAGATGAGAAATAAATTAGCAAAGAACTTCTGATCATCTATATTGGGACCATATAAGTTCACAAGATTTATATTTTCTAATAGCAAAGAACCTTGAATGATTACATATCTTCCAAATTTGTCTCCAATTACATTTTTCACTTGAAAAGGAACTGATTTATGTATGAGAGTCATAACTCCCCTGGCTCGGGATGAAAATGAAGAGGTGAATACACTTCCCTGCCATCTACTCCTAATTCTTTTAACATCCTCCTCTATCAGATGAGTTTCTTGTAAAAACACAATTCTTGAACCCATGTCCTTTATTTTATTCATAACTTGTTTAAGTTTTTTTAAATTTTGTAGACCTCTGCAATTCCATGAAGTTAAATTAAGATTAACACTTTGGTCCATGATCAATAGAGAGTTTGGGATTACCTTGCAGTGTAAACATGCTCATACAGAGAAGCAAAAACATGAGTGGTTGAACATTCATCCTACAAACTACACACAAACAAATTTCCCCTTCCCACACTTGTGGCAAACCCCCCAAAATCAAAAGAAAAATTCTGTCTCCCGATATAGCCATCGACCGTTCCACACCCACGGGGAACAGCCTAAGCCACTCCTTCTTCATCCTCCCAATCACCCTAACTCTACTGCTTTTAATGACGTAACATTAACTCTCCTCTGTAGTTTTCCAACTTAACTCCAAAATTTTTAACAACTTTGTACATCATAGTTTTTTTTTTTTGTTTGTTTTGTTTTTGTTTTGTTTTTTTAATATATAATACAATCTATATTTTGTAAACTTACTATTTACTTCAAGTCAGTCAGATGCCTGTGCAAATGCTTAATTATTCTACCTTATATTTTGTTCATGCTTAGCTCCCACCAGTCTCTTCTTCTTCTTTGATCTTCTTGATGAACTCCTGCGCCTCCTCTGGGGTCTTGAAGATGTGGCTTCTGCCCTCATACGTGGTCAGCAGTCTCGCAGGATAGATTACACCATGACGAATCCCAAGGTTGCGCAGCTCCTTACGTACGGGATCAAACTGCTTCCTCAATTGTTGGATTCCTGTGGCCAAATCTGGGTAGAACCGCACCTGCTGGTCCTGGTGTTTAATCTCTCCTTTAGCACGTGCAGCGTTGAAGATCTTCATCCTGTCTCTGTTGCTAAGAAACTTCATAATTAAGGTCCTCGGCGGTCCCTTATCTCTCCGTGGGCCAATACGATGTGCTTTTTCCAGAACCACTGCTGATTGCAACTCCTCGCTGCCCAGCACCTCCGGAATCCACTTTTCCAGAAAGGAACATACGTCCCGACCTTCTGATTCCTCTGGAAGACCCACCAGCCTCAAATTATTCTGTCTCGACCGAGATTCCAAATCCAAAATATTATCTTCCAGAGATTTATTTTTTTTTTCCAAAGTGCGCACCTTTAATTGAAGACGGGTGACGTCATCTTCAGCACTAGCGAGACGGAGCTCCATCTGCGCCGTTCGTTCTACACAGTCACCCAATTCCTTTCTTATTCCTTCCAACGCTGTCATAATCCCATCAAATCTAGAGGAAAAGTCCGCTCTCATTGAACTCATGGCAGCCATCAGCGCATCTGCGCCATTCCCCGCAGAAATCGCACCGCCGCCAGCCTCCTCTGCCATATATGGAGCCTTGTTTGCTGCTTCACAGACCTGAAAGTCCGTTAATTTGGACTGTTTCGGCGGCTCGCTTTTTCCTTTTCCTGGTTTTCCAGCCTTAGGCTTCGCCGACATATCCTCGCTCAAATGCTGGGATACGTTCTGTCCCAAATGAGAGAGTTATTTGCCGATTTTTTTCTCCAGGAGCAGAGCAGAGCGAGACACGTCCGTCCTACGTGGCAGCCATAACCGGAAGTCCCTCTGGGTCTCATTTAGCATTAATATTGAAGATTTAGTTTTATTTATTTTATATCCTGATATTTCCCCAAAATTCTTTATTAAATTCAACAAGGTTGGAATTGATTTTTTTAGATTCGACATAAACAAAATTATGTCATCGGCGTACAGGGAGATTTTATGTTCTGTTGGTCCAACTTTAATTCCATATATTTGTGAATGTAAACGTATCGCTATCGCTAAAGGTTCAATTGCCATAGTAAACAGTAAAGGTGAAAGTGGACAGCCTTGTCGACATCCTCTATTGATTTTTATTGGTTTTGAAATATTGTTATTTGTTAGGATTTTTGCTGTAGCATTATTGTATATTATTTGAACCCATTTTATGAAATTATTTCCAAGTCCAAACCTTTGTAGGACTTCAAAAAGAAAGGGCCATACAACTCTATCAAAGGCCTTTTCGGCGTCCAGTGATAGGAGAGCTGTATCCGGTGCTTCTTTATTAAAATAAATAATATTAAATAGTCTTCTTACATTATGGAAGCCTTGTCTACCCTTTATAAAGCCATTCTGATCTCGATTAATAATATTTGGTAAAATTTCTTGTATTCGTCTTGCTAAAATTTTACAGATTATCTTAAGGTCGGCGTTTAATAGGCTTATTGGTCTCATATTTTCACATTTATTAGAGGGCTTACCTGGTTTTGGCAGCAGTATAATTAAGGCATTATTTATGTATGATGGTAAATTATTATTTTGAAATGCTTCTAAAACCATTTCCAAAAAAGGTTTTATTAATTTATTCTTAAATTTTTTATAAAGGTCAACTGGAAGACCATCTGGTCCTGCACTTTTTCCTGATTTCATATTATCAATGGCTAGCCCAACTTCTTCTTGACTAATTTTAGACTCCAATATCTCCCTGTTTTCATTTGGAATACACGGTATAGATAGTTTGTTCAAAAACCCATTTAGTTTTGTTAAATCAGATTCATTTTTGGTATCATATAATTTTTCATAGTAATCTCTAAAGGCTCTGTTAATTTCTAAAGGATCTATAACTACCTGTCCGTTACTTATAATACTGGTAATTGGTGTTTTAATTTCTAATTGTTTAATCTGCCATGCTAATAATTTTCCTGATTTTTCACCTTGTTCATAAAAAGATTGTTTCAATCTTAGAAGACTCGAGGCAGCTCTATTCGCTGATTTTTTGTCGTATTCAGCTCTCAAAATCAGTAATTCATTCTCCAACCTTGGGTCACTTCCTGCATACACTTTTTCCTGAAGACTTTTTATTTTATGTTCCAATTTAGCTCTCTCCTCTCGAGTCTTCTTAGATTTTGATCCTGTATAACTAATAATATGTCCCCTAATAAAAGCTTTGAAAGCCTCCCACTTTACACATGCTGATGTTTGTGTAGTATTGATGTCAAAGAACTCGTCTATCTGTTTTTCTATATACTTGACAAATTCCTCATCCTGAAGCCATTTATGCTGAAATTGCCATCTACCTGATTCCTTTGTCAATTTTTTATCTACATATATTAGACAACAGGGTGCATGATCAGAGATCACGATGTTATCATAAAAGCAGTTTTGAATCTTGGACCTTAATTCTGTGGAAATCAAAAAATAATCAATATGTGAGAATGTCTTTTAGGTACTGGAATAACAAGAATAGGCTTTAACTTGTGGTTTCATTTCTCTCCATATATCTAACAATCTCAATTCTTTCATAAAATGATTAATAGTCATCCTACATCCAATGTGCGTGCAATCCAGTCCTGTTGATCTATCTATACCTGGATTCAATGTACAATTAAAATCCCCTGCTATTATATGTTGCCCTGTAAGTGATGATAAGATAAGAAATAAATTAGCAAAGAACTTCTGATCATCTATATTGGGACCATATAAGTTCACAAGATTTATATTTTCTAATAGCAAAGAACCTTGAATGATTACATATCTTCCAAATTTGTCTCCAATTACATTTTTCACTTGAAAAGGAACTGATTTATGTATGAGAGTCATAACTCCCCTGGCCCGGGATGAGAATGATGAGGTGAAGACACTTCCTTGCCATCTACTCCTAATTCTTTTTATATCCTCCTCTATTAAATGAGTTTCTTGTAAAAACACAATTTTTGAACCCATGTCTTTTATTTTATTCATAACTTGTTTAAGTTTTTTTAAATTTTGTAGACCTCTGCAATTCCATGAAGTTAAATTAAGATTAACACTTTGGTTTATGATCAATAGAGAGTTTGGGATTACCTTGCAGTGTAAACATGCTCATACAGAGAAGCAAAAACATGAGTGGTTGAACATTCATCCTACAAACTACACACAAACAAATTTCCCCTTCCCACACTTGTGGCAAACCCCCCAAAATCAAAAGAAAAATTCCGTCTCCCGATATAGCCATCGACCGCTCCACACCCACGGGGAACAGCCTAAGCCACTCCTTCTTCATCCTCCCAATCACCCTAACTCTACTGCTTTTAATGACGTAACATTAACTCTCCTCTGTAGTTTTCCAACTTAACTCCAAAATTTTTAACAACTTTGTACATCATAGTTTTTTTTTGTTTGTTTTGTTTTTGTTTTTTTTTTTAATATATAATACAATCTAAATTTTGTAAACTTACTATTTACTTCAAGTCAGTCAGATGCCTGTGCAAATGCTTAATTATTCTACCTTATATTTTGTTCATGCTTAGCTCCCACCAGTCTCTTCTTCTTCTTTGATCTTCTTGATGAACTCCTGCGCCTCCTCTGGGGTCTTGAAGATGTGGGTTCTGCCCTCATACGTGGTCAGCAGTCTCGCAGGATAGATTACACCATGACGAATCCCAAGGTTGCGCAGCTCCTTACGTATGGGATCAAACTGCTTCCTCAATTGTTGGATTCCTGTGGCCAAATCTGGGTAGAACCGCACCTGCTGGTCCTGGTGTTTAATCTCTCCTTTAGCTCGTGCAGCGTTGAAGATCTTCATCCTGTCTCTGTTGCTAAGAAACTTCATAATTAAGGTCCTCGGCGGTCCCTTATCTCTCCGTGGGCCAATACGATGTGCATTTTCCAGAACCACTGCTGATTGCAACTCCTCGCTGCCCAGCACCTCCGGAATCCACTTTTCCAGAAAGGAACATACGTCCCGACCTTCTGATTCCTCTGGAAGACCCACCAGCCTCAAGTTATTCTGTCTCGACTGAGATTCCAAATCCAAAATATTATTTTCCAGAGATTTTTTTTTTTTTTCCAAAGTGCGCACCTTTAATTGAAGACGGGTGACGTCATCTTCAGCACTAGCGAGACGGAGCTCCATCTGCGCCGTTCGTTCTACACAGTCACCCAATTCCTTTCTTATTCCTTCCAACGCTGTCATAATCCCATCAAATCTAGAGGAAAAGTCCGCTCTCATTGAACTCATGGCAGCCATCAGCGCATCTGCGCCATTCCCCGCAGACATCGCACCGTTGCCAGCCTCCTCCGCCATATATGGAGTTTTATTTGCTGCGTCACAGACCTGAAAGTCCGTTAATTTGGACTGTTTCGGCGGCTCGCTTTTTCCTTTACCTGGTTTTCCAGCCTTAGGCTTCGCCGACATATCCTTGCCCAGACGCTGGGATACGTTCTGTCCCAAATGAGAGAGTTATTTGCCGATTTTTTTTCTCCAGGAGCAGAGCAGAGTGAGACAAATCCGTCCTACGTGGCAGCCATAACCGGAAGTCTACTTTTAGCAAAGTTAATGATTTTGTGTTCTTCCTCCACACTAGGATATATACTGTATACTGTCATTTTTTGCTTAGAAAAACCTTTTCCTTTAAAAATGAAGAAAAGGACATTGAAGACAACTGCCTGTACTGATGACCTGACAGTCCTATAATGAAAAGATTTTTTTTTAAATCCTTATATGGGCAGAGATCCCCCCCCCCATCCAATGTTTGAAACAAAGTTATGCCCTTGATTAAAGGGCAGTTAAACTGTGACTCTTCCACAAGGTGTTTTGTCAGTTATTTTTTCTGCAAGGTTATGGGTGAGAAACTGTAAATTTAAAAGTAATTTAAGTGAGAAAATAACCAGAATTGTGATTATAACTATACTGGAAATGAAAATAAGTCTTTAAAAATACATACACATGCTCAGTCTTCACCTTAATGAGACAGACGGTGCTGAAACAGGCCAGACCCTGACTCACAGCTCACAGTGACACTGATTGTAATGAGATCAGACTCATTCTTGGCTGCAGGTTTAACATCCTCATGTTATGCTGGTCTCCTCTCTGAGCACTAGTGCTATGCTCCCATACCAAAGTGGCTCTGCAGAAGATGACTGTTGTACACTGATCCCATTATTGCTATTAAACACCATTATGGTTACATAAATGTGAGGTGGGGGAGCACACTTACACGGTGTAGGTGAGAACATGCATACAGATGTAGGGTGTGGGGGTGGATGAAGCGTGAATCACAGATGACTGAAAGGCAATGGAGGAGAACAGGTGGTTCAGGTAAGCTGCAGCCGGTTGCAGGGAGGCGATGATGCTTACGTGAGAGAGAGGGTGAAGTGAAAGCGCTGGCGGAGACCCTTAAAAGTCAGGAAGGAGTGCGGGGGGAAGTTGCGAGTGGTCATCTCACAGTAGGGCTTCTCATAACCGCCCAGGGGACACTCGCACTTAAACCCACCGACGAGCAGGTTCACGCAGGAGCCTCCATTCTTGCAGACCCCTGGAGCACAGCGGCCCGATCGAGAAGACACCTCACATCGCTCTCCTGGAGATGGAAAAAAAAAAGAGAATATTGCTTCATCTCACTCAGTCCCTCAGGAAATCTAGTGTTATATGCTGTGCTTGAGTGTCTGCAGTTGTCCTATACATGTGCCAACACCATTATAGAACTATAACCTCAGACACCTCCTATCAGTGAGAGACAACTCTAAAATATACAGGACTGTATGGAAAAATAAATTAAGACCTAGTTGACTGTAAGCATCATATGAAATTTGATTCATGAGCACTGGCTTCTTTTTGACAGCGTCTGCATTTTCAATCTGTCTCTTGCTTCAGTGTCACACCCAGCATGACTCCATCTCCTCCCTCTGGGAATAGGCTGCAGTTTCTGCTGAATATTTGCAGTGGAGCAAACGTGAAGGGTGAAAAGCAGCGAGTTGGAAGTGCATTCAGATTCTGGAGCCATCAGACAAAATGAATGCAGACAGTGATTGCTCATGATGGTTATGTCCTGCCTTTTCACACCTTACAGATATTTGATGGGTTCCAGTGTTTCCTCTGGCTTAAAGACCTTGGTGCGGTGGCAACATATTTTTCCGGGGGGGGGGGGGGTGCACATGACACGATTGTAACCGGAAATGTTAATTTTACACTATTTCTTTTATTTATTTATTTTTAATTTTGCACAGTGATATTGCATAATGGCACTTAACATTTGAAGCATTGTACTACCAAGGCTTGAATGTTGGAATATTGGGCCATTTGGGGTCCCACCCAGATGCCCAGTGTTTGGACTTTTTACTGGTGTTATCCTTCTCTCCTCCCTCTGCTCTCACCTCTCCTGGACCCTCTGCCTGAACACTTTCCTCTCCTTGGCTCCTCTCTTCTCTCTCATCTTTCCCTCTCTGAGCTCTGTCTAATTCAGGTTCTCTCTCTGTCTATGGTGGTATACAAACAGGCTAGAAAATACCAAGTGTCATGTTTTGTCCTGCAGGATTTTTTTTTTTTCATGGTTTACATAAATAACCAAAATGTGTATTTTTTTGTATTTTTATTCTAGGTTTTTTTTTCCATTGACAAAGAGTAGGAAAGGGAAGGGAAAAAAAACATTCATAATAGGAATTTACTTATTCATACTTAAATTATATGATCAGAGGTAGGTATAGTAGCCAGAAATTCTACTCATGTAAAAGCAGTGCTTTGAAATTAATAATTAAAAGTAGACAACCAAAAATTTCTAGTTGAATTAAGGGTACAAAGAGCACCCACTTAAAAACTTGAGTAATGGCTTCAGTCTTGAAGGTTTGAGGTTCTTCTCAAAAATTTATAACAATTTTCTTATAGTTTTCCAATTTTCTCTGTAAATTTATCTAAATTTGAAACCATTTTCCCCAAATTTGTAATTTTCTCTTGTACATTTGAGACTTATAAATTTGTGGATTATTTTATGGTTAATGTTTATCTTTTTTTAAATCCAATTCAACTTTATTTATAAAGCTCATTAAAAACGACAGTTGACACAAAATGCTGTACATCAACGATAAATAAAATATAAAAACAATAAAATACAGCTAAAGTACAAAACAGCACAGACAAAATAATCGTCATACAATAGAGACAATAAGAACAAATAAAATCAAATATGCAGTTATTTCTGTTATAATATTTCTATGTATTTATAGTTTTTTTTAGAAATCTCACCACCCAGACAGCAGGAAAAACCTCCCTTATTTTGAAATCCAAATCTTGGCACGTTTAGTTTGTCTGAAGGCTGTTGACGGATTAAAGTCATTGACTTCATGAATTTTGGTCATCTTAACTTGCCAGGTAAATAATAATGAACATAAATTATTAGTTAATATTATAGTAGCTGGTGAAGTAAATCCTCAGCGATTCATCAGTCACTCTTTCCTTTCCCTGCAATGAAGCCTAACCAGACCTGTTAGCTAAACAAGTCCTCATTGTTGTTTCAGTTACCAGCGGGTTAAAACTACCATAAATGCCTCCACTCTCTTGCACTTTTTTTCACGTTTAAAGTACTGTGACGTTTGCAGGGTTCACACAAAGACAATGGAGCAGATGGCTGTGATCAACCGGATTTATTTTTCACACACCCCAACCCCCAACCTGCCTCTGTGCTACAGAGTGGAGGGGAGGTCATTCTCCCAGACCCCTGTTTCAATCATGGTTACACACACAGATACATCTTGCCCTAATCCTGCTAAACACTGCTGGGTCATCATAATGCAGTTATAATGACACAGCAGTATAACTCAGAAATAACACATTTAACACACACATAACGTTTTCATCTGGCAAAGCATGCTGGGAAATTCACTTAACATGGCCCCAACGTTACACTGCCCCCCCCCGGACTGGTTTCTGTCCCCAGAAAAATTAAAGTCCAATTTAAAAGTCCAATACAAACTCATCCAAATGTCGGGGCGGTCTTCGGCGCTGGCGGCCAACACGTACAGGCCCCCTAAAGTCCATCTGGGTCTCGGTCGGGGTATCGGGCCGGGATGGAAGCTCTGGTTCGTCCACCAGCGGTGCAGATGGCCGATACGGGGCGAGACGGTCACGATGAAGGACCACAACCCGGTCCCTTTTTCTAAGCCTCACCCTGTACACCACATCTGACAGTCTCTCCAGGACCACGCATGGCCCCGACCACTGGCTCGCCAGCTTTGGTGATCGTCCGCTCTTCCTCTCAGGGCAGAAAACCCAGACTCGATCTCCCGGTGCAAAGTCCCTCCCCTGACAGCGGGAGTCGTACGCTCGCTTCTGCCGACCCCCTGCCGCTGCCAGGGCCTCTCGAGCCAGCTCGTGCACCGTGTGGAGACGTTCTTTCAAACAAAAAAAATAATCCAATCCGGGTCTTCCCTCCACCTCCGGCTCAGGGGGGCAACCGAATACCAAATCCACCGGTGTGCGCAGCTCGCGTCCAAACATGAGCGCCGCAGGGGTGCACTGGGTAGATTCCTGAGCTGCCGTCCGGTACGCCCACAAAACAAAAGGCAGGTGCAGGTCCCAGTCTCGCTGTCGCTGGTCCACTAGGATAGCGAGCTGGGTGGTGAGGGTCCGGTTGAATCGTTCGACCAGGCCGTCGCTCTGTGGATGCAGTGGGGTGGTCCGGGTCTTCCGGATGCCCAGCCGTTTGCAGACCTCTCCGAAGACCTCCGCCTCGAAGTTCCGACCCTGATCGCTGTGCAGCTCCTCCGGTGCGCCAAACCGACAGAACATTTCATCCACCAGCTTTGATGCCGTCGTAGCGGCGCTCTGATCCGGGACCGCGTACGCCTCTGGCCACTTAGTGAAATAATCCATCGCGACCAGCACGTAGCGGTTCCCCCGGTCCGTGGTCGGGAAAGGGCCCAGGATGTCCACTCCCACTCGCTCCATCGGTGCTCCCACCCGGTACTGCTGCAGGGGAGCGTGGGATCGCTGAGTTGGTCCCTTCTGAGCTGTGCATGTGTCGCAGCGATGAACGTGGAGCTCCACGTCCTGATGACAACCGGGCCAGTAGAACCGGGCCCGAAGGCGCTGCAGCGTCTTTGTCACTCCGAAGTGGCCCGCTCCTACCGCCCCATGAACCAGCTGGAGTACTTTGGGCCGGAGTCGACGAGGAACTAGCAGTTGCCAGACGTGCCGCTGCCCAGCTGGAGTGTGCCACTGTCGATACACCACGCCCTCGTAGCAGCGGAGGTTGGCCCACTGGGAGTGCAGGGCCTTAGTCTCTGGGTCCAGCGGTGACACAACCTCCCAGGCGGGCCGCTGTCCTGCGTCCAGCCACTGCCGA
This sequence comes from Pholidichthys leucotaenia, assembly GCA_020510985.1. Classification (NCBI taxonomy): domain Eukaryota; kingdom Metazoa; phylum Chordata; class Actinopteri; order Cichliformes; family Pholidichthyidae; genus Pholidichthys; species Pholidichthys leucotaenia. The sequence goes on along the minus strand of CM035837.1, from coordinate 120,622,678 downwards.
ACCCGCAAAATGACCGGGTCTCTGTCCTGCTCGCTCTGCAGCTGCTGCGTGCCAAGAACCTCTGTGACGTCATCGCTGGGGAGAACTGCCTGATCATCTGAGGAGGGGCTGTGCGTCGCTGCGTTATTCCTGCTCGCAGCGGCTCGGAGAGCGGCAGCCCGTGGGGCGGTTTGGTCCCGATCTTCAGCCCGTTGGCAGTGACGACACTCCTCTGTCGCGCAGGGGCGCCGAGACAGCGCGTCAGCGTTGGCATGGAGGCGGCCTGCCCGATGCACAATCTGGAAATTATAATCCTGCAGTGCCTCCAGCCACCTCGCCAACTGTCCATCCGGTTCTTTGAAATTTAACAACCAGGTCAGGGAAGCGTGGTCCGTCCTGAGCTGGAACCTCCCACCGTACACATACGGGCGGAAGTGTCGCAGTCCTTGAATGACAGCCAGCAGCTCTCTGCGAGTCACACAGTAATTTCTCTCGGCTCTGCTGAGAGTGCGGCTGAAGTAAGCGACTGCCTGCTCTCCATGCTCTCCCTCCTGGGATAGCACCGCCCCGATGCCCTGGTTGCTGGCGTCCGTGTCCACGATGAAAGGGCGGTTCGGGTCGGGATACTGCAGGATGGGGGCTCTGATGAGCGCTGCGCGAAGCTGGGAGAAAGCAGCAGCACAGCTGTCACTCCACTGGAACGTGCGTCCTTTCTGCGTCAGCTGATGCAGCGGGCTGGCGATGGTGGCGAAGTCTTTCACAAACCTCCTATAATAGGAGGCCAATCCAAGAAAACTCCTCAGTTCTCCAACGTTCCGCGGCACTGGCCAGTCTCTCACTGTTGCCACTTTTTCCGGGTCGGTGGCGACCCCCGCTGCGCTGACGATGTGGCCCAAAAAGGTGGTCTCCCGCCGGAACAGGTGGCATTTCTTAGGGTGTAACCGTAGCCCCGCCTGTTGGATGGCTCCCAGCACCTCTCGGAGATTTGACAGGGCGCTGTCAAAATCAGCTGCATGCACCAGCAGGTCATCCAGGTAAACAACGCAGCGACTCCGGGGCACGTGAGCCAGCACTCGCTCCATCAAGCGCTCAAAGGTGGCCGGAGCGTTGCAGAGTCCAAACGGCATCACTTTAAACTGGTACAGTCCCTGCCCGATGGAGAAGGCTGTTTTCTGGCGGGCCTCAGGTGACAGCTCTACCTGCCAATAGCCGCTGCGTAGATCCAGCGAGCTGAACCAGCTGGAGCCGGCGATGTGGTCCAGTGCGTCATCGATGCGGGGCAGGGGGTAGGAATCTTTCCTGGTGGCGTCGTTCAGGCGTCGGTAATCCACACAGAACCGCCACGACCCGTCCTTCTTCTTGACCAGCACCACCGGCGCCGCCCAGGGGCTGCTGGAGGGCTCAATGACATCTGCCTCCAGCATTTCTCGCACTTTTTGTTCCGCCGCTGCCCGCCTTGAAAAGGGCAGCCGGCGTGGGTGGAGTCGAATCGGCCTGGCCTCACCGGTGTCGATCTCGTGCTGCACCAACCCGGTCCGGCCGCATTCCTCATCCTTCGCGGCGAAAACACCCATAAAACAGTCCAATAGCTCCTGCAGCTGGCGTCCCTGTTCCGGGTCCAGCCCGCTGCAGCTCCGCTGAAATAATTCCTCCACCGCCTGCTGCGTCTCTGCTGACACGTTGACCCCTCCCCTTGCTGTCCTTGTGTGCGTTCGTGCTCCCTCTGTCCGCGCTGGTGATGTCATCATGTCCAGTCCTCGCGGTGGCCTGCCTGGTCCGGTTTGTCTTGGCGATCCCTCGATCGCGCAGGCCCCCGTGTTCCTTCCCTGGGTTCTGCTGTGGAGCGTGATGGTCCGGTTTCCCAGCTGGAGGGACGGTCCCGCGGTGTCGATCTTGGCGTTCCAGGCTGTGAGCAGGTCTAGTCCAATAATACAGGGGTCTTGGATGTCAGCCAGCCAGAACGGGTGTCTTATGTTCTGACCGGCCACCCCCACCACCAAAACTCTCCGCCCCCCCAGTCTGGCGCGCTCACCGGTAGCCGTGGTGACGCAGCGCTTGGTGGGTTCCCACCCCCGTGGGGCCGTCTTGTTTGTGCCCGGCAGCACACCGGGTCGAACCAGGGAGATTGTAGAGCCGGTGTCAATCAGGGCCCGGATCGACGTCTTCCCCAAGCTGCACTGTAGATAGATCCCTGGAGAGTGTCCAATTCGGCCCACGCGTGGTGCCGGCTCCTCGGGGGAAACATCTGCGGGAGGCGACCTGTTCCCGTTCACGCCACCTCGCTCTAGTTTAACGCCGGCGAGGGGCGTTCTTCTCTGGGGACGTGCCGCCGTGGTCTGCCGTAATTCCTCCTCTTCCTCCTCGCTCTCCATCGTGGCCTGGAAGGTTCTCTGTCTGTGCGTTGGCGCTTCAACTGTGTGATTCATCAGCGGCTCCACCCGCTCTGCTTCTGCCACTGCAGTCTCCCAGTCGCTCGCGGCGTGGATCCGTATGTGGCTCTGGAGCTGGGCCGGGCGGAGACCTTGGATGAAGCTCCGGAGGGCGAGCTTCTCTACCGCCTCCGGTGCGAAATCCGGGTAGCTGCGCCGGGTTAGCAGCCGTATGTCTGCAGCATAGGTTCCTAGGCTTTCCTGGTTGCTTCTACGGCGGCGGGTCAGCTGTTCCTGGGCGTGCTCAGTGTCCACCATTCTCCCAAATCGTCTCTGGAGCGCCCCTTGTAGCGCTGGCCAGCTGTAGCGCTCCTCAGGCAGGAGATCAGAAAGCGTGCAGAGAGCTCTCCCTTCCAAGGCCAGCGCGACTTGCACGGCGGTTTCCTCTGGTGACCAGCCGTTCAGCGCAGCGGCCAGCTCGACCTGGGTCAGGTAGTCATCCAACGTGGCCTCGCCGTTGAAGCGGGGAATCTTGGCCCGCTGCCTAACAGATGGGATGGCCGCCTCCTGATCGATCGTCACTCTCGATCGCCGTGGGATCGCCAGCCTGTCCTGTCCTGAAAAGGGCGGAATGCGGGGCTGGTTTGCTCTGCTCTGCCCGCTCTGTCTTGAAAAAGACAGAAGGCGGGGTGCGCTGGCCCCGTCAGGTCCGCTGCCGCTTTGTTCGTCCCGGCTCCTGGCTCCCGGGGGTGGTGTCTCGGTCCCATCGTCCATCATCAGCTGAGCAATGAACTGCTCCAGCTGCTGGATCTCCATTCTGATCCTGGCATCCATCTGCTCCATCCCACTTCTGACACCAGTGTGACGTTTGCAGGGTTCACACAAAGACAATGGAGCAGATGGCTGTGATCAACCTGATTTATTTTTCACACACCCCAACCCCCAACCTGCCTCTGTGCTACAGAGTGGAGGGGAGGTCATTCTCCCAGACCCCTGTTTCAATCATGGTTACACACACAGATACATCTTGCCCTAATCCTGCTAAACACTGCTGGGTCATCATAATGCAGTTATAATGACACAGCAGTATAACTCAGAAATAACACATTTAACACACACATAACGTTTTCATCTGGCAAAGCATGCTGGGAAATTCACTTAACATGGCCCCAACGTTACAGTACTTTAATAAGCTCATGTTTCTCTCAGACAGCAACGCTACAGAGACACGCTCTGCCTGCAGAAACGGTCACGCGGGTGCTGGGCAGGCGGGGCGCTTCCGCACGAATGACAGTCACACACGTTGTTTGTGCATGCGTTTCTTTCATATTTAATTTTTCTTAAATTAATATATTTTAGGCACAGTGGCAAACTTCCTTAGCGCGGTGGGCCGCCACACAGAAATGTTACCAGAGAAAACCCTGGGTTCATCATTATTTTCCCAGACAGAAGAGCCTGTGTCCTACAGAACAGACACCACAACCCATCAAACCTGATTCACAGAACATCTCTTTCAAAATAAACCACTTTTACAGTTAGAGCATGTGAAAACCAGATAGATAGATAGATAGATAGATAGATAGATAGATAGATAGATAGATAGATAGATAGATACAGTATCTCACAAAAGTGAGTACACCCCTCACATTTCAGTAAATATTTTATTATATCTTTTCGTGGGACAACACTGAAGATATGACACTTTGATACAATGTAAAGTAGTCCGTGTACAGCTTGTATAGCAGTGCAAATTTGCTGTCCCCTCAAAATAACTCAACACACAGCCATTAATGTCTAAACTGCTGGCAACAAAAGTGAGTACGCCCCTAAGTGAAAATGTCCAAATTATGCCCAATTAGCCATTTTCCCTCCCCAGTGTCATGTGACTCATTAGTGTTACAAGGTCTCAGGTGTGAATGGGGAGCAGGTGTGTTAAATTTGGTGTTATCACTCTCACACTCTCTCATACTGGTCACTGGAAGTTCAACATGGCACCTCATGGCAAAGAACTCTCTGAGGATCTGAAAAAGAATTGTTACTCTACATAAAGATGGCCTAGGCTATAAGAAGATTGCCAACACCCTGAAACTGAGCTGCAGCAAGGTGGCCAAGACCATACAGTGGTTTAACAGAACAGGTTCCACTCAGAACAGACCTCGCCATGGTGGACCAAAGTAGTTGAGTGCACGTGCTCAGCGTCATATCCAGAGGTTGTCTTTCGAAAATAGACATATGAGTGCTGCCAGCGGGCAGCGCGGTGGCGGAGTGGTTAGCACTGCAGCAGCTCAGCAACTCACCCCTGGCCGGGGGATCCTGGGTTCAATCCCAGCCCCCGACCAACAGTGATCTGTGTGGAGTTTGCATGTTCTCCCCATGTCTGCATGGGTTTACTCTGGGATTTTTCTGGTTTCCTCCCACATGCCAAAAACATGCATGTTAGGTTAATTGGCATCAAACTGGGGATTCTAAATTGTCCTTAGGTATGACTGTGAGAGTGAATGGTTGTCTGTCTCTCTGTGTTGGCCCTGTGATGGACTGGCGATCTGTCCAGGGTGTACCCTGCCTCTCGCCCAAAGATGCTGGGATAGGCTCCAGTCCCCCCGCGACCCAAAAAGGATTAAGTGGAAGAAGATGGATGGATGGATGGAGTGCTGCCAGCACTGCTGTAGAGGTTGAAGGGGTGGGGTGGGGGTCAGCCTGTCAGTGCTCAGACCATATGTCGCACACTGCATCAAATTGGTCTGCATGGCTGTCGTCCCAGAAGGAAGCCCCTTTTAAAGATGATGCACAAGAAAGCCCGCAAACAGTTTGCTGAAGACAAGCAGACTAAGGACATGGATTACTGGAACCATGTCCTGTGGTCTGATGAGACCAACATAAACTTATTTGGTTCAGATGGCGTCAAGCGTGTGTGGCAGAAACCAGGTGAGGAGTACAAAGACAAGTGTGTCCTGCCTACAGTCAAGCATGGTGGTGGGCGTGTCATGGTTTGGGGCTTCATGAGTGCTGCCGGCACTGGGAAGCTACGATTCATTGAGGGAACCATGAATGCCAATATGTACTGTGACATACTGAAGCAGCCCTTCGGAAACTGGGCTGCAGGGCAGTATTCTAACATGATAACGACCCCCAAACACACCTCCAAGACGGGAAGTGCCTTGCTAAAGAAACTGAGGGTAAAGGTGATGGACTGCCCAAGCACGTCTCCAGACCTAAACCCTATTGAGCATCTGTGGGGCATCCTCAAACAGAAGTTGGAGGAACGCAAGGTCTCTAGCATCCACCAGCTCCCTAATGTCGTCATGGAGGAGTGAAAGAGGATTCCAGTGGCAACCTGTGAAGCTCTAGTGAACTCCATGCCCAAGAGAGTTAAGGCAGTGCTGGAAAATAAAGGTGGCCACACAAAATATTACACTTTGGGCATAATTTGGACATTTTCACTTAGGGGTGTACTCACTTTTGTTGCTAGCAGTTTAGACATTAATGGCTGTGTGTTGAGTTATTTTGAGGGGACAGCAAATTTATACTGTTATACAAGCTGTACACTGACTACTTTACATTGTATCAAAGTGTCTTAACTTCAGTGTTGTCCCATGAAAAGATATAATAAAATATTTACAAAAATGTGAGGGATGTACTCACTTTTGTGAGATATGATAGATATATAGATAGATAGACAGATAGATAGATAGATAGATAGATAGATAGATAGATAGATAGATAGATAGATAGATAGATAGATGTGGAAAAAGTATTTGCCCCTTCCTTACTTCTTATATTTTTCATATTTGTCACATTTAAATGTTTCAGATCATCAAACAATTTTAATATTAGAGAAAGATAACCCAGGTAAATATAAAATCCAGTCTTTAAATGATTTCATCTAGTAAGGGAAAAAAGTTATCCAAACCTACAAAAAGTACCCCCCATTTCATGAATTAACTGTGATCAATCACATTTTTTTGAAAGCTGAGTTCAATTTCACTCGCCACAGCCAGGCCTGATTACTGCCAGACCAGCTGAATTAAGAAATCACTTAAATAGAACCTGTCTGACAAAGTGAAGTATGCTAAAAGGGCTCAAAAAGCAACACATGATGCCGCAATCTAAAGAAATTCAAGAACAGATGAGAAACCCAGAACAACAACTAAAAAACTGCAGGCCTCACTTGCCTCAGTTTAGACACTGGTCCATGATTCAATAATAAGAAAGAGACTGGGCAAAAAATGGCATCCATGGAAGCATTCCAAGGTGAAAACCACTGCTGACCATAAAAAAAAAAAAAAAATGCTTTGCTGCTTCAGGACTTGGATGACTTTCTGTAACTGATGGAAAAGTGAATTCTGCTCTCTAACAGAAGATCCTCATCCTGCCTCATCCAGGTGGATGCCCTTGAATTTACCTCTGGGATTAATAAAGTATAATAAACAAATACAAAAAACAAAATTATGCTCAGTTACAGCCAAATAACTGCAGTGATATATCCACTGATGCTGCACTCTCATGGCTTAATTACGAGTCTTGTCAGTCAACTATAAGGGAGAAGAAAGAAGCTGAAAAAAGACAAAAAAACGAAACCGACTAGAAAGCTTCAAATAACTGTGATGCTGATCAAACTGCACAGCCCTTATATGGACATATGTTTCGGAAATGTGGTAAAATACGAAAAAACTGGTCTGATGTGAAAGATGAAGTGATCACTTCCTTGGGGTATGCCTTTGTGGTTTCACTGTTTCAGTGTATTTTTGCAGCTCAAGTGGACAGTGCACAGAACAAATTCAATGTCATACTGACTGAAACTGTTTTACTGAGATATGCTAACCTATCCTGGGACCATTTCAGACTCGACTTTGAGCTGTAGTTTGAGGGTTTTCTGGTGCTCACTAATGTCCATTGCAGAGCTTGTGACAGCCTTGTGATAAGGGTGGGTGGGGTGGATTTTTCTATTTGATACCTGCTGTTTGTTCTTGTTTGTTGTTCTATTTGAAAATGCCAAAAAATAAGGGAAAAAAATAAGGTAACACATTCCTGGTATTTACTGTCTATAGACTAAGCAAACTTGCATGCACAGTTGTCAACAAAGGCCCTTTCGGAGTCAGGAAAAAATATCCAGTAGTTGATTGATCAAATGAGAGATAAATCAATGATGTAATAGTTGTTGTCACAGCCCAGGATCCACTGAGCTGAACTGTGAGTGTGACTGAGGACTATGGGTCACATCAGGCCAACAGAGCAAACTGTTATCAATGTGAGCAGCCCAGCAGCAGGAGAGCGAGAGACAGGCAGTGCATTGTGACCCCGTAAAAGACCCATCACCCGTCTCACATGTGGCGTTTGTCTGGATTCCCGGGACGGGAGGCTGCAGCGGTTGCTGAGGCAAGACACTCAGTCTCTCATGTGTGAGGAGGAATTTGTGTCAAAGCCACTAAGCGAAGCAGTGTGGAAGACTTCCGCTGTGTGCAGCACTACTGTAACACTGGGACACACAGTCCACAACTTCCCCCAGCACCACTGACTCACAGGCCTTTTATTTACTCTTCCACAATTAATCACGCCATTGACTCCACTGAAAGCAAGCTTCTCTGTTTCATTGCTGTTGTTGGGGAACGTCTATTCAGTCAAAGTAAATTCATGAGTTTCTAGTTAAGACATCTGAACATTTATTGATTTACAGAGATAAAGGCACATTTGGAAGACAGATTAAAATTTTTAGCTGCAGTTTACAACCAAGTGGTAACCCCCAGGCCTGAAAAGGAAGCCTACCACAAAAAGGCCAAGAACTGCAGCTCTTTAAAAGGTCAGTTCTAGCAAGCCAGTACTCATATATTCCTAAATCAAAATGCCCCCTTACACTTCCGGTTATGGCTGCCACGTAGGACGGACGTGTCTCGCTCTGCTCTGCTCCTGGAAAAAAAAAATCGGCAAATAACTCTCTCATTTGGGACAGAACGTATCCCAGCATTTGGGCGAGGATATGTCGGCGAAGCCTAAGGCTGGAAAACCAGGAAAAGGAAAAAGCGAGCCGCCGAAACAGTCCAAATTAACGGACTTTCAGGTCTGTGACGCAGCAAACAAAACTCCATATATGGCGGAGGAGGCTGGCAACGGTGCGAAATCTGCGGGGAATGGCGCAGATGCGCTGATGGCAGCCATGAGTTCAATGAGAGCGGACTTTTCCTCTAGATTTGATGGGATTATGACAGCGTTGGAAGGAATAAGAAAGGAATTGGGTGACTGTGTAGAACGAACGGCGCAGATGGAGCTCCGTCTCGCTAGTGCTGAAGATGACGTCACCCGTCTTCAATTAAAGGTGCGCACTTTGGAAAAAAAAAATAAATCTCTGGAAGATAATATTTTGGATTTGGAATCTCGGTCGAGACAGAATAATTTGAGGCTGGTGGGTCTTCCAGAGGAATCAGAAGGTCGGGACGTATGTTCCTTTCTGGAAAAGTGGATTCCGGAGGTGCTGGGCAGCGAGGAGTTGCAATCAGCAGTGGTTCTGGAAAAAGCACATCGTATTGGCCCACGGAGAGATAAGGGACCGCCGAGGACCTTAATTATGAAGTTTCTTAGCAACAGAGACAGGATGAAGATCTTCAACGCTGCACGTGCTAAAGGAGAGATTAAACACCAGGACCAGCAGGTGCGGTTCTACCCAGATTTGGCCACAGGAATCCAGCAATTGAGGAAGCAGTTTGATCCCGTACGTAAGGAGCTGCGCAACCTTGGGATTCGTCATGGTGTAATCTATCCTGCGAGACTTGCTGACCACGTATGAGGGCAGAACCCACATCTTCAAGACCCCAGAGGAGGCGCAGGAGTTCATCAAGAAGATCAAAGAAGAAGAAGAGACTGGTGGGAGCTAAGCATGAACAAAATATAAGGTAGAATAATTAAGCATTTGCACAGGCATCTGACTGACTTGAAGTAAATAGTAAGTTTACAAAATATAGATTGTATTATATATTAAAAAAACAAAACAAAAAACAAACAAACAAACAAAAAAAACTATGATGTACAAAGTTGTTAAAAATTTTGGAGTTAAGTTGGAAAACTACAGAGGAGAGTTAATGTTACGTCATTAAAAGCAGTAGAGTTAGGGTGATTGGGAGGATGAAGAAGGAGTGGCTTAGGCTGTTCCCCGTGGGTGTGGAACGGTCGATGGCTATATCGGGAGACAGAATTTTTCTTTTGATTTTGGGGGGTTTGCCACAAGTGTGGGAAGGGGAAATTTGTTTGTGTGTAGTTTGTAGGATGAATGTTCAACCACTCATGTTTTTGCTTCTCTGTATGAGCATGTTTACACTGCAAGGTAATCCCAAACTCTCTATTGATCATGGACCAAAGTGTTAATCTTAATTTAACTTCATGGAATTGCAGAGGTCTACAAAATTTAAAAAAACTTAAACAAGTTATGAATAAAATAAAGGACATGGGTTCAAGAATTGTGTTTTTACAAGAAACTCATCTGATAGAGGAGGATGTTAAAAGAATTAGGAGTAGATGGCAGGGAAGTGTATTCACCTCTTCATTTTCATCCCGAGCCAGGGGAGTTATGACTCTCATACATAAATCAGTTCCTTTTCAAGTGAAAAATGTAATTGGAGACAAATTTGGAAGATATGTAATCATTCAAGGTTCTTTGCTATTAGAAAATATAAATCTTGTGAACTTATATGGTCCCAATATAGATGATCAGAAGTTCTTTGCTAATTTATTTCTTATCTTATCATCACTTACAGGGCAACATATAATAGCAGGGGATTTTAATTGTACATTGAATCCAGGTGTGGATAGATCAACAGGACTGGATTGTACGCACATTGGATGTAGGATGACTATTAATCATTTTATGAAAGAATTGAGATTGTTAGATATATGGAGAGAAATGAAACCACAAGTTAAAGCCTATTCTTGTTATTCCAGTACCTACAAGACATTCTCACGTATTGATTATTTTTTGATTTCCACAGAATTAAGGTCCAAGATTCAAAACTGCTTTTATGATAACATCGTGATCTCTGATCATGCACCCTGTTGTCTAATATATGTAGATAAAAAATTGACAAAGGAATCAGGTAGATGGCAATTTCAGCATAAATGGCTTCAGGATGAGGAATTTGTCAAGTATATAGAAAAACAGATAGACGAGTTCTTTGACATCAATACTACACAAACATCAGCATGTGTAAAGTGGGAGGCTTTCAAAGCTTTTATTAGGGGACATATTATTAGTTATACAGGATCAAAATCTAAGAAGACTCGAGAGGAGAGAGCTAAATTGGAACATAAAATAAAAAATCTTCAGGAAAAAGTGTATGCAGGAAGTGACCCAAGGTTGGAGAATGAATTACTGATTTTGAGAGCTGAATACGACAAAAAATCAGCGAATAGAGCTGCCTCGAGTCTTCTAAGATTGAAACAATCTTTTTATGAACAAGGTGAAAAATCAGGAAAATTATTAGCATGGCAGATTAAACAATTGGAAATTAAAACACCAATTACCAGTATTATAAGTAAGGGACAGGTAGTTATAGATCCTTTAGAAATTAATAGAGCCTTTAGAGATTACTATGAAAAATTATATGATACCAAAAATGAACCTGATTTAACAAAACTAAATGGGTTTTTGAACGAACTATCTATACCGTGTATTCCAAATGAAAACAGGGAGATATTGGAGTCTAAAATTAGTCAAGAAGAAGTTGGGCTAGCCATTGATAATATGAAATCAGGAAAAAGTGCAGGACCAGATGGTCTTCCAGTTGACCTTTATAAAAAATTTAAGAATAAATTAATAAAACCTTTTTTGGAAATGGTTTTAGAAGCATTTCAAAATAATAATTTACCATCATACATAAATAATGCCTTAATTATACTGCTGCCAAAACCAGGTAAGCCCTCTAATAAATGTGAAAATATGAGACCAATAAGCCTATTAAACGCCGACCTTAAGATAATCTGTAAAATTTTAGCAAGACGAATACAAGAAATTTTACCAAATATTATTAATCGAGATCAGAATGGCTTTATAAAGGGTAGACAAGGCTTCCATAATGTAAGAAGACTATTTAATATTATTTATTTTAATAAAGAAGCACCGGATACAGCTCTCCTATCATTGGACGCCGAAAAGGCCTTTGATAGAGTTGAATGGCCCTTTCTTTTTGAAGTCCTACAAAGGTTTGGACTTGGAAATAATTTCATAAAATGGGTTCAAATAATATACAATAATGCTACAGCAGAAATCCTAACAAATAACAATATTTCAAAACCAATAAAAATCAATAGAGGATGTCCACAAGGCTGTCCACTTTCACCTTTACTGTTTACTATGGCAATTGAACCTTTAGCGATAGCGATACGTTTACATTCACAAATATATGGAATTAAAGTTGGACCAACAGAACATAAAATCTCCCTGTACGCCAATGATATAATTTTGTTTATGTCGAATCTAAAAAAATCAATTCCAACCTTGTTGAATTTAATAAAGAATTTTGGGGAAATATCAGGATATAAAATAAATAAAACTAAATCTTCAATATTAATGCTAAATGAGACCCAGAGAAATTACCCAGCCCCTGAGGTAAATCAATTCAATGTTGTAAATCAGTTTAAATATTTAGGAATCCAAATTATGCCTAAGCTAGAATCAGTCGCCAGTGTCAACTATGAAGCCTTAATGTCAGATATCAGTGAGTTAACTCAGAGATGGATGTCACTACCAATGTCGATGATCGGGAGAATCAATATACTTAAAAGTAATATTTTACCTAAAATACTTTATTTATTTCAATACATTCCCTTATCACCACCTTTAGATCTATTCTCAAGAATAAAAAAAAAGTTAGTGGAATTTATATGGAACAACAGGAGGGCTAGATTACGTTTGTCTTTATTATATTTACCATTTGATCGTGGAGGTCTGAAATGTCCAAATTTTATGTTGTATTATTGGTCGGCACAACTGAGGTCTATGACATATTATTTTTCATCAAATGATCTCCCTCACTGGACTGAAATGGAATCATACAATTTACCTTTACCTCTTCCCATATTCATATACTCAGATTCGGCAAAAAAATTACAAAAACAAGTTAAAAATCCATTTGTAAAGCATATGATCAAAATATGGTGTGAAGCTAAAAACTATTTAAAAGAACCACAGTTATTGTCACAATTTAGTCCAATATGGGGTAATCAATATTTTAAACCAGGGAGAGCGGACGCTGTATTTAAAGTATGGAATTTAAAAGGGATACAAAAGATTCAGGATTTATATTTGCCATGTGCAGACAACATAATGTCTTTTGAAGAGCTGAGGATCAAATTTAATCTCAATAGAACACATTTTTTTAAATATCTTCAACTTAGAAACTTTATTCGATCAAATCAAAATAAAGCTCTCACTCGACCTATTTATTCATCCTTGGAAAAAATGATGATGAAAGATAGTAAAAGAAAGGGTATTATTTCAGAGTTTTATAACTCATTGACACTATCTTCAAGTGAAAATTCACTGAAAAGATTAAACTACTGGAAAGAAGATCTGCAAATTGAAATTTCAGAGGAACAATGGGAATTGGCTTGTACAGAAGCTCAAACCAAATCAATAAATGCATGCCTTAAATTGATACATTTCAAATGGTTAATGCGGATGTATGTTACACCGGAGGAGTTAAATAGATATAACAAAAATATACCAGATACATGCACAAAATGCATGGAAAGTAAAGGAACCCTATTTCATTGTTTATGGGAATGTAGATTAATAAGAATGTTTTGGGAAGAGGTGAGGGTAACAATTGAAAAAATAATCTCAAAACAAATCATATTGAATCCTAAACTGTTTTTGTTGGGTCTGTACCCAGAAAAGCATAATTTTAATAAAAGTGAAAGAACATTCATAGACCTCAGTTTGCTTAATGCCAAAAAATGTATTGCACTATTATGGAAAAAGACTCATAGACCAGATGTGACTCAGTGGTTAAGACAGATGTTAACAAACCTTCCATTAGAAAGAATAACATATATACTAAAATCAAAGGAAATTGTGTTTGAGAATATATGGAGACCTTTTATTGATTATGTAAAAAATTTAAACATAACTCTTGAAGAAGAAGGTGAATGATGTGTGTGGACCTTGTAAATTCCAAACTGGTGAACATAATATGCATACTTATGTATTGGATTGTCTAGACTAAACAGAGGAGCATTGTTGAAGATTTGATTTTGTTGGTGGTTGTTGGTGTTTTTAGTGCATTTTTTTTTTGTAGTACTTTAGTGTTAGTGTTTGATTGTTTGTATCATGTTTGTTAAAAAAAAAAAAAAAAAGGTTCAATAAAGATATTGTGGAAAAAAAAAATGCCCCCTTACAGCAAAAAAGTCAATGCAGCCTTGACAAACTATCTTTTATTTCCTCATTAGTGTTATCAATCTTTGCAACATTTCTGATTTTTTTTAAAATGAAAGCCAGTTATTTCAATTGTGTTAATGTTTATTGCATATTCAGATTCAAAGTTGTTGTTTTGGGTTTTTTTTTCCCCCATAGAACTACAAAGTCAAAGTGTCACGGTTTGACCCCGGCGGGGTAGGAAGGGAGGATCCAAACACTGGACTCAAGCGCAATAATGTTTATTTGGAGCTGGCCAACACCGACGCACCTCAAGGGCTTAAAATAATAAATCCAGACATGAACATAATGTCGCAAAAATCAAGGCAAACAAAAGGCTCGGCAGGTTACAAGGCTGACAGGACTAGAACAAGATGCATGTTGTTCACGCTGCATGACAAAGGACACCTGTGCAGAACACAAGCTGACGCTGACATACATAGACAACGGGTAATCAAAGCAACACAGAATAGGTGGGTACAATCAGGGGCAAACAGAGACAGCAGGGAATGGTTACAGATACAGAAAACAGGACGGGTGGGGCTACACAGATAATCACAGACAGGGGATGCACATAAAACATGAACAGAGGACCAGGGGAGACAAGACCATGACAATAATAATAATAATAATAATAATAATAATAATAATAATAATAATAATAATAATAACAATACACAGAGAACCGGGCTAGGACGATTTCAATGAAAGTTAAATGCAGGCATGATAGTGAACAATAATAAATACAGAAAACCCCAAAAACAAACTCAAAGCAAGGATGTGGGCTCAGGCCCATGTCCTAGGGACACAGAACCCAAACAACAAATCAAGGCGAGGGCATGGGGCCGAGCTCACGTCCTGACAGTACCCCCCCCCCCAAGGGGCAGCTTCCAGATGACCTTCAAGGTAACACTGAAAAAGAAACCCCAAAAAAACCTCACAGGGTGGGTAGTGTGGGTACAAGGTCAGGCAGGCCGAAACAAATCCTTTCCCCCTCCCACAGAGTCCAAAACCAGAACACAGTTTGCGTAGCCAAACCAAGTTCAAGGCCCCAGACCAAAGAACAAGGTGGATCTGGTGGCCTCCCGAAGTTCTTAGGCCACCAGATCATGGGACAAAATGGTTCAGGGGTCTACCCAAATCCACGGGCCCCCAAATCAGAGAGCATGATGCGTCAGGTGGCCTCCCAACGTCCCTGGGCCACCAGACCAGAGAGCATGGCGTGTCGGAAGCACTGGGCTTGGGTGACAGCAGCTGAAGAGCAGCAACCTTGAGCAGCGAAGGTGGAATGGACTGCTCCAACAGTGACCAGGATGGAGCAGACTGATTGGATGGCCCAGGTGGAGCCAACTGCTCGGACAGCCCAGGTGAAGCAGACTGCTCGGATGAACCAGGTTGAGTGGACTGCTTGGACAAACCAGGTGGAGCATGGTCCTCCTGCAACTCCACCCTCGACATGGCCACACCGGATGAGAGGAGAGAACAGAAGGTCAGTGAAGTGACACCATAGTCATCAGTAGGGGTGGGTGATATGGCCCAAAAATGATGTCACAATATTTCTGTGAATTTTCATGATAACGATATTCTTCACAATATCACAGAATACAGTTTTTTCTTTTAAATTTATAAAGTACACTTTCATAGGCCAACGTTAATTATGTTCAACATATTCAGTAAAAACAAAAACTCTTATTTCTCCACTTTATAAAGAGTAGTTTAGAATGTGTTTCATACGTTTTTTATTCTGTATCAAATATTATCAGAAAATATAAATCCCCACATCTTAAGTGCACTGAGGGGTGGACTGAGACAAAAATTCAGGCTGGGAATTTGACTTCATCCTCGGCAACCTTGTTGTTGGAAACCAGAAAACACCAGTTTTAGTAGGACAACATGTTAAAATAACAGGTATCAAACTAGTTACAAATGTAATTACAACCTTCAGCTGGGAGGAAATTAAAAATTTGGATTTTAATAGTCAACTGATCTACTGATTATTAAAACAACTGATTGACTAATCAGTTGGTTTAATAATCAATCAATTTTTATTGTTTTTATGTTCTTATATTTCATTTATCGATCTACAGCACGTACAAGCACAAGCGATGTACAGCACGTAAGTTACTGGAGAGGAGAGTCCGGCCGCTGGTTGAACCTCGGATTCAGAAGGAGCAATGTGGTTTTCGTCCTGGCCGTGGCACCTCGGACCAGCTCTTTACCCTCTCGAGAATCCTTGAGGGTTCATGGGAGTTTGCCCAACCAGTTTACATGTGTTTTGTGGACTTGGAGAAAGTATTCGACCATGTCCATCGTGGTTTTTTTGTGGGGGTGCTTCGGGAGTATGGGGTATCAGGCTTGTTGTTACAAGCTATTCAGTCTCTGTACAACCGTTGTGAGAGTTTGGTTTGTATTGCCAACACTCGGTTGGACTCATTCCCAGTGAGAGTTGGACTCCGCCAGGGCTGCCCTTTGTCACCGATCCTGTTCACAATTTTTATGGACAGGATTTCTAGGTGCAGCCAGAGAACGGGGTGTCATGCTTGGTGACCACAGGATCTCATCTCTGTTGGTTGCAGATGATGCTGTCCTGTTAGTTTCATCCAGCAATGACCTACAGGTCTTACTGGGATGGTTTGCCACTGAGTGTGAAGTGGCTGGGATGAGAATCAGTACCTCTAAGTCCGAGTCCATGGTCCTCAGCCAAAAAAAGGCGGATTGTCCTCTCCGGGTTGGGGACAAGCTCCTGCCCCAAGTGGAGGAGTTTAAGTATCTTGGGGTCTTGGGGAGAGGGAAGTCTGGACTTCTCTGCTTGAACTGCTGCCTCTGCGACCCGGACCTCCGGAAAAGCGGTAGAAGATGGATGGATGGATGTACAGCACTTTGGGTCAGTGGTCATTGTTTTTAAAGTACTTTATAAATAAAGTTGGGTTGGATTGGATTATCTTAATTTATATCTGGTGCTGCTTTTGATTTTTTCACCTTTTCCGAATAAAAACACAAGGTAAAAGGCTTTAGGTAAAAAGTTACAATTCTGCATGAAAAATCACGAATTTGTCACCAAAAACATTCAACTTTTTTAAAAAAAATGTACCTTTATGGAAAGATGTTTAAAAAATGAGAAAATAAAACAAATTTAGGAGAGAATGGTAACAAGCAGATGAGAGTAAAGTTGGTACTGCAGATTGCATATAGCCCATAGTTTTGAAAATTATAAAAGGTTTTTCTTAAAACATCTGAATAGTCCTGAAAACATTGCCTTATAAATGTAAGAGCAATTTAGCTATGGTTAATGCAACCTATTTATTACATTTAAAAACGTAAACCCTAAACTACAGTATAAGCAGCTACAGCAGTATAATATAACCACAGACACTCATTCACCACATTACTTCTGTCTTCATCTCATTTCTGTGCTCTGGGGCATGAGGGGGTTTTGATCATTTTAACATATTAAATTAATTTAGTATGTTATTTCACCAGGTCAGGAAGAGGGTCTAAATAAAACAGGGAGGGAGTGGGGTTATTTCAAAGTATTATTTCATCATTTGACCTACCTGTCTGCCATTTCCCCAAACACGACACTTCTGCAGGTAAATGACCGCTGCATCAGACCTCCCCGTCTCTCTCTTTTTCTCTCAATTTACCCATGTTAGAAATCTCCGCTGCACAGACAACTCCTGGGGCTGTTAACAGATTTTTTTTTTCTTTCAGTTGGTTGAATAAATCAATCTGGAGCAGCCACAAGGGAATGAAAATAAATTTCTGGACACTTTGAAATCCGGATGTCAACAACACTGCCTCAGCGTGAAGTAAAACTTTTCACTGAAGCCGTGTTATTGACATGCAGAAAAAAATGTGGGCAGATTATCCGCATCACTGCACCATTTTTTTTAAAAGATGGCAGCAGTCTGAAACAGCCTTAAAACTAAATTACTTCCTCACAACTAGACGCAGACATTCCAAGCACAGAGCGCTGCTTCTCGTGCCATGTTTTCTTTGTCATTTCTATGGTAGCGCTTAACTTCCATTGGCAGCATAACGGACCACAAATATCGCAATATTCATTTTTACACTGGTATCAAAAATTATACCGGTATTATCGTGAACGATACGAAATGGCACACCCCTAGTCATTAGCAGTAGAGACTGGTAGGGAGGACCCTGAAGCATGTGGAGTCTGCGCTTGGGTCCCCCCCCACGAGGAGCAAGGCAAGTCTTTTCAAAAACTGATGTTGAAAATAAGGGAAAAAGTACTTGCCTTAACTCCTGGTCTCTGCTGCTGGGGTGACGACCTCAGGATGAGTCGTTGGGGGAGGTGCACTGGCCTCTGGAACAGCAGGAGGAGGCGCACTGGCCCTTGGAATGGTAGGCGGAGGCGCACCGACCTTTGGCATGAATGGTGGAGGCACACTGGCCTCTGGCATGAATGGTGGAGCCACACTGGCCACTGGAATGACAGGTAGAGGCACACCGGCCTCTGGATGAGCTGCAGGGGTGGCGGCCTCTGAACAAGCTGTAGGAGTGGCGGCCTCTGAATGAGCTGCAGGAGCGACGGCCTCTGAATGAGCTGCAGGAGCGACGGCCTCTGGATGAGCTGCAGGTGGAGGCGCACCAGTCTCTGGAACAACGGGTGGAGGCTTGCCGGCCTTAACAGCAGATGAAGAAGGCTCACTGGCCTCAACGGCGAACGATGGTGCAGGCTGATCGGTGACAAATCCAGGTGAAACTGCCTGATCTGCCATGAGCCCAAACGATGAAGGTTGATCAGCAACGAACCCAAATGGTGAAGGCTGATCAGCAGCGGACCCAGATCCAGTTGCCTGGAGAACCATCCCCAACGCAGCCACCTTAGATGGGGAGGAGGAACCATGAGCTGTGGAGTGACGTGGAGCTGGTACTAGGGCTAGGGAGCAATGTGGAATTGGTACTGGAGATTCTGGAACAGCTGGCTCTTCCATAATCAGCTGGTTCCCACTCAGTATGGGCAAACACTCCGAAAAGAGGAGAGAGGGGAGATGCAGGTGAGGATGGGTGGATGGAAGTGGCAGCAGAGATGACAGCAGAGGTGGTAACTGGGTGCTGCTGAGCCCCCTCACTAGGAACAGGACAAGACCTTTCTGTGGTGAATGTTAAAAAAAGGAAAGGTACTTGTCTCTGTCCCAGTTCTGCTAGTGCTGGAGAGTCAGATGAGTCCCCCTGGGTGTTCATGGAGCTCGCCTGATGAGGAGCCACTGCCCGATGGTGTGGTGCAGTTGTTGGGCAGAGAGAGGCGGATATGGCAGTCTGCCGTCCCTCTGGTGGAGGAGAAGTGCCGGACCGCCGTGTCTCCCGGCGCCAGCACGAACCGCGTCTCCCCTCAGCCCGCTATGATTTCTCCTTCTTCTTCTCCTCCCCAGTCACCAGCGGCGTCTCCACCTACCCCTGGACCACCAGCCGCAGATAGCTCACGAGGTGCAGGCGTCCAGAGAGCTAGGGAAGACACCACAATGATGAAAACTCCTCTATAATCCTCGAGGCACCCTCGAGGAGACTGAGGGCTCACTCCGGCGTATTTGAGGAGTGGGCGTCCTCGACCATGAACTCGATGAGAGAAGCAGCCCAAGCTTCCCTCTCGTCAAGTCCCATTTTAGAATAACTTGAGGCTGCTGGGTCCATGAAACGGGTGACCTACTGTCACAGTTTGAACCCAGCGTGGTAGGAAGGGAGGACCCAAATGCTGGACTCAAGCGCAATAATGTTTATTTGGAGATGGCCAACACGATGCAGCTCAAGGGCTTAAAATAATAAATCCAAACATGAACATGACTTGGCAAAAATCAAGGCAAACAAAAGGCTTGGAAGGTTACAAGGCTGACAGGACTAGAACAAAGATGCATGTTGTTCATGCTGCATGACAAAGGACACCCGTGCAGGACACAGGCTGACACTGACATATACAGTATAGACAATGGATAATCAAAGCAACACAGAATAGGTGGGTACAATCAGGTTCAAACAGAGACAGCAGGGAATGGTTACAGGTACAGAAAACAGGATGGGCAGGGCTGCACAGATAATCACAGACAGGGGATGCATATGAAACATGAACAGAGCACCTGAGGAGACAAGACCATGACAACAATAATAATAATAATAATAATAATAATAATGATAATTATCCACAGAGAGCCAGGCAGGGACGATTTCAATGAAAGTTAAATGCAGGCATGATAGTGAACAATAATAAATACAGAAAATCCCAAAAACAAACTCAAAGCAAGGACGTGGGCTGGGGCTGGGACTGATGAGACAATACAAGATAATCACTATTTTTTGCTCTATGACGTGGGCAGGTGGGAATTAGAAGTACATGTTACAATAGATCATGTTCAGTGTAATCTGTCAAAATAACAGAAAGCCATCAGATAAAGTTAATACAGCCACTATTTCAAAGATGAGACAAAGATGGGTCAGCCTCTCAGAGCTGTTGCTGGCAAATTGAAAGGAGTGAATCTGCATCTCTGTTGTGTATAATTCTAATGTCTTTTTCTACACTTTTGCAATGATTGACTTTATAGAGAAATTACTTATATCCTTTACTTACTTAATCAAAAGTAGCAATGTCAATTTGAAAAAATTAAAACAGTCAAAACTGTAATGTACTGCAGCTAATTATATTGTTAAGAAAGAATTATCATGGATGCCTAACCATAATTGCTGTAATAATTGATGCTTGTCTAAACACTGATGAATGGAAGTATTGTATTTAAAAAAAAACTGTCCTAAACCCAAACAAAATAACAAAATAGTCATAATTAAAAAGAAAAACAAAGTACTGTGACAAAATTATTTTGATAAAGATTATTTCACTTTACCATAACTAAACAGTTATTACTATGTAAAATCTTCATGTAAACCAATACTAACAATCAAAGCTTAAAACATACAGTATATTAGTCAAGTAGAAATTGAAGGAGTTGTATCTAAAATTGATAATGAACAAATATGAGGAAATGAAGTAAACTACATGATACTTTGGACTGGAGATGCTAATACTGACACAAATAAGCCAAGCCATCCCTGAAAACTTTATAAGTACACACTCTTCTGAGGAAGTGTAGCAAGTTAAATATGTCATGATCCTCTGTGTAAAACACAGCACCACTCCACACAGTCACTGTGTATCTATTAGCTGATGACAAACAGTCTGTACTGGTCAGCCGGCTGTAAGATTAAGCTCTTCTGTCACAGTGTTGTCTGCCCTGTTATTAATTCAGCAGCTTGGACAAGGCAATAAAGTACTTTTTGTTTCTTTAAAGAAGCCACAGTGGCCAAACACAGCATCAGCAAACATAGTTTGACAAAAGACACAGTTAACAGATGCATTCTTCGATGTGAGAAAACATATTTATCAGGACATTTTGGTGCTAATGTATATTTATCTTCCCCATTGAATCTTGCTAAAAAGCTTCTCAGTATTCATTGGTTCCCTGTGGGACGTCTCCACCACAGGTCCTCCTAGCAGCAGCTTTATGTTGCCAGGTGAACAGCACAGCGGGGTGGGGACGGGCTCACAGTCACAATTCCACAGAATATCCTGCTCAATAATTCAAACACGTCTCCTGTGCTCTGATTACGCCCCTCTATAAGTCCACCCCAGTGCCCACACTCTCTGTTTGCAGCCAGCATGAATCATTAAGCAGCAAATTGCACAGACACCTCAGAGATCCTGTTTTTATTTAAAGAGGAGGAAACACTGGATTCCTTCGTGTTCACTATCGAAATATGTATGCTGGAGCTATTGTGTGGAGTATGTATACTGAGTGGTATTAAAAATGCAACATATAAAGAAAGCAAAATCCTGTATATATTTATGATTATGTGTTTTGAAACCATTACTATCTTTTACAATGTTAATGCATGTACAATAAAATTATCCCTGTCATCGCAATACATAAAACTCCCCTGGTTCTGCTTTATTGAAGGGGAATGTATGCCTGTTTGCATGCCAGTCCTTGCAGGGATCATCTTAGGAAGATCACAGAGTGAAGTGTGTTGTGTACTGTGAGCACTAATCATGTCTATAAATCTGATGTTTGAAACACAAAAAGCCAGACTGTCAATGACGGAGTAGCTCCTTCCAGCCCGATAAAAGCACCCCGAGAGTGCCCAGACCTCCTGACCAGTGAGCTTGAATACAGCCTAGATGCAGACCCACTTGAGGATCCTTGTGTATGAGTTTGCTGAAAACGGGGGAAATTGCAAGGGAGGACTGATGATTTTCCTGAAATCACATAAGTGATCTCCCGACCTTTGACCTCAACCTTGTGCACTACTTGGATGCAGACCCACCTCAGGATCATTGTGTGTGAGTTTGTTGACCATCGGGGAAACTCTCTAGGAGGAGTAGCGATTCCTGTGAAATGTGGATGGACGGATAACGAATGCAGCCCCTTTACATTAGCTCTGCTCAGCTTCGCTGGAATGAGTTAATTATCGGATGTGACGATGCCACAAATGACACAAGAAAATTGAGACCAGGCTATTGGAATGCACAAAGCTGGATTTTCAGCTTTCAGGGTGGTAGCACATTTTGGAGTCCATCAGTCAACAGTAGGATACTTTGCAAAAGTGCTACTTTAACACTGGTGGCATGCAAGATCACCTAAGTCAACTTCCACCACTTTTGGACACTGATACAATGTTGTGTTTTTAATGCTTCTCAGTATACACAGTGGGGCAAAAAAGTATTTAGTCAGCCACCAATTGTGCAAGTTCTCCCACTTAAAAGATGAGCGAGGTCTCCAATTTTCATCATAGGTATACCTCAACTATGAGAGACAAAATGAGAAAAAAAAATCCAGAAAATCACAATGAAGGATTTTTAATGAATTAATTGGTAAATTCCTCGGTAAAATAAGTATTTGGTCAATAACAAAAGTTCATCTCAATACTTTGTTATATACCCTTTGTTGGCAATGACAGAGGTCAAAAGTTTTCTGTAAGTCTTCACAAGGTTTTCACATACTGTTGCTGGTATTTTGGCCCATTCCTCCATGCAGATCTCCTCCAGAGCAGTGATGTTTTGGGGCTCTCGCTGGGCAACACGGACTTTCAACTCCCTCCAAAGATTTTCTATGGGGTTGAGATCTGGAGACTGGCTAGGCCACTCCAGGACCTTGAAATGCTTCTTACGAAGCCACTCCTTCCTTGCCCGGGCGGTGTGTTTGGGATCATTGTCATGCTGAAAGACCCAGCCACATTTCATCTTCAATGCCCTTGCTGATGGAAGGAGGTTTTCACTCAAAATCTCACGGTACATGGCCCCATTCATTCTTTCCTTTACACGGATCAGTCGCCCTGGTCACTTTGCAGAAAAACAGCCCCAAAGCATGATGTTTCCACCCCCATGCTTCACCGTAGGTATGGTGTTCTTTCTCCCCCAAACACGACAAGTTGAGTTTTTACCAAAAAGTTCTATTTTGGTTTCATCTGACCATATGACATTCTCCCAATCCTCTTCTGGATCATCCAAATGTTCTCTAGCAAACTTCAGACGGGCCTGGACGTGTACTGGCTTAAGCAGGGGGACACGTCTGGCACTGCAGGATTTGAGTCCCTGGTGGCGTAGTGTGTTACTGATGGTAGCCTTTGTTACTTTGGTCCCAGCTCTCTGCAGGTTATTCACTAGGTCCCCCCGTGTGGTTCTGGGATTTTTGCTCACCGTTCTCATGATCATTTTGACCCTACAGGGTGAGATCTTGCGTGGAGCCCCAGATCGAGGGACATTATCAGTGGTCTTGTATGTCTTCCATTTTCTAATAATTGCTCCCACAGTTGATTTCTTCACACCAAGCTGCTTACCTATTGCAGATTCAGTCTTCCCAGCCTGGTGCAGGTCTACAGTTTTGTTTCTGGTGTCCTTTGACAGCTCTTTGGTCTTGGCCATAGTGGAGTTTGGAGTCTGACTGTTTGAGGTTGTGGACAGGTGTCTTTTATACTGATAATGAATTCAAACAGGTGCCATTAATACAGGTAACGAGTGGAGGACAGAGGAGCCTCTTAAAGAAGAAGTTACATGTCTGTGAGAGCCAGAAATCTTGCTTGTTTGTAGGTGACCAAATACTTATTTTACCGAGGAATTTACCAATTAATTCATTAAAAATCATTCAATGTGATTTTTTGGATTTTTTTTTCTCATTTTGTCTCTCATAGTTGAGGTATACCTATGATGAAAATTGGAGACCTCTCTCATCTTTTAAGTGGGAGAACTTGCACAATTGGTGGCTGACTAAATACTTTTTTGCCCCACTGTATAATCATTCCATGCAGCATTCAAAAATAAGCAGACATGTATTTGCAAATAGAAAAAAACTGCAACAAAAGCATAAAATTCTAAAATCAAATTGTGATTAAAATCTATTATCTTTGCATTTTTGTGATAATTTATATTTAATCCACAGAGTAAATAGATTGTGTGATTCATACTCAGCATCAGCTCATACAGTATCTATCCAGATCTATCCAACACAAAAAATCCACATGCAGCTCATTACTTACTTCTGTTGAATAATGCTATATTAAGGCATATCAAATGAACTGTGTAAATCTATAATAATACATATCTGACTGTACTGTATCTGTGCACCACCCATGGGTGCAACTTGTTTCTGCAGAGGACGCTTCCTTGGAGAGCTAAAAGCATAAAGTTTCTTAGCTGCTTAGGAACAGGAGAGTATCAGCACATCACCTCATTTAGTGTACATACTTATTTCCACACTTATAGCCTTATTATGACATTCTAGTCAAATACGTGATGTCAAAAGCGCAAAAATCATTTATGTGCGTGTACAAGTCTATTTTTCTATTATGATGGCAGAAAAAAACAGGGTTTGTGTTGGCAAAAAGTGCAAAAAGGTTGTCCTAATTCTCTTAAGAAAGGTGTGTTTGGGCATAACATGCAGTTAACCAATCAGAATGGCTCATCAGCTCACTTTTAAAAGACAAGTGCACATGATCTATGGCAGATTACTATTATAATAGCATGTTTGCCTGGGAGGACAGATTGGTTTTTCCACCAAGGAAATGAACGTGCTTGTGCAGAAGGTGAAAATGTGCGAGCACATCATTTACGGGACCTAAGCCTCTGGAGGTGAAGTGGGTGTTGGATGAAGCTGGATGAGTGTGTCTTTTTCAAAACCCGTGTCCAGAACCCACACCCACACAAATGTGTTGCTTAAATTGCAATTGGTAATGCACTTCTGACATTAGACATGGCTTTGGTTGGTAAAAATGCAAAGTCATTGTAATGGAGTAAAAAAGCAAGACTTATTTGGATGATGAGGACACAAAGGTTGAAAATGAGCAATGGTCCACCAGAAATGATCAAAACCCTTGTCTGGTGCAAATTTGCCCTTTAGACAATCATAATGGGGCCTTTTATTATTTATACTCCTTTTTTTTAATTCTCTAGGCCCATATTATTTGTACACTTTCAGTTTTTGCTTGGAGCAACTCTACCAAATTTTTGATTTTTATTCTGATAAAACCAAGAGAGTGGGCAGATCCCTCAATAAACACCAAAAACACAGAGCTCAAAGAAGGTCAAAGAAGCCTAGATGAGGAAAACCTAGTCTCACTTCAGCAGTTTGTACAAACACAGATCCCGTCTGCAACATGGAGGAGGTCACTGTGAACGACCACAGAGGATTATGAAGGTGAATAATGAGAAAAGGTGATCGATAACACAATAGATACATGACCTCCAGCTGCATCTGTGATCAAATCTCATCACATTACAGGTCGTCTGGGCACACACGCTCACGCATATTTCACAAACATCATAAAAACAGCTGACACAGGATTTTTGGCAAGAATACATTTGTGTTTCTCAGCTTCATTATGTTTCTAGGTAAAATTTCTCTCTGCCTCCTTTAATCTCTCCACTATCTACCATCAGTTAAAGAAAGTGCCTACAGATATTAAAGAAGGAAAACTCAGTAAATTAGGCAAGAAAAGCAGAAACTTTACATCTGCATATAGGTACATTTTTATGGGATCCCAAAAAGTTCATTTTAATATATCACATAATTAAATACGCCTTCTTCTTCTTCTTCTTCTTCTCTGCTCCCTTTAGGGGTCGCCACAGTGGATCATCTGGCTCCATCTCACCCTATCCCTTGCATTTTCCTCTGTAATACCAACCCTCTCCATGTCCTCCTTCACTACATCCATGAGTCTTCTCTGTGGTCTTCCTCTTTTCCTCCTGCCTGGCAGCTCCATCTGCAACATCCTTTGTCCAATATATCCACTATCCCTCCTCTGCACATGTCCAAACCATCTCAGCCTTGCCTCTCTTACTTTGTCTCCAAACTGCTCAACCTGAACTGTCCTTCTGATATACTCATTTCTAACCTTGTCCCTCCTAGTCACTCACATTGAAAATCTCAGCATTTTCAACTCTGCCACCTCCAGCTCCACCTCCTGTCTTTTTGTCAGCACCGTCTCCAAACCATACATCATAGCAGGTCTCACTACCGTCTTGTAAATCTCCCCTTTCACTCTTGCTGCTACCCTTCTGTTACAAATCACTCCTGACACTCGATCGATCGATAGATAGATGGATGGACTTTACTGATCCCAAACTGGGAAATTACAGTGTAACAGCAGCATGACACAGTAGATGTCAAAAAGACAGAAACACACACAACATATAAGAAAAAGGAATTACCCATGGAAAGTAAAATTGCCTAGATAACTTACAGTATATAGTACATTACAGATGAATAGATGATGACCCATATAGATACATGAATCATACTCGCTGTACAATGCAGGACTAAGGTGCAGGGTTCAATGTTAGGTACCAAATAGACTGCAAGGTGCAGTATGGCAGCATTGTTATGACCAGAATTCAACATTAGAGTGAGTTACTGGACAGTGAAATGGCATGTGGCAGGAAAGACTTCCTGTATCTGACCATTTGGCAGCAAAGCTGTAACATGATGATGTAAGCCCACCTTGACACCATCTGTTACTCCTACAGCAAACCTCACCACAGTCTCACTGTCCTCACACACGTCCTGCACCACCCTCACATACTTCTCTGCCACTCCTGACTTTCTCATACACTACCACACTTCTTCTCTTGGCACCCTATCATATGCTTTCTCTAGATCCACAAAGACACAGTGCAACTCCTTCTCACCTTCTCTGTACTGCCTAATATCCTCAATTTGATCAACATGGGAACATAAAGAAGTTCTATGACCTCAAACCCACCTGCTGTTCAAACTTTCCATTTGTGATGAGAAGCCAATCAGAAGAAAGTTGTCTTAAATGGAGGAAGGCACAGTCTAATGTTATTTTTTTCTTTTTTCTAGATTTTAATTGTGACTCATGCAGAGCAACTCTAATAGAGTCAAAAAATGAAATTTGACATATGTCCTCTTTAAATTACAGCTGGTTAGCTTATCAACACCATAGCAGCCCGGTTGCTTTACTTCTGATCCAGATGTCTGATTGCATGGTGCATTTGTGTCAAAAGCAGGTGGTATATAACAAACTGAAAGTTCTATTCTTTATAATGTGAGGATGATAGGAAATTCCACCACCACTGGAGAGGAGAGTGATATATTGCACAGCAAAATAGAGTGGGCTATCAAAAATGCAAAAAAGTTTTTCTCATTACCACAATGACAAATTATGTGTTAATATTCATATTAAACTGATTTGTCATTAGTCTAAATTAGTCATGTGAAAATTTAGGACACCCCATTAAATATTCAGTTCTTTATTAATAAATGTTCACATATCTATGCCTAACCATGCTTTTGTTTTTATTTGCATTTTTTAACATTTATTTTAGCCATTTTAAGTGGGAATGAATGTGGGGGTGTCCTAAAAAAATGGGGGGTGTCCTAATTTATGCTTCACTATTTGTTTAGAATTACATTTTAAAGAAAATTTGAAAAAAGTCTTTAATTCATTTTTAATTGATTAGTTGGAGTACATGAATCTCCCAGTATTTTTAACGTTGATATTAAATATCCATAAGTCCAAATATGTAAAAAAAACAAAAAAAACACACAGGCTTATACAGGGTGTCCCAATTTTTTCACGACTGTACAGTATACAACAGTTACTCCCGACCGAGCGATTTGATTGGACAACAGGGATTCCAAGAGTTACTAAAATCCCCGATAATTGCACTCCAGTTTTACCAGATATGTATCACTCTGCTTCAAAGGTGTTCATGTAACCGTTAATTACTATTATTTACTGTTGACTCCTGGTCTGCACTTTAAGGCAACATTAATGGAATACGGCAAAACTATGGACATTTTTCTGAATATAACATTTGAGTTAAATTATGAAAGGTCATCAGAAGAGGAGGAGGAGGAGGAGCAGAAGGGAAGAAGCCAGGGTTTTTCCATGGAAACCTCCCAGTGTGCAAGATTTTCATCAGCTGACCTGGACAATCTGGAGAAAAACAAAAACGAGGATAACACGGTAAAACCACAATACTTTTGTGGTGATGGACTCTTTGTTTCATCTGAAAATGCCAAGAAAAGCGAGCGAAGTGTGCCGAAGAAATCGCTAGCATGCTAACTACAAGCCATCAGCTAGCTTCCAGTGTTGTGCCCCACGGTTTGATCTCCGGTCTTCTGCAGTACGACTCAACAGGTATATGTTTTATAAACACTTAATACTTTTGCAGTTGACAAGATTTAATTTGTTTACATGTGTGTGAAATAACAATAGACGCCTTCCTGCTGATTGAGATGTTTAGCAGCAGTTACTGGCTACATTTAAAAGGGACTATTTTTTTCTCAGCTGTGCAATAACTGGTTAAACAAACAAATCATTATATTTTGTCCAATGTTGCTGTCATTTAATAAATTGTGCTTGCCAGTGTTCTGCCATTTTACCATACTTTATCAGAATACCATACCCCTATGGCAAACCGATCGATATAGCTATCGGTTTAGCATACTTTGTCAGAATCAGTTGCACTGCAAATATGCCATTAACATTACATAATTGCTTACCTTCTGTCAGCTGGGCCACAGTATGCCATCGTTTACCTTCCGTCAGCTGCACTGAGTAATTTTTAACAGCAGGACATATATATAATATACTGTATATAAATAGATACACACTGAAATTGTGCCACATTTTTGGATCAGCCAATCATGGTGCAGCACCGTCAGCTGTTTCCGTCAGCTGTATCATATGCTGAAATTATGAGCGGAAGCATATATCCTATTACTACGCATGCGTGCACATGCTGCACGTGTGTAGTAACCCATGGTATGGCCATTCTGATAAATATGGTAAAATGTTAGAACACCAGAACTGTTGTATAAAAGCAATATTACACTTGACGTCATTACAGTATCATGATTATACTAACTACAGCTGTGATACTCAAAATGCCCTCCGCGTAGACGTATAACAGCTGCAGTTACTATAATCACGATACTGAACTTCGCCTTGTGTAATATTGCTTAAATATTCAAAACTTTTTTCATCCACTACAGGTTCTGGAAGTAGCCCACCAAATTCTTCCAGCAGTCTGTCCTGCTATAAAACAGTATGAACAAACACGCATGAGTGTCTGTGTCTTCTTTTGGTTCTTTAAAGGGGCATAAACATGGTTTTCCAGTCTATGGATCTCTTGCACAGCGTAGAGTAAGGCCTTTACATACTCCACAAGAACAGAGAAACTTGTTCTTTCTTTTGAGGTGGCAAGAACAAGAACAAAGTTCTTTCAGGCCAGAGCATTTCATACTTCACAAGAAACTCAAGTGCAGAACTTCTAGGAAATTCACATTTCTGACCAATCACACGATAGTTCTTGGACATCACACAAGAAAAAAGCTCTACCATGATGATGTATCAAGAACAAAATTACATCACTTTGTTCTTGCAGCCCTGGGAAAGAGGCCAAATTTCTCTGTTCTTACTGAGTATGTATACACCTTATTCCTGGGGGTGCTGCTGTAGGAACGATTATGTGCGGAGCTTCCGGTTTCAGCTGAAGTAGTGTTAAATCAGTCAGCACGAGTGGAGTAGCGGGGCATTTAAAATAGCATTTTTAAAAGTTTTTCAAATTCATTTTAATGTATAGTCCACATACGTGTTTTGCACTCAAGTGGCAGCTAATTTCAGCACTTGTAGTTTTTGTATTTTTTGAATGTTTTGGCGTAGTTCTGGTATTTGTTGCTGGTGTTCGTCGTTATGCCATAGACCGTATAAATGGAGGCTTCTCACCGGCAGTGCGTAGATCATGCACTGAAAACAAAAAAGGACTGTTTGTGTGATCGGTGGTTCAGGCACAGGACAGACACAACAGCACCAGGTATGTTTTCACTTATATGAATGTCACAGATCTGACATTTATGTGTTATATATGTCACCAGAATGAAGGCTGCATGAAGTAAAATAATAAATAAAAAATAGTAACAATTTGCTTCCTAAGGCTTAACGATATAAGAAAGATATCAAACAGTTTTTGGGGTTTTTTTTGCATTCGTTGCACTGCCTTGGAACGATATGGACTTCAGCATGCATTAATTTTTAAATTATCACAAAATATAAGTCAAAATTCTGAACAGTTGTCAGAAAATGTCTGTACATGTTAAGTTAAATAACAAGCATTCATGGCATGACTGCAGCATGAGCATTTTCATTTTCGGGTAAAACGAACGGCTGCAGTTGTCTGGATTTACCCCGACATTAAAACACCCAAGCACGGTGTTGTGGTTCTTTGTGGCTCTGACTAGATTCTATGTCTGCTCTGAGGTAAATTTGATTTTAACAAAATGCAGCCAACTTTATTGCAGTGGAGACACTGATATAGCTCAGAGCTTTTATTTCTTTACAGCGTTAGCATCTTAGCAGCGACACTATCAAACGGAGCTACTGTCTGCGAGGCCACTTTTTAAGGTCATCTTCCTATCCCTAGATAGTTGTGGGAAGTGTTATGATTATATTAATGTTTTGGAGGTGCAAAAGGCCGTGTTTCCGCATTTCTGATGCCGAAGTCATTGTTTTTTAACAAGGAAAAGTGTCCCATTTCCGTGACAACCATACGTTCTAAACTAGTACCAGAAGTTGCGTTCATAATTCACACAAGGCATCATGGGTCCTAGGAATAAGGTGGACAGGCCTTTAACATACTTCCGCGTTCCAGTCCTCCCACAGTTCCGGTTCCGCTTCCATAATATTTTCCCATTCCCTGGTGCTTTCTTGTCAATAAATCAATTTTATCACTTTCACTTATCATTGTACATACTGTGAATAGTGTGTAGGCAGATCGTTTTTTTGTTTATAAAGTTTGTGTTTCACATTTTATGTCCGTCATTCCAAATACCACTGCATGGGCTGTAATAGACCTGTGAAACTCACTGAAACGTATGTCCGACTTCCAGTTGTTACCTGACTTCTTTTGATATTATTTTGTGTATGCAGAATCCCTTGGTTATTTATGTTACCATTATTGTTATTGATATTAGCTTAGTTAGCTTCCAGGTGCTTATGTGTTATTTATTCTCGTAATAAACTTTGACTCACTCCTAGTAACATTGCATGGACTCAAATGAATGTGAATGAGCTCATGTAAAGACTTTGCACAATACATGTCCATTACACAGGTCTATTACAGCTCATGCAGTGGTATTTGGAATGGCAGAGCCATAAACAAACATGATAGCTGCTAAGCTAACTGGGGAAACTATTAAATGGCTTAGTATGGTTACAAAAACAATCAAAATGTGAAACACGAACTTTATGAAGAAAAAACAATCTGCCCGCACACTATTTCCAGTATGTACAATGATAAGTGAATAAAACTCACTTACTGACGAGAAAGCACCACGGAATGGGAAAATATAATTGAAGCAGAACCGGAACTGCAGGAGGGTTGGAACGCGGAAGTACGGTACGCTACATTGTGCAAGAGATCCACTGTTTTTGGATGGTGCTGAAGAAGGTGAGTGGTATTGAGTGGTACTGACTAATACAACTGTAGCTTTGAGATTGGGAGTTTTCTTCTTTTTAGAGATATGATCGCTGCAGTAACTCCTGCTTCCTCAAACTTCTCCTTCCTGTTTTATCTACAATAATTATAACACATTTTTAGTTGTTGTTGTGATATACGGGAAACGGCACGACGCACCATGCTGTGGTCACACGTACACTACCGTTCAAAAGTTTGGGGTCACTTAGAAATTTCCTTATTTTTGAAAGAAAAGCACTCTTTTTCAATGAAGATAACTTTAAACTAATCAGAAATACACTCTATACATTGTTAATGTGGTAAATGACTATTCTAGCTGCAAATGTCTGGTTTTTGGTGCAATATCACCATCCAACCGATGATCCTGAAGGACAAGCTGCTGCGCGCAGGGGTGGACCAGCACCTGTCATCATGGATCCTGGACTACCTCACGAACCGGCCTCAGTTTGTGAGAACCCGGGACTGTGTGTCCGACACGATCATCAGTAGCACGGGGGCCCCCCAGGGAACGGTGCTGGCTCCCTTCCTGTTCACCCTTTATACTGCGGACTTCTCACACAACACAACACACTGCCATCTACAGAAGTTCTCTGATGACTCTGCGATCGTTGGCCTCATCTCCAATGGAGATGAAGCTGAGTACAGAGGGCTTATCCAGGACTTCGTGGACTGGTGCCATCGGAACTGCCTCCAGATCAACGCGAGGAAAACTAAGGAGCTGGTGGTGGACTGCCGCAGGCATGGGCAGCCCCTCACAGTACCAGTAAATATACAGGGAACAGACATCGAGATGGTGACATCCTATAAGTACCTGGGTATTCATCTGAACAATAAACTAGACTGGTCACACAATACTGATGCACTCTACAAGAAGGGACAGCGCAGGCTGTTCCTGCTGAGGAGACTCAGGTCTTTTGGTGTACAAGGGGCGCTGCTGAAGTCATTCTATGACACGGTGGTGGCATCAGCCATCACTTTTGGAGTGGTCTGCTGGGGCAGTGGCATTACTGCAGCCGATAGGAAGAGACTGAACAAACTGATTAAGAAAGCTAGCTCTGTCCTGGGGCAGCGCCTTGATCCGATGGAGGAGATAGGAGAGAGAAGGACGGTGGCTAAACTGTCATCTCTGCTGGAGTCCGAGTTCCACCCTATGCAGGACATACTGAATGCACTGAGGAGCTCATTTAGCAGCAGACTACATCATCCCAGGTGCACAACCGAGAGGTTTCGTAGGTCCTTCCTACCAACGGCTGTCAGACTGTACAACCTAAGCAGGGCTGCTCGCAGAGATAGCAAAAAGACGTAACAAACTAATAGTTTTTTGAATGCAAAAGATGCAATAGACTTACACAATGGTCCCCTCCGGCATACAACTAGGAACATACCGGTCGCTATGGAGGGTGAGAATATGTATGGGCACATAATCATACCATGTAGGATAACTAAGTAGACGGTTATGCTGTTTCATTCCATCTAGCAACAATGCTCTGCACTGTGTGTGTTTATATATTTATATATCTACATATTATTCCATCTAGCTACATTGCTCCGCACTGTGTGTGTTTATATACTTGCATATTTATTCCATCTAGCTACAATGCTCTGCACTGTGTGTTCATATATTCATATATTTATTCCATCCAGCTACAATGCTCTGCACTGTGTGTCTGTGTGTGTGTGTATATATATATATTTTATAGTAATACGTACATATGTATATTAGCTGCTCTTGCTTGCTTGTTTTTTTCTTGCCTTCTGATTGTTGCTCTGAGTGTTGCTATCCCTGTGCTGTTGCAATCCTGGAATTTCCCCGTTGTGGGACTAATAAAGGCTTATCTTATCTTATCTTATCTTAATATCTACATAGGTGTATAGAGGCCCATTTCCAGCAACTATCAATCCGGTGTTCTAAAGGTACAATGTGTTTGCTCATTGCATCAGAAGGCTAATGGATGATTAGAAAACCCTTGTGCAATCATGTTAGGTCTGCAATGTTGTAATTACTGCAAATGGAGGATTCTTTGACGAAAGCAAAGTTTGAAGGAAAAAATTATAATTTCAAATACAAATCATTATTTCTATCATTGTTAATATCTTGACTATATTTTCTATTCATTTTACAACTCATGGTGGTAAATAAGTGTGACTTTTCATGGAAAACACAAAATAATTGTCTGGGTGACCCCAAACTTTTGAACGGTAGTGTATGCATGCATGATGTCATCACACCGCAGGTATAATAGCTGGCTACCCAGGGCTAGCCGTTCTCTCTTGTACTGCACTCCACCGTTGGTGCCACCCAGTTCACCTCGCTGGGTGCTCCCTCCTAGCTGCTCAAGCGAACTGTTCAATGAAGCTAACCTCAACATGTGGACCTGTCCGCAGCCATTATTTCCAAACACAACAATTAGCAATGAGGAGAAACTTAGACAACATCGAGATGGAAATGCTGCTGACAACCCTGCCACCGTTCCTCACTTTGCCTGGTGAGCCGCCCATTCCTTGGTCACGCTGGCATGAGTCATTTGAGACGTTCATGCCCACCATGGACCTAGCTAAAGCTAGCAAGCTAAGGCTGCGCGACATGCTAATCCATTGCCTCAGCAGAGAGGGACAGCATATCTTTAGGACACTTGGACCTGCAGATAGCTACGATGAGTGTGTCACTTTGTTGAGCTGGACACTTCGCCACCCCCGAGAGTGTGCTAGTCAGGAGGACTAAGTTTCGCTAATGCTGACAGCGTGTAGGTGAGTCGGTCCAGCAATATGTCGCCAACCTCTGCTGTTTGGCCAACACGTGTAGGTTTGCACAGCTGGAAGACGAGATGGTGCAGGACCAGTTAGCTGAGCGCACCACCAACCTGAAGCTGCGGGAGAAGCTGCCAATGGCACCACACGACCTGCCGCTCTCCAGGGCGGTGGAACTGGCATCCCAACTAGAGTCCACGGCTCGGCTAACCATCCAGCTAGGACCCTCCAGCTTGCACTCCCCACACTTCACTCCACTAGCACAAGCTGTTACCCCAGCTGCTTAGGACTCCGAAGTTAATATTGCGGGACAACCGGACAATAAAGCACGCCGACCCTGTGGTAACTGTGGCACTCCCTTGCACTGGACACGTGCACCTGCCTGCCCCACCAAAGGACACAAGTGCCAACATTGCGATAAGCTGAACCATTTTGCCAAAGTGTGCCACTCAGCCCCGACAAACCCACCGTCTAACTCACTCAGTTGGCCCAGTCCAACCATCATACATTCAGTGGACTACAGTAACACACCGTACAAGTGGTGCACAGTAGAACTGGATGGCGTCAGTCTACCGCTACTGCTGGAGACTGTTGCCACGAGGTCCCTGATGGACGAGGCCACGGTGAAGATTTCCTTCTCCCTACATCCAGTCGAGCCAGACGCAGTAGAACTGTTCGGGTGTGGACACATCAAAATCACCATGGTAGGAACCATTACTCTACCGGTTCACTATGGGTCAAGAGACCTCCCAGCATTCACGTTTCAAGTGACGCGCCTCAGTGACAACATCCTGGGATGTGATCTTTTTCATGAGCTGGGCTTTTCCATTACAGATCACATGGGACTCTGCTTGACCGCTGACGGCCTGAGTCCACTTTGCCCAGACATCGTGTAGCTGCTCATTATTTCACACCGCACATTGACCGGAGCACAGAAGACTGGGGGACTGATCCTCACACGGCATAAGCCTCCCAGAGCCACCGCCTTACTGCAGGAGCTCCAGTCTGTGACAACGCAAGACCCGGAAGATCGTGGGGTTCATCCGGTCACCAATGAGATCACATGGAAGGTCTCATGACCCTTCTGAGGAAGGCTGCAAGAAGTGGCCAAAATATGTTAAGGAAAAAACAACCTTATTCACTATCTGATAGAAAAGAAATTATTTCTGTAAGAAAACAAACTCAATTGGCAGCAGAGCAGTTTTCTGACCATCAACAAGTGAAATGAACATAAGACATGAGTATGAGGTTTCCAGGATCTTGATGCATGTTAAACCTTTTTTACTCCACTGTTGACAAAAATCCAACGGTTGTGATTGTGTATTTAAAGGAAAAGAAGAAGAAACACTTCTGTATATTAAAAAAAACGCAAATAAATGCCATGATGAGAAACAGTTCATACGCCCGGCTCCATTTTTATTCAGGCCATCTCTCCCAGGCAAATTGTAGCAGCTTTCAGCATTTGGCAGGTGCTAATTTCAGACAAGAGTGTGAGATTATTGGAAACACGAGTGTTAATATTGGCCAGTTTCTGCTTCAAACCATGCTTGTCCAATAAAAGCTCACAAATGCATTCTCAGTAACTGAATGAAGTACTATTTTTTTAAAACATCACAGGAACATGGAGGTCAGCAGTTACGGATGAACGAGCATCACAAACACATGCAGGATGCTACGACTATCAATGTGTTTCAAAAGATGAGTGTCTCTCCTGCTGTGTGTTTTAGGAGAACCATGTGGGAGAACTAAAGCAGGACAACATCTACAGAACAATTCAAGTGAGCCAAATCACTCACTCAGTTCCTGTGAAGAACAGCAAAGATGATTGCTGGTATATTTTTTTTTTTCAGTTTTCTGTCTTGCTACCATCTGGTGACGCCCACGGCCCAACAGTTCCCCAGCATGCACACACATGCACCATTAACACGTAAACCTTCCACAGACTGTCCATCCACCTTTCTTACACATGCAATTGCAACTTTACAGCACTTAGCCACCCACCTGAAACACACGGGGGGAACAATTTATCACACACTGAGTCCCACCAAACTAGTGAGCTGAAGAAAAACAAAGGGAGTTTCAGGTTACAGAAAAAAACCTGTTTTAACGACCTTATTTGATTGGAAAGCCTCACAACTTAAATCATCACGGATGTTGGTATAAACCTCAACAACTGATGAAAATAATGCTGTTAAGAGTGGTAAAAAAAAAACACCCACTTCACCCACTCACATGTTTCCCTCTTTGCTGATTCACATTAAAAGCACCTGCAGTTCAGCTCCAACACCCACAACTATGGAAGAATATGTAAGTGCCACTCAACTTGGACTCTAAGCCACTGAGCCCACACAATCAGATGCCGACACTATTTGAGGCTTCATAGGCTGCTCTTTGAATAGGCTTGACCAGGAATAATGGATGTAATGCCATTACTGGGAGCACAAAGCAGAAGAGTTGAGTTTGTTTTTAAAACCACGCAGCAAACATCATGCACAATCTAAATGGACCTCAATCTCACTGGACTTTCATACAGTGCATCCAGAAAGTATTCACAGCGTTTCACTTTTTTCACATTTTGTTATGTTACAGCCTTATTCCAAAATGGATTAAATTCATTTTTCCCTCAAAATTCTACACACAATACCACATAATGACAACTTGAGAAGTTTTTTTTTAAATTTTTGCAAATTTATTAAAAATAAAAAAACTGGGACTTCCGGTTATGGCGGCCGCCTAGAAGGACACGTATCACTCTGCTCTGCCCCTGGAAATAAAAATTCGGCAAATAACTCTCTCATTTGGAACAGAACTTTTCCCAGCGTTTGGGTGAGGATATGCCGGTGAAGACTAAGGCTGGGAAATCAGGAGGGGGAAAAATTGAATCGCCGAAGCAGTCCAAATTAACGGACTTTAAAGTTTGTGGCGCAGTAGAAAAAGCTGCGGATATGGCGGATGAAACTAGCGGTGGTGCGGTAACTGCTGCTGCTGACGATGGCGGCACAGGTGCAGTGCTGGCTGCCATTAGCTCAATGAGAGCAGACTTTTCCGCTAAACTTGATGGGATTATGGCAGCGTTGGATGCAATGAGAAAGGAGTTGGGTGACTGCGTGGAGCGAGTGACGCAGGCGGAGCTTCGTGTTTCAAGTGCGGAGGATGAAATTAGCGGACTTCAAATAAAGGTGCGCACTTTGGAAAAAAAAAATAAAGATCTGGAAAATAGCGTTCTGGACTTGGAATCTCGGTCCAGAAGGAACAACCTGAGGCTGGTGGGTTTACCGGAGGGAGCCGAAGGTCGTGATTCATGCTCCTTTTTGGAGGGGTGGATCCCGGAGGCGCTGAACAACGCGGAGCTAAAATCATCAGTCGTCTTGGAAAGCTCCCACCGAATTGGCCCACCGAGAGGTAACAAGGCAGCACCGAGGACACTAATTATGAAGTTTCTCAGCTACAGAGACAGGATGACGATCTCCAACGCGGTGCGGGCCAAAGGAGAAATTAAATACCAAGATCAGCAGGTGCGGTTCTACCCAGATCTGGCCTCAGGAATCCAACAATTAAGGAAGCAGTTTGACCCCATCCGCAAAGAACTGCGCAACCTTGAGATTCGTCATGGAGTGATTCACCCTGCAAGACTTCTGGTCACATATGAGGGCAGAACACGCATCTTCAAGACCCCCGAGGAGGCGCAGGAGCTCATCAAGAAGAT
Source organism: Pholidichthys leucotaenia (assembly GCA_020510985.1). Lineage (NCBI taxonomy): Eukaryota > Metazoa > Chordata > Actinopteri > Cichliformes > Pholidichthyidae > Pholidichthys > Pholidichthys leucotaenia. The sequence continues at coordinate 120,584,480 of CM035837.1, read as the reverse complement.
CCAGGAAGAGACTGGTGGGAGCTAAGCATGAACAGAATATAGGGTAGAATATTTGAGCATTTAACTGATTAGAAGCATATAACAAGATTACAAAATATAGAATGTATTACATATTAAAAAAAAAAAGTACAAAATTGCTAAAAAAATTTTTGGAGTTAAATTGGAAAATTACGGAAGAGAGTTAATGTTACGTTATTAAAAGCAGTAGAGTTAGGGTGATTGGGAGGATGAAGAAGGAGTGGCTTTGGCTGATCCTCGTGGGTGTGGAACGGTCGATGGCTATATCGGGAGACGGAATTTTTCTTTTGCTTTTGGGGGGATTGCCACAAATGTGGGAAGGGGGAATTTGTTTGTGTGTAGTTTGTAGGGTGAATGTTCAACCACTCATTTTTTTGCTTTTCTGTTTGAGCATGTTTACACTGCAAGGTAATCCCAAACTCCCTATTGATTATAAATCAAAGCGTTAATCTTAATTTAACTTCATGGAATTGCAGAGGTCTACAAAATTTTAAAAAACTTAAACAAGTTATGAATAAAATAAAAGACATGGGTTCAAAAATTGTGTTTTTACAAGAAACTCATCTAATAGAGCAAGATGTAAAAAGAATTAGGAGTAGATGGCAAGGAAATGTTTTCACCTCATCATTTTCATCCCGAGCCAGGGGAGTTATGACTCTCATACATAAATCAGTTCCATTTCAAGTGAAAAATGTAATTGGAGACAAATTTGGAAGATATGTAATCATTCAAGGATCTTTGCTATTAGAAAACATAAATTTGGTGAACTTATATGGTCCCAATATAGATGATCAAAAGTTCTTTGCCAATTTATTTCTTATCTTATCATCACTTACAGGGCAACATATAATAGCAGGGGATTTTAATTGTACATTGAATCCCAGTATAGATAGATCAACAGGACTGGACTGTACGCACAATGGATGTAGGATGACCATTAATCATTTTATGAAAGAATTGAAATTGATAGATATATGGAGAGAAATGAAACCACAAGTTAAAGCATACTCTTGTTATTCCAATACCTACAAGACATTCTCACGTATAGATTATTTTTTGATCTCCACAGAATTAAGGTCCAAGATTCAAAACTGTTTTTATGATAACATCGTGATCTCTGATCATGCACCCTGCTGTCTAATGTATGAAGATAAGAAATTGACAAAGGAACCAGGTAGATGGCAATTTCAGCATAAATGGCTTCAGGATGAGGAATTTGTTAAGTATATAGAAAAACAGATAGATGAGTTCTTTGATATCAATACTACACAAACATCAGCATGTGTAAAGTGGGAGGCTTTCAAAGCTTTTATTAGGGGACATATTATTAGTTATACAGGTTCAAAATCTAAGAAGACTCGAGAGGAGAGAGTCCAATTGGAACATAAAATAAAAATTCTTCAAGAAAGAGTATATGCAGGAAGAGATCCAAGGTTGGAGAACGAATTACTGATTTTGAGAGCTGAATATGACAAAAAATCAGCGAATAGAGCTGCCTCGAGTCTTCTAAGATTGAAACAATCTTTTTATGAACAAGGTGAAAAATCAGGAAAGTTATTGGCATGGCAGATTAAACAATTAGAATCTAAAACACCAATTACCAGTATTATAAGTAATGGACAGGTAGTTATAGATCCTTCAGAAATTAATAGAGCCTTTAGAGATTACTATGAAAAATTATATGATACCAAAAATGAATCTGACTGAACAAAACTACATGGGTTTTTGAATGAACTATTTATACCGTGTATTCCAAATGAAAATAGGGAGATACTGGAGTCTAAAATTAGTCAAGAAGAAGTTGGACTAGCCATTGATAATATGAAATCAGGAAAAAGTGCAGGACCAGATGGTCTTCCAGTTGACCTTTATAAAAAATTTAAGAATAAATTAACAAAACCTTTTTTGGAAATGGTTTTAGAAGCATTTCAAAATAGTAATTTACCATCATATATGAATAATGCCTTAATTATACTGTTGCCAAAACCAGGTAAGCCCTCTAATAAATGTGAAAATATGAGACCAATAAGCCTATTAAATGCCGACCTTAAGATAATTTGTAAAATTTTAGCAAGACGAATACAAGAAATTTTACCAAATATTATTAATCAAGATCAGAATGGCTTTATAAAGGGAAGACAAGGCTTCCATAATGTAAGAAGACTATTTAATATTATTTATTCTAATAAAGAAGCACCGGATACAGCTCTCTTATCACTGGATGCCGAAAAAGCCTTTGATAGAGTTGAATGGCCCTTTCTTTTTGAAGTCTTACAAAGGTTTGGACTTGGAAATAATTTCATAAAATGGGTTCAGATAATATATAATAATGCTACTGCAGAAATTCTAACAAATAACAATATTTCAAAATCAATAAAAATCAATAGAGGATGTCGATAAGGCTGTCCACTTTCACCTTTACTGTTTACTATGGCAATTGAACCTTTAGCGATGGCGATACGTCTACAGTCACAAATATATGGAATTAAAGTTGGACCAACAGAACATAAAATCTCCCTGTATGCCGATGACATAATTTTGTTTATGTCGAATCTTAAAAAATCAATTCCGACCTTGTTGAATTTAATAAAGAATTTCGGGGAAATATCAGGATATAAAATAAATAAAACTAAATCTTCAATATTAATGCTAAATGAGACCCAGAGAAATTACCCAGCCCCTGAGGTAAATCAATTCAATGTTGTAAATCAGTTCAAATATTTAGGAATCCAAATTGTGCCTAAGCTAGAATCAGTCGCCAGTGTCAATTATGAAGCCTTAATGACAGATATTGATGAGTTACTTCAGAGATGGATGTCACTACCAATGTCGATGATCGGGAGAATTAATATACTTAAAAGTAATATCTTACCTAAAATACTTTATTTATTTCAATACATTCCCTTACCACCACCTTTAGATTTATTCTCAAGAATTAAAAAAAGTTAGTGGAATTTATATGGAACAACAGGAGGGCTAGATTACGTCTGTCTTTATTATATTTACCATTTGATCGTGGAGGTCTGAAATGTCCAAATTTTATGTTGTATTATTGGTTGGCACAACTGAGGTCTATGACATATTATTTTTCATCAAATGATCTCCCTCACTGGACTGAAATGGAATCATACAATTTACCTTTACCTCTTCCCATATTCATATACTCAGATTCGGCAAAAAATTTACAAAAACAAGTTAAAAATCCATTTGTAAAGCATATGATCAAAATATGGTGTGAAGCTAAAAACTATTTAAAAGAACCACAGTTATTGTCACAATTTAGTCCAATATGGGGTAATCAATATTTTAAACCAGGGAGAGCGGACGCTGTATTTAAAGTATGGAATTTAAAAGGGATACAAAAGATTCAGGATTTATATTTGCCATGTGCAGAAAACATAATGTCTTTTGAAGAGTTGAGGATCAAATTTAATCTCAATAGAACACATTTTTTTAAATATCTTCAACTTAGAAACTTTATTCGATCAAATCAAAATAAAGCTCTCACTCGACCTATCTATTCATCCTTGGAAAAAATGTTGATGAAAGATAGTAAAAGAAAGGGTATTATGTCAGAGTTTTATAACTCATTGACACTATTTTCAAGTGAAAATTCACTGAAAAGATTAAACTACTGGAAAGAAGATCTGCAAACTGAAATTTCAGAGGAACAATGGGAATTGGCTTGTACAGAAGCTCAAACCAAATCAATAAATGTACGCCTTAAATTGATACATTTCAAATGGTTAATGCGGATGTATGTTACACCGGAGGAGTTAAATAGATATAACAAAAATATACCAGATACGTGCACAAAATGTATGGAAAGTAAAGGAACTCTATTTCATTGTGTATGGGAATGTAGATTAATAAGAATGTTTTGGGAAGAGGTGAGGGTAACAATTGAAAAAATAATCTCAAAACAAATCATATTGAATCCTAAACTGTTTTTGTTGGGTCTGTACCCAGAAAAGCATAATTTTAATAAAAGTGAAAGAACATTCATAGACCTCAGTTTGCTTAATGCCAAAAAATGTATTGCACTATTATGGAAAAAGACTCATAGACCAGATGTGACTCAGTGGTTAAGACAGATGTTAACAAACCTTCCATTAGAAAGAATAACATATATACTGAAATCAAAGGAAATTGTGTTTGAGAATATATGGAGACCTTTTATTGATTATGTAAAAAATTTAAACATAACTCTTGAAGAAGAAGGTGAATGATATGTGTGGACCTTGTAAATTCCAAACTGGTGAACACAATATGTATACTTATGTGTTGGATTGTCTAGACTAAACAGAGGAGCATTGTTGAAGATTTGATTTTGTTGGTGGTTGTTGGTGTTTTTTAGTGCATTTTTTTTTTTTGTAGTACTTTAGTGTTAGTGTTTGACTGTTTGTATCATGTTTGTTTAAAAAAAAAAAGGTTCAATAAAGATATTGTGGAAAAAAAAAAAATAAAAAAACTAAGAAATCATATGTACATAAGTATTCACAGCCCTTTGCTCAATACTTTGTTGATGCACCTTTGGCAGCAATTACAGCCTCAAGTCTTTTTGAACATGATGCCACAAGCTTGGCGCACCTATCTTTGGGCAGTTTCGCCCATTCGTCTTTGCAGCACCTCTCAAGCTCCATCATGTTGGATGGGAAGTGTCAGTACACAGCCATTTTCAGATACAGTATCTCCAGAGATGTTCAATTGGATTCAAGTCTGGGATCTGGTTGGGCGACTCAAGGACATTCACAGAGTTGTCCTGAAGCCACTCCTTTGATACCTCGGCTGTGTGCTTAGGGTCGTTGTCCTGCTGAAAGATGAACCGTCACCCCAGTCTGAGGTCAAGAGCGCTCTGGAGCAGGTTTTCATCCAGGATGTCTCTGTACATTGCTGCATTCATCTTTCCCTCTATCCTGACTAGTCTCCTAGTTTCTGCAGCTGAAAAACATGCCCACAGCACGATGCTGCCACCACCATGTTTCACTGTAGGGATGGTATTGGCCTGGTGATGAGCGGTGCCTGGTTTCCTCCAAACATGACGCCTGGCTTTCATGCCAAAGAGTTCAATCTTTGTCTCATCAGACCACAGAATTTTGTTTCTCATGGTCTGAGAGTCCTGCAGGTGTCTTTTGGCAAACTCCAGCCGGGCTGCCATGTGCCTTTTACTAAGGAGTGGCTTCCGTCTGGCCACTCTACCATACAGGCCTGATTGGTGGATTGCTGCAGAGATGGTTGTCCTTCTGGTAGGTTCTCCTGTCTCCACAGAGGAACACTGGAGCTCTGACAGAGTGACCATCGGGTTCTTGGTCACCTCCCTGACTAAGGCCCTTCTCCCCCAATCGCTCAGTTTAGACGGCCGGCCAGCTCTAGGAAGAGTCCTGGTGGTTCTGAACTTCTTCCATTTACAGGTGATGGAGGCCACTGTGCTCATTGGGACCTTCAAAGCAGCAGAAATTTTTCTGTAACCTTCCCCAGATTTGTGCCTCAAGACAATCCTGTCTCGGAGGTCTACAGACAATTCCTTTGACTTCATGCTTGGTTTGTGCTCTGACATGCACTGTCAACTGTGGGACCTTATATAGACAGGTGTGTGCCTTTCCAAATCATGTCCAGTCAACTGAATTTACCACAGGTGGACTCCAATTAAGCTGTAGAAACATCTCAAGGATGATCAGTGGAAACAGGATGCACCTGAGCTCAATTCTGAGCTTGATGGTAAAGGCTGTGATTACTTATGTAAGTGATTTCTTAGTTTTTTATTTTTAATAAATTTGCAAAAATTTCAAAAAACTTTTTTTCACACTGTCATTATGGGGTATTGTGTGTAGAATTTTGTGGAAAAAAATGATTTTTTTTTTCCACAATATCTTTATTGAACCTTTTTTTTTTAAACAAACATGACACAAACAATCAAACACTAACACTAAAGTACTACAAAAAAAAAATGCACTAAAAACACCAACAACCACCAATAAAATCAAGTCTATATATACATATATATATATTATATATATATATATATATATATATATATATAATATATATATATATTATATATATATATTTTATAGTAATACGTACATATGTATATTAGCTGCTCTTGCTTGCTTGTTTTTTTTTTTTTTTCTTGCCTTCTGATTGTTGCTCTGAGTGTTGCTATCCCTGTGCTGTTGCAATCCTGGAATTTCCCCTTTGTGGGACTAATAAAGGCTTATCTTATCTTATCTTATCTTATCTTAAGTCTTCAACAATGCTCCTCTGTTTAGTCTAGACAATCCATTACATAAATATACATATTATGTTCACCAGTTTGGAATTTACAAGGTCCACACACATCATTCACCTTCTTCTTCAAGAGTTATGTTTAAATTTTTTACATGATCAATAAAAGGTCTCCATATATTCTCAAACACAATTTCCTTTGATTTCAGTATATATGTTATTCTTTCTAATGGAAGGTTTGTTAACATCTGTCTTAACCACTGAGTCACATCTGGTCTATGAGTCTTTTTCCACAGTAGTGCAATACATTTTTTGGCATTAAGCAAACTGAGGTCTATGAATGTTCTTTCACTTTTATTAAAGTTATGCTTTTCTGGGTACAGACCCAACAAAAACAGTTTAGGATTCAAAATGATTTGTTTTGAGATTATTTTTTCAATTGTTACCCTCACCTCTTCCCAAAACATTCTTATTATTCTACATTCCCATACACAATGAAATAGGGTTCCTTTACTTTCCATGCATTTTGTGCATGTATCTGGTATGTTTTTGTTATATCTATTTAACTACTCCGGTGTAACATACATCCGCATTAACCATTTGAAATGTATCAATTTAAGACGTACATTTATTGATTTGGTTTGGGCTTCTGTACAAGCCAATTCCCATTGTTCCTCTGAAATTTCAATTTGCAGATCTTCTTTCCAGTAGCTTAATCTTTTCTGTGAATTTTCACTTGAGGATAGTGTCAATGAGTTATAAAACTCTGAAATAATACCCTTTCTTTTACTATCTTTCATCAACATTTTTTCCAAGGATGAATAGATAGGTCGAGTGAGAGCTTTATTTTGATTTGATCGAATAAAGTTTCTAAGTTGAAGATATTTAAAAAAATGTGTTCTATTAAGATTAAATTTGACCCTCAGCTCTTCAAAAGACATTATGTTATCTGCACATGGCAAATATAAATCTTGAATCTTTTGAATCCCTTTTAAATTCCATACTTTAAATACAGCGTCCGCTCTTCCTGGTTTAAAATATTGATTACCCCATATTGGGCTAAATGGTGACAATAACTGTGGTTCTTTTAAATAATTTTTAGCTTCACACCATATTTTGATCATATGCTTTACAAATGGATTTTTAACTTGTTTTTGTAATTTTTTTGCCGAATCTGAGTATATGAATATGGGAAGAGGTAAATGATTCCATTTCAGTCCAGTGAGGGAGATCATTTAATGAAAAATAATATGTCATAGACCTCAGTTGTGCCGACCAATAATACAACATAAAATTTGGACATTTCAGACCTCCACGATCAAATGGTAAATATAATAAAGACAGACGTAATCTAGCCCTCCTGTTGTTCCATATAAATTCCACTAACTTTTTTTTAATTCTTGAGAATAAATCTAAAGGTGGTGGTAAGGGAATGTATTGAAATAAATAAAGTATTTTAGGTAAAATATTACTTTTAAGTATATTGATTCTCCCGATCATCGACATTGGTAGTGACATCCATCTCTGAATTGACTCATTGATATCTGTCATTAAGGCTTCATAGTTGACACTGGCGACTGATTCTAGCTGAGGCACTATTTGGATTCCTAAATATTTAAACTGATTTACAACGTTGAATTGATTTACCTCAGGGTCCGGGTAATTTCTCTGGGTCTCATTTAGCATTAATATTGAAGATTTAGTTTTATTTATTTTATATCCTGATATTTCCCCAAAATTCTTTATTAAATTCAACAAGGTCGGAATTGATTTTTTTAGATTCGACATAAACAAAATTATGTCATCGGTGTACAGGGAGATTTTATGTTCTGTTGGTCCAACTTTAATTCCATATATTTGTGAATGTAAACGTACTGCCATCGCTAAAGGTTCAATTGCCATAGTAAACAGTAAAGGTGAAAGTGGACAGCCTTGTCGACATCCTCTATTGATTTTTATTGATTTTGAAATATTGTTATTTGTTAGGATTTCTGCTGTAGCATTATTATATATTATCTGAACCCATTTTATGAAATTATTTCCAAGTCCAAACCTTTGTAAGACTTCAAAAAGAAAGGGCCATTCGACTCTATCAAAGGCCTTTTCGGCGTCCAGTGATAGAAGAGCTGTATCCGGTGCTTCTTTATTAAAATAAATAATATTAAATAGTCTTCTTACATTATGGAAGCCTTGTCTTCCCTTTATAAAGCCATTCTGATCTCGATTAATAATATTTGGTAAAATTTCTTGTATTCGTCTTGCTAAAATTTTACAGATTATCTTAAGGTCGGCATTTAATAGGCTTATTGGTCTCATATTTTCACATTTATTAGAGGGCTTACCTGGTTTTGGCAACAGTATAATTAAGGCATTATTCATGTATGATGGTAAATTATTATTTTGAAATGCTTCTAAAACCATTTCCAAAAAAGGTTTTATTAATTTATTCTTAAATTTTTTATAAAGGTCAACTGGAAGACCATCTGGTCCTGCACTTTTTCCTGATTTCATATTATCAATGGCTAGCCCAACTTCTTCTTGACTAATTTTAGACTCCAATATCTCCCTGTTTTCATTTGGAATACACGGTATAGATAGTTCGTTCAAAAACCCATTTAGTTTTGTTAAATCAGATTCATTTTTGGTATCATATAATTTTTCATAGTAATCTCTAAAGGCTCTGTTAATTTCTAAAGGATCTATAACTACCTGTCCCTTACTTATAATACTGGTAATTGGTGTTTTAATTTCTAATTGTTTAATCTGCCATGCCAATAATTTTCCTGATTTTTCACCTTGTTCATAAAAAGATTGTTTCAATCTTAGAAGACTCGAGGCAGCTCTATTCGCTGATTTTTTGTCGTATTCAGCTCTCAAAATCAGTAATTCATTCTCCAACCTTGGATCACTTCCTGCATACACTTTTTCCTGAAGATTTTTTATTTTATGTTCCAATTGGGCTCTCTCCTCTCGAGTCTTCTTAGATTTTGAACCTGTATAACTAATAATATGTCCCCTAATAAAAGCTTTGAAAGCCTCCCACTTTACACATGCTGATGTTTGTGTAGTAATGATATCAAAGAACTCATCTGTTTTTCTATGTACTTGACAAATTCCTCATCCTGAAGCCATTTATGCTGAAATTGCCATCTACCTGATTCCTTTGTCAATTTTTTATCTACATATATTAGACAGCAGGGTGCATGATCAGAGATCACGATGTTATCATAAAAGCAGTTTTGAATCTTGGACCTTAATTCTGTGGAAATCAAAAAATAATCAATACGTGAGAATGCCTTGTAGGTACTGGAATAACAAGAGTAGGCTTTGACTTGTGGTTTCATTTCTCTCCATATATCTAGCAATCTCAATTCTTTCATAAAATGATTAATGGTCATCCTACATCCATTGTGCGTACAGTCCAGTCCTGTTGATCTATCTATACTGGGATTCAATGTACAATTAAAATCCCCTGCTATTATATGTTGCCCTGTAAGTGATGATAAGATAAGAAATAAATTAGCAAAGAACTTTTGATCATCTATATTGGGACCATATAGGTTCACCGAATTTATATTTTCTAATAGCAAAGATCCTTGAATGATTACATATCTTCCAAATTTGTCTCCAATTACATTTTTCACTTGAAAAGGGACTGATTTATGTATGAGAGTCATAACTCCCCTGGCTTGGGATGAAAATGATGAGGTGAAAACACTTCCTTGCCATCTACTCCTAATTCTTTTTACATCCTCCTCTATTAGATGAGTTTCTTGTAAAAACACAATTTTTGAACCCATGTCTTTTATTTTATTCATAACTTGTTTAAGTTTTTTTAAATTTTGTAGACCTCTGCAATTCCATGAAGTTAAATTAAGATTAACGCTTTGGTTTATGATCAATAGGGAGTTTGGGATTACCTTGCAGTGTAAACATGCTCATACAGAGAAGCAAAAACATGAGTGGTTGAACATTCATCCTACAAACTACACACAAACAAATTCCCCCTTCCCACACTTGTGGCAAACCCCCCAAAATCAAAAGAAAAATTCCGTCTCCCGATATAGCCATCGACTGCTCCACATCCACGAGGATCAGCCTAAGCCACTCCTTCTTCATCCTCCCAATCACCCTAACCCTACTGCTTTTAATGACGTAACATTAACTCTCCTCTGTAGTTTTCCAACTTAACTCCAAAATTTTTAGCAACTTTGTACATCATAGTTTTTTTTTTTTTAATTATATAATGCAATCTATATTTTGTAAACTTGCTATTTGCTTCAAGTCAGTCAGATGCCTGTGCAAATGCTTAATTATTCTACCTTATATTTTGTTCATGCTTAGCTCCCACCAGTCTCTTCTTCTTGGATCTTCTTGATAAACTCCTGCGCCTCCTCTGGGGTCTTGAAGATGTGGGTTCTGCCCCCATACGTGGTCAGCAGTCTCGCAGGATAGATTACACCATGACGAATCCCAAGGTTGCGCAGCTCCTTACGTACGGGATCATACTGCTTCCTCAATTGTTGGATTCCTGTGGCCCAATCTGGGTAGAACCGCACCTGCTGATCCTGGTGTTTAATCTCTCCTTTAGCTCGTGCTGCGTTGAAGATCTTCATCCTGTCTCTGTTGCTGACAAACTTCATAATTAAGGTCCTCGGTGGTCCCTTATCTCTCCGTGGGCCAATACGATGCGCGCCCTCCAAAACCACCGCCGGCCGCAGCTCCGCACTGCCCAGCGCCTCCGGAATCCACTTTTCCAGAAAGGAACACGGGTCCCGACCTTCGGATTCTTCCGGTAGACCCACCAGCCTCAAGTTGTTCTGTCTCGACCGGGATTCCAAATCCAGAATGTTTTCTTCCAGACATTTATTTTTTTTTTCCAAAGTGCGCACCTTTAATTGGAGACAATTGACTTCATCTTCAGCACTGGAAATACGAAGCTCCATCTGCGCCATTCGTTCCACACAGTCACCCAATTCCTTTCTCATTCCTTCCAACGCTGCCATAATCCCATCAAATCTAGAGGAAAAGTCCGCTGTCATTGAACTCATAGCCGCCAGCAACGCACCTGTGTCGCTTCCCGCAGCTCCCGCGCCGTTGTTAGCTTCCTTCGCCATATTTGGTGCTTTCTCTGCTGCGTCACAGACCTGAAAGTCCGTTAATTTGGACTGTTTCTGCGGCTCGCTTTTTCCTCTACTTGGTTTTCCAGCCTTAGGCTTCACCGACATATCCTCGCTCAAACGCTGGGATACGTTCTGTCCCAAATGAGAGTTATTTGCCGATTTTTTTTCTCCAGAAGCAGAGCAGAGTGAGACGTGTCCTTCTTACGTGGCAGCCATAACTGGAAGTCCGAAAAAAATGAATTTAATCCATTTTGGAATAAGGCTGTAACATAAAATGTGGAAAAAGTGAAGTGCTGTGAATACTTTCCGGATCCACTGTATGTCGAAACAATATAATAATAATACAAACTTTGGACCAATGTGATCCTTTCTCTCAGGTGATGACACTTCCAGGTCAAGATCACAAAGAATCTGTGCTATGATGAAGTATGTAGCTGATAATTGCTTGCAAACTTTACATGTTGGAAAAGAAAGGAGCTATTGTTAGCCACAGCAGCTAGCCTAAGTCTTAAATCTGAAACTCATAGAGAACTTATCGATGAAATATCAATATGCTTAAGAAGCGAGCATGACTTCAAACTGTGCCACTGCCAGCAGAAAATACTGCCTGAAAAGACAAACGCACAAAGAAAATAGAACTGTCCACATTGGAGATTTTGCACTAGACAAATGTAAAAGAAAGAAAGACAACTTTATTGTCATTTAATCTTTACAAAGCAAAGCATGCACGATAGGATGAGACCATGTTTCTTCCTGGTTACAGTGCTGATAACATTAGAACGGGTATGGTCAATGCTATGTAAAGCAGCACCACTCTAAACCCTGTCTTTGGACTGGAGGAAACTGGATCATCCTGAGGAAACTTGTGCAGGACATGGAGAACATGTAAACTTCACACAGGTGGGCTTTAATTGGGTGCAAACCTCATTTTAACCCCAAATCCTCTTAATGTGAGGCAGCAATGTTAACCACTGATCCACCATGTGACCAGTTGATAGCTGTTGACATGCAAAAATAACTGTGCAGTGATTGCACTGCAAGTTGACTGCAAAATTAATAATAATTGCACTGCAGTTTTGCATCACAGCAGTAGGAAACAGCCTTTAATCTGAGAAATTGTGTTTTAGTGTGTGTTGCTTCACCAAATTTGATTTTTACTGGTTCATATGATGGTCACAGAAACTATTTAGCCCCAAAATGACTCTTCCTCTCCTCCCTTCACTACCATCGCTTTAATAATTAAAGAAAAAATATGTAATGTACACACTTTATTTCACACCCTCCCATGCAATATTTACAAAAATATTTCATCAGTTAGTAAATTATTTATAATAGTGTTGATTTAAGCTGTCAAAAGGACATTTTAAGTTCAGGAATTAAACTAGAAAATAAACAAATACATACTGAACTTTGATATGAATTGTATAATCCTGGCATTTTCTGACCTTTTTTTTCGATAAACAGTGAAAATACAGTGCATCCGGAAAGTATTCACAGTGCTTCATTTTTTCCACATTTTGTTATGTTACAGCCTTATTCCTAAAGGGATTAAATTCATTTTTGTCCTCAAAATTCTACACACAATACCCCATAATGACAATGTGAAAAAAGTTTTTGAGATTTTTGCAAATTTATTAAAAATAAAAAACTAAGAAATCACATACACATACTGTAAGTATTCACAGCCTTTGCTCAATACTTTGTTGATGCACCTTTGGCAACAATTATAGCCTCAAGTCTTTTTTTCAATATGATGCCACAAGCTTGGCACACCTATCTTTGGGCAGTTTGGCCCACTCCTCTTTGCAGCACCTCTCAAGTCCATCAGGTTGGATGGGAAGCATCGGTGCTCAGCCATCTTCAGATCTCTCCAGAGATGTTCAATTAGATTCAAGTCTGGGCTCTGGCTGGGCTACTCAAGGACATTCACAGAATTGTCCTGAAGCCACTCCTTTGATATCATGGCTGTGTGCTTAGGGTTGTTGTACTGCTGAAACATAAACCGTCGCCCTAGTCTGAGGTCAAGAGCCCTTTGGAGCAAGTTTTCATCCAGGATGTCTCTGTATATTGCTACATTCATCTTTCCATCGATCCTGACTAGTCTCCCAGTTCCTACTGCTGCAAAACATCCCCACAGCATGATGCTGCCACCACCGCTGGCGTGGTGATGAGCGGTGCCTGGTTTCCTCCAAACATGACACATTGCATTCAGGCCAAAGAATTCAATCTTTGTCTCATCAGACCAGAGAATTTTGTTTCTCTTGGTCTGAGAGTCCTTCAGGTGCCTTTTGGCAAACTCCAACCGGGCTGCCATGTGCCTTTTACTAAGGAGTGGCTTCCGTATGGCCACTCTACCATACAGGCCTGATTAGTGGATTGCTGCAGAGATGGTTGTCCTTCTGGAAGGTTCTCCTCTCTCCACAGAGGAACACTGGAGCTCTGACAGGGTGACCATCGGGTTCTTGGTCACCTCCCTGACTAAGGCCTTTCTCCCTTGATTGCTCAGTTTAGATGGTCGGCCAGTTCTAGGACAAGTCCTGGTGCCTGGTGGTTCTGAACTTCTTCCATTTACAGATGATGGAGGCCACTGTGCTCATTGGGACCGTCAGAGCTGCAGAAATTTTTCTGTACCCTTCCCCAGATTTGTGCCTCGAGACAATCCTGTCTTGGAGGTCTACAGACAATTCCTTTCAAATCAAATCAAACTTTATTGTCATATTGCTGTACATACAACTGTAGTGCAGGCAAGATGAAATTGCGTTTCTCTCGGCATCCATATAAGAAGCAGCATGATTTAAGACACACTCACACATAGCTCCACCCCCCACCCCCACCCCCCCATCCATTCACACATCCCTGAGACATACTTGGGGAAAAAGAAAAACTAACTAACTATAATATACAAAATGTCCGTAGGTGCAGTAGTGTGTATGAGAGATTCCGGGTCAACTGTTCAGCATCCTGACAGCTTGTGGAAGGAAGCTGTTGATCAGTCTGGTGGTTCTGCCTCTGATGCTCCGGAATCGTTTACCAGATGGAAGAAGTTCAAAGTGTTTATGCGGAGGGTGAGAACGGTCCTTGACAATGTTCAGTGCCCTGCTCCTACAACGGTTCTGAAAAAGTTCTTGGACAGAGGGGAGGGAGACTCCAATTACCCTCTCAGCCCCCTTGACTATCCTCTGCAGGGCTTTTTTGTCTGACATACTACAGCTGGAGTACCATGTAGCAATGCAGTACGTCAGAACACTCTCCACCACACCTCTGTAGAAGGTCCTGAGGATGCAGATGGGGAGAGAGGCCTGTTTGAGTTTCCTCAAGAAGTGCAGTCTCTGCTGAGCCCGCTTCCTGATCTCCAAGGAATTCTTGCTCCAGGTCAGGTCCTGCGAGATCTGCATTCCGAGGAACTTGATGTTCTCTACTCTCTCCACTAAACGGCCGCCGATGCTGAGGGGGACGTGCTCAGGCTGTGACCGCCGGAAGTCAATAATCATCTCCTTCGTTTTGTCCACGTTGAGCACCAGATTGTTCTCCCTGCACCAGCCCTCCAGGTCTCTCACTTCTTCCTTTGACTTCATGCTTGGTTTGTGCTCTGACATGCACTGTCAACGGTGGTACCTTGCTTATACAGTCATGTGAAAAAATTAGGACACCCTGTATAGGCCTGTGTGGGTTTTTTTTTGGGATATATGGATATTTAATATTAATGTTAAAATTACTGGGAGATTCATGAAATACAACTAAATAATTTAAAAATGAATTAAAGACTTTTTTCAAATTTTCTGTAAAATGTAAATTTACATTTAATTGTGTTTAAATGATCATTTCTCCTGTTCATTAGTTTATTGCTTTGTGTTCAAGTTTAGAGTTTTTCAGGCCACTGTGCCTCAGTTTATTTTCTCAGTTATTTCAGTTTTCAGTCAGTTTCTTTTTTCCGGTTCATGCGTTGGTCTTGTGTTTCTTTATTATTTCAATAAATCTTCTCAAAATTGATCTCTGCCTGCGCTTAGGTTCTGCCTGCCTCCAAAAATATGATACAAAATAGTCATAAAATCATCATGGGTGTGTCAAACCTGTCTCAAACCTGTCTTGAACCCTTCCCAATTTAGTTTCTGCGAGTCAGAAAGTGTGAGAAAAGTTAAACAACTTTGCGAGGGGTTGGGGACCTGTGAAACTAAATTGTGACTGATCTGAAACCAAAGCAGCTGCAGCAGGGAGGGTATCACACACAGCAGCCTGACACTTTCTAGCACCAGAGCAGTACTTTCTGGCAGTGGCTGCAATGCTACAATGGCTTCACTGTGAGTGTGTAAACTCTTTAAGTAAGCACAAATACATGCTGTACGTTATCTGTGTTACAACAAATTTATGTACTCATTAGAAATGATAAACAGATGAATTTAATGAGTAACCCTCTAGTCATAAACCAAACATTGTGATGCTTCAAAGAGAAGATGAAACTCTAAATCACATTAAAAAGTCAGAATTTGACCCACTTAACCTCTCAACAAAAAGATGGGGCAACTACACAAATATTCATACTGTATAAATTAGCATAGTTTAACTTTGTTCACTCCTTTTCAACTTCTCCTTTTTCCTCTTACCCATAAACCAAATGAGCAGCTTTTTAACCCTTTGATGGCATGAATAATTTCTGGAGTAATGAGTAAATTAGAATCCTGCAACTGGTTTGAAATTCTGCTGGCAACAGTAATAAATTAATTCTCCATTTTTGCTGCAGACAGAAGTCTTGGTTGCCTTAATTCCACATTCTATGCACTTTTGCTGCACATTTCACAGCCATGGGACACGCTCCACCTTATAAGATAAGATAAGATAAGATAAGCCTTTATTAGTCCCACAACGGGGAAATTCCAGGATTGCAACAGCACAGGGATAGCAACACTCAGAGCAACAATCAGAAGGCAAGAAAAAAAACAAGCAAGCAAGAGCAACTAATAAACATATGTACGTATTACTATAAAATATATATATATACACACACACACAGACACACAGTGCAGAGCATTGTAGCTGGATGGAATAAATATATGAATATATGAACACACAGTGCAGAGCATTGTAGCTAGATGGAATAAATATGTAAATATATAAACACCCACAGTACGGAGCATTGCAGCTAGGTGGAATAAATATGCAAGTATATAAACACACACAGTGCGGAGCAATGTAGCTAGATGGAATAATATGTAGATATATAAATATATAAACACACCCAGTGCTGAGCATTGTAGCTAGATGGAATAAATATGCAAATATATAAACACACACAGTGCAGAGCATTGTTGCTAGATGGAATGAAACAGCATAACCGTCTACTTAGTTATCCTACATGGTATGATTATGTGCCCATACATATTCTCACCCTCCATAGCGACCGGTATGTTCCTAGTTGTATGCCGGAGGGGACCATTGTGTAAGTCTATTGCATCTTTTGCATTCAAAAAACTATTAGTTTGTTACGTCTTTTTGCTATCTCTGCGAGCAGCCCTGCTTAGGTTGTACAGTCTGACAGCCGTTGGTAGGAAGGACCTACGAAACCTCTCGGTTGTGCACCTGGGATGATGTAGTCTGCTGCTAAATGAGCTCCTCAGTGCATTCAGTATGTCCTGCATAGGGTGGAACTCGGACTCCAGCAGAGATGACAGTTTAGCCACCGTCCTTCTCTCTCCTATCTCCTCCATCGGATCAAGGCGCTGCCCCAGGACAGAGCTAGCTTTCTTAATCAGTTTGTTCAGTCTCTTCCTATCGGCTGCAGTAATGCCACTGCCCCAGCAGACCACTCCAAAAGTGATGGCTGATGCCACCACCGTGTCATAGAATGACTTCAGCAGCGCCCCTTGTACACCAAAAGACCTGAGTCTCCTCAGCAGGAACAGCCTGCGCTGTCCCTTCTTGTAGAGTGCATCAGTATTGTGTGACCAGTCTAGTTTATTGTTCAGATGAATACCCAGGTACTTATAGGATGTCACCATCTCGATGTCTGTTCCCTGTATATTTACTGGTACTGTGAGGGGCTGCCCATGCCTGCGGCAGTCCACCACCAGCTCCTTAGTTTTCCTCGCGTTGATCTGGAGGCAGTTCCGATGGCACCAGTCCACGAAGTCCTGGATAAGCCCTCTGTACTCAGCTTCATCTCCATTGGAGATGAGGCCAACGATCGCAGAGTCATCAGAGAACTTCTGTAGATGGCAGTGTGTTGTGTTGTGTGAGAAGTCCGCAGTATAAAGAGTGAACAGGAAGGGAGCCAGCACCGTTCCCTGGGGGGCCCCCGTGCTACTGATGATCGTGTCGGACACACAGTCCCGGGTTCTCACAAACTGAGGCCGGTTCGTGAGGTAGTCCAGGATCCATGATGACAGGTGCTGGTCCACCCCTGCGCGCAGCAGCTTGTCCTTCAGGATCATCGGTTGGATGGTGTTGAAAGCACTGGAGAAGTCAAAGAACATGATCCTCACCATATTCCCGGGCTTCTCCAGGTGGGACAGAGAACGGTGAAGGAGGAAGATCACCGCATCCTCCACCCCAATGCCATGCTGGTAGGCGAACTGGAGTGGATCCATCGCTGGTTCCACCAGGGGGCGGAGGTGAGCAAGGAGCAGTCTCTCCAGGGTCTTCATCAAGTGGGACGTCAAGGCCACCGGTCTGTAGCTGTTCAGGTCTTTGGGGTGGGAAGTTTTTGGTACAGGTACCACACAAGATGTTTTCCACAGCTGTGGTACCCTCCCCAGTTTCAGGCTCATGTTGAAGATATACGTCACAATCCCACACAGCTGGTCTGCACAGGACTTGAGGAGCTTTGTGCTGATGCCGTCCGGTCCCGGCGCCTTCCTCGCCTTGATCTTCCTCAGCTCCGTCCTCACCTGGGTCCTGGTCAGGGTCAGGATGGGGGGCTGTGTGTTGGGAGTGGGGGGGTGTTGGTGGAGTGGGGAGTGGGCAGCAGGACTTGATTTCTTTAGAGGCAGCAGTGGTTGTTGTGCAGTCAGGGGGGAGGGCGGTTGGTCAAATCTATTGAAAAACAGATTCAGGTTGTTCGCCCACTCCCTGCCCCCTGTGGCCTGGGGGGAGGTATTCTGGAGCCCCGAGATGGTTTTGAGGTTTCTCCAGACCCCGCTGATGTCGCTCTGTTGCAGCTTGTCCTCCATCTTCTTCCTGAAGCTGTCCTTGCCTTCTCTGATCTTTCTCCTCAGCTCCCTCTGTACGGACTTCAGCATCTCCCTGTTCCCTGACCTGAAGATCCTCTTCTTCTCTCTCAGAAGTGTTTTTATCTCAGGGTTGATCCAGGGTTTGTTGTTTGAGTGACGCCGTATGGTCTTGGTGGGAACGGATTTGTCCACACAGAAGCTGAGGTAGCCCGTGAAGGTGTGAATGAGGCCATCGATGTCCTCACCATGTGGATCGCAGAGCTGCTTCCAGGCGGTGGCTTCAAAACAGCCCTTTAGGGTGTCCATTGTCTCCTCAGACCATAACTCCACAGTGTGCATGGTCGGAGGTTGTCTGTGCACTAGGGGTTTGTACACCGGCCGGAGATGAACCAAGTTGTGATCCGATCTCCCGAGTGGGGGGAGTTGTGATGAGGTGTACGCCTCCTTAGTGTTTGCGTAGAATAAATCCAGTGTTTTATTGTCTCTAGTGTGGCATGTGACATACTGGGTGAACGTGGGTAGAATGGGAGACAGTGAAACATGGTTGAAATCGCCTGAGATGAGGAGAAGAGCATCTGGGTGTTCTGTCTGCAGCCTGCTGGTTACTGAATGGATGACGTCACGTGCTGTCCCAGCGTTCGCCGTCGGATTTGCATAAACAACAATGCAGATCACGTGTGAGTGTTCTCTCGGGAGATATGTAGGCCTCATGCTAACAGCTAGCAACTCAATGTCTTTGCTGCAGTGTCGTTGTTTAACAGTGATATGTCCCGGTCTGCACCAGTTGTTGTTAACATACATTATCACTCCACCGCCCCTAGCCTTGCCACTGTCTGGTGTTCGGTCAGCTCGTATCATGTGAAAACCCTCCAGCTCAATGTTAGCATCTGCTGCTAGTTCAGTTAGCCACGTCTCAGTAAACAAAAGGAGAGAGCACTCCCGGTATGTGCTATCATAACGGGAGATAGCCGCTAGCTCATCTAACTTTCCCAGTATCGACCGTACATTTCCCATGACAACAGATGGAAGGGAGGGTCTGTACCTTATATTTTTTGTCCTCCGCCTTACTCCAGCCCGGCAGCCGCGGCGTTTTCGCCTCAGTTCTCTCGGTATGTCGAGTTTTTCCAATGGGAAAAACCATCTATATTTAATAATTTCCTACCCTTGTTCCACTCAGCAACATGACTATGGACAGAAAAAAGCTTTTGTTTCCTTTACAGAAAAACAACTGTTCTCTGTACTACATGCGCACTACACATGGTACATTATACGCCTGGCCAGAGCCATTATCAATTGTGCATAGCTAGCACATTCAAACGATTCCATATAATGTAGATCTGTAATAAAACTAAGAACTATATAATTGCAGGGACTTTCAGCAAAGCAAACAATCTACAATTCAAAGTGGAACAAATTTACAGAAAATATCAGAAAATCATTTAACCCCCATTTCTTCAATACATGTACAAACACTGAGTGAAATGAAAATATCCTACACTGAAAACTGTAGGAGTTAACCAGACAAACATGTACCATCTGTTGAAATTTCAAACAAAGTTGTAAAACCTGTAATTCACAAAAATGATCCAAAATCAAAATCCAAGCAACATGTGCATCTTCAATACATGTACAAACATTGTGTAAAATGAAAAAGTCCTGCAAATCAGCCTGATTTACCACTATCAGGCTGTCCTAAAAACTACGTAAAAATTCCTCAGTTAATCCAGAATGCTGCAACAAGGGTCTAAAACAGGGCTATTCAATTACAAAATCAGCTGGGCCACAATTTGAAATCAAGACATGTAACTGGGCCGCACATGTTCAACGACCTGTTGAATGACAAATTTCCAACCAACACACATCAATATGATGAAAAATATGCACGTTTTAGTCATTGTCTTGGTTTTAAATGTGCACTTGGCACATGACAAAGACACATCAAAAGTGCATAAAAATACAATAACAGTGCTGGGGTTGAGCAGAACTTGAAGTAGTAGAAATAGTTTTCCTCTTGAACAACAATTAAATAAATAGAATGAAAAAAATTCTGCAAATAACAATTTTGGTCACATTTTACTCAGGCATATCTCAAAGTGCATAAAAACTCACTGTATACTGTTAGTAGCATTAACATTTGTTTCCCTTTTGAAATAAAATACACTACATCCTGGTCACAAGTGACCTTGGCACATCACAAAGTGCATTTAGCTGAATAAAAAAATGAACTGTCAAACACTTCAGTGCACAACCCCCCCCCCCCAAAAAGATTGATAACATTAAGAAACACTGCACAGCCACTATTGTGGTT
The DNA here is from genome assembly GCA_020510985.1 of Pholidichthys leucotaenia. NCBI lineage: Eukaryota > Metazoa > Chordata > Actinopteri > Cichliformes > Pholidichthyidae > Pholidichthys > Pholidichthys leucotaenia. The sequence continues at coordinate 120,563,643 of CM035837.1, read as the reverse complement.
TGTTTTGTTTTAAATCACTACATGTGAGTAGGAACCTCTTTTTATAACTACACATTCCATTACACACACATATCAGTCAACCAAAAAATTTCTAGCAGAGTTAAGGATGCAAAAAGAACCCACTTAAAAACTTTGACTTTGACTTTAATGAAAACTTTGACTTTAATGACTTCGGTCTTCAAGGTTTGATGTTTTTCTCCAAAATTTATAACAATTTTCTTATAGGTTTCTACTTTTCTCTGTAAATTTATCTAAATTTGAAACCATTTTCCTCAAATTTGTCATTTCCTCTTGAAAAAAATGACTATACAATTTACACTTTTGACCATAAGTTTGCGGAGCCAGAACAAGACAATAATTCATGGATGGATGGATATTGCAGTAGCTGGTGAAGTCAGTCCTCAGCGATTCAGTCACTCCTGCCTTTCCCTGCATACAGTATGAAGCCTCACCACACCTGTTTGCTAAGAGACTCTTCATTATTGCTCCCGTTTCCAGCGGGTTAAAACCATCATAAATGCCTCCACTGCTTACATATCTCTACTGCCTTTTTCCACATTTAAAGTACTTTAATAAGCTCTTGTTTTTCTCGGACAGCAACACTAGAAAACCTCTGCCTGCTGACTGGAATGCTCATGTGGGCGGGGACCTTCTGAACTTCGCGCAGATGATGGTCACACACGTTATTCGTGTGTGCACTTGCGGACTGTCATTCCTTCATATTTTTTTCTTAAATTTATATTACCTTGGCGTGGCCTGGGCCACTCGGAGACTGGTTCTGGGCTGCATGTGGCCTGCGGGCTGCTAATTGAATGGGCCTGGTCTAAAAAGAGAGATCATATTTCTCTCATATTAATCTCCGTTCCAACACCAACATCAGCATCAAATAAAACTGGCCCATCATCTTCTACTGAGACGAATGATATGTAGAACAGAAAAAAGTGGAGCATCTCACAGACTCATGTTTATTCATTTACTTTATCTGTGCAACAGAGATGAACTTGATCAATACCTCATCACTCCGCTTTTGAATGCAGAGCTAGTCATTATGGTATCAGAGCTGAAGAGCTGAAGGATATTAAAATTCCCAACGGGATCTTTGTGAAGGAAAGGCTGGCATAAGAACCTGGTAAAAATGGTGAACCTCCACCTTCTTATTGGATATAAACCCTTGATGACAAATAGTTTTTTTTCTCAAGAACAAATCACTGTGACAGCCGACATTAAAAGCAATTAAGGGAAACTTTTTTATTGCCTCACAAACAGTAATGAATTTGCTGTGCTTGATCCTTCTTTAAGGAAGCAGAAAATGACAGTTGTGTCATTAGCATTTGCTAAACTCCATGGGTTTGAGTCAAATAGTGATTTTCTCTTATGAAAGAATGAGTCAACCACTTTCTTGCTTTTCCAAGTTTATGCTATCTTAAACAAGCTAAGAATCTACAGATAAAATGTATTTCTGTAGTGTCTGGTCATACCTTCAGCATAAAAGCAAACATGCTGAAAAAATAAACAGAAACAAAACGGTTCTTTTCATGAATTTTTTCTTCAAAGTCTCTTTAAAGCTTGATCATGCAATATTTTCTTCTTTCAACTATTCCAGAAATACTTAAAAATGTAATTAGAGTGTAAAGAAACATTTCTTTAGCCGTCATGCCAAATATGATAATTTATGATACTGCAGACCTATGACTTCATTTATGATGTTTGCCGGGCTGACAAAGTGATAAATACCACATTACACCAGCAGGGTGCCTATTGAGCCAGTTTTCATCTCAGAGTCAAAAATCCTTTAACTTAATTACGCTAATTTCTAGATTAGGGCAGAACATGTAATGCCATTTATCCATCCATCCATCTTCTACCACTTTTCTGGAGGTCCGGGTTGCAGAGGCAGCAGTTCAAACAGAGAAGCCCAGACTTCCCTCTCCCCAGCCACCTGCTCCAGCTCTTCAGAGAGGATACCAAGGTGTTCCCAGGCCAGCTGGGAGATGTAGTCTCTCCAGCGAGTCCTGGGTCTGCCCCGGGGTCTCCTCCCAGAGGGACGTGCCCAAAACACCTCAAGTGGGAGGCATCCAGAAGGCATCCTGATCAGATGCCCATACTACCTCAACTGGCTCCTTTCAATGTGGAGGAGCAGCGGTTCTACTCTAAGCATCTCCCAGATGCCTGAGCTCCTCACCCTAAGAACATGTAACGATACCAGTTAATTACCGGTTCACTTGGAGTAGACAAACTTTAAGTCATCATGGGTCATCAGTAAAAAAAACTTTACCAAATTCACTTCAGCCTATTGGATGAAGGTTCATTACCACCATCTGGTGTTGCCAGTAATCACCTGCAATCTCTACATAGCCCACCTTGAAACATTATGATTTAGTTAGTGACTGATTTAAGATTTAAGACACTTTTAAATGGTTCCCATTTTAAAACTTGTCAAACAGAGACACACTTTGAAGCCAGTACACAGAAACTGAGAACCAGCTACTGTCATTACGACTAAGCTCAGATTTCAGATACAAAATTGTTTCCAGAAAGAAACAAGAAAACTTTCACCTCTATTTAAACAGAAATAACCGTTAGGATTAGGGGTCCCTTTTGTGAGAATATCCTGGACCAGTAGAACCAATACAAACCTGGGAGGTTTTTTTTAAGTAAGAGAAACAGTATGGTAAAATACTGTAAGAGCCCTCTTAAAGGTGCTGCGTAAAGCATTTGTAAACTAGTTTTAGTGACACTTGGTGGTAGCTAACTGAACCGCAATCCCCTTCACTCCAAGCACATCACAAATTCACCTATAATGGTGAGAATCTGGCCAACAATACTTTTCATGAATGAATGGAGTGAATGAAGCTGCAGTTCTCTTAGAGACCACAAAGTGTCACTACAAATAAGCTTCAAAAAGTTCCGCACAATACCTTTAAAAATCCTTACATAAGCACAGACAGAACGTGCAAGCACCACTCTGACCTGCCCAGGTTCCAACCTCGGATCATTTACTGCGAGACAACAATATTAACCACTGTTCCGCCATAATTAATGTGACTAAATCATAACCTAATCCCAACGTCAACCAGATCAGCCAAAACCTGACAGACAATACAAGCTAAAAAGAAATGGAAAACATTTCAAAGTTGAGAGCTCAGGCATCAGTTTTTTCTATGAGAAGAAAAAAAACCCTACAATACAAATGCTACTGTATACTTAGGAAACTAACTGAATAACAGGAAATCAATTATAGTGTGTACAGTGCAGCGTTATGTGGTGCAGCAGATCATCACACTGCCATGTCAAAGCAGAAAACTACGTACTCAACACAACACACCAACACAAAAGACAAGCTGCTTCTAAATAGATGAGCAAACTTATAGGCACTGCAGTGAATGTCAACTGCATATTGAAGCCACGACAATAAAGTAAACTATGAGAGCTCTCACCTGTGTAATCCTCAAAACACTCGCAGGTGTAGCCTCCCTCTCTGCTGCGACACACACCGTTCGGTCCACAGGGTTTAGAGTAGCAGAGGTCAATTTCAGTCTCGCAGTAGTCTCCCGTGAAGCCGGTGGGACAGCGGCACCGCAGCCCAGCAATGGGGTGGATGGGTCTGAACAGGATTGTATTGGATGCAACAAACGGCGCCAGGCTGTCAAACTTGAGCACAGACACACACTTCATGTAGTTCTCGCATGGCTCGCGCAGGCAGATGTTGTCGTCGAAGGGAAGGACCTCCTGGGAAGAGATCTGAGCAAGAAGGCTGCGGTTTAAATACAGCCTCTCCTGGAGTTCCTCCGAGCCAAAAAACTCTCCCGTCTCAACCCCTCTCCCAGGCCGGTCCCCTCCACTGGTGAGCCCTCCGGGGTGCTGCTGTCCCTCCCCAAGCACGGGCACGGCTACTGACAAGCTGACATTGAGGATGGGAGCGCTGACGTCTGTGTCGTCCTGGATGTTGAAGATGACGACGTCTTCGGGGGCGGCGGACAGAACACGAGCCACGCCATCCAGGAACTGTGAGAGCAGCAGGGACAGGAAGTGCTCCTGGGAGGTGTTGGCCAGCCGTAACGTGATGCTGTTGGACAGCATTTCATCTGTGATGATGGTGACTTGGAGCAGGCACTGAGCTGACACCGAATGGACGCCATCTGAAAAAGACAGAAAAGAACTTAGTTAAACAGCAGACTAATGGTAGTTTGGAGATGGTTTGTGGCTAAAGTGGCAAAATGAGAGGTTGACCCTCCTATTACCCCCCCCCCCCAAAAAAAAAATTAAAAAAATCAATCCCTATGTTGTTACAAAAAATGGTTTAAGTTTATATAACTTCTAATTCTCTTAATAAAGACTGTGTACAGATGGACTCAGTAATAGTGATGGTGGGATATAATAGAAACATTAGTTGGATTGGGTTTATCTCAGCCACTTTGAGTTCCTGAAATGCATTTGACACCATGACTGTCACGCTCATCTTTTTAGGCATTTCAGTCAAAATAGCAAAAAAATTAAAAAAGCACTCAGAGCGGATACCGTCCGCCGCCAAGGCTCCTTCCGTCCCTGATGGATCACCTCCAAAATGTACTGGGTTTGTGTGTAGGCTTAGAGCCACTTCTGGTGAAAATTGCATCAAAGTCTGTCAAGTAATTTTGGAGTATTGTTGCTAACACTCTGAGAAGATAAGAGCCTTGGTGGAGGTATGCATTCTCAGATCATCACCAAAATGTAATGGGTTCCTCTGTAGCCCAAGAACCACCTCTGGTGAAAATTTCATCCAAATCCATCCAGTAGTTTTGTGTAATCCTGCTGCACCAATAAAAACAAAGCCCTCGGTGGAGGTATGCACTCTCAGATCATCACCGAAATCTAATCATGTGTTCCCTGTGCCATGACACACCTTTCCTGAAAATTTCATCAAAATCCGTTCATAACTTTTTGAGCTATGTTGCTAACAACCAGACAGACAAACCAGCGCCGGCAAAAACATCCTCCTTGGTGGAGGTAATAATACAGATCTCAGCTGCTAGTATTCCTCTATATGTGACGTGTGTTACCTCCAGTAAGGAGGTAATGTTTTCATATCTGTCTGTCTAATTGTTTGTGAGCAACACTGCACAAAAACTACTGGACAGATTTTGAGGTATGTGCTGTCTGGGTGCCCTCTAGTTTATCAGCAACTAGCAGGTATCTTTGCCTTAAAAATGTGCCCACATAGCAGTGATAACAGCGTTACACAACCTGCCGCTTTTTTCTCCATTGATCAGTGGCACTCTGTAAATGACATGAAAAGTTAGCAAAATTTTAAGAAAACTGAGAAGTCTTGCAATTAAGTGAGAACAAAAATCAAGAAAAAAAATGCTAATTGATAGCAAAAAAATTTGCTACCTTCTAATAATAGGAAATTTATGAGAAAAAGATGCAAATTCAAGAGAAAAATAACTGTACATTTCACAGAAAAAAATGTTTTCAAGAAAAATATAAATTGTAATAGAGCAAAGTTGCCAATTAAGAAGAAAGAAAACGGCTGTTAGAAATGGTGACAGGTCAGTTTTATACTTCTAACTCAGGTGTAACGCTCACGTATGTTTCATGGCTTCATTGAGGCCTTTATGGCTAAAAAAAAAAAACCCCACTAAAAACGACTCTTTCCAGTGCACAGGCTGCAAACCTCTGAGCTATACAATCTTGCTAACCAAGCTGGCAAAAGGCAGCTGATAATTTTGCACCACTTTTTTAAAAAAATCTAAATACAGTAATTCCTGGCTGTAAAATACAAGATGACACAGTGACTATAATGACGGATGTAAGTTTACTTGTAAAGCTCTGTGACAAGCTGAAAAGGAAAAAAGAAATTTAGATTTTTTTTAGACTTCCTGTTTCAACTGATGATGGTCCTAAGAGCGCAAATATTTATAAATGTGTCCTAAATATCTATTTTATTAAAAAGGATAGGTGCTGTATAACTGTTTCTCAGATAAGTCAGTGTTTGTCGGCCAGCTATTTTCACACACGGACCAACATTTGGTGCTTTGTTATTTCCAGCAGCAGCAGGTCTGTGTTTGTGGGAGTGACTAGAATAAAGAACAATGCCAGGTTAGCAGTAACACACCAACATGAGACACTTTACAATGTTGTGATTCATTTACGTGTTCAAAAATGTGTTTAAAAATATTTTTTTTTCAACACTTTGTGGCGAAGCTCGGCAGAGAGGGACAAGCCCTTTTAGACTTTGAAAAATGGACTCTGAAGGCTTCAAGACTACAGACAGCAACACCTGGAGCAGCTGTGACAGCAGGCCAGATGTTGGTTCACGCAGGAGGCAGATGTTTGCAGCTGCTCTACTGACAAGGATCAGGCTTTCACTGTGGCCAACATAATCAGACACAGTGTGGTTCTTCCTGTAATGCAAAAATATCCTTAAAAAAAAGCATATTAAAGGAAAGCAGTACACACAACAGTGAACAAATTGGTATCATTATAACATGTTTTTAACCTGTGGTTTTTTTTGTTTTGTTTTTTTTGGCTAAGGCAGAGGTTTTCATAGTTTGGTGCCAGAACAGATAACAGATGTATGCCAAGGCTAAGAAAGAACAAGGGTATGTTTTCTTTCAGTGCACTCCATCTTTCTAATCAGCAATTTCATGCCCGTATTCAGCTCTCGCTTTGCTTTCTTTGTCCGGAAGCAGAGATGCTGCTTCATTATACATGCCACAATGAAAGCCCCAAGTCTCAAATTCCACCAGTTGGAGCATTTTTCTCAGCTCAGCAAATCTCTTGTTTTGATACCACATCCTTTCAACATTTGATCCAGCGCTTTAATTCAGTACTCTGCTTTTCATTGGAGTGTTTTCAAAGCAGCTATTCTACAGAAAGTCTTTATTGTACATACATTAAACTTCATGTTAGGCCTTTGTTTCACCGGCCCTGGGGTCGGCAACCTTTACTTTAGGGAGAGACATTTTTGAAAAAACAATAAAAATCAGTAAGAAGAAAACATATTTGAGCCATAAAATGAAGGTAAAACAGCTGAGTTATAAGCCTGCCTGTAAAAATTAGTAATCAGAGTTTTTTTTCCTTTTAAAGGTAGAATGTGTAAAATTTTGTGGCTGCTTTTTCTGTACCTTACTGTCATTGACTGGGGTCATTGACGGCACGTTTTCCACATTTTAACAGCTCACACAGGTCTAAATGAAATATCTGTGACACATTTTCGTCAAATTTTCTTTAATTATTGCAGCATAATCATGAATCATCTTTTGCGGCCATACTCAGAACAGCAGGTTTCAGTGCATGTCTAGCCACATTTAACTCAATCCTCCCTTTCATATCACTATTGCTAAATAGCCCCCAACACAGATGCGAGCCTCAGCCAACTAATGTAAATCTGTCTCAAAGAATTAATAAAATAAAGCATCACTGGTGGACAGGGAAGTGTGGTTTCAGTGGCCGATAGGATATGACCGGTCCCTGGAGCCACAGTAAGCACAGAAACATTCGTGAATGAGTGGCAAAATTGCTAGCTTCAGCTAGCTGCCTTTGGTCTTGGTTAGAGAGAATACTACAAGAAAATAAGCTAAAATAACATCTAAGAACAACTATATGGTCAAGTGTTGTAGAGGAACAAGGATTCCAGTGGGGTTGTATAGACTTTATAGAAAATAACGATAAAAACTTGCTTGATCTTCAGTTAAGCTAACGCTAGGTAGCCTGTCTGACTGCCTAGCCAAGCTAATGATAACTATTTGATGTAGCATCATGGCAAAAAATATAAGAAAATAAGCCAGAATGACACAACATACATTACTGACTGTGGATCAGTGAACCAGGTGGAAACAGGGATATACAGTATATTAGGGTGACTAAAATCTAAAGAAAAAATATGAGCCGAACTTTGGAAGCAAACTTTTTGTAATGCTAACAGCTCACATGACTGACAGCTATGCTCACCAATAATAGAGCAGTAAGTGGGTATCAAGGACAGCATTGGGCTGGGTTTACTATGTTAATGACGTCCTGTGGCAAATCCGGAAGAGTCAAAACAGCTCCTCGGAGAGAAAAACTATATAAAGGCTGTGTGTGTGTTTTTTAAACAGATATGATGACTGATAAAATGTGAACTGAGTACATTCTGAAATCTACTAGATTGCACTATATATTACACACTGCACCTTTTAATGTGAAACTTTTCTCTAGGATATTTGTGACGTTTTGTCTGGACATTTAGGCCTCTTCTCATAAATTTACAGCATTTTTTTCTTGTAAATCTGTAACTTTATTCTCTTAAATTAATGACTTTGCTGTTGGCAAAGGAGGGCAGGTTACAAGTACATTTTCCAAGTTGAATTTTTATTATCCAGCTACTATTGGCAAAGGAAAGATTGTTTTATTTTTGTTTCATCTTAGGCCATATGTATTTAAGCCTATGTTTACAGCCATTTATAATTTGGCTTAGCTTATTGCATTGCTTGCTTGTCCTCTATAACCCCTATTTAAAACAAGACAAGACTTATTAAAAATATGGCAAATGTAAGTCACTGAAAAGAGCAGTCAAAGTCCTGCTCATTGAGGAGTAAAATTATAATGAAAGTAAGCCTGATCAGAACAAGGAACAGGATGCTGATAACGAGCAAAAAAAAAACCTCTGAGTTTTGTCTGCGCAGCTTCAAGGTTGCTTTATTTGGGAGAAAGACAAAACTTAATCTGGATCATTCAGGTTCATGAATAAAGATAAGAAGACAAAGTTCTCCTGTCGTTTCCTGTTTCCTTGCTGAATTTCTTCTTTGTATTACCCGAAACATCCTGATCATATTTTAGTTATCTCAGCCAAGGAGGATGTGTTTTGTCTGTCTTTCTGCAGGATTACACGACAACAGATGGTAGCAAAGCATAGCAAATTACAGAACAAAATTTGCCTGAGTACATACATGCCAAACTTATATGTAGTAAAATACAAAGATTCCTTTGGTAATCATAGAACTAAATTACAAGGTAAAGTACCAAGTTTAACTATAACTAACTTATAGTATTCCTGCACCAAGTTTGGGTCTTTACAGTCAGAAAAAGAGAAACATTGGTGATCCTATGATCTTAACTTTTGTCCTTAAAATGAATGCACATGTAGTAGTCCTTCTGCACCAAGTTTGGTGTTTAACCTCCATGCAGTAGCAAGCATCAGCCATCTGATGCAATAGCATCAAAAACTTGATGCTATGGTTTGTCACATAGAGTGGTTTGGAGCATAACTCAGAATTAAGTGAACCTGTCAAACCTTACTCCAAGTTTCTGGTTCCACAACTCCGGTTATGAATTTGTTTGATAAACTAAGAGTTGACTGACCTAGAGATGTGCACGTTTCTACTACTGACAGCATGTGTTGAGGGCAGAAACCATGAGCACTAGGGGAAAAGAGAGAGAATTATTTCTCTGGGGGGGCCTTACAAGCACGCTTGGAGGATATGAATAATAATAAAAAAAAAAAAAAATCAAGAACCCAACAACCGGGAGGTCGTGAGTTTCAGCCTCAGCCGGGTCATACCAGAGACCATATAAAAGTGGTACTTCCCGCCTTCTAGCTTGCTGCTCAGCATAACAGAGTAGGGAAGGAAAGTTGGTTACCCAGCCACGGGGGAAGCACAAGCTAGCGTACTCCCTCTGCCGGTCCCAAGCCCAGATAAATGGGCAGGGTTGCATCAGGAAGGCCATCTGGCGTAAAAAAAAAAAAAAAAAATTCTTGTCAAATCCACATGCGAATCATCGCGATATAAGGTGATGGATGACACGCTGTGGAAACCCCGAAACGGAGCAACCGAAAACCCCTCCAAAAAAAATCAAGAAGGAGAAAACAGCGATATCAGCTAAAGACACAGGGAGCAGACCTGCAAACAACTGCTGACTGCAAGACGTAGATGATTTTTCAGGGATGGATAATATAATAATGCATCAGATTTACATAGTGCGTTATCATAGACACCTTACAAATAGATACATTATTCATTCACTCCAGACAGACAACGGTAGTGGCAAGCTGCTACTGTAGCCACAGCTGCCCTGGGGCAGGCTGATGGAAACGTGGCTGCCAATCCATGCCAACGGCCTCTCTGGCCACCACTGAACATTTATACACATTCATACCCAGTGTCATGGACACTGGAGGCAAGGTGGGTAAAGTGTCTTGTCCCAGGGACACAACAGCAGGATGGCTGGGGAGAGCGGGATTCGAACCGCCAACCATTCGGTTACTGGACAACCTGTTCTACCTCTTGAGCCACTGCCGCCCCTGTAGCCTGTTTAATATACATATTACACAGGCTAAATAAGTATTCCAAATAATGTGATGTTATAAATTGAGTGCATTGCAAGACACTGTTTTAAAACCTTTATCATTACATTCAGACGTGGCGACCCCTAAAGGGAGCAGCCGAAAGAAGAAGAATCATTACATTCAGATGTAATGGCTTTTCCTAAAAAAATATTTTTTCATGTAAATTTGTACCTTTTTAAATACATCTGCAGCTTTTCTTGAGAATTTGAGAGACTTTTTAGCTTGTAATTTTGCTATTTTCTTTCTTATAAATATGCAATTTTTCCATGTAATTTTAGATTTTTTCCCACAAAGATTTTCTTGCACATTTCTTTGTAAATGCAAATTTTTTGTTCATAAATTTGCAGTGTTTGTCACATGAATTTTAATTTTTTTCTTTATATATTTCCAAATTTATTCATGCAATTTTGCGTGAGAATTATATAAAATAACGCGAGATCTCGAGAAAGACCTGAGCGAGACTGAGGACAACTGATTGCGATCATGTGATAACAACAAGGAAGCGTGATGTACCGGCTCTCCACCTGGATTTTTGTGCTGCAATAATACATAAGTAGCCTGTTAATTTTAATTCTATTAAGTTTTTGTAAGCTATGTCAAAGTTTTTATTTTCTCTGACACAGTGGTGGAGGAGTAGACCTCAGAAAATAACGGATGATCCTTAAATAATTTTTAATGAACAAACACTACAGTAGATAGCGGGGCTTTTCCTTGCAGACTGGATCTGGCATTCCTCAAAAATAAACTCCTTGCATATTTTTAGCAATCCGAATCAAACGAGCTGGGTTCGTTCCGCAGTGGTCCGGACCAGGTGGGGATTAGAACATTAATTAGACTGGGAAGTCTTTGCTGCGGAGACTGGATCGCAGCCGTAACAGACCGGATCCAGAGTCAGTGGAACTCCTGGGTGGAACAGCCCACCCACCAGGAGTCGCGACGACCAATAATCTGCAGGCTGTGCAGGTTAGGGTAGGCACAAAAAGCTCATCAAACTGCACTTTTGTAGCTGAAAATACTGCTTGAAAACCGCCCAAAGTTCTCTGACCAGGTGGCGATACGCTCTGTGCAGTTTGTGGCTACGGAGTATTGGACTCGGGACTCTCACCTGGTTACGCCGCTTTCACGCTCCCGATGAATCCTGATGCGGAGGAGGCGCGGGAACCTTCCGTCAACAGACGCCAAGGTGGACAAGTAGCTTAAGACATACTACATGGGGAAAAATACATTAAACCAGGAATAACATAACTAAAGAGAATTACCAGAAATGAAACCCAAAAGTCAACTGGAAGTCATAAACAAGGTCTAACAGGAAGTACTTTCAAAATAAAACAAAAATCAAGGTAAACTAAACTAATGCTACGTGTCCACTGGTCAGGATTTTTTGGAAAGGAACTGGATACTGGAACCTGTGAGGTGTGGAAAAGGGGCGTGTGGCATAGTCCTTGGATAGGCAGAGTTGAGCAATGTGGGAGGAAATACTGGAACAGTCATTAACCATGAGCAGACTGTTTTTAATAGTGCTGGTATATTTGCGCTACAAAGGCGACTTTGTCGTTGTCGCCGCCAGTTTTGGGTTCACCTAATCCTACAGACCCGCACAATGCATGGTGAATTTGCCAGCCTGGTTTGTGAGCTTCGGCTGGATGAGCCCCTGTTCCACTGCTCTCCATGCCTCGTTCCTTTGTATGTTGTTGACGGCAAGGACTGGTCGTATAGTATCGAGTTGCCTGAAACAGTGGTAATTAATTTCTCCTTCATGTCTTCACAGCAGCAGGTGATGTGCAGATCTGCTTCTCCTCCAGCTGGCTGGTTCACTGGATTGGTCGACGGGTCCGTCTGTGAGCAGTCTTCAGCTTCCGGCTGCTACCGGACAATATGGCGTCCTTGGTCTCCATATCTTTACAATAAACCAGGGAAAAGTGTTTCTAACATCATTTTGTGTGAGAAATAGTAGGTTCAGTTCATGAATCTGTCGTTATTTGGCATAAAAAAACCGCTGGTTTAAAAGTTTAGCATGAGAGCGCTGCCTCCGGTTCATGACTATATGGAAAATATCATGACCGATCGTCATGACTATGCAAATGAGCTGTAGGGGAACCCACGGGGGATTCTGCACACCACTGTCCAGTTTTCACTGGTCCAGACCCCAATGCTTTCCGTTGCATTTCCAGTACACAATGAATGGGGAGCGGAAAAACGACAAAACCAGTGGACATGTACCATCAACCAGAATAGCACTGGAAATACTTTTCAATATAACCCTGGAACTAAACAAGAAGAAATCACATCAATAAGTCCAAGAAAACCATAAACAATCCTCGAGTGGTGTCGCATTAATCTGCATTGTAACATTTTCCTGTGCAGGCCAACAAAAGTGAGTGAAATCATGATTGTACCATATCTGCTGGGTGACACCTGCGTGTGCATTTGTGCGGGATGCACCTAATGCACATAAACCCAGCCATCATCAGGTTTGGTTTTTGGTCCATTGTCTCTACTAATTACATTCCTCCAAGGGTGTATATAATACTCAGATTTTTCTTAGTTAAAAAAAAAATCATTAAATGTTTCAATATACAGCTCATGGCATACACTGGTGTTCTTCAAACAATCTGACCTACAGTAAGTTACTATCATGGACTGCTTACTTTTTGCCCATAGGCACACCCATTATTGTTTGTAAAACTGAAACCCAGCTATAAGGTGTTTTCTATAGGAGATCATTCTCTGCTTTTGTCAAATGGCAGCTAATAATAGCCTGAATTTCACTCTCTTTAGTCAAGTGCACTGAAGATAAAACTTGAACATAATTTTTCTTCCAAACATATATCTTTTCACCTTAAGGTCAAAGAAGAGTTCACGCTCATTTTGTCTATCTGGGTTTCTGTAGCCTTGAGAGCAAACACAAAGCAGGCTTAATCAAATCAAATGTGTCACTAAAACAAGCGCCATCCTCCCCCTCCAGAGTAATCAATGGGAGGCTTTGTTTGGGCCGCCTGGACGCCAGCCAGAGAGCAGAACCTGCAAGCAGAACTCACACAAACAGCACTGCCCAGAGGTAGCAGATCCCCGCTCTGGCAGCGGACAAGTTTAAACACAGAGTGCCAATGGAGAGGGGAGGAAGAGGAGGAGAGGGGACGGGGATGGGGAGGAAGTGAGACGGAGAAGCATGTTTGACACGGCTTTAATCCTTCAGCTTCCAGTCAAGCGCTTCCAGCACAGTAATAATACGGGGCCTTGGCAGAGGAAGTGGGCTAACAAAATCAAAGGACAGACACAAGCAGGGTCGCACTAATTCACACTTTACTGTAAACAAACACTTAAAAACACACACCTGTGCACACGAGGACTGCTTCCCATATAGGAAGGAGAATAGCCTGAGGAAGACTCTGGCAGGTCAGACTCAGGAAACAACAACCTGAAATATTTCTTCACTAACTATCTATTCTCTATACGTACATAATCTTTTATAGCTGCATTTACAAAAGTCCACGGAAACCATCTAAAACCTGATCATCGCTCAGCTGTTAGTCAGCCTGCTGCCTTTTTTAAGTGAAGCACTCATACTTTCTTCTATGTTCCTTGCAGTGGATCAGATCCCAACTTAGTCATAGACGTTGTGAGTTTGGGGGTGCACAGTCACAATATTGCTCAATTTTAAAGAATATAGGAGGGCAGCACCAAAGCTCTATGGCCACAGGTATCACCAGACCCTTTTTGTCCGAGAAAGGATGATAGGTGGAAAAACAAGGAGGGAGGGTGTGGCACAGAAACGAGAACAAACAGATGTGTAGGGCAGGAACGCGCTCATAGACATGTGGCAGGAAATACAGCGTTGGTGCTGTGGTCCCGCTCCCATACCGCTGACAAGATTATCACCAAGGTTGCCTTTTTTCCCTTTCATTTTTCATCTCTTGTCAAGTGTGTTCACATTAACTATACTGAGTACCCAGACGGTGTAGTCCTATTGTTGGAAATGTTAAGTGTGGATCACTGGGTGCTTCGCATGCCCAGTGGTCACCATTTTAACAGCGTAGCAGGAGGGAATTATCGCAAACCAACTCTTAAGTCTCTAAACAATAATAAATATCAATCAACGTAAGCCTGTTTTTTAAAGTAGAAAAAAACGCAGCTAGTCTTAGGTAGCAGAGACATAGTTTCCTCTTCAGTTCTACAGGTCACGAGGCCCTACGGTGACATAACGGTTCACTATGGCTTCTCTCAGTGTGCATCTAACTGCGGTTGCCGCGGTGTGAGTCGGAGGTCAGGGCCATCTTCCTGGGGCCATCCATCCCAGTGAGGAACATTAAAAGAATACACCTGCATATCGATGCATCTAAAACCAGACTGTCAGTGATGGAGCAGCTCATCCAGCCTGACAAAATCCTCCTGGGAGGGCTCCGATCTCCTGACTGTTGACCTTGACCTGATGCAGATTCGAGATACAGACCCATCTAGGATGTGCTTAAGGCCAAGGTCACTGGCCTAGGGGGAGTAAAGTTTTCTGTGAAATCATAAATGCCCAGGTCTTCTGACCTTGGACCATGAACTTGACCACAACCTGGATGCAGACCTACCTGAGGGTCATTGTGAGTGCCTTTCATGAGGATCAAGGTAATTGCCTAGGAGTAGTAGTGACTTTTCTGAAATCAAGTAAGTGCCCAGATCTGCTGACTTTTGACCTTGACCTTGACCTTGACCTTAAGCACAACCTGGGTGCAGACCCACCTGAAAGATCCTTGTGGGTGAGTTGGGTCAGTATCATGCAAATACTTAGGAGGACTAGCGATTTCTGTGAAATGTGGACGGAAAAACAGACAGACAGAAGGACAGATGGACGCCACGTCATCACATTAGCTCAGTGGCGCAGTGGTTAGCACTGTGGCAGCACAGCAAGAAGGTCACGCGTTCAGTCTCACCCCCTGACTATTGGTGACCCTTCTGTGTGGAGTTTGCATGTTCTCCCCGTGTCTGCTTGGGTTTTCTCCGCGTACTCCGGTTTCCTCCCACAGACCAAAGACATGCATGTTAGGTTAATTAGAATCAACTGGGGATTCTAAATTGTCCTGAGGTATGAATGTGAGAGTGAATGGTTGCCTGTCTCTCCATGTTGGCCCTGTGACAGACTGGCGATCTGTCCAGGGTGTACCCTGCCTCTCACCCAAAAATACCGCAATATGGCTCCAGCCCCTCACCGACTCGAAAAGGGTTAAGCGGTAGAAGATGGATGAATGAATCCTATGGAAAGGATTCTGATCTGGATTAAAAGTGTTGAAATACTAGGCTCAGGAGACAGTGTGGGCAGCATGACTGTGGGAGGAAAACGGATCATGTACCTCTACACAAGGAAAATCCACACAGAAGGATCCTACCAGTTTGAACCTGGATCATCTTCCTTTGAGGTATCAGTGTATTGTGACTACAGTGATAAGTGTAGAAACTGCCCCTTCTATAATAAAGATGATGCAAACAGATATAAAGAAACTGTGATTCTGTATGGTTCAGCAGTGCTAACATCACACTATCATATTGGTAATCCTATTATACTGTATGCCCATACTGTGGAAACATTTTCTAACTGCTCATTAGGCAACAAATAACATTTTCTCCCTTTTTCAGTATGACAACCGATGCTACAGCAACAGTAGCCAGAAAATCATCTCTCCCAGTAACCTGGGGCTCTTAAAGGTCAGGCCATGCAGAAGGACCAACATCGAGTTAATTATGGCCATTGCCAATTCACATTCTTGAATAAGGTCTCCGGCAGAGCTCCAGAGGTAGACCCAGTGCTGGGAAACTGAGTGCGAGGAGAATCTCCACTGAAAGGAACCAGACCATCCTTCAAAGAGGCCATTCTCCATGGAAGGATCCTCCGCTCAAGGAACGGAGGGTAACCGCAGCACTTTGGGCCAAAAGGGAGGAAAAGAGAGATGCTTAGCTGGTAACGAGATGAGGTGCCAGCTCTGAAGTGTGACACTGCTTCCAGCCCACAGCCCCCCCCCCCCCCCGTCCCCGGGCCTCTGGGTGCCAGGAATGCTCTCAGCTCGGAAGTGGCGCCAGGGAAAAGATTAAATACACACCGTGGCCACAGGACTGCCAAATCTGTGCGTGTCTATGAGTATGTGTAGGTGTGAGAGTGGGTGGCTGCGAGCGATACATCAACACAGGCAGAGGAGAGGCTGTGCACTGAAACAGTGGAGCGTCAGCCATCACGCAGTTGATTTAAAAGCATTTTGAACTTTTAGATTAATGTGCTCCATGCTGGGCCACGAGAAGGCTCTAGCATTCAGCAATGACAAAACAATGCTGCTCTCGTCTTTTAACAGCCCTCACCCTCATGTGAAAAAATATCCTCAAATAAAATCGGGCATATCATCTCAGAGACAAAGAAGCTGGATCCTCAGGATTTAAGACACAGACACGTCCTGTTTGACAGAATGTTCACAAACACAAGGCACTTTTAGGATCTAGTCTGTATAATGAAACCAACATGCATGGGTTTCCTTTAACATGGACTCATCGTGTCTTGAATGATAAAACTGCTGAGAGACAGAAGCTCAGGCAAAACTAGAGAAGGAACAAAATCAGTACGACTGGCCTAATTAGAGCACAAAGTCGCCATCAAACCTCCCCAATGAATTCCAGGAAATGTCAGCAAAACCATGGTGGATGAAGATCGGGAAGACTGTGACCAAGTCACCGAGGACAGAGACGTCACCCAGCAGGACAGCAGATAGCAACCCCGCCTTCACCATCTGACTGTTTACCTGTTTTTTCTTCCCCCTCTTCTTAAAAATCTTTGATGGCTGAACTGCACATTTCAATAAAATGTCAAGTCAGGTGAACTGGCTGCGAGCTCCAAACGCTGATCTAGAATAAAACCGTGGACAGGAGAACACAGTGACTGTGTCTCACTTCATGTGTCTGTCTTTATTTTACAGTCAATGCTTCTAACCCAGATACTGACATTTGCCTCAGGCAGAATTATAACAGCAGTAGTTAACTCTTACGTTTGCATTCAGACATATAATCACAGCAGAACTTTGTCCTGTAGTTTAGCTTATTAACAAATGTCTACCAACTTCATCTCATTTCCAGCAGTCCCTCCCACTGTCAACATCTTCACCGAGCACTCCGATGTCTTAATTTAGCCCATCCTCTGTGCATGAGGACACATTTACAGAGCTGGGAGTAAGATTTATAGCTTACATGGAAGGCAGGCAAGAAAATAAATTCATATTTACACTACAGGTGTACTGTCTGCAGAACCCATGGGGGTATCTTCATCTGGAAATAAACATGGCTTTAGTTATGTTGGAGATATGCAGCAACAAAGGATAAGGACCTCCTGTAACTGTAAATAGAGAAATCAGTTAATTTTAGCAACAGAGGAGGCAAATTAATCAGGAGTGAACAACTAACTCGAGAAAAGATGAGAAAAAAAAAGAATGAATAAACTGACAAAACTTCAGATGAAGCTCATGCTAATAGAAAAATAATAAGGCTTAACTACCACCACAACAAAGACTATTAAAAAGATTTTTATAAGATATCAATATAGAAGGCGTTAGGGACCCTTTACACAACACAGAGATCGTTGGGTGACCATTCAGAGATCAAAAATTGGCCTGATCTCTCATTGATCTAA
Organism: Pholidichthys leucotaenia; assembly: GCA_020510985.1. Classification (NCBI taxonomy): domain Eukaryota; kingdom Metazoa; phylum Chordata; class Actinopteri; order Cichliformes; family Pholidichthyidae; genus Pholidichthys; species Pholidichthys leucotaenia. The sequence goes on along the minus strand of CM035837.1, from coordinate 120,545,689 downwards.
TGCCTCAAAAAAGCCTTTTCTGTAAAAGTTTGGGAGATTGCTGTGCAATCCGAAACTCAACTTTCGACTACTTTCATGGTGATCTACAGAGATCTTTGAAAGATTCTTGAGAGATCATTGAGAGACCAGAAGGCTTCATTGAAAGTTTCTTGTTCAACCAAGGAGGTTGCTAAGCGTTTGAGAGATTTCTAGTGCTCTTCTACCCCATTTACACAGGGTTGGAGATCATTGAGTAATGAAAAAATGGCCAGGTCTTGCAATGATCTTTCAATGATTTTTTTCAGTGATTGCCAAGATCTCTCAATGATCTTCCAGTGATCTCAACGGCTGCCACGGTCTCCTCAAAGCTTTGACTCAGTCCAAAACAATCTCTCGATCACCAAAGAAAAGTGGTCTCTCAATGAACTCTCAACAAACTTTCAAGGAGCACTCAACAGTCTCATAGATCTCTCAATGATCTCTCAATAAACCCAGCAACAGTCTTTCAATGAACTCTATTGATCTTTTATTAAACGTTAAGTGATCCCTCACTGATTTCTCAGTCATCTTTACCTTCAGAATGGAAAAATTTGGGCAATTGAGATGACTGAGTACTCCTTGATCACGCAATGATCTTATCATTGTCTCAATGATTTCTCATTGATCTTTTCAGTGAACACCAAATTTTCCATATTGAAGGTGGAGATGGCTGAGACATCAGTGAGGGATCACTGAGCATTCGATGAAAGGTCAATAGAGATTGCTGAAAGACCATGGTGGAGATCACTGGGAGATCATTGGGAGATTGATGAGATCATTGAATGCTCCTTGAGAATTCTTTGAGAGATCACTGAGAGATTGCTTCCCTTTGGTGATCATTGAGTGATTGTTTTGGTCTGAGTGAAAACTTTGAGGACTGTGGAAATCATTGAAGATCATTGAGAGATTTTGGTGATTGCTGAGAGATCATTGAAAGATAACTGAGAGACCTGGCCATTTTGTCATCACACAACGATCTCTCAAAGATCTCTGCCCCTGTGTAAAAGAGGCATTACAAACTCAGAGACACTTCAGATATCCACACCACCAGAAGTGTTGTTTATACCAATGAACACACTTTTTAGTTACGGTGGAGAGGGGGAATACATTAGACCTGATACAAAAATAGCATTTATCATCACGACAGTGGAAGGCTGATAGATCCCACTCTAACAGCTCTCTTAAACAGCCATTCATCACTCAACCAATAGCCACACATAAAGAAGATCTCACTCGAGCACAGCCACGTTTACTCCGCGATCGGTGGAGGCTGAAGGTGCCTGGGAGGCAGCCGTGTGTCTCGTTGCAGAAGTGTGTCATGTTGGGGGAAACCCCCGGGTAAAGGAAGGTAATGAGGTTGAGCAGAGCCTGTCTTCACTGCTCAGCATCAGGGAACTACTGTATGTGCAGCGAGTTCTCAGTACATCAAAGAGCACAAAGCTGGGCTCCCATTTCCATGATCAACTGAGAGATCGTAAATTAAAAATCACTTTAGAGGGATAAGGCCTGCCAATGTCTGTGCCTTTCACACACAGCAGATAAAGCTGCATCCAGGGAGCTGCTCTGCAAACCTACAAGTTTTTAATGAGTTTATGATGTGAAGAGGAGCATGCTGATCATTACAGTGTTTATGTTTGTCCAAGAGGGACTTGACTTGAATTATTCAAATTTACAGAAACGGAACTGCAGCAACATTATGAATAAAATCTGTCCATGAAACTGCAGAGACATTAAACACAATCTACCAATCAATCAATCAACCAACTGACCAACTGTATTTACAGCAAAGAAAATAAGTATTACACACGTCAACATTTTTTTCATTAATCATATTTCTGATGGAGCCATTGACCTGAGATTTTCACCAGATATCAGTAACAACCAAAGTTATCCATACATAGAAAGACATCAAGGCAACAGTGTTCACAAAACAAGTTTTATTTAATAAAGTGGAATGACACAGGGAATAAGTATTGAACAGGCTTGGTTAAAATTCATTTAACTTTAGCAGAAAAGCCTTTGTTGGTAATAACAGCTTCCACATGCCTCCTGTATGGAGAAACTAGGTGCAGGCATTGCTCAGGAGTGATTTTAGCCCATTCTTCCACACAAACTGTCTTCAAATCTTGAAGCTTCCGTAGGTGTCTTCTATGAACTCTGATCTTAAGTTCGTTCCAGACATTTTCTATTGGATTCAGGTCAGGTGACTGACTGTGCCATTCTAGCAGCTTTATTTTCCTTCTCTGGAACCAGTTGAGAGTTTCCTTGGCTGTGTGTTTGGGATCATTGTCTTGCTGAAATGTCCACCCTCGTTTCATCTTCAGCATCTTGGCAGATGGCAGCAGGTTCTTATGAAGGATGTCTCTGTACATTTGTCCATTCAGCTTTCCTTCAATTATATGAAGTCTGCCTGTGCCATGTGCTTGAAAACACCCCCACACCATGATGGGATGTGCAGTGCCATTTCTCTTCCAAACATGCTGTGTGTTGTGGCATCCAAAAAGTTCAATTTTGGTCTCATCTGACCAGAATATATTCTCTCAGTAATTTTACTGGCTTGCCCAAATGCTGTGCAGCAAACTTTAAACGAGTTTCAACATGCTTTTTCTTCAGCAATGGAGTCTTGCGAGGTGAGCGGGCATAGAGCATTACTTATTATATAAATTACTTATTATTTTCTTTAAAACAGCAGAACCTGCTGACTCCAGGTCTTTTTGGAGCTCTCCACAAGTGGGCTTTGGCTGTTGGATAATTCTTCTGATAATTCTTTTGACTCTTCTATCAGAAATCCACCACTCCGGCCAACTAGGCCAACCGGAGTGGTGCCCTAGCTGGTAGAGCATCCGCCCCACAACCAGGAAGTCGTGGGTTCAATTCCCGGCTGGGTCATATCAAAGACCATATAAAAATGGTACTTTCTGCCTTCTAGCTTGGTGCTCAGCATAAAAGAATGGGGAAAGGAAAGTTAACGCACAGAGCTACCAGAAGGACCAACCCCCCTCCCCCCCACCCATACACACTGTAGCTTTCACTACTTACAGTAGCTCTGTGGCCTAGGGTCAGAGAAACGGAGATAGGCCCCACCCCAAACACCACATGTTGTGGAATGGGATCAACCTAACTTAACTTATGTCTAAGAATGTAATTTGTCTCTTTAGTCTCAACCTTCCACTTAAATATATCTTTAGAGACACTGCATTATTATTAACAGATCTTTACAGCATTTAAATATCAAATAATAACAAATGGCATTGTTTCATTCAGTCTTAATAAATGTCTACAGTAACATCATCAACATGTTAACATATAAAACATCATAAAAAAAAGATCTACAGGAAAAAGCTAAAGTTTTTTGAAGTCTAACAATGACCTTGATTTAGGAACCAGTAAACAGCTGCTCTGATTTCAGTGTGATGTTAACAAGTTAATGTAGATGAAAGCTACTGTCAGAAACCATGTGTTACCGTTTCATACTGCTGACGAACACCACAAGGTTGTCTGCAAGCAAGGTCGCACATAAATATTAACACCACGCAACCAGTTAAAACAACCCAGTCAGGGGCAGGTACACAGATTAAACACTTTGCCCTTGGAGTCACCTGTAATCACATATGTTACACTGCTGCTGCACATTGTGACTGTCTAATTAATATCTTGTCACTTGACTGTCTTTCAGCTGCTTTGACATGTTTACACCTCATTTAAGAATAAAACCAACAGGTGCTCAGAGGTCAAATGCAAAGTCAGACAATACTGAAACTCTCGCAAAACACAGCTCCTGCAAATGCAGCTGTAAAAGAGAGCTACAAGCGACAATCGTCAAGTTCCAAGGACCAGTACACTTCAAGATTTTGTTCTGTTTACTAACAGCAGTTAAAAACTGAGGTGTGCTACACTGTAGGTTTAAAGATGCAGAGGAAAGGAATGTTTCACTTTCTTGGGATGTGAACTTGGGACGAGCCCCACACCATACTGACAGCTAACCCACTACACCACAGAACTCCCTCAGTTCACAGTCTTACTTCCTCAACACAAATCGTTCCATTGTCAACACACAAAGGTGGACAGACATTTCATAAAGATGATTTGTGACACACAATATGAGCAAAGTTGCACAAAATTTGAGGTGATTCTAAAGAATGTTGTTGTGATTGTGAGTCTGAAGTTTCATGAAGTTCGGATCACTACATCAGAAGATGCATCAGAAGATGCAGGCCAAGAAGTAACTGTAAAAATTAATTGGCTTGTAAAACTTAAATAGATTTACCTTTTAAAAATCTTTTCAACAACTTTTCATTTGCAATATCTTTCAATGACGCATGCTTAATTTTAAGCAATTCAGGTGAATGACCCTTGAGGAGTTCCTTTTAATTTCACATTTTTACTACAATGGTTCGCTACAATGATTACCGGCCGGGAGCACTGACCCCCACTATAATGAAGTGCTTTGAGCGGCTAGTCAAGCAGAACATCAAGTCCACCCTGCCTCCCTCTCACGACCCATTCCAGTTTGCATACAGGTCGAACAGATCCACAGAAGATGCCATCGCTGCTGCTCTCCACCCAGCCCTCACCCACCTGGATTCAAAAAACTCGTACGTGTGCATGCTGTTCTTGGACTTCAGCTCAGCATTCAACACAATCATCCCCTAGCACCTAATATAAAAACTCAGACTCTTAAGACTCAAAACCTCTCTCTGTAACTGGGTGCTGGACTTTCTCACAGGGAGGCCACAGAACGTGCGGGTTGGCAGCAACACCTCCCAGACCATCACACTGTGCACAGGGGCCTCACAAGGGTGCATGCTCAGCCCGCTGCTCTTCACCCTGCTGACCCATGACTGCATGCCAGCCTACAACACCAACCACATCATCATGTTTGCAGATGACACGACGGTAGTGGGCCTCATCACCAACAATGACGAGGCCAACTACAGAAATGAGGTGAACCAACTGGTCCAGTGGTGTAAAGATAACAACCTCTTCCTGAAAGTGGGAAAAACCAAGGAGATTGTGGTCGACTTCAGGAGGGGTCATACACAGCACTCCCCTCTGATCATCGACGGTGCAGCTGTGGAGAGGGTGAACAGCACCAAGTTCCTGGGGGGTGCACATCTCTGAGGACCTCACCTGGACCAACAACACCACATCACTGGCCAAGAAGGCCCAAACTCGCCTCCATTTCCTCCGCAGACTGAGGACAGCACGAGTCCCACCCCCCCATCATGCAGTCTTTCTACCGGGGCACCATTGAGAGCATCCTCACCAACTGCATCACGGTGTGGTATGGAAGCTGCACTGCCGCCTGCCGGAAGACACTACAACGCATAGTGGATGCAGCCAGCAAGATCATCGGTGCCCCTTGCCCCCCCTCTTGGACATCTACCCCACTCGCCTCACCCGCAGAGCCACCAACATCACAGGCGACACCTCCCATCCCCTACACTCCCTCTTCAGCCCCCTGCCCTCGGGGAAAAGGTACTGTAGCCTCCGGGCATGCTCCACGAGACTGCTGAACAGCTTCGTTCATCAGGCCATCAGGACCCTGAACTCTGTTCACTCCCCCCCGCTTCCCAGACGGTAACACCTGCACAATAACTACCTCAGATGTTGGCACAGAAAGACTGGCACACCAACAATAATACTGTTATACTTTCGCTGCTATATGTCTCTGCACTTTAACCGCAACCATTTGCACAAATGCCATATCTGCTGCTGTCAGTATATCACTGCAATATTGATCATGTGCAATCACATCTGTCACTATCTGCACCTACACTACCGCATTGAAATGCACTACGGCTATTCATCTCTAGCTGTCCGAATATAGGATTGCTGGGTTTATTACCACTAATGGTTTACCTAAACCAATCGTTTACCACTATGGAGGTCAGAGTCCTTCTGGCTGCCATTGGCACCACGGGTTGCATATCACTGTATATAGACTGTACATAGACTGCCGCTGTCGCTGTTGGTTCTTGTTTTTCTTTTTTTAATCCAGCCTAATTTCCTTCTTTTTATAAAATGCACACCAATGTAGAGAGAAAGAAATGCCATTTCAATTCTCCTGTAGGTCCTGCATGTATGAAAGTATTGACAATAAAATCTTTGAATCCTTGAATTTTTGAAAATATGGCACAAAAATAATTTTAAGAGCATAACATCAACATGGCAATGCTATGAAAGATTTCAGAAGTTAGAGTGATGAAAGAATTTTGAGTATAGGCCCACCCATTCTTGAGATATTGACAATAAGAGCACTGCACACAGTACATTATACACCCGTCCATATCCATTATCAATAGTGCAGAAGTAGCACACCTACAGCCAAAAACTCAGTTACAAATTGAAGAGTCAGTATATTCTAGATCTGTAATTAAACTACTAACCATGGAATTACTAACTAACTACTAACTAACCTGCACTTATATAGCGCTTTTCTAGTCACAAAGACCACTCAAAGCGCTTTCATTAATACTAACCCTCTATTCTAAGGGCCTATAGGAAACAAATATCTAGGGACAATTTAGAACAGCCAATTAACCTAACATGCATGTTTTTGGCATGCATGTTGCAAGGAGTTTAATCAAAGCAAAGAATCTCCAATTCAGTGGAACAAATTTAGATAAAATATCATGAAATCATTTAACCCCTTATAATATGCACATCTTCAATATATGTACAAACTTCTTCTTCTTCTTCTTTCGCCTGCTCCCTTTAGGGGTCGCCACAGCGGATCATCTGTCTCCATCTCACGCTATCCCTTGCATCTTCCTGTGTAACATCAACCCTCTTCATGTCCTTCTTCACTACATCCAAGAGTCTTCTCTGTGGTCTTCCTCTTTTTCCTCATGCCTGGCAGCTCCATCTTCAACATCCTTTGTCCAATATATCCACTATCCCTCCTCTGCACATGTACAAACCATCTCAGCCTTGCCTCTCTTACTTTGTCTCCAAACTGCTCAACCTGAGTTGTCCCTCTGATATACTCATTTCTAATCTTGTCCCTCCTAGTCACTCCCAATGAAAATCTAAGCATCTTCAACTCTGCCACCTCCAACGCCAACCCCTGTCTTTTTGTCAGCGCCACCATCTCCAAACCATACATCATAGCAGGTCTCACTACCGTCTTGTAAATCTTCCCTTTCACTCTTGCTGCAACCCTTCTGTTACAAATCACCCCTGACACTCGTCTCTCAGCTAGAGATCCATGTGCTGTAAAAAAGTCGCACTGCTGCCTCTAGTGGCCCAGCATAGTTATTGTAATACCTTTTCTCCAGGCTCCATTGACAGTAAAGGTGAGTTAAATTTGTGTTTATTTCGAAAACAAAGCCTTATCTCAAAATTCTGGCAAATTATAAGTCGAGTAAATATGGCTGTACAATGACACACGCCTTTAGTTGCACTTAATTTTGACTGGGCGAGCTGAAAAGCTGGTAACAGACAGACAGATAAACACACACACACACACACACACATTGACTGATTACCATATGCCTCAGTTTTCAACGAGGCATAAAAAAGTCCTAGCCTGAAAACTGTGGGAGGAGTTAGCCGGCAAGTCATACAGATAGACAGACAGATGGACATCATCATAAAAATGTATAATTGAATATAGGGCACCATCTATGGGTGCAGTACCTTGCTTTTTGGCCTCTGAGTAGTGAAAGAATTTCTAAAGAAGAACAACAACAATATAATTTCCAGCTGCACTATTTGAAACCCTAAATATGGGTTATAACCATCGGACAAAATTTCGACATGAAAACATTCCTATTTCTTAAGACGTATTTTTGCCCTCTGCTGACTTGGAATCTACAATCAACTTATTCCTTAAGAACAAAGAAAACAGGTAACATGCAGAGATCCTAAAAAGTGGGGAATAAAATAAACTAGCAAAGTTTATCATGATGATGGATCATTGTGAGCCAAAGCTCTGGAAGACTTTAAAATTTTTCACGATCTACATCAAGCCTATCTGGTGTCTCCTCAATTGAAGCTCAGAGCACTCCATTTGATGTCCCGCTAGCTTAAACGCTGCAGTCTCAGGTTCTGCTGATCAAAAGAGAAGCAGTAAAATGTGGCCAAGGAGCACCGGTTTGAATTAAGCAGGGCTGAAACGTGAAGCACCCTCAACTGCTGCCTGAATGGAGACTGGTGGCTGGATGGGATTGGGGGGGTGGAAGAGACGCTCTGCACGGAGGAGTAGGCTTTTCATCCCATTACGCCAATCCCACCCCACTCTTTATTGACTCCCTCCTTCTCCAGACAAGCAATGGCTGTGGCTGAAACCCCACCACCAGCAGACTGCATAAAATACTCTTAACGACTCCTGCCAGGCTTATACACACCAACAGAAGCTCACACCACCTCCCTGCCTCGCCCGCTCAAGACATTTAGGATAGTCATATTTATCATGTAAACGCCAGTTAATGTCAAACCTTCAAAATTGCCAAAAGGTCCCATTCACTCAAACATGGCTTGTTTGTGGGTTTTTAACTTTCTAAAATGCTTACTTGGATCATATGACAGTAAAAATATTAAAAATCTCTCTTCTCTTTGAAATAATTTAAACTTCAGCATTTCGGCAGATTAGTCTGAAGCTGTTTTTTTCTCTTCCGAGTTTTTTATCCCTACATGTGGTCTTCATTTACAACCCATAACTGTGCTATTGGCTGTGATGATTCAGCTCCCACCCAGGTGAGCAGGGAGCCCAAGGCATTAGCTTCAGAGCTAACAGTGCTACTATAAAGTTAGCCTACCAAGTGCAGTTTTTATTGTTATTTTCGTTCAAATTCAGTCATCCTAACGGACATCCTTGATCCTACCTTGTTCGCTATTTCACAGTTGATAATATACAGTATGTATCTCACATCATTTTGGCTTAATTTGTTATATTTTCACCATGATGGTAGACAAACAGTTAGCATTAGCTTGGCTAGATGGTTGGAGTCGCTCTGCCTACCTTTAGCTTAACTGTCGATCCGGGTGGTTTTGATCGTTTTTTTTTTTGTTTTGTTTTTTTTTTACAAATTCCATCCACTTCCACTGGAACACTTGTTTATCTACCAACACGGCCATATATGTCATTCTTTGATGTTACTTTAGCTTATTTTATTATTTTACTCTGACCTAACTAGTTGGCTCAGGCTGTGTTCGCGACCTGAGCTAGGGGTTAGCAAGCTAACAGTAGCTAGTGACACTAGCAACATCCTAAGTAACAAAATAGGGAGGGTGGGGTTAACTGGGGCTCATGAGCATTTAAAGAGGAATGCACTGAAACGAGCCGTGCTAAGGAAGGCTGCAAAAGATGATTTCACAATGATGCTGACCAAAGTACTGTATGTCTCAGACATTTTATCAAGACCGGTGGTACCTGTCAACATGTGGGAAAAGTACAGTAAATAGAACCTTTTGTAGGACCTTGGGTGACTCGGCAGACAGCGTCCCAGTCAGGATGCAGAGAAGAAAGAGAGGTGGACAATAGCAAGGAGATCATGAGGAGTTTGGCAGGAAGAAGGAGCTGTGGGGGGTCAAGGGTGAATGTATTGTGATGTGAAATGTCATGCCTTGTGAGGTGAAGTGTCATGGAGATGTGAGACGAGCTGTGGATATAAAAGGAGAAGCTGTGCTTAGCTGTTTATGCTTTTTGTGTATGACTGATGGGAGAGTGTAATAAACTTCGTCTGCTCGTAACCTTGCCTCCTCATTTCACACTCTCCACACTGGTGACCCTGGACGTATGATGGAACACGAGGCAGGAACCCTGGAGTCGGCCTGGACGGGAACCCCCAGCAGCGCGTGCGCTGTTTCAGTCAAGTTACCGGACTTCTGGCAGCACAACCCACGCTCTTGGTTCCACCACACCGAGGCTCAGTTCGCCCTCCGGGGAATAACGGCAGATGAAACCAAGTTTTACTACGTGGTTGCAGCGCTGGACGCTTGCACAGCCTAACAGGTAGCGAGCCTGCTTGACCAGCCCCCAGCCCACAACAGATATGAAGCTCTCAAGACGGCGCTGACCCGACGCTACACGCTCTCGGACTACTAGAGAGCAGAGAGGCTCCTGAGGCGTTCCGAGTTGGGAGAGGGTTCAGCTGTCGATCTGATGGAGAAGATGTTGGCATTAATGGGCGCGGACGACAAGCATTTCCTGTTTGCCCACCTTTTCCTCCGGAATCTCCCAACAGAGGCGAGAGCGGTTCTGGCTAATTCGCCGTCGCTGGCCGTGCGTGACTACCGTGCACTAGCCCAGGAGGCAGACCGGATCATCCTCACCACCAGAGCCCTCACAGTCAACGCGGCTGCGTCGGACCACAGCGAGACGACCAGAGGAGGCGAGGAGCCACCAACGGTAGCGGCAGCGGGGGCCAAGGGCCGCCAGAGAGACATGCTCTGTTTCTACCACCGCCGCTTCGGAGAGAACGCACGCAGATGTGCGCCACCGTGCCAGTTCAAGCGCTGGGGAAATGCCAAGGCCGGCAGTCGGTAGCAGCTGCGACCGCTGGTGAAGAGAACAAGCTGATCTACATGACGGACGCGTGCTCAGGGAGACGTTTCCTCGTGGACACCGGAGCCCAGAAGAGCTTCATCCTGCCGACCTACGCCGACCGGCTGGCAGGACCTAGCGGCCCCGAGCTGTTGGCAGCAAACGGCTCGGAAATTAAGACCTTTGGTGAGAGAACACTGATCTTATCTCTACACGGCCGTACATACGAGTGGACTTTTGTCATAGCAGCACTGAAATACCATATCCTGGGGGCTGATTTTCTTTGTGCACATGGTTTACTGGTTGACGTTGCTAACAGGTGCCTGGTTAATGCACTGTCCTTTGACTCTCTCCCCTGTACAGCTCGAGGGGCCGGGCCAGTAACACAAGCCAATGTCACAGCTCCAGGCGGTAAGTTCCACTCACTGTTCACTCAGTTTCCAGCACTCACGGTCCCGACGTTTTCGGCGGCCATCGCTAAACACGGGGTGGAGCACTTTATAACCACCACCGGGCCGCCGGTTTTCGCACGACCTCGGCGCTTGGACGCAGCTAAACTGGCCATAGCGCGCGAGGAGTTTGCCAACCTGGAAAGGTTGGGCATCATCAGGCGTTCGAACAGCCCATGGGCATCCCCGCTACACATGGTCCCTAAGGCTGAGGGGTCATGGCGACCGTGCGGGGATTTCCGCAGGTTGAATAACGCCACAGCACACGACCGCTACCTGATTCCCCACATTCAGGATTTTTCCGTTCACCTCGCCGGAGCACACATTTTTTCTAAAATAGACCTGGTCCGCGGTTACCACCAGGTCCCAGTGCGCACGGAGGACATACCCAAAACAGCGGTAATAACTCCATTCGCCTTGTTCAAGTTCCTGCGCATGCCATATGGGTTAAAAGGAGCGGCACAGACGTTCCAGCGCATGATGGACGCGGTGCTGCGCAATCTCCCGTTTGTGTTCGTCTACCTGGATGATATCCTGGTAGCCAGTGCATCTGAGGACGAACACGTAACCCACCTCAGGACGGTTTTCCAGAGGTTGGAGGAGCATGGGTTAATAATCATCCCGGCAAAGTACCAGTTCAGCGTGACGCAGATTGATTTTCTGGGGCACCGCGTCTCACCGGAGGGAGCAATACCCTTGCCTGATAAGGTGCGCGCTGTAGTGAATTTTCCCCTGCCTCACACGGTCAGGGCGCTGCAAGAATTTTTGGGGATGGTTAACTTTTATAACAGTTTCCTCCCCCGCGCAGCTCAACTCATGCAGCCATTGCTCGCCATGCTCAAGAGACGGAAACCCGCAGAGGGAGTCGAATGGACTCCGGAGCGAGAGCAGGCATTCTCTAAGGTTAAAGCAGCCCTGGCAAACGCCGCACTGATGGCGCACCCAGACCCGGCGGCCCAGATAGTGCTCACCACCAACGCGTCGGACGTGGCCATAGGGGCCGTCGTGGAGCAACGTGTCGCCGGTTCTTGGCAGCTGCTCGCTTTTTTTAGCAGGGCTTTGCGTGACAGTGAGCGTAAATACAGCGCATTCGACAGAGAGTTACTGGCTTTCCACCTGGCCATACGCCACTTCCAGTTCTGGCTGGAAGGGCGCAACTTCACCGCGTTTGTGGACCACAAGCCACTGACATTCGCGATGGCCAAGGTTTCGGAACCTTGGTCGGGCCGGCAGCAGAGGCAGCTGGCCGCGATCTCAGAGTTTATGACCGATATTCAGCATGTGTCGGGTAAACTGAATGTGGTGGCGGACTGCCTCACGCGCGCGGTGGTGGCCCCGGTCTGTGTAGGGATAGATTATACAGCCATGGCCGCAGAGCAGGTTGGCGATACAGATGTGCGCGCGCTCCAGTCTAGACCAACAGGGTTAAGGCTGGAGAGCAGAGTACTGCAAGACGGCAGCCCCCCCCAATCTGCGACGTCTCCACGGGACGCCCGCGCCCGGTGGTCCCAGTTGCGTGGTGCCGCCACGCGTTCGAGTCAGTTCACGCTCTGGCGCACCCAGGAGTGCGCGCGTCAGTCAAAATGGTGGGAGCAAAATTCGTGTGGCCAGGCCTGCGCAAACAAGTGAAAGAGTGGGCTGCAGCCTGTGTAGCATGCCAACGAGCCAAAGCACACAGACACACGAAGGCTCCTTTGGAGCCATTTAATATACCGGCTAAAAGATTCGACCACGTTCACGTGGACCTCGTGGGACCCCTCCCGCCGTCGCAGGGGTGCACGCACCTCCTGACAGTGGTGGACCGCACCACACGCTGACCAGAAGCAGTCCCGCTGGCGGCAACCACGTCCGTGGATGTGGTGCGCGCTTTTTTGACAACATGGTTGGCGCGTTTTAGAATCCCGTCGGACATCACGTCGGATAGGGGCCCTCAGTTTGTTTCCAACCTGTGGTCCGCGATGGCCTGCAGCCTGGGTGTCGCAATTCATCGCACAACAGCGTACAACCCACAGGCCAATGGGTTGTGCGAGCGTTTTCATAGGTCACTGAAAGCAGCGCTCAGGGCTTCGCTTACAGATGCAAATTGGGTAGACCGGTTGCCGTGGGTTTTATTGGGGTTACGTTCCGCACCAAAAGAGGATTTGGAGGCTTCCCCGGCAGAGCTTGTTTTTTCTCAGCCACTGCGCCTGCCCGGGGAATTTTTGCCAGATAATCCCGCGCCAGACAACTGCCCGTCTCAGCGTTTGCAACAGAGTGCAGACACAGACACGCTGCCCGGCCCGGCCCATCACTGATTTTCCACACGCTTTCGTGCCGAAAACTTTGAAGAACGTGGGGTTCGTGTTCGTCAGGCACGATGCCCATCGCTCTCCATTGCGCCCACCCTATGATGGCCCGTTCAGAGAGCTGGAATCAGGGGACAAGCATTTTTTGTTAGATTTTGGAGGGCGTCGGGAGAAAATATGCATAGACAGACTTAAGCCCGCCTTTGTGGTGGCAGATGAAAAGTGCTGCTGGCTCGGGGCCCTCGGCGTGAAAGACCCCCCCACGGAGAGCTCCCCAGGCAAACGATTCACCAGGACAGCCACACGGGCAAAGCGGAGTTCCCCCCCCCCTCGCCACGGCCCACCCGCAGTCAGACACAACTCCAGCAGCCCCCCGCCGGCACAGAAACCCTGGTTACAGCAGATATGGGAGGAGACTGAAGCCCAAAAGGCATGTGGACTGAAACTCTGTCTGGGGGGGAGGGGTGTAGGACCTTAGGTGAGTCGGCAGACAGCGTCCCAGTCAGGATGCAGAGAAGAAAGAGAGGTGGACAATAGCAAGGAGATCATGAGGAGTTTGGCAGGAAGAAGGAGCTGTGGGGGGTCAAGGGTGAATGTATTGTGATGTGAAATGTCATGCCTTGTGAGGTGAAGTGTCGTGGAGATGTGAGACGAGCTGTGGATATAAAAGGAGAAGCTGTGCTTAGCTGTTTATGCTTTTTGTGTATGACTGATGGGAGAGTGTAATAAACTTCGTCTGCTCGTAACCTTGCCTCCTCATTTCACACTCTCCACACTTTAATCAAACTTAAGGCTTTGAATGTGACTGTCGCTGAATTGTGACATAACCCCTAGTGGTCAACAGTGGCAAAGATTTTTTCCAAGAAACTGGTCAGATCAGATGTCAGAACTTTCCAAGTCTATAACTTTAAAGTGGTAAGAGATAATGGCTCACTGTCAATTGGAAAGATGTAAAATATGATCCAAAGTTTCAGATAGGAGTGATTTTACACATCTAATTTGCATAATGCCGCAGCAGCTATATTGAATTACATAACTCAGTCAAAAGCGGATTTTGGACATATTTACACAAAGAATGGTTCAGTCTTTTGACACCGTTTTTTGTATGGGTACGTTATCATCTTATCTTCAAAGTATATGAACAAGAAATTAGTACAGTGTTAAAAAAAAAAATCAAAGAAATTTGTCACTTATCGGCAGCAAAGGAGATTTGCTCGCTGCCGTGGTCGCTGCGTTTTCATCCATCGTGGTCGTTATTTTGCATTCTGTCAGTCATTTACGCTCTCTACCACATCTACAAAGTCTTATGATTATCCCACATAAATTTCGCTTGTATCCCACAGCTATTTTCCGTGTACGAAGCCGTCGATAAGTGACAGTGCACGACGATGGATGGCAGCCATATTAACTTTCTGAGCTAAAAGAAGGGAATACAGGAAAAGGAAATAAGGGGTTCTTCTTCTTTGGTGTATTAGATGTCAGCCATGATTCCTCCAATGCGTGTCTGCCACCTTCTGAACTGACACGATCAGTACAAGTCATCAATATAGCTGGGGAGTAGAGGGATGTCAGAATTAGTTGACAGGTGCAGCGCCGCGCTCTGCCACTAGGGGCAGGTGAAATCTCATACTCAAAGGGTTTTAATAATGTGAAAGTGTCCAAGTAAAACACTTTTGTAAGGGTCAAACAAAGAATACATAATACTGTAATTAATTCACTTGAAGGACATGTGTTACCTTTATACTGATAGTGTGTTGCATTTGACTTCTGAGGCTGGACTTTGGCTGCTCCTGGCCAGACGTTTAGGCCGGAATTGTCCTTGAAGTCAGATTTTCAGCTTAACAAATCAGACAGTCCTCATCGCACCCACCATTAAAATCTAAGATGGCTGTCCCCATGCACCATGTATCAACAGTACTGAAAGCTGCGTAAATGCTGTAAAGCTCTGTTTTACAGACAGTCAGCTGTACACACATTACTGCCTCATTACTATCACTGAGCATGTCACTGTAGGGTTTTTATACATAAATAACTATATATTATGTTGTTTTCAGTTGGAGTTGCTAACACTGGCTAACAACAGAGTCGGGTTTTTCTGACTTGTTCTAGAAAGTGATTAAATTGGATGTGACATCATTCTGAAATCTGATTTTCTACCTCAAACATAAATGGCATGCACCGGTAACACCTGCTGGTCTTTGCATTTCCACTGCTTCTCTTTGAAAAGAATCAGCACCTCCCATGATAAAAGTGCACACATTCTTAATGGGCACAATCATCCAACCACACTTTACTTGATTCAAGTGTCAAACTTCTTTCAGTACTAGAAGTAGATACAAATCAATACAGATTATTTTAGCAAGATGTGGAATAGATCAGCAGTTCAACACATATACAAACAACCATTCAAGTCCATGATTAACATACTACACGTCTATTTCTTTTAAGATTATTTTTGGGCATTTTCACCTTTATTAAGGTGCCTTCACACCAAACGTAAACAGGCAAATTTTTCGTGCAGCCCGATTACATTATAACTCAATGTAAACACACGAATAGACATGAATCCCCCGTCTGGGTGAGATGCAGACAGACAAAGCTGCGTTTATAACTTCTGAAGCAATGTTCAACCTGCTGTGGAAATCCCCAAAATAACGTCATGCTTAGGTTTACATTATCCGATGGGGAGCTCACCTGAAAAAGTTGTTCCTGCTAGCCTTGTTAGCATGCCCGTGACAGGAATCCATGGGTAAATAACTCCGACATCCCGATCCAGCTGAAGAGCTCCTGGTCCTTCTGCCTCCAGGTGAGTGGCAGTCTTATTTTCAATCTAGTTTACTCTCCAGGGTTGATACTTTTACTCCGATGACAGCAGAATCTCAAAGCTAGCACTATCCCTCAGATGTGAACGTGCGAATGTGCAATTTCGCCTGTGCTCGCCTCTTTCCATTGACTCTGTATGGATTCGCGCTGCCTATTCACGTTTGGTATGAAAGCACCTTTAGTCAGACTCAGTGAAGATAGACACAAAACAGGGTGGAAGAGAAGAGAGAAGAGAATGTCAAGGCACTACAGACAGGTAATTTTAAAAAAGTTGTGTACTGTGAATTTCACACCTTTTTGTTACACCATCTACTGTATGAAAACTCAGTCAAGTCAACAGTACCATCCTTCTGTACATTCATTCCTGAGTAAGAAAACCATTTGGATGAATGGAGAAACGTTTCAGAAGTTAAAAAAAAAAACAAAAAAAACTTGAATCCAGTTGACTTGACTAAGCTTTCATACAGCATACTTACCCACCTGGACCACTGAGAATCTTCATCAAAGCATTTATGTTTCACTAATCTAATTAAACATTTATATTGCCTCTATTTAAAGCTAAGGTGTTCTAAATAGTAAAATGTCACAGCTTATCTAACTGCCAAAAACGGCATCAGACACAGGAATAGACCACGCACTGAAGCAGATGTGAGCTTGATTTGGAATAAAGTTCTTCCCCTCCGCCAGACTGAAAATGGTATTGCTGGGGGAAAAAGCAAAACACAACTGAACGCCAACAGAAAACCAACCTGAGACTTTCACACAGAGGAATGAACGGACAGCACGCTCACACTCCCACGCAGCAGCTCCACTGCTATCCGTATCTGAGCAATAGGATCGCTATGTCAAGCAGCACAAACTACGCTGAGCATCATAAATATTAATTCCACGGTATGTAAGCGTGTGTATTCTTTCTTTGATAAAAAAACATCGGGTTAAGTAAATATTCATAAGCCTCTGACCTTGTTTTATCATCTTCTGCCATGTAATTAGTCTTAAACAAAATGAGAACAAAGCTCAGCTGTAACGATAACACAGCAAAACAAGATTTATTTATTATAGAGGCTGTGAAGTCAGTAATGAAAACTGCCTGTGTAACTCAATGTCAACCCAAGGATTTCAATCCTGGGGAGTCTGAGCAAATCCACAATCCCTCTCCAGCTTTCTCTATTTGAGAGGAGCGCTGACTCTGCTGGATGGAGCTCATTCATACTCGTTTGTGGAGCCTGCCAGAGCAACATCCCCGATGACATTTCTCCGCTATATCTGAAAACCACAGCAAGAGAACATTGCACAGATTTTCCCTCTACAGCGAAGCAGCTTTAGAAAAACAGAAAAAGGTTCGGAGCTCTTTCCATCAGAACATTTGCATATCAAAGGAAAACCTCTGTCAGCGCAGCAGTAAAGACACATCAGCATGCAGAGATGTGACCAAACAGAAGGCCAGTAATCAAACATACCAAAAGTCATTTGATAGATATCAGAAGATGAACATCCAATACCACAATAACTGCCAACTACTCAGAGGAAAAAAAATCATGTTTGGGAGAGGTTCTTAAAAACTGAATACTGTCACATTTACGGTATTTTTGTAAAAAACAAACTGAAAAAGTCAGTTCAGATGTCACTTCAATCGCACTTAAAGTTAAAAAAAGCTAAAAGGATGGCTTCTCCTGTATCTGAGTGACAATTATAAACAGATGTTTATTCATTCAGAGCCACAGAGCTGTGAAAGCACCGTCACACAACAGCAGTAACTCCCAACAAAACCATCTGCTTAGTGTGCTTGACAGCCTCCAGTCAGCGTTAATTTAAACTAGACAGTGACGAAACATCCTAAAATTCTGCGCTCCGGGGTTCGCCACCTCCAGCAGTCACACTTCTTACCCTCATGTCTACAGTCTATTGTTGACAGGTTGAGCTGCACAGTTGAAGCATATGAAACCAGGTCACTGTGAAATCTCGGCCTGGTTCAGCACTAAATGAGTGCAATGTAGCGGAAAGGTAGCAGCCTGTTAAATAAACATAATCTGTCACTTTGGCATTGGCTTGTTTTATTGTAAAAATCTGAGGACTCACTTAGAGCTATGTCGTTATATGTGCAAAAAAAAAATGACACGAAACACTAACGCTTCTCTCTAATAATTCAAATGACCAAGTTAATTAATGGCTTTAATTAATCAGGTCTTTTCTACTAATGGATACATCAAATGTTGATTTTGTGCTAGTAGAATTTAGAAGTGAAGAATTATTCTGAGAAACTGAATAATTCATTAAATCTGAATATCCAGACTGATTAAGATTAATGACAAATGAGCCTTCTTTTGAATTGGTGAATGTGTGGAATAATAATTGGTGTAAAAATAGCACAGAACGTAAAAAAGAGATGGACATAAGCAATCATGACATCAGAAAGGAAGCACTGATGCTAAAACAAATCAAGCTTAATACAGATTAAAAATGTTTTAGACACTTTCTGTGACTATACTGTCTGCTGAGGCTGTTGGACTAACTTGTGCATTTCTTAAAATGGACTCGGAACTTTAACAGCTGATAAATTTAAACAGATACTGTGCTGAACAATTTTTCCAACAACAACAAAAAAATTTCAATAATCACCTATTAAAACCTCTTAACGTTCTGGTGTCCCACCCGTTGGACGTTTTACATTGGCTGGAATGCTAAGGGGTTAAAGTAAAACTACAGTATGTAAGTTTTTTCACCTTTGCTATTTGGTAGCTAAAGTCATGCCCTAGATCCTAGTAGTGCTGTTGTTGGTGATATAAGCCAATTCAGAATATGATGGTAGTGACATTCACCTGGTCAGAGGCTGATGTACCAACAAAATGATTTGTGAAAGATTATTTCAAGGTGAGAATTTAACATTGTGTTGTTTAACATTTAGCCAGAGTTTCAGGAGCTCCAGGTGTTTTTTTTTGTTGTTTTTTTTTACTTTGTTATTTACTTCCTTCTATTTTTTAAGTAACAAAATAGTCACTTTCATCAAAAACAAATTACAAAATAAAAAAATCTTACCAAAATATCAATCTTTTTTCATTTCATCCTGCCTTTCTTCACCTCTCTTGTGCACTGTTCATTGCTTTGGATGGTTGACCCCAGGTATTTAAACTCATCTACCTTCACTACCTCTACTCCTTGCATCTTCACCGTTGCACCTGCCTCCTCCTCATTCACACACATGTATTTTGTCTTGCTTCGACTGACTTTCATTCCTCTTCTCTCCAGTGCATATCTCCACCTCTCCAGGTTCTCTTCCAACTGCTCCCTACTCTCACTACAGATCAGAATGTTGTCTGCAGACATCACGGTCCATGGAGACTCCTGGGTGACCTCATCAGTCAGCCCGTCCATCACCATGGCAAACAAGAAAGGGCTCAGAGCCAATCCCTAATGTAATCCCACCCCCACCTTAAATCTATCCTTCACTCCTTCAGCACACCTCACCACTGTCTCACTGTTACTATACATGTTCTGCACCACCCTCACATATTTCCCCTGCCACTCCTGACTTCCTCATACAGTAGTACCACACTTCCTCTCTTGGCACCATATCATATGAATTCCACAAAGACTCAGTGCAACTCCTTCTGAACTTCTCTATACTTCTCCATCAGCACTCTTGAAGCAAACATTGCATCTGTAGTGCTCTTTCTTGGCATGACTGTTTACTAATCATGACCCCTCTTCTTAACCTGTCTTTACCGACTCTTTCCCACACCTTTATAGTATGGCTCATCAACTTTATACCTCTGTAGTTACTACAGCGCTTATCAAAATAAAAATAAATGACCTATTTCAAAGCCTTTATTCCTTTTGGAGCATTTAGCTCATGTAAAACTAGTATCATGGAAATAATCCTAATGTTTTGTAGATGAATCTGCTGAGATACCCACCATATTTCAACATATCCTCAAGCAGCTAGCATACTGTATGTGGTTCCTGAGCATCATGTAGCTGTAATCTAATTTGTGCTCTTTTACGCTCCTTTTACTGACAAAGTGTCTGTGATATCCTACCGTGTAGCAATGATCACACTTGAGTTATTTCTTTGGCTAACTCTGCCATTTATTCTGCAACACACATATAATATACTGAACATGGATTCTGCGCGGGGTTTTCACACTCTTATTCTAATGTGTCCCCTTCATAGTAGTGCTGAACAATACAGGTAGTTCCCCCTAGAGGCATGTGCCAGTAATGTTCTATTTTAGACTTGCAGTCTACCACATCCCTCCCCTCTAGATTAAACTACTCTTACTTACACTAGCCAATTACTAGACATCCTGGAACTCCCATTTAACCCTGAACTATCACAGTTACTTTTTAATTTCTTAAACACATGTGTCATACACATAATTTCTTTCTTTCTTTTTTTTTTTTTTTTTTTTTTCACATGTATAACACACATAACAGTCTAACTGGGGAATTGGTTTGACTACCGCATCCCAGTGAGGTTCCAGGACGCATTCTTGTCCTGTGGCTGGGGAACTCACTACTGACTAAGTATAGTCCTTCAAGTAGTCTGGAGCTCTCCTAGCTCGCTGAGATCTTCTCACGGCGGGTGAGCCAACTGCAGGTGAAGACTCAGACTGCTCCACTGTTTCGGCTGCTGCAGTGCTGCCCGTAGAATCTGCAGAGACGGTTACCTCAGGTTTCACCTGAAGTGGTGGTTCGTTGATGCTCTCCTCAGGATGGGTGTCAGACAACACCTCTGGTGCCATCGGCAGGGGAATGGAGCTCCTACCATGAACTTGGTCGATGTGTCGCCTCACCACTTGTCCATGACCTAATGTCACCTTGAATGACACAGGGCCTGTTTTTTCTGTTATTTCTCCTGGTACCCAGGCTGGTCCTGAGCCAAAGTTGCGGGTGTAGACCACGTCTCCTTCTCTCAGTATTCTCTCTCTAGCATGCATGTCATGATAACCTTTTTGTTTCTCTTGTTTATCATGCACTTTGTTTCTGAAGTCTGGATGTATTAAGTCAAATGTTGACCTCAACTTTCTTCCCATCCATGGACCTGCGTAGTCAATGTGAATTCTTCTCCATGGTTTATCTGGAACTTCCCAGGGATGTAGTGGGGCTGCTGGAGGACTGTTCCTGTTCTCCTGGCATGCCGCACATGACTTCACAAGCGCCTCCACCTCTGCATCCATGTTGGGCCACCACATGTAGCTCCTCGCCAACGCTTTCATGCGAGTGATGCCAGGGTGTGCTTGGTGTAGTTGTTGCAGTAAGGCATTCCTACCAGGTGGTGGAACAACCACGCGTCCTCCCCACAGGATACAACCTTCCTGGTTGCTGAGCTCATCCTGTCGTCGGGCATAGGGAATGAACTCAGGACTGTTCATCTTCGGCCATCCTCGCAAGATGTATTCTCGCACTCTTGCTAGAACAGGGTCTTTGTCTGTCCACTTCTTTATTTGTTGTGCGTTCACCAGGGGCACGCCGATATCTTCAAACAATAGCACTCTCTCCTCCTCCTCAGGCGTGCTGTCTCTTCCTCCATCCAAGGGTAGCCTACTCATCGCGTCAGCATTCGTATGGTCCCGTCCGGCTTTGTAAACGATGGTGTACTCATACGCTGCTAATGTAACGGCCCATCTCTGAATTCTCTGAGATGTCATCTGGGGTATGGCTCTCATTTCACTGAACAGTGAAATTAGTGGCTTGTGGTCAGTCACTATAGCGAACTGTCTCCCGTACAGGTATTTGTGGAATTTTTTTACACCAAATACTACTGCAAGGCCCTCCTTGTCTAGCTGGGAGTAGTTTTTCTCAGCTGCACTAAGAGTTCTTGAGACGAACCCTATGGGTCTCTCTGAGCCATCCTCCATACGATGAGAGAGTACAGCACCCACACCGTAGGGTGATGCGTCACACGCCAGGATGAGTGGTTTGTTTGAATCATAGTGCACTAACACACTACAGGACTGAAGTAGCGCTTTGGACTCTTCAAACGCCTTCTGCTGCTTGACCCCCCATGACCATTTTTCTTCCTTCTTAAGTAAGGTATGTAGTGGTGCCAGCAGCGTGGAGAGCTTTGGGCGGAACCTATGGTAATAGTTCAACAAGCCCAGGTAGGCTTTTAACTCAGTAACATTTTGTGGCTCAGGCGCCTCCGCAATGGCTTCCACTTTGTCTGTTAGAGGGTGTAGACCACTGGCGTTGATCTTGTGGCCTAGGAACACCACCTCTTTTCCCATGAACTCACACTTGCTTCTTTTCAACCTCAGACCGCTTTTCTCCAACCGTTGAAGCACTTCCTCCAGCGTTTTCAGATGTTCTTGTTCATTTGGTCCTGTACAAAGGATGTCATCCAAATAAACGGCAACATTCGGAATTCCACCTAGGATGCCCTCCATAGTTCTCTGGAATATAGCAGGACTGGAAGCTACTCCAAATGGTAAGCGTGTGTAGGTATATAAGCCTTTGTGTGTATTGATGGTTACATACTTTCTTGATTCTTCTTCCAGGACTATCTGTTGGTAGGCGTGACTCATGTCTAATTTCGTGAAGTGTCGGCCGCCGTTCAGCTGTGCGAAGAGGTCCTCCACTTTAGGAATTGGATACTGATCCACCCGTGATGCTCGATTGACAGTGAGTTTGTAATCTCCACATATTCTAATGGAGCCATCCGGCTTTCTCACTGGGACTATGGGCGCCGCCCCTTCTGCAACCTGCACTGGCTCAATGATCTTGTCATCCAGCAGCCTCTGTAGCTCGCTTTCAACCAGTGGCTTGACTGCATAGGGTACCGGTCGGGGTTTGCAGAATCGTGGTTGGGCCTCCTTGTCCACATTAATCTTTGCAGTGACACCTTTTAGCTGTCCTAAGCCTTCTTTGAACACCTCAGCGTGTCTTTCGAGGATCTCCTCCAGCTGCAATTTGGGCTGAGATTCCACCTTATTCACCAACTGATCCATCATGGCCAGTTCTTGTAGCCAACTTCGCCCTAGTAGATTTGGTCCTTCGCTCCCAACTACTACTACAGGTAAGTCCTTTTCTTTGTTTTTGTGTTGCACCTTCACTTGTGCCATGCCTAGCACGTCTAGCTTCTCTCCTGTGTATGTTTTTAATTTTAATGAACAGGGATTTAATTCTGCTGTGTCTGTTTTCTTCCACAGTTGTGTATATTGCTGTTTACTTAATATGGTTACTCCACAGCCTGTATCAACTTCAAATGTTACTTTCATTCCATTAACATTCATGGTACGCGTGATGGGCGCTACCTTGGTCAGCTCCTCTGACGTGTTGTAAATTGTGTGAAAACCCATGTCTTCTGTATCACTTTCTCCCTCCCCTCTAAGTTGATTCGCTCGCTGTTCCTTTCCTGGGCCCTTGTTTTCATACTTTTGCCCATTAACTGTCGCTTTCAGCACCTGTGCGCTGTCCACCTTTATTCTACATGCTTTCTTAATGTGCCCTCGCTTGCCACAATTATGACACAGCTCAGTGGCAAATTTGCACACGGCGGCATTGTGCTGGCCTTTGCAGCGATAACAACTGGGGAATTTGTGCTGAGTTTTGTCAGTCGACACTTTGTGGACACCTACTTGGGTCTTAGGCACACGAACATGCGTTGCTGTGTCCTCTGTTAGCTTCCCTTGCATCTCTCTCACATCTTTAGATGCTGTTTCCATCGCTTGGCATAATTCCAAAGCCTTTGCAAAAGTGAGTTTTGTTTCAGATAAAAGTCGCCGTTGCATTCGGTCATCATTCACTCCACACACAAGTCTGTCTCTTAACATTTCTTCCAATGAGTCTTTGTAATCACAGTGCAGTGTTAATTTCTTCAATTCTGCCACATACTCTGCTATGGACTCAGTGTTCCTCCTTATGCGTGAATTAAATTTGAATCGTTGCACGATTTCACTCGGTTTGGGGCTGAAGTGCTTCTGAAGCTCAGCAGTAAGCTGGTCGTACGTTTTATCTTTCGGTAATGCAGGGCTTATTAAATTTCTCAACAAGCTGTAAGTAGTTGCACCAACTCCACTCAACAGTACAGCCTTCCTTTTGTCTGGCTCCTCAATATCATTAGCTTGGAAGAAAAAGTCCAACATTTCACTATATTCTTCCCATGACTGAGTCGAGTTATCAAAAGGGGTTACCGTTCCGATTACAGCCGCCATTGCTCGTCGTGGTGGGGAAACCTCGTTTTTCCTCCTCTGAACTTGCACTCGAACTACTGGAGTCACTTGAGTTCGCCACACTTGCAATGTTCTCTGTTTCTCGCCGCTGATTTTTTTCTTTTAATCCTCGTCGCCAATTGTGTGATATCCTACCGTGTAGCAATGATCACACTTGAGTTATTTCTTTGGCTAACTCTGCCATTTATTCTGCAACACACATATAATATACTGAACATGGATTCTGCGCGGGGTTTTCACACTCTTATTCTAATGTGTCCCCTTCATAGTAGTGCTGAACAATACAGGTAGTTCCCCCTAGAGGCATGTGCCAGTAATGTTCTATTTTAGACTTGCAGTCTACCACAGTGTCTTTACTGTAAATAGAGTAATTCGTTAATGAATAACAAATTAGATGAGACTATCTTCCCCCTTGTTCACTCTGAAGCAAACAAGTGGACACAAAGAAGTGCGTGCCCGGGAGGGGGGTGTCTATCCAGACAGAGCCCGCTCCCATTGTCTGCTGGGACAGTGAGGACAATGCAGGACAATGCTAAAATATATGCAAGCGCTGCAAGGTCTCACCCCAGAGATGCACCATCCCTAATCTCAAACATGATTTCCCCTGCTAACAGCTAGATGATGTCATCCTGATCCTTCCTCACCCGCACCTTCTCCCCAGCTCAACTCTTCCGGACACTCAGCGCAACCAAGCGTAGTGCACTGGGGCCCACGGGAGGATGTTTTGTTGCCGAGAAACATGCCAGCAGCAAGAAACCTGAGACCGTTTTAGTGCATCTGTGTCAAAAATCAAAGTGCTCAAAGATGACACTATCTTATCACCACCAGCTTTTAACCCCGCTGCTTTCAAAACAGAGGTGCTCTGAAGTCTGTTACGTGTTAGACCAGACTTTATACTTCAAACACGCCGCAGATGGTAACTTTATATCCGCGTTCAGGTGTTGGCTGATTTGCTGCCTGTCCTGTAAAAATTCTTGCAGAGTGAACAGGACAAGTCAGTGTGTCCCAGAGCATTGCAGGTCCATAGAAAACCTTACATGCTTCATTGGATGAGAGGGAGAGGGAGGACAGTTGCTCTTTGGAACTTTATGTGCCTCCCCTCCCCCCCATCTTCACTCTACAAAAGAGGCCTTACCCCTCATCCCCACCCACAAGGAATTTCTCAAGCATTGCTGGGTTCACCATGACAACTGGGCGCTTAACAAAGCATTTCTCTTAGGCATTCTTCCTTTCACATGAGAGAAAGGGGGGGACAACAGTCAAAGGGGGGGGAGAGAAGGGAATAAAAAGGGTGTAGGAGATCGAAATGATGGGAGGGGACAGCGGAGGTTGCAGGGGTGAGAGCAATAGGCCTGGTCCGATAGGAGAAAAATGGGAAATGGTGACAGGGAAACAAAAAAGAAGGAAAGAGAAACAGGATCAAGGTGATAGGTGATGTTAAAGGGATAAAAAAAAAAAAAAAAAGGAGAAAAGAAACAGTGCTACAGACATTCCATGCAAGCCTGCGAGTGTGACTAACGCCATCCAGGGAGGGCAAAAGAGACCTGAAGAATGAAAGGAGCGCATTACGGATGACTCTGGTCGCACAAAACACAGCCGAGCATTGCAAGTGGTGACTTTTGTGTCGAATTATGTGACTGAAGCATGGGAAAAGCACAAATTCATCAACCGCAAAGAACACAGAAATCCTGAGGTGCGCTCCACTTCAGTGAGATAATTATACGTCAGCGGGGAGAGAAGTAATCAGAGTGGTCCAGCTGTTGTAGGACACACACACACACACACAAATATAGATTTGTGCAGCTCCAAGGGTTAGTGTTACAGAAGACAATCCCCTTGAGAACGTCTCTGCAGTCACTGCTTAGAGCTTCTAATAGATCCTACTAAAACTGCACACGTCTTCCATTCGCATGACGTGAGGGAGGCAGCATCTCCATCAAAAAATTACTCTTCTGCAGCTTTATCTTGTGTGAGTGTAGTGTTACCCCAAATTTGATTGGTGTCATGGTGCACAGCGGACGCATATGTGCACCCGTGTTTCTGTGTTCAAGTGAAAACATGGTCACACCCACGCCTTGTAGGAACAATCAACCGCCTCTTAAAGGTCCCATTCAATAAAAACATGTTTGTGGGTTTTAACCTTACAAAAAGCTTTCTTGTGTAATGTGACTAAAGTAAAGATCTTAAAACTTTCTTTACTTCGAAATATTTATATTTACACTGTGGCAGAAGCTTGTATAACTTTTCTTCACAAAATGGAAGGCTGCCTTCAGTTACTCCGCATCAAGGTGCTTATTTGTGATATCAGTCCAGTCCACACCTACGATCCCGCACCAGAGAAGGATCTGAGCTATTAGACTCAGAGCTGACAATAAGAACACTGACTGCAAAGAAAAAAACCCGTGGGGTCTGCATTAGGGACAGAATAGTTCTAGCCAGCTGTGATGAGCTGACCATTAACGAGACAAGTATAACACCAAGGCCGGGTTTATTCTGCACCTCTGCTCTGCGTCTCCGCTCGAGCGCGAGGCTTGTGTGACATATATATCATCGTCTCTATTCTGCTAGGCTTCGCGGGGTCCTTCTGCAGCTGAGCCCACCCAGCCCAAATGCTGTGAACGCGTTGCCGGTGCGCGCTGACTGCACATGCACAAGATGCGACCTCTCATTCAAGAGGTGGCCCCGCTGACACAGCATACAAAGACGAAGGAGAATAAGATGAGTTAAAAAGAAACGTGTCAAGATGAGATCCGGGCAAGAACAAGAAAAGACAATTAGTTGTAAAAGTAGTTAACGCACGAGTTTCTTTTTCTCTCCCTTGTGCGGTCGCCATTGTTGGCGATAAAAATGAACATGGCCCTTGTTTTTCTTCTCTTTTATATAGTCGGTGAACAACATTTGCCCTACCTGTAAGGCTGGGGTGAAACTGCAGATGATGGTTATGTGCAAACGCCTGACGTAAAAAATGAAGCATATATAGAGCTGTATGCGCGCCGGCCTTGTCTAAACTGTATGCACGTCATAGACCAGCAGAGTGGAGGTGGAGCATAAACAAAGCATCAGGGTTAGCCATTAAACATTAAGTCCATTCAATCAGTTTTAATGAGTTAGTTGTAAAACAACATGGGAATGATTTTTGGAATTTAAAACTACATCTACTGTATATCTAACTGAGGATATCAAATCTTAACATTAATCCGTGGAAATAAAAATAAATGGGACTAAAGTAAACACTTGATCTGAAGGACAAAATCCCAAACAGAGGTAGACAACTACTTCGTTTTACTCAACTTTTTCCACACAACTTGTACCTTACCGAACAGTTTTTGTGGAGAATATTTTCTAATCCTACTTGAGTGAGAAGTTGATTAATGAAGAAAAACCAGACAGTCAATGATCGAGTAGATCACGCTGGCCTGATAAAACCATCACAAGAGCACCCAGATCTCATGACCTTTGACACTGACCATAAACACAACATGGAATCCAGATCACCTGATGATCACTGCGGGGGGGATAATGGCCAGGGAGGAGTAGGGATTCCCATGAAATGTGGACAAAAGGACAAACAAATAGATGGACAATGGATGCTGTGCCATTGCATTAGTTCCTTTCAGCTTTGCTGAAATAAGTTTGAAACAAAATCTGATCTTACTCTTTCAAGTTACTTTTGATTTCGCTTATTTGAAAACTGGTTACAACTGCTTTAACATTTAGCAACTTTAACAACCCAAAATGACTGCATCTCTAGTGAATTTATATTTCTACATATTAGATGGTACACGTGGGTAGCTTATTTTACTGAGACTAAAACATTTAAGAAAAAAAAAACACAAATTAGTGAGAGTAAAGGTGCACATTTACATGAAAATGTCTTAATTTTAATAGAAAAACAACACAAATTTCTGGGGATAATCTCTAATGTACAAGTAAATTAAATAAGAACATTAAAGAGAAATAAATTTAATTTGAAAGGAAAAAGTTGTAATTTGAGAAAAAAGTCAAGTTTAAAAAAATGCACACTTTCATGAAAAAAGTCACATTTCAAAGAAAAACCTCAAAAACTGGTGTTACTCCCTACTCAAGTGACTTTTTTAGTAGACTGTTTTATTTTTATTCAAGTATTTTTGATGACTACTCTTACTTCCACTTGAGGAGTTAAGACCATAAGGTAATGCTGCTTTTATTTCAGTGCAATTTCTGGATACTCCACCCAACTCTGCATTACAGCCCAGCATCAAAAACTGCAGTCAGTGACCCCTCTCTGGTTAAAGGGGCTCTAGTGCACACAAGTACTACTGGACACCAGCTCCAGTCATGCATCAAACATGTAGTGAAATTTTTAAATGCAAATCTGTCTCTCGTTTAAGTAATTCAAGCAACAAATAAGCAAAACTAATGACAAACCTCCTTGACAGAGGTAACTGAGTTAGAAAACAAACTGTGGGACTCCATGTCAAAGTCAAGTTTAAAAATGCATTCAACCACTAACAATTAAAAAAAAAACCAAAAACAATCTAAACTCAAATTAAGCATTTAAACACTTAAGCTATAAAAACAAATCTTTGTTGGCAGCCCCAGTTATAGCTGGGATGAATGCCAGTATACTTTGCTCGCACAAGTCCGGCACCGCAGCAGTTTAACCTTGCATCATCTGGCACCACTTCATACTCATACTTGAAACATAAAAGGTCGTTCCATCACAACATTGACCAAAGAGAGACAATATCCGCCGTCCACTGTGTAACTGAAGATCCTCAACAAGCCGCAGTGTGATGTGAGCTGAATCTAACTGCCATCTTTAGTCAGGGAGGCGTGTTTGTCTGGTAGATTTCACCGCTTGTGCTTTCAAAGTGAGCATGAGGGCACAATATTGGCTTGGACTCAGAATTTAATTTAAAAGGACAAAATGTCCCCATGGCATTTAGTTGGGACAAGCTATAGTAGCCTATACTATATTTCTATCGATGCCAGTTCTATGTGAGTCACTTCATAGCTCAGGAAGTGATACAGACAAAGAAACTGATCTTACATTCCAAACAGCAAGCACGTGTTCAAAATGAGGGATAATGATTAGCTACACTTTGTATTGGAAAATTAACTGGGCTTTGGGGATGAAGGAGAAGCAACAAAACAATCTCCGCAATCAAACGCAAACACCTATTTATGCAGGCTCACGCTTGCCAAGGAAGCTGTAGATGAGCCCTGGAGTGTGTCAACACTGGTCTGACACATCTCAGGATACAGATGCGACAAATCTAATCCCACAGATGAAAATCAGCCTCTCACCTCACACTGTGGCCACAATTGTCTTTGTGACAAACGGCACGAGATGTAAGGCCCAAATATCGCGTGAGTTTTGCCCTAGGTGTGGCAGGAATCCTCTAAAAACTTAAATCAACTGAGTCCGAGTTAACCCCGTTTCTGCCTGAGTCTTTTTCCACCATTCATTATGGGGGCAGGCTAAATACCTGCACACACACACACACACAAATCTGCCTTCTTAATAGGCTAAGGTAATTAAACAGTCATGATTACTAATTTATGCAAGTGCACACAGCCGATACACAATAAGGCTGCCAGATCCCAGAGCTGTGTGATTGTCAGATGTATTGTTTGGTCCCTTCTTATGGCTCTGAATGACTACAGCACCAATTTGAATAGCAAGGAGCTTTATTCTCATGTTTAAAAGTTATGCCTTCTCTCACACGTTGCTCATGTATATATAATGAACCCAACTGGAAAATTTTTTAATATGTGTTATTGCTGCTGTTGCAAAAAAGTACTTCAGCTTGAAAGTTTTTATCCTCACAGTTCTCTGCTTTAATTTATTTACTTCTTCAAATGGTGGTGCAAGATTGTGTGTATGTGTTTGATGGGTGTACAGTGGATATAAAAAGTCTACACACCCGTGTTCAAAAGCCAGGTTTTTGTGATGTAAAAAATGAGACCAAGATAAATCGTTTCAAAAAGTTTTCCACCATTAATGTGACCTCTAACCTGTAACCCAATTGAAAAACAAACTGAAATCTTTTAAGGGGGAAAAATAAAAACCTACAATAACCTATTTGCATAAATATGCACACCCTTAAACTAATACTTTGGGGGGGGGGGTCTTTTTAACTGCAGCAATATGACCAGCAGTAATCTTTCACTATCTTGCTCCGTCCTGCCCAGTCACAAGATGAACTGCGGTGCTGCAGAGTGCTTGAGAATGACACACTTCATATGTTGCCAAAGACTTATCGCTGGTTAACAGAAGATAAAGACAACTTTTTGATGTGAGTGCCTTGGGTTTGTGTAGAGGACTTTTGGCTTTTTTTACAGCACTTAGTCTTTTTGGGTAGGAGTCTATCAGCGTGCCACATGTTGATGTGGCAATATTTGCCCACTCTTCTTCGCAAAAACACTCCAAATCTGTCAGATTGCAAGGGCATCTCCTGTGCATAGCCCTCTTCAGATCACCCCACAGATGTTCGATTGGATTCAGGTCTGGACTCTGGCTGGGCCATTCCAAAACCTTAATGTTCTTCTGGTGAAGCCATTCTTTTGTTGATTCGGATGTGTGCTTTGGGTCATTGTCGTGCTGAAAGATGAAGTTCCTTTTCATCTTCAGTTTTCTACAGTGCATCCAGAAAGTATTCACAGTGCTTCACTTTTTCCACATTCCGTTATGTTACAGCCTTATTCCAAAATGGATTAAATTAATTTTTTTCCTCAAATTTCTACACACAATACCCCATAACAACAATGTGAAAAAGTTTTTTTTTTTTTAGATTTTTGCAAATTTATTAAAAATAAAAAAACTAAGAAATCATATGTACATAAGTACATATGTACATAAGTATTCATAGCCTTTGCTGAATACTTTGTTGATGCACCTTTGGCAACAATTATAGCCTCAAGTCTTTTTGAATATGATGCCACAAGCTTGGTACACCTATCTTTGGGCAGTTTCGCCCATTCCTCTTTGCAGCACCTCTCAAGCTCCATCACAAATATCCCCATAGCATGATGCTGCCACCACCATGCTTCACTGTAAGGATGGTATTGGCATAGTGATGAGCAATGCCTGGTTTTTGCCCTAACTTTTAGAGTTAGATAAAATAATTTCCTCATCCAAACCTTCAACTTGTCTTTTAGACCCTATTCCTACCAGGTTATTTAAAAAAAAGTCTTCCCATCTATTGGCAGCTGAATTCTTCAAATAATCAATTCTTCTTTAACATTAGGCCATGTACCGCAGGCTTTTAAAACTGCTGTAATTAAATCCTTGTGGTGGACACACATATGGGACCTGTTTTGTGACTCACATTTTAGGTCAGAACAAAGGCAGGGCAGCTTAGTGATTACAGGAAGCTGCAAGAATCTTAGCTTTGGTATGCAAGGCTTGAGACTGTGGGGGGTTTAATTAAAAGATTAAAGAGGGGATGCATTGGAGACAGTGGAAGTGATATTATTGAGAGAAAATGCATTGTGATTTTCTTTATAATGCAAGGTGGTTTGTGAGACATGTGACCTGTGAAGTGTAAGAGTCCTGATATTTAAGGACGAGAGTTTACTGTGTGGATCTCTTTCTCTGCTTTGAGATGATGGTGTTGTGAATAAAGCTGACTTGAGAGAGAACTCTGCCTCGTCATTTTCACATCACCACACCCTTACTCAAAAAGCCAATGCTGGATCCAGGAGTTTTAGCTAACGATAGACCAATCTCTAATCTGTCTTTCATTTCAAAAATCTTAGAAAGAGTTGTTGCTACACAATTATTTGATCACTTGCAGGGAAATGGTTTATTTGAAGGGTTTCAATGTGGGTTTAGAATCCATCATAGTACTGAAACAGCCTTAGTGAAGGTCACTAATGACCTCCTCATCACATCTGATAATGGGACTTGTTTCAGTACTTGTCCTTTTAGACCCGAGTGCAGCCTTTGATACTATCGACCATAATATTCTACTCGATAGATTAGAACACTATGTTGGACTTAATGGAACTTCGCTGCAGTGGTTTAGATCTTATTTGTCTGATAGGCTCCAGTTTGTTCATGTCAGTAATGAGTTTTCTTCAACTCAAAATTCAGTCATGGAGTTCCACAGGGATCTGTGCTAGGCCCTACTCTTTTCAGTTTATATATGCTTCCGTTAGGCAACATTATTAGAAAGCACTGTATACATTTTCATTGTTATGCAGAGGATACACAATTATAGCTGTCAATGAAGATAGATGATAGTAATCAATTAGCCAAGTTAGAAGCCTGTCTTAAGGAAATCAAAGCTTGGATGACTTGTAATTTCCTGCTATTAAATTCAGATAAGACTGAAGTCATTCTTGTTGGTCCAAAAAACCTTAGAAATACCTTTCCAAATCAAACTCTTAGTTTGGATGCGGTTACTCTTTCTCTTAATAGTTCTGTGAGGAACCTTGGAGTTATTTTTGATCAAGATCTTTTT
This sequence comes from Pholidichthys leucotaenia, assembly GCA_020510985.1. Classification (NCBI taxonomy): domain Eukaryota; kingdom Metazoa; phylum Chordata; class Actinopteri; order Cichliformes; family Pholidichthyidae; genus Pholidichthys; species Pholidichthys leucotaenia. The sequence continues at coordinate 120,513,004 of CM035837.1, read as the reverse complement.
TCAATTCACATATTAAATTTGTTTCTAAGGCTGCCTTCTATCATTTACGTAATATTGCCAAGATTAGGAGCAGCTTGTCTCAGAGTGATGCTGAGAAACGTTTTTGTTAGCTCTAGATTAGATTATTGTAACTCTTTATTATCAGGTTGTCTTAAAATATCTTTAAAAAGTCTTCAGTTGATCCAAAATGCTGCTGCAAGAGTTTTAACAGGTACTAGAAAGAGAGATCATATCTCTCCGGCTTTGGCCTCCCTTCATTGGCTTCCCATAGAGTCCAGAATTAAGTTTAAAATCATTCTTCTCACTTACAAAGCTCTTAACAATCAGGCCCCTTTTTATTTAAAAGATTTGATACTACCGTATTATCCTAACAGAGCACTACGCTCCCAAAATGCTGGATTACTTGTAATACCTAGAATCTCCAAAAGTACAATGGGAAGCAGAGCCTTCAGTTATCAAGCTCCTGTCCTGTGGAACCAGTTACTGTACCAATCTGGATTCGGGAGTCAGACTCGATCTCTGTTTTTAAGAATAGGGTAAAAACCTTCCTTTTTGATATAACTTACAATTAGGAGGGATCATGTGTCTCTAAACCCTCCCTTAGTTATGCTGCTCAGCGATTTAGACAGCCAGGGGACCTTCAATAATGTACTGGCCTTCTCTCCTTTAATGTTTGCTCTCTACATGTCTGTTCTTCTTATCTTCTCTATCCCCTCACCCCCCAGCCAGTCTCACCAGATGACTGCCCCTCCCTGAGCCTGGTTCTGCTAGAGATTTCTTCCTGTTAAAAGTGAGTTTTTCCTCTCCACCGTCGCCAAGCACTTGCTCACAGGGGATCGCCTGATTGCTGGGGTCTTTCTGCAATTGTGGGGGTTTCCCCTACATTTGAAAGTGCTATGAGATGACTGTTGTGAAATGGCACTATATAAATAAAGTTGAATTGAATTGGTTTCTGCCAAACATGACACCTGGCATTCAGGCCAAAGAGTTCAATCTTTGTCTCATCAGACCATGAGAAACAAAATTCTCTGGTCTGATGAGACAAAGATTGAACTCTTTGTCTTTCCTTCAGGTGCCTTTTGGCAAACTCCAGGCGAGCTGCCATTTGACTTTTACTAAGGAGTGGCTTCCGTCTGGCCACTCTACCATACAGGCCTCATTGGTGGATTGCTGCAGAGATGGTTGTCCTTCTGGAAGGTTCTCCTCTCTCCACAGAGGAATGCTGGAGCTCTGACAGAGTGACCATCGGGTTCTTGGTCATCCCCCTGACTAAGGCCCTTCTCCCCCGATTGCTCAGTTTAGACGGTGTAACAAGTGAAATTGCATTACTGTGACTTTGAGGGACTCTGTCTCCGTCGCCTTCTTGTGACCTCATGGAAGCGTGCCCCAATCAACACCGATTCTTCGGCGGGAAGGAGTTCAATGATATGTATGTATGCCATTGTCTAAGCCCCAGGATTATTATTAACCCTCGTTCGTCTGTGACGGCACTCCAGGTATGTGAAAGGCCGAGTGCATGTGTGACGCGTCAGTGGCTCTACAGCCGGTCTGTATGCAGTTTTTCTTTATTAAAAATGTGCAGTGTGATTTCCCAGCGCTTGTGTACTGCTGCTTTTCCACACACACTCCCACAACGGCCGGTCAGCTCTAGGAAGAGTCCTGGTGGTTCCGAACTTCTTCCATTTACGGATGATGGAGGCCATTGTGCTCACTGGGACCTTCAAAGCAGCAGAAATTTTTCTGTAACCTTCCCCAGATTTGTGCCTCGAAACAATCCTGTCTTGGAGGTCTACAGACAATTCCTTTGACTTCATGCTTGGTTTGTGCTCTGACATGCACTGTCAACTGTGGGACCTTATACAGACAGGTGTGTGCCTTTCCAAATCATGTCCAATCAACTGAATTTACAACAGGTGGACTCCAATTAAGCTGTAGATACATCTCAAGGATGACCAGTGGAAACAGGATGCACCTGAGCTCAATTTTGAGCTTCATGGCAAAGGCTGTGAATACTTATGTACATGTGATTTCTTAGTTTTTTATTTTTAATAAATTTGCAAAAATCTCCAAAAAACTTTTTACACATTGTCATTATGGGGTATTGTTTGTAGAATTTTGAAGAAAAAAATGAATTGAATCCATTTTGGAATAAGGCTGTAACAACAAAATGTGGAAAAAGTAAAGTGCTGTGAATACTTTCCGGATGCACTGTAGCAGAAGCCAGAAGGTTTTGTGCCAACACTGATTGGTATTTGGAACTGTTCATAATTCCTTCCACCTTGACTAAGGCCCCAATTCCAGCTAAAGAAAAACAGCCCCAAAGCATGATGATGCCACCACCATGCTTCACTGTAGGTATGGTGTTCTTTTGGTGATGGGCAGTGTTGTGTTTGCGCCAAATATACCTTTTGGAATTATGGCCAAAAAGTTCAACCTTTGTTTCATCGGACCATAACACATTTTCCCACATGCATTTGGAAGATTTCAAATGTGTTTTTGCAAAATGTAGCCATGCTTTGTTTTTCTTTGTAAGATAAGACTTAATAATAATAGCAATAAATTGTTTCTTTGGTTTAAATTACTGCTGAGTTTCTTAATTTTGTCTGAAAAAATATTACTAAAGCTGCATAAGTACGTGACAGCGGCTGCATACACAACTAAATAAATTAATTAGAAAGTGTCAGAGGAACAAACTGGCTCTTAATGTAATTTGATTTCTAATCATTTTTATTTAGTCAAGTAGTGATTATGAATAGCGAAGTCATCTCAAATGCACATTAAAAAAAACTATTTTATGACTTCCGGTCTGGACACCATGGTGATAGCAGCTTAACGCTGAAGCTCCCAGACCCAATCCAGGAAAATACCTTGAAAATCAGATTTAACGGATTTTTGGAAGAGTGAAAATCAAAAGACAAAGTCATCATGCCTAAAGGAAAACAGAAGAAATCGACATTTACCAGGCCAGGACACGCATCGGCTGAAGAATCTGATCCGGAGGATTTCCATTCAGAAGACGAGGAGCTGAATGAAGCTAACAAAAAGGTTAGCTTGAAAATGGTACTTAAAGAATTAAGACGATTTCGCCAAGAGTGTTGGGCCGAATTTCGTGAAATCAAAGAAGAATTAAAAAGGACAAACAGCAGAGTGGACCAGGCCGAGGACCGAATCTTGGAAGCAGAGGAAAGAATAAAAGGGCTGGAAGATACCGTGCTGGATCTACACAAAAGGCAGTCAAGACTGGAGGCTAAGCTAACCGACCAAGAAGGAAGACTGAGAAGAGACAACATAAGAATTCATGGTCTGAAAGAAGGAGTCGAGGATGGTTTCACCACAATGGCGGCATGCGTGGAATCCTTACTGAGAGAGAAGTTGGATATTCCCCAATCCACTGACTTGAAGATAGAAAGGGCGCACTGTACATTAGCCCCTAGGCCGGCGGCGGAAGCGCCTCCACGATCAGTGGTGGTGAAGTTTTCCAACTCCAAAATAAAAGAAGAGGTTGTAAGACTGGCTTGGCAGAAAAAAGGACTTATGCACCAAGAGAGAAAAGTTTTCGTGGAACACGATTACGCCCCGGAGGTCCTTAAAAAGCGTCGGGAATACAACGACGCTAAAAAGGTACTACGAGAGAAAAAACTGCGCTTCCAGACACCATTTCCGGCGAAGCTGCGGGTCTTCTACGGCGATGAGACGTGTCTCTACAACTCGGCGGAAGAAGCAACCGTGGATATGGCGAGAAGAGGGCTCCCGGTAACGGTGTTTAAACCCGCAGCAGACCCAAGCGAAAGAATCAAGGCTCAAACGTGGTCCACACAGAGACCCTCAAAATCCAAGGGCCAGCAGCAGGAAACCCAGCGCCAGAGCTACAAGGAAAAACTGGCCGTTTACAGGAGGGAATAACGACATTTTTAGTCAATCTGCACATCCAACCCCCCTCCTACAAGGTAACAAACATTAAAAGAGATGCAGAATCAGCAAGTGGTAAAACTTTTCATGGAACAGTCATAATATTAGAAACAAATAAGTCTTTTAAAAAAAAAAACTTGTTAAAATAGAAATGTGACATGATCTCTCCACACTAACAAATACTGTATTAACGTGAATGTTTGCTGTGATGGTGGTGGGAGGGTGCACACAATTTCATAGGGTATAGGCAAAAAAAAAAAAAAAATCATTACAAGTTCGGATTGGGATCTGAAATTCACGTTAAAAACATGGGACAGGACTTCCGGTTATGGCTGCCACGTAGGACGGACGTGTCTCGCTCTGCTCTGCTCCTGGAAAAAAAAAATCGGCAAATAACTCTCTCATTTGGGACAGAACGTATCCCAGCATTTGGGCGAGGATATGTCGGCGAAGCCTAAGGCTGGAAAACCAGGAAAAGGAAAAAGCGAGCCGCCGAAACAGTCCAAATTAACGGACTTTCAGGTCTGTGACGCAGCAAACAAAACTCCATATATGGCGGAGGAGGCTGGCAACGCTGCGATTTCTGCGGGGAATGGCGCAGATGCGCTGATGGCAGCCATGAGTTCAATGAGAGCGGACTTTTCCTCTAGATTTGATGGGATTATGACAGCGTTGGAAGGAATAAGAAAGGAATTGGGTGACTGTGTAGAACGAACGGCGCAGATGGAGCTCCGTCTCGCTAGTGCTGAAGATGACGTCACCCGTCTTCAATTAAAGGTGCGCACTTTGGAAAAAAAAAATAAATCTCTGGAAGATAATATTTTGGATTTGGAATCTCGGTCGAGACAGAATAATTTGAGGCTGGTGGGTCTTCCAGAGGAATCAGAAGGTCGGGACGTATGTTCCTTTCTGGAAAAGTGGATTCCGGAGGTGCTGGGCAGCGAGGAGTTGCAATCAGCAGTGGTTCTGGAAAAAGCACATCGTATTGGCCCACGGAGAGATAAGGGACCGCCGAGGACCTTAATTATGAAGTTTCTTAGCAACAGAGACAGGATGAAGATCTTCAACGCTGCACGTGCTAAAGGAGAGATTAAACACCAGGACCAGCAGGTGCGGTTCTACCCAGATTTGGCCACAGGAATCCAACAATTGAGGAAGCAGTTTGATCCCGTACGTAAGGAGCTGCGCAACCTTGGGATTCGTCATGGTGTAATCTATCCTGCGAGACTGCTGACCACGTATGAGGGCAGAACCCATATCTTCAAGACCCCAGAGGAGGCGCAGGAGTTCATCAAGAAGATCAAAGAAGAAGAAGAGACTGGTGGGAGCTAAGCATGAACAAAATATAAGGTAGAATAATTAAGCATTTGCACAGGCATCTGACTGACTTGAAGTAAATAGTAAGTTTACAAAATATAGATTGTATTATATATTAAAAAACAAAACAAAAACAAAACAACCAAACAAAAAAAAAAACTATGATGTACAAAGTTGTTAAAAATTTTGGAGTTAAGTTGGAAAACTACAGAGGAGAGTTAATGTTATGTCATTAAAAGCAGTAGAGTTAGGGTGATTGGGAGGATGAAGAAGGAGTGGCTTAGGCTGTTCCCCGTGGGTGTGGAACGGTCGATGGCTATATCGGGAGACAGAATTTTTCTTTTGATTTTGGGGGGTTTGCCACAAGTGTGGGAAGGGGAAATTTGTTTGTGTGTAGTTTGTAGGATGAATGTTCAACCACTCATGTTTTTGCTTCTCTGTATGAGCATGTTTACACTGCAAGGTAATCCCAAACTCTCTATTGATCATGGACCAAAGTGTTAATCTTAATTTAACTTCATGGAATTGCAGAGGTCTACAAAATTTTAAAAAACTTAAACAAGTTATGAATAAAATAAAGGACATGGGTTCAAGAATTGTGTTTTTACAAGAAACTCATCTGATAGAGGAGGATGTTAAAAGAATTAGGAGTAGATGGCAGGGAAGTGTATTCACCTCTTCATTTTCATCCCGAGCCAGGGGAGTTATGACTCTCATACATAAATCAGTTCCTTTTCAAGTGAAAAATGTAATTGGAGACAAATTTGGAAGATATGTAATCATTCAAGGTTCTTTGCTATTAGAAAATATAAATCTTGTGAACTTATATGGTCCCAATATAGATGATCAGAAGTTCTTTGCTAATTTATTTCTCATCTTATCATCACTTACAGGGCAACATATAATAGCAGGGGATTTTAATTGTACATTGAATCCAGGTGTGGATAGATCAACAGGACTGGATTGTACGCACATTGGATGTAGGATGACTATTAATCATTTTATGAAAGAATTGAGATTGTTAGATATATGGAGAGAAATGAAACCACAAGTTAAAGCCTATTCTTGTTATTCCAGTACCTACAAGACATTCTCACGTATTGATTATTTTTTGATTTCCACAGAATTAAGGTCCAAGATTCAAAACTGCTTTTATGATAACATCGTGATCTCTGATCATGCACCCTGTTGTCTAATATATGTAGATAAAAAATTGACAAAGGAATCAGGTAGATGGCAATTTCAGCATAAATGGCTTCAGGATGAGGAATTTGTCAAGTATATAGAAAAACAGATAGACGAGTTCTTTGACATCAATACTACACAAACATCAGCATGTGTAAAGTGGGAGGCTTTCAAAGCTTTATTAGGGGGACATATTATTAGTTATACAGGATCAAAATCTAAGAAGACTCGAGAGGAGAGAGCTAAATTGGAACATAAAATAAAAAATCTTCAGGAAAAAGTGTATGCAGGAAGTGACCCAAGGTTGGAGAATGAATTACTGATTTTGAGAGCTGAATAGGACAAAAAATCAGCGAATAGAGCTGCCTCGAGTCTTCTAAGATTGAAACAATCTTTTTATGAACAAGGTGAAAAATCAGGAAAATTATTAGCATGGCAGATTAAACAATTGGAAATTAAAACACCAATTACCAGTATTATAAGTAACGGACAGGTAGTTATAGATCCTTTAGAAATTAATAGAGCCTTTAGAGATTACTATGAAAAATTATATGATACCAAAAATGAACCTGATTTAACAAAACTAAATGGGTTTTTGAACGAACTATCTATACCGTGTATTCCAAATGAAAACAGGGAGATATTGGAGTCTAAAATTAGTCAAGAAGAAGTTGGGCTAGCCATTGATAATATGAAATCAGGAAAAAGTGCAGGACCAGATGGTCTTCCAGTTGACCTTTATAAAAAATTTAAGAATAAATTAATAAAACCTTTTTTGGAAATGGTTTTAGAAGCATTTCAAAATAATAATTTACCATCATACATAAATAATGCCTTAATTATACTGCTGCCAAAACCAGGTAAGCCCTCTAATAACTGTGAAAATATGAGACCAATAAGCCTATTAAACGCCGACCTTAAGATAATCTGTAAAATTTTAGCAAGACGAATACAAGAAATTTTACCAAATATTATAATCGAGATCAGAATGGCTTTATAAAGGGTAGACAAGGCTTCCATAATGTAAGAAGACTATTTAATATTATTTATTTTAATAAAGAAGCACCGGATACAGCTCTCCTATCATTGGACGCCGAAAAGGCCTTTGATAGAGTTGAATGGCCCTTTCTTTTTGAAGTCCTACAAAGGTTTGGACTTGGAAATAATTTCATAAAATGGGTTCAAATAATATACAATAATGCTACAGCAGAAATCCTAACAAATAACAATATTTCAAAACCAATAAAAATCAATAGAGGATGTCGACAAGGCTGTCCACTTTCACCTTTACTGTTTACTATGGCAATTGAACCTTTAGCGATAGCGATACGTTTACATTCACAAATATATGGAATTAAAGTTGGACCAACAGAACATAAAATCTCCCTGTACGCCGATGATATAATTTTGTTTATGTCGAATCTAAAAAAATCAATTCCAACCTTGTTGAATTTAATAAAGAATTTTGGGGAAATATCAGGATATAAAATAAATAAAACTAAATCTTCAATATTAATGCTAAATGAGACCCAGAGAAATTACCCAGCCCCTGAGGTAAATCAATTCAATGTTGTAAATCAGTTTAAATATTTAGGAATCCAAATTATGCCTAAGCTAGAATCAGTCGCCAGTGTCAACTATGAGCCTTAATGTCAGATATCAGTGAGTTAACTCAGAGATGGATGTCACTACCAATGTCGATGATCGGGAGAATCAATATACTTAAAAGTAATATTTTACCTAAAATACTTTATTTATTTCAATACATTCCCTTATCACCACCTTTAGATCTATTCTCAAGAATAAAAAAAAAGTTAGTGGAATTTATATGGAACAACAGGAGGGCTAGATTACGTTTGTCTTTATTATATTTACCATTTGATCGTGGAGGTCTGAAATGTCCAAATTTTATGTTGTATTATTGGTCGGCACAACTGAGGTCTATGACATATTATTTTTCATCAAATGATCTCCCTCACTGGACTGAAATGGAATCATACAATTTACCTTTACCTCTTCCCATATTCATATACTCAGATTCGGCAAAAAAATTACAAAAACAAGTTAAAAATCCATTTGTAAAGCATATGATCAAAATATGGTGTGAAGCTAAAAACTATTTAAAAGAACCACAGTTATTGTCACAATTTAGTCCAATATGGGGTAATCAATATTTTAAACCAGGGAGAGCGGACGCTGTATTTAAAGTATGGAATTTAAAAGGGATACAAAAGATTCAGGATTTATATTTGCCATGTGCAGACAACATAATGTCTTTTGAAGAGCTGAGGATCAAATTTAATCTCAATAGAACACATTTTTTTAAATATCTTCAACTTAGAAACTTTATCGATCAAATCAAAATAAAGCTCTCACTCGACCTATTTATTCATCCTTGGAAAAAATGATGATGAAAGATAGTAAAAGAAAGGGTATTATTTCAGAGTTTTATAACTCATTGACACTATCTTCAAGTGAAAATTCACTGAAAAGATTAAACTACTGGAAAGAAGATCTGCAAATTGAAATTTCAGAGGAACAATGGGAATTGGCTTGTACAGAAGCTCAAACCAAATCAATAAATGCACGCCTTAAATTGATACATTTCAAATGGTTAATGCGGATGTATGTTACACCGGAGGAGTTAAATAGATATAACAAAAATATACCACATACATGCACAAAATGCATGGAAAGTAAAGGAACCCTATTTCATTGTTTATGGGAATGTAGATTAATAAGAATGTTTTGGGAAGAGGTGAGGGTAACAATTGAAAAAATAATCTCAAAACAAATCATATTGAATCCTAAACTGGTTTTGTTGGGTCTGTACCCAGAAAAGCATAATTTTAATAAAAGTGAAAGAACATTCATAGACCTCAGTTTGCTTAATGCCAAAAAATGTATTGCACTATTATGGAAAAAGACTCATAGACCAGATGTGACTCAGTGGTTAAGACAGATGTTAACAAACCTTCCATTAGAAAGAATAACATATATACTAAAATCAAAGGAAATTGTGTTTGAGAATATATGGAGACCTTTTATTGATTATGTAAAAAATTTAAACATAACTCTTGAAGAAGAAGGTGAATGATGTGTGTGGACCTTGTAAATTCCAAACTGGTGAACATAATATGTATACTTATGTATTGGATTGTCTAGACTAAACAGAGGAGCATTGTTGAAGATTTGATTTTGTTGGTGGTTGTTGGTGTTTTTAGTGCATTTTTTTTTTTTTGTAGTACTTTAGTGTTAGTGTTTGATTGTTTGTATCATGTTTGTTAAAAAAAAAAAAAAAGGTTCAATAAAGATATTGTGGAAAAAAAAAACATGGGACAACTTACAGGGGTAAGAGAGGGCCCTCAGCACGTAACAGAATCTGAGGAATTTCCCTCAGAGCCAATATGCCAACATGGCTCTTCTAAGGTCACTAAAAAGACCTCAGCTCAGGAAGTTCTTTTGACAGTTTCTTGTTTTAAAGTTTTATATCCTATGTTCTTAATGTTTTTTATGTTCTTAATGTTCTTTCAGTTTCTGAGTAGCATAAAAGAGGGCCACCACACTGTTATACTAAATAAGACAACACATTGGAGAAACAGGGTGTAACCAAAATAATCTCATATAATGTAAAAGGGATCCTGAATCCAGTTAAAAGATCCAAGATTCTAGGCAAAATGAAAAAAGACAAAGCAGGAATAATATTTTTACAAGAAACCCACCTAACAGACGTGGAGCACACTAAACTCAATAGACAAGGGTTTAAAATGATCTCTTCATCTTCATATAAGTCAGGGAGGAGGAGGGGAGTAGCGACATTGATCTCAACCAAAATTATATTTGAAAAAAAATCAGAACACAAAGATAAAGAAGGGAGATACAGTTTGGTACTTGGGCGGCTAGAGGGAGAAGATATTACCCTGCTGAATGTATATGCACCTCCAGGGGCTAACTGGAAATTTTATAAAAATGTATTTGACCTAATGATAACTAAAGCCCAAGGTTTAGTGATATGTGGTGGAGACTTTAATCTAAGACTGAATCCATACTGGGATGCATCAGGTAATTCTCCACATCAAAATAACACTCAAAGTAGAAAAACTCGGATGCTACTAAAAGAAATGGGAATCTGTGATGAGTGGAGGGAATTCAACCCCAGTGTAAAAGATGATACATTTTACTCAGCACCACATTCATCATACTCAAGGATTGACTATTTTTTTATGTTTAATAGAGACATTGGAAGAGTAAAAACATGTAAAATAGGACTGATGGATCTCTCTGACCACAGTCCGATCTATATGGACTTAAGCATCCAAAAACACACAAATAATACATTTTCTTGGAGGTTAAATTCAAATGTCCTGAAAGGACCACTGAAAGATGAATTGGAATCAGATATTCTCAGATATTTGAAAGAAAATGATAATGGAGAAGTACCCCCTTTAATACTGTGGGACGCATGCAAAGCTGTAACAAGGGGAAAGATTATTGCAAAACTGGCATTCCAAAAGAAATTGAGACAAGAAAAACTAATCACATTAGTCAGAACTCAAGAACCTAGAGAAAGAGCACAAAGACAACACTCACTCTAATGACTCGCTCAAAATTAAGGAAATTAAAAAACAAATAAATGAGATCTACACAATAGAAATCCAGAAGAAACTTACATTTCTGAAACAAAAATACTATGAAGCAGGCAGCAAATCGGCAAAATTACTAGCCTATAAATTGAGGAAACAACAAACGGAGAAAGCAATCTACAAAATCAGAGACCCAGTATCAAAGGAAATAAAATTTAGAATTCAGGATATTCTTAAAAGCTTTGAGAACTACTACAAGAACTTGTACTCCCTCAAAAAACATAAAAAAGCATCCGAAACATTCCTAAACACATTAAACCTTCCCCAACTTACTGAGTCACAAAGTAAAACACTACTGTCAGAAATACAACCTAAAGAATTAGAAAAAGCAATTATGAAACTTAAAGCTAACAAATCCCCAGGAGCAGATGGCTATACAGCAGAGTGGTACAAAACCTTTAAACAGCAACTATCTCCTCTCCTCCTGAAAACATTTAACTATGTCCTCCACACAGGGGAAATCCCCCCCTCCTGGAGAGAAGGGGTCATTGCAGTCATACCTAAACCTGAAAAGGATAAACTAGACTGCTCCAACTACAGACCAATCAGTGTGTTAAATCAGGACTATAAGCTTTTTACCACTATCCTTGCCAAAAGGTTAGAAAATATACTGACAGACTTAATTCATTTAGATCAAACAGGTTTTATAAGACAAAGACAGACACAAGACAACATTAGACGCACTTTACACATAATTCATCATATAAAAAAATATAACTTAAATGCAGCCATATTGGGATTAGATGCTGAAAAAGCATTTGATTCGGTTGACTGGTCTTTCCTATATAGAATCTTATCCAGTTTCAATTTTCATAACAACTTCATTAGAACTATCCAGGTATTATATAAAAAAAACCAACAGCTAAAATAAGGATTAACGGTAAATTATCATCATCTTTTGAGCTGGAAAGAGGATGTCGTCAGGGCTGCCCCTTGTCTCCACTGCTCTTTGCAATCTCCACAGAACCTCTGAGCCAATGGATAAGACAGAATCAAAAAATTCAAGGTATTACACTTGGTCAGAAGGAACATAAAATAGCACTCTTTGCTGTTGACATTTTAATATACCTGGGGCAGCCGGACACCTCTTTTCCAGAACTAATCTCAGTTTTTTCAGAGTATGGAGATTTATCGGGGTACGAATTAAACATGCATAAAACCCAAGTTTTAACATTCAACTATGATCCAAATCAATATTTACTAAGCAAACTCAAAACTAACTGGGAGATGGAATCTATGAAATATCTGGGGGTCAATATCCCGAAACAACTCAACAAAATTATAACACTAAACTATGATCCACTGGTGGCAAAAATAAAATCTGATCTAGCAAGATGGAATATGATATCATTCTTGGGTATTTCACAAAGAATTGAAGCAGTCAAAATGAATATACTTCCACGTCTTCTATACCTTTTCCAAACAATACCGGTAGAACCTCCCAAAAAAACATGGCAAGAACTGGACAGAAGGATCTCAAGATTCATATGGCAGGGCAAGAGACCTAGAATCAGATATAGAACCCTACAGCTAAACAAAGACAAAGGTGGGCTCGCGCTGCCAAATATCAGGGACTATTTTAAAGCCGCACAAATTAAAACTTTAGTAGAGATATGTAACCCAGTCTACACTGCACAATGGAAGGAGATGGAATGCCAAATAACAAGTGACATTCCCCTACAGGCGATAATAGGGAACAATGCCTTACCTAAACTTTTGAATAACACTAACCCGTGGATAGAGACCCCGCTAAAAATGTGGTTTAAGATAGTCAGAGAAAATCAAACTAAAGAACCCTATCGATTTCTGCAATGGATTGCCTATGATCAAGACTTTACTCTTAATAAAACAGACACTAGATTTAAAAAGTGGAAAGAGAACGGACTGATAAAATATTACGATTTCTTTAAAGGGCAAATTTTAACAAGTTTTGAAGATTTGAAAAAACAAGGTCTAGTAAATCAAGACCTTTACAGGTTCTTTCAGCTTAGACACCACATAAACAATATACTTAAAAAGGAGGATTTGGAAAGGGCCCAGTCAGGTGTTCTGAAGGTCTTCTTAATGGCATATAAAGGGATCCCAGGGATCAGATACATTTCTAAAATATACCAAGGTCTTCAAGACTTAAAAGGAGACAACACATCATATATAAAAGAGAGATGGGAAAAAGAGGGGAATTTCACTTTACAACTGGAAATATGGGAAAAGCTAAATAAACAACAATGGAAAAGTACCTCATCCCTGCAGTGGAGAGAATTTGGATGGAAAAATTTGGTAAGATTTTTCAGAACATCTGCACAAAACAAATTTACTCATAAGGGGTTGAATTGTTGGTGCTTGTGTGGTGAAGAGGCTGCAAATCATTTTCATGTGTTTTGGTCATGCCCAGTTATCCACCAATATCGGACCAATGTACAGACAATACTGGGGAAAATATTCAAAATAACAGTTCCCTTTTCTTTTGTAACTTTGTATTTGAGTTTACTACCGGATTCACTGGAAAGACGAGGTGAAAAATACTTATTCACTGTTTTAATATTGGCAAGTAAAAAAGCCCTAACTAAAAAATGGATGTTGAAGGACTGTCCTACACCTGAAGATTGGATTAACGTGATCCAAGACATTTACTCGATGGAAAAGTTGACATTCACACTGATACAGGACATGGATGGGTTCTTGAACTTTTGGCAACCCTGGATTGCATATGTGTCTTCCATTAGATCTAATCTTTGACAAATACCATTTCAATAATGGCACCTCTCTTTGTTCCAACTCTACTCAGATGCTATTTTATTTTTATTTATTTATTTATTTTTATTTTTTTGTTTTTTGCTTCTTTGTTTTGTTTTTGTTTTTTTGTTTTTTCTTGTTCTGTTTTTGTTTGTTTGTTTTTTTGTTCTGTTTTTTGTTTGTTTTTTTTGTTCTTTCTTTAATTTCTCTTTTTCTTTCACTTAAAAAAAGGGGTGTTGTAATAATTATTCTTCCAATGTTGTCAAAAAACAAAAAAAAGGGAACATGTGATGAAAATGTAAACAATGCAATGCTGTAATGATGTGTATACCCTTTACAAAAACTTTAAAAAAACCCAAAACACTATTTTATAACTGAAAAATTAAGGGGGGAAAAAGGGTGTATAAAATTAATGACAGACGAATTTGTACAATTGATTTTTTTCACTATATAATTTTAAAATGTAGAAAAAGATGTTATTTTTTATTGGTTATTATATATAAACTACAGAATTTACCGAAAATGTATATTGTGATACAGTACATATTGTTATAATCAAGAAAGATCACTTATATCGTGAAATAAAATTTTGGTCATATCGCACAGCCCATATACTGTATAGTCATGTGAAAAAATTAGGGCATCCTATGAAAGCCTGTGTGTCTTTTTTTTTTTTTTTTTACATATTTGCACATATGGATATTTAATATCAATTTTAACAATACTGGGAAATTCAAGTAATATAACTAAACAATTAAAACTGAAGAAAAGACTTTAAAATTTTCTGTAAAATGTAATTCTAAAAACATGCAATTTCTGGTGAGGAATAAATTAGGACACCCTCACATTTATTCACACTTAAAATGGCTAAAATCACACACAGGTGCATCACATCAGGTGCACATGATTAGAACATTGTTAGTATTTTGAAGGAGGCTTGTCCTATTTAAGCTTCAGGCATTTAGTTTGGTGTGCTCCTGACTGTTGAAGTGAGAGTGACCACCATGGTGAAATTGAAAGAGCTGTCTGAGGCCTTCAGAAAGAAGATTGTAACAGCTTATGAATCTGGTAAGGGATTTAAAAGATCTCAAAAGAATTTGAAATCAGCCATTCCACTGTCCAGAAAATAGTCTACAAGTGGAGGACATTCGAAACAACTGTCAACATACCCAGGTCTGGCCATCCAAGCAAGCTCACCCCAAGAGCAGACCACAAGATACTAAAAGAAGTCTCCAAAAACCCTAAAATGTCATCACGGGACCTACAGCAGGCTCTTGCTACTGTTGGTGTGAAAGTGCATGCCTCTACAATCTGAAAGAGGCTGCACAAGTTTAACTTGCATGGGAGGTGTGGAAGGAGGAAACCTTTACTCTCTAAGAGAAGCATTAATTAATTAATTAAATCACCCTTATTGTCATTCAACCGTACAACCAATCATGTACAGCAGAATGAGATTGTGCTTTACCTATCTACAGTGTAAATCACACACACCCCAAGTGCAGAATCAGAGGGCTGCTGCCATGCAAGGTGCTGCCACAGAGTTCCCTCCTCCATTCCATTTATTGCTGAGCACCAAGCTGGACGGCAGGAAGTTCCACTTTTATATGGTCTTCGGCATGACCCGGCTGGGATTTGAACCCCTGCCTCCCGGGTGTGGGGCGGATGCTCTACCAACTGAGCCACCACTCCGGTACTGAGCCACCACTCCAGTCATCAAGACCATGTTACATATAGAAATAGGTAGTATTAGTAAGATGGCGGCAGGGTTGGCCGGGGAATAGATGGGGGTGGCGAACTACCAGTTCCAGTAGTGACACCACCTAGAGTATAAAGGGTATGGACAGAAGGGGTTTGCTCTCTTCGTCTAGTAGACGCCCTGACCTGCAGGAGATTGTCGAAAGTCTGTAAGGTCTTGTACTATAGTTCTGTTAATAAAGGTCCATTAACAGTGCTCACGCTCTGTCATTATTGGCTCAATTATGGACACAACATTTGGCGAAGAGGTAAAAGCGGTTATGGAGAGGTCCGTTGCCAATTTTCAACCGTTTTGGGAGACACCAGGTGAGCTGCCCTTGCCTTGGTCTTGGTGGTTCGCCGCATTTACCAACTATTTAAACTAAATACACAACAACTAAAGACATAACATCTAAACGTTGCTCAGGGAGGATTTTTGCTGTTCACCAGTAACTGACTGATACACACACCGCACACAACATTACATGACTGATACACATACACTGACACACACACACTTACACTGTCTCTCTCAACTTTTGCTCCTTTGTTATTGTGTGATCTGTATTGTCTGCTAATTGTGCATTAGAGGGTTTTTTTCTATGTAATTACAATTTTGCTCAAACGAGCTTTATTTTGATTAACTATGTTTTTTCTCTCTGCCCATTGTGTCACCCCCCCCCCCATTCCCCTCTTTACCCTCCACTGTATGACAGGCGCCTTGCATGGCTGCCGCGTCATTGGGAAGCGCTTATCGAGCGCGCCCAATGTCAAGTCAAATTCCTCGTATGTTTACATGTAAACATGCTTGGCAATAAAGCTATTCTGATTCTGATTCTGATTCTATTTGGTGGCCCTGAACCTCAGCAAGCTATAGAAGCTTTATGCGAAGGCAATTTTGGTCCATAATTTGGGCATGGAAGGACAGAGGATTTTGGAAAACATAGGAGGAGCTGATAGCTTTGACGAGGTCATGGAGCTAATGGTGCGCTATTTTCGCGCTCCTGAAAACGTCACCGTACAACGCATTCAATTTCGACAGCGCCGCCAGCGGATGGGAGACTCTGTGAGGAGATTCACTGCAGACCTCCATGAGCTGGCGAGGGAATGCAAGTTTGGAAACCTGGAGGATGAAATGGTCCGGGACCAGCTGGCGGAGCATGTCTGGTGTTCCGCTGCTCGGTCGAGGCTTTTGACCTACCCAGGTGAGCTGACGTTGGCCGCTGCTATCGCACTAGCTCAGCAATTTGAGGCAGCTGAGACAATAGTGAGAGTTCTCCGAGAGAGAAACTCTCCGACCCAAGATGAGCCTCGTTTGAAGGCGCTGAATTTGGACCCTGAGGATGAGAACAGCGGGGCTGACAATTACACCTCCATGGTCAAGATTAGGTCTGCCCCAGGTCCGCCCAGATGTTTTGGCTGTGGGTCCCCTACATACCGCTATAAGTCCAGGGAATGTCCGGTGAAGGGCAAGCGTTGTGGGAGGTGTGGCTTATTAAATCACTTTGCCAGGACTTGCAAAAATTTTGAGCGGAGGCATTGACAGTGTTAGACGGGTCCCTCACCGAAGACTCCAACGATAGTTCATACTGTCTCACCAGAGACGAATGGACGGATCAGTTGTGTTGTGTCGCTGGATGGCGTCGAGGTGCCGTTCTTGGTGGATACTGGAGCGGTAATCTCTGTTCTAAACCTAGCGACAGTGAGGAGTCTGTTTCCCCACCACCGTATCAATAAACGGGCTGCACCCTACTTTGGCTACAGCATGAATAGGTTGGCTGTCTTGGGATTTCTGGAGATGGAGGCGAGGTACAAATCTGTGACACTGCTGAATGTTCATGTTATTGTCACCGCCCATGCAGCCATCATAATGGGATGCAACATGTCTTATGGACTGGGTTTTTCCATCGCCAACGACACAGGAGAGAAGTAGTCGGGCTGCGGGTTGTGGAACCGACCTGCTCCGTGTGTGGAGGATGAGGAGGTGTGGGATTCTGATTGGTCCGGCGTTTCTGGAGAAGAGCACACCCGTCGCCACGGGACGCCATCCCGGGATGGACCCGATGCCAGTGTCCATGGTACCTTTGGTGTGGGTGCTGGACGGCATGACGGAAACCCCCGGGGTGGCTAGTAAGCTCGAGGCGCCCGCACTGAGGACTGAGGGGGCGAGACCACAGAGCGCAGTGTTAAAGCGCTCCAAGCGACAGCCCTCCAAGAGGATTACGAACCAGACCCGCGAGACGACCGGTTCCAAGGAGGAAGCTCGCTTACATCGTAGTGACCCAAGGAATCAGGCCAGGGCTCCCCTGCGGACTGGTGATGGAGTCCGCTCATAAGATAAGACAAGATAAGATAAGATAAGCCTTTATTAGTCCCACAATGGGGAAATTCCAGGATTGAAGCTTGGCTGAGGAGGACCCGCGGGACCCACGAACGACGCGAGGACCAGGGGCAGCTTCAGTTGAGGACTGCTAGGGCCGATGGACATTCGGGCCTATTGGAAAGGACGTGGAGGCACCCCAACAAACTGTGCCACGTATTGGAGAGGAAGAGGCACCGCAGTTCAACCCCAGAGGCCAGGAAGAGGAGATGCTCTGGGAGGTGAACCACGAGGTGGCAATCCAGGGGGAGGGCGCTCCACAGGCTGTGTTAAATGACTGGGGAGTGTGTTTGTTAGTATGTTGTAAGTTTTATCCCTGTGTCATGTTGTATACAGTTGCTAGCCTTATTGGGGTAGGCCCCGACTATCTGCAGTAAAAGTAAAGAGATATTTTAGTAATTGACTAGTTTTAACAGATAAAATTTAGGAGGTGTTGATTATATTAAAGAAATTGTGTAATTTGTTTTGGAAAAAGGAGAAAAGTAAGTGGAAATCACTGGTTGATTAATTTGTGTGAATAGTGACAAAGAAAATACTGTTATTTAATTTGAATATGCAAATGTGTGTATTGAATAAGTGAAAGTTTGTTGTTGCTCATGTAGGAGCCGCTCAACACCATTATGATTGAAAGGTACCCAAATGTGAGGTGGGTGTGTGGGGGGGGTGCCAATAGGGGGTTAGATGTGTTTTGTCATTACAGTGGTACCTCTACTTACGAATTTAATTCGTTCCGGAAGAATTCTCGTAACGTGAAAAATTCGTAAGTAGAGGCGCGTTTTACATGTAAATGCCGTAATCCGTTCCAAGCCCCCAAAATTCGGGCATAAATTTTTTATAAATCGTAAAAACGCATCAAAACATGTAACAAATACATGTTACAATTAGATTACTGCACAATAAACATAAAATGAGAGTTTAAAATGAGAGAAAGAATAATAAAAGAGAATAATAAAAGAGAAAGAATAATAAAAATTATGTTCATTTACCCTTTAACTGCTATCGTCGTCGACGTCGTCACCATTTGCCTTCGGCGGTTCATGTTCTGATCCAAGGACGTTTGCTTTTGTCGGCTTGTAAGTGCTTCGTTTTGTTTTAATACCGTGCTGATCGTTGATGTATTACGGCCATATTCTTTGGCGAGATCAACCAAACGCATAAAGTTTTGGAAAAAAAAAAAAAAACTTCGTGGCCAATGGGATACCAGGAAGATGCTAGGCGATAGCCAATGGCAGAGCAGCTACAGGTATGTTTACGTTCGGTAAACTACGGAAGCTGCGAGGAGCGCGTACTTTTTTGTCTTTCGTATCCTGAAATTTCGTTCGTAACTAGAGGCAATATTTTCCCGTTGAGGCGTCTCGTAACCTGAAAATTCCGTATGTAGAGACGTTCGTAAGTAGAGGTACCACTGTATACTGTTCTTTGTTTGTTGTATATATATGTTCCGTCTACAGGACAGAGGTGGCCCAGCTAGCGTCCTGGTGCAGCCACAACAACCTGCAGCTGAACGCTCTGAAGACAGTGGAGATGATCGTGGACTTCAGGAAAGTCACAACCCCTCTGCCCCCCCTCACCCTCACAGGCTCTCCCATCACCACTGCAGATTCCTTCCGCTTCCTGGGCACCACCATCACCCGGGACCTCAAGTGGGAGCCGACCATCAGCTCCCTCATCAAAAAGGCCCAGCAGAGGATGTTCTTCCTGCGGCAGCTGAGGAAGCTCAAACTACCCACCAAGATGTTGGTGCAGTTCTACACAGCCATCATCGAGTCCATCCTCACCACCTCCATAACCGTGTGGTACGCAGGAGCCACTGCCAGGGACAGACTAAGGCTGCAGCGCGTCGTGCGCGCTGCTGAGAAGGTGATCGGCTGCAAGCTCCCATCCCTCCAGGATCCGTACATCTCCAGGACCCGGAGGCGTGCAGGCCGGATCATAGCCGATCCTTCACACCCTGGTCACGTACTGTTTGCCCCCCTCCCCTCAGGTAGAAGACTTCGGTCCATTCAGACTAAAACCTCCCGTCACATGAACAGCTTCTTCCCCTCTGCCATCAGACTGCTGAACACTATGTGACTTATTAGACTCTCGTGCACTACGTACAGCAGCTCAACCAGACTCATGTCAATCATCACTGTTTTCTTTTTGCATTACCGACTGCACTATGTGGTACTCCACAATATCTACTGCTCGCTAATATATTTAAAAATTGCTTGACTAGTATTACTCATTCACATTCTACATTTTATTGCATGTATAGTTTTTTATTTCTATCTTTTATTTTTATCATGTTTAATGTTGCAGCATTGCAACGAGACAAATTCCTAGTTTGTGTACTACATGAACAATGGCAATAAATCTGATTCCGATTCTGATGGTTCTGGGATTGATTTTTTTTTTTTAGAAACACAGCTTCTTTTCATTTGTTGAACTGATAAGGACAAGGCGGCAGGTTTATCCGCCTGGCCATGTAGGGGGTGCTGGTAGTCTACCCAGTGTCCCCAGCCTTGGTTGTGTGAATGGATAGGTTCATTTATTTTTGTACATATGTTTAGTGATTAGAGTGTGAGTCGGGTGATAAATTTGGGTGGGCCAACCTGTGTGCTTGCATTTTTTTGGGGGGGCGGGGGGGATGTTACATATAGAAATAGGTAGTATTAGTAAGATGGCGGCAGGGTTGGCAAGGGAATAGATGGGGGGTGGCGAACTGCCGGTTCCGGTAGTGACGCAACCTAGAGTATAAAGGGTATGGGCAGAAGGGGTTAGTCCTCTTCCCTAGTAGACACCCTGGCCTGCAGGAGAGCGCCGAAAGTCTGTAAGGTCTTGTACTATAGAATTTCCCCATTGTGGGACTAATAAAGGCTTATCTTATCTTATCTTATCTTATAGTTCTGTTAATAAAGCTCCATTAACAGTGCTCATGCTCTGTCGTTACTGGCTCAATTATGGACACAAGAGGACATACTGAAGTTTACTAGAGAGAACATAGACAAAGACCAGGACTTCTGGAATAATGTTCTTTGGACAGATGAGTCTAAAATTGAATTATTTGGACACCAGAACAGAGGACGTGTTTGGCACAGAACAAATGCAGCATTCCAGGAAAAGAACCTCATACCAACTGTGAAGCATAGAGGTGGAAGTGTCATTGTTTGGGGATGCTTTGCTGCAGCAGGACCTAGCCAGCTCACCATCACAGAATCCACCATGAATTCTATCGTGTATCAGAGGGTGCTTGAGGACCACATGAGACCATCTGTAAAAAAATTAAAGCTGAAGCGGAACTGGACCCTGCAACATGGCAATGACCCAAAACATACAAGTAAATCCACCAAGGACTGGCTAAAAACTAAGAAATGGAGAGTCCTGGAATGGCTGAGACAAAGCCCAGATCTTAACCCCATTGAGATGCTGTGGGATGACTTGAAACAGGCTGTACATACAAGAAACCCCTCAAACATCTCACAGCTGAAAGAATTCTGTGTTGAGGAGTAGGACAAACTTTCCTCAGACCGATGTCAGAGACTGGTAAATGGCTACAAGAAGCGTCTCACTGAAGTTAGTTCAGCCAAATGGGGTAACACTAGCTCTGAGGCAGTAGGGTGTCCTAACTTTTTCCTCAGAATACACATTTTTGTTGACATTTTTTGTTTAAGTGTTTTGTTTGAGTAAAACAAGGTTCATTTTTGTTATTTACCTGCAATTAAGTCACCTTCTTTTCCAGAGATACATGAAAACAAGATTAAACATCAATACGTGAACATTTCTTAATAAAGAACTTAAAATTTAATGGGATGTCCTAATTTTTTCACATGACTATGTATGTATGTGTGTGCGTGTGTGTATATATGTACATACATACATACATGCATACATACAGTGGTGTGAAAAAGTGTTCGCCCCCTTCCTGGTTTCTCATTTTTTTTCCTGTGTTTGTCACACTTAAATGTTTCAGATCATCAAACAAATTTATGTAAATATTAGACATTCATTCATTCATTCATCTTCTTCCGCTTAGTCCTTTTAGGGTCGCGGGGGGGCTGGAGCCTATCCCAGCATCTTTGGGCGAGAGGTAGGGTACACCCTGGACAGATTGCCAGTCCATCGCAGGGCCAACACAGAGAGACAGACAACCATTCACTCTCACAGTCATACCTAAGGACAATTTAGAATCCCCAGATTGATGCCAATTAACCTAACTTGCATGTTTTTGGCATGTGGGAGGAAACCGGAGAAATCCCGGAGTAAACCCACGCAGACACAGGGAGAACATGCAAACTCCACACAGATCACTGTTGGTCGGGGGCTGGGATCGGACCCAGGATCCCCCGACCAAGGGTGAGTTGCTGTGCTGCCACAGTGCTAACCACTCCACCACCGTGCCGCCTATTCGACAAAGATAACAGGAAAACTAAAGTAAACACAAAATGCAGTTTTGAAGGTGTTTATTATTAAGGGTAAAAAAAAAATCCAGACAGACAGACAGATAGATAGATAGACAGATAGATAGACTTTATTGATCCCAAACTGGGAAACTGCAGTGTAACAGCAGCATGACAGTACACAACCAAACGACAGAAACACACACAGCATAACAAAGGGATTACCCATGGAAAGTAAAATTACTAAAAGAAAGGCTATCTACATCATAGATGAACAGATGGGGACCCATATAGACACATGAATCATACCCACTGGACAATGCAGGACTATCAGGAGCAGAGTGAGATGTGAGGTACCAATTAGACTGTAAGGTGCCGTATGACAGCATAGCTATGACCAGAGTACAACATCAGAGTGACTTATTGTACAGTGAAATTGCATGTGGTAGAAAAGATTTCCTGTACCTAACCATTCGACAGCAAAGCTGTAGTAGTGGTGGTAGTGTGATGGGCTGGGGATTTTTGCTGCTTCAGGACCTGGAAGACTTGCTGTAGTAAATGGAACCATGAATTCTGCTGTCTACCAAAAAAATCCTGAAGGAGAATGTCTGGTCATCTGTTTGTGACCTCAAGCTGAAGCGCACTTGGGTTCTGCAACAGGACAATGATCCCAAACACACATGGCTTAAGAAAAACAAAATGAAGACTTTGGAGTGGCCTAGTCAAAGTCCTGACCTGAATCTGATTGAGATGCTGTGGCATGACCTTAAAAAGGCAGCTCATGCTCGAAAACCCTCCAATGTGGCTGAATTACAGCAATTCTGCAAAGATGAGAGGGCCAAAATTCCTCCACAGCGCTGTAAAAGACTCATTGCCAGTTATCGCAAACACTCCTCTCCACATGCGCACAGTGGGCTAGGGCTACTGCCCCATCTGTGAAGGCTGGCCAAGCAGGGGCCATGTCCAGTCCTGAAGCGATTGAGTGTAGACCACTGTCTCCTTGGGAGGTTGGTGCCCGGGACCTGTTGGTTGGGGTTTATCACCAGCTGTTTGTTTGGGACCTCCTTGGTCTCCCATTCCTCTTGCAATGGAACACATCATAGAGGCTTGCCCGCTCCAAAGACTGGAAGGAGGATTACACACCCTCCATACAGCAAACCAGGAGGCAACTGCTTGGCTTAAGGACTTTGCATTCGCTAAATAAATAATAAATCGCAAACACTTGATTGCAGTTGTTGCTGCTAAGGGTGGCCCAACCAGTTATTAACAGGGTTTCCTCTGGTAACATTTCTCCGTGGTGACCCGCCTCGCCAAAAATCGTACCGCCACGCCAAGCCGATATGATTTTATTAATAAAAATATATGAAACAATGACTTCCCGCAAGCGCGCACATGAACAATGCGCGTGGCCGTCATCTGCGCGGAGTTTAGAAGCGCCCCGCTCACACGAGTTTTCCAGTCAGTCAGCAAACAGTGTCTTGCTAAGCGTGACTGTCCGACAGAAACATGAGTTTATTAAAGTACTTTAAACGCGGAAAAAAATCATAAGCGGTATGTAAGCACTGGCGTTTATCATGGTTTTAACCCGCTGGAAACGGGAGCCATAATGGAAGAGTCGCTTAGCTAAGAGATGTAGTTAGAATTCAAATGCAGCTGGCTTCATATGAAGGGAAAGGCAAGGCGACTGATGAATTGCTGAGGATATATTTCACCAGCCACTACAATATCATACCTGCCAACTTTTAAAACCTGAAAAGCCTAGTAGCTAGCCGGGGTCCAGGGGCCGCAGGCCCCGGTAGGTCCAGGACAAACTCCTGGTGGGGGGTTCAGGGGGGCGAAGTCCCCCGACGCCAAACAAATATTAGCATTAAATCAAGTTAAAATGTGGCTAACAACCTCATATTTCTTCAATAATCATGTTTCTATTTTTCTTACGAAGAATGTAGAAAGTTTGCCGCTGGTGTCACTGGCATTGGCATTCAACTTGTGTTTTTTCGTTCCCACGTGGTCTTTCACATTGCTAATTCCTCCATGTCCGATCGAAAAATCTTGTCTACACAAAGTGCAGTTGGCGTAATTTTCACCCTTTCTTGAGCGAATAATAATTCCTGGAAATGCTTTGGAGTATTCCTCACGAAAAGACTGTAATTTTCGTTTGGGTTTCACACTCATTTGAGATTTTTCTCCGGCAGATTCCATGATGAAAACGTACACAATGCTGACCTAATTCCTTCGCGATTCCAAATGGAAACAATGGCTCCAGGGATGTGATTTGGGGTTGGGGAAATTATCTGAAAATTTAGCAGGGGGTCTGGGGGACTAAGTCCCCCAGTGGAGTCCGGGGCAGTGCCCTGGTGGGGGGGCAAGGGGGTGAAGCCCCCCGAAGCTCCTGGGTTTTTATGATTTTTTAAGTACCAGAACTGTGCTTAAATGACATAAAACAAACAGCTGAATGCCACTTATTACTGTATAATATTGACTTATGTTCCAAGAAGATAGCATTCCTAAAATATTCCAACAAGCATTATCCATCACATGCTTTAACACTTGATCAAATCAAAATCAGTTAATTTTATCTATTCCATAATAGAAATAAAATTCCAACATACCATTACTTTTTATAATTTCAGCATTCATTTCAGATCACCAGTTTCAATCTCCATTGAGTCTTGAGCAGTTCATTTTGCACAATCACTGATGTAGCTAAGTCTTAGAAATATTCAAAAGTTATGAGTCAATGTCCACGGTGCACTGTCAATTTCAAACTGTTTGGAATCATAAAAGTAATCTAACTAAATTGTTTTGCTATTTTTTTCTCCTCAACATCAATGTCAGGGCGCTGCAGGAGTTTTAGGGGATGGTTAACTTTTATAACCGTTTCCTCCCCCGCGCAGCCCAGCTCATACAGCCGTTGTACGCCGCACTCAAGAAACGGAAACCGGCGGACAGAGTCGACTGGACTCCTGAGCGGGAGCAGGCGTTCTCTGAGGTTAAAACAGCTCTGGCAAACGCTGCACTACTGGCGCACCCAGACCCGGTGGCTCGGACAGCACTCACTACCGACGCCTCGGACATGGCCATGGGGCCATCGTGGAGCAATGCGTCGCCGGTTCTTGGCAGCCGCTCACCTTTTTTAGCAGGTCTTTGCACGACAGTGAGCGTAAATACAGCGTGTTCGACAGAGAGTTACTGGCTCTCCACCTGGCCATACGCCACTTCCAGTTCTGGCTGAAAGGGCGCACCTTAGGCTCAGACCTCTCGCACATGCACAATACACCTACAGGAAGCAGGGCCGATTGCCTTTGTTCTAAATTTAGATACAATTCCTAGCGATCTCGTGTTTGGAATTGCTTTCGTGTTTTTTTTACAATTTAAAATTTTTGACTGAATTTTTAGTGAAAAAACGTAATTTTGATTAATAAAGCCGTAACCCAGAATGGGGTCTTGAAAACCGGAACCATTACGGCAAAACCGGAGTAGTTGGCAGGTATGCAATATTAAGTTATGAGACTGGCAATTTCTCTCTTTTTTCGCACAAGCAGGCGTGCCGTTTTTGTTCTCCAGCGGTAGTGACAAAGCAACAGCTAAAAACGCTAGCTCTAAACTGAGGTCCTTCAGCGGCTGCCTAGAGAGACGCCTGATGAGAAAGCCTGAGCACACAACTATAACAGCCGTTGCTAAACGACTGGGAGCCATTTATGTCTGCACTAAGTGGCCAGGACCCACTTAGTGAATGAAAAACCCACATGAAGGAGTGGTTTCGTGTGCTGTATTGAACAAAACCCCAAAATGTGTTAATGGGAATGAATGAAGTGTGTATGTGTATGTGTGTGAAACACCCGAGCTGTCAGGGAGCGAAGGACCCAAAGGCTCCCTGATGCGCCTGATGGAAAATAAATATGTGCATTTTTTTTTTAACCAAATAGCCAAATTAGGAGGTATTTACTTGTATTATTAGCATATTTGTAATTTGTGTGTATTTTCTACTATTGAATAAAAAAAAAAAAGAATCGAATTGTAGGCGCTTCCCGGCCAGATATTGTGATACGAGGAGACCGACTCCCGGCCGTTAGTCACTTCGCAACTATAACTGCCTAAACAGATCATTCTGTACATGAACACATATTGTGGTGAATTATGTCTTTAGAGTCTGCTACAGTTCCCTATTATGTACCTGGCAGGTTAAGATGACCGAAATTCACAAAGTCAGTGACTTTAATCTGTCAGCAGCCTTCAGACAAACTAAACGTGTCAACATTTGATTTCAAAATAAGGGAGGTTTTTCCTGCTGTCTGGGTGGTGAGGAGATTTCTAAAAAAAAAAAAAAACTATAAATATAAAGCAATATTACCCCCGTGACCCGAAAAGGATTAAGCGGAAGAAGATGAATGAATGAATGAATGAATGAATTACAACAGAAATAACGGCATCCTTGGTCATTTAAGTTAATTTATTTCATTAAATACAATTTTATTAATATTTTTTCTTTGTAATCAGAGTTAAATTAAAACAATGTTCGGTGGTGGCCGGAAAGGCCGTTGGCGCAGATTGGCTGCCACGTTTCCGTCAGCCTGCCCCAGGGCAGCTGTGGCTGCAGAAGTAGCTTGCCACTACCATTGTCTGTCTGGAGTGAATGAATAATGTACCTATTTGTAAAGCGTCTTTGAGTATATATGATAAAGCGCTATATAAAATCGATGTATTATTATTATTATTATTATTAAATTATTGTTCTGTTCTGACTGCAAAAGTATGGTCAAAAATGTAAACTATAGTAAGGAAAAAGTAAAAAAAAATTACCACAGTCTGTTTCAAATTTATCTAAAAAAAAAAAAAAACAACCCAGTAATATTATTTAAAAAAAACAGACAAAAATTAGTCATAAAATAATCCACAAATTTATAATAAAGTTTCAAATGTACAAGAAAAGTCAATTTTATTTATTGATCCCAGTTTGGGATCAATAAAGTACATCTATCTAATTTTACAAGAGGAAATTACAAATTTGAGGAACATGGTTTCAACTTTAGATTTACAGAGAAAAGTAGAAAACTATAAGAAAATTGTTATAAAGTTTTGAGAAAAACCTCAAACGTTGAAGACTGAAGTCATTACTCAAGTTTTTAAGTGGGTGCTCTTTGTACCCTTAAGTAGAAATTTTTGGTTGCCTACTTTTAATTATTAATTTCAAAGCACTGCTTTTACATGAGTAGAATTTCTGGTTACTATACCCACCTAATCATATAATTTAAGTATGCTTGAATACATTGCTATTATGAATGCTTCTTTCCCTTCCCTACTCTCTCAATGGAAAAAAAAAGAAACATTAGGATAAAAATACAAAAAATACACATATTTTTGTCATGTATGTAAACCATGACAAAAAAAAAATCCTACAGGACAAAACATGACACTTGATGTTTTCTAACCTGTTTGTATACCACCATAGACAGAGAGAGAACCTGAATTAGACAGAACTCAGAGAGGGCAAGATGAGACAGAAGAGAGGAGCCAAGGAGAAGGAAGTGTTCAGGCAGAGGAAGGCGAGAAGGATAACACCACTAAAAAGTCGAAACACAGGATGTCTGGGTGGGACCCCAACTGGCCCAATATTCAAGCCTCGGTTGTACAATACTTCAAATGGTAAGTTCCATATGCAACATTATGGTGTAAAATTTTAAAAAGAAATAAACAGTATAAAATTAACATGTTGTCACCGCGCCAAGGTCTTTAAGCCAGAGGTAACACTGTATTAGGTTTAGGGGCAATCACTTTTTCACACAGGGCCATGTAGGTTTGGATTTTTTTCCCCTTAAAGGCCAAATGTCACGTAACAGGGTACTTTAAATATCTTGAAACTAGATATAAAAGGGAACCGATCCGTTCGGGTCTTGGTGCATATGCTTCAGTAACAACGGAATATTCGTTAATTTAAAACTGCTGCGCTTGGCCTGACACGGCCCCTGGAATCGCCTGGGGAAGAAGGCGGAAGTGACGAAATTGATTGTACCCTAGTTTGATGCTTGGGGTATTTCAATTGATTGTTTATATGGAGACTGGAAGGTTGAAGTGAGCAACAAGAAAGAAAAAATTGGATATTTCACCCATACCTTAAAACGGGACTATCAGGGACAGCTGGGTAATAAGGGACACTTCTCTGGGAAATGTTTTCATACCTGTCAAGTGAGACGTTTTCGCCATACTTCAACACCGTAAAAAGCGGCTATAAGGGACGGCGGAGCAACAAGGGACACCTCTCTGGGAAATGCCCCAAATGCAACTCGTGTTGTTATTGTCAAATATTTTAAGGATTCATGGATATTTGACAATAACAACACAACTCAGCGTCCGGCACAAAATAAAAAAAAAAAGCAGAATTCTGTATTTGTCAGGCGATCTCTCTCTGTTCCACAACCGCTGCACAGCTGAACGTGTTAAACCACTGTCCTAATGACTTCTCATTGTAGTGAGAATAGCTCACGCTGAGCGATCTGCCCGCCCCGACAATCAGACTAATGATTGACTCCACACTTCTCATTGTAGTGATAATAGCTCCCGCTGAGCCATCTGCCCGCAGCGGCCATCAGACTGATTGAGTCCACACTGTAGTGCGAATAGCTCAGGCTGAGCCATCTGCCAGCACCAGCTGTGGGGGATCACACACAGGACGTGCTTCTCAACACACTCAATTTTTTTTTTCCGTATATTTTTCTTTTGGGCGTACAGAAATGGCAATACGCCCGTTTCTGCTAAAATTGCATTTTCCCCGTATTTTCCTTAAAATATTTGACAATAACAACACGAACTACATTTAAAACATTTCCCAGAAAAGTGTCCCCCACCACTCCGCCGTCCCCCACAGCCGCGCTTGGCACCAAAATACGGCGAAAACGTCTCACTTGACAGGTATGCGCCTCCATTTTCATATTGATCTGGTCAAATTCTTGACAGCAGCGGCTCTCCTCCACTGTAATAATAATGGCTTCCGAAAAATCAATATTTACGGGGCGCCCTCGACAGACCCCCTTCGGCTTCGCAATTCTGGAGGCGATTAATGTCCAGTTCAATGACATTTTCCACTGGTTCTGCTCTCTGGTCATCGTTGGAACTGTTGTCATCAGACAAAGCATCTGATTCCGTCTCGGACGGCTCGAACCTGTAAGGTTCAATGCCTCTGTCACTGTCTGAACCACTGACAAAAAAAAAGACAAAAAAAAAAGACAAAACTAAACTAATTTGTTCACAATCGCTGTCACTTTCCGTCATGATTGTCCAATGTTGATAAGTGTGAATGTGGATAGGCAGGGCAGCCAGGGTACAACTGGTGATGTCAAAAACATGGGCGTGGTCTGGACTGGCTGTCACAAGCCAGCAAGCAAGGTGGGGCCTTCACCTGGTGTATTTTGTGCAATTATGTAAATACAGGTGGGTGATATGGTCTCCGGTATGAATATTTGGTTTAAGCTATGTGTATTTTATCTAAATTCGTTGTCATTTAGAAAAAAAAATTACGTGACATTTGGCCTTTAATCATAAACACCTTCATTTAAAAACGGCATTTTGTGTTTACTTGTGTTATCTTTGTTCAATATTTAAATTTGTTTGATGATCTGAAACATTTAAGTGTGACAAACATACAAAAAAATGAGAAATCAGGAAGGGGGCAAACACTTTTTCACACCCCTGTATAGCCAGTCGTGAAAAAATTTGGACACTCCTTTAAATATTCAGTTCTTTATTAAGAAATGTTCATATATCTATGTCTAACCTTGTTTTTGTTTTTATTTGCATTTTTTAACATTTATTTTAACCATTTTAAGTGGGATTGAATGTAGAGGCGTCCTAAAAAAGATGGGGGGATGTACTAATTTATTCCTCACTGTTTGCTTAGAATTACATTTTACAGAAAATTTGAAAAGCCTCCAATTCCTTTTTAATTGTTTAGTTGTATTACATGAATCTCCCAGTATTTTTAACATTGATATTAAATATCCATATGTCCAATTATGTTTAAAAAACACACAGTGTCCTAATTTTTTCCACATGACCGTGTATACGTTTTATATATATAGTCACACTATGTATATAGTGAAGATATTTACTTTTTAAACACTTTTATTAATGATGCTTTCATGAGACATTCATTTTCCCTGAGATTCAGTCTGAGTTGCTACAGTAAAGACAATCAGGAATAACTGAATAACTGCCCAATAACTTGGGCAGCTCGGTGGTGCAGTGGTTAGCACTGTGGCAGCACAGGAAAAAGGTCATGGGTTTGTCCCACCCCCTGACAACTGATGACCCATCTGTGTGGAGTTTGCATGTTCCCCCCATGTCTGCGTGGGTTTACCCCGGGTACCCCGGTTTCCCCCCACAGGCCAAAAACATGCATGTTAGGTTAATTAGAGACTCTAAAGTGGCCCTAGGTGTGAATGTGTGTGAATGGTGAAGGGATTGGCACTGCACTGTGGATGCCTCATCCATCCATGTGGATGCCCTGAATTTCCCTCTGGGATTAATAAAGTATATAAAATATTAAAAAAACAATATGTCTGAGGCTATTACAAGGTGTTAAAGTAAACATGTGGATTGACAATTTGAAATGTTCTTACTTTGGAATGAAACAGTGGAGATCAAAATCAGAAAACAATGTATTAATACTTGATTTATTCTGAAATATTGTTATTCTTCATTGTTCAGAATTTGACAGAATATTAGCTGTGGCTATACCACTGCTGTACTAGTATGTTTTTTTTAAATAACCAAGGCACTTCAACACAAACATTTATTTTGTTAAAAAAAAAAAGTGAGCAAAATTAGAGGACAGTGACCACTGTGTCAGAAGCTTCAAACAATGTTTTTTAGGGGTACAGCATTCAAAAATTCATAGGAATTGTAGAGTCCCTTGCTTTGAATGACTTCAGCACATCTGCGCCTACAGGACATCACTAGTTTCTCACACTGCTCTGGTTTGGGGGACAGGATTATACGGAGACTTTCAGTGGGGAATCGGTTCAACACTGCAGCTGAAATTGCTCACCAGTTCACTGCTGAACAGGGCAAGGATCTGTCTCGGCACTAAGTGTCTCACCTTTTAAGACAATCTGGACTCAAAGCTCACTCTGCAGTGACCGAAACTCTCATCGGCAGAAAGAATAAAAAGGTTAGACTTGCCTTTGCTGAGGAGCATGTTGTGTGGACAGAGAACTGGTTCAGTGATGAGAGGAAGTTCAATTTAATTGGGTCTGATGGGAAACAATATGTTCGGTGTCAAATTGGGAAAAGACTGAACCCAAAGTGTGTAAAGAATCAGTTAAATTTGGAAGAGGAAGTGTCATAGTGTGGGGGATGTTTTCTGCAGCTGGAGTTGGGCCCCTTGTACAGCTACATGGCAGGGTGAATGCAATTGTGTATGTGAACCTCTTTTGGTGACATGCAATTCCTTCACTGCAATTGTCTCCCAACCAGCCCGCAATTTTCATGCAAGACAATGCCCCCTGTCACACTGCAAAACGGGTTCAACAGTTCCTGGAATCTAATAATATTGAAACAGTGAAATGGCCAGCCCAGAGTCCAGATCTAAACCCCTTAGAGAATCTCTGGAAAATCCTTGATGACAAAGTAATCGCTAAGAAACCCACTACATTTATTGAACTGTGGAAGAGACTGAAGAAGAATGGACCAAGATCAAACCAGAGCAGTGTGAGAAACTAGTGATGTCCTGTGGATGCAGATGTGCTGAAGTCATTCAAAGCAAGGGCCTCTACACTTCCTATTAATTTTTAATGCTATCACCCTAAAAAAAAAACCCAAAAACATTTGTTTAAATTTTCTCTTCTAACACAGTGGTTACTTTAATTTTGCTCACCATTTTTTTTTAACAAAATAAATGTTTGTGTTGAAGTGCCTTGGTTAAAAAAAGCAAGCTAGTACAGCAGTGGTATAGCCACAGATGATATTCTGCCAAATTCTGAACAATGAAGAATAACAATATTTCAGAATGAATCAAGTATTAATACACTGTTCTCTAATTTTGATCTCCACTGTAATAATCCAAAGAAAATCCAGTGATCTACAGTCATTAATGTGTAAATGAACTGATGTTTTCGAATGGGTTATACTATGAACAGATTTAACTTTAATTAGATCATTATCTGTTAATTATTTAAAGGTCACCTTACTAAAACTGATTTCTATAAAATACAAGGTAAAGTGTAGCCACATCTGAACCATTACATCAGTGTCAGACTGAAGAGCTGTGCTCAAAAAAGATGTTAATCACAATGTGACAAAATACAAAGGAGGCCATCAAAAATCGTCCATCATAAGGGGCCTCTTAAACGGCAGCATAAAGACAGAGATAATGGGAAGACTTGGGAGGTCCCTGGAGGGAGACGCCTTTGAAAATTGGGGTCAGCAGCATCTATAGAAGGAGCTCATCTTCCTACCCCATCTCCTCCCCCAGCCGCTCCAGCCTAATGATTTTTTCTGTTGTCTTACAGTATTACTGTATTTTCCAACATGTACCCTGTTTATATAACCCTCCACCTCGTGTCCTCCTGTTCCTCGGTCTTCTGACACACAAACCCCAGCAGGTGCTGGACACACTGGGGAGACTCGGCGTCTAATTGGTCAGTGGTGGAGTCACAGCTGTTGCCCCCCAACCATAGCCTGGTATGAGCTCTAGTGCCTGCCCCACAATCGACAGCTCGCCATTGTTCTCCAGGGAGGCACAGCTCAGCTCCAATCTATTATAACACTAACCCACACCAGCCGTACAGTGCATGATCCCCAGCCAACTCCTCATCAAACGGGAATGTATTAACACTGTCAGTCACTGAATTTAAACTTCAAAGTGACGCAACCCTAAGTCTTAATCTGCCCTGTTCTCTTTCAAACTGATTTCCTGCTCAACTTTCACTTCCAATCTCTTAATAATGTTCCCAGTTCGGTTTCTGCTTCTCCCAGGCTGTGCCAAGGTCAAAGAAAAGGCAGACTTACAGCAGATCACACATACACTGCGTCAAATGAGCTCCAAATAAGAGGGTAAAAACACCGGCCTGCTCCCATCCTCCACACACTCTGGTTCTGAGTACAGTTCAAGTTTGATAACATTTAAGAAGTAAGTAAAAGTGTTATTTTTCCCCAATTTTATATGCTTTAAAAGTTTAGTCTTCAAAAAAAGACCACATCTCAACCTTTCTGTCAAATCAGAACTAACATAAACTCATCAAACAACACAACAGATGACTATGAACAAGCTATAGAAACTAACCTTAATTTAATTAGGTCTTTCCTGGGAGTAGGGGTACAATGGGCAGTTATAGGGAAAGATCAGTCTGCCCATTAGAGTCTGGGCTCACTAGAGTGTGGATGCTGCGTGATGCTCAGACAAACAGCTATTTACGTCTTGACAATAGGCAGCGCTAAGTCAGCCTGGTGTATCCAAAGCAGCGCCTTAATGAGGAGGTCTAAAACACCCCCCATTAAATTGGCAAAATGAAACAAACAAGAATTACAAGAATGTGAATGCTTAAATGCATCTGTGAGTCATAGCACTCTGAGTGAATTTGTCAAGCAGAGTGACTTACAGATATCCTGCAATGAATATTAATCCTCCTTCATGAATATTTCTATTATAGAGAAATCACTCTGGATCGCTGAAGCCAGGAGTGACATACTTAAGTCATCATCTTCCATTATGCAGTGAAGTGAAGAGAAAATGTGAATGAACGGGGGCCACATGTTAATAGAAACAGCAGAAATGCACTTCAGTGAACCTGCTCTCCTGTTACTGCTCTTTTTTCACTCACTGGGTGGAGCGAGGTATCTAAGAGACTCACCTGACACTGAGATCCTCATGGAGGCCTCCAGGGGCCGATTGTTATCCAGAGCCTGGCTTAGCTGGATCTCTCCTGTGCTTTGGTTCAGCAGCACCAGGTTCAGCTCATTTCCCACTTCGAACCTGTAGTAAAGCTGATCTGAGATGTCAGGGTCATAGGCCGGGATGCGTCCAATCACTCCGGTGGGGAAGCTACTTGATTTGTCTGTCACATAGTTATTGAAGATGATCTGGAAGTTTTTGAGCACCGGCACATTGTCGTTCTTATCAACGAGTTTGATGTGGACTGTGGCGCGGCTGACCAGAGGGGCTGAGGTGGCCTGGACCACAATGATATACTCAGACTTCAACTCATAGTCCAGGTCGATCAATGCAGTCAGCTCACCGGAGAAGATGTCAAGCTGGAACACTTCTGGGATGTTCCCCTCCACAATCTGATACATAATCTGCGCATTGCTGCCTTCATCTGGATCCGTGGCCGATATGTGTGCCATCACGAGGCCTATGGGGGTGTTTTCCTCCACCATGATGTCAAACTCATCTTTCTCAAACACAGGAGGGTTATCGTTCACGTCTAGGATTGTTACCTGAATGTTTACTGGGGTTTTCAAGGGAGGAACACCTTTATCTACAGCAAAGGCCTGTAGGCTGTACACAGGCACGTTTTCTCTGTCCAGTCTGCGCATCGTGCGAACAATGCCAGATGTGGATTCAATTATGAAATCACCATCCCCATCATCTCCACCCTGGAAAGTGTAGAAAACACGCCCATTGAGCCCCGAGTCTCTGTCGGTGGCAGAGACCTGGACAACGCTGGTGAAAGGCTGCACATCCTCCATCACGGTGCCCACATAGTGGTCCCTGAGGAAGCGAGGCGGGTTGTCGTTAACGTCATTCACTAGTATCTCCAGGTAGGTGGTGTCAGACTTCTGTGGGATGCCATTATCCCGAGCAGTGATGGCCAGCGTATAGGAAACCTGGTCCTCATAGTCGAGCTCCATCTGCGTGGTGACGGCTCCTGTGTCTGGGTCGATGTCAAACTGAGGGATGCTATCATCCATATAGTAGGTGATGCGCGCGTTCTCACCCGTGTCTTCGTCTGTGGCACTTATTACAACCACAGTGGTGCTCACGGGCCTATCCTCATTGATGTTGACTGTGTAGTGTGAGCTCTGAAACACAGGTCGGTGCGTGTTGGCGTCAGTGACGTTCACATACACCTTAGCAGTGTCAAAGCGGGTGCCATCACTCGCAGTAACCGTGAGGACGTACTGCCGTTCTAGTTTGTAGTCTAAAGGCAGTGCAAGTGTAATAAGCCCGCCTCCGCTCTGACTTGTGATGGAAAACCTGTTGCGGGTGTTTCCACTGGAGATTTGGTACGTCACCACGCTGTTTATGTCCTGGTCCACCGCGGACACTGTCACCACACTGGTCCCTATGGCTGCATCCTCATTCAGTCGCATATAATACGCCTTCTGAGTGAACTCTGGGTTGTTATCGTTGACGTCCAGAATCGTCATGCTGATGCTGGCTGAAGATGACATGACTGGGTAGCCGTGATCACGTGCCTCCACTCCAAAGTTGTAAAAGTCCACACTCTCCCTGTCCAGCTCTGCTGCCACCACAATCCACCCAGTGCTGTTATTGATGGAGAAGGGAAAGTTTGGCGTGGTATCGGTGAGGCAGTACTGCAGCCTAGAATTTTCTCCTGAGTCTGCATCCACAGCTTGGATGTGGATGATGGAGTAGCCCAGTGGCACATTTTCCAACACGGTGGCCTGAAATGGGGTGCTGACAAAAATGGGGGCATTGTCATTAACATCCAGAACCTGCACCGTGACCAGGCCGCTGATGTTGGACAGTGGAGGCCGTCCTCCGTCCTGAGCTCTGATTCTTAGTGTGTACTCCTTGTTGGCCTCATAATCTAGGTGGCTCACCAAGTCCATTTTACCTGTCTGAGCGTCAATATAGAACTGGCCGCGGGTGTTCCCGCTCATGATGCTGAAGTGAACAACAGCATTGCTCCCTCTGTCCTCATCTGTTGCGGTGACCTGCAGGATCTCTGTGTTAGGGGACATGTCTTCCGGCACCTGGACCACGTAGCGTTTCTCGCTGAACTGAGGAGCATTATCATTGTCGTCCTCCACCACGATGTGAACAGTGGCGGTGGCGCTGCGGGGCCCGGGGTCACGGCCTTGATCGTTTGCCTCAACTAATAGCATATAGGCCTCCACCTCCTCTCTGTCTACCAGGCCTTTAGTGCGGATCACACCCGACCTCGAATCGATCTCAAACACATCGTTGGAGCCGTTATTGTTGAGGATGTGGTATAGGATGTTGCCATTAGCTGGGGCATCCCCGTCTGTGGCCCTGACAGTTAACACCTCATAGCCCATTTCTAAGTTCTCCCTGATGCTTTCTTTATAGTCCTGCTGTTCAAACACAGGGTTGTGATCATTAGTGTCACTGACCGTAATAGTGAGGGTGGCCATGGCTGTACGACGGGGTGTGCCGTGGTCCACTGCTGTCACACGAAACACATGGGTGTCTTTTGTTTCCCTGTCCAGCACCTCTACTGTAGAAACAGCCCCACTGGAAGGGTCCACAGCAAAAAGATTATTGGAGCGACTGTCAAAGAGAGCTTCTATGAAGTACTCCAGCCGGCCTGCCTCCCCCTCATCCACATCCACTGCTTTTAAAGCAACAACAGGAGTCCCAGCTGGCTTATTTTCTGCCACAGACACTTGGTACATCGGGGGCTGAAACTGGGGACTGCTGTTGATGCTTCTCCTCCTCCGGCTGACGATCCCTGAATCAGACTGCGCTGCTCTCTCTAACAGCCTCTGTAAGTGGCCCTGCCTGAAGGGACCCTGCCCCACTCGCCAGTGAACAGAGATGGGTCTCACTTTAAGATTAGGCTCGTTTCCCGTCACTACATCACAAAGCAGGTCCAGCTCCTGAAGCGTGTCCCGTCTCCAGCACAGAGTCTCGGACACAAATAAGTCCCCCCCAGAGAAGTAAAACTCACGGCTGTTGGCGACTTTGCAGTGGACTGGGTGACTAGGGAGCAGGTCTGTAAGTGAAAATAAAGCCGAGTCTGCTTGGTGGCACTCGGAGCTGTGATGGCTGTGCGCCTTAAATAAACTGAGCACCTCCATATCCCACTGAGGTTTTCTTTTGCGCTTGTTAGAACAGTTCCTACCGTGCACGTGCACCTCGTACCGGCTGGTGAGGAGGTGCCTGTATCCGGAGTCCGTGCAGTCCACCACTGTGTACAGCGTGAACGGGTTCGAGTGCAGCAAAGGGCACTTCATGGAGTCCCGGACGAACACAGCGCCCGCCGCCGGGTCAGTCTCCAAGAAGCGCTCGGCGAATCCAGGCACGAGCACCTGATCCAGAGCGCAGCGCGCGCCCCGCGCCCCGCCGGCCACCAGCGTCCCCCTCCCCGCGTCCTCACTGACGTGAACGGTGTGACAGTGCGCCAGCGACACCAGTTCACACCACCACAGTATGAGCAACGGATCCCATTTAACGAAGTGCATCGCTCCCCAGTTTGCGCTCCGCCGGGTCTCCGAGTGGGAATGTCTGCCGCTCTTTATTCCGTCAAACTTTCCGCCTGCGAGTTTCCCTCCGTCGCCGAAGAGCCATGCTCTTCCCTGCGGCGCACCTCTCTCCTGGTCCGGCTGGGGCGAAGAAGGTGAGTCCGCGGTAACCTTGGCTGGAGCCGCCGCTCACACGCACACGTTCGCCCACCCACGCAGACGTCAGCGGCAGATCCACATCCACTCAGTCCGCGCAACTCCGCTCCACTGATAAAGATGGCTCCTGCTCCCTGCGCCTCGAGGCTCCTCATTATGAACCTGTGTGTGCGTGTGTGTGTGTGCGTGTGTGCGAGGGAGAGCGAAAGAGAGAGAGAGCGCGCATGTAGACCTACTAAAGCACACTGAACTAAAATCAGCTTAATTTTATTTTTATTGTCCTTTTTGCATTGCGATCCATCCATCCATCTTCTACCGCTTTTCCGGGTCACGGAGGCAGCAGTTCAAGCAGAGAAGCCCAGTCTTCCCTCTGCCCAGCCACCTGCTCCAGCTTTTTTTTTTTTTTCATTGTGATGTTTTAGTTTCCCATTTACTGCGTGCCAAGAAAGCACCTTTAAAATTTGAAAGAGCAGAGAATGGGAGAGAGACGATGATCTGAAGCTCTTAAACTCCGTTAATTTAACATGAAACAACAGCAACATTCACTCTTGGATTGGGTCTGCTTGACACTGTTGCTTTCACGGAACTAATTCTTGTCCAATAAATACGGGAAAAATGCTTTTGCAAAAAATAATTATTGTGTAACAGGTGCCTTCTTTCCATTACCTTGGCAGTACTATCACAGAAGACTTTAGATGTGGGAATGAGATCAAAAGAAGGATTGCAGTAGCCAGATCAGCTTTTTTTAAAAAAAAAACTGGAGAACATTCTCAGGAATGGAACACAAAATATGAAGACCAGTGTGGTGTGTGTGTGCTGCCGTACCCGCCCCTGGTGTGACGTCAGGTGGGCACGGTCCTTGTATATAAATAGTTCTGTTCTCATAATAAAGGTGTGGTTTGTTGGTGTTGATGGTTCCTATAAATGAGACTCTGCTCCTTACTTCTTACACACAGCATTTGGCAACAAGGATAAACTTATAGCGGCGTATGGGCTACCTCAAGCCCCAACTCCATTTCTGGAGTACGCGGGAGAGCCAGTAATCCTGTGGCCAACGTGGCAGGCCGCATTTGAGGATTACATTGAGGCGCTGGGTTTGAGCGGACTCGACAGGAGACGTCATCGATCGCTTCTGACCCACCATCTTGGCGCAGAGGGCCGAAGAATTCTCGCTTCATTGGGAGAAACGGATGGGTACGAGGATGCTGTCAAGCGACTGGCCGAATTCTTCACCCGGCAGATGAGGACCACACGAAGCTGTGGGTGGCAGGAGTGACGCTGAGAGCCCCGAGGGAGAGCAGCTATGACTGGGTATGGTGACAGCACAGTGGAGCTCCTGGAACGAGGGTGCAGGGAGCAGTGATGGAATGCCCGAGTCAGAGAGTGACGCTGACCAGAGCGAAGCTGAGAGCCCCGGAAGAGTGCAGCTACGACCGGACATGGTGACAGCGCAGCGAAGCACCTGGAACAAGGGCGCTGGGAGCAGCGGTGAGGTGCCTGGGTCGGGAAACGATGCCGATGAACAGGCTTTGGTTTTCTCCAGAGTGCGGCAACAGGGGGCTGGACTTTTTGAAACTATGACGACGATGTTGAAGATGGTCGGGAGTGGACCGATAGGCACGCAAGGACGGTGTGCTGGACAGCAGCACCGGGGGGCCAGAGGAGAGAAGCGGTTGATGGCGAGAGGAGACATTTTTGCAGGGGAGGAGGGTGGCTTTGATCCTGGGGGCAGACGCCGGCCAAGGGCACACATGCCGTGGGGTTGCCCTGGGCCTCTGAGCCAGTTTTGTCCATGGTTGTCCAGGGACTGTGGAATAACATAAAGTCTCATATGTAAATATATGTATATATTCTGCTGGTGTGCAAGAGAGGATGTGTGTTATGGGATTATTTTATGTTTTAGAGACATGGTCCATTTTTGTTATTCTTTTGGATGAGTGTGTTAAGTAAAATAAAATAAACCATAAAATAGCCTATGATTCATGATTCCTTGTTCCTTAGCGCATGATTCGGGTCCTAAATTGGGGAGGGTCTCGACTGTGTGTGTGGTTTGCACTTGTGTAAGGGGGAGGGGAACTGTGGTGTAGTGAGTGTGGTGTGTGCTGCCGTACCCGCCCCTGGTGTGACATCA
Source organism: Pholidichthys leucotaenia (assembly GCA_020510985.1). NCBI lineage: Eukaryota > Metazoa > Chordata > Actinopteri > Cichliformes > Pholidichthyidae > Pholidichthys > Pholidichthys leucotaenia. The sequence goes on along the minus strand of CM035837.1, from coordinate 120,473,053 downwards.
GGCGGGCATAGCCCTTGTATATAAATAGTTCTATTCTCATAATAAAGGTGTGGTTGGTTGGTGTTGATGGTTCCTATAAACGAGACTCTGCTCCTTATTTCTTATACACAACAACTAGGATGTTTGTTTATAAGTATGGGTTTTTAGTTCCCTTTGTTTTATGTGTTCTTAAGTTTACCTTGTATTTTATGTGTTTTAGCTCCATTGTTTCCTCAGTGGAGATCCTCCTGCCGGATGCTGCTTGGCCCATCTGCAGGGGTGTTGGTCTCGTGGGTCGCTCTAGCTTGGGTGGGTGGGGGCTTTATGCCACTGCCTGCAGCTGTAGTGTGGGCCCTGGCCTGTCCTGGTTGGGGTGGCCTCTGTGGCACGCCCTGTGGTTATGGACTGTGTGATCTCTCAGCATGGGGGGCTCCACAGGATGGTTGCTCCTTCACATGGTTCCTCAGTGCCGAGCAATGTCTCTTTCATTTTTTATGTGTGTAAGAGAAGTAAGGGGTAGTGTATGTGCCTGTGTGTGTGTGTGTGCTTTGTGGGTACGTTTATGGGAGGTTTGGAAGGGGTGGGGATGTATTGTGCAAATATATGTAATTAAATTTGTCTACTGTTTTTATCCATGTAAAGCATTTTGCACAGCATCCAACGTTTTAAAAGTGCTATACAAACAAAGTTTGATTGATTGAGGATATGTGCACTGAGCTGCTATGTTTATCTTGCATTGATGTATGGAGGTGAATCTTGGTCAGTGACATCTGACGTGAAAAAGCGTTTGGAGAGTTGTGAAATGTGGTTCTTAAGGCGAATGCTGAGGATTCCTTGGACAGATCAAGTGAGTCATGATGAGGTGCTAAGAAGAGCTGTTAACTGACAGGAAGTTAATCTGCGAGATAGGAACCAAACAGATGAGATTTTTGGGATGTGTGCCGAGAAAGGATGGCTTGGAAAACGTGGCATTGACTGGAAGGTTTGAAGGGAAAAGAAGTAGAGAAAGGAAACGGATGCTGTGCATGGCTGGTCTACATGGGTAGTTAAATGAGAGAGGTGTAAAACATCAGGAGGTGGAACTGACTGAGATGGCTAAGGACAGAAAGATGTGGCAGTCCATGATAGCCCACATGGCACCTGGAGAGAATCCTAGTAGCCTATATTGGAAGGTAAAAACCATGCTGTTAATGCTGGAATATTAACCACTCATCTTTTTTCACTCACCCCATTGAGATCTTCATTGACCAGCAGGAATTCTTCACATTGGTCCTGGGTGACCTCTATTTTTGTGCTTTCTAACCATGAGCAGTTACAAGATTCTTCTAAGTACAAATGGCATTTTTCTCTTAAGTTTTTTTTTTTTTAAATTATCATAACGTGGTGTTTTGAGCATGTCCTACTGGGAGGAGACCCCGGGGCAGGACTCGCTGGAGAGACGATGTCTCCCAGCTGGTCTGGGAATGCCTTGATATCCTCTCTGAAGAGCTGGAGCAGGTGGCTGGGGAGGGGGAAGTCTGGGCTTCTCTGCTTGAACTGCTGCCTCCGTGACCCGGACCTCCGGAAAAGCGTAGAAGATGGATGGATGGATAGATATTATAACATGATGTGAAATTCTCATTTAAGAGTAAATTTACTTTAAAAAAAGACAACACAATCCGGGATGAAGACGTGAAGCCTGGAACGAACAGAAGATATTCCAAGGGTGACACCTGGTGGACAAACTGCAGCCACACAGCTGAAACAGATTTTTTTAATTTTTTTAACCACCCAGTCATGCTGCTGGTCATCTCACTGCTCTGCATTTCAGGGACATGCAAAGACATCTTGAGGGGCTGTTGCTCCAACCTGAATTAAGGGCACCCTCACACTCTTTACTCCTGTTACTTATATTATTATTCAATAATTAACGGACTACTATAAATCTTCAAATATTAGAAGCTTTGCACATGGCTTCATGTAGACTATAAACAATCTCTTAAACATGGAAAGTTTGTTTTTCTCAGACCAACACATGTAAAGTAACACTATGTAAGATTTTCACCTTAAAATAATGTTTCCAAAATTATTTTGATGATACATCAACCTTTGACCAGGTGAGTGTCACTTCCCGCATAGCCTGAGTGGGCCCACATTGCCTGCAGCAGCTCTGTTCTAGGTAGGAAAACTGAAAAGATAAACTAAAGGTGACTACGACCACAGTCCCGACAGCCAAATTACAGGGCACAAATTTAGCCAACAACAACAAATCACCCCGTGATTGGCTGTTAGGACTGAGTCATCAGAGCTGCAGTCTTTTCAGTGTTTCTACCGGAGCAAGAAAGTGACAGCAAGATTCAAACATCACACTTAGGTCAGAATTATCCCACTTTGCCCATGACAAATGACTCCCTATTGTTGAAGGAAGGAAGGAAGGAAAGAAAGAAAAACAGCGTAGGAAGAAAACAAGGAAGGTAACAAAGAAGGAAATGGGAAATGAAGGAAACAATGAAGGAAGAAAAGAAATGAGGAAATATGGAAGGACTCAAATGACGAAGGAAGGAAGAAACACTTAGGGGTGTTGCCAGTAAGTTACTGTAATTTAGAATTGCAGTACTATACTGTAATTCAATTACAGTATAGTACTGTAATTGAAAATACAATGATGGTTCCTTCTTTAAATGAAGGCTTTTCATTCATTCATCTTCTTCCGCTTAATCCTTTTCGGGTCGCGGGGGGGCTGGAGCCTATCCCAGCATCTTTGGGCGAGAAGCAGGGTACACCCTGGACAGATTGCCAGTCCATCACAGGGCCAACACAGAGAGACAGACAACCATTCACTCTCACAGTCATACCTAAGGACAATTTAGAATCCCCAGTTTTAAGATAAGATAAGATAAGCCTTTATTAGTCCCACAACGGGGAAATTCCAGGATTGCAACAGCACAGGGATAGCAACACTCAGAGCAACAATCAGAAGGCAAGAAAAAAAACAAGCAAGCAAGAGCAGCTAATATACATATGTACATATTACTATAAAATATATATATACACACACACACACAGAGACACACAGTGCAGAGCATTGTAGCTGGATGGAATAAATATATGAATATATGAACACACAGTGCAGAGCATTGTAGCTAGATGGAATAAATATGTAAATATATAAACACCCACAGTACGGAGCATTGCAGCTAGGTGGAATAAATATGCAAGTATATAAACACACACAGTGCGGAGCAATGTAGCTAGATGGAATAATATGTAGATATATAAAAACACAGTGCGGAGCATTGTAGCTAGATGGAATAAATATATAGATATATAAATATAAATATAAACACACCCAGTGCAGAGCATTGTAGCTAGATGGAATAAATATATAGATATATAAATATAAACACACCCAGTGCTGGGCATTGTAGCTAGATGGAATAAATATATAGATATATAAATATAAACACACCCAGTGCAGAGCATTGTAGCTATTGTAGTTTTGATGCCAATTAACCTAACTTGCATGTTTTTGGCATGTGGGAGGAAAGCGGAGAAATCCCGGAGTAAACCCATGCAGACACGGGGAGAACATGCAAACTCCACACAGATCACTGTTGGTCGGGGGCTGGGATCGAACCCAGGATACCCCGGCCAAGGGTGAGTGGAGGCTTATTAATCTAAATATTATCAGCAATACAAAATTGATAAATGACTTTGAATTACAATCTCTTCGTACAAACTAATTAAAAAAAATGTTCGCCAAAGCCATTACAGCAGGCTAAATACAGAAAGAAACTGTACATTCAAAAAGTACAGTAACATACAGTAAATCACTAGCTGTTACAGCTGAATTCAACAAAAATTCCCATAATGTAACAGAAATTACAGTAACTCCCTGGAAAAATGTTTTATAGTATCATACTGGGTGAAATATGGTAACTGTAGAAATTACAGCCACGTTTAACAGTGAAGGAAGGAAGGCAATGAGAAAACAAGGAAGAAGAAAAACAAGAAAGGAAATGAGAAATGAAGGAAAGAAGGGATGAGGGAAACAGTGAAGGAAGGAAAGAAATGAGGAAACACTGAAGGAATCAAACGAGGAAGGAAACAAAGAAGGAAGGAATGAGGGAAGAAAGGAAATGAGAAAACAAGGAAGAAAACGACACCACTACTATAACAGTACAACAGTTCGTTCTTTTAAAAAAAAAAAAAAAAAATTCTCCAACCCATTTAAAAACAAAAAATGAAAATCCTGAATAAAAATAACTTAAGGGAGTCGAATGATAGTGATGTGCAGTTAAGATATATAGAGTGATATATAAAGCTGGTGCCGGTAACACACCTGTAAGCTGGTTGCCAACCGCCAATCAAATCTAAAAGAAGAAAATAACTTAAAATAAGTGGTCTTGAATAAAGTTTTAACAGTGTGGTAGTTAAATGCATTTAATTAGTAAGAATAGTATACACTACTCACAAAAAGTTAGGGATATTCGGCTTTCAGGTGAAATTTCAGGATGCACCTAAAATGCACTATAACCTTTCCAGGTGAACTGAACTTGACCTCCTCTAACCTTTTGAAAGCACATGTCCAACTGCTCAATGTTTCAGTACTTTTTGCATAACTTGCTGTTGTCTAACAAGGTGCTTAACAGCAAAATTCACAACAGGTGTTTGATCCATGAATCGACCAATTTTGTAGTTCAATTAGAATTGGTATTTACAGTGGGGCAAAAAAGTATTTAGTCAGCCACCAATTGTGCAAGTTCTCCCACTTAAAAGATGAGAGAGGTCTCCAATTTTCATCATAGGTATACCTCAACTATGAGAGACAAAATGAGAAAAAAAAATCCAGAAAATCACATTGAAGGATTTTTAATGAATTGATTGGTAAATTCCACGTACCAAAAGCCAGTTTAGAAAGCTTGGGATCAGTCCGCCAAGGTCTCCGCCTTTGACCGCCACCTAATCCACATAGCACCGGACCCCCATGATCCCTCCTGCAGGTGGTGAACCCACTGGAGGGCGGACCCATGTAACTCCTTCGGGCTGAGCCCGGCCGGGTCCCATGGGTGGAAACCCGGCCACCAGACGCTAGCCTTCGAGCCCCTCCCCCAGGCCTGGCTCCAGGGTGGGGCCCCGGTAACCCCATACCGGGCGGGGTACACTGAATCCTTGATATAGAATTTATCATGAGAGTCTGTTGGATCGTTCTTAGTCTGGCCCTTCACCCAGGACCTCAGAGATAGGGTGAGGAGCTCAGTCATCCGGGAGAGGCTCAGAGTAGAACCGCTGCTCCTCCACATTGAAAGGAGTCAGTTGAGGTGGTATGGGCATCTGATTAGGATGCCTCCTGGACGCCTCCCACTTGAGGTGTTTCAGGCACGTCCCACTGGGAGGAGACCCCGGGGCAGACCCAGGACTCGGTGGAGAGACTATGTCTCCCAGCTGGTCTGGGAACGCCTTGGTATCCCCTCTGAAGAGCTGGAGCAGGTGGCTGGGGAGAGGGAAGTCTGGGCTTCTCTGCTTGAACTGCTGCCTCCGCGACCCGGACCTCCGGAAAAGCGGTAGAAGATGGATGGATGGATGATTGGTAAATTCCTTGGTAAAATAAGTATTTGGTCACCTACAAACAAGCAAGATTTCTGGCTCTCACAGACCTGTAACTTCTTCTTTAAGAGGCTCCTCTGTCCTCCACTCATTACCTGTATTAATGGCACCTGTTTGAACTCATTATCAGTATAAAAGACACCTGTCCACAACCTCAAACAGTCAGACTCCAAACTCCACTATGGCCAAGACCAAAGAGTTGTCAAAGGACACCAGAAACAAAATTGTAGACCTGCACCAGGCTGGGAAGACTGAATCTGCAATAGGTAAGCAGCTTGGTGTGAAGAAATCAACTGTGGGAGCAATTATTAGAAAATGGAAGCCATACAAGACTGTAGAGGATGTGCTCGAATGATGAGGCTGAGTTTAGTTCTTAAGTCAGCTTTATTGACAGAACACATCGTCTAGCATTCTCAAAGCAGGAAAAGAGAAAGAATCATATCTCATCACCCTTTTATATGTTTCCAGCATCAGAATTCAAGTCACATGGTGTTTTCAGTAAACATACAGTCACAAAGCATCCCTTTGAACCTTCACCATTGTCTCTCATTTCTTGATGAACCGGAAATCCCTCCGGGGCATCTTCTGTGGGACAAAAAGACCAATCTCACACCTCCTCGTTATCTTCTGCAGATTCAAGTCCTTTGTCCTTCCAGACGTGACACCCCCAATACGCATGCAGTCATATCTCTGTGGAAATGTGAGCCCACAATGTGTGTCGCCCACACTACCCCCCCCCCCCCCCAAACGTCTAGTAAGGGCAAAACCTGCATGGCATAAAAAAAAAAAAGAAAAACACAAAACACTCCATATATCGCTAATCAATCCACCAACTGCCTGGGTTTTAACCTTCTGCCGAATCTGCTGCAACCTGGCTTTGCTGCCCCTGCAACATCGCTCTGCATCTGTGGATTAAAGCTGTTAGCACCTTTCTGTGGAGATTCTGGAGAATGTCCTCTCGGCGGCCTGCCACGGCGGGGGGGCCTCGCGAGCTGCACTTCCTCATCAGCCAAAACAAAAGCGGGTTTGAGCCTGTTTATGCAAATCAACTCCCTTCTGCCCCCTAAATCTAGCAGAAACTGCTTCTGCCTGGTCTCCAGCACTCTGAACGGTCCGTCATAAAACGGCCGCAAACTTGGACGCTGAGCATCATGTCTAACAAAAACAAACTCTGCATTTTTTAAAGCCTTTGGCACAAAAACGTGTGGGAAACTGTGATGGACCGGGCCAGGGAGCGTGTTTGCTCCCGAGTCGCTCTGCCACGGCTGAGCAGGGGGGCCATTTGGTGCGGGATTATCGGGGAGAAATTCCCCTGGCAAACGGAGAGGTTGTGCAAAAACTAATTCAGCCGGGGAAACATGCAAATCTTCCTTAGGTGCAGAACGCAACCCCAATAAAACCCATGGAAGTTTGTCCACCCAATTTGTATCCGTCAGCGACGCTCTGAGGGCTGCTTTCAATGACCTGTGAAAGCGTTCGCGTAAACCATTAGCCTGGGGGTTATACGCGGTAGTGCGATGAATCTTCACCCCCAAGCTGCGGGCCATCGATGACCATAGTTCGGAAATAAATTGGGGACCCCTGTCGGACGTTATGTCCGACGGTACACCGAAACGCGCAACCCACGCTGCTAAAAATGCTCGCACAACTACTCCTGCTGTGGTTGATGTCAGAGGAATCGCCTCTGGCCAACGCGTGGTGCGATCCACCATCGTCAAAAGATGTGTGTGCCCGTGTGATGATGGGAGCGGGCCCACCAAGTCAACATGCACGTGATCAAAACGCTTAGCGGGGATGTGAAAAGGTTCCAACGGGGCCTTAGTGTGTCTGTGTATTTTGGCTCGCTGACACGCTACGCAGGCTGCCGCCCATTCCTTGACCTGTTTGCACAACCCGGGCCAAACAAATTTCTCCCCCACCAACTTAATCGATGCGAGAGAATGGACCAAGTCAAAAACGCGGCGACGCCACGCGGCTGGCACCACGGGGCGGGGCCGTCGCGTGGAGACATCGCAGATTAGCGGGGGCATACCACTTTGTTGCTCCCTGTGCTCCAGCCTTAACCCTGTTGGTCCAGACTGGAGCGCGCGCACGTCCGCGTCGTTAACCTGCTCCGCAGCCATGGCTGCATAATCTAACCCAACACAGACCGGGGCTGCGCGCGCTCCCGCGTCGCTGCCCGGGCCCGCGGCCACGGCTACAGAGTCTGCCCCCATGGGGCTTGGTGGTGCTACCGCGCACGAGAGACAGTCTGCCACAACGTTGTGTTTACCTGCGACATGCTGAATATCAGTAGTGAACTCCGATATTGCGGCTAGTTGCCTTTGTTGTCGGCCTGACCAGGGTTCTGAAATTTTGGCCATCGCAAATGTTAGCGGTTTATGATCCACAAACGTGGTGAAACGTCGCCCCTCTAACCAGAACTGAAAATGGCGGATGGCCAAGTGTAGGGCCAAAAGCTCCCTGTCAAACACACTGTATTTACGCTCAGTATCGCGCAAAGTCCTGCTGAAAAACGCGAGGGGTTGCCAGGTACCTGCCACAAACTGTTCAACTACCGCCCCCACCGCTACATCGGAAGCGTCAGTAGTGAGCGCCATGCGGGCCGTTGGAACTGGGTGCGCTAACAAAACTGCGTTTGCCAGGGCTGATTTGACCTGGGCAAAAGCGCGCTCCCGCTCCGGAGACCATTCAACTTTATTTGCGGGCTTTTGTTTTTTTAACGCGGTGTACAATGGCTGCATGAGCCGTGCTGCGCTTGGGAGGAACCGGTTGTAAAAATTAACCATCCCTAGAAACTCCTGAAGCGCCTTGACCGTTTGAGGTTGCAGAAAATCCGTTATGGCACGCACTTTATCTGGAAGAGGAACCGCTCCTTCTGCCGAAACGCGATGCCCCAAAAAATCAATCTGCGCCACCCCAAACTGGCACTTCGCTGGGTTAACTATTAACCCGTGCTCTGCCAGCCTCCGAAAAACTGCTGTGAGGTGTTTTTCGTGCTCTCCCTCGGACGCGCTGGCTACCAAAATATCGTCCAAATAAACGAACACGAAAGGGAGGTCGCGTAAAACTGCATCCATCATGCGTTGGAAAGTCTGCGCGGCCCCCTTAAGGCCAAAAGGCATGCGCAAAAACTCAAAAAGGCCGAAAGGAGTTATGACCGCTGTTTTGGGTACATCTTGCGCGCGCACTGGAACCTGGTGGTAACCGCGCACCAAGTCTATTTTAGAAAAAATGCGCGCCCCCGCCAAATGAACAGAAAAATCCTGAATGTGCGGAATCGGGTAGCGGTCATGAGCTGAAACGTTGTTCAACCTGCGGAAATCGCCGCAAGGTCACCACGAGCCATCAGCCTTTGGGACCATGTGTAGCGGCGAAGCCCAAGAGCTTTTGGAGCGTCTAACAATGCCCAGTTTTTCCAGATTAGTGAACTCCTCGCGCACGATGGCCAGTTTAGCTGGGTCCAAGCGCCGAGCTTTTGCAAAAACGGGAGGGCCGTGGGTGATAAAATGTGAGTGATAAAATGTTCCACCCCATGTTTAGCCACCGTCGCCGAAAACGTGGGGACTGTGAGTGCTGGGAACTGAGCAAGCAATGTGTGAAACTTACCACCCGCAGCTGAGAGGCTGGCATGTGCAGTCGGCGGGGCCACCCGAGCTGTGCAGGGAATAGAATGAAAGGACAGTGCATTAATCAGACGTCTATTAGCAAGGTCAACCAATAAACCATGTGAGCACAAAAAATCAGCCCCTAACATGTTGAAACTGACTGCTGCTACAATAAATGTCCACTCAAATGAACGGCCCTGTAAGGACAGAAGCATGGTCCTCTCACCGAACGTTTTAATCGCAGAGCCGTTCGCTGCTGACACTGACACCCAGGGAGCTTTAGACGGCATCAGCCGTTCCGCGTAGGTGGGTGTGACGAAACTCAGCTGGGAGCCCGTGTCCACGAGGAACTGTTTCCCCGAGTGTGCATCCGTCAGGTAAAGCAGCTTGTTCTCGTCGCCGACGGTCGCAGCTGCTACCGGCCCTCGGTCTTGGCGTTTCCCTGGCGCTTGAAGTTGCACGGCGGGACGCACCTGTGCGCTCTCTCTGCAAAACGGCGGTGGTAGAAACACCGGGCGTCCTCCGCTCCGCGTCGCCTGGCCCCCATCGCCGCCGTCGTTGGTGCATCTGGCGCCGCGGCCGCTGGACCTGCGCTGTCTCCGGACGCCGTTCCTGGGCTAGCTGCTGCGGCCGAAACCACGTTCCGCTTGTGGGCGTCGACAAGCCGCTGCGCCTCTTTGCTCAGCCCATGGTAGTCTCGCCTGGCCAATCGGGGCGACTCTGCCAGGGCCACTCTCACTGCTGGCGGCAGGGTCCGAAGGAAAAGGTGGGCGAAAATGAATTCGCCATCCTCAGAGTCTTTGAGCCTCAGCATCTTCACCATCAGGTCCGCAGGTCTCTCGTTCTCTGACTCCGTCAACGTCAGGAGCCCCTCTGCTCGCTGTTGGACCGAAGGGGTGAAATGGCTGATCAGCGCGTCCTTCAATGCGCTGTACTTGTCGCTGTCTGGTGGATGATTAACCAGATCCTCCAGTCTCTGGACCGTGTTGCTGTCCAGCTTCGCTACCACATGGTAGAATTTTGTGTCGTCGTTGGAGATTCTCCGGAGGTTGAACTGTGCCTCGACTGCGCTAAACCATGAGCGCGGGCTGTGCTGCCAGAAATCGGGCAGCCGGATCGTGGAGGTGGCCATCAGGCTGGCTTCCGCCGAGCCCCGCTCGGGAGAATTCTGTCTGCTCATTCTTTGTCGAAGGTCACCAGTGTAGAGGATGTGCTCGAATGATGAGGCTGAGTTTAGTTCTTAAGTCAGCTTTATTGACAGAACACATCGTCTAGCATTCTCAAAGCAGGAAAAGAGAAAGAATCATATCTCATCACCCTTTTATATGTTTCCAGCATCAGAATTAGAGTCACATGGTGTTTTCAGTAAACATACAGTCACAAAGCACCCCTTTGAACCTTCACCATTGTCTCTCATTTCTTGATGAACCGGAAATCCCTCCGGGGCATCTTCTGTGGGACAAAAAGACCAATCTCACACCTCCTCGTTATCTTCTGCAGATTCGAGTCCTTTGTCCTTCCAGACGTGACACCCCCAATACGCATGCAGTCATATCTCTGCGGAAATGTGAGCCCACAATGTGTGTTGCCCACAAAGACCACTGATAATCTCCCTCGATCTGGGGCTCTATGCAAGATCTCACCCCGTGGGGTCAAAATGATCACGAGAACGGTGAGCAAAAATCCCAAAACCACACGGGGGGACCTAGTGAATGACCTGCAGAGAGCTGGGACCAAAGTAACAAAGGCTACCATCAGTAACACACTACGCCGCCAGGGACTCAAATCCTGCAGTGCCAGACGTGTCCCCCTACTTAAGCCAGTACACGTCCAGGCCCGTCTGAAGTTTGCTAGAGCGCATTTGGATGATCCAGAAGAGGATTGGGAGAATGTCATATGGTCAGATGAAACCAAAATAGAACTTTTTGGTAAAAACTCAACTTGTCGTGTTTGGAGGAGAAAGAACACCATACCTACTGTGAAGCATGGGGGTGGAAACATCATGCTTTGGGGCTGTTTTTCTGCAAAGGGACCAGGACGACTGATCCGTGTAAAGGAAAGAATGAATGGGGCCATGTATCATGAGATTTTGAGTGAAAACCTCCTTCCATCAGCAAGGGCATTGAAGATGAAACGTGGCTGGGCCTTTCAGCATGACAATGATCCCAAACACACCACCCGGGCAACGAAGGAGTGGCTTCGTAAGAAGCATTTCAAGGTCTGGAGTGGCCTAGCCAGTCTCCAGATCTCAACCCCATAGAAAATCTTTGGAGGGAGTTGAAAGTCTGTGTTGCCCAGCGACAGCTCCAAAACGTCACTGCTCTAGAGGAGATCTGCATGGAGGAATGGGCCAAAATACCAGCAACAGTGTGTGAAAACCTTGTGAAGACTTACAGAAAACGTTTGACCTCTGTCATTGCCAACAAAGGGTATATAACAAAGTACTGAGATGAACTTTTGTTATTGACCAAATACTTATTTTACTGAGGAATTTACCAATTAATTCATTAAAAATCCTTCAATGTAATTTTCTGGATTTTTTTTTTTTTCATTTTGTCTCTCATAGTTGAGGTATACCTATGATGAAAATTGGAGACCTCTCTCATCTTTTAAGCGGGAGAATTTGCACAATTGGTGGCTGACTAAATACTTTTTTGCCCCACTGTAAACAGTCCTCTTCATCATGCTGTTCACATTTCGACATCTTGAGACCAAGACGACACCTCACAATTGATCAACACTACCTCACTATTGCAAGGCTTCAAACAGGATGTTCTCAGAGGGAAGCGGCCACTGAGCTTACAGTATCACAGAGTGTCATCAGCAGGTTGCAACAGAGATACAGAGAGATTGGAAGAGTCACAGAAAGGCATAGAAATGGACATCCTTTGGCCACATCCCACGCTGATGACCGCTTCATTGTGAAGTGCCTTGTGGAACCACCTGATGATTCCACTCAACTCCAGGCACATTTAAGGGAGGTGAGAGGCAGCCAAGTGTCACGTCAGACCATTCAAAACCATTTATATCAGCGTGGTCTGCATGCTAGACGACCTGCAAGGGTACCTGACCACACCACCAGGCACAGGCGTCATTGTCTTGCATGGGCTAAGGAGCATTTACGCTGGCAAGGGACCAGTGGGCCTCAGTGCTGTTCTCTGATGAAAGTCAATTCACACTGAGCAGAAATGATGGCCGCCAGTGATGTTGGAGACGTCACGGAGAGCGCTATGCATCAGCCACTGTTGTCACCATGTTAGTCTGGGCAGATGTGTCTAGTCAATACAGAAGTGCCCTACACCTTGTGCATGGTACAGTGACAAGCCGATACTACCTGAATAACATCATTAATCCAGTCACTGTGCCCCTGCACAATGACTGGATTAAATAACACAGGCCTAATTTCATCTTCATGGACTACAATGCTCCAGCTCATCAAGGTCACATCATTAGGAAATGGCTGCTGGAGGCTGGGGTACCTCAGATGGAGTGGCCTGCACTTTATCCAGACCTGAATCCCATAGAAAACCTATGGGATCAGCTGAATCGCCGTGAAGAGGCTTGTAGCCCTGCACCCCACAACCTCAATGAGCTGAGGGCCGCCCTTCAAGAAGAGTGGAATGCTATGCCTCAGCAGACAATAAGTCGACTTGTAAACAGCATGATACATTGTTGTCAAGCTGTAATTGATGCTCAAGGGCACATGACAAGTTATTGAGACATTGACATTTTTTGTTGTGGTTGGATGAGTGTCTTACTTTTAAATGTCGTATTAAAAACCTGGTGAGAAAACTCGGGTTGAAGTTGGGCTTTTACTATAAACATAAAGCTTGTTTTTCCACTACAAGCTAGAAAAAGATTGGTTGTATCCACCTTTTAACCAGTTGGCAACCTTTTGTATATCAATGCCTCAACTAAATATCTTATTAAGCTGGACTTTACATCATAATGCTTTAAGATCTGTTACTAACCTCAGACCTCTACTGCTGTGTTCTGTATTTCAGTGTTGGCTGGCCATCTCGGTCCATGAAATGTTTGACACAATTTCATTTACAAGGCCATACTCGCTAATCTCCCTTTCTGCATTTGTAAATATATTATGTGGAAGTCACCACCTGGTTACAATCTTCAATCAGACAATTCAGGTTTTTTTGTCAGTCCCAAATGTCAGGACAGAGATGGGGGGGGGGGGGGGGGCTTTTATGTATTCTGCTCCATCCACCTGGAATAAGCTACAAAATAACCTCAATTTACATAATTTAGTAAAGCTGTCTGAATTTAAGTCTATAGTGACTGCACTAATAAATGAGTCCTTCACCGTTTGTGCTAGTCATAGTGACCCGATAGATACATGAGATTTGTTTTGAGTTTTCATGCATTTATTCATTTTTCTTTTTTAAATTTTTAACCTCTGTGTTGTTTTGTAATCAGTTGTTTTTTTAAGTGCTCCCATCTTGTCCAGGGGACCACTGTAAAAGAGGTCCTTACCTCAATTGGTTTATCCCTGGTAAAATAAAAATTAAGTAAATAATTTTTTTAAAATGGTTTCCGGTGTCAAACGTGGAACAAAGGTGGCACTGGTCAAACTGACTTCCTGGTGGCTTCCTTTCAGAGCTTAAGAAATTAGCAGGTGACATCACAATTAGTACGTCAATCTCTTTTTTTTTTTTACAGTCTATGATTATGGACAGACAGATGAAAGATGGACATTGCCTTTTCCAAAATGAGCTAAAAATAACAAACACAGATTTTTACAGTTTTTATTGTTGCTGGAGGCTCTAATACAATATGAATCATAAGCTTTACAAAATAAAAACAACAAAATACAACAAAAAGATTCCCCTCCAAAATGGAAACAGTCAAAGGTTTCCACTGAGACAAGACAAACTGTGACCCCCCCCATCCAACAAGGACATAGTAGGTGAGGAGAGAAGAGCTGAGTAACAGGGGGGAAGAAACTGCTGAGCCATACAGTGTGGGGGATGACAATGAGCAGGAGGGTTAACCCAGTGACAACAGTCCATCCCCATGTTTGAGAAGTCTACAGTTCCACTTCCTGCAGCCCCGATGCTCCACCACAGGCTCGCATGCACGGCGACAGAGTGGAATAAAGTGTGAAAGGCCGCACTTTACATTAGCCAGAAGAGTGACACTTATACATGGACAGTTAGAATTCTATACAAATATATAAGTAGGGTGTCACAGACAAAAATAGGTGCAAGATATAAATTTGATGAACATAATGACACCACTGCCAGCCTCCACCTACAACAGTCCGAGTCCCCATCACGTAAGAGCAGTACGGCCAAAGCGGCTGATTTCAGACTGACTGAGGGCACATCAGCTGTGAGAACATCGGGGATCATTTCTACAATGACCCTCACACTGGAAAATTATCATTAACCGTGGTAATACTATCATTATATTCAGAACATGGGGGAGAGAGTGGGAGGGGAAAACAGAGTGTGAGTGAATGGCTTCATGGCAGATGAGATGCATGAAAACAAAAAGAAAAAAACAAACAAAAAGCTAAGCATTTTCTCCTTTTTTTTTGTTTTTCCACAAACAAGAGTGCAGCACTGAAACAGGCATGGAGGGAGAGACAAAGAAACAGAGAAAAGATGGCAGAGATGAGGCGAGACAGAAAGAGAAGAAAACAGGAGCGGCATCTCTACGGATTCTGTTTGCGTTTCATTACGTTCTTCAGCTCGTTGGCCAAAAGCTGGTGCTGTGTCTTGTCGGTCAGAGTTTGAACACTCCTGTGTGGAGGAGACACAAGAATGAAGAGTTTCAGCACGTGGAACATAAAAGCAACAGCAAGAGAAAGTGAAAATGTTTCACTAGTGGGACGGTAAACCAGAGAGAAGAGAGAAACTAGTATAAGGTAGTTCAAGTCTCAGGGAAGAGAAAACCAGAGTGTGTTATTGGGCAAAATTAGATGTGTGCACACACTGCAAACACTGGCTAGTTTCAAACAAATCAATTTTCATCTACATAAAATGCACATCTTTGATATCTGCTTAAAATGCACTTATTGTGCCCATTTCCAGCTATATATTCTCATTACTGTGGCTGGAGAATCTTCGCCTTATTAAGTTTATGCACTCTTGGTGCAGCCCATCAGTTCATCCACTGAAAGCAGCTCCATCCCCTTTAAGGCCACAGTAACTTTGGTTAACTGCCTTCTGACTGGTTGCCCCTCAAAAACAGCAGATGGCCTGAGCGGCGGTTAATGTACCTAAGATGATAAACTACTGATATCTGTTCACTTCATCAATGAGATCCAGGAGAAAACAAACAGGTGACAGGAACTGGATGCAGACCCACCATTTTCATTGACCATTGTGAGTTTGGCAAGTTACCGCGGTTCATGCCTACGAGGTGTAGCAACTCCCGTGAAATGTGAACAAATGAACAGATGGATGCCTTGTCACTGCATTAACTCCTTTCGGCTTTGCAGGAATAAGCTAAAAATGTCTGAACCAGGGATGCAGCGATCCAATGGCTCAGATCTGCCCATGCCAATACTATGCCAATCCCATAGTATAAAAACGGGCACACTGCTTCTCATTGTGAAGAAGCGACACAAGGTCTTTCAAGCAACATTTGGCCTCAAGTTAATGAGTTTTAACTGTAATATAAAACAAAAATATTTTGATTTACAGGAAATTTATTGCACTTTATAAATCTTTAAAACAAGCAAGAGCAACAAGTTCCAATTTCACAGGAGTGCACCCCATTACTACAGAATTGTCACTTTATTTTCTCAATAAATATAATGTCTTACCTGTCTATACATTTATTCTGTCTTTAAGGCCACATTAGATGTCACTGTTTAATGGCATCGGCACAGAGCAGAACTGAATTTGAACGTTATGGATCAGATGCTGGATTGGTGGGTCCTTTCCTGACACCGATTCGGTTATTTGAGCAATATCAGAACTGATATCCAACAATGATTGGCACAGCTCTCGTTTGAGGCAAGATTGTGATACAAATCACCACCAAAATCAAATCATTTCCTGCGCCACCCCCCCCCCAGCCCAAAATACAATTCTTTCATTAATTTGAGTAATCCTAACTAAATTAACACCAGCAAAAAAACAATCTGCTGAGTTAACAATTTTCTGTGTTCATTTCAAATCAAGATGGAAATGTTCCCCCCAAATGTTAATGAGCTTTTCTTGATTTTATTTGATTCCTGTTTTGACATATATGGTATTTACAGGTTAAAGCACAACATAAAGTATGAAAACTCAGTCTGACAAAACCTTATAAGGACATAAAATTTCAACACAACCAGCGAGTGGCTCATCTGAATACTTTGATATGGTTAGTGTGTAACTCCCTTAGAGAGCAACTGTTAGACTACATGAAAACAACTCCATAACATGCCTGGACTGTAGCGCCACCTTCAGCACACTATGAAGATCATGCAAATGACATTAGTACCACATAAACAAGAGCATTTTATTTGGACATATTTTTCAGGGGCCCAAATCCTCTCTTTGTTTGACTGCAGTGTATTCGATACTGAAACCGACGTGATGACCAAGTGTAGTCCTCTTAGTTAAACTATTCTCTTGATTACCAGACTTTCTATAGCAGAGGTGTCAGACGCAGTGTTACTGAGGGCAAACATGATGGTAATGAATAAAACATTCATTATTAGAATTATGTTTTGACTGAACAGAAGTACACTTACAAGACATACAGTATTTACACATCATGTTTATTTTCACATAAATAGCTCGTCTCTTTCTGGCAAAACTGATAAGTAATAAACAGTCAAAATGGTTTATGTCCACCCTACCTAATTTTCACACTTTGAAAATACCTCAAAATTTTGTTGAAAACTGAAAGGCTGGACATATGAGCCACTGTGGACATGAGACGCACCAGATTTTTGTTAAATTCACCATTATTTTTCTTTACTGCTTATGGCCATTGTTTGTCTAGCTTAAAGGAAGGATGGCATAAGAAGTGAAAAAAAGGCGAGGGCCACATTAAACTGACTGTCAAAATGCATTAGAGAACTGGGTAAAATTTACTGGCAGGTCATATTTGGAACCTGGGCATATTGACGTGCTCTGTGATGGGTTAAAAATTCAGGTTAACAGTGTAGCCATATATACACATACAGTACACCATGCAGAGTGCTCCATGCAGAGCTATACCTCTGACCCTAGTCAATGAAGATCTGACGCTGGGTGAGGACCTGTGACAGCTCCTTCTGGAGCTGCCGGTACTTTTGATTATCAGGCAAAGACTCAATAGATCTGGAGCACAGATGAGAGGCAGCAGGAGAGGAGAGGTGAGGTGACAGAGGCATTAACCAGAGGAGAGACACCGATAAGAATGACACTGGAAATGCGATGTGAAGATCAGTGGGAGATGTTGAGCGCAGGAGCAGGTGGATTTAAAAGAGGAAGAAATAGAGAGCCTAAGTCACGCTTCCTCTACTTCCACATACGGAACCTTAAATCAAAAAAATTCTCAATTGAAATGAATAGCAAGAATGAAATTTGATGATGGGAGTTGTCGTCTGCTAGTCGTTTAAACAAAAACTAAATATTATTAGGTTATACAACAGCCAACAACTTTAATTACATGGAAAATTATCTTTTAAATTGACAAACATATGTGTAACTCGTGGCAAAATTTGACTGGGATCAAAAAATAATTTTGCTCTTGCTTTTCATTTCAATGGAGAATTTTTTCGATTTAAGGTCCCACATGCAGAAGCAGAGGGGGCGTGACTTAGGCTCTCTATGAAACTGAAAAGTAGAGCAGTGAAAGTGAATCAAAAATATATAGTGGATAGCAAAAGTACACACGCTCGTTAAAACTGAGGATGAACCGATGACGCCAACCCAATAACGTCTCTCTTATTTAAAACAACAAAAGTACAGAACACACTTTGGTAATGACTGGTTGCATTTTGCATACATATAAAAACATAAATCTAAATCTCAAAGAATATATTACAAACTTGACTCAGTTCAGCAGCTGCTTTTTGATTTTAAACTTTGGAACACTGGCAGCATTTCACTGGTCAGGACTATGTAAACGTGCATTCTGAAGTTTTAAGTCCAAGTTTATACAGAACTTTGAAGCTGAGTATTTAAGTAAACATTCAGATGAAATTCAAAATGCGACTCTATGCATGAGGTAAAAAATGCTGTAGATCTGAAAATAAAGGAACTAACCCTTAAAGGTGTATTTTTGTCATCCATTATTATTATTATTATTATTATTATTATCGTACATACGGGGAGGGGGCTGAAAAGTTCAGTGGTCAATGTGGTTTATTTTTCAACCGCAGGGATCCAAGCGCTGCAACACCAATGGAAGAAGTATGTGGACCGAAGGGGAGACTATGTTGAAAAATAAACCACATTTGGTCAAATTTGACCACTATGAACTTTTCAGCCCCCCGGCCTGTATTCTCCTGGTCCTTGGTTTATTTAGTAGTGTTTCTAATATTATTCTCCGTCCATTCTTAGATTTTAGGTTTGCTCTTACTTTGAAATTATTCCTGTTCCATTTCATGTAACCTTCTTGTACTAGTCCTACTTTCCAGTTCACCATTATAATTTGCCATTTGTTTCTGTTACCTACCTCTCATCAGCTGTAACTCTCCCCTGAAAGGTAAACCCATGTTATGTCTTCGTTTCCACGCTTCCGTCTAGTTTTTACTTTCAGTTTTGTTCTTTTGTTTAGGTTTCACTTTTAGCGTTTTCCAGCCTGCGACCTGGAAAAGCAACAGCTGCTGATGCGTGACACACTTCCTTCTGCTCAGTTCTTGACAGAATTCGGCATACTCCTTTATCGTGATACTTTTGCAAGTGTTTTATAAAGTTGGTGGTGCTAAAATTGTAAACACTGGTACCACACAGCAAACACTGGGGCGAGTCCCACAGACAGGCTCCAGAGACATGACACTGGTTGCTTCTGTTTACAGAAGCCGTGAGCAGAGTGGCTGAGAACATGATCATGCCTTCATATTATTAATGTATTGGAATGGTAAATTACTTTTACTCCTTACCAATACCAACCCAGCCATTTTACCTGGATCAAACCAGATACCGATAAGGCGGATTGGCTCATCCCTAGTTAAAATGATGTGTGTTTTGGGTGTACTGGTTGTATACTGCTGTGAGAACAATCTTTTGTATTCTCCATATGTCTGGATGATGGGGTAAGGCTCCCAAAAGCATGTGGGAAAACGTTTTATGGTCTGATGAAAGCAAGCATTAACCTTTTGGTCACGATTCCAAAAGGTATGCTTGGCGCAAAAACACCACCACACATCATCGAAAGAACATATACCCCTGATAAAGCATGGTGATGGCAGCATCATGCTTTGGGGTTGCTTTTCTTCAGCTGGAACTGGGGCTTTAGGCAAGGTAGAGGGAATTATGAACAATTACAAATACCAGTTAAATTTGGCCAAAGCCTTAAAATGTTTGCTAGAAAGAATTTCACCTTTTAGCATGACAATGACCCCAAGTATACATCCAAATCAACAAAATAATGGCTCTGGAAGAGGAAAATCGACGTTTCAGAATGGCCCAGCCAGAGCCTAGACCTAAGATAAAGTGAAATTCTGTGGGGGGACCTGAAGAGGGCTGTGCACAAAAGATGTTTTTGCATGTAGTCTGAGAGAACTGGATCATTTTTGCAAGGAAGAGTGGGAAAAATATTGCCAAGATGTGGCATACTGATAGACTCCTACCCAAAATGGCTGAAAGCTGTAACAAATCAAAAGGTGCTTCAGCAAAGTTTCAGCTTATGTCTGTGGACATTATTACAACCACCTTATTGCATGTTTTTGTTTTTTTTTTTACATTAGAAGTGGGAAAGTCTGTGAATTATTTGTTGTGTTGTCATTTTTGACATCATAAATCCTGGCAATTTTACAGTTATGTGTACACGTTTTATATCCACTATATATGGCAGAAAACAGAGAAAGAAAAAAAAGGCTAAGACGGATAGAGAAACCACTGCTGATGGTGAGCACTGCAAAACAAGAAGACATTAGACCGGGGGTGTCCAATCATGTGCCATGGAGGGTCAAGACCCTGCGGGCTTTACCTCCAACCAGTGTCGTCAACAGCAGATTTCACTGAATTTCTTCCCACTGATTGCTAATAAGTGAAAACGCCTGCTGAAGAGACTGGGTAGAAGAGAAAACCTGCAGGGTCTTGGCCCTGCATGGCACATGATCGGACACCCCTGCATTAGACCATAGCCCAGATCATTTTATATTTACCTTAGGCCATTGACAATGTCCTTGGTCTTTCCAAAGTAGATTTCATTCAGTGTGGAGCGAATCTTGTTTTCCATATCCTAGGTGGGTTTTTTTTTGTTTTTTTTTGGGGGGGGGGGATAAATAAATAATGAATTACAAATAATGTCAAGGGCAGCAGAGAAATAGATTTCACATGTAAGGTATAATACAACAGCCCACATAACCAATGGAATGAGAAACTAACTAGAGGAGCTACAGATAATTCCTGTTATCAGCAAGGATGCTTCCATTCACTCCTGCCCTTTTACCTAATCCTATACAAATATGGTCTGGTTCTGTGGGAAATAATTAAAAAAAGAAATCTGAGTGTCACCCAGTTTAATTGTCGGACAATTCTAATTTTGACAAGATGTGGAAGTCTGAATTTACTAAATTCAACACAGAGTCAATGGTGGGTAATGTTTTTGTGGTAAACATATAGCCAAATGTGAAACGACAGGATAGGCAGCTACAAAATAATTGAGATACGTAAAGAAAATACCATTATAGAGGCTTAGTCTTAAACTTCTGTGACTTTTTAAGCAAACAGTGTACTTAACTACCTGTTAGACACAGTGAATGAAATGCCTGCATTAAAAAAAAGTTTAGTCCAATTTAAGTAAACAATATTTGAATCCACAAGCAAAGAAACACAACAAAGACAAACAATATGAAAACACTGAGTAATATTCATCCTTAAAATGCATTTGTTTCAAGTACTCTTTCAAATTATTATTTTATTTAAATTTTCAGCTGTCAGGTGTATGATGTGACTTAAAAAACACAGAAATATTAGTGGGTGAATTATGTTTATGTGGGGTCACAGGGAATTAACATGTATACTAACTTCAACGAGGCGGCCGATGTTGGCGATGTGGGGTGAGGATTCTCCGACTGTCTCATCTTTCTCCATCTGTGGGAAAAAAAAAAAAGGAAACACTAACTTCATGAATAACTGCAGGCTGGAATAATGACTAGAGACTATCTTTCGCCTGGTGTTGCCCCTACTTGTCTTGTGAGGCTGCCTCCCAGGTTCATGGTGCCAGAGCCACTTTTTGTTGTCTGAAGCCACAGCATGACAGTGGAGGTGAGTTTGTAGTGAGCAGTGCGACCACTGGACTTCTCCTGTTAAAAAAAAAACCAAAACACACATGACATGTTTCCATTAACATTACAAATGTTACTGGTGTGGGCAGAGATTTCCCAGCTCTTACATAAACAAGTCAGGGGTAATGTGAAGTGACGAGGGCAAGTCTTCCATAGGGGTACAATCCCTAATCAACAAACCAGCAGCGAAGGAATTTAATTATCGATTATAATCAGTGATATTGCCACACATATTCCTTCATGCTGTGGAGCTGAACTAAACATTGTTTGTAGGAAGACAATGAAGAAGTGAACCATCTATGACAGCTGCACCCCACAATGCAGTGTGCTGTGACACATGGGACAGGAAAAACAAGTTCTGAAATATCATCACCCGATACAACCAATGTCCTAAAACATCAAAAGTCTGGGAGCATTTCACCATAGACTAGAGAAAGAGAAGGATTATAGACAGCATGGAAGGCGGCCCTTACCAGGCATGGAAGCAGAACCACAATGCTGCAACATTTGAATGCTGATGATGTTGATGAGCTGAGCAGGTCTCAGTAAGCTTGTTATTTAGCCATGCATAGATGGAGTTAGGATTCTATATTCAAAAATAAAAATACAGTTGGAATGTGGCATATTTGAGGCCTCATTTGCATTCAGCGGTAAAATGTTTTTACACGCCACTGTAAAAAACGACTCATCTTTTGGGTCCCATCAGTTTTATTTACTCCCCAAAATTCACAAACTTTCAGCCTTTTTTGGCAAGCAGAGATTTATCGGTTGTGAAGTGGGCGGCTACTTGGCTTCTTTAGAGTCTTACATAAATGATGGAAGCCAACCCATTTTTCTTTTCAGATTATAAAAATGAATGTCATGCACAAAAAGTTTCATTATTAAGGGAAAACTAGAGTATAGTTTTGTCATACTAAAGGGGTCACTGACTGAAAAATGGTGTTTGTAGGTTTTAACATTCTGAAATGCGTCTATTGGTCAAGTGATTATTGAAAACCAGACAGTCACTGATGGAGCAGCTCATTCCGGCCTAAGGAAATCACCCCAGGAGTGCTCAGATCTCCTAACGGCTGACCTTGACCTTAAGCACAGCACAGATACAGACCCATCTACGATGTGCTTAAAGCCAAGGTCAGTGGCCTAGGAGGAGTAATGTCTTTCGTTAAATCATAAATGCCCTCATCTCCTGACCTTTGACCCTGACCTTGACCCCAACCTGGATGCAGATCTACCTGGGGGGTGAGAGTCAAGGTAACTGCCTAGGAGGAGTAGTGATTCTACTAAAATCATTTTTTAAGTTTATTTCTTCCTTTATGTTTATTTAACCTTTATTTCTACAGGGAAGATCTACTGCAAGGGAACCTCTCTTTTTTAAGGATGTCCTGTTCACACTCATACCTGGAAGCTGCCCAGTACAACCACAGACTGACCTGTGGCCACTAGGCAGCTTCACTGGAGCAGCTGGGGTTAAGGGCCTTGCTCAAGGGCATCACAGTGGGTTAAGGAGGGTGGGGAAAACACTGCTATGCTATCTGTCCACCCAGATATGATCCTGCTGGTCCAGGGATTGAACCGGCAACCCTCCAGTCACCAGTCCACATACCTAACCATTAGGCCACCACTGCCCAGATCTCCTGAACTTTGACCTTGGAGCCACAGGCATTACTCTGCGAGCCAACAATGGCACTAGGAATCTCGCACCAATCCTGGTTTATATAGTTTTTTTTTTTTCTTTAGATTACAGTCACGCTAATGAACATCCCTGTTTTCACCTGATTCACTAATCAACAGTCCACAATATATCTTGCGTCACTCTAGCTTATTTTGTTATATTTCCGCCATGATTTTACACTGAACTGTACTAGCGTGCTAGGTGGTCCAAGTTGATCACTGTAACCAAAACTCAATTCACTTCGGCACAGAGGTAGTGACGGTCAGGCTGCCTGGATCCATCCGGTTATGATCACTATTTTTGATAAATTCTATTCACCCACACTGAAATCCTTGTTTATCTAACAACACTTGAACATATATTTCATTCTAGATATTATTTTAGCTTAGTTAAAGTTTTATTTACTCAGTTGCCTTATGATTCAGCTGGCTAGCTGAAGCTAGCCATCTAGCCATTCATTTACATAAGTTTCTGTGCCTAGTGTACTCCAGGGAACGGTCATATTCTATCGACCACTGAAAGCACACACCCCTACACATCAGTGATGCATTACTACCTCCGCCAAGGAGGTTATGTAATCGGGGTGGTTTTGTCTGTCTGTTAGCAGGATTACGCAAAAAGTACTGGACGGATTTGGATGAAATTTTCACCAGAGGTCGCCCTTGGGCCAAGGATGAACCCATTAAATTCTGGTGATGATCTGAGAGTGCATACCTCCACCAAGGACCTTGTTTGTATTTGTACAGCAGGATTATGCCAAAACTACTGCATGGACTTGGATGAAATTTTCACCAGACGTGGTCCTTGGACTAGAAACAAACCCATAACATTTTGGTGATGATCCCAAAATGCATACCATCAGCAAGGCTCTTATCTTCTCACACTGTGATAGCAACAATACTCCAAAACAAACCCATTACATTTTGGAGGTGATCCATGAGGGACGGAAGGAACCTTGGCGGAGGTATGCGCTCTCCAAGTACTTTTCTAATTTCATTCATTCATTCAAGACAAATTTATGTTAGCTGGCGCCAAGCTAGCCAGCTACGGGCAGCCATATTCAATGGCACTGGCTAATGCTCACAAGTGACGTAGGAGGGAGGGTGGAGCTGAAGGCGGTCTCAGAGATCTTAAAGTGTCAAGTCCTGAAACCGGCCATTTTCAGAAAGGCTGGAATAATAAAACAAATTTGCTGCAATAATCAAATAATGAAAGAAATTTTGAACAAAATATGTCACAAACATTTCATTAAGGTATGTGTGAGCTGTTATAATGTGGAAAAAGTGCAATCAATGACCCCTTTAATTCCTGACACTTGTCCACAATTGGTTTACTGAAAAAAAGTTTGATATTTTTCAAAATATTATTTCATGTTTTATGTCAGCACTTTGCCTGTCTTTTGCTTTAAACAGACAAAACTTGGATGTTCTATTTAACTTTAGTATTAGTAGTGTAATGAGCAGCATAGTTATGTGGTATACAAATAGCATATTTTCTCATCATGGTTCGTTAGCACAAGTCTATCCTGCTGATAGTGGCACAACTGCTGCTTGTAAACTTATGCTGAGGTGTACATTGCCTGGATTAGAAGATTGAATAACAATTTGTGATGATTTGATGGCAGCTCATTGCAGCTTTTTGTAGCAGTCTGGAATAAGAGTACTCGGAGGCAAGTCAGATATCTCCCGCCTTCATTTTCTTTGAAGATCCCAATATGTCACTGAAGGAGAGCAGTTTTCAACTTTTCCATACAAGTATTGAGGTAGAGCCAAATTATGATAAGCCTATCATCCATGAATATACAAGTAAAATAGTTGTATATAACTAGGAATGTACCATACTGTATCCTTCATGATCATACCAGTGTAAAAACGAATATCGCGATATTTAGGGCCTGCTGTGTGATGTAACACCATTATACTGCCGAAGAAAGTTACACGTGATGGCAAAACAAACATGGCGCGGGGAAGGTGCTGCTCCAGGTCTGCATTAAGTTGAGTGGAAATATTTAAGTTTCAGTTTGTCTTACAGACTGCTGCCACGTTAAAATAAGAAAAAAACTAGAAAAGCACTCAGAGTGCATACCTCTGCCAAGGCTCCTTCCTTCCCTCCCTTTGTCCATCCATCTGTACGTACCTCCTTGCCTTCATCCCACCATACATTGCAAGATAGGGCCTTGGTAGAGGTATGCGCTCATAGATCAGCTCCAAAATCTAATGGGTTCTTCTGCAGCCCAAGGACCATCTCTGGTAAAAATTTCAGCAAAATCCATCCAGGAGTTTTTGAGTAATCCTGCTAAAGCACTGCAAGAAGATTGAGCCTTGGTGGAGGTATGCACTCTTGGATCACCTCCAAAATGTAATGGGTTCGTGTGTAGGCCAAGAGCCACCTCTGGTGAAAATTTCATCCAAATCCATCGAGCGGTTTTGGAGTATTGCTGCTAAAACTCTGTGAGAAGATAACAGCCTTGGCGGAGCTATGCATTCTCAGATCACTATCAAAATATAATGGGTTCCTCTGCAGCCCAAGAACCACCTCTGGTGAAAATTTCATCCAAATCCATCCAGTAGTTTTTGTGTAATCCTGCTGCACAAATACTAACAAAGCCCTTGGTAGAGGTATGCTCTCTCAGATCATCACCAAAATCTAATCATCTGTTCCCCGTGCCATTACACAGCTTTCCTAAAAATTTAATCAAAATCCATTCATAACTTTATGAGTAAAGTTGCTAACAGACAAAACAACCAACTAGAAAAGCACTCAGAGCGTAGACCTCCGCCAAGCAGCTCATTTTCTCCAAATGACATTGTTAGAAATGCAGCAGTTTTCTAAATGCAACATTTCTGCATTTGATATTGATGAAAAATACTAATTCAAGTTTCCTTCTATAAGATTTATTGAAATAACAAATAAATAGTATTAGGTAACTAAGCTACAGAAATTCTGCTGTACCAGCAAAAGAAAAATTTAACCAAGTTGATATTGATTTTTCCTAAACATTCCTGATCCAGGTGGTAATCTGGATCACCACAAAAATCTAATAATCTGTTCCCCATACCATTACACATCTTTCCTGAAAATTTCATCAAAATCCATTCATAAATTTTGGAGTAATGTTGCTAAGTGACAGACAGACAAAGCAATGCCGGTGTCGTGGCAAAAAGTGATCAGCTGCCAAAAATTGATCACCAGGTGCCATATTGTAGTTATGAAGTTATATTATCCATAAAATACATATTTCAACAGGTAAACAGTACTGAGCTAGGTATAATAAGATATATTTAACACTTATGACGCATTTTGAACCAGAAAAAAACTTGATGTAGGATTAAAAGCAATTAAAATAATGCAGTCACAAGGTTACATGGAAAATACATAGATTTACTGGATATATACATGTATATACTGTATAAATACATTCTATGAGTCAACAATGGAAAATTACAGTGTAGCTTCTAAACAACAATGAGGTTGTTGCACATAAATATTTGAATCAATTGCAATCTCATAAATGCTATATGTTGTTATCCAAACTGCAAACACTTTGGCCAACACTATAATTTTTTTTTCAGATGCAATAAAACCTTAAAAAATTTACAGACATATTGGAGGTGGACTGAGACCAGGCAGTACACCTTTAACAAGTGGGCGCTTCCGGCTCCTGTAATCAATGATCACTTTTTGGAAGCCGATCGTGCCACCCTCAATCACTTTTTGGCATGAGATGGGCAAAAACAATACCTCCTCCGCTTGGTGGAGGTAATAAAGCTTAAACACTGTCCAGTGCTGTGTGTTTACATACCGTGTGGGTAACGTGCCTCGCAAGACATCCTTAGCTTGTCTGCCGGTACTCTGTCCCTGTGCCATTACACACCTTTCCTGAAAATATCATCAAAATCCATTCATAAACCGCAGTTTGCTTGCTTTTTCTTGGCATCTTCAGATAAAATAATGTCAACCATCACATACTATTGCTGTGTTTGAAATGTTCACTCGTTCCTCATATAGTGTACTATATAGTGAATCAGCCATTTTGTAGTGCTGTTCAAAATCGTAACCGAAAATTTAATTCACTATACAGTAGGGCTGCAACTAAAGATTATTTTAGTTGTCGACTAATCTAACGACTATTTTTTTCAACTAGTTGACTAGTCACGTTTATTTTTCTCATGTCCACCATCTCTGCTTCTTGCTGGGGCTGCATATTTTACCTCAGCCGCTGTTTAATACCTCTTAACGTTCCGTCTCCTGTGGGCAGGAGGCATTTAAATGCCATTTTGTCTCAGCTGGACACAGTGTAACACAGTGTAACTAATATTCAGAATGAGGGCTAATATTAACAAAGATGAAAAAGCGATAGCGACTCCTGCAATTCAGTCACTGCATTCAACAGATTAGCCATAACAGTTCAACCCTCAGCAACCAGACAGCTTACTGTCAAACAGGTAAACTAACATTAACAGCACATACTAACAGTATTGTCATTTTTCTAAAGCTTGAAACAGTTGGCCATTGAAAATAAGTGGCGCTAACTTTCTTTACTCGCTAAAACTTACCCAGCAGATGGTGATGTGGCTCCCGGGACTCCCTGTGAATTAAAGCTACAATGTCTGTATTTTAGCCTGGCTCGGTAGCTGGTAACAGGCTTTGCTCTAGGTAGGTTCTGCAGCCAGTTAGACACGGAGCACACGTTAATACCTTCACAACAGCGGGCCTTTATTCTCCTCTCTCTGCGTTGGAGAGACACATACAGCCGCTTCGCGCTTAAACTCTGTAACAACCGCAAAAACAAAACAAAACACACGCTTCGCCATGCTGTGCTCCTCCTCTTCTTCGCTGGAAATTGTTCACGCATGCTGGACAACAGAGGCACACTGCCCTCAGCAGTTCCGGTCATGCATTGCATTTCCAGTTAAATGGCGCTTGCTCCTGCTAGTTACAGCTGAACTGTGGCATGCATATAAACATTATAATTAAACGATTTGTTGACAATAAAAAGATTTGTTGACATTATCAATAATGTTGACTAATCGTTTCAGCGCTACTATACAGTACACTCAAAATATCCCACAATGCATTTTGACAAGTAGTGTACAATAGATGGTCACTACATTAGTCAATATATCCCATAATGCAATGCGCATCCAACGGAGCAGTGAGAGTAGAACATCTTAACATAAAACTGCCTTAAGGTATTTATATTTATTAAGTCAGCAAAAACAATCTGATTTAATATATATTTACTACAAATTATATGTAGGTTTTCATTTTTTTTTTTACCACCGTTAGTCTGTTACGTTTTACTGTCTCACTATGATGATGTCATTAACCGCGCCGCAAAAACAAGCCCAGTAGCGTCCGAAAGATGTTAATTTTATTGTTATATTGAGTTTACTATATAGTCCACTACATCTAAATTCACTATATGGCGAGGAGGGAGTGAGTGAGTGAACATTCTGAACACAGCAGATCATGTGTATGGGTGCGGAGGGGAACGTAACTCCGTGGACACGTCTTAAATGGGTGGAGACGTCTTAAAGGGGAAGCTCAATATTATTATTATTCCCCCCCCCAAAAAAAAATGTCTACATTCAGATCATAATCCAGATCACCACCAAAATCTAATCATCTGTTCCCCGTGCCATTAAACAACTTTCCTGAAAATTTCATCAAAATCCATTCAAAACTTTTTGAGTAATGTTGCCAACAGACAGACAGACCAATCAACCAACCATGCTGAAAACATTACCTCCTCCTCTTGGCGGAGGTAAAAATGGTGCAGCAATGTGGATAATCTGCCAGCATTTTTCCACGTCAACAACACTGCTGGAACAGTGTTCAGACAATGTTCCGCTCGAAGTGTCTGCATCTTCGTTCCGTTTCGGCTGCTTCATCTTGATTTTATTCAACGACCCGAAGCCGGGGGGGGGTGGGGGTGGCATTGGTTCAGTGCAGCAAGAGCCAGAAAGCCCCAGCAGAGGTCCATGCAACGAGATTTGCAATGCAGGAAAAGTGATTCAGCATAAAACCCAACATCTATGTGCACTTAAGATGTAATGGTTTATATTATTTTCTTATAGTATTTGATACAGAACAATAAGTATTTTAAACTAAATCTGAGCTGCTGTTTTTCCTGAATGTTGACAATAAATAACACTGGCCTGTGAAACTGTCCTTTTTGCATAAATTTAGAAGGAAAAAAAAAACTGTATTCTGTAATAGCGTGAAAAATATTGTTATAGTGAAAATTCACAAAAATATCGTGATATTATTTTTAGGCTGTATTGCCAACCCCTATATACAACCCATAGTTGTAGGTCAGGATCCCAAGGTGAACCTGTGAAGCAGTTTGGTAATCCTAGAGAGCTTTATGCGCTCTATAGTAAGAGGGCATAGGGAGTGCAAACCTTGACCTTCTGACCACAAACCAGTTGCCAGAGGTCATGGTCTCATGGTGAACCTGTGTACCAGGTTTGATAACCCTAGCATTCTTTGTTGTGAGATATAGTTTACATGCCATTTTGACACAGACCTTTGACCTTGTGATCAAAAAAAAAAATAGTCACACTTCAAGGTGAAGGGGTGAACCTGTGTACAAAGTTTGATGACCCTAGCTTTACTCATTGTATGGTAACAGAGCGCCTAAGTCACACTTGCTCTACTTCCACATATGGCACCTTAAATCAGAAAAAAAATCTCCACTGAAGTGAATGGCAAGAGAGAAATTATCTTCTGATCCCTATTGAATTGCGCCACGAGTTACACACATGACATTTGTCAATTTAAAAGATAACTTTCCACATCAATAATGGTGCAGTTTGTTATCTAACTGTTAAGGTATAAGACTGTGAAAATGCGTGAATTGAAAGACTACAAACAGACTCACATAAAGTTACGTCAGTGTTTTCAAAGAGTGCCCAGGGGGAAGTAACTATAGGGCCTTTTCCACTAGCACGCTTTAGCGCGACACGGGATGGCTCAGCACGCTTTGTACACTTTTCCACAAGCCCCAACACGGTTTAACAGCTGCGATTCTCAGCCCCGCTGAAGGGCAGGGTACAGCAGTGCTGAGCTGGGCCGTGTTGTGACGTTAACAGACTGGTTGCCGCTGATTGGTCAGGTCATAACCGGCGCTGATTGGTCAGGTTGTAACCACCCCTCTCCTCCTCCTCTTCTACCGAATCTTCACGACCTTCTCAATAAAGTTTTTGAAAAAAAACAAAAAAACAAAACAAGAATCTAGACGACCGCCATTACTCAGCGCGCAACCACTGTTGGCGGTTTATTTTCAGTGTATTGCTGTGCTATTTTCATTTATTCTCTATCAAAAATGGCTTCGCGTAATAAGGGTGTTCCATGGACCAATAAGGAGCTGCAGTGTCTGCTCACTGCATTGTCAGACGAACGTATCCAGCGCGAGTTAGACGGAGCCACCCGGAATGAAAAAATATACCGGGAGGTCTCGACATCGGAGTCCTTTAACGGTGAGTTTTAATTTTTTTTTATTGTGCGTTTTTTCACAAATATATTCGGTAAGACGCTCAGTTTATTTATGCAATAAAAAAAGCTGTTCATTTGTGGATGATGATCGCTGCTTTATCGCAGCACACTGCGGATTCGCTTTTCTTTTAATTATTCATGTGAACAATTATTCATGTGCACGGTGGCGCAGTGGGGCTGCACGGTGGCGCAGTGGTTTAGCACTGTGGCAGCACAGTTTTACCCTCGGCCGGGGGACCGCGGGGATCATGAGATCGTGGGTTCGATCCCAGCCCCCGACCAACAGTGAGCTGTGTGGAGTTTGCATGTTCTCCCCGTGTTGCACGGGTTTACTCCGGGATTTCTCCGGTTTCCTCCCGCACACCAAAAAAAAACATGTAGGTTTAGGGCGCTCGCGCACGCAGCGACCAGCAGCCGGTGGCTTGTCACCAGACTGCAAACCAAGTCTACCTACGGGTACAAATAAGTAACAAAAAAAAAAAACCAAAAAAAAAAACCCGCTGAAATAAGCTTATGTAATCTTGTTAAAAACTATTGTCTTTTCTGTATATCTTGCACTTTCGTGCTGT
This sequence comes from Pholidichthys leucotaenia, assembly GCA_020510985.1. NCBI lineage: Eukaryota > Metazoa > Chordata > Actinopteri > Cichliformes > Pholidichthyidae > Pholidichthys > Pholidichthys leucotaenia. Next base: position 120,441,739 of record CM035837.1, on the reverse strand, counting down.
ATTTTATTGTGTGCATTTTCCTTGTAGAATCCACGCGTCCGCCACGCCAGCCCGCCCGGATTCTCCAATGTGAATCTGTCCCGCCACCAGGTGCAAAATGTAGTCAATGATAAATATTTGCAACATTTAAATGAGGTTGCAGAAAACGTGAGGGTATCCCACGAGCTGGCAGAGACGGCTTCATTCAACCGAGCCTTCCTGACCCAGTTTGGGAAGCTGGGAGAGGCACTCAGTGGTCGGCGTGTATAAAATGTCGATTAACCTTCATGTTGTGTTGCAAAGTTTTTTTTTTTTATTTTAATATTTTGTATATAATAAAATGGAATTGTTTTGGAAAGTGTGGTTTGTCTGTTATAACACTGAATTATAAAACAGTATAATTGCATAGAAATTCCATTGCCTAGTCTGATGAAAATGATGCTGATCATCCTGTCAGGGGTCAACCATTGTAAAGGTAATGTAATTTTTAACTAGACCAAAAAACAAATGTTTTTGTAAGCTTTCTGTTCTTTTTATTGAAATATCATAAAAAAATTAGCACCACATGATACAGTTCTAAACTTTGGGTAAATTTTTTTATGTTAACTTATAAGAAGTTGCACAGTTGGACTTTAAAATGCAGCAGGAGAGACTGATCAAGCTTACAAGTCAAAAAGTAAGTATATGTAAATTGAAGGTTCTATCGGCATTCCAAATTCAGAGAATTACAATACTTTAGAAGGAGTGTAGCATCATCTAAACGGAAAATAATAATACTGTTGTTCCAAACGTTGACCTGAAGGTGAAAAACATGAATTTTTTTTATTCAGTACATCCAAAATGCCCTAGGATGTAAAAAATAATACAAATTGGTGTTGGCCAGTGTGCCACTGTCTCATTATTTAATACGAATAAAAACAAGTTTCAGTTCATTATTTCTAGGTCATTTGGCAGTTAATTCAAAACAAAAGTGACTTGTGTTGTTGCAGCTTTTTTATCAGAGAGTTTCTCCAGTTTTGGAGCATATAATAATCCGTCCCTTAACTGTTAAACATTAAATAACAGCAGACAGATTGGCAAAGGATACACAATTGTGTTGCTGTAGCCTAAAACCGCTGTGACCCACTGCTTGTGGTGCTACCTTTCATGTGTGTGCTTTTTATGAATATTCACACGTTTTTGTAAGTACAAGTGGGATAGTATTAAATTGAAATATTCATTCATATTTCATCTCGCTGCCTGTACCCTTGTCTGGCGATCCTTTTTGGCGTTTACGGTGAAAAAAGCCACAGACCGAGGAGTGGCCTTGTACAGCTATGTGTTATGTTTTGCTTGGGTCTTCTCAATAAAGTTTTGGGAAAAAAAATGTTTTGCTTGGGTCGCGTGCGTTACGTCACGGGAATGTGGCACCGCCTCGCTGTTATAAACCCACCCACCCCAGCACAACACCCATGCCAAACACCGTGCTAATGGAGACAGAAGCATGCCGAGCCGTACTGAAGTGAATCGAGCCGAACCGAGGTGTGCTGGGCTAGTGGAAAAGAGGCTAGCAGTCCCATGGATTAGCTCCTGCTCTCAAAATACAAAATACATTTGTGTTGTTTTTTTTCCTCTTTGGATCCTTCTTTCACTGGTCAGAAAACGGGAGGTGAACTTTGAGAGGGGAACCGCCGTAATCATGTTTGGTGACGTGTATAGTCCGAGACAAGAGGGATGTAGTCCACTAAGCGGTTTCACAAAAACTAAATATTACTCTTGCATTATATGACAACTGTCAACTTTAATTATGTGGAAAATTATCTTTTAAATTGAAAAACATCATGTGTAAATTGGGATCAAAAGATAACTTCTCTTGCCATTCATTTCAATTGAGATTTTTTCCGATTTAAGGTCCCATGTGTAGAAGTAGAGGGGGTGTGACTTAGGCTTTCTATAGGGCATAGGTAATGGCAACCTTGACCTTTTGACCCCAGACCTATAGTCACAGTTCAGTCACAGGGTGAACCTGTGTACTAGGTTTGATGATCCTAGCTTTACTTGTTCTATAGTAATAGTGCAAATGGAATGATTACCTTGATCTTTGACCTTTTGACACCAAACCATAGTCAGGTCAGGATGTAAGCGTCCAAGATTTGTGTTAGAGAGAACTATGGTATCAATTTGAAAAGCCTACATCATTTCTTTCAGTAGTTATCACATTTGCAAGATTTAGGAAAAAATTGACCTCTGATCTTGACCTCAAGGTCTATAATTCCTGCAAAATTCATCCGATCACAGTCAAATTGCAATATGCGCATCCTTGGTATATATCAAACCCTGGTACCAAGTTTCAAAATAATCGTAACAAAACTGTAGGAGGAGTTGATTTCACAAAAGTGGGACAGACGAGTGGACAGACAGACCACCCCATAACATAATCCCCCGCCGGTCGAAGACCAAAGGGGCCACAGATCCTTTGAGCAAAGACCCGCGGGGGGTAAAAATGGTGGACAAGTGCTGTTCTTAGCTCTTGTTCATTTGGCTGGTTCTCACCTGCACCTCCACCACATGGATGGAGTCCCAGCACCCTTTGATCTTCTTGGATCCATCCCCAGCTTTCTTGATGAGAATAACGCCGGCAAATCCATGATCCAAGTCCCAGAGGTAGACGGAGGACACGCCACCCTCAAAGTACCTGAACAACAGACACTGGTGGTCACACGCAGATGGTTTTATTCAAGACTCCACATAACGGTGCTTTGCACACACTTACAAGTCTCTGTACTGATCAAAGGCATTATTGGCTTCAACTTCGAGCTTCCTCAGGCGAGCTGAAGGCATGGCACCATCTTCAATGGGAGGTTCATACTTGTTACTCCATGGTGATCTGATGAATAAAAAAAATATTTTTTTCTGAACAAAAAATAAAACAAGAAAAACAAAACAAAATTTTAAGACAACAAACTATCCAACAAGAGCACTCTGAGGCGAGAGCAATATCCCCTGCCTCCATTTTCTCTGATGATCCCAATACTTACTGATGGAGAGCAGTTTTCAACTTTTCAATATAATTACTGTGGCAGAACAAAATTATGATGAGCCCATCATCCACAAATGCACAACAAAGTACACAACCCATAGTTGTAGGGCAGGATCCTGAGGTGAACCTGTGTAGCAAGTTTGGTGACCCTAGAGGGCTTTACACGTTCTATAGTAAGAGCGCATAGGGAGTGCCAACCTTGACCTTTTCACCCCAAACCTGTAGTCAGGGGTCATGGTCTCAGAGTGAACCTGGGTACCAGGTTTGGTGACCCTAGCTTTCTTTGTTGTTGAGTAATAATAACAATAATAATAATAAAAAAATACATTATATTGTACAATAATAATACATTCAATTTATAGGCGCCTTTCAGAGCACTCGACACCGTAGAATTTAAAACATTAAAAATGAGAGAGCGCAGGCAGTTAAGAGAAGTAAGATAGTCTAAAGAGATGGGTCTTGAGTCTAGTTTTGAAGAGAGAGACAGAGAGAGAGAGACGGAGTCAATATTTCTGATGTCAGGTGGCAACACGTTCCAAAGATGGGGAGCAGAGAAACTGGATGCCCTGCTTCTCATAGTGACGAGGCGGGTGGAGGAGACAGTGAGGTGAAGAGAGAAGGAGGAACTTAGGGAGCAGAGGGGAGTGGAAATGTGGACCAGGTTTGACAGATATGGAGAGGCAAGTATATGGATGGCCTTGAAAGTGTACAGAAGAATTTTGAAAGTGATGCAAAACTTAACCGGGAGCCAATGAAGCTGCTGTAAAACGGGTGATGTGATGAACAGAGGGAGTTTTTGTGATTATATGGGCAGCAGAGTTCTGAACCAGTTGAAGCTTATGGAGGGATTTGTGAGGAAGACCACAAAGAAGAGAAACTCCTCCTCCAGTTGATTTCCCGAAAGAGGGACTGACAGACGGTCGGACTGACTAACTGATCCATAACATAATGCCCCTTTGGGCTTCAACCGGCGGGGGATAAAAATGAGTAGGTAGAAGTAAAAAAAACAACAACTTATTTTCCCCCCACCCCTTTTAACAATACATAATCATCTACAAATAGGGGCTGGATGATATGGCTTTTAGCATGTATTGTGATACATTTAGGGTTTTATCACGATACACAACATATATCGTGATATTCTGAGATCTCCTCTGAACCACTGTATTAAATGTAAACGTAACACCTTTGCATGATAATACAAACAGATCCATGTACTGCATTTATTTTTAATTACATACAAAAAGCAAGGGGAAGGGGAATACAATCAAGTCAAATTTAGCAAACTTAATTGAACCAGTCAGGCAACCCGACTCAAATTTGCAACAAATCAAGAGTAATGGTAGGCCTTCCTGTTATGGCCTGTTCTAAAACCAATAAAACAAAAAACAACAACAAAAAAAGGCCTCAACATAATAAAGAGCGCATTAAGTAAGAATTTTGGAGAAAGATACTTTAAAACCATATAACAGTCCCCCCAGGATTTCACGGGATGTTTTTTTGATTGTTGCAGCCCAAAAAGCCTGAATTCACGGGAGCTTTTATCAAAAGTTGCGATAAAAGTTACGATGTTTGGAGAGGTTTTTTTTGCTCTAAAAGTTGTGGGAAGAATTACAAATTTTAAAGCAGATGGTTTTTCCAGCTTACTACAGTGATATTCTATATAACAATACAAGAAGAGCACAGGATTGTCAAACTTTTCCTATTACAGTGATTTGTAAATTAAGCAGAAACTTCTGCTATACAGAAAAACTCTTTTGTGCAACAGCCAATACAGACTTTAACACAATATCCATTACAACAGCTAAATTGCACTGAATGCATGTTAAAGATTAGTCTGTGTTTGAGTCTGTGTTTTTCTGGAAAAAAAATACAGACAATATTCCTATGCCTAACTCCTACCTGTCTGTCTATCTGCTGTGCATGTTATCTCTCTCTCTCTCTCGTTTGCACTTTTGTGATGTGACACACTTGGACAAGTGATATTGGTCTTTTTGCAATTTCGGAATGTGCAATAAAGCCTTTTTAAAAGTCTCTCTCTCTCTCTCTCTCTCTCTCTCTCTCTCTCTCTCTCTCTCTCTCTCTCTCTCTCTCTCTCTCTCTCTCTCTCTCTCTCTCTCTCTCTCTCTCTCTCTCTCTCTCTCTCTCTCTCTCTCTCTCTCTCTCTCTCTCTCTCTCTCTCTCTCTCGTGCGCATGCGTGGCCGTTTGTGGGAGCAGGGGTGTGGAGTGGTGTCGAGTGAGTACTTTAAACTTTGTATTTTCTAACTTTTTCTCTATCTTGTGTGTTTGAGGTGTGTGTGTTTAATATAGTGGGTTGAGTGTGTGTGTGCTGGGGTGTGAGTGTTGGAGTGAGTGTGTTGGGGGACGGTCGCTTCTGCTGCCGGTTTTTCCCGGCCGGCATCATGCCGGTGATTGATGGTGGTGTGGAGTTTGAGCGCTTAACCCGGCGTCATGGTGTGAGAATCCTCCCGACAGTTCCCTGTTCTGTGGAGGAGGCCAGCCTCGCTGTAGGACAGGTGGTTGGGCATGGCAGCATAAAATCAGCATCGAGGATGAACAGCGCAATTATGATCTTTCTGGATTCGACTGAGAAAGCTGATCAGGTGGTGGCACAGGGAGTGGTCATAGGTGACACTTTTACTCCCGTTTTACCGCTGGCGAATCCGTCTAGGAGGATCACCATCTCAAACGCTCCTCCTTTCGTTAAAAATGATCAGCTGATTAGAGAGTTGTCCCGTTTTGGCCAGGTTGTGTCCCCTATCAGAATGGTCTCTCTGGGTAGTAAATCACCCCTGCTGAAGCATGTTGTATGTCATAGGAGGCAGTGTTTCATGGTGTTGAAAGACAGCTCTGCTGAACTGAATGCGTCTTTTAATTTCAGGATTGACGGCTTTAGCTACTTGGTGTTTGCAACATCTGAAACCATGAAGTGTTTTGCGTGTGGCGCAGAAGGCCATCTTATTAGGTCATGTCCTGAAAAGGCGAACACAAAGAGCACTGGCGGTAAGAAAGGTGACGCCGCTGTTTCTGGTGGTCCGGAGGGTAGCGCTACATGTGGTGCGGCGGATGCCGCTGCGGCGCCCGCTTCTGCTGGGGCGGTCGCGGACGCAGTCCGCGTCCGCGTCCGCTTCTACTTCTGCGGGGGCGTCCGCATCCGCGTCCGCTTGTGCTGGGGCGGCCGCGGCCGCCTCTGCTGGGGTGGCCGCGGCGGGCGCGGTAGTTGCCCCCCCAAACAGTGATGGTGGGGAATTTCTGTCTGGCGGCAGCTCTGATCATTGTGACGAGCCTGTCGCCCGGGGTAAACAGGTGGAGGGTGTAAGTAAAAGTGCAGTTAAACGAAGGAATGTAAATGAACAGACTTTGCAGGCGGGGGAGGAGCGGTTTGAGGCTGTAGGGGACACACAGAGCAAACACTGCATGACAAACGTTGCAGTTCATGAAGAAATGCAGGAATGTAGTTTTGCTGAAGAGGATCCTTTTAAAGCTGCACAAAAAAGAAAAAGTGCTGAAAACTTACAGAGCTCTGCTAAATCTAGTAGGGTTGGGAAGTTAGATTTACTAGATGAGAGCGTCTCTGACGAAAGTGGAGCTGAGTCTGAAATGATGCAGACGCAGACGCAGGAGGAGCAAAGCTCCTATTGTTTTTCCAAAATTAGGCAATTTCTCCAGGTGACCAAGGGGAGCAGAGCTGTGAAAGTGGAAAATTACTTTCCAGATCTGGAGTTATTTGTGGCATCAGCTCGCAAGCTGATGAAACTGAATGATGGGAATGAGACTTTTACTGATCAGGAAATTTTTCGTTTAAAGAAACTGGTTGTCAAACTGAAATCACAAATTACTAACAGTCATGTTGACTCTTAGTTTGTTTCTTCCCTTTTATGCTATGTGTGTGTTTTTTTACTGTACCCTATTTTTATCCTTTTTAATGCCCCACCTTAGAATTGGCACTCTCAATATTAATGGGGCCAGGGATGATGTAAAAAGGGCCTCTTTATACAAGCTTTTTAATTTAAAGAAACTTGACGTGCTGATGGTCCAGGAGACTCACAGCACTGTGGACATTGAGAGCCATTGGAGAAAAGAGTGGGATGGCTGCATTTTTTTTAGCCACAAATCCAGTAGCAGTGGGGAGGTGGCTGTACTTTTCTCTAGGGGTTGTGTGCCTGTCTCTTATGAGGTAGAAGAGGTGGTGAGAGGTCATTTCCTCTTATTAAAGGTACAGTTTGAAAACGTGAACTTCGTTTTTATAAACGTGTATGTGCCAACACAGAGAGCAGAGAGGATCAGGGTCTTTGACGTGCTTTCGGATACGGTTAAGTCCTGTGATCCAAATAGTTTTTTATTTCTGGGGGGTGATTTTAACTGTACATTAAACCACAGACTAGACAGGAACCATCAGGAGCCTCACCCTGCTTCTGCCAATAGGCTGAGAGAACTGGTGAAAACACATGAAATGGCCGATGTGTGGAGATCACATCATGGGGACCAGAGGCAGTACACCTGGAGCCATGTCAAAGATAACCTTTTATCTATGGCTAGGTTAGACCGTTTTTATGGTTTTAAACATCAAATGAGTGTTTTTAAAAATAGTTGTATCTGTCCTGTTGGTTTCACTGATCACTGCCTGCTGTTTTGTTCTGTGTTTATTGAAAATGTAAAGTGTAAGAGTGCTTTTTGGCATTTTAACAATACACTTTTAAATGATGTGTTTTTTAAAGAGGTTTTTCATGGTGTTTGGAAGTCACACAGGGAACAAAAACCCTCTTTTAGTTCTCTCCAATTGTGGTGGGATTTTGGTAAGGCCCAGATAAAACAACTCTGCCAACAGTACACTCAAAATGTCACTCGTAGCTTGACCCAATCCTTGAAAGTTCTGGAGACTGAGGTGGTAGAACTAGAGGAGTTGCTCAGTTCTACAGGAAAACAGGAGCACTTAGAGGCTCTCAAGTCAAAAAGGTCAGCCTTGGCTAGCTTGCTAGGGGTCACCGCACAGGGTGCTCTGGTCCGCTCACGCTACATGGATGTAGCTCTGATGGACTCGCCCTCCCAGTACTTTTTTGGACTGGAGGGGAAAAATGGACAGAGAAAGCTCATTCACTCCTTGTTGGGCGATGACGGGAGAACAATCTCCACAGCAGCAGAGATCAGGAAACACGCTGCTAGCTTTTACAGTGAATTGTTTAGAGCAGAGTGGAGGGAGGACACGTCACTGGGCCAGGTTTTCCTTGATGGTCTTCCAGTGCTCTCAGAGGACCTTGTTGCCGGCTTGGATGCTCCACTGTCTCTGTCTGAGCTGCATACGGCGCTAATGAGCCTCCAGAATGGAAAATCACCAGGCATAGATGGTCTCTCTGTGGACTTTTTTAAGGAATTCTGGCCCCTGCTTGGTCCAGACCTGCTGGAGGTTCTCCAAGATAGCTTGGAAAGGGGGACCCTACCCACGACCTGCAGGAGGGCCATCATCACACTGTTGCCGAAAAAGGGGGACCTCCAGAGCCCTAAAGAACTGGAGGCCAGTCTCTCTGCTCTGCACAGACTACAAGATTCTCTCAAAAGCTCTGGCCCGAAGACTGAGAAAGGTGATGAGCGAGCTCATTCATGTAGACCAGACTTACTGTGTGCCTGGCAGGCTGATTAGTGACAACGTCACTTTAATTCGGGATATTTTGGAGGTCTCTGGTTCATTGGCGGTAGAAACTGGTTTGATTTCAATTGACCAGGAAAAGGCGTTTGATCGGGTTGAACACCAATATTTATGGACAGTTTTAACAGCTTTTGGGTTCAGCCCAGGCTTCATAGCCAGGATACGGGTCTTGTACAGTGACATTGAGAGTGTGCTGAAGATAAATAGGGGCCTGTCTGCACCTTTAAAAGTCCAGAGGGGGGTTCGGCAGGGCTGCCCTCTCTCAGGGATGCTGTACTCCCTCGCCATAGAGCCTTTGCTTCACTGCCTGAGAAGGGATCTATCAGGAGTTACTTTTCCTGGCTGTGACACCACGTTCAAGCTGTCGGCCTATGCAGATGATGTAGTCATTCTGCTAAACAAGCAGAGTGACATTGACGTTCTGGTTAGGAGTGTCAATCTTTTTGGCCAACTTTCCTCTGCAAAGATAAACTGGGGGAAAAGCGAGGCTCTGATGGTGGGGGAGAAACTAGAAAATCAGCTTACGCTGCCGGGTGGGTTGATTTGGAAAAAAGGAGGTTTTAAGTATCTTGGTGTCTTTATTGGAAATCAGCAGTTTGAGCAAAAAAATTGGGATGGGGTCATAGAGAAGATTAACGGGAGACTAAACAAGTGGAAGTGGCTAATGCCGAGAATATCTTTTAGAGGAAGAGTGCTCATTTTAAATAATCTTGTTTCCTCATCCCTGTGGCACCGCCTCATGTGCATGGACCCCCCTGCTGGTTTGTTGTCCAAAATTCAGTCTGTTTTGGTGGACTTTTTTTGGGGGGGTGGACTCCACTGGGTTCCTCAAGCCCTGTTATTTCTTCCCAAAGAGGAGGGGGGGCAAGGAGTGATTCATTTAGCTAGTAGAGGTGCTGCTTTTAGACTGACTTTCATACAGAGACTGCTGACGGGCCCCCAGGACCTGGTATGGAGGCCTTTGGCCTGTGTTATTTTACAGAGAGTCCTTGGGCTTGGGCTAGACCTCCCTGTGTTTTTAATGGATTTTAAGAACTCTAATGCACTGTCTTTACCCAGTTTTTACCGCAGTCTCTTTTCAGTGTGGACTCTTTTTAAAAAACAAAGAGGGCCATGCGATTCCCTCTACTGGTTGTTGAGGGAGCCGCTGGTTTTTGGTGGTCGCCTTGGTGTCCTGCCGGGAGTTGGAAGGACCTTCCTTGATAGGCTGTGTTCCAGGAACATTCTCACTCTGAAGCAAT